>OX101753.1:68539073-69873215 GCA_944452675.1 Tachina lurida
TGTACGCGGACAGGAGTATGAAGTTCTTTTCCATACAATTATTTTATATTTAATTTTGCAGAATAAAATAAACCCCCGGTTAAATGTCTATAAATTTGACATACAATAGATCAAGGCCTATTTATCAGGTCAACGCAACTCTACAAAAACACAGCAATACAAAAAAAACTTTATGTTTAAGTTGTCAGAAACACACACAAACATGAACTAAAGTATATGGTGCAAATAACTTTTGACAGCTCAAACAAGAAAACAAACCATAAAATCAAAAATCATCGTGAGAGTTGCGTTGACCTGATAAATAGGCCTTGCAATAGATATTCGTATTCGAAAAAATCGTTTTAAATATTCATATTCGCTTATATCATTTTAAATATGCGAATTCTCGAATATCGAAAATTGACATTCGGCACATGAACATTAGAGCGACTCAATTTGTATGCAAGAGAAAAAAGTGAATTTGTTACCCCTCTCAAAATAAAGCTTGATATCTTTTATGATGATTCCCAAAATGTTTTGGTGCTAGCGTTCACCATCCGTGAGCTGGACCATTTTTAAAAAAGGTATTTTTTCAGTTTTTCGAATTTTTTTGTACTTTACTCCAAGACGACATAAGTAAAATTTGGTATCATCGAAAAGAGTTTTTGAAGCAGCATCCAATCGTATATAAAACTTGACCACTTGCGACCTACTAATTGAGATATTAAACTAAATACATATTTTCGTTTCGGGTTTTCATACAAATTCTACGTATTTAGAAACAATGTTTTGAATTTTAATCTGTTTTAAATAATCTTAATTATTGTATTTGTAATTATTCACATAAAACGCGAAAATAGCGATACATTTTATCTTTTTTTAATGTAGGCAATATGGGTATAAATTTTTTATATCGTCTTGGAACATAGTGCAAATAAATTCGAAATACTGAAAAAATACCTTTTTTAAAAATGGTCCAGCTCAAGGATGGTCAATGCTAGAACCAAAATATTTTGGGAATCATCATAATACGTATCAAGCTTTATTTTCAGGGGGGGTAACAAAATCACTTTTTTTCAGTCGCTCTAATGACTCTAATATGTATATATACATACATAATATACATACATATGTAGGTAAGACGTATGATCTATTAAATAAATAATAATCAAATAAATTAGAAAAACATACGTATTTTAGTACGAAATTACTAAAATTTTTCTGTTACGTAACATTTTCAATTTCAATTTGGGTGGTCTAATGTACTTTCAACGGCAAAGGATACATTATAAATGGCTAATCCGAATATAGCACTCTAATAGTGTTTTCACACTGACTTGGTTTTAATAAAAATTGGTTTTAATGTTAAAACCAACTGTTAAAACCTGGTTTTACCATACAAATTGTTTTTGTTAAATCCAACTTAAAACCATTTCTGAATTGGTTTTATTTTGGTTTTATGAAATGAAACCCTGTTTTCGCTGTAGTAAATTCAGTACTGCCAAGTTAAAATTACCGGTAGCAGCTGATAATGTTTATGCCAGTGAATAACAAGAGATGGCGCTTGAAAGATTTTCAACTTAAACATGGATGCAGCAGCAACAATAAGTTAAAAATTATAGAAAAATAAGAGTTTTTTGGAAGGAAAACAATAAAAATATTTTCATTGACCTCTGGAAAGTGAAAATAAACGATGTGACATATCGATCCACCGATAAAAAAATTGTATTTTGTAATTTATTTGTGCATTTTTTATAAACAATAACTTGATTTCCAAGGACTTCTTCACTTTGTAGTTCCATAATTTTAAAATATTTATTTACAAAATATAAAATAATTTCCATTTTAGAGCGCATTGTAAACTTTCTTAGTTTTTCATACAAACAAAACAGTTGTTGTACAGTTTGTCAAATAAGTGTTATAAAAAGCAGACAAAAATACAACAACAAACACACGCATTTCTGCAGGAGTTTTATTTTATTTTGAGCAAAGTTATTAGACAGTTTGTGAATTAAAACCTGAATTTAGCAAACTGGCAGTGTGAATGCAAAATCAGCTGTTTATGGTTTTAACGTTAAAACCAGGTTTTAAATTGCAGTGTGAAAACACTATAACTTGCTTTATTTTCAAAAGGAAATTTTAGGTTAAGTAACAAGTTGCTGTTACAAAAACTGAAAACAAAAAATAGTTTGTACTTAAGCTTAAATTGTTTTTGCTATAAAATTGAAACGAATTTCGAAAATCATGTTGGTTAAGCTTGTTTGGCGGTAATGGCTCGATATGGATCGTTTATTATACTTATTTCATGTTTATCAATTAATAAATTCACTTTAGCTTTGTCTATCCATACCTTTCCTTTACGTTGTATGCAGATCTGGAACTATTGCATTAAATAAGCAAATGCATTGACCATTTTCCCACACTAAACCAAATCAATGCAAAAGCAATTTTTTTGCATTAAACTAAAATCTCGTTAAAGTAATGCATGAATATTGCATTGTTACTTTTAGTGCACTATTTTTTGCACTGAAGTAAAATTTCCTCAAAGTAAATGATGAAAGAGAATAAAGGAAAATCGCTGAAAATGTTTGATTTATTTTCTTTGTGCTTATTTTTCTTTGTAGTTTTGTTTACAAAATGTATGAAATTTATTGAAAGTATGATAACAGTTTTTTGAGAATGAGTATTGATATGTACTGTTTACTGACTACCAGGTGATTTAAAAAAATCAACTTTAAGTTAGTTGAAAAGTAATGCAGAGTGAGACAATAGTCAGTTTATTACATTGAAAAGTAATCCAAGTGTCAGTCAGTAATAGTTGTGAAAAAGTTAGCTTAAAAATAACGGAATTTCCGAGAGAGATATATACATAATAAAATTATACTAAAAATTGCAACACCAAAAAATCCATGCATTTTGTTGTTATAAGCAAACGAATGATTGTCAGAAACATATGCCTTTTGTTTTTAAAAATAACAATTACAGGGTAACTAAAGTACAATTGCAGATGCGGCATTCATAAATTTTTTTTTATTACATATTTTTTATTTATTGTATCTTCAAATATGAACTAACAATAAGTATTCAAATCTTAAATCTAAAATATAATTATTAGGCCCGACCACAGTCGGACATAAATTTAGAGATAGTTATAAATAATACATAAGTAGTGATAATCAAAAGGAAGAAAAATAAAAATAAAAAGTATTTTCATGCAGTCCCATCTGGAGTGTTGAGTATAAGAGCACTTGTATCCCTCTTTTTAGGCGGATGTGTCCAGTAAAGTTCAAAATATTACGAGCAAGCGGATTAGGATGTGACTCGAGCTTTGTTAAATATTTGCCTGCATATTTTGCAATTTCTTCAATCACTAGTGGCATATTTAAATCATGATGTATATTTGAGTTTTTTATATACCATGGAGCCGATGTTATTAATCGCAAAATTTTATTTAGCCTTCGTTGGATTCTCTCGACATTGGAAGCTGAAGCAGTGCCCCATAGTTGAATTCCGTAGCACCATATAGGTTTCAAAAGTGACTTGTATATCAAAAGTTTGCAATCTAGACTGAGGGTTGAATTTCTACCAATCAGCCAATGTACCTGAGTTAATTTTAGTTTCATTTGGGTTAACTTAGAGTCAATGTGGTGTTTCCAAGTAAGCCGTCGATCAAGGTGTATACCACGATATTTCACATGAGTATGTTGAGGGACAACTTGATTGTTAATCCGAATGGGTGAACAAGTATCTCTTCGTAATGAATATGTTACTTGAACACACTTTTGTTCGTTTACCTTAATTCTCCATAAGTTTAACCATAGTTCCAGCTGGGTAATGTGTTCTTGAAGATATCGGGATGCCTCGTAAGGATTTTCATGTATACTAAGGCAGGCTGTATCATCAGCAAATGTGGAAGTGTGGATATTGCTGCTCAGAGGCATATCACAAGTATAAATCAAATACAAAACTGGCCCCAATATACTCCCTTGTGGCACAGAAACGTCGATAAACAGCGCTGAACAATACTTCTTTTCTTCAAATGTTTTTCTTATAAATTGGACCAATCTATGAGTTTGCTCAATGGTGCTATGCTGACTTCTAAAACCAAATTGATGATCCGGTATGCACCCACTTTTAACTAGAATTGGGGACAATTTTGTCATGAGCAGTTTTTCGAACAGCTTTGACATTGTTGATAGAAGACTTATTGGCCTATATGACTCAGCCTTGGTAAGATTTTTGCCCGGCTTTGGCATCATTTTAACTTTGACAAGTTTCCAGCTGTGTGGATAATACTCCAGTCATAAAATGGCAGTAAAAATAAATAACAGTATTCTAATTGCAATACGAGGCAACTTCATCAGCATCTGGTTACTAATTCCATCAAAACCGGGAGCTTTCTTCGGGTTGAGTTCAGCAATTAGTTTTTGTACATCACGCGTCTTAAACTTTATTTGTTGAGGGGGTAGAGCGACTACATTTGGCAAATCAATTACACCAGTACATGTGTTTGGGGTAATTACGTATTTTAAATGATCAGCAAATATGTTACCTTTTTCAGTATCGCTTCTTGCCCAACCTACTGTAGATGTGCGCAGAGGTGGTTTAAACTCAACTGGTGTTTTAAGCTTTCTAGCAGCGCGCCATAAAGAGTAATTAGATGCTGGTGTGACATCAAGATTTTCCAGATAGTTTTTAAGAGATTCAGTTTTTTCATGTGCAAGCAGCTCTTAGAGTCGTTTAGTGCACTCTTTAAATCTAATTTTATTCTGGGGTGACCTGTGCTGTTGCCATTCCCTTCTAGCTCTTCTTTTTTCACATACGAGACGTTCAATATCAGTAGAATATAGTCTATTAAACCCAGTCTGCGGATGGGAGGTAGTGGCATGTTCAGCAGCCTGCTTAATATTTTCGTTAAGATTGGCAATGTTAGATTCAACATTATCATGAGTTCTTAGCGTAATGTTTTCCGTGCAATGACTACTAAGATATTTTTTGAATCGCAGCCAATTAACACGACTGGCCATATTCACATATGAGTAAGGCAGAGCACTTCTTAGTGGGCTACAGATTGTAACGATCGTGGGAGAGTGATCATTCATAAATGATTACAGTCATTCAGTGTTGTCAATATGTCTGTAATTACATACAGTGTGCAATTACTCTCATGTGTAGGCCATGTATAATCTGTGTGTAATTCTACGTTGTGTTCTATTTTTATTTACTTTTGTTTTCATTTTAACCTACTCAAAATATGTGTAGTGCAATTTTCTTCAATGTGTAATTGGAGACGCAGCCATGTGTAAGTTCATTGGCAGCACTGTAATCATTTTATTTGCACACATACACTAACATTTTTGTAGCTTGTAAACAAAGTTTGACAACTATTCGTATTGTATACATTAACAGGCTGGGCTTGTGCATGTACCTGTTATAATTTTACCATGGATATATATTTCAAATACAAAGTAAATGTGTACATTAGAGTGGCCGTTATTTATTTTTTGATATGTACCTAAACATCTATACGCTAAGGGGTAAAAATCTTTTTCACAATACAATCACTAATTTTGAGTAAGATCATCATACTAAGATGCACAGCACGTTGTGAAACAGGAATTAAAAAGTAAAAGTCAAGGCATTTACCATAGATAGGCACTTTGCAGTACTACTAAAATTTCAGTGAAAATAATTTTTTAACCAGTAAATTTTTACTGAATACTAAAATTTGTTCCTACAATTTTCATAAAATGACCTAAATGATTTCTTATATGATGAGGTGCATTGACTTTTCAGTAATCAGTAATGCCCGTATTCATAATGAAATTCTACCAATTGTCAAAATTTTTTTCATACAAAAACTTCAAAATTTGAATAAAAAAAAAACTTTGCCACTTGCTACAATTTTATTATGAATACGGCCCTACGATTTTACTGGTAATGCAAATTAAATTTCATAATCAGTAAAAATTTACTGAATTTTTTCAGTAATCAGTAAATTTACTGCCCTGCAGGAAATGGAACTGACACAAGACTAGTCACGTGACCGGTCCCCAAGTGATAGGGAGCAGTCCGAGTTCTAACACTTCCTATGAAGCGGACCAGTCACTTTTACATGGGGATGGCCTAGGATGGGGTTAGTTGATACTTTGTATGCACCTTGTGACTTGTCACTGAACTATCCCATAGGGACCTATTCGATGTATAATAATATAAATTATTTATAAATGTAATTTCGACATTTAACTGTAACAATTAACGCTTATAAATTTTTTATTGTTACAAATGCAATGCCATATTATTTTTAATCTGAAAATTTTTTGAGATTCGAACCGACAACCTCGTGCATGACATTCTGGCACACTACACACTCGACCACAGGGCCACTCATATTTCAAAAGTATAAATACCATTTAAGCTTAGGTTAATATCTAAGTATAGTTACGGGACTGATCCCAGAGTCACATTAAAGGGAGCAATTAACATTATATTTACACTATTTGATAGGTCCTGTGTTCGACCACCACGAACATGTTCAGTGCAGTTTACTACAATACTAGACCGAGTCCGAATTAAATTGGCTCAAGATCAAGACGATACAGCACGAAAATGGTCAATATGCCACCATTTAAACCATATGACTTTTTTCACCATACACTACTAGGTACTTTTGATAACACCCACATTATCTCCAGTTATAGGACGAGTACATTTGGATCAATTGTCACCAAATTTTCTACAAGGTGCTTACTGCAATTTTTAATGCAGTATATATTATATACTGCAGTGTGCCCATTTACTAACCAAATAAGTTAAAAAAAAACAAACAAAAACATGCAAATTCCTATGTATTTACAATATTGAAAGTTTTGATACTTTTAATTGATTAATTTAAAAAAATATACCCAAAGCATAAGTACTTCCAACTTAAAAAAAATTTTTCATTACTAGATGTTTACACATCCCCCTGTGATCGGACTCACATTGCTTTTTTTTATTTCTTATATTATCATCCCCCAAATCGGTTCAGTTTTAAGTAAAAAAATTCAAAAAAATTTTATAGCGATAAGTTGTGTTTTAGGGGGTGCGTCCGTCAAAGTTGGCGTTCAAGCCTATTTTTCAATGTAATTTTTTGCATGTGACTGTCTTTTTCAAACAACATTTTACAAGAAAATGATGTATGGCAATATTTTAGCTCTTCTAATCTACAACATTAGTCTCAAAGAAAGTTTTTTTGCTAAAATTAATATTTTAGGAAATAATGAAGAAAATAAATTATTTTACTGAGCGTTTACAATAAGAGTTTTATATCATAAAAAAACTAAAAAAAAATTACATTGAATATATGAGCTTGCGGGCTAACGGACCCCCTAAAACACAACTTATCGCTATGAAATTTTTTTGTATATTTTTTACATAAAACTGAACCGATTTGGGGGTGAGAGTAAAATAAATCAACAAAAAAGAAATGCTCCATACAACTAACGGCTTCTCTAGTGTACATACATACATAAAAACATACGTACATACATAAATATGCAAATTTTTTTTCTATGTACAATCGTCACCTTAGACGAAAAATCATATCACTACGTGTTTTACAATTTTTCAAGAGAAACTGAAAACTTGATGAAATTGTTCCAACCCGTAGTATTTTATTATTATTTAGTTTATAAAATCACCATTTTGTAAGATATAACTTTACAATAAAATAAACGAAAACCTGAATTCTGATCTTTTGTCAATTGCACGGATTTTCATATAAGCTTGAGCTGCAATGTCCTCGAAGTATGAAACTTATTAATTTTTTTCATTGGTTCTGAAATTTAGTTTGTATTTATATTGACAATTTTTCTTTTCTTTCATTTGTATGGACGTACTTCAGTGCTTATGCCTAAGTATTGCTAGTTGCCCAGGTCAGGTTGTATTCATCTGTTTTTGACATTCATCCGTTATTTTTACACAAACAAAACGACTGTTGTTTTTGTATTTTCTTAGTTGTTGTAGACCTGCATAGACTTTATATAAATATACTTTGGTTGATTTTTGTTTAGTTTGCTTTGAAGTTTCCTTATAAATCGACTTGCACCAGATCAATGCATGCAAGTTGTGGAAGTTTTTATTCAATATAATTGTTCTATTCGCCAAACTCATCGTTCACTTCTTCGATTTTCCGATAAAGCCCATTTCTCTTTGAATGGGTACATAAATAAGCAGAATTGTCGCGTTTGGAGTGAGGAGAATCCACAAGCTTTTGTCAAAACACTATTACATCCACAGAAAATTACTGTTTGGTGCGCTTTATGGGCTAGCGGAGTCATTAGCCCATAAGTCTTCAAAAAACGATGATGGTAAGAATGTTACTGTCAATGGTTAGCGGAATAGCAACATGAACATGTGGTTCCAACAGGACGGAGCCACATGCCACACAGCAGGCGCTACAACTGATTTACTCAAAGAAGCTTTTGATGAAAAAATGATTTCACGTAATGACCCAATTTGTTGGCCACCAATATCGTGTGATTTAACCCCACTGGATTATTTTCTTTGGGGTTATGGTAATTCACTTGTATACGCCGATGAACCACAAGCAATTGAACACCTGGAAATCAACATTCGAAAAGTTATCGAAATACGGCCGCCTTCTACGCGCCAGCCGTGGCGGTCACATGGCAGAAATCATATTTAAACATTAATTTCATAAAATTTTCTTTCCAATAAAGCCTGTTTCATTGATATTCAAAATATATTTCCTTGTTTTATTATGACTAAACTTGTGTCAAACTATAAAAAACATCCTTTATAAGTATTTGTTTTTTTTTTCGAGGAGCAAGTTCAAAACTTCGAATTTTGCGCTTCATGTTCTACTGCAACGACTATCACGACTACGCATTCTGTTCACTAGCATTCAAAACAACCGCTTTTCACTTTTGACAGCTTGCAGCGCTAGTCGTTTTGTTGTACTACACCGATTATTATATTCGCCACTTTAGAAATCATTTTTGAGACTAACTACGTATCAAATTTGTCTTAAACGGTTTTAAAATCGATTTTCAGGTACGATTAACTGATTTAAAAAATTTAAATGAAAAAATCTAAAATCGATTTTTGGAGATATTTACCATTCCCTAAGTGGCAATTTACCTGATTTTGTCTAAATTGTATTTAACAATCAAATCAAAAATCTTTTCAAATTTATTTAATTAACATTTAGGTTTTGCCTCTTACTTGTGCCCAATAGCTAATTTAAGATAAGAATTAGACTTGTATCGAACTCTTTCAGTAGCTCGTTTTTGACACAAACCAATGTTCAAACCCATTTAAATTACATGGGTTTGATCATTGGTTTGTGTCAAAAACGAGCTACTGAAAGAGTTCGATACAAGTCTAATAAGAATGAACTAAAATGCGCTGTTTGACACAACTCTTTAGTACATAACACTAATTTCTTACAACATTAAAAAAACGAATGCAGAATAATTCGCCATATCATAATTTATCTTGTGTAAAAATGTGTGTCTTCTTTACCAGTTTGTATTTATATTATACACAGTGATGCCATTAGGATACGAAAGTTACATTTTTCGCATCTTTTGATGACTTCGTGTACCATGTATAATCCTGGGGGCTAATTCTCGCATTCTCTTACGAGCGAATTTTGACTCGAACATGCGAGTTTTTGCTTATTTGAAATCTCTCTCTTATTCGATAACTAATAAGAGCTTTCGAAATTCTTAATGATGGCGTTCGATATCGGGTGACCATTCGAATGCAACCGTGCGAGTTTTTACTCGTAAACAAACCAGCAATCGAATTGTGCAAAAAATATAACAAAATTGAAAATGTAAGTTTAATATTTTTAAAAATGAGAAATAATTGTGTTAATATTTTTTTTATTATAGGTTAACAGCAACAAAAATCAATTTTACGCAAAAAGAGATCTTAGCTAATTTTATGGCTGTCCATACCGATTTGGCAAAGGGCATGTTGCCTAATACCTCCCAAGGTAAAGCTAAAGCGAACCAACTTTGGGAAGACCTTACATTAAAATTAAATGCTTCAGGTCCACCAATAAAAGATTCAAGGTCGTGGCGCAAGGTATGATAATGCCTTTATTAGTTAATGATTTGTATATTGACATTTATTTATATTTCTACATCTTCATGTACAAATGTAGGTATATGCTGACCAAAAGCAACATGTTAAAAAGAAACTATCTTTTAACAAATCATCGATAAAGAGAACCGGTGGTGGACCTTTTGAAGAAAAAGTTCTCTCCCAAGTTGAGGAGCAGATATTGGTAGCAGCAGGCTTAGAAGTTGCTGTTGACGGTCTGAAGGCAGTTAAAACTTTTGGTTCTACTAAAGTGGAGGACCTCACACAACCAAAAGGTTATGATATATGCCAAAATTTCCAAACAACATCACAAAAGAGCAATGATGATAATTCATTGCTTACAATCTCATTTGATGAAGATGTTAACATGAAAGAAAATGTGCATCCTTTCATAGAAATTGTTGATGACGAAGAAATTTTAAAAAAAGAATCGTCATTTATGTATAAGGAGCTCCCAAAAATTAAAACTACAAGGGAATCCAAAACCACTTTACTTAAAAGAAATATGCTTACCACAGAGAATTACCAACAAGAAATGCTGGAAAAATTAGACCAACTTATTGATATTGAAAGGAGAAAACTTGAAATGAAAGAAAGGGAGCATAATATAAATATGCAAATTAAAGAATTAAAATTAGAAAAACGGAAGAAAGAGCTATAAAACCTAACCAAAAAGTTTAAAAAATTATCTCAAGGATATCAGAACTGCTGAACTTGTGCTTGGAGCTTTTTTTATACAAATGAATTTTTATTTAGTTTTGTTTTGAATTAATTTATAAGTTTTGTTTCTAGTCATTCGTACATACCTACCAGAGCTGTTAAAAATTGCAATCAATTGTAATTGCATTCAAAGTGATTTCAAACAAATTTGTACAATTTTTTTTATTTTATTATTAAAAAACTTTTATAAACTGAATTATTAAATGGTACATAAATTTAATTTAATGTTTTCACGTATTTTTTTTCCAATTTTTGTTATATTGGTCTCTGTGGAATCGTCTACTAAAGGAGTTATGTACATCTCAGTTGCTTGTCGTATATTTTCATAATTTGGCACTTTAAACAGTATGCATACATTATGTAAAGCAGCGCATACGTTTGTAAATTGTGCCAACTTTTCAGCACTGTAACGACTTCGTTTGTCGTGGCATAATATCTTCCAGCGAGCCTTTAAAATTCCAATTGTTCTTTCCACAACACATCTTGCCTTTGAATGCACCTCATTAAATTGTGACTCCATGGAGTTTTCCTGCGGATTCCGATATGGCGTTAACAACCATGGCTCACATGGATATCCAGAATCTCCTATAAATATACAATTTTGATACAAAATGCAATTTCTAAGTATATACAAATTTTAACAAGCTTAATTTTTCATGCTCTTTTTCTCTAAGTTATTATATCATAGATTCAGTAAAATATTTCTTGGCTAAATTACATTAAATTGTTTTGATACAATTTTAATAACTATGTAATATGTACATACATATATATATATATATTAATTCCATAAAAGCACTAACTGAAATGGTTCACTTTTCCTCACCTAAGAGCCAATAATTTCTTAAGCCTGTGTTATACTCATGTTCAAGAAAATTTCTTTCTTCTGAGTTTTTCCACACAAATGAGTCATGGGCGGCACCTCCATATTTGGAATTAACAGCCAAGATTGTGTGCTTGTGATCGCATATCTTTAAATACAATACCGACGTAAATTACTAAACAAGACCGTTCATTAAACTATACTTACGATCATTGAATTTATGCTATGGAAGCCTTTCCTATTAAAAAACATATGCTCATTTTTCGGTTTCTGCAAGCCAAAATGGGTTCCATCCACACACCCTACGACTGAAAAAAGCAGATTTGCAAACATTAAACATATGTATGTATGTATGCACGTATTGTATATTTATACATACCTCCAGGAAAATTGTACTTCGCCATAAAATATTCTTTGCAACAATCATTATTTCTAGGATTGAATTTTATAAAGTCGCCACAAAGTTTACGCTCTAGTTCATCAATCACTCTCTTTGTAATTTTACAAATAGCACTCTGGCATACACCAATCAAAAAATCATTTCCAACAGAATGTTGGAAGCTTCCAGAAGCCAAAAGCGAAAGTGTGGCTGCCAATTGAATTTTGGGTGGAACTGCAGTAGAAAGATGGCTTTCAAAATTTAGTTTTTCAAAAATGTACAGAAATGCTTCCTTCGTAAGTCGGAAGCGCTTCTTAAATCTACAAAAGAATACATATTATTAGCTTTATTTCATCAACAAAAATATGTTAAACTTACTCATGGTTTGGCAAATTTAAAGGATTAACACTTCCTCTAATCTTTTTCCTTATAACATTAAGGTTCTCTGCTTCATCTGAATCCGATGACGATGAATAAAAAAACAAAAGCGGATCCATTTTATTAATTTAATAATAAATATACTGCATAAATTTTATAGCTAAACACAACTAGAAATAAACACATGCTTTATGTTTACATTTTGCTTAAATATCTTCAGTGTTGGTTAACGTATTAAGGTAAATTTTCGACAACACTGAAGCAATAATTCGATACGCTTCGCATCGAGTAATATCATTAGAAAATTATTCGCTAACTAAATTAATTTACATTCGAATGATATTTCGATCACGACTGCGAGAATTAGGCCCCTGACATTTTTCGTATCTTTTGAATGTGTACGGAAAATGTACAGAAATTTTTTTTGATAACATCCCAATTGAATTTGAATGAATTTGTTTTTATAGCATCCAAAGATAGTTACATATAATTAATTTAAAGTTTGCTTACTGTATTTTTAACAATTACATACTATTATATATGACTTAAATAAATATAAAAATTAACTTATGCCAGCCATACACTACACAAGTTCAGTGCTCAAGTCCGGCGTAAACTAAGTTTGTGACACACGCTATACAAGTGAACTGTGCCGTCAAAGACTATAAATATATAAAGATGTTCCACGGAGAACATTAAATGAAAACTAAATTTTTTTGTGTTTATAGATGCTGTGGGGGAAGTAACAAGGGAAAAATAAATTGTTTGTTATTTGAACGAAACCACAAAGAGAGCACAAAATTTTTGAGCATTCACACTTATATAAATATGTATGTAGTAATGTTGTATGGCATACAATGTATGCACACACATAATTGAAGCTTATAGAGAAATTTAGTTGTGTGTGTGTTATATTTCTTGTTTAAAGCGCAGTCAAGTAGGAGCAAAAATATGAAATAACTAAAAGAAGTTTCTTGTTTTGATACATTCATGTGCAAATAAATCATGAAAATCAAATGCGACCGATTGTGTTATTGTAGGGTAAAAATACGTGTTTTATTGTTGTAAAATTAAAAATAAGTTGATTCGCACCGAACAATAATTATTTTATTTAGAAATTTCAATTAAATGTATATCAATTATATATTTCAATTACAGTGGAATCTCTATTGAGCGGACACTGAAGGGACCATTGAAATGTGTCCGTACAAGGGAACTGTCCGGTCAAGAGAAAACTAAACATTTAAATGGAGCGCTGCTGGGACCTGTCAAAAGTGTCCGTCTACAGGGGGTGTCCGCCTATAGGAAGTGTCCGTTAAGGGAGATTCCACTGTATTATCTGTTTCTTTATCATAATTTTTAGCGTGAACAAACATTTCTGAAGGATATGACAAAACTTGTGCTGGTTTAATTATATCCACACGACATTTAGCGCAAGTAATTCGTTGAGCTACATATATAACCAACAAAATATCGGCTTGATGTTAACTCTATTGGAACATTATTAGAGTTAAAACAATCTGCATCTTCATTAAAATAATCTTCATTTTCATCGAATATGTTTGTTACATTAACGTCAGGTGTGCGACTACTTTCTGCTGTACTTCGACTTCTTTGAGTATCTTCTAAAATTGTTTGGAACTCAATAGGTAAAAAAAAAATATCGCATCGTCGTTTGCACAATTTGAAGAGGTACTAAATTGCGTTATTTTAAGAGATAGCAGTTTAGCTACTGCGACATTTAATTCATAGACCGAAGGATTTTTGCAGTGTCCGCCCTTGGGACGTAGGTATATATGAAAACAAGTTTTCCAATGGATCTTGATTAAAATGGCTCGTTAAAATGCATATCAAATTTGAGTTTTCCGCAAACAATTCACGATAACGATAAAATAGCTCTCGTAGTTTGAATTAGGCCATCAATTGAAAATATTTTATTTCCTGCGTATTCAACCTGTTTCATATAGGTAATTAGCTCTTGGAGTAATTACCAAGTTGTGCTTTTCGGCTTCAGGCCACGCTTCAGGGGCTTTGCATCGTTAAAATACATGCTGTTTAAGCAATCAAAATAGCTATCGAGTTTTTTTATAAAAGAGCACGTTGAAGTGGCTATTGTTGCGGAACTTCGTGTAAACTGGCGATTTTCATTTACAGATTGGATTGCAGCAGCAACTGAATTGCTTAAAGTTTGGACAGCTAGGCCAACACGCATCTTCTGAAAATTATTTGGGTTTATGTGCACCGTTGTTAATTTTGTCATTTTGGTTACTTTTCCATACTCCAACTCGAATATTTCTCTAACAACGTCGAATCGCGCTACGCCATGCAGTGTTTTAAAATCGGCTTTGATGAAAGCATTTGTTATGGATTTGAAAATATGGGGTACGTCGTACATCAGGTAAATTTTTGCATTTTTATAAATAAAATAAGGTTTTTCACAAGATCCGCCTAGCATATCATAGCATTTTCTATTATTGGGTCCTTGATCACAGGTAAGCCCACGCACATTTAGTCCCATTTCTCTTAAAATGTCAAAGTTTGACTCCACAAGTTTTTTTAGTACATCACCTTTTATTGAACTGGAAGTAACAAAATAGTTTAAAACGAACTTCCAACTTTTTACAACTCCTCTTATCATAAAAACGCAAACTTGGGACCCCATTTGATTCACTCGTTCATATCCTAAATCGACAACTCCATCTATAACATCTGCACATTTATTATAAGTAAATTTTTTTCTTATAGATACTTCATCAAAAATTAAAATGCATTCTTTTTCAAAAGGTTGCATATTTTTCACAGTTTCTGTGAGCGCATTGTATACACATGAATTGTTACCTGGCTGCAAATTTTTAATGCTACTCCATCCACTAAAGGATGAAGGACTCTGAAGGTTCAATTTCAATATATTTCTTAAGAACAAGTATGTGGAGGTTGATCTTTAAAATATACTTTGAGAAAAGCTTATCTCATGCTCTTCCCAACGCGCATTTGTCCCTCTATTTATCTTTAGGAGCATTTTGCAAAATGTTTTTCGTTTGGACTTATATTTAAATTAAATAAGTAAATTTATATTCGGTGCGAATCCATGTATTTGCAAAAGTACAACAATAAAATACATATTTTTGCCCTATAAATAGACAATCGGTAACATTAAATTTTATGTAGCTTATGTCCATACACTTATGCATATGTGCGAAAACACAAGTTCTTTTTGTTTGTGTAAATTTTTTCTTTGCTTTAAATTAAATACACACATCCATTCATACTTACGCATGCAAAGGCACACACACATGCATGCGTATGCAGATGAATAGCGAAGACTTGAGAATAATAAGTGCTCTGAGAAAATAAATTACTCTCTTTGAAACAAATGGATTTAGTAGTAAATCCACCAGCAAATTAAGCACTGGCAGTACAATGTATGGACGTAGAACATCTTTATATATTTATAGTCTTTGGTGCCGTTCTTATTTTAAGACTATAAGTGAAGAAGACAACATGTTAATTGCTGTGGCAATAAAAAAAAGAAACGAAGACAAAGAATGAAAAGGCGCGTATGGTGTAAAAAGTGGTACATGAATTGTGAAAAATTAGGATAGAAAAACTGAGAAAGTGAGCGTTTGCAACATACACTACATAAGGTAACTGTACAGTTTTCAAAATTGAGCAAATATCAAAATGGTTTATATATTTACTAAGTTCGAGGCATAAATATTACAACCAAACCCCAATACACTACACAAGTGCACTGTACAGTGCCAGACTTGTGCAGTGCACTCGTTTAGTGTATGGCTGGCATTACATGATATCACTTTCTTTACAATGCTCATTAAATATGAAATAAAAATGTGATGTTCATAAATGTTAAACGTTAAAAATGGATTTTAAAACTTTTTTAAATTGTATCTTTTTGTGAAAAAATGTATCTTTTTAGAAACTAAATGTAACTTTCTCGAAATATCGGCAACACTGATTATACATGTTTTAAACATGCAGCTGCTTCCTTCCGTCACTGTAACATACCGGTAACAGATCCACTAATTGAATCCTAAAATTCATTATTGAAAACGTGCATCATATTTTGTGCACTATTTTCGTGGTAAACTTACTATTATAACACTTAATGAAGTTTAAAATGAAAACTTTGCTTGCTAATGCGCAGTGCGCGTTATCTTCTTAAAAAATATATAAATTTCTTACAAAATGAGGTTTATTCCGTGGAATTCTCTTTAATTAACAAAAAAGGATGCTAAAAATTTAAATGTCGTGCTTATCCAATAAACGGAAAATATGTATGTCTTCACGTTCATAATTTCGGTAACAAAATTTATTACTTAAAAAAATCAAATGAAAAAAAGTGTTTCCCTCGTCTTTAAATTGCTTGAAAAAAGTGTGTTTCAAAGTATCACTTCAAATCAATCTAAGAAAATTAATTACATATACATATGAATTACTCAATTGAATTTAAATAATATTTAAAGTAAATAAAATCCTTACGTACATATGTTCATATAAAAATTTATCAAAACATGGTGATATGCAATCGAAAATAAATGTATGTCATTGAGATTAAATACATATGTTTGTATATACATTGTACGTGTGTGTATGTATTTATATAAGAATGACAGTATTGCCATTTACATATTTACATTAGTTACGTTTTTTGTAACTTATCAAGGCTCAACGTAATATGTAAGTTTTTTATAATTTATTTCGTAGTTTTTTTTACTAAACTGAAGAGTTAAGTTTCATGTACAACAAATACGAATAAAATTAAACTATTTTAGCACATAAAACCTCTAAAAGATGTTAATTTAAAAAAAAAAAATACAGAAGCTGCTAATAAAGCTGTGTTTACATTATATCTAATTTTCACTTTCTCACAGAGTAAATTTGTGCAAAGTCTGAACACGTTTAAACAATATCATGTGTAAATTCTCTGTGTGCATATGTGTGATAATTTTGATTTAGAAGTGACAAAGTATCTGGCATCAGCCGGCTTAGATTTTTAAATAAATTAAATTAAAATTGATTTAATAATTTAATTAATTAATAGGGAGGAAACAATTGACAGGTAATTAACAAAACTGAGCATTTATAGATTATGTGAAATGTACATAACATCCCAACGTGTGAACATAAAAATTATCAACCTCATGCATATATATATCATAGACTAACAATATTCTGTGGTAGATATAACGAAAAACTGGCATGAAGTTAGCATAAGTGTTGAAATTGAACATGGTCTTAGCTAGTTGTGTCATACAATTTTGCATTAAAAATCACGCTGGTAGTTAATAGTGGGTTCAACTACATTATGCGCCTATTTTTAATGTGAAATTGTAAGAAGGAACTTATTGACACCTTCTTAAATTTCGTCAATTATGATAACTTCATGCCTGTTTTTGCACATAAGGCCGTATATTTTTTATGTATTTAATATACGAATACTCACTTATTTTTACTTCAGTTGAGAAAGATATCTGTGACAGTGTGTAATAATCGCTTAAGTCCTCTTAATCAAAGGACTGTTTGTGGGACGTTTTCACGCAAAACTATTAAGAGGCTCCAACGCAAGATTAAACTACTGTGTGATCCTTTCTTTGCACATGTAGGTATTGTAACCACTCCAACTTTCATCGCTTATTCAACACAAATATTGAGTACCCGTTTTTTTACACCCATTTTCGTTTATTTACCAAAAATTCCTAAGTACATTTTTATGCAATTCTGTAACCGAATATACCTATATGCACCTTCTGTATTTATTATTTGTAATATGAACTGTTTTTGTTATTTAATAAAATATTTATTCAAGTCATAATGTACTAAATACCACAGTGAGTTCGGATAAATGCATTTCTAAGGTTATTTAAGCGTATTCTCATGATTGCATATATGAGATAATTAAACGTCTTCGCTTTTATACCTTGCCCGTATAATTCCCCCAAAAGTCGTGGCATTGATGAGGCAATTAGCCGGGATTTACTGTATAATCATTATAAAATCATATAATATTAGCTATTACATTTAAATTTTTAATACAGTTTCAAAATTATATTGAGCCTTATTTTCGATATTTATCGTAAGTGACATGTAAGCGAAAATAGACTTTTTTCTTTAAATTAAAATTTTATGGGCCTATCCATAGTTTAGAACTATAAAAATGCCAAAAATTTGATAACTTTTAATATACGGGCTGTTAAATTTTATCGTAAGAGACAATTTACGTATGTAAACAAATTTGAACATTATAAAAATAATCTTCTCCTGAAAACTAAGGTTTTTATTGCTTACGATTAAATAAAAAATAAGGCTCGATATATGTTATAATTTATCTATCAACAAATACACTATAACAAAAGAAATAAGTTCTTTGTAATAAAAATAAAATGTAATTTTATTACATTCGTTATCCAAACACATGAATATATAGATAAACAGGCCTGTTCTGAAAATCACGTGATTTCAAAAGGATACTATTAAAAGCTGACTTGATAGTGCGTTTTTATTGCGTTTTAAGTTTTTTTCATTTGTAATATAATATTTTCTACTAACTTCCAAAGATATAAATCGTGAAATTTACAAAAGCAATGATTAAGCTTTTATCAATTTTTTGAAATCACCGTGATTTTGCATGTCGTGATTTGCAGAACAGACCGAAAGTATTAAAATATACATATGCAATATCGATTTGGTACTAAAATGCAGCTTCCTACATTTAGTTGTGATTAAACTTAGCTACGAAAATATCCTCAGAAGTATGTTTGGAAACGTTGTCTCAAAATATTTCAATATCCATACTTTTTATTTACGATTGGGAAAATCTGAGCAATTGCTAGTGGGATACAATTTCTTCTTCTTTATCATGTACTGAACTTAGAAACCACATCCACATTTGTTTTTTAGCTATAAAATTAATTTTATTAAATTAATTTAATTTGCATCACAATATGCAAATTTAAATGCCATACCAAAATGGAAAAAAAGTACACAAGTACACATTGGAATAAAAAGTAACCATTTTTGGTTAAAAGTAACCAAAATTGCAACGCTTGTTGTGAACTCTTTTTACGAAACAACTGAGCGTTTGCAACATACACGTTCACTGTACAGGTTTCAAACTTGAGCAAGTATCAAAATCATTTTGATACTTGCTCAGTTCACTGCGTAAATAGCACAACCACCCCCATACGCTACAAAAACGCACTGTACAGTGCCAAACTTGTGTAGTGTATGGTCTTCATAAGTCGCAATATGCAGTTCAGGCTTCCAATATAAGTTAACTGAAATTAATAGTGTATAATTGTGGAGGGAAATTCTCAAAAAAAAAATTAAAAACTAATAACAAGAGCATGCCGAAAATATTTTAGTAAACAATTTTCCGAACATTAATTTTTTGGAATTAGCTTAGTGTGCTTACATTTCCTCATGAATTTGAGCTTCGCATAAAAACTTTGTGCAGAAAATAAACTGAAATTCCCTTATGACTGTTTTTGTTTGAACTTATTATTTTTGCAGACACTTGCTTACTTCTATCAGAACTTCACCTTCCAATAGAAAAAATTACGAGAATTTTTAATTTTGTGTTTTAAATATAAATGTGTATGGTGATATAAAGACAGTAAATGAGAACTCAAACTGAGAGAGTAAAGTGACAGTTCTTGACTGAGTATTTTGCAAATTTTTGCTGTAGAAATTTGTAGTAGTAAATTGTTGTAAGATAAAAACATGTAATTCAAAAGTAAACGAACGAAAAAGTGTAAACATTTTAGAAAAGAAAATTTTGCTTGTTTTTATGGTTAAGCTCACTCATCAAAAATTTTTTTGGGCGGAAGTCTACCGATGAGTTCCAGAATCGGGAACGAAATGCATATAAGCAATTGCTTAACCATAAAAAGAAGCAAAATTTTCAAGTTAAAGTCAAATAAATAAAATAAAAAATATACTTCGGTATTTCATTTTAGAAAAGGTTAAATTAAAATTGCGAAAATCATTCAAAAATAAATAGTTTATAATATATGCTAATAATAATTGTTAATATACATATATATTTTGTACTTTAATATATTAATTATTTTGTTTTGTGGTTTATTTTAACTGTTCAGAGTTGTATGTAACACTGAAAAGCATCTGGTTACTTAGAACAGTAACATTAAAAAATAGACATGTACTTGTTGATACATTTAACCAGCAACGAATTAGGGAAACCAAATAAAATACAAGCAGATATCAATCGCAAATATTACATAAAATAAACTACAACAGCCCCATCCCTAGTAAAAAATTGCATGAAGTTAACATAAGTGACGAAACTGAACTAGACGCATATGTAGTTTTAACCCACTATTAAATTCTGACCGGTGGCGGATTTATGTTTGATGTCGCCCTTTTTTCTCTATGAAGAAAAACTTTTTAAAATAAAATGTGAAATTTATAACTACAGTATTTACCGCTTAGATGCACGTCGGTTATAAGCATTTCCCGCTTTTATGCATGTAGGTTCGTGCAATTTCAGGTCACAATTTAAAATAAACATGGAAATTTCTTCTGTAAACATTTCGCTTATATGCATTTCTCGCTTATATGCAACAAAATTTTAATAAATTGCATGAAAAAATGTCTTATACATATTTGCAGTTCTCGTGGTACCTTCATAGCGAACAGTCGAATAGCGGAATTTTACTTACTTACCAAAAAAACAAAAATTACATATACAAAAAAAAAATATTAATAGTACATATTATTCGTAATAGGTACATACATACTGTCTTTAATAAATAAGCTTTCTGCTTTGCTAATATTTTTTACATAGTAAAAATAACAAAAACAAAAAAACCGCAAACAAAACTTAAACAAGTGATATTGAGGAATACCTCAAAGTCAAACAAACAATCATAAATAACAAAAACAAAAAATACCGAAAATAAAAAAAAAACATAAACGAATAACCCTTGAGGAATTCTTTGTATGAATTCCTCAAATACAGAAAAACTTGAAGTGAGTTCTAACGGCAGAAATGCTTATTTTACTGTGAGTTCTGAAACTCTGAATGAAAAAAATATAAAAAATAAATCTGATGAAAATCTTTTGTTAACGGCAACGCCAATTTTTCGTCAGCGATCAACTTCGCTTTGTCCAATGCCAAATAGTAATGATGCATTAACATAACAGTTGCCCAGTACTTCTTCATATAAGTCAGTAATATCATCCCCTTCAGGCTCGTGTTTATCACTTAACAAAGTTATCAATACAGATAACGGCGGCTCGAAACTCAAGGTACAAGTTGGAATGGACAGATACATTACAATTTTAAAGCGCGGGCGAAGCCCGAATTCTTCAAAAATCTCATCTGCTCCAAAAGTGTCTAGGGATAACAGCGCAGCCTCAACTAATCGCCAAAACCGCTTTAAAATTTTTCAAGATGACAACGACAAACCCGAGGTATCCTCGAACAAAACATCCAAGCCGCCACCAATCTATTTGAGACAAAAAAATTCAAATGCCCTTATTAAAAAATTAATTTCGGTCATTGGTGAGAATAAATTTCACATTGTTCCAATAAAACGTTGCAACATCGATGAAACTAAAATCCAAATTTATGAAGAAAAAGATTTCCGCAAAATGGTTGCTGAATTTGAAAAAAGTAAAACAAGCTTCTACACATACCAGCTTAAGAGCGCTAAAGGCATGCAGATCGTATTGAAGGGCATAGATTCTTATGTTGTCCCCGAAGAAATAAAAGATGCACTCGTCCTCCAGGGGTTCAAGGTAAAAAATGTGTCCAATATAATAAATAGAGAAAAGATTCCCCAACCCCTACTTCGTGTTGAACTAGAACCTAATGATATAAAATTGAAAAAAAAATGAGACGCATCCAATTTATAATTTAAAATACCTCTTGTACCGAAAAATCACAGTTGAAAAGCCACATAAGCGTTCAGGTCCTGTACAGTGCCATAATTGCCAAGAATATGGCCATACTAAAACATACTGCAATTTACCCTCTGTTTGTGTTGTGTGCGGCGAATTACACTGCACCGCTAGCTGCAACAAACCAAACGATCAAAGTGATAAAAAATGCAGTAATTGTGGAGGTAATCACACCGCTAACTACAGAGGTTGTCGTGTGTACTCTTTTGTAAAGAAGACTATGGTGCAAAAACCTAAATTAGCTCCAGCTCAATCAGCAAACGTTTACTCTGCCACTTTTCAGCAAATGAGCCAACCAGTTACTTCCCGTGTATCGTATGCAGATGCTGCTAAGGCTAGTTCTATTCCGACACAAAATGTTTCACCGCAAAATAATTCTACAAATACACACTCAAACTTTAATTATAATCGCCTTGAAGCCACTATTGAAAATCTTGTGCAAACTATAAAAAATTTTACAACAAATATGACTACCATGAAGCAAGAAATGTTGCGAATGCAGAATACTCTGCTTCAAGCAATACTTAATAAGCCATGAACACGTTAACAATATGTTTCTGGAACGCAAACGGCATTCGCCAACATAAAAATGAACTTGAGCACTTCCTCACGGAAAAAAATATTGATATAATGTTAGTATCTGAGACTCATTTGACTTCGAGAAGTCTTTTTAAAATTTATGGCTACACTATATATGATACAAAGGACCCTAGAGGAAGGGCTTGCGGTGGATCAGCAATTCTAATAAAGTCAAGACTCAAGCACTATGTTCTTGATAACATTTGTGAAGAATACCTACAAGCAACAAATATTGGCATTGAAAGTTTTTGTTAAAATTTCGTTATATCATCAATTTACTCCCCTCCCAGATTTTCAATCACTGAGAATCAATATGAGGATTTCTACAAATCTCTTGGACCTTGTTTTGTAGCAGCTGGAGACTACAATGCGAAACATACGTTCTGGGGTTCGCGCCTTGTTACACCTAGAGGTCGAGCATTGTTCAACACTATTTCAAAAATGGGCTTGGATGTCATTTCGAGTGGGGAGCCCACTTATTGGCCTACTGACATACAAAAAATTCCGGATGTTATAGATTTTGGCGTCATAAAAAATATCTCTAGGGATTTAATTCAAGTTCAAGCTTCTCTTGATCTCTCGTCCGATCACTCCCCGACGATCATCACAATTTGTAGCCCATTAAGAAGTAACTTACCTGACCTATATGTGAAGATGATCAATCGTGTAAATTGGCTGGGGTTCAAAAAATATCTCAGCAGTCATTGTACGGAAAACATTACGCTTAGAACACCCGATGATATTGAATCGAACATTGCCAATCTCAGCGAGAATATTAAACAGGCTGCTGAACATGCCACTATCTCCCATCCGCAGATTGGGTTTAATAAAATTTATTCTACAGACATTGAACGTCTCGTACGTGAAAAAAGAAGGGCTAGAAGGGAATGGCAACAGCACAGATCACCACAAAATAAAATCAGATTTAAAGAGTGTACTAAACGACTACAAGAGTTGCTTGCATCTGAAAAAATTGCATCTCTTAAAAATTATCTGGAGGGTTTTGATGTTACACCGGCGTCTAATTACTCCTTGTGGCGCGCTGCCAGAAAGCTTAAAACACCCGTTGAGTATAAGCCACCTCTACGCACATCTACCGGAGGTTGGGCAAGAAGCGATACTGAAAAAGGTAAAATATTTGCTGAGCACTTAAAATCCGTTTTTACGCCAAATATATGTACTGGTGTTGCTGATTTGCCGAATATAGTCGCTCTACCCCCTCAACACATAAAGTTTAAGACGCGTGATTTACAAAAATTAATTGCCGAACTCAACCCGAAGAAAGCTCCGGGTATTGATGGAATTAGTAATCAGATGCTGATGAACTTGCCTCGTATTGCAATGAGAATCCTGTTATTCATATTTAATGATATTTTACGGCTGGAGTATTATCCACACAACTGGAAACTTACCAAGGTTAAAATGATTCCAAAGCCGTTCAAAGATATAACAAAGGCTGAGTCATATAGGCCAATAAGTCTACTATCTACAATGTCAAAGCTTTTCGAAAAACTGCTCAAAACAAAATTGTCCCCAATTCTAATTAGTAGTGGGTGCATACCAGACCATCAATTTGGTTTTAGAAGTCAGCATAGCACCATTGAACAAACTCACAGATTAGTTCAATTTATAAGAAGAACTTTTGAGGGAAAAAAGTATTGTTCTGCGCTGTTTATTGACGTTTCCCAGGCATTTGATAAAGTGTGGCATGAAGGCCTAATATTAAAATTGAAGACTTACTTACCAATAAACATTTTAAATCTTTTGGAAAGTTACATTATTTCCCGTAGGTTCACTGTTGCGGAAGGAGACTTTACAAGTAGGCCTGAAACAATTTCATCTGGTGTGCCACAGGGGAGTATACTGGGACCAGTTTTATATTTAATTTATACTTGTGATCAGGGTGACCGATGACATTTTTCAAAAAGTGGCACCAAAAGGGGATTTATCAAAAAAAGGGGCAAAATTAAAATAAAACGAGAAAACAACATTAAAATGTTTATTTTTAATGTATTTTTATATAATTCACTCTAAAAAAAAGGGAGAAAAAAAGTGGCAATGCAGTCGAAAAAGTGGCAAGGCAGTAGAAAAAGTGGCAATTTGCCACTTTAGTCGGTCAAACGGTTACGCTGCTTATGATATGCCTGTGAGCAGTAGTATCCATACTTCCACATTTGCCGACGATACAGCCTGCCTTAGTATGCATGAAAACCCTGATGAGGCATCCCGCAAACTCCAGGAACACATTAGCCAGATGGAGCTTTGGTTAAACTTATGGAGAATCAAGGTAAATGAACAAAAGTGTGTTCAAGTAACATTTACTTTACGAAGAGATACTTGTTCCCCCATTCGGATTAACAATCAAGTTGTTTCTCAACATTCACATGTGAAATATCTTGGTATATTCTATATATACATTGATTCTAAGTTAACTCAAATGAAACTTAAACTAACTCAGGTACATTGGCTGATTGGTCGAAATTCAACACTTAGCCTAGACTGTAAACTTTTAATATACAAGTCGCTTTTAAAGCCAATATGGTGCTATGGAATTCAACTATGGGGCACTGCTTCAGCTTCAAATGTAGAGAAAATTCAACGCAGGCAAAATAAAATTTTACGCATGATAACATCGGCTCCATGGTACATCAAAAATTCAAATATACATCGTGATTTGAATATGCCACTAGTGACTGAAGAAATTGCAAAATACGCTGGCAAATATTTAACAAAACTCGAGTCACATCCTAATCCGCTTGCCCGTAATATTTTGAACTTTACTGGACACATCCGCCTAAAAAAGAGGGACACAATGGCTCTTATTCACAGCACTCCAGATGGGACTTCTTGAAAATACTTTTATTTTTTTCCTTTTGATTATCACTACTTACATATGTATTATATATAACTACTACTAAGCTTATGTCCGACATTGGTCGGGCCTAATTATATTTTTTAGATTTAAGATTTGAATACTTATTGTTAGTTCATATATGAAGATACAATAAATAAAAATCATGCATAAAAAAAAAATAAAAATATTTGCATCATTCCTAAGTTTGCAAAAAATTCGGAAGCATCCTCCCTATCTATCTGTCAATATTTATTATCACTGTCATAAGTCAGCAGTTAGATAAAAATGTAAATGAGCGAGTTCCTAATTAAAATTAAAAATTTTTACATAATTATTAAATAAATTAGTAATCGCGAGTGAAAATTAGTGCTAACAAAAGAATATATTTTTGTCTATATGCACCGTTTTTGCAAATATTAGATTTTTTTATATATGCACAACTGATGCAATTAAACGAGTTTTTTACAAGCACAATTTGTGCATATAAACGAGTTTTTATATTTGTATTTTCCGCTAATATGCACCGAAAATCGTGCATTTTCAGGAATGCTTATAACCGATAAATACTGTATTTAAATTACACTGTGCAGTACACGTGCAAATCCGCACTGTCCTGATAGTATAGGTTCGAACGTATTACCAAAAGGAAGTAAACCCCTACACCCAGTTTAGCGATTTTGGTGACCAATTATGTTTTATGAACCTCCAAAGATTTCGAGAATCAGTGCGCCCTCAAAAGAATGGTGTCATCAATTTTTGGCCAACACATAATTCAGACTTAGTGATACATAATGCAGATAAGAGTCCTCCAAATAAATCTCATTAACATTTTACGTCGAAAAAATTATTTCTTCATGCACTTTTTTGCATTCTTTGAGAATACTTAACAGGGACTCCTAATTTTTTGCTCACAATATTTGTCAATATAATCTGAACGTGTCTAGGCATCCTAATAGGTCATGCAGACCACTTTTTAACTCAAACATTTTCGTTTTTCACAATTTTTTTTCCAAAATTAATTATATAATGCACACTTCTAGTAAAAAACGGAAATTTAACATCCGAATTTATTTAAAGGAGCAGTCAGAGAAACCGACAACTATTCGAACATGTCGACTGCTGAAATTCTCCTTTGTGTATAATTTTTTGTTTCATGTATTCGCTTTGAATGCAACTGTTTACATTTTCAGAAGCAGAAGCAATTACACAAATCAGAAGTTTTTGAACGCTGCTTGTCAATACCTCCTAACTGGAGTGCGCTCTGGCTTCGTAAATAAACATGTCACCCGAACTGTCGTTGAATCTCAACAATGCACAATAGTATACTTAACTGTTTTAGAATACTATCATATAAATCTAAAAAAAATACATAGCACCGATAAATTAACGGGCCAGGTCAGAATTATATTCTACATTTATCATTGGTAGCTAAAAACTTATCAATATCAACCTATTAAATATTTTAATTTTTAGGATTCCTAAAAGTTTGCCGCCTCTAAGCCCTAAGCACTGATCCTGACGTGATTTTTAATCCAAAATTGTATAGAAAAACTCGATAATACCATGTAAAATTTTACCATTTATGCTAACTTCATGCTACTTTTTCATTATCACGGAAACCGCATATATGCACTTGCATGTTTTTTCTTGTATGACTTATAAGTACGGGGACAACATATTTCTGCTTCAGTAGTAGGGAAATGCGGGTCCTGGACCAATTAAAACTTTAAAATTTTAATTACCCAAATTGTGTTTTTATGACTAAACGTTTTCTGATATCGTATAACCATATTATCTAATTTTTTCTATAATAAGAGGTAACATTTATAAAATGTATTTAGTTACAAAAATGCAGTTAGTGAAACAACATAAAAATATTTTAGTTCGTAATATTGACGATTCAGTGAACATCAGTTCAAAAATAAAGCATAGCCCCCTCTTACCAAATTAATAATAAGAGACAATGCCAATGTTATTATAATGTTTAAACAAGATGAGACAAATATGAAGCATGTTTATAGAGATCATGTTGGTGGCGATATGAGTTATGAAAAGTTTCATGAAATTTGTCGAGAGTGTTGGAAGGATAAATATGGATTTTTGGTGATTAGCAAAGATAATTAATTAAATGATGGACGCTACAGAAAGCAATTTGACTATTTCATAACTATATTAACTAATCTTCATAAACATTTACTTTAGTTATTAATCTAACTTTAAACTTGATACATCTATTTGCTATAACCTCATCTGATACCTGATAAGCTGATCTGAAAACCAGACCAGCTACCTAATAACTTGATTTGATACCTGATAACCTGATCTGAAAACCAGACCAGGTCCTGAAAAGCTGATCTGAAAACCAGACCAGGTCCTGAAAAGCTGATCTGAAAACCAGACCAGGTCCTGAAAAGATGATGTGAAAACCATTCCAGGTCCTAAAAAGCTGATCTGAAATCCAGACCAGGTCCTGAAAAGCTGATCTGAAAACCAGACCAGGTCCTGAAAAGCTGATCTGAAAACCAGACCAGGTCCTGAAAAGCTGGTCTGAAAACCAGACTAGGTCCTGAAAAGCTGATCTGAAAACCAGACCAGGTCCTGAAAAGCTGATCTGAAAACCAGATCAGGTCCTGAAAAGCTGATCTGAAAACCAGATCAGGTCCTGAAAAGATGATCTGAAAACCATACCAGGTCCTGAAAAGCTGATCTGAAAACCAGACCAGGTCCTGAAAAGCTGATCTGAAAACCAGACCAGGTCCTGATAAGCTGATCTAATAGCTGATACCTGATCTAATAGCTGATACCTGATCTAATAGCTGATACCTGATCTAATAGCTGATACCTTTTATTTATTAAACATGGATGAGAAAATTTTAAAACAGTTGGTGTTGACAAGAAATGTCTTGAAGAAAAAGCTTCGTAGTATAAAAACTGGTGAAATAGATACACGTGAACAACTAAGAGATACATTTAAACCTATAACAGAACCACTGAAAGAATTCATAAATAGTTCTAAAAAAATTAAAAGAATTCCCATTAAAGAAGAAAATAAAATGAAGACAGAATTTGAAAATAATACAAGTTTAAAGTCTGAAAAACCATCACTCAAGATAGAGACAAGTACACCAAAGAAACTAGCAGAAGGAACAATATTTGATAATACCATCTTATTTAATAAAACTAATACTAAAAATGATGATGAAGATGACGATGAAGATGATTTTTACTCACAAACTTCCAATACAGAAGATACTTATACTGATTTATCAGTCTTGGAAGGAAGAAATGAATCAGATTCAAACTATGGTCCACATAAAGATTTCAATAATGAATGGAAATTTGGTGATAGTAAACTTACACTTAATGAAGATAAAATACAAGTTGGTGGTCAAATATGGGCTCTAACACCAGGACTATTTTCTCTAATGTTTCATAAAATACCAAAAAATTATGATACATTTTAACTCGAAACCTATAAAAAGATTTTAATTACTACTAATGTATAGTACTACTACTACTAATGTATAGAAGAGACTATAAACCTGATGGTCAAATTAAGGGTACTAGAGGATATAAATATAAACATATTATTAAGAAATTTATTGACTAGAAAAACCAAAAGAATTTAAGTGAATCAACAGGATCTAAGCCAAAAGGTAGCTATTTAGGTGATGGAATGATGGAATTTAACACCCATAAGCTTAACTATATATACTGGGATGATCCAAATGAGCTAGTAGATCGACTTCGACTACTGCTCGCATCACAAGCTGCAGGTCATAATAATCACAATAACGAGATTATATCAATTATTGAAGAACTACGTGAAGCTAATATAATATATTAACTTTAATAAAGTATATAAAGCATGTCTGTTGATAAATTTGGACATTATTTAAACGATACTAGCAACATAGTTTCTTTGAAAAATGCACCTAAACTGCTGGGGTTCTTTGTGGATACGAACAACAACATTGATGTCCAAAACAAAAGGATCAAAAATGTTGCAAAAGCTGTGGAGGAAAACGATGTTATCAATAAATTGTTTCTGCAAACTCAAATCGAAAAACTAGAAGAGAAATTATTAACATACTTTAAGAGAGACAGTACTATAATTCAAGAAAATATTCAAATGCAAATTGAGGATCTACATCGCGAAACAAAATTAGATATAGAAGAAAATTATAAAATTGAAAAAGATATTCTAAAAATTAAAACATCCTTTGAAGAACAAATTGAACAGCTTAATGATAAAATTTATTGATTAGAAAATTACATTTTTGTATCAATAGCTGAAAGTGCTTCAACTAAATCACAACACTCTCCAAAAAATCTCTAAAAACAACTTAATGTCTTCAAAAAGAAATTTTGTAAACGAAAACATTTTGTACGTCGCAGAGTTGTAATGAAAGGAATAGATGATCTTTGGCAAGCTGATTTAGTTGAAATGGGGAACTATTCTAAAGAAAATAGAAATTATCGATTTTTGCTGACTATAATTGACACATTCTCAAAATTTGCATGGACAGTACCGCTAAAAACAAAAACTGCACTTGAAACAACTAACGCAATGGAAAATATTTTTGAATTGGGACGAATACCAAAAAACATACAAACAGATCATGGTAAAGAATTTTTCAACAAACACTTTGAAAAATTAATGCATAAATACAACATTAACCACTACTCAACATATAGCATTATGAAAGCATCAATAGTAGAACGATTTAATAGAACACTGAAAGGAAAGATGTGGAAAGAATTTAGCTATAATGGTTCATATAAGTGGATTGATATATACAAAGATTTACTTAATACCTATAATAGAAAAGTTCATCGTACCATTTAAATGCCTCCAATTAAAGTCAACTCAAGAAATGAGGAAAAGCTGCTAAATACAGTATACAGTCATTTCAAAATGTATAAAATGTCAAAATTTAATGTAGGAGATCATGTACGCATAAGCAAATATAAGCATACATTTGAAAAAGGTTATACTCCAAATTGGAATACAGCAAATTTCACAATTACAAGAGTTCAAAATACAAATCCTGCAACATACATATTAGAAGACTATCTTGGTAATCCTATTAAAGGTGGATTCTATACTGACGAACTTTCAAAAACCAGATTTCCAAATACATATCTAGTTTAAAAGATTCTTAAAATTAAAGGGAAGGAGGTATATGTTAAATGGCTGGGATTTTCTAATCAACACAATTCTTGGATAAGTAAAGATGAAATATTATAGATGGAAGAAAAACGAAATCAACAACAACATCATAGCAAAACAATAAGAAACTAATGTTAATTTTAAAATAAGAAAATGAAATAAATATGTAAATTATGCTTATAAGCCATACTGTGTACTAAACTTTATTTAATTGTAATCAGTCTGTTATAATAGCAATAACACTTACTCTGAGCTCTAACTCATCAGAATTATCTGCTAGTTACTTTCCTCCTATTGAATTACATGGTGCATATGAGTGTGCTCTAACTGATTTTCATTCATACAACAGTATTCCAAATGTAGATACCTACAACAATATGTTTCATATAGGAGAACATACAATTGAAATACCAATTGGATCTTACGAACTAAATGATATAGTTGATTTTAAAGAAGAACAATACAAACTACTCTGTCCAGAAAATAAGATTTTTATTGAAGCCAATAACAATACAATGCAAGTTAAAGTTAATAGTTCCAAGGATCCTGTATATTTCAATAAAGACAATACAATTGGAAAACTTTTAGGATTCAATAGCAAAATCCTAACACCAAACAAATATTATTATTCAGATCTTCCAGTTAATATTTTTAAAGTAAATCTCTTGCGAGTTGAAAGTAGTATCGCTATTAACACATATATGAATAACTCCAAATCACATACACTTCATGAATTTCCGATTAATGTGCCTCCAGGCTATAAAATAGATGAGGTTCCAAGAAATCTCATCTATTTACCTGTGAACACCAGAAAGATAAGTTCACTAGCGCTGCGCGTAGTTGGTCAACACGGTGATTTAATTAATTTCCGAGGAGAGGAAATTACAATACGAATACAATAATACTACTAATAATGCTAATATACAACACAAATACATTGAAAAATATAGCAGCAAGAACAACAACTTCATTAAAGCGACCAGTACAACAAAAAGCACTAACAACATCAAATAAAAATTTTCTAAAGTCCTTGAATTTTAAATTGAAGACAAAATGATTTCAATAATAGATGTCTTAGATAAGCCTTTGTCTGATGAGAATATAATCAAAAAGGACTATCATACATATGTACCATACTTACAATCTTACAACAATAATGATGAAATTCGAATTTCAATACAAAATCAAGATTTGTACGTGCTACCCACTGAAAGCTACATTTATGTAGAAGGTTTTGTTGCTGATGATAGTAATTCTAAATCTTCTTCATCTTCGGACAACTTTATATTAAAAAAGAACTTTGTGGCATATCTATTTGATGAAATTCGCTATGAGCTCAATGGAATTGAAATTGATCATACAAGATATTTAGGAGCCACAAGCACCATAAAAAATTTGGTTTCTATGTCACCAACAGAAAGCAACGTGATGCAAAATGCTGGATGGAACAAAATTGACGATGTCAGTCTTGTAAATGGATTTTTCAATTTCTATGTACCTCTAAAAATGCTTCTAGGATTCGCTGAAGGCTACAACAAAGTTATACTAAATGGAAACATGAATTGATACTCTTGCTTGCTTGTCAACAAGAAAAAAAAAAGAACGCCCCCGTTTTGTATTGATTGCTTTTCAACAAGAAAATAAGTTTGTTAATTGTGATTTGACTAATTTAAAAGAACATTTAAGTTCAGTCTCATATCCATATGATGATCTTAACATAAAGTTCAAAAATGAATGATATGCAATTCTATATGATATGTATCTAAGATTTCAACAAAGCTACTATATGAAAGAATCTCAACCTCTTCTAACTGCATCAGAGTTTAAGACCAAAGCTCCTATTATTGTAGTAGATGTCAGTCATCAGAATGAATCACTCAATAATGGACCGATTGATATAAAAATAGAATTTGAAACAGCAACTAATATTGCAGCAAAGACATCAGCTTACTGTATTCTTATTCACGATCGTATAATAGAATATGTACCCATCAAAGGACAAGTTCGAAAAGTCTTATAAATTGAGTAATATGGAAAACAACATAATTTTTATAGACGTACAAGGTTTCAAAAGTAATACAAATGAATTCATCGCAAAAGAAGTAGCAATTGTTTTCAACAATTATGAATATAACAATTTCATTATAAAACCCCCATTTGATATCAAATGCTTATCAATAGAAAAGCAAAAAGAAGCAAAGTGGCTAACAAAAAACTATCAACACCTAAGCTGGACTGCTGGATCAGTTTCATTTCAAAGCGTTTGCAATTTTTTAAAAGCCAACGCAAGATGTTCTAAAATTTATGTAAAAGGTGAAGAAAAAAGACGATGGTTGGAAAATATTTTATGCCGAAAAAATTCTAACGTTGAGGATATAGGCTGCATCAACTTTTAACAAATGGAAATAAAGTATCCAGAATATTTTTATTGTAATTATCATAAATTTGGTGCTTGCGCATTAAAAAATGCTATTTTACTAACAAAAGAAATGTCTTGCTTTAATTAAACTTTTTCACTTTTTAAAATATGAATGTATGTATTATTATAAAATTTTATAAAATTTTAAACAATAAATGTATAAAAAATAAAATAATATACAAGTGTTTTCTTATTTCAAATACAAACTACATAAAGGAAAGAGAAGGAAGTGGGGAGGAGGAGGAGAAGTTAACTTTTTTTGCGTACTTGCAAATGCTTGGTTTTTGTTTCTCTACTGCTGACTGTACTTAGTTTGCTGCTTTAAAATAACCGTAGACAAAGAAAATGATTACGTTGCAAAATATATATGTATTCTACAAAATATTCCACGCACAAGTACCCACGATCGCACATTCATACATGTATACATACATACATATACACACATATACATGCACACATACATATACATACATACATACACACACATACATACACATACATACATACATACATATTTCTTAAACAATTACACAAAATATTAAATTACCAACGACAATAAAGCTGGACCCCCACACAAGTATTAGGGGTATTCACACACATGTGAACACATAAATAAAATATTAAAATAAATTAATTTAATTTATTTAATTATTTTACTTATAAACAATTTATTAGCGTGAGGAAATCACACACACACATACACGATTCATATGAGAATCACTTGTAGTCATCAAACCTATTTTCTCTGATATTACTGATATAGTATTACGATAAACAAATTTCTACAGTCTGGCAACACTGGAAATTTTCCCTTTGGTATTAGAAAATAATAATCATGTTTTGCCGTCGGCATTTGAAAAAAAAATCATAATGTTTTGCCGTCGGCATTTGAAAAAATAATAATCATGTTTTGCCGTCGGCATTTGAAAAAAATAATATTAACGTTTTGCCGTAGGCATTAGGAAAAATATTCATGCATTGCCGTAGGCATTAGGAAAAATAATCATGTATTGCAGTAGGCATTAGGAAAAATATTCATGCATTGCCGTCGGCATTAGGAAAAATTGATTTTCACAATTTCCCCATTGGTATTAGGAAAAATCATTTCATGATTTTTCCGTTGGTACTAGGAAAAAATCGTATTCATGATTTTCCCGTCGGCATATATATACATTTATGCATTACAAAAAAGAAAAACCCCCAACCTATGAATCCACTTAACGTACCCCCCACCCCCACACATACAAATTCCCACGGTCATAAAAACCGGACTTATTGAACCACCCTCGTATGTAGTAAACAAACAAAACCACTTATGTAAACAAAAAATTCCTTATGTAAACAAAAAATTGGACGGACTTCTTGAACCACCCTCGTAGGTATCAAATTTCACAAATTTCCAAGAATTTTAAAATTTGGGTGATTAAAATTTTAAAATTTTAATTGGTCCAGGACCCGCATTTCCCTACTACTTACTTCAGAACTTTTTTTGTTAAAAGTTTTAATTTTTCGCCGTTTAAATCTTATTTCCAATGTTCAACGTAGTGTTTTTTTTAATATATATTTATTTATTGTATCTTCAAAACTAAATGAACTAATAATAAGTAATCAAATCTTAGGTCTATATATAATTAATGGGCCCGAAGAATGCCGAACACAAATTAAATGATTGTAATTATTAATACAAGAATGATGTACAAAAATATTCTCAAAAAGTTTCATCTGCGGTATTGCTTATTAGAGCCGCATTGTCCCCCTTTTTTAAGCGGATGTGTCCAGTAAAATGCAAGATATTAAGAGCAAGGGGATTATGATGAGACCCGAGTTTTATTAAATATTTGCCTTCGTATTTTCCAATTTCTTTCTTTTACATGTAGTATATACATTTTTCTTATATTTATATTACGAAATTATTACGGACGCAATGTGGAGGACCTTGCCCCGAGTAGAAGTTGAAGGAGCATTGCTAATGTATAAAAGTGGATTTAGATGTGACAGGCAAAGATTTTTATTTGAAAATCTAGGTCAATATTTTTTTGTTTATTGCAATAAAAATTATAAATAAAATCCAAGTCTTATTTATCCAACATACAGTTTTAAAGCCTTAATTCTGATATCAGAATCTATTTTAAATTAAAGCTAAATTTTTACAAGAGTATCCAAAAAATTAATTTGTGTTATTAGCTTTAGTCAAAATTTGTATGGCAATTTTGTTTAAACGTGCACTTCAACCCCAAATTAACTTTTTATTGTTTCCTTTTATTTTTGTTTTATTTTATATGCAAAATTTGTTGTATTTTGTAATTAAAAATATATTTTCATTACAAATTTATTTTATTTTTTTACTTCGAGAAGCCTTTTTAAAATTTATGGCTACACCTTATAAATATGATTCAAAGGACCCGAGAGGAAGAGCATGCGGTGGATCAGCAATTTTAATAAAGTCAAGACTCAAGCATTATATTATTGACAACATTTGCGAAGAACATTTACAAGCAACGAATATTTGTGTCGAAAATTTTTGCACTAATTTTGTCATATCATCAATTTCGCAATTACTGAGGACCAATACGAGGATTTCTACAAATCCCTTGGCCCTTGCTTCGTAGCAGCTGGCGACTACAATGCAAAACATACGTTCTGGGGTTCGCGTCTTATTACACCTAGAGGTCGGGCATTGTTCAACACAACTTCAAAAATGGGCTTGGACGTCATTTCGAGTGGGGGGCCCACTTACTGTCCTACGGACATACAAAAAATTCCGGATGTTATAGATTTTGGAGTAATGAAAAATATTTCTAGGGAATTAGTTCATGTTGAAGCGTCTCAAGATCTTTCCTCCGATCACTCTCCCACGATCATTACAATTTGCAGCCCACTAAGAAGTGAAGACGATCAACCGTGTTAATTGGCTGGGGTTCAGAAAATATCTCAGTAGTCATTGTACGGAAAACATTACGCTAAGAACATCCGAAGATATTGAATTTAACATTGGCAATCTTATCAAAAAGCTTAAACACCTGTTGCGTTTAAACCACCTCTGCGTACATCTACAGGGGGTTGGGCAAGAAGCGATACTGAAAAAGGTAAAATATTTGCTGAGCATTTAAAATCAGTATTTACCCCTAACTCATGTACTGGTGTTATTGATTTGCCGAATGTAGTGGCGCTATCCCCTCGACCCATAAAATTTAGAACGTGTGATGTACAAAAACTAATTGCTGAACTTAACCCGAAGAAAGCTCCGGGTATTGATGGAATTAGTAACCAGATGCTAATAAAGTTGCCTCGTATTGCAATTAGAATCCTGTTATTTATTTTTAACGCCATTTTACGACTAGAGTATTATCCAAATAGCTGGAAGCTTGCCAAAGTTAAAATGATTCCAAAGCCGGGCAAAGACCTTACCAAGGCTGAGTTATACAGGCCAATAAGTCTGCTATCAACAATGTCAAAACTTTTCGAAAAACTGCTCATGACAAAATTGTCCCCAATTCTAGTTAGTAGTGGGTGCATACCGGACCATCAATTTGGTTTTAGAAGTCAGCATAGCACTATCGAACAAACTCATAGATTGGTTCAATTTATAAGAAGAACATTTGAAGAAAATAAGTATTGTTCTGCGCTGTTTATCGACGCTTCTCAGGCATTTGATAAAGTGTGGCATGAAGATCTTATTTTAAAATTGAAATCATATTTACCAATAAATTTTCTGAAACTATTAGAAAGTTATATTACTACCCGGAAGTTTACGGTTGTGGAAGGAGACTTCATGAGTGTGCCTGAATCTATATCATCCGGTGTGCCACAGGGGAGCATACTGGGGCCAGTTTTGTATTTGATTTACACTTGTGATATGCCTTTGAGCAGCAATATCCATACATCTACGTTTGCCGATGATACAGCCTGCCTTAATATGCACGAAACCCCTCACGAGGCTTCCCGATATCTACAAGAACATATTACACAACTGGAACTATGGTTAAATTTATGGAGAATCAAAGTAAACGAGCAAAAGTGTGTCCAGGTAACATTTACCCTGCGAAGAGATACTTGTTCGCCAATTCGAATCAACAATCAAGTTGTTCTTCAACATTCACACGTAAAATACCTTGGTATACATCTTGATCGATGGCTTACATGGAAGCCCCATATTGACTCAAAGCTAACACAAATGAAACTGAAATTAACTCAGATACATTGGCTGATTGGTAGAAATTCAACACTCAGTCTAGATTGTAAACTTTTAATATACAAGTCGCTCTTAAAACCTATATAGTGCTACGGAATTCAGCTTTGGGGTACTGCTTCAGCTTCTAATGTCGAGAGAATCCAACGAAGGCAAAACAAAATTTTACGCTTAATAACATTGGCTCCATGGTATATAAAAAATTCAAATATACATCGTGATTTAAATATACCACTAGTGACTGAAGAAATTGTAAAATACGCTGGCAAATATTTAACAAAACTCGAGTCACATCCTAATCCGCTTGCCCGTAATATTTTGAACTTTACTGGACACATCCGCCTAAAAAAGAGGGACACAAGGGCTCTTATTCATAGCACTCCAGATGGGACTTCTTGAAAATACTTTTATTTTTTTCCTTTTGACTATCACTACTTGTGTATTATATATAACTATTACTAAGCTTATGTCCGACACTGGTCGGGCCTAATTATATTTTTAGATTTAAGATTTGAATACTTATTGTTAGTTCATATATGAAGATACAATAAATAAAAATCATGCATTAAAAAAAAATTTTTTTAAGAGCATAATATTGAGTTTTTAGTGCACATTGAATGCGCATAAAACTAGTTTTTTTAGAGCATATTTCTGGTTTACCTGTTCATTATGCATAATGCTGCAAATTTGTTGTTCAAATGTTCGTGTTATAAATATTATAGGTGCTATTCTCAAATTTGTGATATCTATAATTCTATTATTTTTATTAAAATATTTCTTCTCACAGGTATGGATTAGAAATACCTATACTAGAATTTCTGTTTTAATATTAAAGCTTTTTGTTTCAAAATTTAAAGCATTATTACCAAATTTAATTCCAATTGCTTTAATAGTTCTATATTTATCGGAAAAAGTAAGTTTTTGTTGATTTTTTACAATAAATTACACAGTGTGACAAAAAAACAAAACCTGCGAAGTGCTATTATTTTTCTGGTAGGTATTGTCGTGTAACTATAACAACAATCTGTATTTGAAATGTTCCAAACATCTACAAAATCGTGATTTACGGGTAAAAATCGGTTTTTTGTACCTGTAGGCACTTATCAACCTCTAACGAAGTTAAATATCAACCGATTTTAAATTTATAGATGGATATAGAAAGAAAAGACTAAGAGATTTTGAAACATTTACATTTTGTTTCAGTGAATTCCAGATATATGTCTGCATTTTTTCACCAAATATAATTTTTTGTTTTTTTTCGACACTTTTCTGCTTGGACTCGTTCTTAGGCAGTATTTTTGTACTGAAACCGTACTGTTTATAACTTTATTTATAAAATATATTTGGTTAGGAGTAATTGGCAGGTTTTTTTTAATTCCCTCGAAATTAACTGAGTCATTAAACTTTTTATTAGGAGACTTTTTGTTAAAAAAAAACTACCTGTATGATGTATTTCGCGTTCTATTTATATACTTTTTGTGTATTTAAGTTTCCAAGATGATGAAAGTACAATTTAATAGACATTTATCAACAAAGAGTAGAAAATTGGTACAACAGTGGTCACCAAACTTTTATTTTTCTTGAGACCACATTTTACAGTCGGGTAAAGTAGGTTACGTTACATTACATCTTTATAACAATTTTCATTACTTTTCACAAAACAATATTTCCTACTGTTTTAGTTAATTACATTACAGTCGGATAACTCAGCCTTAAATGAAAGATTTTACAGTGTTGAAAAGATAATGTTTAAAAGGTTATTAGTGGTAAAAAAGTGATTAAAATTAATTTCCAAGTAATTATCCAATAAGCACTCAAAAATTAAAATTCAAGCACTTGAAAATTAACTGGAAACAAAGTTAAATTCAAGCATTTTTCAAGTAATGTTCAAGTTTGAAAGTATTTTGAAATAAAAAATCAAACAACATACATATATGTTCAAACCTTGTCAAATAAATAATTTATTTATTAACCCTACAAGCCTAACCTACGCCTGCGAGGCGTACATAAAATTATCTATCTCTTTTAAACTATCGCAGTTAACACCTCGTGCGTTTTAGTCAAGTCAGTAGTCGACTGTTGCTTGCCAATCGCGGTCTTGTAGCTGATCCAAACTCAACCACTTTTGGGTTTTTGACGTATAACACGCCTACAAGACGTATATTTATGTATATCTATGCAGCTGGTTTTTATGTTTGCAAACTTTGAAATTTTTTTGTAGTGTGCGATAATAAATATGTTTGAGTTAATTTTATTATTATAATAATTATGAAGAGTGTTTTTTATTAATAGTTTGTGTTCCAATATAATCTTTCATTGAAAACAAACTATATTACTAAGTACAATAGCCCAGGGGTTTATTATTATATACGCCTCTGAGACGTATGTTTATGCTTTATGTATTATTAAAATAGGTTAGGCTTGTAGGGTTAATAAAACTAAAATTGTGGTGAAAAACATTAAAGATAAATAAAAAAGTTAATTAAAAAAAGGTGATTAAAAACGTGAAAACAATAGTGAAGGTAGATATGCAGAAAATTATTGTAAGAAAACTTGTCGATTGCATTTTCCTTTATATTTTAAAAGCATTTGTTGAAAGTTTGAAATACACTTGAATTCAATTGTAATACGAGATTGAATTACAGTATAATTCAAGGCTTGAATTCAACTGTAATACAATTGAATTGTTCGAATTGAATTCAAGTTCCCTTTTCACTGGAGAATGCTATTGAAATAAAGTGTAAATCAAGCATAATTCAACCCTTGACAATTGTTTTACACTTTATTTCAAGCGAAATTGCTTATTGGGTATATATGTACTTCTTTTTGAGCATTTTCATTAAAAAATATTAAGGGATTCAATGAGAATCTTCAAAAGTCTCGCAAACTGTGCAATTGTGCATTTTTACACTATCGTAAATAAAATCTCAAAAATTGTGTTGGAATTTATTTACACAAACCTGATAAATTTGACCAATAATTTTTACACGTAAACTTAAGCTATGCAATTGTGCATTTTGTAAATAACAACTTCTTGGTATTTTTTTTTTTTGGCTTCCTTTAGGAATTTTTAGACACACACACACTTTTTTACTTTTATAGAAATACATACCCAGCAAAAAATAAAAGGAGTACTTCCTTACGAACCACTTTTAAATTAGTTCGAAAGTATCTAATGCATATTATTCGATAGTAAAGAAGTTATTTTTAACCACTTGATATGGAATTTTAAATCACTACTTTGTTTTCAACAAGTTCATTACTTGTGTCTCAAGCCGAATTTTTTTTATTACATTTAAGGCTTTTCAAGTCAAAAATTGTTATTATTAAAAAGAAAAATGGAATAAAATAACAAAAAATTAAATTATTTAATAATTTTTCCTTGCAAACCCTGTAAAAGGGATTTTAATCACTGAATAAAAAGCAAACTACTCTTGTGAAGTGAATTAAAATTCATTGGTTTTTTTTTATAAATTTGACGTGGTTTGATTCAGTCGATGTAGTGTTTTTTCCACTTCCTTTTCCTCACTTTTTTTGCTGGGTATATACATACTTAAATACGAATTGAAATTAAAAACTGCTTGAAATTTTCTTGTGTTATTTTTATTAGATTATTTTTTTTGATATTTCATTCAGATTGACTAAAAAAGTCAAATGGGCTTCATAAAACAAGTCTCGCATATTTGCGAAATTGCACAAATGGCAATTTTAAGAGTTCTCATGAAAACCCCTATTAATTTTTACCATTTACTTCCACAAACCACAAAGCGAATGTGACAAAGAATAAAATGAAAATACATTTTAACAAGTGAACATTTGTATAAAATTAACAGCCTGTTTTTCGAAAAAATAAACCCTTTCGTTTTTATTTTTCATTTATAAACGATAACGTTTAAAATTAAATTTTTATAAAACACTAGCGGCCCGCTCCGGCTTCGCACGGGTATAAAATATATAGCCTATGTCATTCAATGAAAACATGATTAAAATCGATCCAGTAATTTGATTTATTCATTACTGCCCGTGGCCCGCACGCGTTAGATTTAGGGTAAAACAGTTCTTCTTTCCCTAAACCATGAAGATTTCCTGCTATCTTTGGAATATCTAAATTCATACACTACATTTTTACTTATTTACTTTTTACGTTTTTATCTATTTATTTTATTTTTACAACAATTAACATATTACAACGTTAACAGGTTTCTTGTCATTAGACAATACAAACATGTTTTCTGTAGAGGTTACTCTTGAAAGAGCGACATACAGTTGGCCATGTGAAAAGCAGTCAACGCTAAAATCTTAGCCTGCAACGTTGAAGGTTTGACCCTGCGATTTATTAATGGTCATTGCAAAAGATGTATTCACCGGAAAGTGTGTAAACGTTTAAATTGGAAGGGTAAATCCGATGGTATCAGAGCGATTCGGGGAATCAATACATCTTCTCCGGTAACACATCCTGTGAGTATTGTGCACTCTATTATGAAAATTTTCAGTGATTTTACCGCGTGTCATTGCAAAGTTTAGGTGGATTCAGGTTTCTTAATAAAATAACAGGACACCCTACTTTCAACAACACCATTTTGTGAGGAGGCAGTCCAGACGGGTTCAAAGAGTTAAGAAATTCTGTAGGAAAATGAACAGCTTCTTCCAAATAGAGAACAGAATCGACCGAGTGGTATATTTTCGTCGGCGCATCAATCCTCGAAAGAATCAAGTTATTTACCTTATCTACTTGTTCGTTAGTTAGTGACAGAATCGCTCATTCTTTAAACCAAGATATTGTCTTATAACTTATGTTATCAATGTCAAGATAGACATTGTTGACTAACTCTTGGATGTTGTCTATCAAAACACAAATGTTTTCTAAGTTAATCCTTCCCTCACTTTGTGTTAACTCTCCATTGCCAACTTTTAGCAGCATCTCTGAAAATAGCCTGTTCTCACGCGAAGATGACGAAACCCTCATATTCAACCCAATCATAAATATTCCCTCGGAATTTATTTCTCACGGAAAATAATTTTTCTCGAGAAAACATTCCTCCAATCAGCGTTACCGTTGTGCGACTAAAGTCGCATTTTGCCCCTTTTTCGAATGCCTTGCCACTTTTTATGCCCCTTAGTTTTAAATCCCCTTTTAGTATCATTTTCATTATTTTGTGCCCCTTTTTGCCCCTTTTTGTTCAAAGTCAACTTTAATTTTTATTTTTATAATAAATGTACGCAAATTTCTACAGATTGTACCACGTTCGACAACAAGATTTTATTTCCTATGTGTATATATGGAAAAATTAATTTTTTTTGGGAAATTGGCAGTATGGCGCAATATTATTTTCTGTGGGAGTATATGGTGTTAAAAAGCCTTGGTATGAATCTTTTCATTTGTTTTTCCGCAGCCAAATTTGATTTGAAAGCCAAATTTGATAAAAGTACATAATTTTCAAAGGTGAAAAACTTTATGCTAAGGGAAATAATATTGTATGGCTCCAATCATAAATTAATTGGGAACAAAAAAGAGTAATACGTGGCATCACCGCATTACGAAGCTCGTTGTTTTGCTTGCTTGTTGACATTTGTTTCTCCCTTTATTTTTTGAGTGAGAGAGCAAACAAAATTAGTAAAATTTACCAACTGGGAAAATATGTAAAAAAAGTTTACAACTGATTTATTTGGACATTACTTGTGTTTTTTTTTATATACAAGAACTATAAAATAGAAGTTTGTGTATATAAATTGTGTTTTAATTGTGTATCAACTATGTTTTTATCTAAACTCCCTTCTGTTTTGCAAGGGAAAATTTTTAGTGAAAAAAGCAAGTTCAACGGCGTTCATAATACCTACTTTTTTCCCGGGGAGTCTTATTATTCCCGCATTTGGTAAAAAAAGGGAAAAACAAATTCATAATAGGAGAAAAGGTAAAAGTGAAAAAACTCGCACGGAATTGTTGATCATGATTGGGCTGATAAGTTTTAAGCTCTAATTTATTGACATGTCGCGAACGGTTGGATCTTTTTAAGGAAAAATTTACTTTGTCAGCACGTGTTCCTCGAGTCACAACTGGTAGAATTTGACGGAAATCTCCTGAGAACAGAATTGTACATCCACCCAGACGTACATCCACCCAGACGTCTTGTTTGACATGGTAGCCTCGTCCCAGACTATTAGTGAGCAGTCACGCATAAATTTTCCTGTATTGCTCTGCTTAGAAATACTACAGACGCTGTTATTGTCATCGTTGGCAATTTTCAGCGGGATTTGAATGTAGATTGGGTGGTTCGGCCTCCTTCCACAAGCGTAGCGGCAATGCCGGATAACGCTACTGCTAACGCAATTTTTCCGATAGATCTCACCTTTTTTTAAAGCTTAGCTGTGCAAAGGATGTAGGGCCTTTTACAATATGCAGTAACATTCTATATGAAATTAACAATGTATTTAAGGTATTTAATTATATAAGGATTAATGCTGTACTGGTTAAAATCGCTTCGAAAATTAGCCATTATTTGTCGTAAAAAGTAAATGACAAAATAATTGTGGGAAAAAAACTGAGTCCAATACTAAGAATCAATCCAAAAGATTACAACACGGACGCAAGTATGAAAATAATATTGAAACAAAAAGAAAAGAATTTTAAAAATCAGTCCATAAATAGAGAAGTTATGTAATCATCAATAAATTTTTTTTGGTGGGGTGAGGGTGGGGTGCTCAAAATATCTCAACGAAATTTGTTCTAGCTTTAAGCAACATTCTTTCAAACCAAAAAAGAATTTTGAAATTGTTTCACAAATAGCAGAGTTATGGAATAGGGGAGGAAATTTTCCCTGCAGATTTTCAAAAAAAATAATGGGATAAAATTAAATTAAAAAATTAAAAAATTATGGCAGGCAAACCCTTTCAAACAAAAAATGAATTTCGAAAATCGGATTAAAAATGACCGAGTTAGGCGTGTACGAACATTAAAAAAAAGTAAAAAAAATACACACGAATTGATAACCTCCTTCTTTTTTGAAGTCGGTTAAAAATGTTATTGTGCGATATCCATAACAGATACACATATACCATAGCGGAGTTTTCTGTAGAACTTTTCAATGTGTACAATACTTAGTACATTATTTGGATAAATCTCGTAGGGTTCAGCCTGTGTTATGTAATTATTTACGACATCACTTTAGAAACCTAAAAAAAAACAGTATTTCTCCACTATTTAATGGATGTTATTATACATATAAACCTTCCTCTTTAATTACTCTATCTATTAAAAATAAAACCGCATCAAAATCCGTTGCGTAGTTTTAAAGATTTAAGCATACATGGGGATATAGGGATAGAGAAAGCGACTTTGTTTTATACTATGTAGTGATAGTGATACATACATACATACACCAAATGTTGATATTGGCATCACTGCTAGTGATGCGAAGAAAAAAAGAGAAATTTTATAATAACAAGGCGCATCTATAAGGTGACCCCACTAATCCAGGTGACTTTTATTTGTTAACTAAGCTAAGCCAAATTTGGTTTGTGCGGGTATAAGCCTGAAGACAGAATTAGTTTTTACTTTCTGTTCTGTTACGAATCAGCTAACAATTTTTTGTTTATAGAAATCGTATACAAGCCGTTAGTTTTCTCTTTCATTCTAAAATCTACAAGTTACAAATATAAAATACAAACAGTCGTTAAGCAACTCTGGGTTGGAGAACATTTCTCGCGTCATCGTAATTATTTATTAAGTGCGGTCAGGCTTGTGTGAGTTATTTGGCCTTGGAGAGTTTTCGTTTCGCTCGCACTGGCTGACTGATCTGCCACGGATAACCGCATATTCTTGCGGTTCTTTTGTGGAATTTCTTTGACAACCACGTTGCTCTTCCTATGTGAAGGCATAGGTCGGGTATAGTCAGTCACAAAAACATTTTTAAAAGTACATCATGGACATAAGGTCGTAGTCACCCGTCCATTTTTGTGCAACCATATTCTACAAATTAACTTTGTAGAGTATGTACCAATAAATAAATAAATAAATTACACACAAAAACAACAATAAAGTTTGTAAAAATGATGTTGTTTTGTATGTACGAGTATTTTACTTGTAAATTTGTAACTTGTAGGTTTGAGAAACGGGCCCCTGTTCTGTTTCGGTATAACGTCTGAATATAAAAAACTGTTACGTAATTGTAAGTGGCAGCATAAATAAAACAAAAATATTTCGAAATAAACTGTGATTGTGCTTTAAGAATTAAAAAATTTTTATTTTACCAGATAAACATAAACACTATATTGAAACATAACAATGGACGATGCAAAACTCATCAATTTATTGGAAAACTGTGACCGTTCTGGTCAGAAACAGCTAATTTATTACTGAAAAAGTAACCATTAAAATTTAGAAATAACTAGAACGGCACAGCACAGAACAGAAACATACAGTGAAGACTAATGAAGCCATAAGGAGCTACAGTAGGTTACGTGTAACTTAACATACGCAATTCTTTTGTATTAAATTTCTTAAATTAATTCCTTATTTATAAAAATCATTAAGCCTTTCTTAAGCCTTTAGATCAGCAACGTTTTTAATGGAAATCTTATTTAAAAGCCCTTAAAAACCTATAATGTCTCAATAGTTTTTCAAAATTTATATGTTAGTATGTGTATTCATTTTAGATTGGGAATATTTTGGCAACATTTGTAGGCAAAAATACCGATATATCGAAATATCTATGTTTTCAAAAAATATTTATCGATACTGCTCAAAAATATCGATACGATATATATCGATACAGTTTCTTCATTTGCCTATCCCTAGTTCGTAGTACATATTGATTTTGATAAATAAGCTTTATTTATTTTAGTAATATTTTTTACATATCGAGAGATAAAAAAACAAACAAAAAACCGCAAATTACGGTTCATTGAGGAATACTGTATATGAGTACCTAAGAAATAAAAAATTTTGAAGTCAGCTCTAATGGCAGAAATTCCTATTTTACTATGAGTTCTGAAACTCTTAACGAAAACAATAAAAATAAAAAATCGTATGATAATCTTTTTCTAACGGCAAAGCCACTTTTTCGTCAGAGACTAACTTCACTTTGTCCAATGCCAACTAGTGGTTCGGTAACATTGCCATTGCCTAGTACTTCTTCATTTAAGTCAGCTTTATCATCCGCTCCGGGCTCGTGTTCATCACTTAACCAAGTTATCACTATAGATAACAGTAGCCCACAACTCAAGGTCCAAGTCGGAATGGACAGATATATAAGTAGTAGTTAATTGCCACTCCTCGGACAATTAAAATTGTGAAATTTGGGTAATTAAAATTGTAAAATTTTAAAGTTCGTCAAAATTCTTGGAAATTTGATACCTCAGAGGGTGGATCAATAAGTCCGTCTTATTTTTTGTTTACATAAGGAGTTTTTTCATAGGTTGGAGGTATTTCTTTTTTTATGTATGTATATGGTGGCGGTTTGGAGGTTTTGTACGCAGAATCAGCGGGTTTGTTGGTGTCATCTTGCAATATTTGAAAACGGTTTTGACGATTAATAGATGATGCGCTGTTATCCCAAGACATCTTTGGATCAGATGCAATTTTAGTAGAATTCGTGCTTCTCCCGCACTTTAAAATTGTAGTGTATCTGTCCATTCCGACTTGGACCTTGGGTTTTGGGCTACTCTTATCTTCAGTGACAACTTGGTTAAATGATGACCACAAGCCCGAAGCGGATGATATCGCGGAGTTAAATGTAGAAGTACTAAGCAACGGTAATTTCAACGATTCACTAGTTGGCATTGGACAAACGGAAGTTGATCGCTGACGAAACTGTGGTTTTGCCGTTAGAAAAAGTCTATCATCAGATTTTTTATTTTTATTAAGAGATTCAAAACTCACAGTAGTCTACCATCAGATTTTTTATTGTTGTCATTAAGAGCTTCAGAACTCACAGTAAAATAGACATTTCTGCCGTTATAACCAGTGTGACCAGATTTTAAAATAACATTAAGCTAAATCACGTTTGAAAAAAAGCTAAAATAAGCTAAAAACTTAAATTTTAGGTCAGAAAATAAAGCTAAACTTTTTTTTACTTCTTTGATCAATTTTCAATAGTTTCTTATTGCTAAACTAACATTAAATATTACACAAACATATTTTTTTATTATACACATTGAATATTTGTTTAATGAAATTATTTATTAATTATTATATTTTAGATTTAATGAAGAATAAAACAAAAACTTCCCCAAAATAATCTTAAAAACTTTTCAAAAATTTAAAAACATTTATACTAAAATACGAAAGTTTTTTTAAGTGCATTAATGCTATTTAAGGTAAAGCATGGATCACACTATCGGCACAATGTACCGAGTTTCGTCAGATCATTGAAATAAAGTCATAAGTAAAGAGCTATATTTTCTCTAATTTATCGACTAATTGAAAGACAAGGACATAATTGCGCCACACTGCATTGGTAATAAGCCCATATAGACTTATTCCAGAATTAATTGACTAATAATGCCATTTTGGCTTATTACTTATGACTTTATTTAGGTGGCCCGACGAAAATCGGTACATAGTGTTATCCAGGCTTAAGGCTATTTCAAGTTTTTGTTTTAAGTCAATTGATGCCGCTGAATGAACGTTCAACTCAAGTCAAATAATTTTATACCCAAAAACTCAAAAAGTGTTTTGACCACTAATATGAATTTAACTTTTTCCATTGTAATTCTAACCATTCTGCCATTATCTGCTACTTTTCAACTTTCCATTTCTGTTATAAAATTGTTGTACAATTTACATTTTGTATTTTTTGTATACTATTTTACAATGTTAAAAGACTATAATTTTTATAAGGTGTTTATGTCTTTAATATATTTTTAGAGAACACGCAATTTAGACTAAAAAAAGGCTAAAAAAGCTAAATGAGTTTTTTAAAAAAGCTAAAAAATAAGCTAAGAGCTAAATGAAAATTTTAAAGCTAAATCTGAAATAATTAAGCTAAATTTAGCTCAAAATAAGCTAATATGGTCACGCTGGTTATAACTCACTTCACAATTTTTTTCCTTTGAGGTACTCATATAGAGTACTCTTCAAGGGTATTTTGCGTTTTTTTTTGTTTACGTTTTTTTTTGTTTTTGTTATTTCTATATGTAAAAAAATATTAGCAAAGCAAAAAAGCTTATTTATCATATGATTTATAATATGTACTACGAATATTTTTTTATGATTTTTTTATTGTATGTATGTAAGAAAAATTCCGCTATTACGTCTGTTCACTATGAAGGTACAACGAGAACTCTACGGCAAAACATGATTACTATTTTTTTCAAATGCCGACGGCAAAACATGATTACTATTTTTTAAATACCAAAGGAAAAATTGCCAGTATTGCCAGACTAGAAATTTGTTATCGTAATACTATATCAGTAATATCAGACAAATTAGATTTCATGACTACTAGCCGGCTCTCATATAAATCATGGGAACTGTGTGTATAATTTCCTCACACTAATAAATTGTTTATAAATAAAATCTTCTCATGTTTGCCGCTGGTAAGCGTATGTTTTGTTTATTTGTTTAAGAAATATATTTGTATGTATGTATATTTGAATGTATGTATGTATATATGTATATGTGCGATCGTGAGAACTTGTGCGTGGAATATTTTGTTGTATACTTTTATATTTTGCAACGTAATCATTTTCTTTGTCTACGATTATTTTAAAGCAGCAAAGTTTCAACTAAGTACAGTCATCAGCAGAGAAACAAAAAGTAAAAATTATAAATGCTGCAAGGATACTGCTACTAATTTTCGTATAAATACGCCAACTTTTCTAACCAACACATCAGTACTTTATTGTATTTACAAGAAGTGTCATCAGCAATTGTGTTAAAGTAAAATAATAATTAAATAATTACAAATAAGTTATACAGGTTATTAGTGTAATACATGTAATAAGGTACACAAATACCAAAAGTCCTTTTTGGAGCATGTTAAAAACCATAGTGTGCAGGATCAAGTGGTCGTAAGCCGGGGCAGAAATCAAGAGCAACCGCAGACATCTCTGCGAAATCGTCAACAGCAGCTAAATACATTTCATCATCAGCAATATCCTTCTCTACAGTACCCCCAACATCAGTTACAATTAAATTTTCAACAGTATGGTATGCCATGGAATAATCAGTTTTTGGGATCAGGAGTGCTAATGCAATATGAGTATCCAACTTACAATTATAATCCCAATTTGATGCAATGGCAATCTCTTACTTATCATCAAGAAGAGCAGCAGCAACAACAACAAGCTCAACAACAAGGTGTGGATATCCTTGGAGGCACTTTATACAACGATGCTATGGATATAAGTTTACCGGAAAGTGATGGAGAAGTAGAAGAAAGAAGAGAAGAAACTGTGCCAACTCCAATGAGTACTTCGCATGCTAGGACAGAAGTAGTCGAAGAGAGTGTGAGATATTATAAAATATCTAAAGCCTTCAAAAATCATATCGCCACATACGCAATTCTAAATAAAAAAGACGAACTTCTCTTAGAAAAATTTATTAGGAAAACAAAATTTTCAATAATTAAATTTCATGTGAGTATTGTGGCGGAGTACATCAAAATTGTTGAAGAAGATTTCTAGTTGTGCATAATATCTAGGGTTTGGGAAACGGGAATTCCCTGGCGGGAAATCCCGGGAAATGTCTGTCTAATATTCCCGGGAAATTTTTGAGATTTTTCCGGGAAAACGGGAAATTAAAAGTGCATGATATTTCATAAATATATAGAATTTATAATCCAATTTTACTTTAATATAAAAACGTATTATTTTTTTATATATTACAAAAGTTCGTTTGAATGATTGTATGACTAAATTTACACGAACAGTGACACGTTTTTCATTGTCTGTTTAAACACTTACATATACCTTGTTCGAAGGAAATTTTTTTATCTTAAAATTTAAATTGAGTTTTTGTTTTAAATGTAACTGTAAGAAAGAAAGAATTATTTCGACTCCGATAAACAAGAAGTAAAATGTCCATGTTTTTTTAATATAAAATAAAAATGTGAGCATTTCAAATCTAGTCTGAAATTTCATAAAAATTCCATTAAATTGAGGTCATACCATATCTCCTAAAAAAGTGGAATAAATTGTATAAGTGTCAATGATTGCAATGATATAATCGTTTCCTAAAGTAAATAATTCGATGCTAAGCGAACTTGAAGTGATTTTTCGCCGAATTAGTGAACAAATTTTGAAAAGTGTAGTGAAAATTTTAAGCTGTAAGAACTCTGAGTTGAAACTTAAATTGATTACAAGTAGACGCTATTATGGAAACCCTGCAGAAAATATTTTAGGAGAAATAAAATGAAAGTTACTTAGACATACTGTGGCTGAGAGTATTCAAAATTCGGCGCAGCGCAGTATGGTACTGTAACCTGCTTGTACTTAACGATAAGAAACCGCCTGAAACTTTTTCAAAAAGAATGAGAAACAAGCAAGGCAAATTCTTATTAAAATGAAGGTAGGTCTTATTAGAAAATTGTCTACTAATTGTGGTAACAGTCGTCAATTGGTTTTTATATGATCTTTTGCTGTGTAATAACTTTATTCCATTTGCTTAAATTCAATTTAAAATTCTTAAAAATTTGTCTTAGAACTGCTTTTTTATTAACTTTTATTTCAAAAGAATGCTTACATTAATAAAACGATCGAAATTTCACCAACTTTCATTTAATAAATGTATTTAATTTAGAAAATTAGCCGTTAATTGCCGTTTCCCGGGAAGTGCAAAAGTCCGGGAAATCCCAAACCCTAATAATATCACATGTAGCCAAAATGAGTTTGCTGACGAAATCAACATCAACAAATCTTCGCTCGTCAAAGGATCTAATTGGATATCCACACCTGGAAAATTAGAAAGAAAAAAAGCTTGCATCAACATCGAAAATAATGATGGTGGTGGTATCTAATCGCTGTCATGGATACCACGACATACGATCGGCCAAAACGTTGCAGTTCTTATAACATCTATGACATTACTGCAGAGACGATTGTTACGCGAAATGGTGTAGCGTAAAATTTCAAAAATTTAAGCTTCCCATTAGCATTAGATAAAATGAAGGAGTTTGAGGTGAACAATCCACCAATAAGTGTGAACGTATTTGGATATGATGAGGGAGCAAATCAGATCATTGGTCTTTATTACGTAACCACAGACGAGAAAATTAACCATATAAACTTGTTTCTTTTGGAGAATTGTGAAGTTCATCACTACATTTTAATAAAGAACGTATCAAAGTATGTTAAAGCATTATAAAAAACTTAAATTTTAAGGATACATATACTTGTTTTATATATTTTATAATAGATACATTTTACTTATAAACTTTTATTTATTTCTTATCATTCACAGACTTTTGACGAATCAGATATCACAAAATAGACATAAACTATGTTTTTGTAACGAAAATGGAATGGCTAATCTTGAGGCAGAATACTTTATCCCCTTCTGATATTTATAGTTTTTATAGTGCGGTGAATTGTCATATATGTCAAAAATTTCTAAGTAAATGATCGCGTTAGAGATCATTGTCACATTAGTGGTAAATTTAGAGGTGCAGCCCATAATAACTGTAATTTAAATTACCAAATTGCCAAGTTTATACCAGTTTACTTTCACAATTATTCAAATTATGACACATCTTTTTAGTAAAGAATTAGGTGAAATTTCTGTGCAACTGAAAGTACTCCCTCTTAGTAAAGAGCTTTATATATCACTCTCCCAATTTATAGAATTGAGCGATGGTCATAAGCTTGAAATAAAATTTATTGATACAATATGCTTTATGGCTGAGAGTTTGGAATCATTAGCCTGCAATTTCTCGGATAATAATTTAAGCACTATAAGATATTTATTTCAGTCAGAAAAAGAATTTTCCCGTATGAGTACCTAAATTCATTCCAAAAATTAGATGAATGTCAGCTGCTTTCACTCAGTGATTTCTTTAATAAGTTGAACAATAAAGAGTGTTCTTTAGAGGAATACTCACATGCTGTAGAGGTATGGAATAATTTTGGTTGCAAAACAATTAATATTTAGTTTTAAGTTATTGTATGAGTAAAATTAATTTTATAAGTTCAGTTGTATTTTGATAATGAATTAATAAAGTTGTAATTTAAAAAGTGATTAAATAAAGTTATATTTTTTTATGAAATATGTAGAGGTATGGAATAATTTTGGTTGCAAAACAATGAAAGATTACATGGAACTTTACTTAAAAACAGACGTCCTCTTACTGATAGATATTTTCGAGAACTTAAGAAAAGTTTGTAAAGGTATTTATGAGCTCGATCCTTGCCAATATTATACAGCACCTGGCCTTTCCTGGGATGCAATGCTCAAATATACAAAAATTGAATTAGAATTATTGACAGACATAGACATGTACAATTTTATGAAAAAAGGTATACGTGAGGGAACCGCACAGTGTAGCCAAAGATATTCGAAAGCGAATAACAAATATTTGGAAGATTTCTATAAAGAGAAGCCCTCAGAATTTCTCGTCTACCTAGACGCTAACATTTCGTATGGGTGGGTGACGTCGGAATATCTTCCTCATGGTGGGTTCAGATGGTTATCGCAAGACGAGCTGAATCTAGACCCAAACAGCAAAGCTGACAATGGAACAGACGGTTATGTATATGAGGTTACGTTTGATTATCCTTCTCATTTGATAAGCCTTTGTCTGATGAGAATCTATATATAAATAGGCAAGTGTAAGAAGTTAAGAACCATTTTAACTGACTTAAACTCAACGTATTCGCTTGATTTTTTTTTTGTTAGATAGATTGACAATAGGAGCAGTGCAGAATGTATTTTTTCTTCTACATTTTTGTGTCTAAGATAGTTAAAAACAGTTAAGAATATTAGCCAATCATAAAGCCATGATTTCTCTTTCTCTCTTAATTTGCTAAAAAAAAATTACAACAATTTGGCTTGGCAACTCCATAAACACTCAGAAGGAAAAACGTATTTTATTTGTTCATTCTATTCTTATTTCCATCTTTCTATGTACTTAAACGATTATTGCTGAAACTAATAAAATTTGGATATTTAAATAACGAATGGTACTGTATTATTTTTCTTTAGATGCTTAAAAATAATATATTTTTTAAATTGTTAATAACTTTGATTAAAGTTAAATTCACCTACAGCACAAAGTAAGTTTTTTATTTTTGGTTTATTTTGTGTGCGTTTTGTTTTTGTTCATTGTTTTCATTATTTTTCTGTACTTTAAATTACTGAACATACTGGAATCTTGGAATATGATGGAATGTTTATATTATTAGGCTAGCATATTCGTACATACATATGGGGTCTTTCTCAAAGAATAGGGAATAGAAACTTTTTTTGTAACAAACGTTTTTAAAATCTTAGAGAAAAAGCGTTCAATGAAAAAATAAACGAATATTTTTGTTTTGGGCAATAATAATGAATATGAAATGAAAACACTAGGAGCAAATATCTAATTACATTTAGTTCAAAAAGTGAAAAACTTTTTTTAAATAGTTTGCTTAAAATCTATTCTTATTTATGCCGATAAATGAAATTTTAAATTCGTATTTAGTAGTTAAGAAAGTGGTTTAAGAGAGTGGTTTACCTTGGTGTCTATACATATGTATATTTGAATATATTTTTTAAATTGTGTTTAAAATTCATCAAACTTTAAATATTTTCATTCTATGCTCCACCTCTGTGCGTTAATGGTTGATTTTCAACCACTGGGCGAACACTAGTATAATCAAAAAGGACTATCATACATATGTACCATACTTACAATCTTACAACAATAATGATGAAATTAGAATTTCAATACAAAATCAAGATTTGTACGTGCTACCCAGTGAAAGCTACATTTATGTAGAAGGTTTTGTTGCTGATGATAATAACTCTAAATCTTCTTCATCATCGGACAACTTTATATTAAAAAACAACTTTGTGGCATATCTATTTGATGAAATTCGCTATGAGCTCAATGGAATTGAAATTGATCATACAAGATATTTAGGAGCCACAAGCACCATAAAAAATTTGGTGTCTATGTCACCAACAGAAAGCAACGTGATGCAAAATGCTGGATGGAACAAAATTGACGATGTAAATGGATTTTTCAATTTCTATGTACCTCTAAAAATGCTTCTAGGATTCGCTGAAGACTACAACAAAGTTATACTAAATGTAAAACATGAATTGATACTCTTGCGCAATAAGAACGATGAAGATCTTGTACGCTCGAGTGTTTCTACTAAAAAAGCTAAACTTACAATTTCACTAATCTCATGGAGAATCCCACATGTACAATTATCCGACTTTAGCAAATTGAATATGATTACAATTATTAACAATGGTGCTTCTATACCTATGGCATTTCGCAGTTGGGATTGTCATGTCAATCCACAACTAAACACAGGAACTAGCCATATTTGGAATGTTAAACTGGCTGCAAATAGAGAAAGCCCTCGTTTTGTATTGATTGCTTTTCAACAAGAAAATAAGTTTGTTCATTGTGATTTGACTAATTTAAAAGTACATTTAAATTCAGTCTCATATCCATATGATGACCTTAACATAAAGTTCAAAAATGAACGATATGCAATTCTATATGACATGTATCTAAGATTTCAACAAAGCTACTATATGAAAGAATCTCAACCGCTTCTAACTGCACCAGAGTTTAAGACAAAAGCTCCTATTATTGTAGTAGATGTCAGTCATCAGAATGAATCACTCAATAATGGACCTATTGATATAAAAATAGAATTTGAAACAGCAACTAATATTGCAGCAAAGACATAAACTCACTGTATTCTTATTCACGATCGTATAATAGAATATGTACCCATCAAAGGACAAGTTCGAAAAGTCTTATAAATTGAGTAATATGGAAAACAACATAATTTTTATAGACGTACAAGGTTTCAAAAGTAATTCAAATGATTTCATCGCAAAAGAAGTAGCAATTGTTTTCAACAATTATGAACATAACAATTTCATTATAAAACCCCCATATGATATCAAATGCTTATCAATAGAAAAGCAAAGAGAAGCAAAGTGGCTAACAAAAAACTATCATCACCTAAGCTGGACTGCTGGATCAGTTTCATTTCAAAGCGTTTGCAATTTTTTAAAAGCCAACGCAAGATGTTCTAAAATTTATGTAAAAGGTGAAGAAAAAAGACGCTGGTTGGAAAAAATTTTATGCCGAAAAATTTCTAACGTTGAGGATATAGGCTGCATCAACTTTAAAGAAATGGAAATCAAGTATCCAGAATATGCATACACATACATACACACATACATACACATACATACATACATACATATTTCTTAAACAAATACACAAAATGTTAAATTACCAGCGACTATCAAGCTGGACCCCCCACACACAAGTATTAGGGGTGTTCACATACATGTGAACACATAAAAAAAATATTTAAATAAATTAATTTAATTTATTTAATTATTTTATTTATAAACAATTTATTAGAGTGTGGAAATCACACACACACACACACACACGATTCATATGAGAATCGTCTAGTAGTCATCAAATCTATTTTCTCTGATATTACTGATATACTATTACGATAACAAATTTCTACAGTCTGGCAACACTGGCAATTTCCCCTTTGGTATTAGAAAAAAATAATCATGTTTTGCCGTCGGCATTAGGTAAAATATTCATGCATTGCCGTCGGCATTAGGAAAAATATTCATGCATTGCCGTAGGCATTAGGAAAAATTAATTTTCACAATTTCCCCATTGGTATTAAGAAATATTAATTTTCACTATTTCACCCCCATTGGTATTAAGAAAAATCATGAATATGATTTTCCCGTTGGTACTAGGAAAAATCATATTCATGATTTTCCCGTCGGCATATATACTTATGAAATCTTAATCTTATGAAAACCCTTAATCCACCAAACAAACAAAAAATCACCCATTCACACAATTAATGTAACCTCAAAAAAAATCACCCGTTCACACAAAGTTAATGTAAACAAAAACTCCTTATGTAAACAAAAAATTCCTTATGTAAACAAAAAATTGTACGGACTTCTTGAACCACCCTCGTAGGTATCAAATTTCACAAATTTCCAAGAATTTTAAAATTTGGGTAATTAAAATTTTAAAATTTCAAAAGTTTAATTGGGGCAGGAGTGACAATCTACTACTACTATTTTCCATTGTCTTCCCGTAAGCAGCATTGTTTAAAAGTTTGAAGAAATCTTTTTCAGAATTATTTTTAGCTTTTGTCCTATGAAATGTGTTTAAGTCAATATATTTTTTTAGCCAAGGGGATTGCTTAAATCTGAGTATTCTATGGATTTGTTTTAAGATGAGTCCATTTGAAATGGCTTGTTTTAAAACTCTATAGTGTATGGTGTAATTTGTTTTTGAGTGTAAGTCTGCAACTAATTTTTTGATTTAGGATTCCCCCACGGGCTTATTTTGAGGACAAAATGGCAAATCATTATGTAGATCATGCACTGAATCAGGATAATCTATATCCACTTCCAAAATTTATCCGTACTCTGCAGTATCAGAATTTTTTTTAACATCAAAATCAGTATCACATACCCACTCAAATTCACCGCAAGGAAGATATTCCGACATCGCCCATCCATACAAATTGTTGGCGTCTAAATATACAAGAAATTCCGATGGTTTTGATGCATCAAAATCTTCTAAATACTTATTATTTGCCTTCGAATATCTTTGCGAGCATTGAACTAGTCCACCTCTTATTCCGTTTTGCATAAACATATACATTTCGGAATCAGTGAACAGTTCGAGTGAAACTTCTGTGGTTTTCAACATTGCATCCCAAGATAAGCCTGGTGCTGTATAATAGTGGCAGGGGTCCAAATCGTATATATCTCTAAAATTTTCAAACACGTCGGTTAAAAGAAGAACATCTGTCTTTAAATAGAGTTCAGTATAGTCAAGGAGGGTTTTACAGTTAAACTCTCTCCATATTTTTTGAGCATGTTCATACTCGACTACATCACATTCTTCATTCGTTAGAATATTGCAGAACTCTTCTCTATTAGGGAGTCTAATTTGCTTAAACTTAGTCATAGAATCCATGTAAGAGTACGGAAATACACCCTTTCTTCTAATCAGGTTGAAATGAGCTTCATCAATGAAACATGATTGAGTAGTATTAAAATCATTGCTATCAAGATTTTTCGCTAGCGTATCTAAACTCGAAGCCATAAATCTAAGCGAGTCTATAAATCTTATTTGAAATCCATGTTTTGCATATTATCTGATGAAAATTGAAAGAGAAATGTAACGCTCTGTGTTCTGGGGAATCACTTTTATTGTGGTATTTTTTATAGTAGAAAGTTCTTTGAAAAATAAGTGCATATCGTATGCAGAAAGATTATGCAAGATAACCGGTATAAAATGAGGTGTTTTAAATTCAAATTACAGTCGCTATGAGCTGCCCCACGATAATTACCCGTAAGATGACAATGATCTCTAACTTTATCGTTATTTAACATTTTCTTACAAATATGACAATTTTGTGCATTATTATATTGAGCTATTTCTATTGGGGTCATGAACTTTTTCTTAACTTTAAGTAAATAATTTAGATAAATATCTGTACAATCTTCAACTATTTTTTTGGTAAATATATTCGCCGAATCATCACCAAAATAATGTCTATATAAATTATTTTCTCTCTTAAAGCTACAATTAATAAAATAACCGAATGCACAAGCATGATGTTTCTGTACATTTGTAGTGCTTTTACTTACAGGATCATAAACTTTTTCCAGAATAGACTCGAAGTCTGCGTAGATTACAAATGGTACATCTAACTATTTGTAGTAGTTTTGAAACTTGATGATAGATTCATCTTCGGGCATTCTGATGACTTTTTTCCCACAAACATTTTGGTGGTGATTATACACATAATCATCATGTGTATAAAATAGGCAGGTGTTGCAAATATGTATCTTATTTACGTGAGATGTTATGCTGAAACGAAGGAGTCTAAGGAAAAGAGGAAATTAAAATAAGAAATAAATAAATATACCAATAAGAAGTAACTTTTTAAATAGATATGAAAACATATTTCTCTTAAATGCACAAATGAAACTTACTTTGATATATCCCTGATGAGTACATAGTGGAAGTTTTCATTGGACAGGACAAGTTTTTCTCCTTTTGTTATGTAGTATGGTCCTATAAGCGATGTTCCATTGTGACCGAATACATTGATGCTCATATTATTTTGACGTTCGAATTGTTTAATCTGCTTCAATGGGAGTTGGAACTCTAGGCCTTCAAAATTTAATACAACTGCCCCTATATTAATATTCTCAGCAGAAATGTTTGTTATATTGTAATTTCTACAGTTTTTCCGTTGTTTAGGACTCAGACCGCTATTTACATTCAAGGCCGCAATGAGACACCATTTAAAGCAATAAACATCAGAGTTTTCGATATTTATGCATGCATGTTTTGCTGCAATATTTTTTGGGAGAGGGATAAAGCTCGATCCTCTTATTATGGACTTCAAGGAAATTTATTGAAATCAAGGTCCACCCGCTATCCCTCTCTTGAAATTCTTCCATTTTAGCTCTTAGCTCCTCGGCCTGTTTCTTGTACATATCCTCTATGTCATCAGACAAAGTCACCAACATCATTTTAGAAATATCTACAAGTTGGGAAACATTCATCTCATCATTCACCGTCTTCATATAATCGCATGTGAGCTCCATATTAAATTTAAATGTAGTATGTATCCTACTACATTCAATTAGCTGTTGTAGTATAGAGCTCTTCGCAGATTTTAGAAACTGCTCCGGAAACATAACACCCTCATTTTTGTTGAGGAGGATATATGTCTCGATCCTTCCATTGAAGTCGCTCGCTCTTTTAATGAGAAAATCTCCAATCTGTTCTTGGTGGGAACTGTTTTTGTGTTTTGTGGTTCTGACATGAGACATGTAACCATTTGATGGCATCATCTCATCACAATATTTGCTTTGAAGATCCAGCTTACCAATTCCAAGCATAGCCTACGATTGGTTGGTATAGGTGTGCGTTTCCATAAGCTGATTTAGTTTTGTTTGGGTCATAAAGACTTTATTGCAGATTACACAATTTTTAGTATTCATCATTACATAGTATAAAACAAAGTCGCTTTTTCTGTCCCTATATCCCCATGTATGCTTAAATCTTTAAAACTACGCAACGGATTTTGATGCGGTTTTTTTAATAGATAGAGTGATTAAAGAGGAAGGTTTATATGTACAATAACATCCATTAAATAGAGGAGAAATAATGTTATTTTTGAGGTTTCTAATGTGATGCCGTAAATAAATAAATTTTTTCCGCTTACATTGCAAACACAGGCTGAACCCTACGAGATTTATCCAAATAATGTGCTAAGTACTGTACACATTGAAATTGTCTATCTCTTATGGATATCGCACAATAACATTTTTAACCGACTTCAATAAAGAAGGAGGTTATCAATTCGTGTGTATTTTTTTACTTTTTTTTAATGTTCGTACACGCCTAACTCGGTCATTTTTAAACCGATTTTGAAATTCTTTTTTTGTTTGAAAGGGTTTGCCTGCAATTAGGTCCGATCATTTTTTTAAATCTGCAGGGAGAATTTCCTCCCCTATTCCATAACTCTACTATTTGTGAACCGATTTTCAAAATTCTTTTTTGGTTTGAAAGAATTTTGCTTAAAGTTAGAACAAATTTCGTTGAGATATTTTGAGCCAACCCTCCCCCCACCAAAAAAAAATTTATTGATGATTACATAACTTCTCTATTTTTAGATTTTTAAAATTCTTTTCTTTTGTTTCGATATCATTTTCATAATTGCGTCCGTTTTGTAATCATTTGGATTGATTCTTAGTATTGGAGTCAGTTTTTTTTTCCCAGAATTATTTTGTCATTTACTTTTTACGACAAATAATGGCTAATTTTCGAAGCGATTTTAACCAGTAAATCATTAATCCTTATCTAATTTAATAGCTTAAATACAGGAAAATTGATGCGTGACTGCTCATTAATAGTCTGGAACGAAGCTACCATGTCAAACAAGACGTCTGTGGAAGCACTGGATAGGACAATGCGCGATTTTCGCAACAAAAATTCACCTCTGGGTGGATGTTAGAGATCGACCGAAGGCGTTTTTTTTGGCCGAAGCCGAACTTCGGCTAAAATCCTAAACTTCGGCAAAAACCGAAGCCGAATGTTTTAAATTTTAAAAATGATACTTGTTTTATATGAATTAAGAAAAACGTTTCCTTTTTTGAGATCACTGAAATATCTATTGGATACATAACAAGAAAAATAAAACTATTTTGCAATTTCTAGATTGCTTTTTCATATGATCACTCACAAGAACGTCCAAGTAAAAGAAAATAAAAAGCAACTGGGTTGTATTTCAAAGCAACCCTTTCAAAACGTTAAACACAATAGAAACTGTCGGCGAGCAACGACCAAAAATAATGTTATTTTTCAAGCTTGGAATGAAAAATATTCGGCTTCGGCTAATCGGCCGATTTTTGCCGTAGGCCGAATGTTGGCCGATTACCAATTTTTGGCCGAAGCCGAAGCCGATTAATCGGTCGAACTCTAGTGGATGTACAATTCTGTTCTCAGGAAATTTCCGTCAAATTCTACCAGTTGTGACTCGAGGAACACGTGCTGACGAAGTAAATTTTTCCTTAAAAAGATCCAACCTTTCGTAACTTGTCAATAAATTAGAGCTTAAAACTAATATGAGGGTTTCGTCGTCTTCGCGTGAGAACAGGCTATTTCTAGAGATGCTGCTTAAAGTTGACAATGGAGAGTTAACACAAAGTGAGGGAAGGATTAACTTAGAAAACCTTTGTGGTAGACAACATCCAAGAGTTAGTCAACAATGTGTATCTTGACATTGATAACATAAGTTATAAGAAAATATCTTGGTTTAAAGAATGAGCGATTCTGTCACCAACTAACGAACAAGTAGATAAGGTAAATAACTTGATTCTTTCAAGGATTGATGCGCCGACGAAAATATACGGCTCGGTCGATACTCTATTTAAAAGAAGCTGTTCATTTTCCTACAGAATTTCTTAACTCTTTGAGCCCGTCTGGACTCCCTCCTCACAAAATGGTGCTGAAAGTATGGTGTCCTGTTATTTTATTAAGAAACCTGAATCCACCTAAACTTTGCAATGGCACGCGTTTGCTAGTAAAATTACTGAAAACGTTCATAATAGAGTGCACAATACTCACAGGATGTGTTACCACAGAAGATGTATTGATTCCCCGAGTCGCTCTGATACCATCTTATTTACCCTTCCAATTTAAACGTTTACACTTTCCGGTAAATACATCTTTTGCAATGACCATTAATAAATCGCAGGGTCAAACCTTCAACGTTGCAGGCTTATATTTTAGCGTTGACTGCTTTTCACATGGCCAACTGTATGTCGCTCTTTCAAGAGTAACCTCTAGAGAAAACATGTTTGTATTGTCTAATGATAAGAAACCTGTTACCGTTGTAATATGTTAATTGTTGTAAAAATAAAATAAATAGATAAAAACGTAAAAAGTAAATAAGTAAAAATGTAGTGTATGAATTTAGCTATTCCACAAATAGCAGAAAATCTTCATGGTTTAGGGAAAGAAGAATTGTTTTACCTTAAATTTAACGCGTGCGGGCCACCGGCAGTAATGAATAAATCAAAACTACTGGATCGATTTTAATAATTTTTTCATTGAATGACATATGCTATATATTTTATACCCGTGCGAAGCCGGAGCGGGCCGCTAGTTTTATATATTTGTCTATTAATTAATATAATTATTTTATTTATAAACAATTTATTTAATTATTTTATTTATACAAAATTTATTTTAGTTATAAACAATTTATTTAATGATTTTTTATACGCTATAAACTTGTTTAACAAACAGTAATTAGTTCTAGCACTTTTATAGTTTTTGGATTTTAAGCACTTTAGAAATTTTGGTTGGGAAAATAGGTTGTCACTTGTTGAGATATCAAAGCAGACTGATGACAATCTACATTATTTCTTCTACTTATATACTTTATATGAGAATCGCGTAGTAGTCATCAAATCTAATTTATTACGACATATGATGATATTCGAACATACATTATTTTTAGCATGTTCTGTTTAAATTAAACTTTTTTAAAATTAAACGAAACATTTTTCAAATTAAACGAAACCTTTTTAAAATTAAATCCATTATCAAATTGAACGAAACTATATTTTTTTAAATTAAACGAAACCTTTTTGAAATTAAGCGAAACCTTTTTCAAATTAAACGAAACCTTTTTCAAATTATATCCAACCTTATTCAAACACAGTTCAATTTCTTTTAGTTAAATAAAATCATTTTTATAGTTTTGTTGAAATTTTTAAAGTTTTTGTTTTTTTATCTATTAGATTCTTGCTGGTATTATAATTTCACTTTCCACTGTGAACTCGGCCCAAAAATTTCCTCGAGAGCTCATACACAAAATTGAAAGAAGACTAGAGTTACAAAACTCATTTTTAATTATGGATAGTGCCACAATCCATAAATTTCGAAAGATATGCCATTTGGTCGACAATAGGCAATGTACATTTTTTAAGTTAAAATTCCATGGGCGGTCTTTATTAAGTGATATAACTACTAAGCGAAACAGTTAGTACAACTGAGGAAAGCATCAAACAAATTAATGAAAATGACTGTGTGAACTATGCTCATCCAAATTCCTAAAGCGAGAAGAGCACAAGCTCTTCATTAATTTTATAAATCAATATCTATAAGATTTTTTTTATATACTCGTACAACAGATTATGGTTTGTAGCTTTATTGTTTAATTGAATTTGAAAAAGGTTTTATTTTATTTGAAAAAGGTTTCGTTTAATTTGAAAAAATTTTCGTACAATTTGAAAATGGATTGGTTTAATTTGAAAAAGATTTCGTTTAATTTGAAAAAGGTTTCGTTTAATTTGAAAAGGGTTTCGTTTAATTTGAAAAAGGTTTTATTTAAACTGAAATTACTATATATGAGGTCACGTTGGATTATCCCTCTCATGTACATGACTTGCATAATGATTTTCCTTTTTGTGCTGAAAATAAGAAACCTATGCAAGCGAAGTATAGCAAGTTGATAACCGATTTCTCTACAAAGCAATCATATGTGATACACCTTAGAGTTCTGAAACAGTGCTTAGAACATGGCTAAGTTTTAAAGAAAACTCATCGTATTCTAGCATTTAAACAATCTCCATGGTTAAAAGGCTATATTGACCTAAATACCAGATATAGAGCCACTGCTAAAAATGCTTTTGAATTTTTTTTAAAGTACTTAATAATGCAGTGTATGGTAAAACCATGGAAAATGTGGATAAGACGAGAGATTTTAAAAATGTCAATAGATGCGAGAGAACGAATCGGAACAATTTTGGTGCCCAAGATTGGATATCAAAACCAAATTTTCATAGTTTATCTATATTTTCCGATCTGGTACCTATCGAAGTCAAAACCTGCTACAATAAACCAATTTACTTAGGATCTTGTGTGCTCGAGCTGTCCAAATGGAAATTGTATAATTTCCATTACGGGTACATGCAACCTAAATTTAAGACAAAAATCTCATTAAACTATATGGACACGGACTCTTTTATCTATTCAATAAAGACGGATGACTCTTACGCTGACATAAAAGAACAATTTGATACATCGGACTATCCTACAGACAATATTTATAATTTCCCACTAGTAAATAAAAAAGTCATTGGTATGATGATGGATGAAAATTGCGGTAAGATAATGACAGGGTTTGTTGGGCTGCGATCAAAAATGTACTCATTTGGTGTACAAACCCAAAATGACATTAAAAAATCGAAGGGGGTAAAGAGAGCCATATTAGATAAATATAGTTTAGCTACTTATAAAAATTGTTTATTCAATAAGACTAATGTATATGATAATATGTTAACATTTAAATCTAAGCTACATCAATTATATACTAGTGAATTAAATAAGGTAGTCTTAAGTTATGGAGACGATAAGAGGAAAATTAGGACAAATAACATTAACACTTATGCATGGTATCATTTTCGTATTAAGGAAACTAAACCTGAATACGAACTAACAACATGTCGTTGATAGATGAGATTGCTAGAACGCAAGAAAATTTTTAAAATTAGTTAATTTTTAAATTGTATATAAAATCTTAGTTATTAAAAAAAATTATTGCAAATAAAATCCTATTTATTAAGAAAAATGATTGTAATTAAATCCTAATTATTAAGAAAAATTGTTGTTATAAAATATTATTTATTAAGAAAAATTCTTTTACTGTTGTTAAAATGATTGTAAATAAAATCCTATTAATTAAGAAAAATTATTGTACATACATATGTAAATGAATTTTTCAGAAAAAATTTAAAATAAGATATTGAAAAAATAATGAAATATGTGAATGGTTTTTATTTCTTTATTGGCTTTACTTCGTTGGATTAAAAACAATTTTAGTTTTTGCTTATTGGCACATTCTTATTTTTATGTCGCTTGAACATGCACAGTTTTGTTTTCATATCTCTTAAACAAGCACAGTCTTGTTTTCTTTGAGAGGTTTTGCACAAGAGAAATTGAATTTCATAATATTATGAAATTCCATTAGATATACATATTTATAAAGATAAACAATTTAGATAATCTGATAAGTCCTTATATTTTTCACTACATACACGTTTCTGTTATTTTCTATTCGAACAGATGATTCCTAATTTTCCTTTAGAAAAAATAATACAAAACAAGCATTATTTTAATAATACAATTTTATTTTATTTCTTTTAATAATACAATTTAATTGAATTTTTATTTATGTTAATTACAATGATCATCGCCTTCAGGCTCGTGTTCATCACTTAACAAAGTTATCACTACAGATAACAGCGGCTCGAAACTCAAGGTAAAAGTTGGAATGGACAGATATATAACCATAGTAAAGCGTGGGCGAAGCCCGAATTCTTCAAAAATCTCATCTGCTCCAAAAGTGTATAGGGATAACAGCGCAGCCTCAACTAATCGCCAAAACCGCTTTAAAATTTTTCAAGATGACAACGACAAACCCGAGGTATCCTCGAACAAAACATCCAAGCCGCCACCAATCTATTTGAGACAAAAAATTCAAATGCCCTTATTAAAAAATTAATTTCGGTCATTGGTGAGAATAAATTTCACATTGTTCCAATAAAACGTGGCAACATCGATGAAACTAATATACAAATTTATGACGAAAAAGATTTCCGCAAAATGGTTGCTGAATTTGAAAAAAGTAAAACAAGCTTCTACACATACCAGCTTAAGAGCGCTAAAGGCATGCAGATCGTATTGAAGGGCATAGATTCTTATGTTGTCCCCGAAGAAATAAAAGATGCACTGGTCCTCCAGGGGTTCAAGTTAAAAAATGTGTCCAATATAATAAATAGAGAAAAAATTCCCCAACCCCTATTTCGTGTTGAACTAGAACCTAATGATATAAAATTGAAAAAAAATGAGACGCATCCAATTTATAATTTAAAATACCTCTTGTACCGAAAAATCACAGTTGAAGAGCCACATAAGCGTTCAGGTCCTGTACAGTGCCATAATTGCCAAGAATATGGCCAAAAACATACTGCAATTTACCCTCTGTTTGTGTTGTGTGCGGCGAATTACACGGCATCGCTAGCTGCAACAAACCAAAAGATCAAAGTGATAAAAAATGCAGTAATTGTGGAGGTAATCACTCCGTTAACTACAGAGATTGTCCTGTGTACTCTTTTGTAAAGAAGACTATGGTGCAAAAACCTAAATTAGCTCCAGCTCAATCAGCAAACGCTTACTCTGCCACTTTTCAGCAAATGAGCCAACCAGTTACTTCCCGTGTATCGTATGCAGATGCTGCTAAGGCTAGTTCTATTCCGACACAAAATGTTTCACCGCAAAATAATTCAACAAATACAATCTCAAACTTTAATTTTAATCGCCTTGAAGCCACTATTGAAAATCTTGTGCAAACTATAAACAATTTTACAACAAATATGACTACCATGAAGCAAGAAATGTTGCGAATGCAGAATACTCTGCTTCAAGCAATACTTAATAAGCCATGAACACGTTAACAATATGTTTCTGGAACGCAAACGGCATTCGCCAACATAAAAATGAACTTGAGCACTTCCTCACGGAAAAAAATATTGATATAATGTTAGTATCTGAGACTCATTTGACTTCGAGAAGTCTTTTTAAAATTTATGGCTACACTATATATGATACAAAGGACCCTAGAGGAAGGGCTTGCGGTGGATCAGCAATTCTAATAAAGTCAAGACTCAAGCACTATGTTCTTGATAACATTTGTGAAGAATACCTACAAGCAACAAATATTGGCATTGAAAGTTTTTGTTCAAATTTCGTTATATCATCAATTTACTCCCCTCCCAGATTTTCAATCACTGATAATCAATATGAGGATTTCTACAAATCTCTTGGATCTTGTTTTGTAGCAGCTGGAGACTACAATGCGAAACATACGTTCTGGGGTTCGCGCCTTGTTACACCCAGAGGTCGAGCATTGTTCAACACTATTTCAAAAATGGGCTTGGATGTCATTTCGAGTGGGGAGCCCACATATTGGCCTACTGACATACAAAAAATTCCGGATGTTATAGATTTTGGCGTCATAAAAAATATCTCTAGGGATTTAATTCAAGTTCAAGCTTCTCTTGATCTCTCGTCCGATCACTCCCCGACGATCATCACAATTTGTAGCCCATTAAGAAGTAACTTACCTGACCCATATGTGAAGATGATCAATCGTGTAAATTGGCTGGGGTTCAAAAAATATCTCAGCAGTCATTGTACGGAAAACATTACGCTTAGAACACCCGATGATATTGAATCGAACATTGCCAATCTCAGCGAGAATATTAAACAGGCTGCTGAACATGCCACTATCTCCCATCCGCAGATTGGGTTTAATAAAATTTATTCTCGTACGTGAAAAAAGAAGGGCTAGAAGGGAATGACAACAGCACAGATCACCACGAAATAAAATCAGATTTAAAGAGTGCACTAAATGACTCCAAAAGTTGCTTGAATCTGAAAAAATTGCATCTCTTAAAAATTATCTGGAGGATCTTGATGTCACACCGGCGTCTAATTACTCTTTGTGGCGCGCTGCCAGAAAGCTTAAAACACCCGTTGAGTATAAGCCACCTCTACGCACATCTACCGGAGGTTGGGCAAGAAGCGATACTGAAAAAGGTAAAATATTTGCTGAGCACTTAAAATCCGTTTTTACGCCAAATATATGTACTGGTGTTGCTGATTTGCCGAATATAGTCGCTCTACCCCCTCAACACATAAAGTTTAAGATGCGTGATTTACAAAAATTAATTGCCGAACTCAACCCGAAGAAAGCTCCGGGTATTGATGGAATTAGTAATCAGATGCTGATGAACTTGCCTCGTATTGCAATGAGAATCCTGTTATTCATATTTAATGCTATTTTACGACTGGAGTATTATCCACACAACTGGAAACTTGCCAAGGTTAAAATGATTCCAAAGCCGGGCAAAGATATAACAAAGGCTGAGTCATATAGGCCAATAAGTCTACTATCTACAATGTCAAAGCTTTTCGAAAAACTGCTCAAAACAAAATTGTCCCCAATTCTAATTAGTAGTGGGTGCATACCAGACCATCAATTTGGTTTTAGAAGTCAGCATAGCACCATTGAACAAACTCACAGATTAGTTCAATTTATAAGAAGAACTTTTGAGGGAAAAAAGTATTGTTCTGCGCTGTTTATTGACGTTTCCCAGGCATTTGATAAAGTGTGGCATGAAGGCCTTATTTTAAAATTGAAGACTTACTTACCAATAAACATTTTAAATCTTTTGGAAAGTTACATTATTTCCCGTAAGTTCACTGTTGCGGAAGGAGACTTTACAAGTAGGTCTGAAACAATTTCATATGGTGTGCCACAGGGGAGTATACTGGGACCAGTTTTATATTTAATTTATACTTGTGATATGCCTGTGAGCAGTAGTATCCATACTTCCACATTTGCCGACGATACAGCCTGCCTTAGTATGCATGAAAACCCTGATGAGGCATCCCGCAAACTTCAGGAACATATTAGCCAGATGGAGCTTTGGTTAAACTTATGGAGAATCAAGGTAAATGAACAAAAGTTTGTTCAAGTAACATTTACTTTACGAAGAGATACTTGTTCCCCCATTCGGATCAACAATCAAGTTGTTTCTCAACATTCACATGTGAAATATCTTGGTATACACCTTGATCGACGACTTACATGGAAACACCACTTTGATTCTAAGTTAACTCAAATGAAACTTAAACTAACTCAGGTACATTGGCTGATTGGTCGAAATTCAACACTTAGCCTAGACTGTAAACTTTTAATATACAAGTCGCTTTTAAAGCCAATATGGTGCTACGGAATTCAACTATGGGGCACTGCTTCAGCTTCAAATGTAGAGAAAATTCAACGCAGGCAAAATAAAATTTTACGCATGATAACATCGGCTCCATGGTAAATCAAAAATTCAAATATACATCGTGATTTGAATATGCCACTAGTGACTGAAGAAATTGCAAAATACGCTGGCAAATATTTAACAAAACTCGAGTCACATCCTAATCCGCTTGCCCGTAATATTTTGAACTTTACTGGACACATCCGCCTAAAAAAGAGGGACACAATGGCTCTTATTCACAGCACTTCAGATGGGACTTCTTGAAAATACTTTTATTTTTTTCCTTTTGATTATCACTACTTACATATGTATTATATATAACTACTACTAAGCTTATGTCCGACATTGGTCGTGCCTAATTATATTTTTTTAGATTTAGGATTTGAATACTTATTGTTAGTTCATATATGAACATACAATAAATAAAAATCATGCATTAAAAAAAAAAAAATTACAATGATGGAAACATTTCATAGTATCCAATTCTTAAGTGTTCTATACTTTTGCGCAAAGAATATATTGTACATCTATAAGTATCGGGTCCGTCTCACACTCATGATAATACCAAGGACAACTTTTGAAGTGTCCTTCTGTGTTGTCCATCTTCCATGATACCATATTCTTCGTTCTCATCCAGCATATTTTGGAAAAATTTTATCATCTCCCAATGATCAAAAAGCCTAAAGTTTAGAGTACGTCTAATTTGGCTCATTTTATTTGCTGATGAATGAATGATGATAAATGTTGGAAGGTTCCTTTAAGACTAATTTGCTCTGTAACTTTTTAAAATATCTATATGGTCTTTAAAATATCTATACTATCATCTCTATACCATATTTCCTTTTAGCACTATATCTCTATCTAACCCTTTTCTCTCTATTCCATATTTCTTTTTAGCACTTTATCTCTTGTATTTTATATTTGTACCAAGATATTTGACTACTTCCCAGGGAGGCTGTAAGTTTCCAAAGCTGTCGAAATATTATTTTTCATTGCTCTTTTTATAATATGCTACCCAATGTGTACCAGGCCTTGTTGATACATTTAAGTTGATTGTTCCACATTAAATTTTCTTTGATCGTTTTGGTAGAGTATTCAACATGAAAACTCCTCTAAAATATGGAATTTTTATTGAGAAACGGTTTAGGTCCACATCAGATAGTGGTCTATTGGGTAGCATCTTTAAGAGTTTTTTGATTCCTTATTGTGAACTAAACCATAACCTTTTTTATATGGTTTTAAGTAAAGTCCTTTTCCAACTGCTATAGATTCCATCGCTTTATTATGTCTAGTTGCTTCATCAAGTTGATTTTTTGCATTCTTTGTTGCATTTACAGCTTTAGCTATGGCAGCACCTCCAGTTGTTAGACTACCAATTGCACCCAGAGCAGTTAAAATCGGTATTAGAGGTAAAAAACCACCAATTTTTGGGACACGTATTACACGTGGTACTACAATTTGAGACTTTCTTCCTTTTAATGATTTGTTGATAGTTTTTCGTGCAATTTTAATAGCTGAGGTAATATCTAATGGTTTTTCCTTCTTTAGTATTTTTGTTGCAGCTCTAATTGATGTTTTAAACAGTTTTTTATCATTTGGCTTGTTCTTTTTAACATTTTTCTTTTTCTCCGCACCCATACCAAATTTTGTTATTTTTTTCTGCAAGACTACTGTCTTTTGATAAAACTCGATTCCAAGCTGAATTTTCAAGTATTTTATCAGCTTTATATCTAGTACTTAAATCCTTATTTTTTGAATACGCAATATCGTGATTTTTAAAGCAGAGTCCAAGATATTAATTTCTTTATCACCTCGATTTAAACGTTTTCGCAGTTTTGTTCCAGGTCCACAGTGCTGATATCCAGAAAGATGAAGCTCAACAGGTAGAAAGTTTATTATTTTATCTACTATACCTCCTCCAACGAAGGTATTTTTATGACTAAATGTTTTCTGATATCGTATAACCATATTATCTAATTTTTTCTATAATAAGAGATAATATTTATGAAATATATGTAGTTACAAAAATGCAGTAAGTGAAACAACATAAAAATATTTTAGTTCGTAATATTGAGGATTCAGCCAACATCAGTTCAAAAATAAATAGCCCCTCTTACCAAATTCAATTCGTGCTCTAATAGTTGTACCATCAAATTGTGGAGAGACTAATGTTATGATTGGCTTACTAGAAAGTCCTAATTGGCTCAAGTTTGAAAAGATCTATTCAAACTCAAAATCTCTATGAATACCTGAAGAAACTAATTTCACCAATTAAAGGAATGGGATATTATACATTCACCAATAATGAATCAGTTATTCCACCTGACGAAGCTAAAACTAATTCAATTATGATATCTGATGATGTTGCATGTAAGAAGCAGAATAATATACGTACATAATTTTGTATTGGCGACATAGGAATGTTAGATCATTCAACTTGTGTCAAACTTATACTAGAATTCTCAAGCATTTAATAAGACAAAATGCCAATGTTATTGTAATGTTTAAACAAGATGAGACAAATATGAAGCGAGCTTATAGAGATCATGTTGGTAGCGATATGAGTTATGAAAAGTTTCATGAAATTTGTCGAGAGTGTTGAAAGGATAAATATGGATTTTTGGTGACTAGCAAAGGTAAAGAATTAAATGATGGTCGCTACAGAAAGCAATTTGACTATTTCATAACTATATAAACTACTCTTCATAAACATTAACTTTAGTTATTAATCTAACTTTACACTTGATACCAGTATTGCCAGTGTAATTTCGAGAAAGTTACATTTTAGTTTGTAAAAAGATACATTTTTTCACAAAAAGATACCTTTTTGAAAAAGTTTAAAAATCCATTTTTAACGTTTAACATTTGTCAACATCACATTTTTATTTCATATTTAATGAATATTGTAAATAAAATGATATCATGTAATGCCAGTCATACACTAAACAATTTCACAGCACAAGTCTGGCACTGTACAGTGCGCTTGTATATTGTATTGGGGTGGTTGTAATATTTATGCAGCGAACTTAGTAAATATTAAAACCATTTTGATATTTGCTCAAGTTTGAAAACTGTACAGTTAACTTGTGTAGTGTATGTTGCAAACGCTCAGTTTCTTTGTCCCAATTTTTCACGATTTATGTACCACTTTTTACACCATACGCGCTTTTTCATTCTTTGTCTTCGTTTCTTTTTTTTCTTGCCACAGCAATTAACATGTTGCCTTTTTCACTTATAGTCTTAAAATAAGAACGGCACAATTTACTTGTATAGCGTGTGTCACAAACTTAGTTTACGCAGTGCCAGACTTGAGCACAGAACTTTCGTAGTGCATGGCTGGCATAACTTCATCTTTATAATTATATAAGTCATAAATACTAGTATGTAATTTTTAAAAATACAGTAAGCAAACTTCAGATTAAATATATGTAACTATCTTTGGATGCTATCAAAACAAATTCATTCAAATTCAATTGGGATTTTATAAAAAAAATTTCTGTACATTTTGCGTATAGATTCAAAGGCTAGGAAAAATTTCAGGATTATACATGGTACCTAAAGTTATCAAAAGATACGAAAAATTGAACTTTCGTATCCTAATGGCATCACTGCTTGATACATCTATTTGCTATAAACTGATTTGATACCTGATAACCTGATCTGAAAACCAGACCAGGTCCTGATAAGCTGATCTGAAAACCAGACCAGGTCCTGATAAGCTGATCTGAAAACCAGACCAGGTCCTGATAAGCTGATCTGAAAACCAGACCAGGTCCTGATAAGCTGATCTGAAAAAACTGGCCTTGCTGTTGTGATTCAACAGGATTGAAAAACCCTCGTACCCATATGTTGCACTAATTTGTTAATGCAGCAGCAACCAGCTCATTCACTTGGTTTTTTGCTAAATTCTTTGCGTTGACAAATTGTGCAACAGCGATATTTCGTAATTGGTTCAAAAGCTTAATAACATTAAATATTTTAGCAAGTTAGTATAATCATAATAGCTGTTAAGCATAATATTAATGTTGAAGTATATTAAATTAAGATGAAGTTTTTTATTAATAGTGCAGTTTTTATTAAAGAAGATTGACTTGTATTTAGCAGTCAAAAGATAGAGTCTTACCTGCGATTCTCACGGGACCCTCCAGGTTTAAAATTGTAAATTAAAATAATTAGATACTAGTTTTTATTAACAAAGCCTTTTTTAAATAAATCATTAATATAGTAAAAGAAAAATCCGTATTTAAATTAAAACACAACATTTTGGCGCATCCGGTAGGATGTGTGTGTGAAATTAAATTAAACGTTTTTTTTGGATCCGAGTGTTAGTAAAAAATAGGACACGTAACGGAGATATAACAAAATTCATACTTGTATAGCATCCACGTATGTATGGATGTATAATTGTAAAACTAAATCGAAACTGCGGTGCGGATTATAAGGTATCCTGCTAGAAGAGCTTTTACAGCTGACTACAGGTTAACAAATATTTTCTGCAAACAGTGAATATTTTATGTGTAATTTTGAAACTAAGCTTAAACTGCTATACAGTTTGAAAGGTATCCTGCTAGAAGAAAAAAAAAAGAAAAAAGTGAAAAGTGATTAATTAAAGTATTCGTTGCATATTTCCATTGCACTGTCCCTGCATTGTGGTTTAATTTACACTCAATCTGAATTCCATTAAACTCTCAGTTCAACCAGCGTTTTTGATGCATCAAAAAGGGTCAGATAAGAATAGCGAAGGCGTTTGTAGGTATAGAATGGGGAAACGGCACAGAAGACTTTACAATTAGAATTATCAAGGTTAAAAGAAAGTTGGGAAGTAAATAGATATCTGAGAATTATTAGAGTAGAAGAAAAAGACTACGTATTGATTATTGGGCAAGGAGGAAAGGAGACGATTAGAAGGCTGTAAATTGATAAATGGTTATGGAAATGCATGCTTATGTAATTATAAAATATATGTATGTATGTCTCAGGAATTTTTATAACTTTGTATATATACCTATATATATATATAGGTATATAGTTATATGTCACATGAATTTTTGTAACTTTACATTTCGATAAGCATAAATACCACCCACAAGTTTATATAAAAAAAATTTTTTTATTAATTATTTTGTATACTTAAGATTCAGAGAATAATGTATTACTAAGATTTATAAGTACTACCGCAAGCTGTGTGGTGCTTAGAAGCTGATGTTTATTTACACAAAAGTGAGGTTGGGAAGATCACGAGAGCTATATCTAATAGTGAACTTATTCAGATTTTAGGATTTCTTCTGTTCGGCATCTGGGTCACGGACGGAGAGATGACTATCGAAAAACTAGAATTAGTTGACGGGTACGCAGAGATACATATGGGTCTGGTGGAAGTTGCGTCTAAACTTGAATACATTTTACATCAAATTAACATTCAACAAATGGCAGACTCCGTTAGTGAAATCCATCTTAATACATCGAAACTGCTGCCCAGTCCCTATAGAGAACTTATCATAAACGAAATCAGTGAGATTGAGAACGGTATTCATACACTTCTGCCGGGTCGCACGAAACGCGGGTTATTGAATATTGGAGGGAAACTGATGAAGTGGCTATATGATGATGATGACAGACAGCTGATAAATCAACATTTTGAGGTAGTTGATGCCAACGGACATCAAATAATAGAACGAACAAATCAACAGGTCCATATAAACGACAGGTTTAATTCATCTATTAACAAGATGGTGGAAGTAATCAATGAAAACAGGAGGACTCTGAACAGCTTGAATCAGATCAAGCAGTAATCAGAGGTTCAGCACTACCGCGATGTTGCGGTTTTCCAGCTATTCAAACTGATGGAAATGAAAAGCCAAGTGAAGACCGTACAGAAGTCTGTAGCATTGGCGAAAATAAAAATTTTTAATCCAGCTTTTATGACTATAGAAGAAATTCAGAAATATAGAATTAATATTGAAACCATACAAGAGATGCACATGGGAGTGGCATTACACAGACAAAATACCTTAATGTTCGTTATCAGGATACCTATCGAAACTATATCTTTAAAGAAATCCTTAATAATACTAATTCCAAATGACAGCCACTACCAAATAGATGCTGAAAGAGAATATGTGGGGCGTACTTCTAATAAGAGTTTTGGTTACAACGGTGAGAGGGATTTTAAAAGTTTAAGGCCATCGTAAAACTGTATTTTTAGAGGGAAATGCAACCTGATCTTACATGAAGCAGGAACAATAGAATTAATAGAGGAAGGTACGATTATAGTAAGCAACGCAGATAAAACCCCAATGTCAACTAACTGCGATGACCGACAGTCAAACCTCTCAGGGAATTTCCTTTTCTCATTTTTCAATTGCAGCATAACAATCGGAGGACAAAGTTTCATTAGCCATGTGATAGATGTGACCCAGAAGCTTCTAATATAAGGAAAACAATCCACGCTTGAGAAACTACACATAATGCAGACTAACAACATCAACACGATCAAGGAACTTAAATTGCAACAGAATGTTTTTAATAACATTGCTTACTCCACGGTAGTAATTGTTACAATAGGCGTAATAATATTGGTCGTGCTGGTGTTATACAGAAGACGCGTTCGTATAAAAGTCAAAATAAGCAACGAATTCCCGGACGTGGCCCAGAATTAAACAAAATCGTGGATAACGCTTCTGCAAGAACATCTTGGAACATTCCCCACGCATACAACTCCTCAGATCACAACCAAAACATAAACAGCAACCACACAGGCAAGGACAACAGATATTTTATTAAAACTTATAATAAGATCAATTAAATTTAAGAGTATAAAATATGTAAAAGCATTTGATTCAATTAGTATATTTGGAAAAAAAAATTATAACTAGATATTTTCTTCCGCCAAGGGGGAGGAATGTTGTGAATCAGAATTGAACAACCCTCGTACCCATATGTTGCACTTATTTGTTAACGCAGCAGCAATCAGTTCATTCACTTGGTTGTTTGATAAATTCTTCGCATTGACAAGTTGTGCAATAGCGATATTTCGTAATTGGTTCAAAAGCTTAATAACATTAAATATTTTTGCAAGTTAGCATAATAATAATAGCTGTAAAGCATAATATTAATGTTGAAGTATATTAAATTAAGATGAAATTTTGTATAAATAGTGCAGTTTTTATTAAAGAAGATTGACTTGTATTTAGCAGTCAAAAGTTAGAGTCATACCTGCGATTCTCACGGGACCCTCCAAGTTTAAAATTGTAAATTAAAATAATAAGATACTAGTTTTTATTAACAAACCTTTTTTCTAATAAACCATTAATATAGTAAAAGAAAAATCTGTATTTACCATTAATATAGTAAAAGAAAACTCCGTATTTAAATAAAACACAACACTGATAAGCTGATCTGAAAATCAGATCAGGTCCTGATAATCTGATCTGAAAACCAGACCAGGTCCCGATAAGCTGATCTGAAACCCAGACCAGGTCCTGATAAGGATTCTGCGGACAGAAAAACAACCTCAGAGTACTTTGAGGACCGTAGAAGGCGAATTTTGGAGCCCTGGAATATATTTGAAGCCAAGGATACAGAATTGCGTATGCGTGACGATGTTGAAACGCTAAAAACAACGCATGAATATTTTACGTCAGATTATTATGCCAAAATTAGTGAGCTGACAAACTCATACATAAATTTATTCACAACAGAGGCCAATCGTCTAATGGCATTAAACCAACAAACGCTACCAGCAACTAAAAGCACTGTTGCTTCAGTGGCTCGTCAAGAGTCCAATGAAAACCAGGGCCTGATTCGCAAGGCACAAGCTTGAATGACAGCCTTAAGTAGGTTTTTAAATGGATTAACAATTACCGATGAAATACAACCACGTCCATTCCACGATGTCAAATTGGCAACTATCAACAAACTTTGGGACCAGATCTTGGTCTTATACGACAATATATGTGAGAACTTTGACGATCCATTGATTTCTGGTTTTGACATTGACAAATTTTATGAATTAAACGACAAGGTTCAAGAGCAGTTTGCCAATCTTTCCATAATGGCTTCAAAGCATCAAACAAGTACTGCAACCCCACAAACTACATCATCAAATTCTTGTGTACAAAGCTCTCTACCATTGCCAAATGTTACAATCCCACATTTCAATGGAGATTATCTTAAATAGCGACAATTTCATGATTTGTTTTCCGAAATGGTAGACAAACAAGCTATCCCTGCAATACAAAAAATGTGGTATTTGAAATCGAATGTTTCCGGAGAAGCCGAACATTTAATTCGACAGTTTACACTAACAGAAGAAAATTATAGCACCGCGTGGCAAACATTACAAGACAGATATAATAACAAAATAATTCTTGTTGCTACCCTCGTAGAAAGAATAATCAGCCAACCTGCTGTGTCATCATCTATATCATCAATTAAGGCCCTGAATGATACCACTAAGGAATCCTTATTAGCTCTCAATAATTTAGGGATTGCAACGGCAGATCGGGACGCAATTCTCATACAACTATTAATAAAAAAACTTGACAAAAATACACACGTCAGATATATGCAATCGTTAAGCAACCCTAAATAAGTACCAATAATTTCAGAATTTCTCACATTTCTGGAACTACAGTTTCAATTGCTCAAAAAGAAAAAACAACTAAACAAAAGTTGTTTCATCTATTGCAGCTTCGAACGTAAGTGCAGCGTCCAACTTAAAATTTAGTGGTACCTGCAAATTGTGCAACAACGGAAACCATAAGCTGTAATTTTGCAGTAAATTTAAACAATTATCAGAATCACAACGGTTGCGATGGGTACAACAACAAAAATTATGCGTGAATTGCTTCAAAGCCGACCATAATGCAAAGGCATGTAATTCGAGTAGCTGCAAATTGTGTGCACAAAAGCATACATTAAAAATACATTATTTGGATGGATTGTTGGTGGACCTGTGGAGCAAAACTCGATTGCCAGTCAGCCACATACAATAACATGTGCAATATTTGACAAGGCTACATCATTGGAAAAAACTATAGAGCAACTTTGCAAACTGGACGAGATTCAAGACAACAAAAAACCATTGTCATCTTCAGACAAACAATGTGAACTACATTTTGGTCAGCATGTACGCACTAACCAAGAAGGTCGTTTTGTAGCTAGAATTCCGTTCAGAGAAAGTCCAGAGGCTCTAGGAGATTCACACGCGATGACGTACAACATGTTTTTTGGGGCACACGGTATGTGCAGTTCATGCAACAATATAAACAATTAGGCCATATGCATGAAGTCGATATCGATTCCTTGTGTGGGTCCAAATAGTTTATACCCCATCACAGTGTATTGAAACCAGATAGTTCTACAACTAAGCTTAGAGTGGTTTTTGATGCATCGGCAAAAACCACTTCGGGCTATTCATTGAATGATTTGATGTACACTGGGCTAACTGTTCAGAGCGAATTATTTTCAATCTTACTACGTTTTCGAACTCCAAAATATGTTTTCACTACCGATATCGAGAAAATGTATCGGCAAATTCTAATTCATCCTGATGACCAACAATAATTTATTACAAGCTCAACACTGTAACATATGGAACACGAGCAGCACCGTACCTAGCAACAAAATGCTTACAGAGGATTGCTGATGAAAATATGGTGGACTTTCCAAAAGGTTCCCAAATGTTAAACCATAATTTTTATGTCGATGACGGCCTGGGTGGTTCGGATAATTTAAATATTGCGATTGAGACACAAAGGCAATTGATTACACTTTTGAGAGCCCATGACTTCATTTTAAAAAAATGGTGTGCAAATCACCCCCAGCTACTTAAAAATATTCCAGTAGGAGATCAAGAGGTGGACTTGGACTTTAACAATAACAAGGCCAATACAGTAAAAATGCTTGGATTAATGTGGCTACCTAAATCTGATGGATTTTGCATCAAGGTAAAATTAGACAATATCAAGAGTGTATCTAAACGAACTACAGCTTCAGACATCGCAAAATTGTTTGATCCCTTTGGACTGCTGGCGCCAGTAGTTATGAGGACAAAAATATTCATTCAACACTTATGGCAACAAAGATTGGATTGGGATGAGCAATTTCCAAAAAATCTCCATACTGCATGAAATACCTTCAGGGAAGACTTAAAAACCTTAAATAATATGGAAATTCCACGACATATCTTCAAGGGTGAATTGCCAACAGGTCATCAATTACATATATTCGCAGATGCATCCGAGAGAGCATTTGGTGCAGTCGCATACGTGCGTGCGAAGCTAAAAGATGGACGAATCATAGTACAATTGCTCTGCGCAAAAAGTCGGGTTGCTCCATTGAAACAACAAACGTTGCCACGTCTTGAACTATGCGCTGCAGTTATAGCTTCACAACTCGCTGACAGAATTAAAGCAGATCTGCAGATAAGAACCTACCAATATTCCTATGGATTGATTCCGAAATTGTGCTGTACTGGATAAATACACAGTCGACTTTGTATCAAACGTTTGTGGCCAACCGAGTAGCCACAATTCAGTCATTAACACTGGCAAATCAATGGCGTCACGTGTCTTCAAAAGATAATCCAGCTGACATATTATCCAGGGGCTTGCCTGTGCCAAAACTTCGCTCATCCATGTTGTGGTTCTACGGACCACTGTTCCACTACATGGAAAAGAAGAAATGTGGCCACCTAATTTCATTTGACTTCGAGAAGCCTTTTTAAAATTTCTGGCTACACCTTATATGATTCAAAGGACCCGAGAGGAAGAGCATGCGGTGGATCAGCAATTCTAATAAAATCTAGACTTAAACATTATATTATTGACAACATTTGTGAGGAATATCTACAAGCAACGAATATTTGTGTTGAAAATTTTTGCACAAATTTTGTGATATCATCAATTTACTTCCCTCCCAGATTCGCAATTACTGAGAATCAATACGAGGATTTCTATAAATCTCTTGGCCCTTGTTTCGTAGCAGCTGGCGACTATAATGCAAAACATACGTGCTGGGGTTCTCGTCATATTACACGCAGAGGTCGAGCATTGTTCAACACAATTTCAAAAATGGGCTTGGACGTCATTTCGAGTGGGGAGCCTACTTACTGGCGTACTGACATAAATAAAATTCCGGATGTTGTAGATTTTGGCGTCATGAAAAACATTTCTAGAGAATTAATTAACGTTGAAGCTTCTTTAGATCTCTCGTCCGATCACTCTCCCACGATCGTTACAATCTGTATCCCACAGGGAAGTGATTTACCTCACTCGTATGTGAAGATGATCAGTTGTGTAAATTGGCTGCGGTTCAAAAAATATCTTAGTAGTCATTGCACGGAAAACATTACGCTAAGAACACCCGAGGATATTGAAGCTAACATCGCCAACATTAACGAAATGATTACACAGGCTGCTGAACATGCTACTACCTCCCATCCGCAGACTGGATTTAATAAAATTTATTCTACCGATATTGAACGTGTCTTATGTGAAAAAAGAAGGGCTAGAAGGCAATGGCAACAGCACAGATCACCATAACTTAAAATCAGATTTAAAGAGTGCACTAAACGACTCCAAGAGTTACTTGCAATTGAAAAAACTGCATCTCTTGAAAATTATCTGGAAGGTTTTGATGTCACACCAGCATCTAATTACTCTTTGTGGCGCGCTGCTAGAAAGCTGAAAACCCCCGTTGAGCTTAAACCACCTCTGCGCACATCTACCGGAGGTTGGGCAAGAAGCGATACTGAAAAAGGTAACATAATTGCTAATCATTTAAAATACGTATTTACCCCAAACACATGTACTGGTGTTGCTGATTTGCCAAGTGTAGTTGCTCTACCCCCGCGACCCATAAAGTTTAAGATGCGCGATGTACAAAAACTAATTGCTGAACTTAATCCGAAGAAAGCTCCAGGTATTGACGGAATTAGTAACAAGATGCTGACGAACTTGCCTCATATTGCAATAAGAATCCTGCTATTTATTTTTAATGCCATTTTGCGAATGCAGTATTTTCCACATAACTGGAAACTTGCCAAGATTAAAATGATTCCGAAGCCGGGCAAAGATCTTACCAAGGCTGAGTCATATAGGCCTATAAGCTTACTATCAACAGTCTCAAAACTTTTCGAAAAGCTGCTCATCACTAAATTGCCCACAATTTTAGCTGATAATGGGTGCATCCCGGACCATCAATTTGGCTTTAGAAGTCAGCATAGCACTATTGAGCAAACGCATAGATTGGTTCAAGTTATAAGGAGGACTTTTGAAGAAAAGAAGTATTGTTCTGCCCTTTTTATTGATGTTTCTCAGGCATTTGACAAAGTATGGCACGAAGGCCTATTTTCAAAATTGAAGACATATTTGCCAATAAATATAGAAAAACTTTTGGAAAGTTATATTGTTGATAGGAAGTTTACTGTTGTGGAAGGAGACTTCATAAGTGTGCCCGAATCTATATCTTCTGGTGTGCCACAGGGTAGTATTCTGGGGCCAGTCTTGTATTTAATATATACTTGTGATATGCCTGTGAGCAATAACATCCACACTTCTACATTTGCCGATGATACAGCCTGTATGAGTATGCACAAAAACCCTGATGAAGCATCCCGCAATCTCCAAGCTCACATTACCCAGCTTGAAAGATGGTTGAACTTATGGAAAATTAAAGTAAATGAATAACAGTGTATTCATATAACGTTTACCATAAGAAAAGATACCTGTTCCCCCATTCGAATCAATAATCAAAATATTCATCAACATTCTTAAGTGAAAAACCTTGGTATACACCTTGATCGAAGGCTTACATGGCAACATCATATTGACGCTAAACTAATTAAATGAAACTTAAGTTAACTCAAATACATTGGTTGATTGGCAGAAATTCAACACTCAGTCTAGACTGCAAACTTTTGATATACAAGTCGCTTTTGAAGCCAGTGCTACGGAATTCAGCTATGGGGCACTGCTTCAGCTTCAAATGTGGATAGAATCCAACGACAGCAAAATAAAATTTTACGGTTAATAACAGCGGCTCCATGGTACATCAAAAATTCAAATATACATCGAGATTTAAATATGCCACTAGTGACTGAAGAAATCGCAAAATACGCAGGTAAATATTTAACAAAACTCGAGTAACATCCTAATCCGCTTGCTCGTATTATCTTGAACTTTACTGGACACATCCGTTTAAAAAAGAGGGACACAAGGGCCCTAATACTCAGCATCCCAAATGATACTTCTTGGAAATAATTATTGTGCTTAATACGAAATTTATGTATAGGGTGTTTTTATTGAGGTATAGAACTTTAAGTTGGCATCACTTTTTTAACTGGCGGCCATTTTGTCAGCTGTCAAGTAATTAATATTTAGTTTGGTTTGCCATTTCATCATGAACAGGTTGACAAAAGAACAACGCTTGCAAATCGTGAAAATTTGCTTTATTCGAGCCAGCCGAATTGGCTTTAAAAAAGCCGAATTGGCTTTATTCGAGCCAGCCGCGGCGGCCACATGCCCGAAATCATATTTAAACATTAATGGCATAAAATTATCCTTCCAATAAAGCCAAATTGATGGACATTAAAACGATTTTCTTGTGTTTTATTTCAATTCGAAGTTCTATACCTCTAAAAAAACACCTTTTATTATTAATTACTATCACTAAGTTTATGTCCGATACTGGTCGGGCCTAAAAATTATATTTAGATTTAAGATTTGAATACTTATTGTTAGTTCATATTTGAAGATACAATAAATAAATATATGGAAAAAAAAAATGAAACCTAATTTCTCTCATCGGTTACAAATCAGCAGCGACATCGAAATGAAGAAAACACGTTCAGTTGCTCTTAATACAGTTACCTCTGACGATTACATATATAAAATTCAACACAAAAATTCCTTCGGAAGATTACAGAGGATAATAGGTTATGGTCTCAGATTCATCCAACATGCAAGAATGAAAAACGAAGAGCGAGCAACACATAGAGCACTTACTCCAAGCGAACTGCATAATTGCTTGTGTGTGATTGTAAAGGCCATTCAGAAATCTGATTTTTTACCGGAAATTGAACAACTTAAGAAAAGTAAGGAGATTGAACGGAAAAGTTCAATTATTAGTTTGACGCCATTTCTTGACCAGCAAGGTGTTCTGAGAGTTGGGGGACGATTGGAGGCCTCTAAGTTGCCGTACGACGTGAAACATCCAATGCTGATTCCATATAATGATCATCTTATAAAGCTTCTATTTAAGATGGTCCATGAAGAAAATAATCATTGCGGACCGCAAGCATTATTGAATATAAAAAGACAAAGATTTTTGGGCAATAAAAGGCAAAAGATCCACAGTTCAAAAATGTTTAAGATGTGCTAAGGCACATCCGCAACTGTGCCAACAACTCATGGGCAATTTACCTCATACTTGGATAACTCCGGCACGTCCATTCGTTAATGCCGGAGTTGACTATTGTGGACCATTCTGGATTCATTACAGGGTCCGCGGCAAAAAACAGACAAAGGCATATATGTATAGTGGTATTTTGTTGTTTTGCAACGAAGGCTATCCATCTTGAACTGGTCTCCGATTTAACAACCGAAGCTTTTATTGGTGCATTAAAGCGCTTTATAGGTCGTCGCGGTCGGTGTCAAAATATCTATTCATATAACGCTACTAATTTCGTAGGAGCTAGGAATCAGTTATCAGAACTAGCTGACACCATTTACTCTGACAAGGGACGAGAATTGGTTATCTCCACCGCCAGCTCAAGAGGAATACAATTCCATTTTATTCCACCAAGAGCACCGCACTTTGGAGGACTCTGGGAAGCTGCTGTAAAATCAGCAAAGTATTTGCTACTCCGTAGTGTTGCAACGGCATCTTTGACACAAGAAGAATTGGAAACAGTCATAATAGAAATTGAAGCAATACTGAATTCACGCCCACTAACCCCTATGTCAAATGACCCAAACAGCCTTGAAGCACTGACTCCTGGCCACTTTCTCATAGGCGAACCCCTTATTTCACAAATAGATAGTAGGGCTATTCCAATCAATAATTCGAGACTTCAGCATTGGAAACTTGTAGCACACCTCAAACAAGAATTTTGGAGAAGATGGTCTTCTGAATATCTAAATCAACTTCAGGAACGTCATAAGTGGAACAAGCAATCCCCTAACCTTAAAATTGGGGACATGGTAATTATAAAAGAGGACAACCTGCCAGTCATGAAATGGCCATTGGAGAGAGTAATTAACACTCATCCTGGTGACGATGGTATTGTCAGGGTCGTCGAAGTAAAAACGGCTAATGCGCAGTTCAAACATCCAATACATCGAATCGCGTTACTACATATCGACCAAGACTCTAAAGCAATAATTGATGACAATAGTAAGGCAACAAGTGATTTCACATCTACGTCAAGTGAAGAGCCTGAGGCTAAAAGGCAGAAAAAGGTCAAAATACCAACAAATTATCTAACCATGGCATTAATCACGTTATTATTGCTGGTACCACTTGCTCTTGGAACTCCAGTCGAGAATAAGAAGTTTTGGATTTTGAGCAAATTGGAACTACAGCTATTTCAACTACGGAATGGAATCTATTTGTATACTATGATTGAGCTCCTTATTGGTCAGAGACATCAATTCTTGTCAATGGTACACGGTCATTACAAACCTTGTGTAAAATTTTAGAAACAAATTCATCTTGTCTCAGTATCTTTGACCACTTTCAACACATGGAAAGTGAATTACAACTAGATAACCGACTACTACAAGTTAAAAGAGGGGCGCTGAATATCGTTGGTAACGTTGCCCATTCATTATTTGGCGTCCTGGACTCTGAATACGCCGAACAGATGTCAGAAACAATAAAACAAGTCAACGACAATCAATCATATTTGCTAAAATTATTGAAGAATCAAACATCAATTGTTGATTCTACAATTAATATCATCCGGCAGAATCAAATAACAGCTAGGTCAAGATTTGAACGATTGGAGAAAGAAATTAAAATCTATTCAGATGATATAAATAACATCAACAATGCATTAATACAAGTTCAACTAAATCAACTATTTCATTCAGCAGTTCTGGAATTAACTTTAATCGCAAACAATATAAGAAAGATACAATCATCAATCCTCTAATGATACTATACTCATCATGGAAAAATCAGTCCATGGCTACTTACTCCAGAACAGTTACAAAGTGAAATTAATCAGATCATCCTCCATTCACCACCATCAGTGAAACTTCCAGTGACAGAAAAACTGACTTGCTACAATTATTCAGACTCATGAAGGTTAAGGGCAGACTAACACACCACCACGCTGTTTTCAAAATAACCTTACCATTGGTTGAACGTGAAATACTCAAGCTGTTTCATTTGATTCCTGTACCCAATATAATGAACAATACCGTGGTAGCCATTAAACCATGTACTGTTTTCTTGGCTATATCTACTTTGCGGGAACAATACATTCCTTTTACAAATTCTGAGTTAAGTGCTTGCGACACAATTGAACAAGGCGTTTTCCTATGTTCCAACATTCAAATCCGTTACAACTATGGTTCAGATGTTTGTACATGTGAAATAAATTTATTCCACAATAAAACAAAACCAAATTGTGTGCTGGAGAAAACTGATATCAGATGGGTACCCCTCAGCAAAGGTAATCAATGGATATATGTAGCGTCACCATTTTCAAGGGCCACAGCTGTTTGCAACAGTGAAATCATTCCTATATCACTAAAGGGCTCCGGTTTGCTGACGCTTGATCCAGAATGTATACTCAAGCAAGATTTTGTCAACATGAATGGACTGAGAACTATATCAAGCACAGTAAGGTCATAATACACAAGTCTTGGCAAAATTTCAGACTTATTACTACCAAAAAACACTACAGTCTTCATAAACAATAACAAATCAACCTCAACAATTTTAGAGAGCGTATATGCCAAGAATATTAAGGACCTAACAACTCTACAAAGGTCGCTGGAACAACATGAAATTGCTGAGTTACCTAATAAATTGAAAACCTACCAGACTCACAATTATATAATTGGCTACCTAGCACTCGTAGTAAGCATCATAGCACTAATCATTTTGCTGTCAACAAGCAAATCAAGAAAAAATGCAAAAAACCCACATCCAACTACATCAATCGAATCCACTGAAAAGGACATTGAGCTCCAACAATACGCCGAAGAACACAAGATGACCCCTATACCAATGCCACGCCAACATTCCAAATTTACCCTTGATGTTTTAGCAGCCGATGGCGACACTCAATAAATTAATTCACTTACTAACATAGTTTTAATAACAACACTATGTTCCAATATATTTTAAAATTTAATCAAATTAACCTGACCATGACGACTTCGAACTTTCTTCAATTTTGAACAGTCGTTCAACGCGGGGAAGAATGTTCAAAAACCCGTGAATCCACTTAATAATTATTAATGATAATACAAAGGTTAGTGAATTCTATTAATATTGTTTACTTACACTCGATTAGCTGACAAACAAAAATTGTTAATAAAAAGATATCATATTATGCATTGAATTTACTGAAAATATTGTCACTTTAATCTGATTGATCAATTTAACGTAAATTTAGTTTTAAGCATATTTGTTGACTCAACAATTAATTGTTAATAATTGTAGTATAAATATTCCAATAAAAATTATGTTTGTATCAGTAGTAAAAAACTCGCTTTTATTTATTGATCACATTACGTTCAAGTTCCAAGTGCTTGAAAGTAAAAATCTCTAATCTTCAAGTTCCAAGTGCTTGAAGACAAAAAAAAACAGATAAAATTAGTACAGTTCAAGTTTATGTGTTTGAATTGATTCATACTAATAAAACATTACAATACTTTCATTCTAAACATTAGTATTTAAACCTCTCTATTATTTTTGTATTGTATAATCAAATTTGTTTTAATTAGTTATTTTCAAGAAAAAATTAAATAATCATTGATATTAACTAACTTCCCAGTAAAAAAAGACACTCCAAAAAAGTCATGAAAATGTAGAGTTTGCGATCTGGAAGTAGTGCAAATTTCGATCCGATCTAATGATTTTTACATAGGGTTGTCATTGCAAGAAGTTCTCTTTTTCGATGCCTGGTCACCGAATTGGAAGCGATTTTACGAAAAATTTCCTTTTTTGTGTTCTATGTTAATATTTTCATCTAGGAAAAATGGTTAATAGTTACCTATTTTAACAATTAGTTTCTTTTTATAGGAATTTAAGCGCGAAACAGTATTTTCATGTAAATTTAAGCAAATAACTTTAAAATTTTAGACCAAAATTAGTTCATAAGTTTCTTCAAAAAAATCGATTTTTTTAAAATTCTGGTGAGTAGTTTCTAAAACTATAGAGGAATTACAAGGTTTTGTATGACTAAAATAAAATTCTACTTGGTTTTCTACTAACTATCGGCAAATTAAAAATATCGATTTTTTGGAAGCAATGAAAATGTAGTTCCTTTAGAATGACTTCCAATTTTTTTTACTGGGTTGTTAATTAAGTAGATTTTGTCAAGTTTAATAATTTTAAAATGCGCTAAGTGTTGAAATTTTGTAATAGAGGGAAACAAACACAATTTTATATTATCAAAATTTTAAGTTGGGACAAAAATAAAAAACAAATCGATTATTGAAAACGAATTTAATAAAATCTTTAATTTACTTAACAACGTGTGGTTACAATAATTTCTTTGGCACTTTCTATCGGTGTCAATAGACGCTTTGTTATATCTTCCATCACTAGTTCCGGACAATTGACTAAAAAACTTTGCATTACTGATAAAGCTCCTGGTCTGTATTCGAGTGTAACCTGCCATGTAAATGAGTCGCCGTGAGCTTTTTCTGACTCCAATTCCTTGTTGGAACGAGAAAAGGAGTGGCGCCACAACAGCAACAATATGGGTAATAGTCCCTTCACTACTGGACATCCCAGAGTCATTATGGATCCAATTAACAACCAACCGGCTTGGGTACGATTTAGCGACATGCGATTCTACCACATTAAATAAAATTTTAGCCTGGATGTGGCCGCCAAAGCGCAACTGTAACCTGATACGGCCTCCGGTGAAGACCACATTTGCTCGAGGGCCTCAACAGAGCGATCGATAAGTGGTGTTAGTAGACTCGGCACAGTCTTGGGCTGCTGCACTTGGATGCACCAATACAGCACAAGTCGTATCAATAGCATTCAGAGTTTGATCAGCCAGAAGGTGTTGAGCTGTTGTGCCTAATCCTAATACCATAGAGCCCAGTTCTTGCAACGCACACACTAAGAAGTGTTGACTGAACAGTGTTTCCTGATTCGAGTCCTTGGCATTTTCGGGATTGAAATCTGAAAAAAGTTTGCCAAATTTCCCAGAAAAAAGTTTGCCAAATTTCTGAAAGCAAAAAAACTAATAAATACGTATATTTCTTGTAATTTTCCAACTGAAAATTATACTTACATTAACACTACATTGGCTCAACCAAAGAATGCTTTCCTGAAAATAAACTGAAAGCGGTGTATAGATTTATGTCGGTATATACGTAGCTAGATAATGGATGTGCAGAGAGGTGTCAATTGCCACCACCGTAGGACCTCTTCATGTTAAATTCAACAGCTAAAAGCATGTGAAGTTGATTGTGATGTAGTAGTGCTAGTTTTTTAAGAACTAGAGAATATACACGCGCTGCAATAGCCCAAACCACTGGGACGTATATACATACTTGAATACACATAAGCATACATAATTAGATATATTTAACTCGTTCAAAATCTTGTTTTTGAAGGCATCCCTATAGCTTCTTCTTATTTTTTCATTTTATTCTATTCATAAATTTATTTATATTAATATATGAATCAACTTGATTCGCTCTCATAATTTTGTATGGCAAAGCAAATGGATTCGGTCATGATTGGGTTGTGAAGCATGAATAGAGAGCGAAGCACGTACCGTGTAAACATACTATTCTGTTCCCAGAGATTGGGTAGTAACACATAAGTTCTATGGGTAATGTACCACAGGTGCGTCACATCAACCCAGCTGAGGCCCCGGGATTGCCACATCCCTAATCAAAAATAGATACCCTGGGTACGCCTGATTGACAATAGAGGTACTGCAATTCTACATCATTAAAAATGTGCAAAATGTCCTTCGCCACCTGTCTTCTCTGTCACTATCCTTTTTCTAGGTGTTACCTAGTAATAGTAGTAGGCTTTCATTGCCTGAGTGTTACTTCTCTTTAAAAAAATATATAATGATTTAATTTTCATCGATGCGAGAAATTCTGACAAGTTACAGGCACGAGGCACTAGTTATAATAAACACTTATAGGACTTAATTTTGCGCTGACAAATTTTCTACGAAAAAAATTTATATTACAAAAACAAAATACATAGAAAATTTTATTAATGCTAACCATTGCGTTTTACAAAATTAGGGACATATTCAGCCATGTCACAGAGCGCAATTCCGTTCGGAAACGGAATTCAATCCGTATTTCGGTGCTTTGGAAAACGAAAAACGAAAAAAAATTTTGGAATGAAATCACTTTTAATTTCATGGACGAAATTAACATTGTCTGCATGTTAAAGCAAAAAAAAAAAATAGTTTAACTTTTTTTTTCAATAAAGAAGACTATTTTTCATTTATTTATTCAAAGTTTGATTACAATTAATTCGCTTTTATTTATTTATTATATAAATTCCTCAAGTCATTACAAAAATAAAATCAGCAGAACAAAATGTACGGAATTGTTTTCTTTAGTATTGCCATACCATTTTTGTATGTACTTTATCAAAATCTTCATATTGGCAGCACACAAAACAAAAAAAATACAAGACCGAATTAAAATATTCATACAAAAAAATTTAAAGCGCCTAAAAATATACCACATTATGCTTTACTAAAAAATTATATTGCCATACGTGTAACATAAAAACGATTTAACCATTTTTTTTCGGATTGATGAAAACGATCGGAATCTGAAGCATCAAAATTAATTTCGAACGGAATGGTTAATACGGAATCAAAACCATTCCGAACGGAATCTGTGACACGGCTGATTATTTTCACACTGACACGATATTTTTGAAATGGTTTCATGAAATGATGTGCTAAGCGCAGTGCTATAAAATAGTGAATAAAAATAGATACCGATTGAAAAATGTTAAACTCAAAAATGGATGCAGCCTCACCAGTAATCAAAAAATTGCGGAGAAAAAGAATACTTTGGAGGGAAAACGAAAATATTTTCAGTGAACCTTGCGAAGTGAAAATAGACGATATGACTGCCGTCGATAAAAAAAGGTTCAGCTTTTTATATAATAACTTGATTTCCAAGCTCTTCTTCAATTTTTATTATACGTTGTTCCATAATTTGAAAATGTTAATTTACAAAATATAAAATAATTTCCATTTGTCTCATTGTGAAATGTCTGAGCTTTTCATACAAACAAAAACTGCTGTTGCACAATTTGTCAAATAAGTGTTATAATAAATTATAAACTGAACTAAAAAATAGAAAATGGTTTTCAAGTTTAAGAGTGTGTGTAATAGTAATAGAAATACTAACAATCATTTATGATTATTTAATTTGGAATAAGATCAAAATAAAAGTTAGGTTGTTACCAAAATAATTCAATTACAATAGTAAATCGTGAGGTGTTTGATATTAACTGCCTATTTCACGATGTCAAATGAGTTCTTTTTTCGTACAAATACATTTAAAACAAAAGCAAATTTTAAAGTTCTGTTTGTTTTAAATCTAATTATAAGAAAGAAAAAATTTATTTTGACGTCATAAAATAGGCAGTAAATGTTTCAAATATTTATAAAGGAAGATTGATTTTGAAAATAAAGTATATAAAATATGTATAGTAAATTACATCCCAACGCTTTTTTAATTATAACAGAATTAAACTGGTAAAAACATAATTTTTATTTTGATCTTGTTCCAATTTAAATATTCATACAAATATGATTGCTGGCATTTCTATTACTATTACACAAACTCTTCATACTTAAAAAATATTTTCTAATTTTTAGTCCACTTTGTTAAAAAATGGTGTTTTTATTTATTTTTTATCTATAATTTATTTTCTTGATTTTTAGTGTCATACCCTCTCTTGTCTTCAAATTTTCCCATACCAAATTTGAAGGCTTTTACTATCTTGTCTTTGTATCCTTTTTCCTCGCATGTGTGTACCTCCTAGTTTTTTGCCTATGATCGTGTCTTGCATTCAACTTAATTCATTCCACTTTTGTTCTACCAATATTTTGAATTACTTTCTCTCAAAACAGTCCTTACAGAATTTAAAGACTCTTGCTATTATAGTTTTCAAGATATAAATTATTATTAACTACTTTGTATGGAGGGTGCACCTTCGCCAGGTCCTATTCTACCAAAATTTGTAATTACTTCGCATATAGCTCTATAAAGAGTTCATACCAAATTTAAATACTCTTATAGCTTTCAAGATACGAAATATTTTGTTCGTATGGGCGTGGCACAGACCACTGTTTTATCCATTAGATTGTACTGTCATCGTAACTAAATGCGTGTGCATTTAGCTTTCAAGATATAAAATATTTTGCTGGTATGGACGTGGCACAGTCAACTTTTTTATTCATTAGATTGTACTGTCATCGTAACCTGATGCATGTGGAAAGTTTCAAATTGATCAGATGACGTGAAGTTTGTACTTTTTCATTTACAGATGCTTTTCTTTCCATTCACATAGCAAATCAGTTACAAAATATTGAAAAAATTTATTGTAGCCATATTATAACAACATTTCCCTTATTTTTATTGGAAGTTTTAGTGCAATATCTAAAAATTTTTTTAATTAATCTGTTAAAGTTAGAATGTGTCCGTACTATATTTTTAAATAGTTGCATACTGGCCTAAAATTAACTGATAACTTTCAATAATCAAAACTCTTTAAGAAATAAATCTTTTTTAAAAAATTCTTTTTTATTTTACTTAATTAGAATATTGCACATACAAAAAAGTAATTTGTTCGTTTTAATTCCAAACTAATTTTTTTCATTTTTGACCGCTTTCGCGACAATGTGCGTCGTCAGTTGTACCTGACCAGGCAAGTATTTTCATTAAAAATATTTGTATTAAGTCAGTTCATGTATATTTGCGTAGCGATATACTTATGTGAACATAATTACGCACATGGAAAAACAAAAATTGTGAAAGATCAGATGAGAAAGATATTAAATGTTAAAATGTAAAAACAAAATTTCTCATTTTTAATATTATCCATGCATTTTTATAGGATGTAAGCATCTAAAAAAATTTAACTCGACCAATTTTCCAAAAAATTAAAAATTGTAATCTTTTCAAAAATGTCTTTAGAACTTAAAAATATGTGTATATATGTACTATGTGCTTGTAAGTTATCTTTGGTTTTTATTTTCAGTATGAGATCATCAATGGAGGTTCCAAATACAATATTTTGTTGAAGAGTATTGTTAACTAAATGATGTATTCTAATTTCCAATATATACCAATACTTCGTGGACTATTGCTAATCATTCCTTTTGTGACTATTGGTGCATACTCTGGTAAGTTTAATTAGACTTTAATCACAATTATTATTATTTACAATTCGGTTCAAAACGTAAATTGGGTTTACACATCAGTTGGCAGTCAGGTTATTTCCTATGGTTGCGAGGTAAAGTGGGAGGCATTGAGGTAGGAGAGTCACAAAAGCGTACCGCTGGGTATCACAGATACCCATAGGAGGTAACCTTCTATGTCGACAGTCAGACGGCGCTAAGAGATGTGAAGGGACATATTATACAGTTTTGGTTTATTAAGCTTACAGTCGCACAGTACACAAAAAAGAACTGAAGAAACTTTTTACCATATGTAATTTAAACTCCTTTACCGTTAAATTTTTTATATATGTACATATACATGCATATATAAGCAACGAACAAAATTATGACTTATTAGGGTTAGGATTCACTATCCTACACAATCATACGACTTTTGAGAATATACAATCCTGGTTTATAGACTTTATAAAAATTTTCAAAAGTTAACAAGAATTCATTAGATCAGGGTTATATTTTTTTTCAAAATTCGTAAAATTTTTTTGAATAGTATCCAACAAACTCCCTTAGGACTTATTCCCCAGGTAGGGCTGATTGCGTTTCAAAAGACGTAGATTGGCATTATGGCTTTTGCTACTCTTGCCTGAAAAGTTTCCTTCCAGGAAAGTTTGCTATCGAGGACAACACCCAGATATTTGGCATTACCCAACAGGGTTGGGGTAATGCCATTTAGCTTTGGGTGGTTGGAGTGGGAAATTTTGTATCTCCTGGAAAAGGGTACTAATTCCGTTTGGGTCGGGTTGACACTGAGTTCTCTCCGTGAGCACCAAGCATAAACTTCCTTTAGTATATTTTCTAGTCGCTCTGATATTGTATCCAGGTGGAATCCTGATATAGCAATCGCTACATCATCTGCCTATGCAACTGTTTTAATATTTATGGATTCCAATTTGTTGAGCATGTTATTGACCATCACATTCAACAACAAGGGTGATAGCACACCACCCTGAGGTGTACCTCTGGGGGCCTGCCTGGTGATGGTAGCTGTTCCTATAGTGGAAGTGATTATTCTGTGTAGTAGCTCTCTCAGAGACTAAATAATTGCCGTCGGATCAATATTATTAAAGGCACCTTTAATGTCCATGAAGTTTGGCAACCCTATTGATAAAAACATCAAAAATAAGTACTCTGTAGAGTGATTTTTTCTAATTTCATAAAAATAGTTGGGGTATTCAGATGGTACTCATAAATTAACACGTTTTAAAGTAATAACACGAAAAAATATAATGCTGTGAGCAACCCCTCATAATTTACAATTAAAAATATTGTACTTATTTGTATTTCGGTTTTAGCACCTTCGTGCATTGCTTACTCTCCCTCTCAATTCCTTTGGTAAACTCTCACGCATTTCTACATGTAGTTATGACAAACAATAAACATAGCTGAGAAAGTCTTATTACTTTATGACCTTTTTCTTTGAGCCACAACAACAATTTTTTTAAACTATGTTAAAATGTTAAGACATTATGACACTTAGGACACTTAAGAGACTGTTGTGAATACCCCAAGTATATTTCTGCGCTTCTAAAATATTTAATTTCACTTATCGCTTTTATTGACTTTTTACTAATCGGGCATATTGAAATATGGGTAGAAAAAGTCGCCGTAGTTTGAATATTTTAAGCATTTGCTTAAAAATTGAGGTGATGAATTCATTTGCCATTTGTGTAAAGATGGTGATAGTGATAATTCAAATTTAATGAACGAGCTAAAAGAGATAAAAGCTAAATTAAATAAACTTGATCAACTAACTGCAATAATGGAGTCAATTGAATTTATGTCTAAACAGTATGACACATTATTGAAAAATATAGCAGAAAACAACAAAATACTTGAAACTGTCGAAAAAGAAAACTGTGCATTAAAGAAAGAAATAAAAACATTAAAAACATCTGTAAAAGTATTAAATGATCAACGATTTAAGAATGATTGTATCATAAGTGGTATTGAAGTAACAAATAATTCAAACGCTGTAGAAACTTTTCTGGAATTTTCCAATAAAGTTGACTGTGGTTTAAAAGAAGAAAATGTAGAGGATGCCTTTTTCCTTAAAAACAGAAATATGAAAAATAAAAACCAACCATAAAGTTGCCAAAGATAAATTAATGTCGGTGAAAACGAAACTCAAAGAAAATGAATCAACAAATAGCATCTACGTAAATGATTTTCTTGGTAGAGAAAAATTAAGTTTATTTCATTATGCAAAAACAATGAAGACAATTGGATATAGTGCAGTTTTTACAATTGGTACTAGAGTATTTGCTAAGAAAACTGAATTTTCGAAACCAAAGCTAATCAAGAGTGAAGAAGATGTTGACCAAATATTGTGTGAAGCAGCTACTACAAGGAACAGATCTACGAGTATTAATCCACCTATTGTGTCTGATAATTATGATGAAGATGTCGAAGATGAATTGTCATAAAATATTTAAACTTTGTTAAAAAAATTTATTATTATTTGTGTTTTCTTTTATAACTTATGAATAATAACCATTATTTTTCTGATTTGGATAATTATGTATTTTAATATCATTTCTATAAACATGAGAAGTATTTCTCGTCTATACAAAAATTTAATAAATTCAGAACACTAATTGCAAATTTTTCAAATCCACCACATGTAATTGCGATACAAGAGACCTGGTTTAATTATAAAATTACTAATATTTATCGAATTCCTGGGTATAATTGTGCCCATTGCTGTAGAAAAGATGGCTTTGGAGGAACATCAGTTTATGTGTGGAATAATTTAAAGTTTTCTATTGAAATTTGTGAGAGCAACCTTTTTTGTGAGTCAGTTATACTGTCGTTGGGTAATTTTAAAATCAATGGAATACCCATGAAATTAATATCTTTTTATAGATCCCAAAAATGTGACATAAGTTCCTTTTTTTATCTTGGAAGACTGGATGAGCAAATATGTTCGAAGTTCGTGCGTAATAGTTGGTGATTCAAACATTGACTTTCTGGAAAATAATCTATCTACTGATTTTGTTGATCTACTTCATAGTTACGATTTCAAAAACTTGCATAACCTTGTAACACGTCCATCCTCGGGCAAGTCAATTGATAACATATTCAGCAACATATCTAAGTCATTAATTATCGACTCTGTTGAGTGTAGTTTATCTGACCATAACATGTTATCATGCAGAATAAAAAGAGTTGTTGAAAGTTGCAAATACAATGAAGTTATGCAGAAACGTTGGGATAATAACAAATTAAGAAATATTATTCAAATCAGTGCACCTGATGCATACGCTGATAATCCTTCACTAGATTCATCTTCTTTAATAAGTTTTCTTGCTAATGCTCAGGAAAATGCAACAGTCATTTCAAAAAAACGAAATAGAGTAAACGAAGAAATTGCACTGTGGCTAAATGAGAACTTGCGTAAGCTTATTAATTTCAAAAGAAATCTTTTAAGGGAAAGGAAAAAACTACCAGAAAATCTAAATTTGCAAATAACGCTCAAACATATAAGTAAAGTAACAAAAGAAGCATGTCGTCGCTCCATAAAGAACTTTTATCATGATAACATTTGTGACACGAAGAATAATCCAAGGAAATGCTGGGATTTTTAAACGAAACATTAGGATGGATCAAAAAATCTGAAGTAAATTTAAAGGATAAAAATGGGAATTTAATTAGAGAAAACAACTCTAAATGTGAACTTTTAAATAAATACTTTTTAAAAGCACCTAAAACAATGAATCAGCAAATCATTACTTTCCTCTAGACTCATGTAACAATCTTAGAACATTAAGATACTGAAATAGTACATTTAAATTAAAAAATACATCCAAGGAAGAAATATTACAAACTATTTCCACACTTTGCTCAAACAAAAGTCCTGCTAATGATAAGTTATCATCCAGAGTATTTATTAAATGTAAACATGAACTTTCTGCACATTTAGTAAAAATATTTAACAGTATTATTACCACCTCCCAACACCAGGACATTCTGAAAATCTCGAAAATAGTATCAATACCGAAAGTTTTAATGCGGATACAGAGGATAAATACAGACCAATAGCATTATTACCTATAATGGATACAATATTTGAAAAGATAATTCATCAGCAAATTTTGCTATTTCTGGAAAGTAACAATTTATTCTATGAACATCAATATGGTTTTAGAAAGGGAAGCGGGACGGAAAATGCAGTAGTTAATATTGTAAATATTATATGTAATGGGCTAGACCAAGGATACAGTGGACTGGCTGGCATTTTTTATGATTTTTCGAAAGCTTTCGATCTTGTAGATCATGACATATTGACTAATAAGCTACAGTGTTATGGAATACGAGGAACTGAGCTAAATCTGTTTATAAGTTATTTGTGCAATAGAAAACAGTATCATGAATTGAATGACAGCAGAAGTTCTGTAGACGCTGAGTGCCGCAAGGTAGTGTACTAGGTCCGCTGTTATTTACCATATACATAAATGATATAGTCAATCTTGGACTTTGCTTTGACCGCATATATGGAGAAAGATGCTACACTTATTTTCGAATAATAATAAACAAATTAGTTCTCAATAAAGGGAAAACAAAGCTTATATGTTTCAGACCACATACAGTGATACCGAATGCATTTTCTATACATATGGAAGGTGAATGGATTTTAGAAACTCATTCAATAAAGTATCTAGGTGTAAACTTGCAATCTAATTTATCGTAGAACTTGCACATTCCAGATTTAAAGTCAAAAATATCACATGTTATATGTATTCTATATAAATTTAAGTTCTTTATAAATTTAAGTTTAAAAAAACTAAATTGGCGTTGTACCAAGCTTTAATACAAAGTCACTTTAATTACTTAGCAATAGTTTATGCAGGCAAATATTCTATGGTTCTGAAATCTTTGCAAAGGATGCAAAACAAAGCATTGAAAACTGTTTATAACTTGCCACAAATATATCCCACAGTATCACTGTATAAAGATGTCGCTAAAACTATTTTACCTCTAAATGCCTTACATAGAATGTAGTTGCTAATCTTTGTGTTCAAATCGTTACAAAATATTAGACATAATACGATAAGGTTTTCTACAAATCAAAACTAGATTCAATACCAGGAATAGCTCGAATTTGCGAATATCAAGATGCAGCTGGAGACAACGAAACGAAAAGTGGAATACATTCATTGGTGGATTTGAGTACAACAATTTGAAACTCTGAAATACATTGAAAGAATTTCAATATTCAAATCTTGTGTCAAAGAATATTTGTTAAGAAATTTATAAATACTTGAAATATGATTTTAAAAAATTAATTATAACTATGCATATATGTATGTATATATTACTATTATTATGAAATTATTTCTTTGTCTATCTTTATTTATTTAATCTGAATTAACTTTATGCCAACTCGCTTCAACAATATCATATGATGCTGAGGCAATTTACCGAATTGTAAGAGTGAATTATAAATAAATAAATTTTCAAAAACTTAAAAAAAGGCTACCATGGTATAATTTTTATACTCGAGTGACTTCGCTATGCATCCTACAAACGAATGTAAGGCGATCTCAGCCTATCTGCCCTTGATATATGCGTGTTGAGAGGCCGAGAGTTGAGATTTATCAATGAATGTCCTTATATAAACAGTAGGGTGTTTTTTATTTGTATGGGATTTTTATTATATTCGAAAAAGGTAGGTCTCACACCCCAAAAATTTGTCAAATGCTCTCAGAAGTAACGCCCCTACGACCCCGCCATCCCATGCCGCCGTTCGTTTAGAGCTGCACCTCTTAATTTGCCAGTTACATGAAATAATCCCTCACGCGATCACTACCTAAAAATGTATCATATATTGCACAATTTACTGCAATTTGAAAATTTTATATCTCTGAAGGGGATAAAGAATCCATTTGTGTCTTACTCATTAAATAATTAGTATATATATCCTCACAATCTTTAATTAAATAATCAACAAATTTTCCTGCCGCATCTTTACCAGTAAACATTCCAAACTTATCTATATTATTATTGTTAATATATTTAACATTATAACTAAAAGCACGTTATGCAAAGTATGTATTCAAAATCTTCATAAACGACGAAAGGTACATCCATCTGTCGTTGATGGTCCTTACATTTTAGGGTAGCGTTCCTATTGGATGGTAGCTGGGCTACAATTTTGCCACACTCCGCTTTGTCCTGTTCCATGATCCTTCCATTGCGGTTATATTGGAGACATGTATAACATAATTTAAGACTGCGTTCGTGCTTTATCGTTTGACCCCTTAATAATCTGTAAAAAAAATAGAAATTTAATAATTTATAATAATTATTATAAAAATTTTACTTTAAATTTTAATATATTTCTTTTATTTATATTAACTTATTTTATTATAGTGTAGCTTAGAGCCAATTTCACCAACTTATTTATATATCAATTCATATTTAAAGGTAATTTTTTTATACAAATATTAATGGAAATCGACGATATGAATTGATAAAATAAGATTGGTGAAATTGGCCCTTACTTAATAATTTTCAAGCATCTCTATGAAAATTGACTCATTTTCAGCAATGAAATTTTCTAGTTAAAATTCATCTCTTTTATTATTTAATCCATACGTTACAATGTTATTTTTGAACGCTTTTCTTATGTTGTAAAACTTCATATTATTATTATGTATTATTTATTAAATTACCTCCATAAGTATCCGCTGCTTGTAGTTCTCGTTGTTGTTGTTGTTGTGGTTGATATTGTAGTTGTTAATGCTCATAAGTATTTGTGAACCATTGCATGGAGGTAGAAGTTTGCTCCCAATACATTTGTAATTGTCGTTTTTCTTGATGCTGTTTGGGATGATGTTGATAAGGATATTGTTGTTGTTGAGGATATTGTTGTTGTTGTTGAGGGTATTGATATTGTTGTTGTTGCTGAGGATATTGATATTGTTGTTGTTGTTGAGGATATTGATATTTATGTTCAGGATATTGATATTGTTGTTGTTGTTGATGATATTTATATTGGTCCTCAAAACCATGATTTTTTTGACTGCTGCTTAATTTGTTCATCACTACATAGTATAAAACAAAGTCGCTTTATCTGTCCCTATATCCCTATGTATGCATAAATCTTTAAAACTCCGCAACGGATTTTGATGCGGTTTATTTTAATAGATAGAATGATTGAAGAGGAAGGTTTATATGTATAATAACATCCATTAAATAGTGGAGAAATACTGTTATTTTTGAGGTTTCTAATGTGATGTCGTAAATATTTACATTTTTCCGCTTACATTGCAAACACAGGCTGAACCCTACGAGATTTATCCAAATAATGTGCTAAGTACTGTACACATTGAAATTGTCTATCTCTTATGGATATCGCACAATAACATTTTTAACCGACTTCAAAAAAGAAGGAGGTTATCAATTCGTGTGTATTTTTTTTTACTTTTTTTTAATGTTCGTACACGCCTAACTTGGTCATTTTTAAACCGATTTTCGAAATTCAAATTTTTTGTTTGAAAGGGTTTTCCTGCAGTTAGGTGCCATAATATTTTTTGAAAATCTGCAGGGAAAATTTCCTCCCTATTCCATAACTCTGCTATTTGTGAAACGATTTCAAAACTCTTTTTTGGTTTGAAAGAATTTTGCTTAAAGTTAGAACAAATTTCGTTGGGATATTTTGAGCCAACCCTCCCCCCACCAAAAAAAATTTATTGATGATTACATAACTTCTCTATTTATGGACTGATTTTTAAAATTCTTTTCTTTTCTTTTTGTTTCAATATTATTTTCATACTTGCGTCCGTGTTGTAATCTTTTGGATTGATTCTTAGTATTGGAGTCAGTTTTTTTTCCCAGAATTATTTTGTCATTTACTTTTTACGACAAATAATGGCTAATTTTCGAAGCGATTTTAACCAGTAAATCATTAATCCTTATCTAATTAAATATCTTAAATACATTGTTGATTTCATATAGATAGAATGTTACTGCATATTGTAAAAGGCCCTACATCCTTTACCCAGCTAAGCTTTGAAAAATGTGAGATCTATCGGAAAAATTGCAAAAGTTGCATTATCCGGCCGAACCGTCCACTCTACATTCAACTCCCGCTGAAAATTGCCACCGATGACAATAACAGCGTCTGTATTATTTCTAAGCAGAGCAATACAGGAAAATTGATGCGTGACTGCTCATTAATACTCTGGAACGAAGCTACCATGTCAAACAAGACGTCTGTGAAAGCACTGGATAGGACAATGCGCGATTTTCGCAACAAAAATTCACCTCTGGGTGGATGTACAATTCTGTTCTCAGGAAATTTCCGTCAAATTCTACCAGTTGTGACTCGAGGAACACGTGCTGACGAAGTAAATTTTTCCTTAAAAAGATCCAACCTTTCGTGACATGTCAATAAATTAGAGCTTAAAACTAATATGAGGGTTTCGTCATCTTCGCGTGAGAACAGGCTATTTCTAGATATGCTGCTTAAAGTTGACAATGGAGAGTTAACACAAAGTGAGGGAAGGATTAACTTAGAAAACCTTTGTGTTAGACAACATCCAAGAGTTAGTCAACAATGTGTATCTTGACATTGATAACATAAGTTATAAGACAATATCTTGGTTTAAAGAATGAGCGATTCTGTCACCAACTAACGAACAAGTAGATAAGGTAAATAACTTGATTCTTTCAAGGATTGATGCGCCGACGAAAATATACGGCTCGGTCGATACTCTATTTAAAAGAAGCTGTTCATTTTCCTACAGAATTTCTTAACTCTTTGAGCCCGTCTGGACTCCCTCCTCACAAAATGGTGCTGAAAGTATGGTGTCCTGTTATTTTATTAAGAAACCTGAATCCACCTTAACTTTGCAATGGCACGCGTTTGCTGGTAAAATTACTGAAAACTTTCATAATAAAGTGCACAATACTCACAGGATGTGTTACCGCAGAAGATGTATTGATTCCCCGAATCGCTCTGATACCATCTTATTTACCCTTCCAATTTAAACGTTTACACTTTCCGGTAAATACATCTTTTGCAATGACCATTAATAAATCGCAGGGTCAAACCTTCAACGTTGCAGGCTTAGATTTTAGCGTTGACTGCTTTTCACATGGCCAACTGTATGTCAATCTTTCAAGAGTAACCTCTAGAGAAAACATGTTTGTATTGTCTAATGATAAGAAACCTGTTACCGTTGTAATATGTTAATTGTTGCAAAAATAAAATAAATAGATAAAAACGTAAAAAGTAAATAAGTAAAAATGTAGTGTATGAATTTAGATATTCCAAAGATAGCAGGAAATCTTCGTGGTTTAGGGAAAGAAGAACTGTTTTACCCTAAATCTAACGCGTGCGGGCCACGGGCAGTAATGAATAAATCAAAACTACTGGATCGATTTTAATCATTTTTTCATTGAATGACATAGGCTATATATTTTATACCCGTGCGAAGCCGGAGCAGGCCGCTAGTATATAGTAAAATAAAAATAACTTATTATGAAAAAATCTCCAAACTAAATTTAAATTGTAAAATGAATATTATCGTCAATAAAAATTTGTTCCACAAGGGAAACTACTACTTTAAAAAAAAAATTTCATCAATTTAATAATTATACTAAAGTCAAAAGAGCAGGCGAACAAACGTAAAGTGTTTGTGGTCAATATTTTATATAAAAACAAGTAAGAGTGCTATATTCGGTTGTGCCGAATCTTATATACCCTTTACCAAGGTATGTAGTATATATAGTATACAGATACATACATAGGTACATACATACATATTTGTTTTGTGATAAAATTTATAATTTTTTGTAATATTGCAATTTTTAGTAAGTGACCTCTTGGTTTTTATCGACTAAGGAATTTGCTTGAGTAAAGATCTTCCTAAAATATGAAATATGTTTAACTGAAAAAATAATTATTTTTGTTTATTTTTCTTCCTTAAAAAATTTATAAAATATGTTAAGTGAAGAAAGAGAAAAAGAAATAAGGAAAATACTAGTTTGATTCAGTTACTTTAATATCAAAATAAGTTCAGTAAAGTGCGACTTTGACTCGCGCACGAAGGGTTCCGCACATTCAGCTTTGAGAAATTTTTTAATGTGTCGTTTTTACTTTTTTTTCAATTTAAACAATTTTTTTTTTAGTTTTGTCGTTTTTTGCCCGTTTTGGCGACTTTTCTCTGTTTTTGGGGTTTTTTTCATTTTGGCTTTTTTTTTCATTTTGACGTTTTTTTTCTAATTTGCCAAAAAGCTTGACATTGACCAAAAAAAAACTTGATTTTGGAAAAAAAACTTGACAAATAAAAACACTCATACTATTGTTTTTTATTTAAGTTTTCATTATTTTTTCATAAAAATTATTAGAATAAGAAGAAAAGTACATATCATAAAAAGTTAAAATAACAGAAACAATATAAAAGAAACAAAAAACTATATAACAATAAAAATTCAGTCTGTATATAATATATTTTAAAGAAAACTCGTTAGTCGTTAAAACAAATTAACAAACAAAAATATAAACTCACTTTTTTTCCAAAAACTTCAATGTACGTATTGCAACTTAGCTGTTCAACGTTGTCAATTTACTAGTGTTGAGTAATGGGGTAAATATCAGTGCTGGCACTTTTATTATAATTGTACAGAAAGAGAACTATATTCTTTAAACTATAATTGCACAGAAAAAAATATGTATCATATTAGATACTAAAAATATGGGCTTTAGATTTGTTTTTTAGAAATATAAAGTTACTTTTTTTAAGTATTATTGCATAGCTAGCATAAATTTGAGAAAAAAAAATAACTTACAAAAAAGCTTGACAAATCACTTTTTCACTTGACACTTGACGTGCATTAAAATACTTGACAATCAGGCCCATCTGGCAAGCCTAGGCTGATACCAAATAATAAGTAGACCTTAAACAAGATTTTTGAAATGTGTCAAATAGTTATTTTAATATTGGGTGTAATTCCTTTGAAATCGGGTAATTTTGGCTCCTACGAGGTGTAATTTTGAATTTATATTTTGGTAACACTGGACAACATAGAACAGTGTCCCGAAAAATAAAATATGTTTGTATTGGTGAGAAAAATGAGAGTAAAATAAAGTTCCACTTGAAGAAAAGTTTTGTAATTTGAAATACATGCTGTGGTTATTAATTAGACTTGTGCCATTTAGTTCATTTCAGTGACCGGTCATTTTAGTTCATTATTTATAAATGAACTAGTTCGTTCATTTAGTTCAATCGGTCTTTTTAGTTCAATGATTTTACATCTACAATTCTACATGCATATGTATGTATGTTTGTGTGGTCTTTGGAAAAATTTAAAACACAGACTCTGTGATTAAAAAACTACTAAAACTAATTAATAATAAATTTGCTTTATAATGAGTTGATAAAACATATTTAGTGTGAAAACCTTTAAATATTTTAAAATTTAAAATATTTTTAAGTGTTTACTTGTGTTTTCTTGTTTATTGCATTTGTGGTAGTAGCCATCGATAAAAAGACCTAAATATACATGCATACATACATACATATGGATGAGTATAGAAGCAAAGCACACAAACAGTAAAAAAGTAAAGCAAAACGTTGAAAACATTTAGTTCATATCCTCTGTGTTAGTTCATTTTGTGTCTTAGTTCTTAGTTCAAAAATTGAACTAGATCAAAAATTGAACTAGTGATCGTAAAACAATTGAACTAGTTCACATAGTTCAAAGTACTGAATCGTTCATTTGAACTAGTTCGTTCATGAACTACACAAGACTATTATTAATTGTTTGAATATTTTTTGTAAATAAGCAGTTTAATAAAAATTTAAGTAAAAAGTAAAAAATCTAATAATCCATTCAATAATGCAGTGTATAAATTCAAAATTAAATTTATTCGCGGCACTGCGATAATTATTAAAATGCCTTTTTAAAATATCTTGTCTATTATTTTTCAATGTTTCATAGCATAAAATACATTGCATATTAGCAAAAGCATTTTTTATCACAAAATATTTTTTAGCTTCCGTAATCATTATTTTTTTTGCTGTACAAATTTATTAAATTTTGAACTTTAATTTCGTTCCGTGTGCTCAAAAAACTAAGCAAAAAACCAGAAAAAAATTCATACATCCGTGCAGCGACGAATTGCTTGCTCAGTGACACTGGGTCTTCACGTAGCAATTTCATTGCTGAGAACAAGCAATAACGTCGGCAGAGTAATTTAATTTTTTTTTCTTCTTGCTTGAGGCGGAGAACCCGTACGGCAATTATTTCACAAATTTTACACATACATAGGGCAGGTATTGCCTAAAACATATATTTCCAATATAGAAATACGAACAATTTATATTTATTTCTCTTTATATTATGTTTTCGCACAATGTCTTTTTATATTTTGCTTGAATTTAGTGTTTTTTCCAATATTAATTAAAAAATATAACAAAAGTGACAGCAGATTGCTTGGCAATAATTGCTCGAGCTATCAGCACAGCAATCATTGCTCAATAGATTAACACTTATGACAATCACTGTCTACACGTAGGAAATTTCATGGACGCAATCAAATATGACAATTGCCGCAATCGTTATTGCTACGTGAAGACCCAGTGTGACGACTAAATTAAAGAGCATGTATGTGATTTTCATCTGCACAATTGTGCTATGGCTGGCGGGTTACTGACATAGAAGCAATCTCGAGCAGGCATACTTCACAAAATTTAATGTAAACAAATATTTATTCGTATGTCAGAATTTATTTATGTATGTATATACATATGTATGTATATCAAATGTGTATTTTATTAACACAAGAAACCGACATACATAATTACAAATTATTCTCTTGCAAAATCACTACTTCACAACAATTCTTTTCTTCATTTCATTTTTAAATCATTAATACGGCACCGACTACAAGAGGCGATCTCAACAAGGACAGACGAACAAGCGTACAGCATAGATCGATGGATAAATGCCATTACACACAAAACAAACACGCACACATTTAATATAAACAAATAATATCACCAAGTATCAAACTACAAGAATTCACATGGACAGACAAGCACCCAAAAACTAACGCGCCATCGACAGCCTCCAAATACAATCAAACTAAAACCAATACGCCTGACAGACGGACAAAACACAAACACATAAAATACATGTAAAAAAAACACCAAATATAAACACACACACATCAAACGAAACCGACACACCCATCAATTTTTTGCGACCTCCTAATTGGCTAATTAAAATCTTTTTTATTACCCCATTAAAATTAATTGGTCCCACGCATACACTATTCAACTACTCACATTCGTTATAGAAACGAGAGATGCGTCTATGTTCTGGGGGTTATTATGTAATTCGATTCGAAACGAAAACTGTTCGAATTTGTATGTTATTAGCATTGCAATTCGAACACATTTCCGTTCGATTAGGATTACATAACAACCCCCTCAATTCCACATCGTTTTCACATGTTTTCTTGTGAGAACGGATAATAAAACACATGCTATACCTGTTTAAGTTGAAATTTATAAAATACAAATCAATAGTATGTGTTCTAGCATCCGAATAAAGATGAAAACAATTTGGAAATGGGAGATTTGAATTTTTTTTATGTGTAAACATCTATACGCTAGGGGGTAAAAATCTTTTTCACAATACAATCACAAATTTTGAGTAAGATTATCCTACTAAGAAGCACACTGCGTTATAAATCTGTGTGAGCTATGTATGAGTGTATTAGTGTTTGAAGGAAGCAATACAAACTTATTTAAAATATTGTAAATACATAGGAATTTACTGGTTTTTGTTTGTTTTATTTAACTTGATAATTGCTTTATTAGGGTTCCGTACACCAAAGGTGAAAGGGAATCAAATTTGTTTTCGCTACGCTGTCACGATATTTTCTCGAGAACCGTAAGAGCGACGGACCTGAAATTTGGACACAGTATGTAGATATTTAGCCGCTACAATAACAAATACATAAGAAATAAAAACTAAAGGGTGTTCCAAAACGAGCAACGAAAAGTTTTAAAATCCCATCTAATATATGCATATGTGTATGTATACTTGAAATTTGTAAGGTACGTGTATTTTCATACAGACTACAACAATTAACACTAAAATTTCCAAAAATTTAAATTAAAGGGTGTTCCATCAGTTGATGCAATTTTGACTATGTAATTTTGACAACTTGCTGTATCTTGGAAACCGTAAGAGTAAAACTCTTGAAATTTTCAAAAACGGTAAAACTAAAAAAACAAAAAATTATAAAATCGTCAAACTGAAAATAATCGCCAAAAAGAAAAAGAATCGGCAAAACGAAAAAAGCACCAAATTAAAAAAAAAATTCTAGGACTAAAATAAATCGCAAAAAACCAGAAAAATCCCCGAAATGAAAAAAAATCAAAACAGAAAAAAACTCCAAAACGAGAAAAAAGCAACAAAACTGAAAAAAATCGTTTAAGCTGAAGAAACTTTAAAAAAGCCACATTAAAAAATGCTCAAACCCGAATGTACGAAACCCTTCGTGCGCGAGTCAAAGTCGCACTTTACTGCATTTATTTTAATTGCAATGCGTACATAACAAGAACAAAAAAAGTATGAATACGGCCCTACGATTTTACTGGTAATGCAAATTAAATTTCATTATCAGTAAAAATTTACTGAATTTTTTCAGTAATCAGTAAATTTACTGCTTACTGCAATTTTTAATGCACTACATACATATATACTGCAGTGTGCCCATTTACTAACCAAATAAGTTAAATAAAACAAACAAAAACCAGCAAATTCCTATGTATTGATTACTGTAAAAAATATATAAAAGCTAAAGTACTGCCAACTTAAGAAAAAATTTCATTACTAGATGATTCCACGTCTCCCCTGTGATCGGACTCACATTGCTATTTAATTTTTTTGTTTCGTTTTCTTTCACAAGACTGTTAACAAGTAAAAGAATTACGATTTTTTTGCCAAAAGTGAAAACTTAAACATCTAAAAGTTTGAAATCGTCCATTTAAAAATTGTTTTCTTCTAAATTCGGATGCTAAAACACATAGTTTTAATTTGTATTTCAACTTTACCATGTGTTTTAGCAGCCGATCTCACAAGAAAACATGTGAAAACGATGTGGAAGCCAAACCATAGACGGTAGTTCAATTAAAAAATCCATCCGCATGCTTAAGCCTTAAAATAATTAAATTTTTAAATCAAAAACCTACATGTATTTTTATTATTTTTTAGATATGGGCAAAAATTCATCTCCTCAAAATCTTTTTACAAATAGTGGTCGGTCACAGTTCGCAACCAAAAATAATTCACGAGTTGTTGTTCAAAAAGGTGGTCTGGCAATTTTACCTTGTGTCGTGAAGTTGAATTCTCCAGCAACGGTAAGTCCAAGATATGATTCAGTTTTATAAAAGTAATACATATAATAAAATATGCTTTGTAATAATAATTTTAATTCTGTGCAATTCCATCCATGAAACTATTGAAATGTTTGTTTATTAAAGCCCAACTTCGAATAAATATTGCAATACTGGGAGTCTACTCTGTAATTCGATTCGAACGAAAATGGTTTCGAATTTACATGTTATAAATATACAAATTCGAAAGCATTTTCTTTCGTTTCGAATTACACCGTAGACCCCCTGAACAACCTGTTGCTTTTATCATACTGTGAGTGAAAACATTTCGCTTATTTCATCTTTTGTTATTAATACGCAATAGCAATGTTGCCAATATAGTAAAATTATGGAATTTTTTGTATGCGTCGCACATGTGTAATAGGTTCCACTTTTAAATTAAATTTTTAACTTTTACACATACACACATAACTAAGTACATATGTATATACCATACATATTAGTAATACATATTTTAATTTATCATTTGCATTTTTAAATAATATAAATCTTTAAACTATTTTAATATATTATAAGAAGAGTTTTATAAATTTTAAGTGTGCACCAGTGCGTGAGCTTGCGCATTCGCAGAACCAAAACGTCTGTACCAATTTCCATTTAGTTTGTTATTGTTAAATGTGACTTTATCGAGAGTGTTGTGAGCAATGTTTAAAGAAAATCGATCCAGCAGTTAGGAAGTTATAAATTCTCAAATTAATTTTATGATTATATTTAAAATTTTATGTACGAACTCTTTAAATAGTTAAGAACTTAAACCAGTTCATAATAGTTTATTGATTGTGTGACAAAAATTAAATAAAACACAACAAAAGTATTCGTTTCCAAGCGAAAATAACTATTTATATACTTCCTAGCGAAAATATTACTAAAAATTATTTTTGAAATTAATATTTGTAACAAATCTCAAAAAATTTTATTATCACCCTAATGTAAAAATACGAAATTTTAAGCAACAATAGTATTTCATTTAATAGAAAGATAATTATGTGTACTCTTAACTTATGTTTATATATAATCCATCTCGTGAAAGCGAAAGATAGTATAAAATTAAATACGTTTATCTAAATGAAATATTTTACCAAAGTTGCAGATCACTCCCACAAATAAAAACTGAATTTAATTTAGAGCTCGTTAAAATTTTTTAACTTCCATTTCGGCAACTATGTATTCTAGTATTTTCCCTTTTCCTGCAACTGGAAACACAGATTTTTAAACGCATATTGTTTTTGCATGAACTTAATCGAGAGTTACGGAACACATGTTCTTTTTCACATTTCTTAATGTTAGTATGCTCTTGTATAAGTAAACAAACAAACATCATTTTACTGCGTTCTTAACTATTGAGTGTTCATTGCTCTTGTTTCATAGTTATTCATATTATAAAAATTATAGCGAAAGTTTTATGAGCATCATTAATTAGTTTCATGCATATGTCTAATAGTAGTGTGTTTATGGGGTTCCGGGGTCAAAATGTGCCATAAAGGTCAATGTAAAATTCCACATCATGCTAGGTGTGACGGTATAGATAGTTTTCTTCATGGTATTTTATGTGTAACAAGGTCTCCCATAAGGATTAATGTAAAAGTGCACATCATGCTAGGTGTGGCCGTTGTGTTATTTTCCTTCATGCTATTTTATGTGTGTATTAAAGTCCTGCACAAGACCATTTATAAGAACTTTCAAGACATGAGGGATTTTTCAAATGATTTACTACAGCGAAGTCTTATAAAACAAACGCTAAGCAACACTGTTTGCAAGAACTTGTTTCAGTTATTGCAAGTATAGGAGTAAAGAAGAAAATACTTCGTGACTGAAAAATTTGTGATGCTTGCTTCCTTCTACACATGGGCGCGTATACAAGCGTCATGCATGTACATACACACACACGTTGTGTGTATGCTCTTCTATTTTTCTGCACACAAAAAACGTTCACATGCATTTACATTAGTTGTTTGCGCTTGCTTAAAAAAACCTCCCTTAAACACATAATAGCTTACCATCTACATCTTACACACACACTCAAACGTACAATATGGAAAATAACAAGCATACACGTATCAACACTACTTTGGTGACTGTTTGTTCATAACAAGAAGTCTTGACGACATTGCTTGTTAGCACTCATATACACGCACACAAATGCATCTATCGTGCTTTGCTTATAATGCGACAGCATTTATTATTGGTTTACCATTCTACAGCCACGAGAATATATTTAAAAAACAAGACGTATTTACATTTCAAGACTATTTACGCAGGTCTATAGTGTGTATCAAAGTCCAATGTAAAAGTGCACATCATGCTAGGTATGACCGTTGTGTTATTTTCCTTCACCACGATTATTTTTAATGGAAGATAATTTGAAATTAAAATTTTGTTGAGGCAAATTTTTTAAATATATCGTATCTTTGTTTAATTTTTTTCTATTTTATTCACTTACAAGTAATACATTTCTAATAGATATTGTGTTTGTGTGCGTTAGGAAATTGTATTATATTACACAGAAAAAAAAGATTTGTAAATACAAGTAATTTATTTGTGAATACAATTAAAATACTATTTAAAAAGGCACCTACAATGATTTTTGTAAATACAAACACGTATTTGTAACATAAGAAAACAAAATCAACTCAATTATTTCCAATTAAAATAATTGTGTTATTCACAATTGAGTTGTTAACAGAAAACAAAAATTTTTAATGAATTTGTTTCTCAAATTCGAATGTGTTGTTTCTTTGTTTGTTTTTTTTTTATTTTTTCCTAGAACTTGGTTTTGTGTTAAATTTTTAAGTTGTTTGGGATGAATCGAACCGGCGATCTCTTGACTAATAGACTGACGTACTTACCACTCAGCTAAAGAGCAAATCGTTATTAGATAAGCAAATAATGAATACACACAAAATGCGAGTTCTTCTACATGTGCGTATTCCGTTATGATATAATTTAACAAATAATTTTGTTGAGTAATTTAATAGATTAGAAAAATTTAAATTTGTTATATCAACAATAAGCAGCATCAAAATCTTTAGTTAACATTTTTAATAACAAAAATATTAAAAAATTTTTGAGTTTTTGCGCCATGTACAACATAAAATTTGGTTAGATCAGTTTATTGAAAATAATTTCTGTGTTTGTCGTATCAACAACTTAATATTTTGTATTAACTAAATATACTATATTTCAATTTAAATTAATTATGAACAACTTGTTTTGCTGGGTGCATTTTGATGATATTTTCTTCTGTGTACGATGAAAATTTTGTTAAGGGGAATTTTTTAAATATTTCGTATCTTTATTTTATCTTTTTCTATTTTATGCACTTACAAGTGATAAATTTCTATTGGTTATTGTGTTTGTGTGCGTTAGGATATTTCATCATGTTATGTATGTATGACTGTGTGGGTTGTGTTTGCATTGAATAATTTTCTATCAGTGTTTTTATATCACATAACTTGTTGTTGTCTCTTTTTATTACAAATGTGTGTGTTTGTGTGCGTTAGGATATTTCATCATGTTATGTATGTCTGTGTTGGTTGTGTTTGCATTGAATAATTTTCTACCTGTGTTTTTATATCATATATCTTGCTGTTGTCTCTTTTATTTCAAATATGTGTGTTTGTGTGCATTGCTTAGTTCTATCGCCTATATTGTTGTTATCTCTTTTAACTGCAATTTAATATTTATGTGCATAGAGATGTATGTACATAAAAACTTGCTCCTTACATCATTTAAACCACGCCCACAATTTAGAGTATAAATAGATCGATAGAAATTAATATAATTCATTCTTGTTTTGAAAATTTCATCATAACATATCATTAATAACTTATTAAATAAAACCGAAAAATGGGCATATTTACTTGCGATATCTGTGGAAAATCAATTAGTCGCAATTTTTGCTTAAACCTTCATGTAAGGATGCAACATCAATGATTTGTGACGTATGTAATATACGTTTCTCGAATCGTAAAGAATTTCTTAAACACACTCATTTAATTGAGCATCAGAAAAAAGTAGAAAAAACTAGTGTTTATTGTAAAGATTGTGGAGATTATATTCCTAAAACGACTTATCATTATCATTTAAGAACAAATAGACATAAAATTAATTGTGCTAAGATGATAGACAATGGTTTAAGGTGTATACACTCAGTATACCGGGGCCGCATTGCAACATACATACATATATGATCGAAAATAGCAATAAAGACAAATTAATACCTGCAACTTTTTTGGGTGCAATTAAAGCTTCAAAAACATTTCTCCATAAAATTTAATTGTGAACTATTTTGTGAATACGTGTTGATAAAAAAAGAACAAGACGCATGTAAACCAAACTAATATTACGCACCAAACTAATATTACTATACTTAGCAGACCCTCAGCAACAGATGATATTCACCACAGTTCCAGTGACCAGTGCAATACTATTTTGAAAAAAATGAGCGTGATAGCGAATGGGCTTTAATCAGCGTTGCCGATTCCTGTGTAATTATCCAGAAATGGGACAAAAAAATTTTTCTTTAACTATTTTGGGACTATAAAATTTTGTGTGTAATTTTTGCGTAATTTCGCCTCAACATTATACACAAGTAAATTTTTTTAATTTTAGATCTTCATTTCATTTAAAAAATTTTACTCCGTAAATTTACTACCAAACATTTTTATAATGCAGTCATGCTTATGTTTGGCTGTACTTGTCTTGACAATTTTTCTTTTTCTTTTATTTTAGAACTGTTTTAGTGGAAAGAATTTTCAGCAAGTTAAAATTAACAAAAACTTACATGAATAATAAATTGCCATCTGGTGCCATCGTGCCAATATCTTTTGTATATGAAGATAAAGGCCAATTTTGAGGGGACCTTTTTGCACCAACCAAAAAAATTTTCAAAATGACATATTGGAATTAAAAATTGCATACAGTAATACCTTATTAAATTTTTTCATAAAATTAGTTTCATGAACATTTTTTCATTTTTTAACAGGAGGCCTGAAAAAGCAAATCAGATCGAAATAATGTGCTGAAAATGCTTCAGAGATTTATGTTACGTCATTTTTTACAAATCACCCTCATATATAGCGCTGCAACTAGCGAATAGAAAAAGTTTCATGCAACAAATTTCATTTCGAAATGCATAATGTAAAGCATACTTATTAGGCATGATTTGCTATACTCCTCAAGAGACCGGAATTTTTTTATAGATTTTTTGCGCAACTTTTCATCGAAAAATATCAAGAGCGATGAATTGCGATAATTAGTTATCATGAATGCTAATCGCTACCTTTATTGACACTGGCCTACACATACAAAATAATAATAAAAAAATCACTGGATATATATTTTTAAATAAAAAGCATTACTTATTATCAAACACAAAATTTGTTTTGAGTACTTTATAACTTTTTGGATAATTTTGAAGATTCGTCTGTGTAAAATTGAATTTCGATTCCGGCAATACTGGCTTTAATAGAAATATCACACCCGGAAATTAATATTAATGAATACAAATCCATTAAAGGTTCACAATACATTCCATCTACCACCTGAAATACAGAGAAAGTTTGCGTGCATTAACGTGCAAAAAAAGAATGAGTATTGTTTCAAGTGGGCCATAATATCGTCTCTATATCCAATCGCTCATGGACAGAATCCAACGAGATGTTCATCGTATAATATTAATAACATACAAGATGAAACTCTAGTGCTGGAAAATAACATCGTTTTAAATTTCAAAGAACTTAATTTTTCCTTGTCCGTAAATAAAATAAAGATGTGTTTGGTTTGGAAGGGGAAAACATAGTATTTCCATATTATTTTACTACAGAAGAAAAAGCCAAGCACATCAATTTACTACTCTTGGAAGATGGTGAACGATTCCACTATGTCTGGATCAAAAATATTTCAAAGTATATCACTAATATTTATATTGATATATACTAAAATATATTAATAAAAAATATTCTACTTCTTTTATTTAATTACAGATTGATTAGAAGTCAACTAACAAAACACAAGAACTGTGTATATGTATATGTATATGTATATGTATATGTATATGTATATGTATATGTATATGTATATGTATATGTATATGTATATGTATATGTATATGTATATGTATATGTATATGTATATGTATATGTATATGTATATGTATATGTATATGTATATGTATATGTATATGTATATGTATATGTATATGTATATGTATATGTATATGTATATGTATATGTATATGTATATGTATATGTATATGTATATGTATATGTATATGTATATGTATATGTATATGTATATGTATATGTATATGTATATGTATATGTATATGTATATGTATATGTATATGTATATGTATATGTATATGTATATGTATATGTATATGTATATGTATATGTGTATGTATATGTATATGTATATGTATATGTATATGTATATGTATATGTATATGTATATGTATATGTATATGTATATGTATATGTATATGTATATGTATATGTATATGTATATGTATATGTATATGAATATGAATATGTATATGTATATGTATATGTATATGTATATGTATATGTATATGCATATGTATATGTATATGTATATGTATATGTATATGTATATGTATATGTATATGTATATGTATATGTATATGTATATGTATATGTATATGTATATGTATATGTATATGTATATGTATATGTATATGTATATGTATATGTATATGTATATGTATATGTATATGTATATGTATATGTATATGTATATGTATATGTATATGTATATGTATATGTATATGTATATGTATATGTATATGTATATGTATATGTATATGTATATGTATATGTATATGTATATGTATATGTATATGTATATGTATATGTATATGTATATGTATATGTATATGTATATGTATATGTATATGTATATGTATATGTATATGTATATGTATATGTATATGTATATGTATATGTATATGTATATGTATATGTATATGTATATGTATATGTATATGTATATGTATATGTATATGTATATGTATATGTATATGTATATGTATATGTATATGTATATGTATATGTATATGTATATGTATATGTATATGTATATGTATATGTATATGTATATGTATATGTATATGTAACACTTGCCTTATTAATTTCCATAACGAGGCATCATTAAAAATTCATAAGTAGCAATGCAACAAAATTGTAACTAAGATACCAACTGCAGAAAATAATTTAGTGAGTTTTAAGAATTTCAAAAAGCAAATGGATGTGGTTTTTGTGGTGTACGCTGATTTTGAATGTATTCTGGAATCAGTTAATGTTCCAAATTCAGCTAATGTGAAATCTACACAAAGACATGTACCATTTGCTTATAGTTATTATATAAAATGCTCCTTTAATTCAAGTTTAGATATATTTAGAATATATAGTGGTAATAACTCACCAAAACATTTTTTTACTAATTTAGTTAACCTTCCTATACCCGCGCGTTGGTCTGTGAGACCGACAAAACGATTTTTTTAAACTATCGATTTTGATGGCTTATTTGTTAAGGACTAAAAATCAATAAAATAAGTGAATACATATTTAATGCGTGATTTTATTTTTTTTTATTATATCATTGAGATTAAAAAAGAATCTTTTGTTTTTTAGTTTTGTTTCAAAAAACTAGTATTTCATCTCGTACAAACTTTCGGTCCGTGAGACCGTGCGCGGGTACATGTGTTATAAAAATTAGCGCGGGTATACGAAGGTTAAGGATAGTCTAGATATATATAACAATTATTTAAGTGTAATTAAATCAATGAATTCCTTAACACTGCTTCAACAGATTAGACAAAATGAGGACACAATTAGTCACATTTGTAAAAAAAAATTTATCTTATTTATTATATAAACTTTCATTTAAATAAATGAGAAGCCTAACAACAAATAACAAAGTTGTAACTGTTATTTTTATAAACAAAAGACATTTGTTTCTGACAATTTTTCGTTTGTTTATACCAACAAAATACATGTGATTTTTGGTGCTGTAATTTTGTTGTAGTCGTGCATGTACCTAGTATAATTGTATAATGAACTGGTGGATGTAGGTTTCCAAAACTATCAAAGTATTCTGTATAATTACGATTTTTATAATAGGCTACCCAATGCGTTCCAGGACCAGTAGAACCATCTAAATTAACAATACCACATTCTTGAATTAATGCCTTTCTAGGTAAACGATCACGCATAAAAACACCTCTAAAATTTTTGAGTTTTTTTTTAGCATATTTCATTAAATCTAGATCAGTTAATGGTCGATTGGGTAGACTATCTAAAAGTTTTTTGGAGCTAGGTTATAATAAAGGCCATATCGAGTTTTGTATGTTTTTCCCATAGCAATCGATTCCATATGTCTATTATGTCTTGTAGCCTCTGTTAGCTGTTGCTTTAAATTTTTCATATCATTTAGGCTGATCCACCAGTAGCTAAACCTCCAGGTTGATGAAGCTGTTAAAATTGGAATTATTGGAAGAAATCCACCAAGTTTTGGTATTGGTATAACTCTTGGTATCACAATATTAGCCCTCTTTTTCCATTTAAAGTTTGAAGTAACGGCTTTTTGTGCAATTTTCACAACAGCGTTTAATTTGTCTGGTTTTTAGTTTTTCAAGAGTTTCAGGGTATTTTTTACAGTGGTTGAAAACAATTTGGTATCACATGCCTTTCTCTTTTTACAGTTTCTCTTCTTCGATTTTCTACATTTACAATTACTAGTATTCTTCATGCCTAATCCAAATTTAGCTTTTGCTTTCATTGCTTTCGTTACGAATCAAGCGTGTGCTCGTTCTTTTAAACCACTATCTTTAGATTTTACTCGTTGCCACGCTTTTTCAGCTAGTATTTGATCTACTTGATGTCTTTTATTAATATTGCTTGTTTCTGAATATGCAATGTCGTGCTCTCTGCAAGCTACAGCTAATAAATTTATCCCCTTATCTCCTCTTGATAAACGTTTTCCAGGTCCATAAAACTGATAACCAGGCAAATGTAGTTCAAAATGTAATTTGTTTATTAAGTTATTTACTAAGCAGCTACCAATCTTACACTTGTTATCTCCAACTCCTTTGTTATAGTTTATTCTTCTTTAATATATATTTGTATGTCTTATGTGTTCCATACTAAAAATGAAAATTATGAGATTTCCGTATATAAGATTGAATTTATAGCAAAAACATATTAGTTATCAATATGCGATTAGTAGAGCAAGCAAAACAAATTGTTATAAGAAATCTTAACGTATCACAAGAACAGCAAACTAAAATTAAACATAGCACATTATTACCCAATTCAATACGTGCACTAATTGTAGGACCTTCAAACTGCGGTAAAACTAACGTAATGATTAGTCTAATAGAAAGTCCTAATGGTCTTAGCTTCAGAAACTTATATACATATTCGAAGTCTTTATATCAACCAAAGTACTGTTACCTTAAGCAACTGACCGATCCGTTAAAAGGAATTAATATTTTTACATTTTCGGAAAATGAAAAAGTTTTAAGTCCCGCTGAAGCAAATTCTAATTCCGTAATAATATATGATGACGTTCTTTGTGGTAAACAAGATAATATAAGAGATTACTTTTACATGGGTAGACATAAGCATATTGACTGCTTTTATTCATGTGAAACATATACAAAAATTACCAAACTAATAAATGATAATGCGAATATGATCATAATATTTAAACAAGATGAAATGAACTTACGACATATATATAATGACCATGTTATTGGAGACATGTCGTTTATAGAATTTACAGATATATGTATGTAGTGAGTGCTGGAAAGATAAATATGGATTCGTTGTTATTAGTAAGGATGATGCGGTAAATAAAGGAGGATATAGAAAAGGTTTTGATAAATTCATACAACTGTAAGTGGTTTTGTTCAGAAGCAGATAAAAAGCTGATACAGAGCAGATAATATATATTTATTAGCGTATTCCATCAGGAACATAAGCTGTTTACGTAGAATCTCCATTCATTTCTGTCTGTTGCAATGTGTCTAAGTTCGTTGAAAGATTTCCCTGTCTCAAGGGAGATAGTGCGTCTCCAAGTAGTCTTTGGTCTTCCCCTCGATCGTACGCCTTGTGGGTTCCATTGTAGTGTTGCGTGGCATACTTCGTCATATGGTTTGCGCAGAGTGTGACCTAGCCAATTGTATTTTCTTCTTCTGATTTGTTTATTGATGTCTTCCTGTTCAGAAATTTGTAGTAGTTGTTCATTTGATATTATTCTTGGCCACCAGATTTTTAATATATTGCGCAGGTATCTGTTTGTGAAACTTTGCAGTCTACTTTTAATGGTTTGATTTACCAACCATGTTTCGGAGCCATATAGAAGTATCGACTTAATACAGGCGTTGTATATGTGTATCTTTGTTTTTGGTGAAAGGGCGTTAGATGACCATACTTTTCTCAGCTTATAGAACGCTGCCCTTGCTTTATGTATTCGCATATCTACGTCTTCAACTGCACCACCGTCGGGTGTGATGTTACTTCCAAGATAGCAGAAGCTATTAACTTGTTGAATTGGGTTGTTGTTCAGAGTGAATGTTGTTTGCTGGTTACTTTTAACTGCAATCCACTTTGTTTTTGCTGCGTTTATTCGTAAACCAAATTCTTCGGCTCTTAGGGACAGGTCATCAATCTTTCTCTGCATGTTGTCTTTCGTTGTGGAAAGTAGGACGATATCGTCAGCGTATTCTAAATCTTCGAGTTGCTGGTTTATTCTCCAGTTGATACCCATGTTTTGACCATTTGTATATGCAAGAATAACATCAAGGGTTGTGATAAAAAGGAGCGGGGAGAGAAGACATCCTTGTTTTACACCGCTTAATGTATTGAATGGTTGACTGCTTTTCCCGAGATGTAGTACACGCATCTTTGCATCGGTGTATTGGGCTTTTATTAGGTTAATTAGCTTCTGCGGAACGCCTTTACTTTCTAAAGCTCCCCATATTTTTCCTCTGTTTATCGCGTCAAAAGCCTTTTCAAAGTCGATAAACGTTAAGTATAGCGTTGTGTTATACTCGTTACATTGTTCTATTATGAGGCGTAGACTGTTTATTTGGTCTACACAAGAGTGGTTGGGGCGGAATCCGGCTTGTTCTTTTCTGAGGTGCACATCTAAAGGCTCGAGCATTCGGTTAAGTATTACCTTGTTAAATATCTTACATACAGAGGGTGTCAGTGCGATACCTCTCCAATTACTGCATGATTTTAAATCTCCCTTTTTAGGTATTTTAATTATAGTACTTTCTTTCCATTCCTGGGGAAAGGTTTCAGTCGTCCATATTTTTTGGAATAGAGGCAGTAATATTTCAGCGATGGTAGTAGGCGCAGATTTGAAAAATTCGGCGGGTAGGTTATCAATGCCTTCAGCTCTTCCATTTTTTAGTCGTGTAATGGCTTTTGATATTTCGTCGAGAGTGGGGGGATCTATGCAGATTGTTGTCAATGGGGGTGGAGTTCTGGAATCGATTGCATCATCAGTTGTGATTGCATCCACACTTTGTGAGGAGTTGTCTGCGTTACAGGGATGGTTTAGCGTTTCCTCAAAATATTCCTTCCATCTTATAAGTTGTTCATCGATAGAAGTTAGCATATTTCCATTTTTATCTTTTATAGGCATATTTGTGTTGGGTTTTTCACCGGAAAGTTTTCCGATCACGTTGAAAACGGTTGTTATGTTACCTTGACTTGCAGCGTTTTCAGCTTCATTGGCGAGGGTGTTGAAATAGTTTCTTTTGTCGTTCCTGGCTTGTCTCTTAACTTTCTTGATAAGGTTTGACAGTTTGGATTGCAGCTCGTTTTTGCGAGAGGGGTCTTTTTCTGATATCATCATTACTCTGGTTTTACGCCGGAGTACGCTCCAAAAGTCAGCTGACAGCCATTCTTTATTTTTCTTTTTGGAAAAACCAACAATTTCGTTAGCGGAGTCGCTGATAATAGTCTTAATACTCGTCCATTCGTCATCTAGGTTAGAGCTTAGTTGAGAGATTGGTGGAATACTTTGATGTTTTTCAACAATGCAAGAAACCAATCTCCTATTATCGTCTTCGTCTTTCAGTTTGTTGACGTTGTAGGGTCGTCGGTTTAGTTGATTCGATACCGGGAGGTGCTTGTGTTTGCGAAGCGTTAATTTTAACTCGGCTATCAAGAGGTAGTGGTCGGAAGCTGTATCAGCGCTACGCAGTACTCTGACGTCTTGTAATATTTTGAGCCATTTTCTTGTAATACAGAAATGATCGATTTGGCTCTGAATGGTATGTCGTGTATCTCTCGATTGCCACGTTATTTTGTGTTGTAGTTTGTGTGGAAAGTAGGAGCCACCTATAGCAAGTTCGTGTGCCGCACATGTTTCCAAAAACAGAACACCGTTTTCGTTCCTATCGCCCGGGCTGTTTTTCCCCATAATTCGTTCAAAGTTTTCATTTTTATGCCCGATGCGCGCGTTAAAGTCACCCATTAATATAAGAATATCGTTCCTATCAACTTTATGTAAAACGTGATTTAGTTGATCGTAAAATTGTTCTTTAGTTTCCAGGGCATATACCACGGTAGGCGCGTAACATTGAACAATTGTAATTTTGCCGATACTGCTGTTGAGCTGGGCTGTTATAATTCGATCGAAAATAGCTGACCAGTTTATTACGGCGTTTCGCAATCTATGACTTATAAATATTCCTACTCCGTGCGTATGAGCTTCACCTTCTTTACGACCAGAGAACAATATGCGGTCACCCTGAGAGCTTGTGAAGTCTCCGCTGCCGTTCCATCTCATTTCGCTAATACCTATAACGGATATATTCAGTCTTTTGCATTCTGCCGACAATTGGGCTAACTTTCCTGTTTGAAACAGAGTGTTTACATTCCATGTAGCAAATCGTATCCGGGGGCATGCGGGGTTCGTCATCAAGATATCTGTCTGTTTTGTGTTTCTTCTTCTTTGTGTTTGTGTTGTAATCCTGTGTTGATTCAGCCGCAATAGGGGATTAGCCTAATGTTGCCTAGTTTGGTGGTAGGGCTGCTACCTTGGGTGTAGTTGGGTAAGACGAATAAGAAGGCCACCAAACTGACCCCTTATCTCCCGTTGTTCTAACCATTTCCTGTTAGAGCATAGCTGTTGTAGTTTAAAGGTTATACCGCCTTTTATTCGGGCGCCAGAGCCTCATCTGTGAAAACAGGATCCGCCGCGTGAAGGCTGAGGTTGACATTTGCTCTAGAGAGGCTTTGGGTGTCGCGTCTAAAGCCTTGAATCCCTTGAGCAGATAAAAGCAGACAAAAAGCTGATACAGAGCAGATAAAAAGCAGATACAAAGCAAATACAAAGCAGATACAGAGCAGTAGTGTGTTAATGGCGGAGATACACATGTTTTGGGAATTCAAAACCGGCAAAAATAACAAAAGGTGGCAACCTTGTTACAAATTGGGGGATTTTGGGGATTTTTTATGCTGAGATTTTCTTGGCTATGTGTGTGTGTGTGTTTGATTCTTTGTGTATGTGTATGTATGTATACTTGTGTGTACAGCTTCTGTTGTTATCGTAGTGGAGCGTTGTGCTTACAGTGGGTTTTTGCATGGGTGTGCGCGAGTGTGTGTGTGTGTGTATATATATATGACTGTGTATGTGTGTTTGTATTTACTTGTGTGTTTGCCGGTGTCCGATACTTTTGTTGTAGTGGTAGACAATTATTATACCCAGTAGGAAATGTCGATGGTGAAAAATGTGCTAACTAGCTTTTGACTAGCTTATCACCAGTACTACTCTATAATTATTTAGCATGTGCTTGTCATTGAAACCCTACTAATAAAAAGACAATTGACTAGGTACTGACTACATAGTTCTTATAGGAACATGGAGACATACTAACCAGACAGTTAGTTACTGGTACATTTCTATAATTTACGTACATACAAATGTATGTATATTGACAATTCCACCTCTCTCCTTCTTTTATACTGGCGGAGAGTAGAAAACTTATTATACCAAAGTTGTAACTAGAATTTTAGTGTTGACTAGGGTTTGGGATTTCCCTGACTTTTGCACTTCCCGGGAAACGGGAATTAAAAAATCAAGTTCCTGGGAATTCCCGGGATTCCCGGGAAAAGCTAATTTTCTAAATTAAATACATTTATTAAATGAAAGTTGGTGAAATTTCGATTGTTTTATTATGGTAAGCATTCTTTTAAAATAAAAGTTAATAAAAAAGCAGTTCTAAGACAAATTTTTAAGAATTTTTAATTGAGTTTAAGCAAATGGAATAAAGTTATTACACAGCAAAAGATCATATAAAAACCAATTGACGACAATTAGTAGACAATTTTCTAATAAGACCTACCTTCATTTTAATAAGAATTTGCCTTGCTTGTTTCTCATTCTTTTTGAAAAAGTTCCAGGCGGTTTCTTATCGTTAAGTACAAGCAGTTTACAGTACCATACTGCGCTGCGCCGAATTTTGAATACCCTCAGCCACAGTATGTCTCAGTGTCTTTCATTTTATTTCTCCTAAAATATTTTCTGCAGGGTTTCCATAATAGCGTCTACTTATAATCAATTTTAGTTTCAACTCAGAGTTCTTACAGCTTAAAATTTTCACTACACTTTTCAAAATTTGTTCACTAATTCGGCGAAAAATCACTTCAAGTTCGCTTAGCATCGAATTATTTACTTTAGGAAACGATTATATCATTGCAATCATTGACTCTTATACAATTTATTCCACTTTTTTTAGGAGATATGGTATGACCTCAATTTAATGGAATTTTTATGAAATTTCAGACTAGATTTGAATAGCTCACATTTTTATTTTATATTAAAAAAACATGGACATTTTACTTCTTGTTTATCGGAGTCGAAAGAATTCTTTCTTTCTTACAGTTACATTTAAAACAAAAACTCAATTTAAATTTTAAGATTAAAAAATTTCCTTCGAACAAGGTATATGTAAGTGTTTAAACAGACAATGAAAAACGTGTCACTGTTCGTGTAAATTTAGTCATACAATCATTCAAACGAACTTTTGTAATATATAAAAAAATAATAAGTTTTTATATTAAAGTAAAATTGGATTATAAATTCTATAAATAACATGCACTTTTAATTTCCCGTTTTCCCGGGAAAATCTCAAAAATTTCCCGGGAATATTAGGCAGACATTTCCCGGGATTTCCCGCCAGGGAATTCCCGTTTCCCAAACCCTAGTGTTGACACAAGGACACTTGCGCCCAGTCTGACTGCAGGCTAGTGACAAGGGATCTGTGTATTTGTGTGCATGTAGTGATTGTTATTTGATAGACTTTGAGTTGCTGTTTAGAGTTATCGTTGGTATGCTAATGTAGGGTTATTGTATGTATGAATTTATGTTTGCCATCTCTGGGGAAATAATCTAATAGCTGCAGAGAGTGGTAACCCTGTTGTGAATGGAAGTGGATAGGGAATGTATTTGGTAATGTATGTATATGTTGTTGTATTAATGTATGTGATCGTATCTATTTCTACTTTGAGGAATATCATTGCTTGTGTGTATTGTTTGGCTTTCGAGAGTTTTTCATACATATTTACAAATTAATGTGTATATGTTTTCTAGGCTATTGACGTTGCTATTCTTATGGAGATAGAAAATATTGTGTTGACATAGATTTTATATGTACAAGTGAATTTCAGATGTTAAATGTTTTAAATCCAATCAGGTTGATAAGCAGAGCTTTTGAATAGGGGTAATGATATTTTTATTTCAGTATATTTTACTTTAATTAAGTTATTATAGGAAGTAGCTTTTGGAGAAAGACTGCAACAATTTTTCACGTACCTTTGTATTACAAACTGATGCTAGAGATTTTGTTCTGGGTGTTGCTGCACACAAAAAAGTAATATGAATGATTTTGTAATATTAATTAAAATATTTGTAATATCAATTAAAAACTTCGTTAAATTTTCACCTATAAACAATTTGATAGTATTAATTAAATTTTTTCACTAAAATTAATAAATACAATTAAAAATTTAATTGAATCAATTAAATTTTTAATTGAAAATATTAATTGGTGAATGCTTTTTTCTGTGTGTGTATATGAATTCCATCATATATCGTAATACCAACAGAGAATTGTGGAAATGTGTATGTGTGTGTGTGTGTGCGTATGTATATGTGTGTGTGCGTGTATGTACGAATATCATCATATGTCGTAATAAATTAGATTTGATGACTACTACGCGATTCTCATATAAAGTATATAAGTAGGAGAAATAATGTAGATTGTCATCAGTCTGCTTTGATATCTCAACAAGTGACAACCTATTTTCCCAACCAAAATTTCTAAAGTGCTTAAAATCCAAAAACTATAAAAGTGCTAGAACTAATTACTGTTTGTTAAACAAGATTATAGCGTATAAAAAATCATTAAATAAATTGTTTATAACTAAAATGAATTTTGTATAAATAAAATAATTAAATAAATTGTTTATAAATAAAATAATTATATTAATTAATAGACAAATATATAAAACTAGCGGCCCGCTCCGGCTTCGCACGGGTATAAAATATATAGCCTATGTCATTCAATGAAAAAATGATTAAAATCGATCCAGTAGTTTTGTTTTATTCATTACTGCCGGTGGACCGCACGCGTTAAATTTAAGGTAAAACAATTCTTCTTTCCCTAAACCATGAAGATTTTCTGCTATTTGTGGAATATCTAAATTCATACACTACATTTTTACTTATTTACTTTTTACGTTTTTATCTATTTATTTTATTTTTACAACAATTAACATATTACAACGGTAACAGGTTTCTTATCATTAGACAATACAAACATGTTTTCTCTAGAGGTTACTCTTGAAAGAGCGACATACAGTTGGCGATGTGAAAAGCAGTCAACGCTAAAATCTAAGCCTGCAACGTTGAAGGTTTGACCCTGCGATTTATTAATGGTCATTGCAAAAGATGTATTTACCGGAAAGTGTAAACGTTTAAATTGGAAGGGTAAATAAGATGGTATCAGAGCGACTCGGGGAATCAATACATCCTCTGCGGTAACACATCCTGTGAGTATTGTGCACTCTATTATGAAAGTTTTCAGTAATTTTACTAGCAAACGCGTGCCATTGCAAAGTTTAGGTGGATTCAGGTTTCTTAATAAAATAACAGGACACCATACTTTCAGCACCATTTTGTGAGGAGGGAGTCCAGACGGGCTCAAAGAGTTAAGAAATTCTGTAGGAAAATGAACAGCTTCTTTTAAATAGAGTATCGACCGAGCCGTATATTTTCGTCGGCGCATCAATCCTTGAAAGAATCAAGTTATTTACCTTATCTACTTGTTCGTTAGTTGGTGACAGAATCGCTCATTCTTTAAACCAAGATATTGTCTTATAGCTTATGTTATCAATGTCAAGATACACATTGTTGACTAACTCTTGGATGTTGTCTAACACAACGGTTTTCTAAGTTAATCCTTCCCTCACTTTGTGTTAACTCTCCATTGTCAACTTTAAGCAGCATCTCTAGAAATAGCCTGTTCTCACGCGAAGACGACGAAACCCTCATATTAGTTTTAAGCTCTAATTTATTGACAAGTTACGAAAGGTTGGATCTTTTTAAGGAAAAATTTACTTCGTCAGCACGTGTTCCTCGAGTCACAACTGGTAGAATTTGACGGAAATTTCCTGAGAACAGAATTGTACATCCACTAGAGTTCGACCGATTAATCGGCTTCGGCTTCGGCCAAAAATTGGTAATCGGCCAACATTCGGCCTACGGCAAAAATCGGCCGATTAGCCGAAGCCGAATATTTTTCATTCCAAGCTTGAAAAATAACATTATTTTTGGTCGTTGCTCGCCGACAGTTTCTATTGTGTTTAACGTTTTGAAAGGGTTGCTTTGAAATACAACCCAGTTGCTTTTTATTTTCTTTTACTTGGACGTTCTTGTGAGTGATCATATGAAAAAGCAATCTAGAAATTGCAAAATAGTTTTATTTTTCTTGTTATGTATCCAATAGATATTTCAGTGATCTCAAAAAAGGAAACGTTTTTCTTAATTCATATAAAACAAGTATCATTTTTAAAATTTAAAACATTCGGCTTCGGTTTTTGCCGAAGTTTAGGATTTTAGCCGAAGTTCGGCTTCGGCCAAAAAAAACGCCTTCGGTCGATCTCTAACATCCACCCAGAGGTGAATTTTTGTTGCGAAAATCGCGCATTGTCCTATCCAGTGCTTCCACAGACGTCTTGTTTGACATGGTAGCTTCGTTCCAGACTATTAATGAGCAGTCACGCATCAATTTTCCTGTATTTAAGCTATTAAATTAGATAAGGATTAATGATTTACTGGTTAAAATCGCTTCGAAAATTAGCCATTATTTCTCGTAAAAAGTAAATGACAAAATAATTCTGGGAAAAAAAAACTGACTCCAATACTAAGAATCAATCCAAATGATTACAAAACGGACGCAATTATGAAAATGATATCGAAACAAAAGAAAAGAATTTTAAAAATCTAAAAATAGAGAAGTTATGTAATCATCAATAAATTTTTTTTTGGTGGGGGGAGGGTTGGCTCAAAATATCTCAACGAAATTTGTTCTAACTTTAAGCAAAATTCTTTCAAACCAAAAAAGAATTTTGAAAATCGGTTCACAAATAGTAGAGTTATGGAATAGGGGAGGAAATTCTCCCTGCAGATTTAAAAAAATGATCGGACCTAATTGCAGGCAAACCCTTTCAAACAAAAAAAGAATTTCAAAATCGGTTTAAAAATGACCGAGTTAGGCGTGTACGAACATTAAAAAAAAGTAAAAAAATACACACGAATTGATAACCTCCTTCTTTATTGAAGTCGGTTAAAAATGTTATTGTGCGATATCCATAAGAGATAGACAATTTCAATGTGTACAGTACTTAGCACATTATTTGGATAAATCTCGTAGGGTTCAGCCTGTGTTTGCAATGTAAGCGGAAAAAATTTATTTATTTACGGCATCACATTAGAAACCTCAAAAATAACATTATTTCTCCTCTATTTAATGGATGTTATTGTACATATAAACCTTCCTCTTTAATCACTCTATCTATTAAAAAAACCGCATCAAAATCCGTTGCGTAGTTTTAAAGATTTAAGCATACATGGGGATATAGGGACAGAAAAAGCGACTTTGTTTTATACTATGTAATGATGAATACTAAAAATTGTGTAATCTGCAATAAAGTCTTTATGACCCAAACAAAACTAAATCAGCTTATGGAAACGCACACCTATACCAACCAATCGTAGGCTATGCTTGGAATTGGTAAGCTGGATCTTCAAAGCAAATATTGTGATGAGATGATGCCATCAAATGGTTACATGTCTCATGTCAGAACCACAAAACACAAAAACAGTTCCCACCAAGAACAGATTGGAGATTTTCTCATTAAAAGAGCGAGCGACTTCAATGGAAGGATCGAGACATATATCCTCCTCAACAAAAATGAGGGTGTTATGTTTCCGGAGCAGTTTCTAAAATCTGCGAAGAGCTCTATACTACAACAGCTAATTGAATGTAGTAGGATACATACTACATTTAAATTTAATATGGAGCTCACATGCGATTATATGAAGACGGTGAATGATGAGATGAATGTTTCCCAACTTGTAGATATTTCTAAAATGATGTTGGTGACTTTGTCTGATGACATAGAGGATATGTACAAGAAACAGGCCGAGGAGCTAAGAGCTAAAATGGAAGAATTTCAAGAGAGGGATAGCGGGTGGACCTTGATTTCAATAAATTTCCTTGAAGTCCATAATAAGAGGATCAAGCTTTATCCCTCTCCCAAAAAATATTGCAGCAAAACATGCATGCATAAATATCGAAAACTCTGATGTTTATTGCTTTAAATGGTGTCTCATTGCGGCCTTGAATGTAAATAGCGGTCTGAGTCCTAAACAACGGAAAAACTGTAGAAATTACAATATAACAAACATTTCTGCTGAGAATATTAATATAGGGGCAGTTGTATTAAATTTTGAAGGCCTAGAGTTCCCACTCCCATTGAAGCAGATTAAACAATTCGAACGTCAAAATAATATGAGCATCAATGTATTCGGTCACAATGGAACATCGCTTATAGGACCATACTACATAACAAAAGGAGAAAAACTTGTCCTGTCCAATGAAAACTTCCACTATGTACTCATCAGGGATATATCAAAGTAAGTTTCATTTGTGCATTTAAGAGAAATATGTTTTCATATCTATTTAAAAAGTTACTTCTTATTGGTATATTTATTTATTTCTTATTTTAATTTCCTCTTTTCCTTAGACTCCTTCGTTTCAGCATAACATCTCACGTAAATAAGATACATATTTGCAACACCTGCCTATTTTATACACATGATGATTATGTGTATAATCACCACCAAAATGTTTGTGGAAAAAAAGTCATCAGAATGCCCGAAGATGAATCTATCATCAAGTTTCAAAACTACTACAAATAGTTAGATGTACCATTTGTAATCTACGCAGACTTCGAGTCTATTCTGGAAAAAGTTTATGATCCTGTAAGTAAAAGCACTACAAATGTACAGAAACATCATGCTTGTGCATTCGGTTATTTTATTAATTGTAGCTTTAAGAGAGAAAATAATTTATATAGACATTATTTTGGTGATGATTCGGCGAATATATTTACCAAAAAAATAGTTGAAGATTGTACAGATATTTATCTAAATTATTTACTTAAAGTTAAGAAAAAGTTCATGACCCCAATAGAAATAGCTCAATATAATAATGCACAAAATTGTCATATTTGTAAGAAAATGTTAAATAACGATAAAGTTAGAGATCATTGTCATCTTACGGGTAATTATCGTGGGGCAGCTCATAGCGACTGTAATTTGAATTTAAAACACCTCATTTTATACCGGTTATCTTGCATAATCTTTCTGCATACGATATGCACTTATTTTTCAAAGAACTTTCTACTATAAAAAATACCACAATAAAAGTGATTCCCCAGAACACAGAGCGTTACATTTCTCTTTCAATTTTCATCAGATAATATGCAAAACATGGATTTCAAATAAGATTTATAGACTCGCTTAGATTTATGGCTTCGAGTTTAGATACGCTAGCGAAAAATCTTGGTAGCAATGATTTTAATACTACTCAATCATGTTTCATTGATGAAGCTCATTTCAACCTGATTAGAAGAAAGGGTGTATTTCCGTACTCTTACATGGATTCTATGACTAAGTTTAAGCAAATTAGACTCCCTAATAGAGAAGAGTTCTGCAATATTCTAACGAATGAAGAATGTGATGTAGTCGAGTATGAACATGCTCAAAAAATATGGAGAGAGTTTAACTGTAAAACCCTCCTTGACTATACTGAACTCTATTTAAAGACAGATGTTCTTCTTTTAACCGACGTGTTTGAAAATTTTAGAGATATATACGATTTGGACCCCTGCCACTATTATACAGCACCAGGCTTATCTTGGGATGCAATGTTGAAAACCACAGAAGTTTCACTCGAACTGTTCACTGATTCCGAAATGTATATGTTTATGCAAAACGGAATAAGAGGTGGACTAGTTCAATGCTCGCAAAGATATTCGAAGGCAAATAATAAGTATTTAGAAGATTTTGATGCATCAAAACCATCGGAATTTCTTGTATATTTAGACGCCAACAATTTGTATGGATGGGCGATGTCGGAATATCTTCCTTGCGGTGAATTTGAGTGGGTATGTGATACTGATTTTGATGTTAAAAAAAATTCTGATACTGCAGAGTACGGATACATTTTGGAAGTGGATATAGATTATCCTGATTCAGTGCATGATCTACATAATGATTTGCCATTTTGTCCTCAAAATAAGCCCGTGGGGGAATCCTAAATCAAAAAATTAGTTGCAGACTTACACTCAAAAACAAATTACACCATACACTATAGAGTTTTAAAACAAGCCATTTCAAATGGACTCATCTTAAAACAAATCCATAGAATACTCAGATTTAAGCAATCCCCTTGGCTAAAAAAATATATTGACTTAAACACATTTCATAGGACAAAAGCTAAAAATAATTCTGAAAAAGATTTCTTCAAACTTTTAAACAATGCTGCTTACGGGAAGACAATGGAAAATAGTAGTAGTAGATTGTCACTCCTGCCCCAATTAAACTTTTGAAATTTTAAAATTTTAATTACCCAAATTTTAAAATTCTTGGAAATTTGTGAAATTTGATACCTACGAGGGTGGTTCAAGAAGTCCGTACAATTTTTTGTTTACATAAGGAATTTTTTGTTTACATAAGGAGTTTTTGTTTACATTAACTTTGTGTGAACGGGTGATTTTTTTTGAGGTTACATTAATTGTGTGAATGGGTGATTTTTTGTTTGTTTGGTGGATTAAGGGTTTTCATAAGATTAAGATTTCATAAGTATATATGCCGACGGGAAAATCATGAATATGATTTTTCCTAGTACCAACGGGAAAATCATATTCATGATTTTTCTTAATACCAATGGGGGTGAAATAGTGAAAATTAATATTTCTTAATACCAATGGGGAAATTGTGAAAATTAATTTTTCCTAATGCCTACGGCAATGCATGAATATTTTTCCTAATGCCGACGGCAATGCATGAATATTTTACCTAATGCCGACGGCAGAACATGATTATTTTTTTCTAATACCAAAGGGGAAATTGCCAGTGTTGCCAGACTGTAGAAATTTGTTATCGTAATAGTATATCAGTAATATCAGAGAAAATAGATTTGATGACTACTAGACGATTCTCATATGAATCGTGTGTGTGTGTGTGTGTGTGATTTCCACACTCTAATAAATTGTTTATAAATAAAATAATTAAATAAATTAAATTAATTTATTTAAATATTTTTTTTATGTGTTCACATGTATGTGAACACCCCTAATACTTGTGTGTGGGGGGTCCAGCTTGATAGTCGCTGGTAATTTAACATTTTGTGTATTTGTTTAAGAAATATGTATGTATGTATGTATGTGTATGTATGTGTGTATGTATGTGTATGCATATTCTGGATACTTGATTTCCATTTCTTTAAAGTTGATGCAGCCTATATCCTCAACGTTAGAAATTTTTCGGCATAAAATTTTTTCCAACCAGCGTCTTTTTTCTTCACCTTTTACATAAATTTTAGAACATCTTGCGTTGGCTTTTAAAAAATTGCAAACGCTTTGAAATGAAACTGATCCAGCAGTCCAGCTTAGGTGATGATAGTTTTTTGTTAGCCACTTTGCTTCTCTTTGCTTTTCTATTGATAAGCATTTGATATCATATGGGGGTTTTATAATGAAATTGTTATGTTCATAATTGTTGAAAACAATTGCTACTTCTTTTGCGATGAAATCATTTGAATTACTTTTGAAACCTTGTACGTCTATAAAAATTATGTTGTTTTCCATATTACTCAATTTATAAGACTTTTCGAACTTGTCCTTTGATGGGTACATATTCTATTATACGATCGTGAATAAGAATACAGTGAGTTTATGTCTTTGCTGCAATATTAGTTGCTGTTTCAAATTCTATTTTTATATCAATAGGTCCATTATTGAGTGATTCATTCTGATGACTGACATCTACTACAATAATAGGAGCTTTTGTCTTAAACTCTGGTGCAGTTAGAAGCGGTTGAGATTCTTTCATATAGTAGCTTTGTTGAAATCTTAGATACATGTCATATAGAATTGCATATCGTTCATTTTTGAACTTTATGTTAAGGTCATCATATGGATATGAGACTGAATTTAAATGTACTTTTAAATTAGTCAAATCACAATGAACAAACTTATTTTCTTGTTGAAAAGCAATCAATACAAAACGAGGGCTTTCTCTATTTGCAGCCAGTTTAACATTCCAAATATGGCTAGTTCCTGTGTTTAGTTGTGGATTGACATGACAATCCCAACTGCGAAATGCCATAGGTATAGAAGCACCATTGTTAATAATTGTAATCATATTCAATTTGCTAAAGTCGGATAATTGTACATGTGGGATTCTCCATGAGATTAGTGAAATTGTAAGTTTAGCTTTTTTAGTAGAAACACTCGAGCGTACAAGATCTTCATCGTTCTTATTGCGCAAGAGTATCAATTCATGTTTTACATTTAGTATAACTTTGTTGTAGTCTTCAGCGAATCCTAGAAGCATTTTTAGAGGTACATAGAAATTGAAAAATCCATTTACAAGGGTGACATCGTCAATTTTGTTCCATCCAGCATTTTGCATCACGTTGCTTTCTGTTGGTGACATAGACACCAAATTTTTTATGGTGCTTGTGGCTCCTAAATATCTTGTATGATCAATTCCATTGAGCTCATAGCGAATTTCATCAAATAGATATGCCACAAAGTTGTTTTTTAATATAAAGTTGTCCGATGATGAAGAAGATTTAGAGTTATTATCATCAGCAACAAAACCTTCTACATAAATGTAGCTTTCACTGGGTAGCACGTACAAATCTTGATTTTGTATTGAAATTCGAATTTCATCATTATTGTTGTAAGATTGTAAGTATGGTACATATGTATGATAGTCCTTTTTGATTATATTCTCATCAGACAAAGGCTTATCAAATGAGAAGGATAATCCAACGTGACCTCATATACATAACCGTCTGTTCCATTATCAGCTATGCTATTTGCATCCAGATTCAGCTCGTCTTGCGATAGCCATCTGAACCCACCATGAGGAAGATATTCCGACATCGCCCATTCATACAAATTGTTAGCGTCTAAATAGACGAGAAATTCTGAGGGCTTCTCTTTATCGAAATCTTGCAAATATTTATTATTTGCTTTCGAATATCTTTGACTACACTGTACTATTCCCTCACGTACACCTTTTTTTATAAAATTGTACATGTCTATTTCTGTCAATAATTCTAATTCAATTTTTGTATATTTGAGCATTGCATCCCAGGAAAGGCCAGGTGCTGTATAATACTGACAAGGATCGAGCTCATAAATACCTTTACAAACTTTTCTAAAGTTCTCGAAAATATCTGTCAGTAAGAGGACGTCTGTTTTTAAGTAAAGTTCCATGTAATCTTTCATTGTTTCACAAGCAAAAGTATTCTATACCTCTACAGCATGTGAGTATTCCTCTAAAGAACACTCTTTATTATTCAACTTATTAAAAAAATCACTGCGTGAAGGCAGCTGGCATTCATCAATTTTTGGAATGAATTTAGGTACTCATACGGGAAAATACCTTTTTTCTTAATAAGCTGAAATTCTTTTTCTGACTGAAATAAGGACCTTATAGTGCTGAAATCATTATCCGACAAATTGCAGGTTAATGATTCCAAACTCTCAGCCATAAAGCGTATAGTACCAAGAAATCTTATTTCAAGCTTATGGCCATCACTAATTTCTGTGAATTGGGAGAGGGATATAAAAGTTCCTTATTGAGAGGGAGTACTTTCAGTTGCATTGAAATTTCACCTAATCTATATATATAAAAATAAGTCCGTATATGTAAGTCGCCGAACTACTCATAAACGCGTCGTGCGATTTCAACCAAACTTATACACTACGTAGGCAGTGGCCCATATATGGTTTATATGAAGTTTGGTTGAAATCCGATAACGCCGTCCGACAGATGGCGCCATATTTAGTTTTTTTGTGTTTTTGCACCGTAACTCAAGAACTACTGCACCGATGTTGACAAAACTTTATATACATGCTCTATGGGGCGTAAGGAGTGTTTCTGTGTAGTTTGAAGTTCGTCCGACAGATGGCGCAGTATTTATTATTTTTGTGTTTTTGCTCCGTAACTCAAGAACTACTGCACCGTAACTCAAGAACTACTGCACCGTAACTCAAGAACTACTGCACCGATTTAGACCAAACTTAATATACATGCTCTATGGAGCGTGAGGAGTGTTTCTGTGTAGTTTAAAGTTCGTCCGGCAGATGGCGCCATATTTAGTTTTTTTGTATTTTTGCACCGTAACTCAAGAACTACTGCACCGATGTTGACAAAACCTTATATACATGCTCTTTGGGGCGTGAGGAGTGTTTCTGCGTAGCTTGAAGTTCGTCCGACAAATGGCGCCATATTTTTTTTTTGTGATTTTGCACCGTAACTCAAGAACTACTGCACCGATTTAGACCAAACTTTATATACATGCTCTATGGGGCGTAAGAAGTTTTTCTGTGTAGTTTAAAGTTCGTCCGACAAATGGCGCCATATTTTTTTTTTGTGATTTTGCACCGTAACTCAAGAACTACTGCACCGATTTAGACCAAACTTTATATACATGCTCTATGGGGCGTAAGAAGTTTTTCTGTGTAGTTTAAAGTTCGTCCGACAAATGGCGCCATATTTTTTTTTTGTGATTTTGCACCGTAACTCAAGAACTACTGCACCGATTTAGACCAAACTTTATATACATGCTCTATGCGGCGTGAGGAGTATTTCTGTGTAGTTTAAAGTTCGTCCGACAGATGGCGCAGTATTTATTATATTTGTGTTTTTGCTCCGTAACTCAAGAACTACTGCACCGTAACTCAAGAACTAATGCACCGATGTTGACTAAACTTCATATACATGCTTTTTAGGGCATAAGTAGTGTTTCTGTGCAGTTTGAAGTTTGTCCGACAGATGGCGCCATATATAGTTTTTTTGTGTTTTTGCACCGAAACTCAAGAACTACTGCACCGATTTAGACCAAACTTTATATACATGCTCTATGGGGCGTAAAAAATGTTTCTGTGTAGTTTGAAGTTCGTCCGGCAGATGGCGCAATATTTACTTTATTCGTGGGCAAAACCCAATTTTCATATTGTACCACCAATGCCATATACAACACTAATGTTTGCTTAGGGCCAGCAACGCGGACCGGGGTCAGCTAGTTCTTCAATAAAAAGATGTGAGTCATAATTTGAATAATTGTGAAAGTAAACTGGTATAAACTTGGGAATTTGGTAATTTAAATTACAGTTATTGTGGGCTGCACCTCTAAATTTACCACTTATGTGGCAATGATCTCTAACACGATCTTTGCCTAGAAATTTTTGACAAATATGACAATTCACCGCACTATAAAAATTATAAATATCCGAAGGGGATAAAGTATCCATTTGTCTATTGTTTACTAAGTGGTTATTATATATTTCCTCACAATCCTTAATTAAATATGTTACAAATTTTTCTGAAACATCTTCCCCCGTATATATCCTCAACTTATCTAAATTATTACTATGCATTCACTTAATATAATAACTAAAAGCACAAGGTGTGTGCTTTTTCACTAAATTTGTTTTACTACTTACATTATTACTTATATCTTCTAAGATGCATTCGAAGTCCGCGTAAACTACAAAAGGGACATCCATTTTTCTTTGATGTCCCTTAAAGCTAAGAATAGCATCCGGACCTGATGGCATAGTAGTGACGATCTTTCCACATTCCGTCTTATGAGTACTCATGATGTTCTCCGTATGAGTGTACTAGAGACAGCTGTTGCAGAAGTGAAGCCTATGCCTATTGGTGGTTATCTGATTCCGTAAAAGTCTGTGAATGATTAAAAATAAAATAAAAGTTTATAAGTAAAAAGTATATATTATAAAATATAAAAAACAAGTATATGTATCATTAAATTAAAGTGTAGTATAATTTTTTAACTTACTTTGATATGTTCTTTATCAAAATGTAGTGATGAACTTCACCATTTTCCAAAAGCAACAAGTTTACATGGTTAATTTTCTCGTCCTTGGTGACATAATAAGGACCAATGATCTCATTGGCCCCCTCATCATACCCAAATACGTTAATACTTATTGCTGGATTGTTCACCTCATGGTAATGGGAAGCTTAAATTTTTGAAACTTAACGCTACACCATTTCGCGTAAAAATCGTCTCTGCAGCAATGTCCTGAATATTCTAAGAACTGCAACGTTCTATATGTTTGTATTTGGTGGTATCCATGGCAGCGATTAGACACTACTTGAAACAGTAGTCATCATCATTTTCAATGTTGATGCAAGCTTTTTTTCTTTCTAATTTTCCAGGTGTGGATATCCAATTAGATCCTTTGACGAGCGAAGATTTGTTGATGTTGATTTCTGCTCGGACTATGCGTGACAAAGTCCAACCAGAATCACGCTCTTCAAATTCGGACATTTTGGTTGAAATCTCCGCAACCTGCTTACGGAATAATTCTTCTGTGCTATCTGCCTTCGTCAGCAAACTCATTTTGGCTACATGTGATATTATGCACAACTCCAACTCTTCTCCAACAATTTTGATATACTCGGCCACAATACTCTCATGAAATTTAATTATTGAATGCTTACTTAAATTCACTTGAAGTCTCTCCATAAAAACATTTTTATTTTGTTCAACAAATTCTTCCAACAGAAGTTGATCTTTTTTATTTAAAATTGCATATGTGGCAATATGATTTTTGAATGCTTTCGATATTTTATAATATCGCACATTCGCTTCGACTTCTTCTGCCCTAGCATGCGAAGTACTCATTGGAGATGGCAGAGTTTTTTCTCTTCTTTATTCTACTTCTCCATCATTTTCCGGTAAGCTTATGTCCATAGCATCGTCGAATAAATTACCTCCAAGGATATCCACACCTTGTTGTTGAGCTTGTTGTTGATGATCTTGTTGTTGATGCTGGTGTACTTGTTGATGATAATTAAGAGGCTGCCATTGCATCAAATTGGGATTATAATTGTATCCCAAAAACTGATTATTCCATGGCATACCGTATTGTTGAAAATTTAATGGTAACTGATATTGATGATACTGTAGAGAAGGATATTGTAGAGAAGGATATTGCTGATGAATGAATGATGATGCATGTTGATGATTTTGAAGAGATGTCTGCGGTTGCTCTTGATTTCTGCCCCGGCTTACGACCACTTGATCCTGCACACTATGGTTTTTAACATGCTCCAAAAAGGAGTTTTGGTATTTGTATACCTTATTGCATGTATTACACTGATAACCTGTATAAATCATTTTTAATTATTTTATTATTATTTCACTTTAACACAATTGCTGATGACACTTCTTGTAAATACTATAAAGTACTGATGTGTTGGTTAGAAAAGTTGGCGTATTTATACTAAAATTAGAAGCAGTATCCTTGCAGCATTCATAAATTTTACTTTTTGTTTCTCTGCTGCTGACTGTACTTAGTTTGCTGCTTTAAAATAATCGTAGACAAAGAAAATGATTACGTTGCAAAATATATATGTATTCTACAAAATATTCCACGCACAAGTACACACTATCGCACATTCATACATGCACACATACATATTCATACATACATTAACATACATACATACATACATACACATACATATACATACATACATACATACATACACATACATACATACATATTTCTTAAACAAATACACAAAATATTAAATTACCAGCGACTATCAAGCTGGACCCCCCACACACAAGTATTAGGGGTGTTCACATACATGTGAACACATAAATTATTAGAGTGAGGAAATGAGAACATTTTATACATAAATAAAAAAAATTAAATAAATTAATTTAATTTATTTAATTAATTTTATTATCTTATTTATAAACAAGTTATTAGCGTAAAGAAATCGCACACACACACACATTCACATACACACGATTCATATGAGAATCACTTGTAGTCATCAAATCTATTTTCTCTGATATTACTAATATAGAATTACGATAACAAATTTCTACAGTCTGGCAACACTGGCAATTTTCCCTTTGGTATTAGAAAATAATAATCATGTTTTGCCGTCGGCATTTGGAAAAAATAACAATCATGTTTTGCCGTCGGCATTTGGAAAAAATAATAATCATGAATTGCCGTCGGCATTAGGAAAATAATCATGTATTGCCGTAGGCATTAGGAAAAATATTCATGCATTGCCGTAGGCATTAGGAAAAATAATCATGTATTGCCGTAGGCATTAGGAAAAATATTCATGCATTGCCGTAGGCATTAGGAAAAATTAATTTTCACAATTTCCCCATCGGTATTAAGAAAAATTAATTTTCACTATTTCACCCCCATTGGTATTAAGAAAAATCATGAATATGATTTTCCCGTTGGTACTAGGAAAAATCATATTCATGATTTTCCTGTAGTCATATATATGTATACATACATACATTACAAAAAAGAAAAACCTCCAACCTATGAACCAACTTAAGGTACCCCCACAAACATACACACATACAAATTCCCACGGTAATAAAAAACCAGACTTATTGAACCACCCTCGTATGTAGTAAACAAACAAAACTCCTTATGTAAACAAAAAACTCCTTATGTAAACAAAAAACTCCTTATGTAAACAAAAAGTTGGACGGACTTATTGAATCACCCTCGTAGGTATCAAATTTCACAAATTTCCAAGAATTTTAAAATATTAAAATTTTAATTATCCAAATTTCAAATTTTAATTGGGGCCGGACCCGCATTTCTTTACTACTGAAAACATTGAAAAACGTAAGGACATTAGAATTACTTCATCTTTGGAAACAACAAACAGGAATCATTTGGGGCTCAGAGCATTAATTGCGAAACCAAATTTTAAGCAGTTAACAAAATTTTATGACGATATGTATGCTGTAGAGTTAAAAAAAAATGGAACCACTATATGATAAACCTATATATGTTGGTTTCACAGCACTGGAGTTATCCAAGTGGAGAATGTATGACATGGAAGTCATACATTCATATAGCTTCATGAAGTCTAAATTTGGAGAGAACATTTCTCTCAACTATATGGATACTGACTCATTTATTTATTCAATTAAAACTGATGATTTTTACGATGACATCCGAATGACATTATTTGAATTTTGATACGTCAGAATATCCTATAGATAATCAACTTCGTTTGGTGCTACTCAATAAGAAGGTTTTGGGAATGATGAAAGATGAAAACAATGGGGATATAATGACAGAGTTTGTTGGTTTAAGAGCAAAAATGTATTCTCTGTCGACTCTTCGCTCGGAAGCTGTTAAAAATCTTTTTTATTTAATTAATTAATTTTTAATTACAGACTTGTAATTAAAAATTTTTCCATTAATGATTACAAAAGTTGCTTATTTGAATCCAAAATGATCTCGGATGAAGTTTTTGTTTAGATCTAAAACACATCAACTATATACCCAAAAACTACATAAAATAGCACTTAGCTTTTCTGATGATAAAAGAAATATAATGAAAGATAAAATTAAACCGCGTGCTTGGGGACATTACATAGACCGAAACAATGAAACAATGGATGTAGAATAGAATGCTTCCTACTAAATTGCATGTAAGATGACAACGGAAATTTAATTTTGTACTAATTGTATTTATTTATTAATGTATTTTCTTTAATTATTTATTATTTACTTATTTGCTTATTATTTAATTTATTTATTTATTATTTATTTATTTGTTTATTATTTTATTTATTGATTTATTTCTTTAATTATTTATTAATTTATTTCTTATTTACTTATTTGTTTATTAATTAATTTAAGTATTTATTATTTATTTATTTGTTTATTAATTTAATTATTAATTTATTTCTTAATTTATTTATTGTTTATATATTTGTTTATGAATTTATCTTTTAATTTTAGTATTTTATTCACAAAAACATGTAAAAATTTAATGGTTTAAAACTTTTATCTTTTTACCTACACCTAAATTATTTGTAAATAAGAATCAAATATTCGATTAATGATCTTTTTTTCTTTTTATTTCTATATATTTTTATTTATGCATAGAGCTAAATTTGTATTAGTACTAAGATTTTTAAGAAAAATGTTAAATAAAATATTGAAAAAATATTAAAATATGTAAATGGTTTTATTTCAGCTTAAATTTACTAAATATAAATTGTAACTACAAATGTCTAAATTTTTATATTTTGTTTCTCTATTGGCTTTACTTCGTTAGTTCAAAAATTTTTCATTTTTGTTTTCATATCGCTTAAACATGCACAGTCTTGTTATCTTTAAGAGGTCCAACACAAGAGGAATTGAATTTCACAATATTATGAAATTCCATTCAATTTCATTAGATATTTTCTTGTCAACACCAACTGTTTTAAAATTTTCTCATCCATGTTTAATAAATAAAAGGTATCATTTATTAGATCAGCTTATCAGGAGCTGGTCTGCTTTTCAGATCAGCTTATCAGGAGCTGGTCTGGTTTTCAGATCAGCTTATCAGGACCTGGTCTGGTTTTCAGATCAGCTTATCAAGAGCTGGTCTGGTTTTCAGATCAGCTTATCAAGACATGGTCTGGTTTTCAGATCAGCTTATCAGGACCTGGTCTGGTTTTCAGATCAGCTTATCAGGACCTGGTCTGGTTTTCAGATCAGGTTATCACGTATCAAATAAGGTTATTAGGTAGCTGGTCTGGTTTTCAGATCAGGCTATCTGAGTCAGATTGAGTTATCAATTTAAAAGTAGCTAGTGATTTATAACATTTATATGAATGAAGTTTCAGTTCAGATGAAATAACTAAAGTCAATCTTTTATGAGCAGTAATTTATATAGTTATGAAATAGTCAAATTGTTTTCTATAACGAACATCATTTAATTTATCATCAAAAATCCATATTTATCCTTCCAACACTATACAAATTTCTTGAAACTTTTCAAAATTCATATTACTGAGAACATGATCCCTATAAACATGCTTCATATTTGTCTCATCTTACGTATACATTATAATATCATTTGCATTGCCTCTTATTAAGTACTTACAAGCATATTCATAAAAATTTTAAACAGCATTTTGAATGTTGTTTAAGCAAAATTCACTAAAATTGTATTCATAATAGAATTTTAGCTTAAAAAACGATTTTTTAATTAAACCTTGTTTAAATCACCAAATCTTAAAAATTAACTGCAGCCATATTTAAAATAATTTTGAGTTGACGTCGTTGTAATTTTGCTTCATATTTCTCTGCATTTTTAACTTTGCCTATATGTATGTATGTTTGTATTAGGAATTATGCTATAAGTTGGGCACAAGTAGAATGAGTCATCATTCTTCTGTCGCCCCATACAAAAATATACACGTACATATGTATGTATATTATTCTGCTTTTCACATGCAGCATCAGCAAATATCATACTTGAAATTCTTTAAGCTTCATTACGAGAAAAAATTAATGTATAAAATACCATTCTTTTAATTATGAAATTAACTTCTTCAGATATTCATATTTGACTTGATATAGATAATTTTAGTATAAATATATGTTTTTAAACTTGAGATAGTAGTAGTGGACTGGAATGGAATGTCACTCAATTTCCTGCATTCAGCATTCTTATTGTTTTGTACTGTGTTGCAATGATTGTGCATTGAACTGCTATTAGATCAATGCAAGTAATTTATGTTACAGTGCATTACTATAATTTTTTTTTATATTTATTTATTTATTGTATCTTCAAAAATGAACTAACAATAAGTAATCAAATCTTAAATCTAAATATAATTATTAGGCCCGACCAGTATCGGACATAAGCTTAGTGATAGTTATAAATAATACATAAGTAGTGATAATCAAAAATGGGGAAAAATAAGTATTTTCAAGCAGTCCCTTCTGGAGTGTTGAGTATAAGAGCCCTTGTGTCCCTCTTTTTTAGGCGGATGCGTCCAGTAAAATTCAAAATATTAAGGGCAAGCGGATTAGGATGTGACTCAAGTTTAGTTAAATATTTGCCTGCGTATTTTGCAATTTCTTCAGTCACTAGTGGCATATTTAAATCACGATGTATATTTGAATTTTTAATGTACCATGGAGCCGATGTTATCAAACGTTAAATTTTGTTTTGCCTTCGTTGGATTTTCTCAATATTTGAAGCTGAAGCAGTGGCCCATAGTTGAATTCCATAGCACCATATTGGCTTCAAAAGCGACTTGTATATCAAAAGTGTACAGTCTAGGCTGAGTGTTGAGTTTCTGCCTATTAACCAATATATTTGAGTTAATTTAAGTTTCATTTGGGTTAACTTAGAGTCAATATGATATTTCCATGTAAGCCTTCGATCAAGGTGTATACCAAGGTATTTCACTTGAGAATGTTGAGGAATATTTTGATTGATTCGGATCAAAATGGGAGAACAAGTATCTGTTCGTAACGTAAACGTTATATGAACACACTTTTGCTCATTTACTTTAATTCTCCATAAGTTCAACCATATTTCAAGCTGGGTAATGTGTTCTTGGAGATGGCGGGATGCCTCATCAGGGTTTTTGTGCATACTCATGCAGGCTGTATCATCGGCAAATGTAGAAGTGTGGATGTTATTGCTCACAGGCATATCAGAAGTATATATTAAATACAAACTGGTCCCAGATGTGTTCAAGTTAACTAGCAAAAATAACTGTTGCTTATTATCACTTAATACATTTTATCAATTCCTTTTGACACTCACTCTCACTTTATACTTTCAACCGTACACTTGCAGTAATATTAAATAAATAGCTTTAAGAACTAATATACTACATACATATTTATGTATGTTGTTTTTTATTGAAATTTTATATGATAATAACTTAAGCTACAAGTTATTATATTGGCGCAGTCGGTACCGTTAGTTGAAATAAAGTTTTAACATTATATTGGTATGATAGATGAAGAAAGAAGAGTCGTCAGAAACACAAGAACGTGGACCATCAAGTAGTGGTATACAAAAAATGAATACAGTTGGAAATATGGAATCTTTTGATCTTTCACACCCGGAAAAATGGACGAGCTACTATGCGCGCTATGAATTGTTCTTGCTCGCCAATGACGTACAAGGGGAGGAGCGCAAGAAGGCAACCTTTCTAACTGTGGCTGGACCGGGCCTTTTTGACCTCTTGACATCATTGGCATCTCCAAAATCGGTAAGTGAGTTGAGTCTCTTAAATATTAAAGATATTCTGACTAATCACTTTTCACCTCGTCCGTCCGAAATCACTGCTTTTTATAAATTTCACAAACGTGACCAACAACCCGATGAGAGTTTTGCGGACTACTTGGCTGCATTACGTAAGCTTGCGGTGGATTGCAATTTTGGTCAATCTCTCGATCGGATGTTACGCGATCGCCTGGTATGCGGCCTTCATGACGAATCGCTACAAAGAAGTTTGTTATCTGAAAATGATCTTCAGCTGCAGAAAGTTATTGACAGAGCCAATACAGCTGAATCAGCTCTGAGAAATGTATTGGAAATTCGCCACCCAGAACAAGTTCACGCTATAACTCGTCACAAGCCAAATAAAGTAAATAAAAGAAACAGTGATCAAAATAACCATACAAATCAGCAAAATTGTAATGGCTGAGGGGGCTCACACCAGCGTATACAATGCCCTCATCGTGATAAAATTTGTTCATATTGTAAAAGAAAGGGTCACCTTCAACGTGTCTGCAGATCAAATTTAACACAACTAACCACGAGCAACAACAAGCAAAACAGTAAGACAAATCGAGCTGAAAAAACAATTTACATTGTATAAATCAAATATTACCAACTACTAATATGAAAAAATTAGCAACTATATTTTTAACTAATCGCCCTTGTTTGTTCGAGATCGATTCTGGTTCCAATTATACTATTATGTCGTCGAATACTTTTAATGCCATTTGGCCAGACAAAACACCACATGTATACAATGGTAACATTCAACTTATGGACTTCCAAAGGAACAATATTCCTATTGTAGGTGTTGCAGATGTTCGCATAAGCTACAACAACAAACAGATTGATGGTTTACCAATGGTAATTGTAAAAGGAAATCAATCGAATATTCTTGGCTGGAATTGGTTCGCATCTCTTGGTATTAGAATTGAAGGAGTGAATAATGTAAAAAACTTTAAAACTATTACCGAAGTTCTAAGGAAATATCAGAATTTATTTAATGGTAGCCTCGGGTGTTATAAAGGTCTGCCCATTTCCCTGCCAACGGACAATACCATTTCTCCTATCAGACATTCGCCGCGTCGAATTCCATTAGCTACCAGAAATCTCGTTGAAGAAGAATTATCACGTCTCTGCTCACAGGGAGTGTTAGAGCCCGTCGAATATTCTGATTGGGCAACGCCTATTGTGACAGTAGTAAAGACAGACGGATCAATAAGAATAAGCGGTGACTACAAATCTACAGTAAATAAAGCTATAAAGACTCATTGTTTCCAAATTCCGGCCATCAACACGTTATTGTCTTCCATCGAGGGGTGACATATTTTTGCAAAAATAGATTTGGCTCAGGCTTATCAGCAGTTACTAGTTGATGAAGCTACAGCAATGCTACAAACTATCGTTACGCATAAAGGGGCATTCAAAGTTAAAAGGTTACAGTTTGGTATTTCATCGGCACCAGGTATTTTCCAAAGTCTTATTGAAAATTTGCTACGTGGGATTACAGGCGTCTTACCTTATTTTGATGATATCATGATTATGGGTAAAGATGAAAAAGAACTGTCTAAAAGATTAGAAGACGTTTTTGAGCGTTTAGATTCAGCCGGGCTGAAACTAAAAAAGAATAAATGCAAGTTTGGAGTTAGCAGCCTGGAGTTTTTGGGGTTTAAGCTAGATTCATTGGGTATACGACCGGCCCCGTCCAAACTTAAAGCCATACATGATGCTCAGCCACCATCTGATAAAAAGCAATTGCAATCGTTTCTTGGACTACTAAACTTTTATCATGCATTTTTGCCAAATAAAGCCACAATTGCCGATCCGCTGCATCGTCTGCTCGATAAAAATGTTCGTTTTGTATGGGGTAAGCAGCAACAACTCGCTTTTGAAACCCTTAAGAAGCTGTTGACATCAGATCGAGTTCTCGTTCATTTCAACGAAGATTTACCCCTAGTTTTAGTATGCGATGCGTCTCCGTACGGAATAGGAGCCGTTTTAAGCCATCGCATGTCTGACGGGCACGAGAAACCTATTGCCTTTTATTCTAGAACACTTTCAAAAAGTGAAAGGAATTATGCTCAGATTGACAGAGAGGCCACCGCATTAGTTGCGGGGGTAAAAAAATTTCATGAGTACTTACATGGACGAAGATTTTCTTTAGTGACTGACCATCGTCCTCTTTTGGGAATCTTTAGAGAATCAAAACCTGTTCCGACCGTAATATCAAATCAAATGCTGCGTCGATGCATTTTACTAAACGCTTATGATTTTGAGTAAATCTACCGCCCGGGAAATAAAATGGGAAATGCTGATTTTCTCAGTCGTTGTCCCATTCCTGATGAAAACGTAGACTGCGAGGATGCTGATGTATTACTGATTGAAAGTGTACATAGTCCTGCCATAGATGCAAATCAAATTGCCAAAGAAACCTGCAAGGACAGCGTACTATCCAAAGTCTATAGCTGGGTGTTAAGGGGATGGCCAGACAAAGTGTGTCGTTCTGATGCGATTTTTCCGTACTATACTAGACGAACGGAAATTTCTACACTTAAGGGTTATTTATTATGGGGAAATCGAAAAATAATTCCCCCAAAGTCTCGCCAAAATATTATCAACGCACTACACACGGCACATCCTGGAATCGTAAGAATGAAGGCACTGGCTAGAAGCTATGTTTGGTGGCCTCAAATAAACGCTGACATTGAGCGCACTGTAAAACAATGCCTGCCATGCCAAGAGACTAGACATGAAGCACCAAAAGCTGAAGTACGTTGTTGGGAAACAACACAGAAACCGTGGTCTCGTTTGCACATTGATTTCGCAGGACTGTTCCGTGGAAAATTGTTTTTCCTTGTCGTCGATTCTTACTCGAAGTGGTTAGAAGTTTTCGTAGTGAAGTCAACGTCCACTTACTCAGCTGTAAAATCATTACGATCACTTTTTGTAACATTTGGATTACCAAATTGCATAGTATCGGACAATGCAACTGCGTTTACCTCAGATGAATTTAACAAATTTGTATGCAGTAATTTAATTCGCCACATTCGTGTTGCACCTTTTGATCCGTCATCAAATGGTCAAGCGGAGCGAATGGTGCAAACGACGAAAGATTTTCTTAAGAAAATGCCATCTAATACTGACGTTGAATTACACCTATCACGTTTTGTGTTTAACCAACACATAACACCAAATAATACCACAAATCTCTCGCCAGCCGAAATGATGTTTAACAGGCAATTGAAAACATATTTCGATAAGATACATCCGAGTGAAATTGGAATCAAGAACGATACCATATCGAAAACATTTTTCAATATCCCTGAATATGTGTGGTGCAGAAATTACTCTTCTGGTCCCAAATGGATCGAAGGGACTATTATTGCTAGAAATAGACCTTTATCGTATTCAGTAGAATTAAAAGATTCGCGAGTTATAAAACGTCATCACAACCAGCTTCGCAAACGGATGTCTCCCAAATGGAACCATGTCGATCAACTTGAGTATTCATCAGATTATCCGCGAGAACAGGCAGAAAACGTATCAGAAAATGAAAATCAAGGAAACATCGAAATGGAAGCATCCCGACATACAGACACAGCAAATAAACCTATCGTTGAAATCCCTACAGTCGATATTAATTCTGCAAGGCGGTCTTCGAGAAATAGGCGTAAGCCAGATTTTTATGAGTTAAGGGGTGTTATGTACTCCCCTAATGTGTTCAAGTTAACTAGCAAAAATAACTGTTGCTTATTATCACTTAATATATTTTATCAATTCCTTTTGACACTCACTCTCACTTTATACTTTCAACCGTACACTTGCAGTAATATTAAATAAATAGCTTTAAGAACTAATATAAATACATATTTATGTATGTTGTTTTTTATTGAAATTTTATATGATAATAACTTAAGCTACAAGTTATTATAAATACCCTGTGGTACACCGTAAGATATAGATTCAGGCACACTCGTGAACTCTCCTTCCACAACCGTGAACTTCCTATCAATTATATAACTTTCCAATAGCTTTTGTATGTTTATTGGTAGGTATGTCTTCAATTTTAAAACTAGGCCTTCGTGCCATACTTTATCAAATGCCTAAGAAACATCAATAAAGAGAGTAGAACAATACTTCTTTTCGCCAAATGTTCTTCTTACAACTTGGACCAATCTATGCGTTTGTTCAATGATGCTATGCTGACTTCTAAAACAAATTGATGGTCCGGGATGCACCCATTATCAGGTAAAATTTTGGACAATTTACTTACGAGCAGCTTTTCGAAAAGCTTTGAAATTGTTGAAAGTGAACTTATAGGCCTTATATGACTCAGCCTTGGTAAGATCTTTGAATGGCTTTGGAATCATTTTAATCTTGGCAAGTTTGCAGTTATGTGGAAAATACTGCATTCGTAAAATGGCATTAAAAATAAATAGCAAGATTCTTATTGCAATATGAGGCAAATTCATCAGCATCTTGTTACTAATGCCATCAATACCCGGAGCTTTCTTCGGGTCGAGTTCCGTCGTCTCTTAAGAGACGACGGGGTAGAGAGACTACACTCGGTAAATCGGCAGCACCCGTACATGGGTGAATACAGATTTTAAATGCTCAGAAAATAAGTTACCTTTCGCACTATCGCTTCTTGCCCAGCCTCCGGTCGAAGTACGCAGTGGTGATTTAGGATCAACGGGTCTTTTAAGATTTCTAGTAGCGCGCCATAAAGAGTAATTAGATGTTGATGTTACATCAAGACCTTCTAAGTACTTTTGCAGCAATGCAGTCTTTAACGACGATAGCAGCTCTTTGAGTCGTTAAGTACATTCTTTAAGTCTAATTTTATTTAGGGGTGATCTGTGTTGTTGCCATTACTATAAATATAGTACACTACACCTTCACCGTAAAGAGAAAAATTATGTAAGTAATTTTTCTTACCATTCTCATATTAAAGTAACAATATTAATAAATTTGTTAAATTTTTCTTAAAATAAAAATGTATATAATTCTCTTAAAAAAATTTAAATAAATTTATTTTGGTATATAATGTTTTCTTAAAGTGTAATAAAATTCTAAAATGTTATAAAATATGTTTAATTATTTTTGAATCTAAATGATCAAACAGAATATGTCCGCAACTTCAGGAAAAATCGTTGTCAAATTAACAAAGCCCATAATAAAAACTACAGCAGTAACTTCAAATGCAGCATTTTTTTTTTATTACATGATATTTTATTTATTGTATCTTCATATATGAACTAACAATAAGTATTCAAATCTTAAATATAAAAATATAATTAGGTCCGACCAGTGTCGGACATAAGCTTAGTAGTAGTTATATATGATACATAAGTATTGATAATCAAAAGGAAAAAATATAAGAAATAAAAGAATTTTCAGGAAGTCCCATCTGGAGTGCTGTGAATAAGAGCCCTTGTATCCCTCTTTTTTAGGCGAATGTGTCCAGTAAAGTTCAAAATATTACGAGCAAGCGGATTAGGATGTTATTCGAGTTTGTTATAAAATATGTTTAATTATTTTTGAATCTAAGTTATATGTTTTTTTTGTAATGAAAAATAAAAAATAAAATATATGTAGGTAAAATTTTTTTAGTATTTCTTGTTTTCTTACAGTTTGTTTTAATAGTATTCTTATGAATTTTATGCTCTATGTGTATGTACATATGTATATAATTATCCTAGAATTTATATTTATAAAGTTTTGTAGGGTTTCAAACTATTGTTGTGTATTTCTTTTGGTTTTCTTCATATTCTATTGTAGTGCTTACACCGTTTCTATTTAATCTCTTATATATATGTATATATATATATATATATATATATATATATGTATATATATATATAAAAATTGTGTAAAAAATGTATAGTAATCATAAAATGAGAACGGCTGGGCCGATTTCTGTAAAATTTTTTGTGAGTTGTTCGTATTTTTGAGGAGAAGGTTTTCAAGGAAGAAATTTTGTGTGAAATTATTCCTTAATGGCTTCCAAATGAAAAAATAGAAAGTTATTGGTGTAAAACAAAGAAAATTCGAAATGCGGAAAATTGGAAAAATCGAAAATTGATTTATTGTATGGAATTGTGTATGCAATTATTCCTTAATGCCTTTCTAAATGAAAATATAGAAAGTTCTCAGTCGAAATCCGATAGATGGCGTTACACGTTGACTTAGACTTTGCGCAATCTGATAGATGTCATTTTGGCATTGTAATTTTTTACAACAAATGTGTTATTTTTCTTGCTGCAATTTATACGAGTTTTGTGTATTGTTAAACTGATTCCGGATAGTCGTAAAAAGCATTACAATCAATTGAAATTCAGTGCAATATTTATCAAAAAAATCGCAAATAGATTTTTTTATGGAATTTTGTGTGGAATTATTCTTTAATGGCTTTTCAAATGAAAAAATAAAAAATTCTTAGCGTAAGGCACGGAAAAATGTGAAAAAACTTTTTTTATTTCCCTAAGTTTTTTATTTATAGGGCCTCTTTTTTTATCACAATATTTGATGATAATTGTGGAAATCATTGTGATAAAAAATGTTTTGAGCTCGATTATATGCCGAGCAGAAGAACGTGCACGATTCGCTGATGAAGGTTGTTGACGATGGAACGGGCGGCATTTAGTTTCTCGATGCTCCCGGTAGGACAGGCAAGACATTCGTCATTTTGTCCATTCTGGCAACAATTCGGTCAAGATCACAATCGCGTTAGCTGTTGCATCTTCTGAAACTGCTGGCAAATTGTTGGAAGGCGGTTGAACTGCACATTCCGTTTTGAAGCTGCCGATGGATCTTCTCACAGTTGACAAACCAACGTGCACAATAACCAAGAATTCGGCGAAAGGCAAATTAATGGGCGAATGCAAAATCATCATCAAAATAGTTATCTTTGTGGCGGGATGTCCAGAAGTTGCAATTGACCACAAACATGAGAATCGCGTTGCAGAAGGACCCATCCGCCACTGAATTCTCGAGACAACTGTTGGAGCTTGGCAACGGCCAAATTCCTGTTGATGTTTCAACTGAATTGATATCGTTCCCTGAAACTTTTTGTGAATTCACATCGTCCAAGGAGGAACTAATCAGCAAAATGTTCCCCGGCATTGCACAAAATTACAAAAGTCTAGATTGGATTGGTGAACGGGCAATACTAGCAGCGAAGAATAAGGACGTCGATAGCTTAAACGTAATTATTCAAAACGCAGGACAACTGCATGCGAACAAATATGTTGACTGCGTGACCTACGAAAATGAAGCGACCATGTACTCGACGGAATTTTTGAACTCGATTGATGTACCAGGAACTGCTGAAGGTGGGATCGATCATAATCATGTTGCGGAATCTCAATCCTCCAAAATTGTGCAACGGTACGCGCTTGTCGGTCAAAAAGCTAATGAACAATGTGATTCAGGCGACAATCTTCAAGGGCAAATTCACAGGAGAGGAAGTCCTTATCCCACGAATTCCCATTATTCCAACTGACCGTCCATTCCAATTCAAATGGATTCAGCTCCCCGTTCGATTGGAATTTGCGATGACAATCAATAAATAGCAAGGCCAATCACTAGAAGTCTGTGGGATTGATCGCGAATTTCCCTGTTTTTCGCACGGTCAGCTGTATGTTGCATGTTCGCGTGTTGGGAAAACATCTTCGTTATTTGTTTTTGCGCCGGAAAACAAATCGAAAAATATTGTTCATCAAATCGCTCTCTTGTAATATTTTCAATTAAATGCTCATGAGACTTGATTTTTTTTGTTCTGATGGGCACACTAATTAAACGGATTTATATTTCTTAAAAAATTTCAATTTATATTTCGCGCCGAAATTTGGAAGAGAAACCCGAGCCTTCGTGGCAACTAAAATTGATACTTGACGGCCATTATAAAATAAGACTATCGTAGCTAAAACACCTATAGAATTAAATATAAATTTTTAAAAATTTTTGGTATTTGAAATTTTGGTCAAAATAGGAAACCATATTAAATATTGGATATTGTAATTATTTGCATATAACTCTTGTTAATTTGTTAAAGTTTGTGAGTATTTACTTAGTTATATACATAGCTCCAAAATTCCCCTAAGGTATAATTAAAAATTAATTTCAGTAAACACTAACTTTGCAAGATTACTCGAAGGTAAGCTTTGCCGCATATTTTGTAAAAATAAGTAAATTAAAATTTCACCTCCTAAGTACAGATTAGGCTAATCGAAACTTTAATTGGTCATCAACAAAAAAACAAAAAAAAGCAATTAATCTTCAGCTTGTAAGTTCTCTCTTTGGTGCCATATCCACAGGGTAATATCTGATTTTTATTGTTTTTTTATTTCTTTTTTTCTTTTTTTTTAATGTTGTTTTTTTATAATTTAGATTTGGCATCTAGTACCTTTCATAATTGTTCAATCGTTCAATTGCATATTATGGCCGTGAGAATAAAATAAAGCCATCTCTTTATTTTGCTATCAACATTTTGGGTGACTTTATATTGATACTCTTGATTCGATTATCTTCAGTTTGATTATTACCATTGAAAGCCAAGTATTGAAAAGTGAAGTGTGTAAAGAAACGGATAAGTAAAAAAAAAATAAAAAGTTACAACAGAAAGAAGAAAAAGTTACTTTAAAATTATATCAGCAAGAATTAATTTTTTTTAAACTCAATTTCTAAGTGAAACCCTGATTAAGCTCCGTAATTTCTACAAGTAGATATCTATTGGTGCCTAGATATCTATCGTGTAAGTTGAATTTTATAAGGCAAACTCGTGGGTAAAAACCTTAGGTAAATTACCTGTGTGTAGAAATTACGGGCATAATAAGAACACAAAAAAAAGGTAAAGTGAGTGAAAAAAAACTAATTGTATATAAAAATTGTTCAGGGACTACTGAAAAAAGGAAGATTAACAAGTCTGTCATACAAGTCTGTATGTACATATATGTATAAATTTTTTAATTATAAAACTGTGTAACATTCCAAAACGCGAATTTCTGTTTTTTCTTGTTACCCGTTATATATATGTATGTAATATGTAATATCATTTCTCATATTCCTGTTTTCACTTTGTTTTTTTTGTTATACAAAAAGTTAAGTCATTGTTTGTGACATACAAGTGCAAATTAACATACAAATTTTATTCTTGTTTTGTTTATGTTAACAACATTTTTATTTTTGCATACGTGTTTTTGAAAGTTTATCACTGTTAATCTCTACAACATACATATGTATATAGCCGTGATAAGTGTTTCTAAACATTTGTACAGCAACATTACTCCTGGCATCCTCTCAGCAACAAAGATCTTTGGATGATTGAGCGAAGCTGGATAAATTCAGTTGTTTTTTATTTATTTATATTTTGTACGCTTTGTTTATTTTTAAACGCTTTGTTTTGATTATTCATATTTAATTTTAATTTGAAAAAAGTTGTCTTTGTATATTTAGGGTGACCAGCTAAAATAAATGATTTAATTATTATTCATTTACATACATACATAAATTTCATTATATTTCAATTAATTCATAAAATTTTTTTATTTTGGTTGGATACCCTGTAATTATATATAGTCAAATCCCGATAATTCGTACCCCGATAATTCGTAATAAACTGTCGGTCCCTTGAAAAAATCTCGTTAATTCGTAAAATTTCCATACATTTTGGTCCCCTCGATAATTCGTAATTTTTTTTCAAATAAAATCTCCTTTACCTCTTATAAATTGTGTGTGTGTTTATTTTTTTAAGATCAGTATTTTACATGAATAATAAAGAAAAATGTCAAAGCGCACGCATAAAACTCTGTCGGTGTTACAAAAACAACAAATTTAGTAAATAAATTGAAAAACCCCGTTAATTCGTATTTATTTTATTTTAACCCCGTTAAATCGAACTCCCGCTAAATCGAAAACCCCTATAATTCGTAAGAAATGGCCGGTCCCTTGCGATTACGAATTATCGGGATTTGACTGTATTTTTATTACATTTTTTTTCATACATATATTTTCGAGCATTATATTATATAAATCGAAATTCTTTTTGCCTATTTCTACATAAGTTAATGTATCGAGCCATTTTTATACATGTGTGATTAAGGTTTTTTTTAAATAGGATTGCCTAAATTAATCCTTAAGCTGTTTGTTTGTTTGACCCAGGAAGTAAAGGTAAAGGTAAAAAAATATAAAGGAATCAGTTTATCTGTAGAATATATTGAAATGAACAAACCCGTAAAACTTCTAAACGATTTAATGATTTATTGATGAATGACAAAAAATAATTTTCACATCAAAAACTTATAATATAAAAATCAAAGCATACTATGTTACATAGAAATTCAAAAGCCTACTTATGTTAGGTTTGTTATTATTAGAAAAGTATTTAAATTCAAAGTAATATTTTCAACATTTCCTCTCAAACCTAATATACATTACATATGTTTTAATATTTTTTTTCTTATAAACAAAGAAATATTAATTCATATTCATTAATTTGCAAAATTTTACATGTTTAATTTTGGGAAGATTTTTTGTAAAAATATCTGCTACCATATCATCCGTACTAAGATACTTGAGTTTAATTTGTTTCTTATTAATGACATCTCTTATGTGATGGTATTTAATGTCGATATGTTTACTTCGATTATGAAATATAGCATTTGAACTCAACTTGATAGCTCCCTGATTATCAGCGTACAAATTTACTGCAATATCCTCAATGCCTTCAAGTTCGAGTAGCAGTCTTCTTAAATAAATTGCTTCCCTTGCAGCATTCGAGATTGAAACATACTCCGCCTCTGTGCTGCTCAACGCTACTACACTCTGCTTCTTGGATTCCCATGAAATTAGAGATTTCCCGTAGTAAAACATGAAACCTGTATAAGATTTCCTATCAACAGCATTTCCTCCCCAATCTGCATCAGCATATCCGTTCAAAACATTTTGGCTGCGCTTATATTCAAGTTTTAAGTCAACAGTTCCGTGTAAGTACCTTAAAATATTCTTAGCTGCATTCATGTGCTCAATATGGGGATCTGTGTTCCTTTGTGATAACTTTGCCACAGAATGCAATATATCCGGTCGAGTAGTAATTGCTAAATACATAAGCTCTCCCATAATAGTTTGATACGATGACACATCTGCTTTTGTACAACTTTTTACACAAGCTACTTGAAAACCAGGATCCAGATAATAAGCTTTTTATGTATTGGGCATTACTCACAGTTAAGTCTCCCTTTTCCGAAACTCTGTTTATTTCCATTCCGAGAAAATGCTGAACTGGACCTTTATCACTGACATCAAACTCCGTTGATAATTTAAACTTAATTCCATCTACTATGGATTTTTCTCTGCATGCAATAAGAATATCATCTACATATACTGCTAGTATGACCAATTCATTGTCCATTTTCATCTTATACATGCACGGCTCGTTGTCGCAGTTTTTAATCCAATTTCTTTTAAAAATGAATCGAGTTTTGCATTCCATTCTCGGCCAGATTGTTTAAGCCCATACAGAGATTTTCTTAAACGCAAAACCTTATTTGGACTTACTTTATTCACAAATAACTTTGGCTGCTGCATATAAATCTCCTCGTTAAGATTACCGTTCAAGTATGCACTGACGATATCAACTTGATGCAAGTGCATACCCCTATTTGCTACCATAGCAAAAAGAAGTCGCAAATTTGCATACCGTATTACAGGTGAAAACGTTTCGTGATAGTTCACACCATATTTTTGACTACATCCCTTTGCTACAAGCCTCGCTTTATAACGCTCAATACAGCCATCTTGATTAGTTTTTATGGCATACACCCATCTGCAGCCAATTGCTTTCTTACCAGTTGGTAAATCGACCAAATCCCACGTTTTGTTCCTTATTAAGGCATTAAATTCAACCTGCATAGCGTTTCTCCATTCTATTGATTTATCGCAAGATATTGCTTCTTCTGAAGTTTCGGGAATAAATTCAACTTTTTCTGATAAAGCGTTTATCATATTATGTTGCTTTTTTGGTCTACCTCTAAGCCCATTTCGAATTATTTTGGGGCGACCACGTCCTCTTCTTAGCTCTACTTCGCTATTGCTTACTAAACTATGATTATCTTCTTGCAATTCATCTTCAGAATTCTCGTCTAGTAAGTCCATATTTTCCGATTTGTTTTCATCTGATTCTAATTCATCAGCAGTACTAAAACCTTCTTCAGTTTCTTCTTCAACAATTTCATTTAGTGGTGCTTCATGTTGTGTTTCTTCAGTAAAAACTGTAAAGACATTACCATCATCTTGAACTTCACCATTATCAGTATCATGGCTGTTATCAAATTTATTTTCTTCAAATTTTACATCACGCCTTTCAATAACATTTCGTGAAATTTTATCATACAACCTGTACGCTTTCGCAACTTCTGAATAACCAACCATGACGTACTGTTTTCCTCTGGCATTAAACTTCGACTGCTGGCGTTTCTCTAAGGCTATTGCAGATGATCCAAAAACTCTTAAATGGCTTACCTTCGGTTTATACCCGTACCAAACTTCGTACGGAGTCTTATCTGATAGAGCTTTTGTAGGACAACGATTTCGTATATACACTGCTGTCAAAATTGCTTCTGCCCATAAACTTTTACTAATATTTCCATGTACTAGCATAGATCGAGACATCTCAACTAGAGTACGATTAGCACGTTCGGCTACACCATTTTGTTGAGGTGTATAAACGACAGTCAACTGACGCAAAATGCCATGTTCCTGTAGATATAAGTCAAAAGCTTTATTAATATACTCACGCCCATTATCGCTTCTTAATATTTTTATCTTCTTTCCAGTTTGACGTTCAGCTTGCTGCTTAAAAATCTTGAATTTCTCAAATACTTCGCCCTTTGACTTCATGAAGTATACAAACATTCTTCTAGACTTGTTATCGATGAAGGTGACAAAATACTTAGAACCACCTACAGACGGTACGTTAACTGGACCAAATACATCTGAGTGAATTAACTCCAATAAATTTTGTGAACGATGTTCAGTTGCTTTTGGAAACGGCATAACATGAATTTTACTTATCATGCACGTCTTGCAACTGTTATCTTTTATCTGCTTCGTAACTTTAATACCATTTACTAGACCTTTCTTACTGATTTCAGCCAAATCACTGAAGTTTAAATGACCGTAACGACAATGCCAAAGCATATCATTCTCACTAGCAGCAAAAATTCTTTGTTTGGTTTCTTCAGATATGACAAACAAATTGTCTTCTTTTTGAGCTCTGATGCAAATATTACCATTATTATCTTTTATTTGTACCCCATTTGAATTAAATAATGCTGAATACCCATTGTCAACTGCCTTGCTTATAGAAATAAAATTACCTTGCAATTCAGGACAATATAACACGTTCTTAAGTATAACCTTACAATCAGGGTTACCGCTAGGAATTTTAGAAAAGTCGCACAAAAGGTCGTTTTGTGAAAATAAAGTCGCACAAAAAAGTCGTTTGAGAAAATAAAAGTTGCACCTCTTTTTTTAACGTTTTTTATTAATAAAAAGCATAACAAAACAAAAAAACAATTGAAATAAAACAAAAAGCTTATTGCAGAATCCATTTTTATCATATTTCACAACACATGCAGTTGCATTATACATGCTTATATATGTACCCATCAAAAAATTACACATTACCATATAATGACTTACTTTTCTGATTACCAAATTTCATTACTCGCTTACAAATTGCATTACCTAAAATTTTAAAAAATGATGTACAAGTTGCTAAATGAGGAGAAGAATTTTTTTAGATTAAATAGATTACGTGAACAAGTTGCCAAATAAAAAAAAGTAAGTACTTCTCAAGAATCGATTATTTTAGTCTCATGCCTTGTTAAAATCATTAAGTTGGTAATCCAGTAAGGAATAGCTTGCACCAAAAATGTTTCATTCCAAACCCGATTACCTTTTTTGAAATTTTTTGCTGGGTATGTACATTTTTTCATGTACCCTGAAGATTTTAGCAAAACTATTCTTTGCAACTTCTACTGAAAATTTATGAAACATTTCTTGAATACATTTTATACATGACATGAATGTTGCATAAAAGTGATAAAAGTGTTTCCAAATGACCAATAATCTGTGAATTGCTTTTAAATTTTGCCGACGTTATTTTGCCGATTTTTTTTTTTTTTGATAAAAACATTTACTGCAAATTAACTGTTTTTTGAGAAGTTTCACAAAAAAGAGTAAAAAGTCGCAACAAAATTAAAAAAAGTCGGAAAAGTCGGTGACAAAAAAAGTCTCACAAAAAGTCGCAGACCGCTAAAAAAGGGTCAAATTGCGACTTTAGTCGGGTGAACGGTAACCCTGCTTACAATCTGCATTAAGTATAACTCTTCCTTTGCCAATTGCAGTTATAAACTTATCAGCGGCAAGAAAAATTTTTTCGTTGCATTCTTCAAGTACTTCAAATAACTTACTGTCATTGCACATGTGGGATGTCGCACCGCTATCAATGTACCAAACATTTTTGTCAAAACCTTTTCCTGCTGCAATCATTGCGCAATTCTTCTGATCAGTTGATTTCTTCACGCGACAATCACGTGCATAATGGCCTTTACGACCACATGTAAAACATTTACCTGCAACCATTTTGCTTTCTTTTGACATTTTCTCATTCCGGCTTCTTGCATTTTTATTTGAACGCACACCATATGCTTGCTGCAAACCACTTTCATCGGATTCTTGATTGATATTCTTGCGGCGCTCGCCTTCTTCCAGTAACTTCAATTTCAAAACGTTGTATGATGGTAAATTGTCACGAGTTTCCATAGCAATTATGAAAGCCTCATACAATTTTGGCAAACTTGACAACAAAATTATCACAACTAGTTCATCTTGAAGTTGTATATTAACATCAGAAAGCTTTTCTATAACTTCCTCGAATTTATTCAGATACTGCTGCATTTCCTCATTGTAATCCATTTTCAGATTCATCAATCTTTTGTACAGCATAACTTTTTGTATTGGACCTTTGGGTTTGTTCACTTCCTCTAATTTGTTCCAAGCATCAGCAGATTTTGTACATTTCTTAATGTAATTCAACTGACTTGCTTTAATACTCAAAACAATAGACGCAAGCACTTTTTCGTCATTTGTTTCCCATTCTGCCTTCTTTGCGGCATTACCAGAATCACAAACACATTCACCATTAGCGTACTTCCATAATCCACCATGAATTAAAACGCTCTTCATTTGCACATGCCAAGACTCGTAGTTCCTTTCATCCAGCTTCTCAATTTGTAGAAATGCCGATGCCATATTTGAATATTGTTTTTAGTAAACTCTTTGATACAAAAACATATATTTCCTTTAACTAGATGCCTGGGCCCATAACCAATGTAGAATATATTGAAATGAACAAACCCGTAAAACTTCTAAACGATTTAATGATTTATTGATGAATGACAAAAAATAATTTTCACATCAAAAACTTATAATATAAAAATCAAAGCATACTATGTTACATAGAAATTCAAAAGCCTACTTATGTTAGGTTTGTTATTATTAGAAAAGTATTTAAATTCAAAGTAATATTTTCAACATTATCTTATGATCATGGCAGGGTGGGCTGTTTTGGTTACATACTATCTGGTAACATAATTTTATAATTTAACCATGATTTATCTGGAATTCGCATATTTCGCTAAATATTTTAGCTGAGCACGCATAATTAAAATATAATTTATAATGTGATGTGATGGCAATTGGGTTGGAGAAGATGGTGAACCCCCCCCCCCCTCCAAAATTTCGGCGAGTTATAAGGCCGGTGAAAAAGAGTGCGCTCTGCGTGAACAACCCTACTCACCACCCGCCATTCATTTGAAATCTAGAAATACGTATATTATACTCTACTTATGCCATTCAAATAAATCACACTGAAAATTTAAATATTTGTATTGTATTATTACTCTAAAGTTTGTCTGAAGGCTTAAAATTGAGGCGAGGAGAAGTTCGCCGGGTCCGCTAGTATTTTGTAAGGTCCCTTATATGGGCTCTGATTTTTCTTTCTATTTTCTACTTTAACTAGTACTAAATCACCTATCTCTAAATTAAGTCTATTTTCATATATATTGTTTATTACTCTATTTTCTTTTGCTTTTGTTGATAAGTCTCTAGCTCTTTTTAGTGTAAATTGTAATTTGAGTCGTAGTTCTTGTGCGTAGTCATCCTAATTATAAAATTTTGTATTGTTCTCTACATTGTCAGATGGTAGGGATGGTAATTTTCTGTATACTAATTCATATGGCGAGTAGCCTGTGTCAATGTGTGGCGCCGTGTTATAGGCAAAAGTAAAATATTTAATCCACTTATCCCACTCATAATCATTTGCGGTTGTTAATACAAATTCGTTAAGTACCCTGTGATTTCTTTCAATTGATCCCAGTGTTTCATGATGATAAGGTGTTGAAAAATTTTGTTTAATTCCTAATAACGAACATATGTTACTCATTATTTCATTTTTAAATTCTGTTCCTCTATCTGACTTAAGTATGTACTTTAAATTGTCCGTATTTTAAAATGAATTGTTCAACAAGTATTTTGGCTGTTGTAAGTGCATCTTTTGTCGGCATTGGATGAGCAACGACAAATTTTGTCAGTTCGCACTGCATGGTTAAAATGTATCGGTAATCATTTGAAATACAAAGAGGTCCTACGGTGTCAATTGAAATTACTTCAAAACTATTGTTTGGTGTGTCTGTTAGTGTAAGTGGTTCCTAAATGTGTTTTGTTTGTTTATTTTTCGTACATTTGTCACAATATGAAATAAATTTCTTTACCATCTTTGACATTTTTTTTCCAAATATATTTTTATTTTAATTTGATGATAGTTTTTCTAACTCCTAAGTGGCCTGCATGTGTGGCATTATGGTATTCGTCAATTAGTTCGTATTGCAATATTGCATCTGTTATTTTTGTTGCGGCATTCCATATTAATATTTTTAGTTGAGGACTTTTGTTATTTATCTTTATCTTGGCATATGCTTCTTTTATTTCTTCTTTTGTATATAAATACTTTAAATATTTCATCATTATTTGATAGCGCTAATTCTTTTATATTTTCTTGCTTAATTTTAAATATCAGTTTCCTCAGAATCGAATCTAGTCTCGCTGAGCTATCGCTAAATCTTGCTAGCTTATTAATTTCATTATTCATATTTTGGGTATGTAACTTCTTCATAATCGAATCAGGTTTCGATGAATTATAATTACATCCTATATTCATATTTTTGGTACGCAATTTCTTCATATTCGAATCTGGTTTCGATGAATTATCATTACGTGCTATGTGCACAATATTATTTTCAATATTTATGTCGGCCTCTTTTATATTTTAAAGTTTATTAATATTCAATATCTTCATATTTTGACGTCATTGATGGATATGCATTCCCATATTTGCAGTTGATCAGGGTTCTGAAAAGTATACTTTTCCATATTTCTTTCTGTTGCGAGCTCATTATTTTCATTTATATTATTGTTAGTTGCCTCATTGTTTTCTTTTGATTTGCCTCATTAGTCTTATTTTTCATTGCCATAGTATTTAAAGTAATTTTCTTTCTATTCCATTGTTTTCTGATTTAGTATGTCCGAATTTATTTTATTTTTATATACATTTGAACGTTTCTAAATTTAGTGGAAATTTGACGTTTACAATTCTGTTGTTGTTAGATTCCTAAAGTCTATTGCTAGTCTCAATTTTTTTTGTCTTCCGTGTTCTTCTTGGTTACCAATAGTAGTGGAGCATTGTATAGGCTAATTGATGGTTCTATGTCGTCGGTATTTATTAATTATTTCTCTACGTGTACGTCGCACAGTGGCACATTTTGTGAGTTGGCGGTCAAAATTCTATAATTTTTGACTGGATTGAAATTTTTCAACGAAATTTTTGTTGGATAGAAGACATCTTAAGCTTCAATTAAATGTATTAATTTTAAAATCGGGCCTTATTAAAGTACACTTATATATGATTGAAAAATGACTTTTAAAAATATAGGTATTATCGGCATTAAAAAAAATAAGTTTGTGAATGTAGTGATTTAACATTGCATTTTATAGACAGTAACGTCAACTGAACTAAAAAATTATATACTTAATTAAGCCGTCCACCCGGGTCCATTTTATTTTGACCTTTAGCCTTCTTCTCGCATGGACCACTTAGAATACGGGTTTGAAGCTCATAATTGTTTTAAATATATTAATAATGATATAATATTTAGCATAACTAATTTTATTTTAGTAGTTGATATCCCTGTGAAATTATAGGGCAATCGGTCCACATTTACTCATAGGGCCCTTGTAAGTCAAATTTCGTAAAATAGCCTTGGTGATCATAATTCACTAACAAATGTAAGTTCGACAGCTTTAAATGTTATTATTATATGAACAATTTAAATATATTTTAAACGTGAGTCCATAACAGATATGTAGGAGATCCATATCCGAAAAAAGGTTTTACCATAAATTCTAAGAAAATATTTTTAATCCAAATAAAATAAAATTTCTTTTATAAATTTTCAATATTTATTGTGCTCTTTTGCTATAATTTTTATGTTAATTTGCATAGAATGCATTTTTCATTTAACTGTCTTAGTGAAAATTTCATCTAAGTATGTCTCCTTTTCATCTTCAAAGAGCTGCTTGGCGTCTTTGTCCAATTTCATAGGGGTGGAATTCCAGTTTTGTCGAATGCTGGAGATATATGGATCAGAAGTGCACAGTGAAAGATTAAAGAGGTCTTCATTGGTACTATATCTAGATATCTTTCTTGTGTTGTGCTCGCGAAAATATCTATAATCTTTGTTCCTTTTTTCTTGCGCTTCTTCAGAAATATCTCCAATCGGCAGCATATTGTGTTGAATAATGTTTTCCCCATGATATAGTATTTTATGGACTGTCGATGGCATATTCCTCCAATCATATTTTTCGTTGTATAGTTTCGCTGTTTCATTAGCATACTGACCAATTTTTCCTGCATTTACATTTTTATTGGAGTATGATTTTGTAGCGTTTTATTAATTCAAAATCTACTCCTGTAATAACTGCAGCAATTTCAGGATCAGAAAAAAATTTTCTTGCTGTGTTGCCATCATTTGTGTTTCCTTCTCCTTGCTTTGACTGATCGATCAGTAAACCCTATTCTAAATATTTTTCTTGTACGTGTTTCTTTTTTGCCTCTCTTTTGGCTTTATTTTCGTCACTAATTCGTACTGTTCCTTTAAAATCTAAATCATAGCTTAGCTTTAATATGTGTTCCATAAATCGAATTTTAGCATGGAGTGGGGACAAGCCAAACTCATAAGCTTCTTGGAAAGTAGTGTCTTCTGTTGGAAGTTGACTTAATTGGCTTGCAAATTTTGCAAATAACACATCTCGGTTATGGCCTGTGAAACTTTTCCATAAATCATTGTAAGTAACATTTGATCATTTATTTGAATCTCCTGATCGTTAAGTAACAAAGTTATCGGTTGAAGTTTATCTATTTGTTGTTTAAGTTTAGATACTTCTTCTAATATTACATCCTTCGTTTACTTCTTAAAAGCAAATTTAATTGGTCTGCAATATTTTGTTAGGAAGGTATTTCGTTTTTCCATATGTCAATATCGGTTTCTTTGCTAGTGGATGGCTCAAAATTAATGTTGTTTGTTTTTAGTCTTAACAGAACAAACCATATCATAAATAATTCAGAATCTGATATTTTTTCTGCATTATAATGCTTATATCGCTTTTGTCCAGAAGATCCATCGCATCCCCATTCAGAAATTAATGTTAGGCTACAGTCACCAAGCTTTTTAATATTATCTGCGTCCAATGTATTCAATAATCTTTCCGCAGAATGGTTTAATATGTCTTGCAATACCACCTCTGCTGAACTTTCTGTAATGTTTATGGAATTTTGTGGTGGTAAACAATCTTTTTTAATTAAAACCAAATCTCTATATTCTGGATAAATGGAGCAATGTTTTCTAACTGCCAGCTTTCGCAATCCCATATGCTGATATTTTGTTAGCTTTAAGTCCAGAAATATTGAAAATGCTTCTTCAGATGTAAATTTTTATCATCGGTTCACTGAGAAAATTAAATCGTAAAATCAAAGAAAATACACTTTGTTGCAAAGACTTATTGGTCAGATTGTGCCTAAAGACAAAACAACTTTACCGGAAAGGCGCAAAGTTCTTTAGATTCCCATGAAATATATACTTAAAATCGAAGACTTAAAATCTTGTGGCAAGGATTTACGTCTTTGGAAACACTTAAAAAAGTCCTTAAACTAAGGAAAAAGTATTTTGGCACAAAGACTTTCATTCGTTAGTCTTAAGACTTGAATTTTTGATTCTAAGTACAATTTTCATTGTAACAAAGACGTAATTTTAACATTACTGCAAAGAAATGCAATTAAATTCAACGAAATGATTCTTTGAAATACTAAAGACTGATATGTAGGAACAAAGGCAATTTTCTTTGAAATCTGCTATAGAAATGTTTTAAAAAATTAAAATTTTTCTGCAAAATAAAATATTTAATGAAACCAAACACAGCATTTTTATAAAATTTTTTTATTTCAGTTTAATGTAATAAAAATAAAAAAATAGTTCATATACAGCATAACTTTACTTAACTAATTAAAATCTGACAACATTTTTAGACTTTGACTTTAATACTGACTCTAGACATTTTTAATCTTAAAAGAGTTATAATACATTTTTTTATTTAAGTTTAATACAATAAAAATAAAAAATAGTTCATATATGACCATAGTTCACTTTTCACCCACTAATAGTTATAAGTATATTGACAAAGGTCAAGCGCTGCCACGACGATAGAGCGTTTTTTTATTTTATTTTTTTATATTGTTATTATTATATATTGTATATTGTTATTATAATATATTTAAAAAAAAACACAACACTTCAATTTATATTAAAATTACATATTAAATCACTTGACGAAAAAGAAGAAGAAAAGACAAGGCGCACATGCACAATTGAGCGTTTCTATCGACTGACTTACAATTAATGACAACCACGAAAACAATTCTTTTTATTTTTTACATAAACGTAAACAAATTTAACTTTGAAGACTAAATTCTTTAAAGATACAGGGCCGTATGCAAAAAAAGTTAACAAAGCTTTGCCAAGCAATGTTAAGTAAAGTTGTATTCTAAAAAAATTATTATATCAAAATTCTAAAGTAGGCACCTACGTTTGTTAAGGGTCCCTTAAGTTGATATTTCCAAAATGTGTATTTTGTTCTTCAAATATTTTTGTTAATTTAGCACATATTGATTCATGATACATCTAAAAATGAAGCTAGAAGTGTTAACTCTTATCTTAAATTTATTATTTCTGTTATATTATGGAAAACATCACCAAATTATCCAACTGATTCGAAATACATAGCAAAATCCATAAAAAAATATTAAAATAAATTCAATTATACAAAAATGTTTTAGTGATGTACAAATAGTCAAAACGAATGAAAAAAATCTGGATATTCAAATATTCATTTTATTCGAATAAAATATATTGCCATAATTTTTCTTTGTTCGTCATATTATTTTTACTTTTACTTCATAAAAATGTTTATCTGTTTTCCTTCCATGTCAGAAGCTCATACTTTTTAAATTAGGTTGCTTTACTTCAAGATAATACAAATTTATTTAATAAAATAAAAAATTATTTGAATACTCGAATTAATTTGTATTCGATGTTGTACATCATAAGCCGTGAAGTGGTTGTTGAACACGGTGGTGTTACCAGTATTTATTATTAAATTACAAAATAATTAAAGTTGTTTTTTGCATACAATTTCTTAACAAAGCAATGTTAGCCTTAAAGTGCTTGGTAACTACTATGAACTTTAAAGCTCAAGTAAAATATTTTTTTGCATACGGCCCACAGACTTTGGTTCGTATGCAAAAAAAGTTAACAAAGCTTTGCCAAGCAATGTTAAGTAAAGTTGTATTCTAAAAAAATTATTATATCAAAATTCTAAAGTAGGCACCTACGTTTGTTAAGGGTCCTTTAAGTTGATATTTTCAAAATGTGTATTTTGTTCTTCAAATATTTTTGTTAATATAGCACATATTGATTCATAATACATCTGAAACTGAAGCTAGAAGTGTTAGCTCTTATCTTAAATTTATTATTTCTGTCATGTTATGGAAAACATCACCAAATTATCCAACTGATTCGAAATAGATAGCAAAATCCATAAAAAAATATTAAAATAAATTCAATTATACAAAAATGTTTTAGTGATGTACATACAGTCAAAACGAATGGAAAAAATGTGGATGTTCAAATACTCATTTCATTCGAATAAAATATATTGCCATAATTTTTCTTTGTTCATCATATTATTTTTACTTTTACTTCATAGAAATGTTTATCTGTTTTCCTTCCATGTCAGAAGCTCATGTTTTTTAAATTAGGTTGCTTTACTTCAAGATAATACAAATTTATTTAATAAAATAAAAAATTATTTGAATACTCGAATTAATTTGTATTCGATGTTGTACATCATAAGCCGTGAAGTGGTTGTTGAACACGGTGGTGTTACCAGTATTTATTATTAAATTACAAAATAATTAAATTTGTTTTTTGCATACAATTTCTTAACAAAGCAATGTTAGCCTTAAAGTGCTTGTTAGCTACTATGAACTTTAAAGCTCAAGTAAAATATTTTTTTGCATACGGCCCTTTATCTTTATTTTTTTTAACCGCTCTTGTTTACCGTTGCAAGCCAACATGTGTGAACAAGCAAAAATGTTCACTTATGCATTGAAGACAAAATTCTTTAAAGTTACAGACTTTGTCTTTGTAGCAAGGATGCTTAGCTTTAAAAAAACAAAGAAAAGTCTTTAATTTTAAATACGTTTTTCAATCCCTTATTAGCAAAGAAATTAATCGTTATAGCAAATCTTTTATCTTTACGGAAAAGATAATTTCTTTGATTAAGCTTCAAAGAATTTTAGCCGTTTGTGTTGAAGACGCACCATTTGCTTGTTTAAAGAATAAATCATTGATGCAAGGATTTTTTCTTTCTAACAAAGATATTTTCGTTACAATTTTACAAAGACGTTTTTTCTTTAATTTTAAAGCTTTTAATTTTCTCAGTGTTGGTGTTGGACTGCTCTTTAAAATCCTTCTTATAAGCTTGGGGCTCACTTTCATTACATTTTCTATTATATCAATTTTTTTAGTTTTATTTTTTGTTGGTCCTAGTTGATGGAAAAACGTATCTTTAATTATTTCTTGAGAAAATTCTTCATTAATGCTTTGCAGCTTTCGTCTTCGTTACCTTTCACTACACTCCTGAACTGGTCTGGCAGGTCGGGCCACATTTGCTGGTTTTGGTTGGTTGGCTTTCAAATACAAGTTCGCTTGTAAGCTTGTAATAATTAAGCTTGTAATAATTTAAAAATTCCCTAATGTCTACCTGCCCGAGGGTGCCGGCGTTAATAAACGCCACTGGCTCTAAATGGTTGAAGGCAGATGAATGCCTTTAATTTTAAATGAAGTGAACTATTTTTTTTGATGGTTAGAGCTCAGCAAGGAGCTCACAAGAAAGTTGTTTATTCATTAATTTAAATACAAAATTGTATTGGCTTATATACTACTTATGAGAATAATGCTTAACCTATCTTAACATAAGAGAGAAAAGAAAAAGGTAATAAGCAAATTGTTCCTCTTAGTTTCCCACGGTAGGCGTGCGGCGTGTGTCTCATAAGAAATTTGGAAAACATAGATTCTGTATTGTTTATATTTATATATAAACACACTATTTATTATTAAATATGATTTATTCAAGTGAATTATGCTGCGGCCTTTGAGCAGCCTGGTGAGTGTCAAATAGCCGTTGTACAAAATACATATTTACGTTGCAGTCTACCAATGCATTTATCTAACACTTCATGCAGCGGTATTTGCCCGAATGCATGAGTGTCAAATGTCCAAAATACTTTCAATGCAATTGGATGTTATGTATGTTGCGGTCAAGTTGACTTTAAATGTTTACTACGCAATGTTAGTCGTAGTGATAGTTAGAACACGCTACACCTCCACCTTTTATAAGAATGTTCATATAACGTTAATTTTATGGACATTCTTTTACAATTTTTTTTTTCTTATGTAAATAATTTTGTGTTTTAAATTGTAAAGAAATATTTATTATTATATATGTATATGTATATGTATATTTAGTCGTAGTCCGGACATACGTGTACATTAATTTTATTTACTTTTATATAACTTTAGCCTATTTTTATGCAGTACTTGTGTTTTATTAGTTGTCTTATCAACTATGGTTACATTATTTCTTAAGTCTATTTTCTTAACCTTGTAAGGTCCTCTATATTGTATTTCTAACTTATGACCTGCTTCATTTTTGAGTAAAACTAGATCTCCTATCTTAAAGTTATAATCAAGTATATCCTTATCATAGTTTAGTTTTTGCCTAAGTTTATTTTTATCTAATAATTGCCTAGCTCTCTTATATGCTATTTCTAACCTAAATTTTGTTTCTTTGGCATAGTCATCTATGTTATATAGTGGTTCTACTTTATCTACATTGAATATCTGAAAACTGTTAGGAGTTTTTGCAAAGACTAACTCATAAGGACAATAATTATGTATTGTCGAAGGTGTTGTATTAAAACAATAAGTAAAATATTTTAGCCATTCGTCCCAATCATATTTGTCTATAGATATATAGGAACGTACGTATTCATTGAAAGTTCTATGACTTCTTTCTATTGTGCCTACTGTTTGGTAGTGATGAGCTGTCGAAGTTAATTTTTCAATTTTTAGTAGATCACATAGTTCTGTTAATATAGAATTTTTATATTCTGTTCCCATGTCCGAAATGAACGTCTTCATTGGACCATAGGTAAGTATAAAATTTTCAAATATTGCCTTAGCGATTGTTTTAGCGCTTTTGACTCTTATTGGTATAGTAACTAAATTGCGTATTCATTTCCAAATAATGATTTTGGGAATGGTCCTATTGTGTCTACCACTACCGTATCAAATGGTTTTGTTGGCGTTGGTGTCACAGTCATTGGACTTTTGTTATGTTTTAGGGTCTTAGCAGTTTGACATTTGTGACATGTTTTTACGTATTTAGATATGTCCTTGGACATATTTTTCCAATAGTAATATCTTTTTATTTTTTCTAATGTTCTATATATTCCACAATGTCCTCCTTCTATTGGATCATCGTGATATTTTAGCATAATTTCAAGAATTGCCTTGGCATTCTTATTATTGATTTGGGTCACCTCATTTAGTAGCGCTACTTTAATTTTATTTAATATTTTATTGCCCATAATTTTAAATTCATTAATAGAGATAAAAATTTTCTCACTAGGTGTAACTTGTAAATTATATATATTGTGTTTACCGGCCACTTTTTCGAGCCTAGAGAAAAATTGTCCTAAATTCTCTTTAGTAAACAAATCATTAATATGTATATATGTTACTATAGATTTTCCACGTTTGATATAACATCTTCCGGGGGAAATCTTTAGTTTATAGTATTTTCTGACGTCAGTGTTTGTTAAAGGTACATTTATACTGGGCTTATCATTATTTTTATTTTTATCAAATTTATGCTGTTTATTACTATTCATTTCTTTTTTATTGGTCATCGATCTGGTCGTGACTTTTAATATAGAACAAATTTTATTATTCATGTCTTTTAGGTCATTTATTGTAATTCGCGATAGAGCGTCAGCAACATAGTTATCTTTTCCTATTGTATTGATCTTAGGGGAAAGTCCGAGTTTTCTAACTATTTCCGTGGTTTCTATTTCTTCAGTTGCTAAATTTTTGTCTCATTCCATTGTTACAATTGATATTGTTAGTATATCTATTATAGTTATAGTTATTACTATTATTATTATTAAAAAAATTTAATAACTTTTTTTCTTTTCTTTTTAATTTTCTTCATTTTCTTGTCTTGTTAAAACGTAATTGATAAAAAGGTACTATTAAATTTCTGTGTCTGAATACTCTATTATACAATCCATTATATTCTCTCTATATGGTGTGTTTTAATATATCTGTTAGACTTTATCTAAATCATTTGCTCTGCTAGAATATTTTTTCTTTAAAATTTTGTGGTGTATCTTATACATTTTCAAAACAAAGTTAAAAAAATCGATAATATACAAATAATAATTAGAATTATTTCAATTAATTTTAAATCAATTTTTTCGGGTACTACTTCTACCTCATTTATTACATTTGCATTTAGGTTTTCTAATTTCGATTCTGTTTTACCCATGTTTACGAATTTATATATTTTACGAAATTATTGGTGCATACTATTTTCATTTTCTATACGTTCTGACCACCTGATTGCACGAACTGTCATTTCTTCTACACGAGTATTATTTAAGACATCGTCCTCAGTTGGGACACCTGGCATTCCTATTATTGTCCAAATCTGTGCTAAAAATTCTATTCTTTGTTGTATTGGTAGTTCTTCTTCTTCATAAATTGCTTTTGTTTTAGACTTATTTTCCCTTTCCATTATAAAGGACCATACAAAAGTTGAAATACCTCATGCATTTTATGCACTTACTTATTACTATTTATTGTTCCGTTAATGTATATAAGTATTTAATCAATATTTTCATAAATTTTGTTTAAAAAAATGTAATTTCACTTTACTTATTTTATTTATCTATCTATTCAATTTTTTTTCATAGTAGGTGCGTTTTTTTTTGTTGTTGGTACATTTTGCTGGCACTTTCAATCTTCCTTGGTTGATCAATATATGTACATATGTATATAAGTATATTTATATTGCTGTATTGTTATTTGTTTTTGTTGCTGGGAATACATTTGATAATTGATAACGAATGTTGTTGGGCTGCTACTATACAATATTCATAAAGTATGTTGCTGCTGCACTTGATACTGCTGCTGATGATAACAAGTCCTTTTTTAAAATAATATTAATTATTTGTTTTATTGCCTCTTGGCCAGCCGGACATCTTTCTTCCTCTGGCAGAGTGTTTTGGCTGGTCTGCCAGGACCCAAAGGAAGTCTCCGCTCTAAGGTCGCAAGTTGTAAATATTTTTTTTCTTAAGACTGGCAGGATCGCCATGTAATAATTAAGCTTGTAATAATTTAAAAATTCCCTAATGTCTACCTGCCCGAGGGTGCCGGCGCTAATAAACGCCACTGGCTCTAAATGGTTGAAGGCAGATGAATGTCTTTAATTTTAAATGAAGTGAACTATTTTTTTTTGATGGTTAGAGCACAGCAAGGAGCTCACAAGAAAGTTGTTTATTCATTAATTTAAATACAAAATTGTATTGGCTTATATACTACTTATGAGAATAATGCTTAACCTATCTTAACATAAGAGAGAAAAGAAAAGGTATATGTTTAATGAGCAAATTGTTCCTTTTAGTTTCACACGGTAGGCGTGCGGCGTGTGTCTCATAAGAAATTTGGAAAACATAGATTCTGTATTGTTTATATTTATATATAAACACACTATAAACACACTGTGCATCGCACAGTGTCATGAGTTCATAGAACGAGCGGCCAAAAATAGGACTTATCGAAAAGAAATGAAATTTGGCGCATATGTTTTAATTGGTAAAATATAATCACACATAAAATTTGGCCATTTAATTTCCAAGGATTCGTGTCCTTCCCATATATCCTGAAATAAAAAATTATCATAACAGTGAGAAAAATAATTTTAACTTAATGAAATTGTGTAAAGACACTTATTTTAACACATTTAATGCTTCGTAAAAATTTCGTTAAATTCAGAGAAAGAATACGCGTACCTCAAAAATTGTCTTTTTAAAAAAAGTAAAAAGCATCAAAACAAATTGTCTTCACTTATAGTAAGTTAAATGTTTAACTAGACACAATATATAATATAAATCACATCTACAATTTGGTCATTTAAATTTCAAGGACTAGTATCCTGGAACTGTCCTGGAACTAAATAATATACTGAAAATTTGCAAATTCTAACTTAAAAAATATTGTAAAATTAAATTGTAAGGGGTAGAAAGGTGGACAAGAGTACAAAAAATTTTAAATGTACTTGTAGAAATGTAATATGAAAGTATGAAAAATATTTTTTTCTATAGACCACTTAAATCGTACTTTTTCACTCAATCCAAATTACAAGTGATAATTATTAATGAACAAATAACATCAAAGTTAGTTGTAAATATTCTGACAACAAGACATAGTTGAACGGAACAGCCAGCCGTTTTCGAAGGCCACTAAACCTTCCTCATACTACACAATCGAAAGAAAAGCTACATGTTGCATTTGCACTTACGCAAGACCATTTGCATCAAACATCGAATAACGCCAATATTTTTAGTTTTAGCCTTGCTATTTTTTCTTGAGATTCTATGTTTTATGAACATGGCAATAATATTAGTTGATAAATGGGATTGGTTGGCATCTGGAATAATAAAGCAAAACGAACACAATGGTCGAAATAAAAACCAAAATACAACTGATAAAAAGCAGTTGTCTCATGGTGAAAAAAGTTGTAATACATAATAAAAATTTGGCAACTACAACTCAACTATCATTTATATTTTGGCCGGAATCGGTATACCGGTACGTACCGGTATAGACGTAAACGGTAGTCTGGATACCGGTATTTTCTAACCGAAATGGATTTGATATCGGTATTTGAATCGGTATCGGTATTTTTACGATACCGTTTGCCAACCTTGATTTTAATATTCTATTCTTACATTGTTACAACATACATATATTTACGATATTTCTTTAAAATAAATATGTAGATTAAAAAATATACAAAACTGCTGTTCCTTCATATATTTGCATAGCCATACATATGTATGAATTTCTAAATTAAGTACATTTATTAAATGAAATTTGGTGAAATTTTGATTGTTTGATTAATGTAAGCATTCTTTTTAAATAAAAATTAACACAAAAACATTTATAAGACAAATTTTTAAGTGAATTAAGCAAATAGAATACAGCTATTACACAGTAGAAACATATCATGTAAAGACTTATTGACGACTGTTACCGCAATTATTGAATAATTTTATAATAAAGCTCCCAAATCATTTAATTAAGAATTTGACTGGCTTGTTTCTCATTCTTCTTAAAAAATTTCCAGGAGAATTCATATCGTTAAGTACACGCAAGCATATCCTGAGCCACAGTCTATCTAAATGTCTCTAATTTTTCATATTATTTCTCCCAAAATATTTCCTTCAGGGTTTCAATAATAGCGTCGACTTATAATAATTTAAAGTATTGTAAACTCAGAGTTTTTACAGTTTCTTTGATCTTAAAATTTTCACTACAATTTAAAAAGAAAAAAATTCACTAATTTTGCGACAAATCACTTCAACTTTGTTTAACTTTAGGAAACGATTTGATTATTGCAATCATTGATACTTATACAAAGTATTCCACTTTCTTATGTTATTGTGACTGATAAGTCATTAAGGCTGTTTCAGACTATAATACAACTTTTAATAGTCTTGACTTAAATGCATCGCTGATCTAATTTCAGTTTAAAAAATTTCAAAAAACAATAACAACTCAGCATGTCAGACTTTCTTTTTCGGCAAAAGTGTTAATACTTGTATTATAGTCTGAAACTGCCTTTACGAAATACATCTTGCATGTAGTTTTCCAGTAAAGCAATAATTTTTCTAGTACAGTATTTTTCGGTTAATTGACCCTACGGTTAATTGGTTTCCACGCTTAATTGAACCACATGATCGGGCAAAAAAATATTGCATACGAAAACATGTGTAAATTTCCTCGGATAATTGAACCCGGTTTATTGATTTTCCCGCTTAATTGGTTCAAAATTCATGTCATCAAAAATAAATTTCCTCCTACTTTTACCCGGTTAATTGCATTCTTATTGAAAAATAATCTAACATTTTTGCACATCATATTTGACATCATTTGTGAAAAACACTGGGTGGCATCTCTACTAATTGAAATAATAATAAATACCTGCGTATACACATACATATACATATGTACATTTTTTTCTGTTACTTGCATTTTTTTCGTTTAAGGTAAAAAAAATTATTTTGAAAAACTTAAAGTGCACATATGCGATTTCTTTTAATTCATTAGTATGTAGTTCCAATTATGCTTGATTTCTGTAATTGAACAAACTGTTCAATTAAACGGGATTCTTGTAATTGAACGAATTGTTCAATTAAGCGGGTATCGGCTAATTGGTTCCCCGGTTAATTGAACAAAAAGTTGTGCAAATTTTGATGTGCAATTAACCGAAAAATACTGTAGTCAAATTAGGAGAAATGGTACGATTATGACTTCAATTTAATGAAATTTTTCGTATAAATTTGAACAGCTCACATTTTTATTTTGTATAAAAAAATTATGCTTGTTTATCGGTGTCGAAGGAAATCTTTCTTTCCTACAGTAACATTTGAAACAAAAACAAAATCTTATAATTTGTTTCTGTTTTAAATAAAATTGTTAGAATAAAACATTTCCTTCCTTCCCTGTATTAGGGTTAAAACAGACGATGAAAAACTTAAAGAATTCATCGTGTAAGTTTAGTCATACAATCATTCAATCGACCTTTTGTAATATATAGACAAAAACACTGAATATATTGATATTAACGTAAAAAAGAATTAAAATGCAAATTTCTTATGTAAATGAATATGAATTTCACTGTCACTTACGTTGTTTTATAAATATGTGTGCCACAAAAGTCTATATATCTATGAAATAAAGTGTACTTTTAATTTCCCGGGAAAATTTCAAAAATTTCCCGGGAATGTAAGTTAGACATTTCCCGGGGTTTCCCGTCCGGGAATTCCCGTTTCCCAAACCCTGTTTCTCTCTTGCTTTTTTGTTTTTATTTTGCATGAATTGAAAAACAACCCTATTTTATACTACTTGCAAACTCTTTAATGACTAAAACTTTAAATAAACATACATGCATGAGTTGATTGAGCTGAATCAAAATAAGTAGTATAAGTATTTTTCTGAAATTATAAATCAAACTGAGGTGATTTATGAGTGTCAGTGTGGATGACTTTGATGTTGACGTCGCATTCATATTTATTTCAACTTATACTTATAAATCAATGTCATGGTGAGTATGAGTAAATCAGAGTAGTTGATTTTAAATGATGTCTACTCACTTACATTTAAAACTTTATGAGTCAGTATGAATAGCGAAAACATGATTCATTGCGCTTCTCTGGTACCAAAGTTTATCCTTTCCGATATTTTTTATTGTGTGGTATTGCTATCCATATAGAAACATAACGTGAAAGACGTAGCACACATTTTAAAAAATGATTACAACACAATAAATGCCAGATGTGTATTCGGTATTACACACTTGGTTTTATTTATATACTTACCCATTAGCCAACGCTCAAGCTATTGTAAAAACATACCCAAACATACGCACGAATATAACGTTGCCTCCCATGCTCACGCATCACTAATTCCCTTTGACAATCCTAAATATCTTACGCTTCAATTTCTCCAACCTTCAAATAAGTTCATTGCTCATAAATTATATATTTTATTCATCTCTTCAAACCAGTGTACGAAAATAAACTGTACATTATTTAATGTATTATACAAAGGGTAAGATATGACAACTTTCTACTTTGTGTATGTTTACATGTACACTACGCGATTGGAATCACAATGATGTTTCAACTCAAGTAAAATACTTTATAATGCACTCTGCTTGACGGTCATAGCATGTAAATTAAAATTGTTGTGTACATCTATGTGCAAATAAATTATATTTTAGTGTTCTTTGCCAAAGTGTTAGTGCTTCATAAGCAAACCTTGTAAAGATATGTACATCCATTCATGCATGCATGTATGCATGCATGTATGAATGGATGTTCATACAAAGATGTGAAATTTAAAAAAAAATTGGTTTTCGGTGAAAGGAAAGTAACTAAGAGAGAAAATTATTGAGAGTATAAAGCAACACATCGTCGGTTGGTTTCTGGTTTGCTGCAAATAGAATGTATTTTGAATATACCGTGCCGCAAACCAATAGCCAACCGACGACAAAACATTAGTGTTGCCGAACTCTTCGATATTATCTATACATGGAACAAACCAATTTTTCCACAACTATATTTGAATTACAAAATATATATGTAATTTTAATATAATTTTGCTAGAATTATTCAGTGGAAAGAATATTATAGTTTACACTTTTGATAATCACGTTGCATACATAAATATTTTGACACATTTCGTGTTATATTAAAAAATTATATAAAAAGTATTTTGTTTGTCATTTATATATCGCACACTAAATCATAAAGAGTCAGATGCTGAGTAGTTGCAAACAACTGTTGATACTGTACAAATGACGCAAGCATGTGACATAAAAACAAGCATAACGATATTTTATATTCTTCAAGAATACTGTATTGCAAAAGAAATTGTTGAGGTCGTTATAGATTTCTTCAATTAACTGGTTTCTAAAAAAGAAAAGTCACTTCTTGAAGTTCAAACTCTTTAAACATTAAGAAATAAAAATTAAACTAAAATAAAACTAACAACAAAAACATTCATAGACATCCCACAAACATACATAATTTGGGATTGACAACATTGTTTTTACTGTTACTACGTTTATACGCGCACTATTTGCAAATAAAAATATTTGCAAATAAATTACTCACTGTTTATACGGCGCAGCAAAAGTACACAAACTTGGTAGCACTTCTACAGAAAACTTACTTATGTTGATAAAAAAAGTAGTGTAAATGTATAAAATATCAAATAGTTATTTGTTTTAATTGTCATTATTTGCTTATATCTATGTTTTTTGTGCAATATTTATACATTTATTGTATTTTGTTATGAAACATTTGTAAGCGTGGCAACCTCAAGCATTTTATTTGCAAATAGTGCGTTAATCGTGAATAGTTTTCTGAATTAGTAAGTATCAATAAAAACAATAATATGGCAACAATTTACAGTTTTATTTGCAAATAAGCCCTGCGTATAAACGTAGTATGTGTTAAGAAGTGTGAAAATTTTTGTCTGCGATAAAATATAAAATTTATTGAAATAAAATAAAGATTTTGGTAAACAATATCGTACTATCCTCAACAGAAGTCATTATAGTATTGTCTGGAATACTCACGTTTGGTGTATCTGGCTGTGAACTTCCTGTGTATGTATGTACATATGTACACTTGGATCTACATTTCTTTAAGTGCTGAATTGTGTTGCTGTCGGTATCTAGGCATTGCGGTTTAAGTGGAAGAACTGAAACAACTTCAGTAGCGTTTGGAAGAGTGTGGTTGTACTCTTTTAAGTCATTATAGTAAGGTGGGAATTGATAGCATATGTATGTATGTATGTAAATTCCTAGTACATGTTCATATAATTCATACATATCGTCGCTGTTTTAACTAACTGACCTAACTGACATTTTGTAAATTTTACAGGAGAGGAGCGTTATTGATTTTACCTACATGTATTCTTACGGAAACGTCTGAAATATTTTTACTGTTATAGGCTCGACAGTAATGTTTACAGTCATAAAAATTGTGGACAAGGTCTATTATGACTCATAAAGTCTAATAGTGGACTTAACTCATTTTTCAAAATGATGTCAGTTAGGTCAGATAGTTAAAACAGCGACGATATCAACTGTTTGCTTTGTATATGCATTATTGTTATCTGCTTAATGCTATAACGTGTTGTCAGGCTGGTTTTATGTACGTATGTATGTACATATATGCCTAAGCGCATGCGTTATAGCAAATGAGCAATAAAAGGGCTTTGCAATTTACATCACCAGAAAGTACTGATAAAAACGATAGTAAAAAAATTTTAAGCGGTGTAAGTATGCAGCCAGTAAATCAAAGCAGCTCCCAAGATGTTTTTTCATAGGACAAATTATGTAAATTGTTGGATGCAAAATTGAAGGATGTCACAAGGAAAGCTCTCACAAATGATATTAATAAGCTAAAAGAAGAAAATTTAACATTAAAAGCAGAAATAAAAAAATTATCATCTAGAATTGAGCTTATGGATCCCAAATGTCGTTGTCTCTCTCCTAAGTGAAAGAAATATAAATGATGTTAAAGCTGAGTTCAAACAATTATGCTCAGACATTCTAGATGTTGAAGACAATAGGATCTCAACTTTTTTTCCAAGAGAGAAATCTATTTGTTTTTTTTTTTCATTAGAGACAAGTTGGCTAGTTTATAATGTATCTGTGGCAAAAAATAAATTGGCAGGACGAAAGGTGTTCATACACAGAGATTATACCATAGAAGAACAATATGTAAGATATAATCTGCGTCAGCTGAGCAGAAACATTTCAAGGCATAATAAATCGGTCAAAGTAAGACTAGGAGAATTTTGCATCTATATAGACAACAATAAGTAGACATGGTCCAATGGCAAAATTATGGCTAATTCAAGCAACAATGCTGAATTTTTTAGCAAGTTAGCAGAAGAATGTAATTATCATGTGGAAATTTCTGTTAAAAGCATAAGCAGTAATTTACCCTTGCAAATTCCACTACAGCAATAGCAATTTAATATGTGTCGATTACTATAATGTAGCTAATTTGGCAAATTCAATAAAATTTGGTAATCTTATACCTTACGTTAACACCTTTGATTTATTTTTGATGTGTAAGCATCTATACGATAGGGGATAAAAATCTTTTTCACAATACAATCACAAATTTTGAGTAGGATCATCATCACACCGCATTATGAGTGGATTAGTGTTTGAAAGAAGCAACACAATACAATCACAAATTTTGATTGAGATCATCCCCTTCCAACATTTGGAAGTTTCTTTCATCGTCCATCGTCAAAGCCATTACGTCTTACTCACTTCCAGACATTAATTGGAAGATAGTTTGAATTTCACAATAACAATTTACATTGCAGTTGTCTCTTAATCATCCAGACGACGTTTGGAAGATATTTTGTTGTTTACAACACCAGCCGAAAATGACATGTGCCGTTATGGATATAATAAACAAAAACAACACTATGCACTTCTGGAAAGTCGCAGTGACCGCGAAATTAAATTAAAAAAATTAAAAGAATGCAAAAAAGAAGTTTTCGAAATCATCGAGATTATATTTTTTTTGTCTTTTGCTGTGGTCGGTCAGTGGTAAAGTGTGACTTTGTTTTGTTATTGTTGTAGTTTTTACATAATTGTTAATTATTTGTTAATTTGATAATTATCCCATAATCAATATGAGTGAATTATCTGTAAAAATTGTCTGTCTTCTTGAAGAAACGCAGAAGTGACTTCTTGAAGTAACACAGAAGTGACTTTTTGAAGTTACTTCCGGGGGTACAGCTTCTCAATACGGAAGACGCTTCTACAATGAGAAAATGGTATCGCAGACGATGAGTTTCTACTTCTTAGCGTCACTTCTGAGTCACTTCCGCGATAGAAAATGTTGGCAGGGTCATCACACAGCATTATGAAGTATGAGTGTATTAGTGTTTTGAAAGAAGCAACACAAACTTTTTTAAACTATTGTAAATAGGTACATAGGAATTTGCTGGTTTTTGTTTGTTTTATTTAACTTGATAAGTCCTAATTTACACTAAGCATGTCCTATTGCTAAACTGATTAATTTTTTAGGAGAAAGAGAGACGAGGGGAAAAACGTTTCTGTCCCCCTCGTCTCTCTCCCGAACAAACTAATAAGCTTAGCAATAAGACTTGCTTAGTCTAAATTAGGACTAATTGCTTTATTTTAATTGCAATGCGTACACAACAACAAGAACAGCAACAACTAAACGATGAACAACAGGAATTAAAAAGTAAAAGTAAAGGTATTTACCATAGATGGGCACTTTGCAGTATTACTACAATTTCAGTAAAAATAATATTTTAACCAGTAAATATCAAAGTATTAAAAATGATATAGTATTAACTGCTAAATTTGCAAATTGTTTATTTTATTTAATACCAAGATATTTAATATGCACAAACTGGTACTCGGAGCTAGAAACACTTGAAAAGCTCACGGAAAATCTCAACCCGATTAATTTTTGTATCTTTCGTGATTTAAATGCGAGAATTTCAGAGGAACAAAGCCTGGACCAAATTTGCTACAACACTACCCAAATATTCGGGAATACAAAATTTCTAAAAACAAAATTTTAAATTCACAAGGTAAAAAACTGATGGACTTCGCAGAAAATGTGGGAGGTGTTATTCTCAATGGCAGGATGAAAGGCGATGATAAAGGTAAATACTGCTTTTGCGGTGTGATGGTAAACTCCGTCATAGACTACTTTATATGTTCATATAGCTTTCTTGAATTCGTTGATGAATTGTCAGTGGCAACTGAACGGTACTCTGATCACATGCCGTTATGCTTGAAGATAAATTCTTCAAATTACGCTGGAATAGCAAACATGCTGCCAAGTATAGGAATAATATATCTTCTCTAGCTACAAATGTTGATCAACGTATAAGCGCTCATATCGATGAAATTGTATCTCCATTTACAACAAAAGTCAAACAGTCTGCCGTTATAAAATCAAATAAAAAGGATTTTGATCCGAGACAAAAATGGTTTGACTTGAAGTGTTTTCGAGCCCGCAAACATATGATGAACTCGCTTAAACAATACAGAAAAAAATTATACAAATCAGCAAAGCTAGAATCAATTTCATTAAATTATGTAACAACAAAAAACAAGAATATTATAATAAAAACTTAAGTTTACTAAATACCGTAAAATGCAGCAGTGATTGGTGAAAATTGTCTAACTCGCTGAAAACGTACAAGCCCAATATTAGAATAATTTTAAAGGCAGACGATTCTCTTAATAGTTTCAGCTCAACGTTACAAAGTCCAGCAAATGAACATGCAATCATGTGGTCAATGCCATATAACATTAACGCATTTTTGAACTCTGCCATTGAACTTTGCGAAATGCTATCTGTTATAAAAAATTTAAAGCTGAATAAATCCCCTGGGGAAGACGGTAATCCATGTGAATATTATAAATTTGCTCCTAACTGCGTCATTAATGAATTACTAAATTTATATAACAAAATATTTCTGCATGAAACTATACCGACAAGTTTTCGTACATCAATTTTAATTCCACTATTTAAAAAGGTGATCCGAATGTCCCAGCTAACTATCCTAGACTATCTCTAATCAACACAATAAGTAAAATTTTTAGCTCCATTCTTCTAAATAGGATAACTGATTGGGTAGATATACCTAACGAATATCAGGCTGTTTTTAGAAAGGAATATTCTACTGTAGATAACATATTTAATCTAGTAAAAATCGTTAGTGTAAACAAAAATATTGGAAAAAATACATACGCCTTTTTTGTTGATTTTTCATGCGCTTTTGACACAATACCAAAACAGCCTGTTTTTTAAGCTTTCCTGTACCGGTTTATCATCTAAAATAGTAAGAATATTACAAAGTTCATATGAAAACACAACTTGTCGTATATGGGCGGTACATCCTTTTCCAACCAATTCGTTTTTGATATGGGAGTAAAACAAGGTTGTATTTTGAGTCCAATTTTATTCTCGTTGTATGTAAACGATTTGGCAGATGAACTTCCATGTGGTGTAAACGTTGCTAATACAACGGTTAAAGTCCTTCTTTATGCAGATGATATTGTAGTTTTATCCGACTCTCCTACAGATTTACAAAAAATGATACATGCTCTACATAAATATTGTCAGATATGGAACTTAAGTGCTAATTTAAATAAATCAAAGATAATGGTTCTGGCACACGTTTACCAAGAACATTAAATTGGTATTACGGTACTGAAAATAATGAGATCGTGAACAGCTATAGTTATCTAGGTGTCATTATCACCTATAATCTTTCATTTAATAACCATCTGAAGCATAAACTCTCCGCTTCCAAATTGTTGTAAAGTTGTTTATAGTTAGCACCAGATTCTCAATAGTAGCTTCAAGACGACTAAAGTTAAAGCTAGAGTTTGCATTCGTTGAATTACTTGGCGGTGGAACATTTTGTGGTCTTAGCAGCATCGGCATACGATACACGTGAAGTAACTAGTTGGCCAGCTTGAGGAAGAGTGGCGGAGTAAGCATTTGCTCATTGAACTGGAGCTAATTTAGGTTTTTGACCCATATCCTGATTTTGATTTATTCTTTTCACATGCATATAAGCAAATTGAATGAATTTCTTAAGTTTTCTGTAAATAAATTAAATATATTTTTCATAAATTTCTTCTCAAGTTCTTTTTTATTTCATGACTTATATTTTTGGCTATATTGTTAATGTTATTGTTATCAGCTTCAGCGCTGAAGATTGAAGCTGAAAGAGGCACATCTTCAATATTTTCCACAGGGACTTGCTCAATATTATATTACAAACAAATGTTGTGTAATGCACAGCAAACATTGAGAATTTATGCTGCTTTTTCTGGAGCATAGTGTTACTCTCTTGCAGCTAAGAGGCAACGAAATCTTGCTTTCAAGAGTCCAAAACTTCTTTCTATGATAGAACGTGCTTTTGAATGCTTTTCATTAAAATATGATTCTGCAGCATTTTCAGCAGAATTTCTGTATGGAGTAAGAATCCAAGGCTCTAGGGGATAACCAGAATCACCTAAGTAAATACTATGCAATATTAATAGATTTTATCATTAATTTCGCAAAAAGTTATGTATGTGATTACCAAGTATTCCAGTTGATCTGTTTCCATTTTCAAACAATTCTTTCAAATAGTGCCTCTCGCGTGATAAGTTCCACACATGAGAGTCATGGTTAGCACCACCAAAGGTTCCATTTACAGCCTGTTAATTCGTTTGATTCTTTTTATTTTTTGTATCAAAACAAAAGGAATCTCTAGTCCAATTAAACTTTAAGCAAAACGCTTACTTCGTTTTGTTTAACTTTTTTGTTTATATTTTTGTCAAGTCTCAAGTGAAGTTTAATTCTTTCCCACAATTTAATTAAAATAATTTATTTCTCACACATATGTCAAACCAGGTATGAGAACCACCATGTCAGCATAATTGATGAAATAAATATAAAAAAAATTTTTTCACGTGTGCGTCAAACTACCAGCTAGACAGTAGTGAAATAGAATATCTGTTTTGCTTAGCTTACGATGGTAATGAATTTGGCAAGAAAATACTGAACAATTTCTGGCCATTTTACATTTTGTTTTTATTCTTATTTTTTATCAATTCTATTTTTTGTTATTGTATTAATTTTAAGTTTTGCTTAAGATTTTGTATAAATACTTTAGTTATTCAATAAAGTTTGTGATTGCAACTTAAATCGTCCCCTACTACACCTCGTTAGGTCAATTATATTATACTGGTGTACTACCTGAATAACTAATTGATTATTTCATAACTTAACTTATTCTTGTGTATCATTCGGATAAACAACAACAATCGTTTTTCAAATAACTTAACCTTGTGTATCACTCGGATAAACCTCAAACATTTACATATCAGTTAAGACAAGCAAACGAGTCTGGTATTAACATTTTTGGCGACCGTGACAGGACCTGCAATCCTCGAATTGAACAAACTAATAGTGTCCTACCCACAATCGTTCAATCACAGCTAAACCACCATGGAAGCAACTTCAGCAAAACCGCTCCGCCAACTAAAGGAAACGGGAGAGCATATTGCCACCATTATTCGAAATTTCACCAAGGAGTCAGCCAGCCTGAAAGCCGCAATATATTACCAGGAATGACTTACTCGTCTAAAGACATCTTAGACAGAGTTTGACACAGCTGATAATGAATGACGAGAGTTGAAGGACGTAGACACATCTGATGAATACTTCACATCCGACTACTATACTCGAATTGAGGCCATGACGACGAAATATATAGCTATAATGGAACGTGAACTCGATAATCAAGGTAAAGAATCCGGGAAAAAAGAACTTCCTAATCCCAAACCTTCAAATACAGGTCAAACGCAAGCCGGGGCAACTGGGGGACATGATCCCAATCCCAAATCGGCAAATACAGGTCAAACGCAAGCCGGGGCAACTGGGGGACATGATCCCAATCCCAAATTGGCAAACACAGGTCAATCGCAAGCCGGCGCAACTGGGGGACACGATGGATTTATCAGCCGGTCACTTGGAAAAATGGCGGCGCTTACTCGACAGCTAGAAGGCCTTCAGTTGCAACCAGGTCAATATCAATCTTACTACGATGTAAAAAAGGCCACTATCTCTCAGCTGTGGCTTTAATTAGAAAGGCTTAATGATGAATTACTGGACAAATTTCCTGACTAGGGATGCCAATTGGGATCGATTTTTGGAAATCCCGGGATTCGGGATTTTGTAATCCCGGGATTTTCGGGATCTCGGGATTTTCGGGATCCCGGGATTTTTCGGGATCACGGGATTTTCGAGATATCGGGATAGAATTTTTTTCGTAAAATAAACTATTTTTTTAAATAAATATTACTTTAATAACAATTTAATGCATTTTAGAAAGTTTATGTTCATAATTTATCATTCCACAATTGTCTTTAAAGTGAACAATTTGCTCATACGAGTATGAAAATAAAAATCAAAAGAATTTTTCTCATCTATTTTTAAGTTGATTAATCACATTTGATGTTAGAGAATTTATAGTGAAAACAATAACTTAATATATTGTTAACTATATTGTTTTCAATATAAATGTTTTACTATAATCTAAACCAAAACTAATGTATCTGTGGAGTTTTAGCACTACCGCTTAAGTTGACTTACGAAAATTTTTAGATTCACTTTCGTTTTTGTTACATAACAAACATGTCGAAAAATTAAAAGAAATGTATACACTATTCTAATCAAATTCGATTAATTACGTCTAACGATCACATTTTTATAGGCACATATATTAAAAGTTTGCGTGAGCACTTGAACAGTATTTTCGCTATACAGAAAAATTTTTAATTCTTACATAGGTTGTTTTCTACGAGTTCAACAGATACGATACATATGTATTCATACGTTCGCTTAGAGGAGTATGGTTTATTAGTGTCCTGGCCTTTTCCTCTGCAACTCGAATAAAACTATAATTTAGTCGAACTCATTCAGTCGGTCGTTTTTGATTAAAACTATTTATCAAACCCATGTAATTTAAATGGGTTTGATCTTAGGTTTGCGTCAAAAACTACCTAAACGGTCTAAGTAAAAAAGAAAATAATTTTCATCTGCAATGTGAAAAACATACAAACACACTCGAGCAGTTTTTTAGACAAAATACTCCGCATTATTCTATAAATATTTCTCGCTTTTACGTCAACCGGACAACAAAAAGTTTTCACTTGCCTTGTATCAAAGAATATAAATTGTGAAGAATATAAATGATGATTTATGATTCCAAAGCTAATATGTTTCTTTTGTTTTCAAAATAATTCTAAAATGTACATGTATTGTAGCACCTTTGATGAAAATTGCCGTAAGAAAGTAGTTTATTTATTTTGCTCTTATTGTTAATTTATAAGAAATATGTCACGAATAGTCATTAAATTGTTAAAACTGTACGTATAAAATTGTATGGGACTTTTAAATATTATAAAAAATACCATAAAATCAACGAAAATTTGAATTTATAAAGTTTTTTATATAAAAATTGCTAAGAAATCCCGAAAATGAAATCCCGGGATTGAATTTTACAAATCCCGGGATTCGGGATTTGCTAAGTCGGGATTTCCCGTTTGGCATCCCTAATCCTGACCCAGACATTGCTGGTTACGATACAAGCAGATATGTTCACCTCGAACAAGCTGCACAATCGCAATCATACAGCTCACCACGGCCAATAGAAGCCTCCACCACTCAACCACAGAAACTACGGGCAGACCATCAACCTTACCTTTGCCTACGATCACCATTACAAAATTTGAAGGTGACTACATGAAATGGACATCATTCTCCGATTTATTTACAAGAATCGTACATGAGCAACAGATGTCTGATGCTCATAAAATGTGGTATTTAAAAACCAACGTCATTGGTGAAGCAGCGAACCTCATTAATTATCTTGCGGTTACTGCAGACAATTATCAGGTGGCGTGGCAATTGCTGCAAGATCGATACAACAATAAAAGGGTAATGGTAGCAACAGCAGTTCAGAGACTACTTGACCAAACATTTGAAGCATCCACATTAGGTGCTATTAAGCGATTGCACGATACAAAAAAGGGATGTTTGGCAGCTCTCTTCAACATGGGGCTTCAAATATCATCGTGGGATCCAATCTTTATCCACATCCTGGTCAAAAAGTTAGATAAAACAGTGCATGCTCAATTTGAGCAATCAATTTCTCACCCAAAGGAAATACAAGCAATCAACCAATTTCTGACATTCCTTGAGAACTATTTTCACACTCTGGAAGCAATGGGACACAAAGAAAAACCTTCGTTTTCCACTAACAAAATATGCGCGCTTACAGCACAACCTCGACACGAAAACCGGTTGTGCATAGTTTGCAAGCGAGATTCTCACCCATTGTATCGATGTAAGAAATTCATCGATGTAAGCTCAACAAACAGACTAAACATGATACTGAAACATGAATTATGTGTCAATTGCTTTAGTAGTACCCATAGTACCAAACAATGTACAATTTCAGGCCGCTGCCAGAAATGTGGAAAAAAGCACCATACCTGGCTACATCTGGAACCAACCCCACAAGGTTATTCGTCATCAAGAAAAATTACTCCTCCTAAAAAAAGAAATTGACTCAGACAGAGAGGCAGCTACACTTAACAAACCCTCCACAACAAACGTGACATCTCTCGTTAGCACACCACAGGACGAAGCTGAAAGCATGACAAGTTCCGTCGGCAGAAGACCATATGTCCTACTAGGAACAGCGTTGGTAAAGGTCAAGGCAAATGGACTAGAAACTGAATGTAAGGCAATTCTCGACTCGGGCTCACAAGTCAACCTCATTACATAGAGATTAGTCACAACTCTAGGGCTCCCAGCAAGAACCACCTCAATTTCAATCAATAGAATTGGGAAAAACCGCACCAAGGCTCAACACCGTGTCAACATATCACTTCACTCAAGACTCAACACCTTTTCAACACGTCTTGAGGCTTTTGTGTTGCCACAAATCATTTCTCCTCAACCTGCTCAACAACTTACCATCGATAAGTGGGCGATTCCCAACAATGTCACACTGGCGGACCCAACTTTTAACCGACCAGAAAAAATTGACATTTTGTTAGGCGCAGAATATTACCATCAAATCCTTGCCATAGGACAAATTAAACTCGGTGATGACCTCCCAATATTACAAAATACCACATTTGGCTGGATAGTATCTGGAAAGGTATCTGGAGAACAACTCTCATCAGCAATATGTGGTACTTTAACTGAAGAGGATAAAATGAATACGGCTATTGAACGATTTTGGAAACTGGAAGAGATCGAGAGCACTGGGCATCAATTATCTCCCTATGACGCCCAATGTGAGGCACATTTCAATCAACACACTATTCGTAACAAAGAAGGACGGTTCGTAGTACGACTTCCATTCTGTACTGAAACATCTTCTTTAGGCGCCTCACATAATACTGCCTTTAACCGCTTCCTCATCTTGGAACGTCGATTATCAAAAGATGCTTCCCTAAAAACTCAATATATGCAGTTTATGAAGGATTACGAAACAATGGGACATATGTCGAAAATCAACATAGATGAAGTGGAAGGGTCTAAATACTTTATTCGTCACCACGGCATTTTACGACCTGATAGTAGCACCACTAAACTTCGGGTGGTATTTGATGCGTGAGCAAAAACCTCGTCAGGAAAATCTTTGAATGACATTTTGCACATCGGGCCACCACTATAAAATGAGCTGTTTACGGTGCTTCTGCGATTTCGGATTCCACGTTTCGTGTTCACAACAGACATAGAAAAAATGTACCGACAAATATTGGTCTATCCAAAAGACCAACAGTACCAGATAATTCTATGGAGAAGTAATGTTTCTGAACCCATCAGTTACTTCAAGTTGAATACAGTGACATATGGAACCAGACCTGCACCATACTTGGCAATCAAATGTCTAAAGGAAATAAGCCATGATAACAACATGCAGTTTCCGTTAGCAGCCAATTTCTTGGAAAAGAACTTTTATGTGGACGATGGTTTGGGGGACCCGATAGCTTGAAATAGCACTAGAAACTCAGCATCAACTACAACACGTCATGTCAAAGTACGGATTTCATTTAAGAAAATGGTGTGCAAATCATACCCAATTGCTACGCAATATCCCCAATGATGATCAAGAAGTTAGTCTTGATTTTTCCACAGACGAAAACGACTATATAAAAACGTTGGGATTAGTATGGCTACCCAAGGATGATCTACTGAAAATTAAGGTCAACATACAACCAATCAAGGCTGTGACGAAAAGGACAGTCACATCAGATTTAGCGCGTATATTTGACCCACTCGGACTACTGTCTCCAGTAGTCGTCAAGGCAAAAATATCCATCCAGGATTTATGGAATTTGAATCTTTCATGGGATGAGGCAGTGCCTTCAGAATTTGAATCACGCTGGCGAAGCTTTAGAAGTAATCTGAGTGAACTCAAAACCTTTCAAGCTCATCGACATATATATAAAGGATCGATTTCAAGCAATACGCAATTACATGTTTTTACAGATGCCTCAGAAAAGGTGCCGCAGTATGGTGCCGCAGTACATATCAGGACATTCTTGCCAAATAAAACAGTTATTGTATACTTGCTTTGTGCGAAGTCCCGTATAGCCCCTCTCAAGTAACAAACGCTGCCCAGGCTGGAATTATGTGCTGCACAGTTGGGTGCCAACTTGGCTGCAAAAGTTAAGCACAATCTGGATATGAATACAACGCCAACATTCTACCGGTCTGATTCAAAAATAGTATTAGCATTGATAAATTTACGATCATCTTCATTGCATACATTCGTAGCAAATCGAATAGCTTCAATTCAAGATAGCTCGACACCTGATCAATGGCGTCATGTGAGTTCCCAGGACAACCCAGCAGACATAATATCTAGAGGATTGGATCCACAGCAGTGGATGTATGGGCCATTCTTACTTCATGGTGATGAGAAACATTGGCCTCCGATGTTCTCTTCAACTCCTGACACACCTTTACCTGAACAGAAGAAAATTTCCTATAACATGCTGGTTTCGGTAACGACTGAAAATTTTTTGCATTCTATCAACCATAGAAATTCATTTAAAACCCTGCAACCTATTATAGGATACATCTTCAGATTCATAAGAAATGCTAGGCTCCCCAAGGCAGATCGACAAACTCAAAGAGCTCTGACACCTTTCGAGCTCCACGATTCACTTCTTATAATTATTAGAGAAACTCAAAAATTTTAATTCTCAGAAGACATCAAGCAGTTGCAAAAACGCAAAAAACCAAGGGTGTCAAGTCTGATCAAAAGTTTATCACCCTTTTTAGATGAAAATTGCATTTTAAGAGTCGGAGGCAGACTAGAAGAGTCTACTTTGCCATTCGATACAAGACATCCAATGCTCCTCCCTTATAATGAGATAATCAGCAAACTAATATTTGAGTCAATACACAAAAAAAATAAGCATTGTGGAGCTCAGGCTCTCCTTGCAAATGTCCGACAACGATTTTGGCCCATCAAAGGAAAATACTTAGCACGAGAAACCATCCATAAGTGCGTTAGTTGCGCAAAATCAAACCCAAAACTTCTCCAGCAGATCATGGAAAGTTTGCCTGCAACCAGGGTTACACCAGCAAGACCATTTATAAATGCCGGGGTTGACTATTGTTGTCCAATTTGGGTTCACTTTAAAACTCGAGGAAAACGACCTCAGAAGGCGTACATTGCAGTATTCTGTTGCTTCGCCACAAAAGCAGTGCATCTCGAATTAGTTACAAACCTAACAACAGAAGCGTTCCTGGGAGCACTAAAACGATTTACCAGTCGCAGAGGTCACTGCCAACAACTTTACTGCGACAATGCAACAAACTTTGTCGGAGCACGTAATCAACCAGCGGAATTATCATCAGCCCTTTTTACCCCCACAGCTCAAGAAGCCATTCAGCGAGAATGTGCAAATAAAAACATTTCTTTTCATTTCATTCCTCCTCGAGCACCTCATTTTGGGGGATTGTGGGAGGCCGCAGTCAAGTCAGCCATAAGGCTATTACTCAAAGAAATGACAAACGCATCCCTAACTTATGAATAAATGGAAACTGTAGTCATAGAGGTAGAGGCAATACTGAATTCCAGACCTATTACAGCATTGTCAAATGACCCTAATGATGCAGCGGCCTTGACTCCTGGCCATTTCTTAATTGGGGAACCTCTCACGGCGCAAGTCGATGGAATTGCTCAGTCGATGTCGCCATCACTCGTCAAACGTTGGCAATGGGTATCAAAAATAAAACATCATTTCTGGAAATGATGGTCCCACGAGTACCTCACTGAACTCCAGCAGCGTAACAAATGGCAATGAAAGTTTCAAAATCTACCACTGAGTACTATAGTTGTAGTTAAAGGCAACACTTCTGTCATGACGTGGGGAATCAAAAAGGTGATCGAAACACACCCTGGGCCCGATGGTATCCTTAGGACAGCAACAGTCCAAACATTTACATGTATCATTAAACGGGCAATTCACTTACGTGATCCGCTTCCTCTGGATACATCCTCAACCACTATTAGCAATGAAAGTACACTTGATGCCCACAAAAATAAAGGAAATAGCGTGGATCTCAAGAGAAACCAACCACCTACTGACAAATCCAAAAACTCCCCACCCCCAAAATTCTGTACTTTAGCTCCAACAAGCCTACTAAAGATTCTCACTTTATTCCTTCCGTTAATAGTATGCCCGTAAGGTACCTACATAAGAATCAATAGCTACCTGGGATTACACTTTACATAGATTGGTCAAGTTAAACCAATAATGTCAGAATGGAAGCTCCTAATCTACTTTGAACTGTCACCATTTCTCAATAAACTACAACTTCTAGCAAATGGAACGAATACATTAATGAAATGTTGCAATAGTTCAGATCTCAATCACCAATGTCTCGCGCTCGTTACGCATTTTAACAACGTTAGACAGAAAGTGGATATCAGTTCCGAAAACCTCTTAAGAAGAAAGAAACGAGGGGCAATTGCTTTCGTTGGAAGTGTATCAAATTCATTATTTGGAGTTCTAGATTCACAGTATGCGGAAAAATTTACCGACACCATAAACAGCATAAAAAATAACGAAAATCACTTGGCACACCTTCTACGGAATCAAACATCATTCCTCGCCTCCACCCTTAATATTATGAAGCAAACGGAGTCTCATACTCAGAATAGCTGGATAAGTTAAACTTTACGCTGAAGAGGGTCGAGAACTTTACAGTTAATGGAACCCAGCAGTCTCAACTCATTTTATCGCGTAGCATTCAGTTGATTATCATTTCAGATAATGTGCAAACTATGTTGAATGCCATAATGAATCTCCTAACCAATACGTATCATGGTAGAATAAGTCTCTCTCTACTAACACCGCAGCAATTTTCTTCGGAAGTGGACAACATAGAAGCAAATCTGCCATCGAATTTAATCCTACCAGTCCCGGATATCTTTCATATGTATGATTTAGTGGTAGCTAATACAGCCGTTTCAAACCAACACATTATTAGCACATTGGAAATTCCACTCGCCCATAAAGTGGATTTCGACCTCTTCTATCTTACACCGGTTCCACAATTAGTAAATGACTCGTTGATTGCGATCATTCCAACAACCAAAATGATGGCTCTCAACGATCACCGATTGCCACGTCCTTGAACACGATACGTTTTTATGCCCAAATATCCAAGCTACATATTCCAAAACTTCACCAATGAGTCGTTGTTAGATACACTTATTTAACAACAAGTGAGATCTAAGTTGCAATACCGAGTTACTAGGCAATAACAATGTATGGTACCAACTTCATAAAAGGAACCAATGACTACTTGCAACTCAGCATCCACTTAAATTAAGTATGGTGTGCAATGGCATCAGTGGTTATCTGGTCTTACAAGGAACTGGATTACTTACCTTACCAGTAGGATGTACAATGAAAAATTAGTTAATCACCGTATATGGTTATCCCAGCTATCACATCGACACTGTATCCCTCATATACAAGCTCAGGATTTTCATTGCCCCATTTACAGCAGAAGGTCCTCAATCTAACCGAAACTTTACCAGACCTGAGAATCATTGGAAATTTAACCCGACTGAGAAAACAGGTTAGAGAACAGATGCGTAATATACCCACCCCAACAATCAATAATGGCATGCATAACTTGGCAGTAAGCTATGTAGGATTGGGTCTGATTTTGACATTTCTATCCATCCTGTTAGTCAAACTCAAATTAAAAAGAAGACTCAATACGCGTCCCATAGCACCAGAGCCATCAACGAGGTCGAACTGGAACATTTCTTTGGACCCTGCTGCTTAATTTACTTGAGCATAATTTGCCGGAATTGTTCAGTTAAATTGCCTATTAATATTAACGATCCCCCTGGGGCCACAATATGTTTATTCTTTTGATTCTTTTTATTTTTTGTATCAAAACAAAAGGAATCTCTAGTCGAATTAAACTTTAAGCAAAACGCTTACTTCGTTTTGTGTAACTTTTTTGTTCATATTTTTGTCAAGTCTCAAGTGAACTTAAATTCTTTCCCACAATTTAATTAAAAGAAAATTAATTAATTTCTCACACATTTGTCAAGCCAGGTATGAGAACCAACATGTCAGCAAAATTGATGAAATAAATAAAATAAATTGTTTTTCACGTGTGCGTCAAATTACCAGCCAGACAGTAGTGAAATTGAATATCTGTTTGCTTACCTTACGCTGGGAATGATTTTTTTTTTATATATATTTATTTATTGTATTTTCAATTATGAACTAACAATAAGTAATCAAATCTTAAATCTAAATATAATTATTAGGCCCGACCGATCGGATATAAGCTTAGTGATAGTTATAAATAATACATAAGTAGTGATAATCAAAAAGAAAAAAAAAGAAGTATTTTCAATCTGGAGTGTTGAGTATAAGAGCCCTTGTGTCCTTCTTTTTTAGGCGGATGTGTCCAGTAAAGTTCAAAATATTACGGGCAAGCGGATTAGGATGTGACTCAAGTTTATTTAAACATTTGCCTGCGTATTTTGCAATTTCTTCAGTCACTAGTGGCATATTTAAATCACGATGTATATTTGAATTTTTAATGTACCATGGAGCCGATGTTATCAAACGTAAAATTTTGTTTTGCCTTCGTTAGATTTTCTCAATATTTGAAGCTGAAGCAGTGCCCCATAGCTGAATTCCATATCACCATATTCGCTTCAAAAGCGACTTGTATATCAAAAGTTTGCAGTCTAGGCTAAGTGTTGAATTTCTGCCAATTAACCAATATATTTGAGTTAATTTAAGTTTCATTTGGGTTAACTTCAGTTCTCGTGGTACCTTCATAGCGAACAGTCGAATAGCGGAATTTTACTTACTTACCAAACAAACAAAAATTACATATACAAAAAAAAAATATTAGTAGTACATATTATTCGTAATAGGTACATACATACTGTCTTTAATAAATAAGCTTTCTGCTTTGCTAATATTTTTTACATTGTAAAAATAACAAAAACAAAAAAACCGCAAAAAAAAAACTTAAACAAGTGATATTGAGGAATACCTCAAAGTCAAACAAACAATCATAAATAACAAAAACAAAAAATACCGAAAATAAAAAAAAAAACATAAACGAATAACCCTTGAGGAATTCTTTGTATGAATTCCTCAAATACAGAAAAACTTGAAGTGAGTTCTAACGGCAGAAATGCTTATTTTACTGTGAGTTCTGAAACTCTGAATGAAAAAAATATAAAAAATAAATCTGATGAAAATCTTTTGTTAACGGCAACGCCAATTTTTCGTCAGCGATCAACTTCGCTTTGTCCAATGCCAAATAGTAATGATGCATTAACATTACAGTTGCCCAGTACTTCTTCATTTAAGTCAGTAATATCATCCCCTTCAGGCTCGTGTTTATCACTTAACAAAGTTATCACTACAGATAACAGCGGCTCGAAACTCAAGGTACAAGTTGGAATGGACAGATACATTACAATTTTAAAGCGCGGGCGAAGCCCGAATTCTTCAAAAATCTCATCTGCTCCAAAAGTGTCTAGGGATAACAGCGCAGCCTCAACTAATCGCCAAAACCGCTTTAAAATTTTTCAAGATGACAACGACAAACCCGAGGTATCCTCGAACAAAACATCCAAGCCGCCACCAATCTATTTGAGACAAAAAAATTCAAATGCCCTTATTAAAAAATTAATTTCGGTCATTGGTGAGAATAAATTTCACATTGTTCCAATAAAACGTGGTAATATTGATGAAACGAAAATTCAAATTTATGAAGAAAAAGATTTTCGCACAATGGTTTCTGAACTTGAAAAAAGTAAAACAAATTTCTACACATATCAGCTCAAGAGTGCTAAAGGTATGCAGATTGTGTTGAAGGGCATAGATTCCTATGTTGCTCCCGAAGAAGTAAAAGATGCTCTCGTCCTCCAGGGCTTTAAAGTAAAAAATGTATCGAACATAATAAATAGGGAAAAGATCCCTCAACCTCTATTTCGCGTTGAACTTGAGCCAAATGATATAAAATTGAAAAAGAGTGAGACCCATCCAATATATAATTTAAGATATCTCTTATATCGAAAAATAACCGTTGAAGAACCACACAAGCGTTCAGGACCCGTACAGTGCCATAATTGTCAAGAATATGGCCATACTAAAACTTACTGCAAATTACCTACTGTTTGTGTCGTGTGCGGCGAGTTGCACGGCACTGCTAGTTGCAATAAACCGAAAGATCAAAGTAACAAAAAATGCAGTAATTGTGGAGAAAATCACACCGCTAACTACAGAGGTTGTCGTGTGTACTCTTTGGTAAAGAAGACTATGGTGCAAAAACCTAAATTAGCTCCAGCTCAATCAGCAAACGTTTACTCTGCCACTTTTCAGCAAATGAGCCAACCAGTTACTTCCCGTGTATCGTATGCAGATGCTGCTAAGGCTAGTTCTATTCCGACACAAAATGTTTCACCGCAAAATAATTCTACAAATACACACTCAAACTTTAATTATAATCGCCTTGAAGCCACTATTGAAAATCTTGTGCAAACTATAAACAATTTTACAACAAATATGACTACCATGATGCAAGAAATGTTGCGAATGCAGAATACTCTGCTTCAAGCAATACTTAATAAGCCATGAACACGTTAACAATATGTTTCTGGAACGCAAACGGCATTCGCCAACATAAAAATGAACTTGAGCACTTCCTCACGGAAAAAAATATTGATATAATGTTAGTATCTGAGACTCATTTGACTTCGAGAAGTCTTTTTAAAATTTATGGCTACACTATATATGATACAAAGGACCGTAGAGGAAGGGCTTGCGGTGGATCAGCAATTCTAATAAAGTCAAGACTCAAGCACTATGTTCTTGATAACATTTGTGAAGAATACCTACAAGCAACAAATATTGGCATTGAAAGTTTTTGTTCAAATTTCGTTATATCATCAATTTACTCCCCTCCCAGATTTTCAATCACTGAGAATCAATATGAGGATTTCTACAAATCTCTTGGACCTTGTTTTGTAGCAGCTGGAGACTACAATGCGAAACATACGTTCTGGGGTTCGCGCCTTGTTACACCCAGAGGTCGAGCATTGTTCAACACTATTTCAAAAATGGGCTTGGATGTCATTTCGAGTGGGGAGCCCACTTATTGGCCTACTGACATACAAAAAATTCCGGACGTTATAGATTTTGGCGTCATAAAAAATATCTCTAGGGATTTAATTCAAGTTCAAGCTTCTCTTGATCTCTCGTCCGATCACTCCCCGACGATCATCACAATTTGTAGCCCATTAAGAAGTAACTTACCTGACCCATATGTGAAGATGATCAATCGTGTAAATTGGCTGGGGTTCAAAAAATATCTCAGCAGTCATTGTACGGAAAACATTACGCTTAGAACACCCGATGATATTGAATCGAACATTGCCAATCTCAGCGAGAATATTAAACAGGCTGCTGAACATGCCACTATCTCCCATCCGCAGATTGGGTTTAATAAAATTTATTCTACAGACATTGAACGTCTCGTACGTGAAAAAAGAAGGGCTAGAAGGGAATGGCAACAGCACAGATCACCACAAAATAAAATCAGATTTAAAGAGTGCACTAAACGACTCCAAGAGTTGCTTGCATCTGAAAAAATTGCATCTCTTAAAAATTATCTGGAGGGTCTTGATGTTACACCGGCGTCTAATTACTCCTTGTGGCGCGCTGCCAGAAAGCTTAAAACACCCGTTGAGTATAAGCCACCTCTACGCACATCTACCGGAGGTTGGGCAAGAAGCGATACTGAAAAAGGTAAAATATTTGCTGAGCACTTAAAATCCGTTTTTACGCCAAATATATGTACTGGTGTTGCTGATTTGCCGAATATAGTCGCTCTACCCCCTCAACACATAAAGTTTAAGACGCGTGATTTACAAAAATTAATTGCCGAACTCAACCCGAAGAAAGCTCCGGGTATTGATGGAATTAGTAATCAGATGCTGATGAACTTGCCTCGTATTGCAATGAGAAACCTGTTATTCATATTTAATGCTATCTTACGACTGGAGTATTATCCACACAACTGGAAACTTGCCAAGGTTAAAATGATTCCAAAGCCGGGCAAAGATATAACAAAGGCTGAGTCATATAGGCCAATAAGTCTACTATCTACAATGTCAAAGCTTTTCGAAAAATTGCTCAAAACAAAATTGTCCCCAATTCTAATTAGTAGTGGGTGCATACCAGACCATCAATTTGGTTTTAGAAGTCAGCATAGCACCATTGAACAAACTCACAGATTAGTTCAATTTATAAGAAGAACTTTTGAGGGAAAAAAGTATTGTTCTGCGCTGTTTATTGACGTTTCCCAGGCATTTGATAAAGTGTGGCATGAAGGCCTTATTTTAAAATTGAAGACTTACTTACCAATAAACATTTTAAATCTTTTGGAAAGTTACATTATTTCCCGTAAGTTCACTGTTGCGGAAGGAGACTTTACAAGTAGGCCTGAAACAATTTCATCTGGTGTGCCACAGGGGAGTATACTGGGACCAGTTTTATATTTAATTTATACTTGTGATATGCCTATGAGCAGTAGTATCCATACTTCCACATTTGCCGACGATACAGCCTGCCTTAGTATGCATGAAAACCCTGATGAGGCATCCCGCAAACTCCAGGAACACATTAGCCAGATGGAGCTTTGGTTAAACTTATGGAGAATCAAGGTAAATGAACAAAAGTGTGTTCAAGTAACATTTACTTTACGAAGAGATACTTGTTCCCCCATTCGGATTAACAATCAAGTTGTTTCTCAACATTCACATGTGAAATATCTTGGTATACACCTTGATCGACGACTTACATGGAAACACCACATTGATTCTAAGTTAACTCAAATGAAACTTAAACTAACTCAGGTACATTGGCTGATTGGTCGAAATTCAACACTTAGCCTAGACTGTAAACTTTTAATATACAAGTCGCTTTTAAAGCCAATATGGTGCTACGGAATTCAACTATGGGGCACTGCTTCAGCTTCAAATGTAGAGAAAATTCAACGCAGGCAAAATAAAATTTTACGCATGATAACATCGGCTCCATGGTACATCAAAAATTCAAATATACATCGTGATTTGAATATGCCACTAGTGACTGAAGAAATTGCAAAATACGCTGGCAAATATTTAACAAAGCTCGAGTCACATCCTAATCCGCTTGCCCGTAATATTTTGAACTTTACTGGACACATCCGCCTAAAAAAGAGGGACACAATGGCTCTTATTCACAGCACTCCAGATGGGACTTCTTGAAAATACTTTTATTTTTTTTCCTTTTGATTATCACTACTTACATATGTATTATATATAACTACTACTAAGCTTATGTCCGACATTGGTCGGGCCTAATTATATTTTTTAGATTTAAGATTTGAATACTTATTGTTAGTTCATATATGAAGATACAATAAATAAAAATTCATGCATTAAAAAAAAAAAAAAAAAAAAAAATTTGGGTTAACTTAGAGTCAATGTGATATTTCCATGTTAGCCTTCGATCAAGGTGTATATCAAGGTATTTCACTTGAGAATGTTGAGGAATATTTTGATTGTTGATTCGAATGGGAGAACAAGTATCTGTTCTTAACGTAAACGTTATATGGACACACTTTTGCTCATTTACTTTAATTCTCCATAAGTGCAACCATATTTCAAGCTGGGTAATGTGTTCTTGGAGATGGCGGGATGCCTCATCAGGGTTCTTGTGCATACTCATGCAGGCTGTATCATCGGTAAATGTAGAAGTGTGGATGTTATTGCTCACAGGCATATCACAAGTATATATTAAATACAAAACTGGCTCCAGCGTACTACCCTGTGGCACACCGAAAGATATAGATTCGGGTTCACTTGTGAAATCTCCTTCAACAACAGTGAACTTCCTATCAATAATATAACTTTCCAAAAGCTTTTATATGTTTATTGGTAGGTATGTCTTCAATTTTAAAACTAGGCCTTCGTGCCATACTTTATCAAATTCCTGAGAAATATCAATCAAGAGAGCAGAACAATACTTCTTTTCCTCAAATGTTCTTCTTACAACTTGGACCAATCTATGCGTTTGTTCAATGGTGCTATGCTGACTTCTAAAACCAAATTGATGGTCCGGGATGCACCCATTATCAGCTAAAGTTTTGGACAATTTATTCATGAACAGCTTTTCGAAAAGTTTTGAAATTGTTGAAAGTAAGCTTATACGCCTAAATGACTCAGCCTTGGTAAGATCTTTGCCTGGCTTTGGAATCATTTTAATCTTGGCAAGTTTTCAGTTATGTGGAAAATACTGCATTCGTAAAATGGCATTAAAATAAATAGCAAGATTCTTATTGCAATATGAGGCAAATTCATCAGCATCTTGTTACTAATGCCATCAATACCTAGAGCTTTCTTCGGGTCGACTTCACGCATCTTAAACCTTAAGGGACGAGGGGTAGAGAGACTACACTCGGTAAATCGGCAGCACCCGTACATGAATTGGGAGTGAATACAGATTTTAAATGCTCAGAAAATAAGTTACCTTTCTCACTATCGCTTCTTGCCCAGCCTCCGGTTTAAGTACGCAGTGGTGATTTAAGATCAACGGGTCTTTTAAGATTTCTAGTAGCGCACCATAAAGAGTAATTAGATGTTGATGATACATCAAGACCTTCTAAATACTTTTCCAGTAATGCAGTCTTTTCCGACGATAGCAGCTCTTTGAGTCGTTTAGTACATTCTTTAAGTCTGATTTTATTTAGGGGTGATCAGTGTTGTTGCCATTCTCTTCCAGCTCTCCTTTTTTCACATACAAGACGTTCAATTTCAGTAGAATAAATTCTATTAAAGCCAGTCTGCGAATAGGAGGTAGTGGCATATTCAGAAGCCTGTTTAATATTTTCGTTAAGATTGGCAATATTAAATTCAATATCATCAGATGATCTTAGCTTAATGTTTTCTACACAGTGACTACTAACATATTTTTTGAATCCTAGCCAGTTGACCCTATTAATCCTTTTCACATATGAGTTAGTTAAATCACTCCTTAGTGGGTTGAAAATTGTAACTATTGTGGGAGAGTGATCAGAGGACAGATCTAGAGAGCCCTCTACGTGAATTAAGTCCCTATGAATATTTTTCGTGACGCCAAAATCTATAACATCTGGAATTTTTCTTACGTCAGTAGGCCAGTAAGTAGGCTCCCCACTCGAAATGACATCTAAGCCCATTTTTGAAATTGTATTAAACAACGCTCTACCTCTAGGTGTAACAAGACGCGAGCCCCAGTACGTATGTTTTGCATTGTAGTCACCAGCTGCCACGAAGCAAGAACCAAGCGATTTGTAGAATTTCTCATACTGATCTTCGGTAACTGAAAGTCTGCGAGGTGAGTAAATTTATGATATCACGACATTCGCACAAAAATTTTCTACGAAAATGTTCGTTGCTTGCATATATTCTTCACTATTGTTCTCGAAGATATAGTGCTTGAGTCTTGACTTAATTAGAATTGCTGATCCACCGCATGCTCTCCTTCTCGGGTCTTTTGAATCATATAGAGTGTAAGCATTTATTTTAAAGCAGCTTCTCGAATTCAAGTGAGTCTCAGAGACCAACATTATATTATATTCTTTTCCGTGAGGAAGTGCTCAAGTTCATTTTTATGTTGGCGAATGCCATTTGCGTTCCAGAAACATATTTTTAACGTCTTCATGGCTTGTTAACTAATGCTTGAAGCAGTGTATTCTGCATTCGCAGCATTTCTTGCATCATGCTAGTCATATTTGTTGTAAAGTTTTTTATAGTAAGCGTCAGATTCTCAATAGTAGCTTCAAGGAGAGCAAAGTTGAAGCTTTGTGTGGGAATAGTCTTTGCTGCATGGGCATACGATACACGTGAATTTACTGCTTGGCCAGTTTGAGGAAAAGTGGCGGAGTTAGCGATTGCTGATTGAGCTGGAGCTAATTTAGGTTTTTGACCCATAGCCTGTTTAACGAAAGAATATACAGGGCATCCTCTGTAGTTAGCGGTGTGATTACCTCCAAAATTACTGCATTTTTTTCTGCTTGAACTTTTGGCTTAGTACAGCTAGCAGTACCATGCAATTCACCGTAAATAACACAAACTGTAGGTAATTTGCAGTAAGTTTTGTGTGGCCTTATTCTTGGGAATTACGGCACTGTACGGCACCTGAACGCTTACGTGGCTCTTCAACTGTGATTTTTCGGTATAAGAGGTATTTTAGACTATAAATTGGGTACGTCTCGTTTTTTTTCAACTGTATATCATTCGGCTCCAGTTCAACATGAAATAAAGGCTGGGGAATCTTCTCTCTATTGATTATATTGGTAACATTTTTTACCTTAAATCCTTGGTCGATAAGTGCACAGTTTACTTCTTCGGGCTCAACATATGAATCTATGCCCTTTAATAATATCTGTAGGCCTTTAGCACTCTTAAGTTGGTAAGTGTAAAAATTTGTTTTATTTTTTTCAAATTCACTAACAATTTTTCGGAAATATTTTTCATCATATATTTGGATTTTAGTTTCATCAATATTACCTCGTTTAATTGGAATGATGTGAAAAGTATTTTCACCAATGGTCGACAGTAGTTTTTTAGAAGCGCGTTAGAATGTTTTTCTCTCAGATAAATAGGTGGTGGCTTAAGACTTTTGCGATGATGCAGCGGGCTTGTCGTTTTTGTCTTGCAATAATGAAAAACGATTTTGACGATTGATAGAAGATGCGCTGTTATCATAGATCTGCCCTAGACATCTTTAGGGCAGATCCAATTTTAGTAGGATTTGGGCTTCGCCCGCGCTTTAGTTTTGAACTACTGTTATCTGTGTTGATAACTTGGTTAAGTGATGAACGCGAGTCCGAAGCGGATGATATCGTTGACCTAAATGTAGAAGTACTAGGCAATTGTAATTTTAACGATTCACTAGTTGGCATTGGAGAAAGCGAAGTTGATCGCTGACGAAAAAGTGGATTTTCCGTTAGAAAAATGATATCATTTGATTTTGTGTTTTTAATATTTTCATTAAGAGTTGCAGAACTCACAGTAAAATAGGTATTCCTGCCGTTAGAACTCACTTCACAATTTTTTTCCTTTGAGGTACTCATATAGAGTATTCCTCAAGGGTACTCTGTTTCTATTTGCTTGCGGTTGTTTTGTTTTTGTTGTCTCTTGGTATGTAAAAAAATATTAGTATAGCCAATAAGCTTACTTATCAAGGTGAATATTTATTACGAATGTTTTTTTTTTTTTGTATGATTTTTGATTTTGTTGTTCACTACGAAGGTTAAACTAGACTTGGGGAATGAATTTAGCAAGAAAATACTGACCAATTTCTGGCCGTCTTAAATTATGTTTTTATTCTTATTTTTTATCAATTCTATTTTTTGTTATTGTATTAATTTTAAGTTTTGCTTAAGATTTTGTATAAATACTTAAGTTATTCAATAAAGTTTGTGATTGCAACTTAAATCGTCACCTACTACACTTCCTTAGGTCAATTCGATTATACTGGTGTACTACCTGAATAAGTAATTGATTACTTCATAACTTAACTTATCCTTGTGTACCACTCGGATAAACCTCAAACATTTACATATCATTTAAGCCAGGCAAACGAGTCTGGTATTAACACAGCTCTTATAAACATTTCGTGATCGCATATCTATAAGTTAATAGAAGCATTACATATTTGTATATATAGTTACATAGATTTCAGTGATACATTTTACCACCATAGCATTAATGCTTTGTTTTAATTTTCTAATAAAATACAAATGCATTATGAGTAGAATATGAGTGCCGTCTACTGCTTTTTCAATGGCATTGCATACTTCTGATAAGCAACTGGACATTGACTGTTGAGAAATTCCCAAATGTCGATCTTGACCGATTTGATGTTGGTACCCTCCATGTGCTAAAAATTTGAGAGTGGCTTCCAACTTTAATGCAAGTGAAATGGCGGTAAACCTTCTTACAGATTTTAATTCACCTTCTTTGCTAGTAAGAACATACATATGTAAATGCGTCTTTGCTGAGTCTAAAATTTTTCACAAAACTAAGCGTACAATTTATTAATATACATACATTTTTATGTACATATACATATATTTTATAAAATATTTTTCTTTTCAAACCTTTTATCACTAAGATCCATAATATTTGATGATTCCCTTACTATTTTTCTTTGGACTCTTTTTGGAATGGTATCAAATTCGTCCAACCACAGAAAAACACAATCCATTATAAAAACTACAACAAGCACTTAATTTTTTACACAAAATACATATAATTTAATTTTTTTTTTCAAGGCAAATATTGTTTTGTTATAAGATATTTTTTCCATTTTGGTATTTTAGCAGCAATGCTACCAACTTTTCATGTAATATCCCATTTGTTTCGAACGAGTTACGCAGTACGGTTTAGCATTCGATTCGGAAATTTCTTTCGAAAAATTTTACTTTTCGAATTGAAATACGCGGTAGCCCCCCAGAATTTACAAATAGTTTTATTTGCAAATAATATTTGCGTATAAACGAGGTATATGCCTGTATTATTTATTTTGACTGAATAAATATTAATATTCTGTGTGTAAAAATTTCAGAATGAAAGTATGAGAGAGAGTCACTTAATTTAATACGCATGTTCCTTTTTATTTGTAGTTGTAGGGTAGTTTCGTAATTTGCATAAACTAAGTATAGATGCTCTTGTATGTTGGAGTCGGTTTAAGTCATATTTGTTTGAGAGCAAATATGGGTGCGTACAAATTGTTTGTGCTATAATTAGGATTATGCGCAGTTGCTAAAATTAAAGCTGTATTCACCCATTGTTTCCGAACAAAATGTTTGTCCTGACAAATATTTTTTTACTGAGAGTTTTTTTAATTTTACAAGTGGCAGCACATCGGCAAATGATTACAATTCGCTGTGTCTTTTTAATTGTTTATTGCAATTCTTTCGTTCAACTCCATATGTATGTTTTATTTTTAAAGTTTCCTTTCTTTCTATTCTAATTAATACAAATATACTCTGTGCTTTAATTATTCATATAACATGATGTGGCAGCTCAGTTTAACTTTGGTTTAAACAACTCTCGTTCGTAAAAAATATTTTCTCTTTCTCAAGAAAAGAGAAGTCAAACTACATATAAAAAAAATTTTTTCGGAAGCAATGGGTGAATCCAGCTTAAGACTATTTATTTATGTATATTTTTTTAGTACACAGAGAAAAAACTGCCTAATAGAATAAGGAAGATTTTCTCTATGAAACGTTTTTAGGCTGAGGGGTATCCCAGCAGAAAGAAGCGAAAATTTTTTATAGAGATTCCTTATTGTTTTTATGTGGTAACTCTTATTAATTTTATGAAGAAGAAAACCACATAAAATCTAGAAGAAATCGTATTATTCACAATTTTTTTTACTCAATTTCCGTTATTTTTTGCTTAAAAACACAATACATAGAGAAAAACTTCTTGATTCTATTAGGTTTTCTTATAAATTGTAAACTATACGAATTTCTTATTGATTTCATTAGCTTGCCTCATTGATTTTTTCAAAAGGGGTTTCCTTATTGATTTCTTTAGGTTGCCTTTTTGATTTGTTCAAAAAGGTATTCCTTATTGTTTTCATTAGGTTCCTATATGATTATGTGTAAAGCATCTTATTGATTTTTTTAATAAGGAAATCTTCTTGATTTTATTAGGTTTCTTGTTATTTCGTATCTATAAATAAACATAAAGATAATTTTTTTTCATGATATTTTTCGTTTTTGTATAAGCATGTTTGCACAATAATTTCAATGGTTATTCAGGCTGATTGTTAACATATTGGTTAGATTACTTGTCTATCAGTCAGATGTTTGCTGGTTCAATACTTGTCTCCTCTCAAGTAATAATATGTACTATGTATGGTGAGTTAGTTAATTAGGAATACAATATAATATATGTATGTATATATTAGAGTGGTCCATGCTTACATAGACAAAAAAACATTCAAGAATAAGTTCCGCCACCACCTAGTTATGTTACAGCTACCATTCGTATTATATTCTTAAATTTTCAGCAACTTATCTTATATACGAGGGAGGGAATTTAAAATATTTAAATCTTATGAAAAACTATTGAGAAAAACTAGTCAGAATATTAAATAAAAAATGTAAACAATGTACCAAAAATATTTTTAATTCAGATATAGTACTAAAATATACACAAAATATTATAAATAAAGAAATACTTCAAAATAATATTAATAAATTTTCTTTTCAATTTAAAACTAAGTTAGATAGCATCGTTTTGGAAGTTTCAGTGGAAATGATCTTTCTGTTTTGCTCAACAAAATGAAGTAAAAATTAGTGTTTTTATGGGAATTGTTAAAATTTAAGTTAAACATTTTTAAACGCACTAATAATCCCAAATTATTATTTTACTTATTAAGTAAAATATTTTTTATTAAAAATACATTGAAATTGATTATTGAGGGGTTTAGCTGGATCCTATGCACATTTCACTGTTGCTAATGCAGATCATCAGGGAACCTTTACCCAAATTTCTTAGAACAACTAGAGTTATTATGTTATAATCTTTCATTTAAACAAATGAGAAGCCTAACAACAAATAACAAAGTTGAAACAAGAACTCAATAATCAACATGTTTTTTTATTTTCTTACTTTACCATTGCTACATTGGCTGACTTTTTTTCAGCATCAAATTGTAGTTGTAAGAGTATGTAAAAGAAAATAAATGTAAATAACAACAACAGTTATTAAAGAATAGAGTGTTGCCACACAAGTATTTTTGACCGGGTGCAGTCAAGTTAATAATTAGTGTTTTTATGGGAATTGTTAAAATTTAAGTTAAAAATTTTTAAACGCACTAATAATCCCAAATTATTATTTTACTTATTAAGTAAAATATTTTTTATTAAAAATACATTGAAATTGATTATTAAGGGGTTTAGCTGCGCATTTCACTGTTGCTAATGCAGATCATCAGGGAACCTTTACCCAAATTTCTTAGAACAACTAGAGTTATTATGTTATAAACTTTCATTTAAACAAATGAGAAGCCTAACAACAAATAACAAAGTTGAAACAAGAACTCAATAATCAACATGTTTTTTTATTTTCTTACTTTACCATTGCTACATTGGCTGACTTTTTTTCAGCATCAAATTGTAGTTGTAAGAGTATGTAAAAGAAAATAAATGTAAATAACAACAACAGCTATTAAAGAATAGAGTGTTGCCACACAAGTATTTTTGACCGGGTGCAGTCAAGTTAATAATTAGTGTTTTTATGGGAATTGTTAAAATTTAAGTTAAAAATTTTTAAACGCACTAATAATCCCAAATTATTATTTTACTTATTAAGTAAAATATTTTTTATTAAAAATACATTGAAATTGATTATTAAGGGGTTTAGCTGCGCATTTCACTGTTGCTAATGCAGATCATCAGGGAACCTTTACCCAAATTTCTTAGAACAACTAGAGTTATTATGTTATAAACTTTCATTTAAACAAATGAGAAGCCTAACAACAAATAACAAAGTTGAAACAAGAACTCAATAATCAACATGTTTTTTTTATTTTCTTACTTTACCATTGCTACATTGGCTGACTTTTTTTCAGCATCAAATTGTAGTTGTAAGAGTATGTAAAAGAAAATAAATGTAAATAACAACAACAGCTATTAAAGAATAGAGTGTTGCCACACAAGTATTTTTGACCGGGTGCAGTCAAGTTAATAATTAGTGTTTTTATGGGAATTGTTAAAATTTAAGTTAAAAATTTTTAAACGCACTAATAATCCCAAATTATTATTTTACTTATTAAGTAAAATATTTTTTATTAAAAATACATTGAAATTGATTATTGAGGGGTTTAGCTGGATCCTATGCGCATTTCACTGTTGCTAATGCAGATCATCAGGGAACCTTTACCCAAATTTCTTAGAACAACTAGAGTTATTATGTTATAAACTTTCATTTAAACAAATGAAAAGCCTAACAACAAATAACAAAGTTGAAACAGTAACAGTTTTGAAGTAAAAATTGTTTTTCCTCTTCATTGTTAGTAAGTGTCTTATTGAAATCTTCAAATAATTTTACACCCCTCTCCACGGTGTCATTAACCACACGCAAATTTCTTATGCAACTTTTTCCTTGAAGGTAATCAATATTGTCATCCCAAGCCTCAGAAGGTAATTGCAAGAAAGAGTCCATAATTTTTAGATATGGAAGTGTTTTTAGCGTTCTCTGCGATGCAAAAGCTTCTAATGTGACTTCCGTGGATAATTTGGTAGCGTCATCTCTTAGTAAACGAGAACCGCCATCAACATCCATTCTTTGAACAATAGCCATTTTCTCGTCATAAGGCACCTTGTCGAAAAACAAGGCAAATGCAACTAGCTCATCAGATAAGTACCACAAGTGACGCTCTAAGACAACCCTTGCTGCTGCACTGATTTCGGGATCAATGACTTCGTATGATTTTAATCTCTTCCAAAGTTGGAGGTCATTAATCGCTGCATCTGCCGCCAAAGGCGCGTCGATCCAAATTTTCGTATATATGAGTGCACCGAAACTAACAAATCGAATAATTTGTTTTTCTTCTTTTTTGGTTAGCTTAAATGTTTGAGAATTATTTCGAAAGAGAAAAATCTTCATAGCATACAGCAGTTTTGCCATCCATCGTGCATGATGCATTGGTCCTGGAGTACGCCAACTAATCCTTGCAGGTGGTTTGTTCAGAACAATCATTGTGAGCTCTATTAGCTCGCTGTAATCACCACGAACTTGTTTTTTTTTAGCTAAATCAGTCGTAAGACTCTCAAGAGTATTTTCTGCAAACTGTTTCGCACTAGTATTGAAGTCAAGACAGTCGTAGTGATCATTTGGTAATGTATCCCAAACACCGCTGGATCATTTGAATAATGGAATCTTTGGAGAATTTGATGGCCCAAAGCACAGAGTAAATATTTTTGAAAGCATTATTTCAAACACGTGATGACGACAAGCAAGCCATAAAAGACCACGGCCCATCTTAGCTTCGAGGAGAGTGTATGCTCCTTATTTGTCACCGGTGTTAGAGGCAGAGCACTTTATTTGTGGCATTCCAATGTTCCATTGTGTCAAAAACAGCATCAGACATGTTTTTCCCCGTTCCTGCAATAAGTTTGGGTACGCCTAACAGTTTTTCACAACCATTACCGGAGACAAGAATGGGAAGGCGTTATACTTTCTTATTACCTATTATATCAGGCAGTATTTTCCCATCCCAATGTATTACAAGTGGCTACTTCTGGTCGAATAGTTCTTCTATATACGCAATAAATTCTGCCCTTGCTTTTTTTCTTGCACGTAGAATTGTGCTTCGAGAGATTGGAAGAGCAGCAGGATTACAACAAAGTGCGGCAGACAATGTAATAATCAGTCGCACTGCTTCTCTGTCAGTTATTTTGTTACGATCCAGGGCGCTGGTAACATGTTTTGTAAATATTGTAGCAGTACAATTAAAAGATTCTAATATTTCACTAATGTTGAAGTCGTACAAGTGACAACTATTCAAGGCCAAGTACAAATGTGCATCGACGGCTAATTTAAGAAAGAGTTTTTTTTATTGTTGGCACCTGAACAGCCACACATACCTGCTGCACAAAAAACACTCGCAATCGTGAGAATGAATTTGTTTTTTAAAACAAGCATCATATTACGGCCAGATTCCACACGAAAATATGTGCACTAATTTTAAGTAAATAATAGATTTAATTTCACTTTATTTTGTGCATACATGTTCGTATGTTTCAACATAAGTATGTTAATATGTAGGGTTAAGATTTATTCTCATAAGTAGTATATAAGCTATAGTAATTTAATTTTAATTTTAATCTGAAAATTACTGCGGCCTAGAGCTGGAAATAAAATAATAAACATTTAAATAAATTTGCTTGTCAATAAACGTTTAAATAAATTTACTTGTTAACAATATACTGCTAGTCGATGGCACAATGACATTTGTAGCAACTTGTGCCTTTTTTGGTAAAGTAACCACAAAATTATCCTCTTGCTTATCCTTCAAAGTGGTAGTTTCACTCGAAGTGCTGCTAAAGCTTAAATCATGTTCTATTTCTTGACTTGACACTACTGAAATTGATGCATTCATTATGTTTAAAAGAATTTTTTCTTAGTTCTTCAACTCTTTGTTTTCGTTTGAGAGAACGTTGTTTGGTCTTTTCTAGCTTCTTGTCAATCGATGTCATAATCATCTTACGCTCACTTCGTTGATCCATGAGAAACACTCTATCTTCCGGAATTTTAATTGAATTCATAACGTTTGCATGGGCGATATCGAAAAGTTTATCTAGCTCTTCTGTAAACAAATGCTCCCTATTTTTCTGTGCTTGCGAATCTCTTGTTTTATTTTTCTTTAAAAGAAGCCAGCTCTTATGCATTTTTATAAGTTTTTCAACGCAGTGATTGGGTTGCCTAGTCGGAATACCAGATTTGTTCCACACTTCTATGACTTCTTGAAGGAGCATACGCACAGAATCTTTCACATTCCTGGATTCATTTAATGTATGGTGATAACGGAGTAGAACTTGCCGAAGAGTTGGAAGTTGGTTAAACCTTACCAATGACTCAAGATCCCGACATCCTAGTAGAAAAATTATGTCCTTTTTTCGAGTTGATGAACTCATTTTATTGTTCTGTTTCACTGAGTCTGACCTGGAATAAAAAAAGAATATCAAATTTTTTTGGAAAATATGCTATTAGGTTAACCGCGAGAAAAAATCAAATAATGTAAAAAATGATTAAATAATATGTACATTATAATTGTATAATTTCATCACAGTAAGCCGATACAAACATAAAAACAAACAGACAAAAAGATTTTAAAAAATCATTTAGAAATCAAAATTAAGCATTTTTCTTAAAAATTTCAAAATCAGCACTCGATTGAGCACGCTCTTCCGGTAAAGTTAACCAACTGAAATTATACAATGTTATTGCAATAGATTCATGTTACAAATTTACCGGATGGCTAATCTGAAAAACAAAAAAAAAATTTTTTGGACCACTCTAGTATGTAGTATGTATGTATAAATAAATAACATCTACATATACTACATACATACATTAGCATATGGTATAGAATTTAAATGAAAATACATAAGCACAAAGAATAAAGACAAAAAAAAAATTTTTTATAAAAAAACGAAGAAAACTCTTTTGAAAAAATCAATAAGATAACCTCATAAGAACTACAAGATTTCTTCTTGATTTTTTTCCAAAAGGTTTTCTTTATTAAATTAATAAGATTTCCTTATTTAAAAAAACCATAGAGATGTCTTATTAATTTTATTCTATTTTATCAGGTATTTATTAGGTACTGTTTTCTATGTGTACTTATTGTCATGAAAAAATCAATAAGATAACCTCATAAAAACTACAAGATTTCTTCTTGATATTTTCAAAAAGGGTTTCCTTATTAAATTAATAAGATTTCCTAATTAAAAAAAAAACATATAGATAACTTATTAATTTTGTTCTATTTTATGAGGTATTTATTAGGCACTGTTTTCTCTGTTTACTTATTGTCATTCCCTGGTGTATATAGCTCTTTGCTACCAGTGTTGTCAGATATGCCGATATCACACCAATCGTGGCGAGAAAAATTTGTTTTTGGCGATGAAAATTTTGAAATGGCGATTGGCGATATTTTTGTTTATATTTTTACGATTTCAATAAAATATTATAATTTCGTGCAAAAAATTCTAAATGTTGTGACTCTTTATCTCAAACCAAAATTTTTTGAAATTCAAGAAGTTTAAAAAAAAATATGGTCCACAAAATCTCATTTGGTGTTCATGAAACACATTGGGGAAAACTTTCTTTTATAAGTGTGAACCAACATTTTAATAGTGAAGCACCGAAAAGCCTGCACGAGTTCTCGTCTAGGGTATAGGAATACGACGATGCTGCTGGTACTTAACACTAGGGATGTAACGAATGTTCGGATTCGCAAATAATTCGCTTAATTTTGCTATTTGCATTCGCCAAAATGTATGCGAATAATTCAAGCGAATACTAAAGACAAAAAAAATTGTGTACTTCTTTTACGAAAATAGTTTACGATGAACAAACATCAAAAAGACGAAAATTATTTTAAACCAGCATGAAAAAGATGCATGTACTTACATGTAAAACTTTAATATTTTAGTATTAAAATGAAACGAAAATCCAGTGGTGTTTGGAAATATTTTTCAGTTTCAAACTTTTGAACACCATTTATTACTTCCTACAACAATATTAACTAGTCCTTGTTTGTTGTAAATTCCACGCGAAACAAGTGCCACTGATATTATTTCTTATGAAAACTTAAAATGTTGAAGATATATTTCATATGTTTTTCTCAAGATATTTTAACGAATTGTAATATTTGCATTCGCTTTCGCAAAAATTAAAATGTATTATTGGCTTTCGCATTCTGTAAACTGGTATTCGTTAGATCCCTACTTAACACTTCAAGCATATAATATGTTTACCTAAATATGTACACATTTAAGTAAATGTTAATTCAGTTTTATCACAAGATTTAAATAATAATTTTTGTCTTGGTGTTCATGTTTAATTTATTCTATTATATATTGATCTTTTGGAATAAGTTATTTTTTTTTAAGTATTTTTTCTACACCAGTATTTATATGTTAATATAAACACTTTTCTTAATTTTTCTCAAATAATATAATTTTTATGTTTTACGATAGACGTTACCTACTGAATTTAAAATTTAACAATGAGCCAATTCACAAAGCATTCTATTACGTCATATTTGTTGTAAGTCATAAACGTTTATAACTGTCATAAAACCTTTCTCATATTTTTCATATAAAAATATTATATGACAATAAAACTTTGTTACCTATGTTTTTTCAGTCTGCTATTTATTTTACATAAATATTATTTTCTTTTACGTTCAAGAGTTAGTATGCTAAATTGGGAAGAACGAAGAACTTGCATAGTTCGACAAACTTGCCTTCAAGAATTCGTTGCGTAATTTCGTCTTTTGTAACATCATTAAATTTGATAACATAACAACTCTAGTCAAAATCTCTGCCTTGCTATGAATGTTTTTGTATCATATGGATACTAAATTATGCAAATATTCACTGCAAAAATAACAGAAATTCGCGAAAAAATTAAAAATTTTAAACAAAATATACTTCTTTTTTAATAATCCCTAAAACTCTAAGGAATGCCAATAATTCGGTAAAAACGACGAAAATGGTTAAAATTCAGCATAATCGCAAAATTTAAAAATTGCAAAAAATTTAAGAATCAGAATACTTGCAAAACTCGCTTTCATCGCGAATATCGCAAAAATTCGCGAGAATTCGCAAAATCGGAAACAATACTTAAAATTCATTGGAAATCGCAAAAACTGTTAAAAATAAAAAAACTTTCTGTTTTCGAGAATATTGCAAAAATTCGCAAAATCGAAAAGCCACATCACCACAGTAGACATTTTTGAATATAATCCAATTAAAAACAAAAAATTCAATCAGTACCGATTCACTATTTACTTTGTCGTCAGTACTGCTGACTCATTATACCCCACACAATGCTTTTTGCTATATACATTTAACATGTGCGTGTCATTGAGAAGCAACTACGGACGTTGGAACTACTGATTAGATAGTTCCTTAGGAACCATATGAAGACATTGGAAACAAATGGTCACCACTACATTTTAGTAATTCTAGTATACACTTTTGATAATGAAATTGCATATTTTGTTCACATTTTGGTGTTTTATTAAACAAATATATAAGAAATGGAACTTATGCATAAAAAGCATAAAATAACAGGAACTAGTAGCAAGTAGGGATTTTGTTTGTTAATTCTATTAAATACATATACATACATACATATGTATGTTAATCAAAAATTTTATGTTTCGCTGAATTAGTCAAATCAAACAATTACGTATGGATTAGTGTTGTAAAAAGCGGCTACTTTTGAATACTCAATACTACTTGATACTTTTTCAATTGGGTACTCGATACTACTCAATACTTCAACCGTTTTGAATTTAATATTAAAAACACACATACATGTGAACGTATGTGCATATATCGTCGCTGTTTTAACTAACTGACCTAACTAACATTTTAAAAATTTAAAAGGAGAGCAGCTTTTATGGTTGTTTTGTACATTCATTCTTATGGCTGTGTCAGAAATCTTTTTACTTATATAGGTACAAAAGTAATGCTTACAGTCATGAAAATTGTAGACAATGTATACTATGACTTATAAAGTCTAGTAAAGGACTTAACTGATTTCTCAAAAAAATGTCAGTTAGGTCGGTTATTTAAAACAGCGACGATATGAGAAGTTAAAAATTATTATTAATAAAGCAAATTAACCTGCAATACATATTATATAATGCAATATGCAACAACCAAAATTAAATATATATACATAAATTTATAACAAATAAAAATAAATTACTTTGAAGATTAGTTTTTGTACGTTAATTGTTGTTGGTTTCATGTGCTTTCTAAAGGGTCACTTTTTCTCCTCATGAGTGAAGTTGTTTTGTTCAATGAAGCATTTTGAAGTCCTTGTTTCATTATGAGTTTTCGTATCAAAATAATTCGGAACATTCCTGTTGCTTTCTGAATTTGTATTTGTTACACTAATTCCAGGAGGTCCAGAGATATATTTTTCTTCTTGAGAGATATATTTTTATCAACCTTAAATTCGCACACAGAGTTGTATAAATTTGATGTATTCTAAAGGAATAATTTCGTTTGAATACTAGAAAATGCAACCCTGAAAGTATTGAGTAGATACTTTTGTGTATTTAGTACCGGAAAAAACACTCGGTATTAAGTACTCAGTACTCAAATACTCAATACTTTTACAACACTAGTATGGATCTGAAAGTGTGACAAATCTTTAACTGACGGCTCAAAATATTCCACAGGGTCAAACAAAAATTTCAATAGTTAGCACTTTTCGCTTAAAATTGTTTAATTTTTACATTTTCTAATTTTATACAATATGGATTGTTATTTTATTTGTTTTTGTAATTTCGTTTTGTGTATTTTTTAAAATTATTTTTCAATACATTTATATTAACCTTCTAATTAGATTTTTTAAAGTAATTTTTACATACTCAAATTTTGCTTGACCTCACTTTTATTTTGAACAAAGCAATAAAACATTAACAGACTTAGTTGTGTGTATCAGAAAAAATGGTTTCTACGCATCAAAAACAATATTAATAGACGCTCCGTTGACAATGTCACCAAATTGGTAGACAAAAGTGGCGACTTGGGGACACTTAACCCCACGTTTCCTTCAGGGATAGCTAATGTACACAAATACATACGATTCCAAACTTATGTATGTTTGTATGTCTCAAAATATAAAAGTAAAAATGTTTTTATTTTGTATGCAGGTATCATGGATACGGCGGAAGGATTTCCAATTGTTAACAGTGGGATTGTCGACTCACAGTAGCGATAAACGGTTCTTAGTTGAACATACTCGTCATATGGGTCATTGGTCACTAAGAATAAAGTCAGTACGAGAAGAAGATCGCGGTCTTTATGAATGCCAACTGTCCATTTATCCCACGCAATCGATATTTATTGAGTTAAAAGTCGTCGGTAAGTATTAACATACACACGTATACATATGTATACAGTACTTCCTCAGGCTTTGAAATTTTTCAAAAGACAATACCGATTCACAAGATCAGGGTTGTATTTTTCGTAAATCGTGCTATCGTGTGCCATAGTGAGACAAGTTTTTCTTTTTCATTTCCCGGGAAAGGAACGAATTTAGGATTTCCCGCAAAATGCAAAACAATACAAAATACTTTTTAATTCAATCTATTTCAAGAAAAAAATTATAATTCGTGAGATCGATTAAATAATAACGTTTTATAAACACATCAGTCAAAAAATAGTACCATTTCATTTCTTTATATAATAGTAATGCATAAATACCAATATTATATGTAAATGCAAAACCAAATGCATTGATATAACCATGCAAATGCATGTTTGTAGTCATCAAATTGTTTAGTTTTCCGAATTGAAAAATTTGCAAAAAATGGCATGGAATTGTTAGTGCATGTTTTATAATAAATGCATGCAGATTTTTTATAAAACTTGTTTTTTTTTGTATTTTTCAATATAAATGAAGAGTATTATATTTTGAATTTCACTTATTTTTGCATTGTAGTTGAGTAAAATTACATTTTGACAAATAGTTGGCAAATCCTCTAATCAATTAAACTAAAAATAAATCCCTTAATACGGCAACCATGTTGAAAACTAAAAACAGAAAGCATAAAAAAGCACGAAGCAGATCTTGCTAATGCAAGTTGCTGTACTACCCAGTGATGCCAGTTTAGGGGATTTGTCCCCAAATTGGTGATTTTTTTCGCGATTGGGGATGAAAATTTCGTATTGGAGATCTGGGGATTTGTTGCGAATGATAACCAAATTTGAGGGATTTTTTTTTATAACTGATGGTAACAAGAATGATTTTTGAACTAAGAAATATTCATCTGGCAAGTCCAAAAATGTGTGTTACTATTCATAGTGAATGGTTTCTAATAAAGAAGAAGTATCAAGGCAGATTAATCAATAATGAACACTACCAAAACAAAAATAGGCAACAAAATGCCATACGACTTGTTGGAAGCACTTCTTAGAATAAACACACACTTCAAAAATAACTCAATTTGTTGTGACAAATTTAATCCCTCTGCTGAAATGCTAAAACTTTTTGATACAAGTACTATGTTAACGTAAGTAGATGGTTTTTGCAAAAAGCGGGCCATGATCGATCAAAAAGCGGGGTTTCGACTATATGTACTAAATGTAGAAGAACGAGGAACTTTCTCCAGTAAATGAAATATTTGAGGATGTAGCAGGTTTTAAATAGTGTAACAAACCCAGCTTATTAATGCGCCTTGATATAATTTTTATTACATTTCTAAATGTTTCTTATTTTTTGCTGAAAAATATGGTCAATGTAACCATCGAACAGGCTGAGCTAAACTATGTTTCCACCTGTGTACTTTGAAACTTTCGATTCATAATAGACAACACATATTTCCCTGTAGTAAATAAAATAATCAGTTGAGAAAAAACACTAACTTATAAATTAATTATTTAGCAAGTTACTACAAATTGGTTTAAATCTCATGCAGATATCAACCAAAAATATTGAATAGAAGCACACGTAAGAAATAAATAAAAGCAAAATAAGTAAATGAAAAGAAAATAAAAAAGTCAAAAGAAGCATGCCATGAAATCAAATGCCAAATGTTTGTGTTGAAAAAAAAAATAAATTTCAATAATATTTTCTATGAGCGGTTCGTATTTATGGATATATTTATGTACATATATATGCATGTACGAATTTTTTATTTTTAGTGAATATAATAATAATAAATATTTATATAGACTATTGACCTGCACAAGACCATTTATAAGACCTTTCAAGACATGCGACATTTTTCAAACGCTTTACTACAGCGAAATATTCTAAAATAAACGCTAAACAACACTGTTGGCAATATTTTTTTGTTTTCTGAGTTCTTTGTCTTGCCAACAGTGTTTTTTAGTACACGCGTTTGTTTTAGAATATTTCGCTGTAGTAAAGCGTTTAAAAAATGTCGCATGTCTTGAAAGGTCTTATAAATAGTCTTGTAAAAAACTTTAATATAGACATATACATATGTATGTGTTTATATATTTACATAGATATATGTGAATATATAGATATATGTATATATATAATATATACAGTAGTTCACGGATAAATGCGCCACGCTTAAGAGAGTTTCACGCTTAAATAGTTGTCAAAACCAAACTTTTCCTCGATCTATTTAATTTGTGCACATATTTTTCTGTTAAATGAATCCCGCTTTACTGCGTTTCACTCATATATAGGTCGTATATTTCATAAAAATAAATTATTTATCATGGAGACTTTCACGGTTAAATGCACAAACTGAATTTAAAATTATCAACCTTGTAAATTGTTTCTTTAAAAATTCCACACATTAAAATTAATAAACTAACCGAAAACAACGCCAAAATGAAAATAAATCATCAAATTTGGCAAGCCTGTTTTATTTGTTATTATTATTTAGTTTTCATCACAATGTCTACAAAGAAAGTGCAACAATCGTTGAAACAAAAACTTCAGATTTGTGCAGGAATTCAAGAAATGTCTAAAAATTTCTAAATTTCTTGTAAAATTTATGCATGTGTATGTAGTAGGGATGGGCAAAAAATATCGATATTTGCGAAAATAAATGTCGATATATATCGCCGATATTTCAAAAACCGATATATCGATACATCGATTCTTATTTATGAGTATCGGGTTTCGATGTTTTTAAGAGATCTACAAATTTTAGCCGGTTTTTAACTGTACGATATTGGCATCACTGCTAGTGATGCGAAGAAAAAAAAAGAAAATTTCATAATAACAATGCTCATCTATAAGGTGAGCCCACTAAATGATCAAACAGAATTGCGGCATAAACACATTTTCCATACAAATTTACACAAAAAATCAACACCAGAAAGCAGTCGAAAGATAGAATCTATTTTATTTTGACAACGTTTTTTCTTATGCTCTCATATATAAATACTCATTCTCTCAAGAATGCTACCATACTTTCAATAAATTTCATACATTTTGTGAACAAAACTACAAAGCAAAATAAACACAAAAGAAAATAAAACTAAAATTATAGAGCATTTGAAGTTACTGCCGTAGATTTTATTATGGGCTTTGTAAATTTGACAACGATACAACAAGTTGCGGACATATTCTGTCTGATCATTAAGCCAGGTGACTTTTATTTGTTAACTAAACTAAATGCCAAATTTGGTTTGTGTGGGTAAGTATAAACCTGAAGAAAGAATTAGTATTTATTTTCTGTTTTGTTACGAATCAGTTAACTCTTTGTTTATATAAATATTATACAAGCCGTTAGTTTTTCTCTTTCGTTAAGGGGCCCGTTTCTGAAATCTACAAGTTACAAATCTAAAAATAAAATACACACAAAACAACAATAAAATTTGTAAAAGTGTTGTTGTTTTGTGTCTATTTTACTTGTAAATTTGTAACTTGTAGGTTTGAAAACCGGGCACCTGTTCTTTTTCGGTTCAACCTCTGAAAATGAAAAAAACCTAAATAAAATAAAAACATTTTTAAATAAACTGTAATTGTGCTTTAAAAATTAAAAAATCTAATTTTTACCAGAAAAACATAAAATTATATTTAAATATAACAATGCATGAAGCAAAACTCATCACTTTTGTTGAAAACTGTGACCATTCTGGGAAAAAATAAACACTATATTGAAACATAGCAATGGAGGATGCAAAACTCATCAATTCAGTCAAAAACTGTGACCGTTCTGGTCAGAAACAGCTAATTTATTACAGAAAAAGTAGCTATTAAAATTTAGAAATAGAAAGGCACAGCACAGAACAGCAACATAACGTAAAAACTAAGGAAGTGTTAAGGAGCTACAGTGGGTTACGTATAACTTAACATACGTAGTTCCTTTGTATTAAATTTCTTAAATTGACTAATTGTGCATTCGAAATGAATGCAGTTTTCAGAAATTATCCTATAATACAAATTAAACCTACAGATGTATGGATAAATTTATTTCCTTTTCCGATACCAATATCAATTTTCCACTCATGGAGTTCATTAAGTTGTAAGTCAGTTGTTCGCGATTTCTTTAAATATTATTGTTTGGATGCAAAGTGAATATTTCTCTTATTCTACAATGATGAACTTTGAAGTGTTAATCATGGGCATTCAATAATCAAAGATTAAAATCATTATTTATAAAAAATATTAAGGCTTTCAAAAGGCTTAAGCCTGGTACTCTGTTCAAATTTGTGAAAAATGTTGAGAAACATTGAATATTTCATACGAAAAAAATATTTTTTTTTTAATTATTATTATTTATTGAATATATTAATTTGAATTATTATAATATAATGACCTTGCGAAGCCGATCTAGCTTGTCTGCAGGTACAAAGTATATTATGAAATAATTACAATAGTAGTATAATTTATTTCATTATATGTGTGTACATTACAAATAGTATTTTTTTTTTTTATTTTATCAGATAAAATTACAAAAATATGATTAATTATAATAATGTGATATCAAAATATTATCTAATAATTTCATTTTCTAAGTTTTCCATTAATTTTAAAACGTTCTGTAAACATTCCAGTGTATTATGACTTTAGTGTTTGGTGGATGCTATTTAAATTGTATTGTTGTTTCGTACATTATTTTATATTGTTGCTGTTGATTACAGTGCTGTTGTTGTCTTTGCTAATATTGTTCGTTATTTGGTGTTTTTTCATTGTTTATCATTTTGGCTGCTGTTGCTATTGATTTAGATATTGTTGCTTCAATTGCTATTGTTTTATAAGATGTTATTATATTTATATGTTGTTTTTGGATACTATTGGCATAGTTGTTGTTTAAAAAAATTGCTGGTTGTTTGTACTGTATTTGTTATTGTTGTGTAGTATATTGCTCTATTTGTTTTGTTATTTAAGGCTATTATGATATTGGTATATTATTATTAATTTGTTGTTGTGTTTTTGATCAGATTGTTGATAAATTCGATTTAGTCAGTAGACGTTGTTTTTTCTTCTTCTTGCAATTTGTATTTGTATTGTCCTTTATGTGTGGAATTTGAATGTTGTTGTTTTCAACGTTTTTGATTATTATTAGTTTTTTATATTTAGTTAGTGCTCTATTTTGATTTAATTTCTGACTATTTTTAGTATACTGCTGTTTTTCCATTGAGAGTATTTATTATATATTAGTTGTTGTTGATTGATAAAATGCGTTTTTAAAATTTTTTTCCTTGCTTTAATGTTAGTGGATCTTGTAATGACATCTATTGGAATACTGTTGAATATTGTAGGTAACATGACGGATAATGTTATATTATTTCTAAATTTCTTGATCTGGTACTTTCCTTCAGTGTTTCTTCTTGTTAGATGATTATGATTAATTTTCTGTACATACCTGCTATCATTGTAAAATTCTATGGCTAGTGTTTTTTTTTATATATTACTGACGTTTAAAATATATCGATATTTAGCATAGTTCGTAATTCGATTGTCGGTTGATATGTTGTTGTTTGAGCTTTGTAGTTATCTACTGCTTATTTGACGTATAATGTTAGAGTAGGTATGTGGTCTTAATATTTTAAGTATTCTGTTTTGAATTTGTTGTAGTTTGGAACAATACGGTGAGTTACCCCATGCAGTAATTCCATGGCGCAGGTGTGATTCTACAAACGAGAAATAAGCTTGTCTAATTACGCTGTTATTTGAACAATAACTTAGTTTGTGTATCATATACGAAGATTTTCTTAGCTTCTTATGGACCTCGTTTATATGTATGTTCCACTTAAAGTTATGGTCAATATGTATACCAAGTATACATATTTATTTACGATTTCTATCGTAGTGTTGCATTGGTCAGTATCATAATTAAAGTTTTCCATTTTTGTATTATGTAAGCAATCTATACTATGGAATTTAATTTTAATATCTGCATATCTAATATGTGGTGGTTTATATGCATCATCTTTGTTTTTGCCGCATTAATAACTAGCCCATTATCGTGACACCATCTCTCAGTAATATATAGTTGATTTTGCATTATTTTTTCTGCATCATTCAAATTCTTATGAGCAACTACAATTGCCGTATCATCTGCATAAGCGAAAGTTTTTGCGATTGTTAGTTTGTTAAGCAATTCATTTGTGTAAATTATGTATAGTATGGGTCCTAATTTTGAGCCTTGCGGTACTCCGTATTCTAAATTAGTTTCTTCACTTATATTAATACATACCTTTACAAAGAATTTTCTGTACCTTAAATAGCTTTCGAAAAGGTTTAGGCTATGACTTCTAATACCTATTCTTTCTAACATAAATAATAGGTTCGTATGTGGCAGAGTGTCAAATGCTTTAGTGAAGTCTATGAATAGCGTCAAACAATGGTGACTTTTGCTCAATTGTTCATTGATGTAATCAGCAAATTTGCCAAGCAGTTTATTGATATTTTTTCCTTTTTGGAATCCGTATTGATTATTGTTTATGATATTATATTTTTGAATGTAATTTGTTAATCTTCTACAAAATATTTCTTCCATCACTTTCTCAATAAGAGATAATATTGCAATTGGACGATAGTTGTTGCAATCGGATTTTGAACCACTTTTATATATTGGCCGTACGTACGATATTTTTAAAATATCCGGTATAGTTGACGATTCAATAATTAAGTTTATTAATTTTGATAAGATTGGAGCCATAATTGAAGAGTTGTTTTTTAGATCTATAGGTATAATTGCATCAATTCCCGCACTTTTTTTAATATTTAAACCATTAGGAATATTATAAATTTCCTCACTAGATGTTTAAGTAAAATGAATTGAGTTTGGAAGAGTATTATGTGATTGATTCACTGTTTTTATAGAGCAATTATGTAATTTTTTTTCCACATTTATTTTAAAATTTCGAGCAAAATTGTCACATATTTCTTTTAAATTCGTATTTTTAAAGCTTTTCGTTATAGTTTCATCAATACTATTTGATTTCACTCCTATTATTTCATTTATAGTTTTCCAAGTTACCCGCATATTGTTTCTATTTTCGATAAATATATTTTTGTAATATTGATTTTTTGCATTGTTCAACATTTTATTCAAAGAGTTTCTAAATTTTTTATAATTATTTTCAAAAGTTCTATTATTTCTATTATTATGCCATTTAGCATAAAGTTTATCCCTAGTTTCACAATTTCTGACTAACGATTCGTTAATCCACGGTTTAGGAATTCTATTTTTCTGCGTTCTAAGTGTTATTGAGTTTCTATAAATAGCTGCAAATTTGCCTGCAACTGCGTTAAAAAAGTCAGATGGATCTGTTTGATTTGAAATTTCTTGCCAATTTGTTTCACGAATTTGCTGGTTTACTTTATAGTTGCATATTATTGTTCGTTGGGTTGCACTATTTTTTTTTTCGTTATTTACATCTTTATTCCCTGAGAGACTACATAATAATGTAAAATGATCTGATATTTTTGTTTTGACTATTAATGCACGTGTTTGTGTGTCAATATGTCTACATCTTAGAAAGATATGATCTATATATGTTTGTGTGTTATTATTTAAGTCTTCTCTCGTACATTCTTTAATAATACATTTCACGCCGTTTGATGATAAAACATCAAGATAAGAGATTGTTAATGATGTCGCTTTAAACAGATCAATATTTATTAGACTTGTGCCATTTAGTTCATTTCAGTGACCGGTCATTTTAGTTCATTATTTATAAATGAACTAGTTCGTTCATTTAGTTCAATCTCTCTTTTTAGTTCAATGAATTAGTTAGGTCTTTTTAGTTCAATGATTTTACATCTACAATTCTACATGCATATGTATGTTTGTGTGGTCTTTGGCAGAATTTAGAACACACATTCTGTAATTAAAAAACTACGAAAACTAGAATTAATTAATTAATAATAAATTTGCTTTATAATGAGTTTATAAAACATATTTAGTGTGGATTTATTTATTTATTTCAGTCTATGGACAAAAAATCCTTACAGACTAAGACAACAGAATACCTATAATTATATTGTATAAATATCTAAATTAACAATAGAGTATGTGTAAAACCTACATATATACAAAATTAACTTACAGTTTATAAATCACAGCTAAATTCTAAATTAAAACAGTTATTTTGTTACACTAAAAAGTAGGAGTTTAAACTCAGATTTCTCAGTGCCGAATTCAATAAAAGATTGAGAAACTTTTTGCAAATTGAAGTTAATCTCATTGAGGTGAACAAAGGCACGTGTTAAAGTACCATTACGTGCATAATTAGTCCTATGGAAGGGTACATCAAATAGCTCAGCCAATCTAAGATTTCTAGGAGGTATATAAAACGGTACCATATAAAGCAAATCAGGGCAATCAATAGAACCATTGATAATATCATACACAAAAAGTGTCGATTGAACTATTCTACGTGCTTCTAGAGTACGTAAGCCTATAAACAAGCATTTAGACTCATACGGAACGGAAGATAAGTAAGGTAACGAGCGTGAGGCAAATTTGATAAAAATACGTTGAAGTCTTTCAACTCGAGAAATCAGATTAAATACGTGAGGACTCCAAATAACAGAAGCATATTCTAACTTAGATCTTACGAACGATGTATAGATATGCTTGAGTGTATATGGGTCAACGAATTCACAACAACTTCTTTTCAAGAAACCAAACATTTTATATGCCTTGGGAAGTATGTAATCAATGTGAGCTGCAAAAGACAACGAGCTGTCAAACATCACCCCTAAGTCCAACTTAGAGTTTGACGTGTTCAAATTTATACCATTAATATTAAAGACAGCCACAGTGGGAGTCAGAGACCTATGGAAGGAGACATGTAAACATTTATTAATGTTTAGACTCAGACTATTCAGCCGGCACCAATCACTTAGATTATTAATCTCAATTTGCAGAATATACGCATCATTAATTGATTCCAATTTCATAAAAAATTTCAAATCATCGGCATATAAAAGATACCTCGATTTCACGAAACAGCTACCAATGTCATTAATGAACAAGTTAAATAACAATGGACCAAGTATGCTTCCCTGGGGTACACCCGACGTTTGCAGATAAGGGTTAGATCTAAAACCTTCAATACTCACAGAGCAAATTCTATTGGATAAATAGGACTGAATCCAAACCAGGAAATTAGAATGAAAGCCCATTAATCTCAACTTAGATATAAGCATGGAGTGCGATAACTTATCAAAAGCTTTTGAGAAGTCAGTATAAATTACTTCTACTTGGGAACCATGTTCAAGCGCGTCTAAGCAATATTCACTGAAAAGAGTCAAATTTGTTACGGTAGACCTTCCAGAATAAAAACCATGCTGATAGGGAGAAATCCATGGCTTGGACAATGTATTCAAAAATTTTTGAAATACATGACAACTTAGAAATAGCCTATAACAACTTACATCGTCTCTCTTACCTTCCTTAAAAATAGGAGAAACTGTGGCAACCTTCCACCTATCAATAAATTCACCTTCCTGAAGCGACAAATTGAAAATAAATGTAAGAGCTGGTACGAGAGATTTCGAAGCTTTCTTTAAAAGATGCGTACATAAGCCATCACAGTCTGACTTGAATGAGTTTTTTACCTCAAGAATTGCTTCCGACACATCAGCCTCGGACAAGACTAGTAAGCCCAAACTTAGCTTAGGAGACACCGCTGGCGTGGGTATATTATTTATGAACGGCTCAAAATTGGATTTAAAAAATGAAGCGAACAAATTAACAGCATCATCACAAGATTCAGAAAATGTTCCATCTAAACGAACTACTGATGGTATATCCGATGATTGTTTCTTAGACTTAACGAAAGACCAAAACGCCTTAGGGTTGCTTTTAATTTCCTGCTCCTTAGACAAGATAAACTGATTGTATAGAAATTTATTTAAGAAATTAAATTCACGACGATAATGTATAAATTTAGCTTCAGATTCGGGATCACCCATATCAATAAACTTTTTATGGAATTTATTGCGCAGATTTTTTAGCTTTTTTAGACCACTAGTATACCACGGCAATTTATAGGGCTTAATATTCTTTTTTGGAATGTTACTACGACAAATATGAATAACTTTCCGTAAAAATATTTCATAGCACTCACAAGTAGTTAGGTTAGCAAAAAGATCAAACCAATTATGGAATTCAGCACATCAAAATTACATAAGTTGAAGTTAAAATCATTAACAATCGCAATTCGAGAATTTTTAAAAAACGTTAAATTAGAAATTTCAATAGTTAGAGGTTTATGGTGAATATTTGGCGGGGATATATACAGTAAAGGAACACAAATTTGGTGTTTAAGAGACTCAGGAATAAAGATAAGGTCAAGAAAACGATTTAATTGATTATGAAAAGTATTTACTTGGCAAAGGTTAAGAGACATTAAACTGTCAATAAAATTAATTTCGTAGCTATGATTTACGTTACGAGGCGATAAAAAAGCATCGTCAGAAAATTTTGACCAGACAATATTTTTTAAATTGAAGTCCCCTAAAACACAGAGATTGTCATTTACTGAGAAATCCTCACCAAAAGACAAGATATTAGACATATGAGCATCATATATAAGATCGGCACTATTAGGTGGAATATATGAAGCACATACCAGGAACGAACCACCCACACCGGAGATTGATAAAATCAGCTGATCAAGTAGACCATTAACATAATCGATTTTACAAACAGAAGACTTAAAACACTTTTTTACCGCAATTAGAACTCCACCACCCAAAGAAAGACCAGTAGTAGACGTATCTCTATCTTTACGGAAAACATTGAAGAGATTGAGATCAAAAAATTCAGCATCCGAAAAGTCTTTATTCAGCCAAGTTTCAACCAACACAATAGCATCATAATCAAGTTGAGAGGAGAAGTCGTAGACAGCATGGGACTTGGATCTCATTCCCGATAGATTTTGAAAGTAGACTTTAAATAGGTTGCCTGTAGTAACTAGCTTTTCTGTATGTGGGGTGTCTGCTTTCGAAAATTTACGAAAGGCCGCACTTTGATGTCAGCTGGCCATATTTCCGGCTTCAAGATTACGTTATAGTATCTGTTTTCAATACCAATCTTGAAATTAACACCTCTTAATGTGGATAAATCAGCATCATTCTTAACAAGCTTGAAGCAGACCATGTGACCTTTATCTATTTTTGCAGTTTTTTCAATATAATTTAAGATTTGATCCGCAGTCACAGTAGGCTTGAATGAGGAAACGTGGATCCACTTTTTTTGAGATATCACATCCAGATCACACGAAGAATTAGCGCCATAAATAACAGGGCCTTTATTCAAGCTACGCTTAGGCTTACTATGCTGTGTAGATGTTTGACTTCTTATAACAGCATTATGTGACGAATGTGGTGGAGTAGAAGACACAGGAAAGACAGGTTGTTTATTTGTGCTATTATTTGCTCGTTTTTGTTTACTATTTGTAACACTTTCATTGGAATGTACATTAAGATCCAAATCATAGTCGCTAGGGTTAACAAGTGGGGAAATGACTGGGCAAATATGTTGTTGCAAAGTGCAATTCGGTGAGGTTAAGTCTGGCACCACTGCTTTATTTTTTGATTTCTCAGCGTATGTCATTTTACTTTGATCATTATTTGTTTCTATTATGACCTTTTTTATTTCATTACACATATCTGTGCTTTTATCTTCAAAGTTTTTGAACGCTTCTTTGTTTTTATTTTCAAAGTCCTTGATATATGATGACAAATTTTTTATATCATTAAGACTTTTTTCAAATGTATTATGAACACGATCTAATTTATTAATTCTTTCATCATATCTCTTTTCAATTGCTTGTAAGAGTTTTTTTTTATTTCATTTTCATTTTGTTTTAAAGCAGAACCAAATTCATGTTTATATTCAACCATTTTGTTTGTATTTTGTAACACTTCATCCTGTATGCTTTTTAGCACCAAATCAACATTGTGTATGTATTGCACACAGTCATCACAAATAAAGCGAATAAAATTATTTTTTTCCAACATAGATTGTGAATATTGGTCAATGCCAGAACATTTACTTGAAGCATGATAAATTTTAGCACAAACTCCAATACATCTTATTCCGGATTCACCACGAATAGATAATCTGCATTTATTACATTCAGCCATAATAAGAACTTTTTTTCAATTGTTTTTCGATTTTAAAATGTCTGTTAAACTTTATATTAATATTTTATTAACAACTAAAAACAGTTTTCAAAGGCTTAAAGTGAATTTTAAGTATAAAAACAGCAAAATATTTAAATTTGGAAATAATTTTATAGAGCTTAATTTTTTGGGCTTCTAACTTAGCCAGAGTTTCCAGTTTGTTGTTGATAAGTATGGAAGCAAAGCACACAAACAGTAAATAAGTAAAGCAAAACGTTGAAAACATTTAGTTCATATCCTCTGTGTTAGTTCATTTTGTGTCTTAGTTCAAAAATTGAACTAGTGATCGTAAAACAATTGAACTAGTTCACATAGTTCAAAGTACTGAATCGTTCATTTGAACTAGTTCGTTCATGAACTACACAAGACTAATATTTATATCTCCAATCAGTATAACAGTTTGTTGTTTTTTTATTTTTTGTAATGTATCATCCAATTCTCTTACAAAATTGTTAGCGTTCAGAGATGGGAGCCTGTATACCGCAAGAATTGTAACACTTTCATTTGTTTCAATTTTTAGCCCTATTGACTCAAATGAATTTGCATTAATTGTTGCATTCATTTGTCTATCGGATGTCATTTTTAATGTAAACAGCTACTCCTCCACGTCTAACCAGTCTATTTATAAAAATTTCTTCAAATCCATGTATTCTGTAAAAAGTGCATTCATCATCCGTTATATTAGTTTCAACTAGCACAATTACTTTTATATGTTTCAATATATTATGTATTGTTGCCAAAAAAGAATTAAAGTTAGAGCGCATGGACCGAATGTTTAAAAAAATTATCGAAAAGGGACAACTTAAAATTTCAGAGTTTATCTAACCAAAAGATTCAACTGTTTCACACAGTATATTTTGCATTTTTAAATAAAAGATAAATCTTTGCTTTTTTAATATTGTTTTTAAAAAATTTTGAGTTATTTATTATTAGAAAAGAGAAAAGTATGTATAAAAATATTTGGAATTTAATTAACAATCAATTCAATATCACAATCATTTTAAACTTTAATAGCTGTTGAGTTTTCATTTTTCTTAGCAAAGATGTGCCCATCTCTGACCCATACAAACTTTCATCCGGACTCTTTAGCTTTTGTTTTGGTTAGCCAGAGAAGCCGTCGGTTATAAAATGTTAATTGATCGTTTATACATATATATTGTTTTGTTACTTGTGTTGGTATTCAAGTTATTATTACTTTTGTTGGTGTCTTGGTTTTTAAATAAAAACCCGTTTAATCTGTGGCCACGTATGTTATTCATAATTTCGGTTTTTTGTTTAAAGAGCAAAACTCCACAACGATTTTTTCTTTTTGATGTATTTTGTATGCATTTGAGATATCACAATCATTTACTTCAACATTTAGGGAATTTGCTATTGTTTTTATAATATCTATAGCAGAGATATTGGGCCATAACTATAGTCAACAAAAAAGTATACTTTTTTAGTTTTAGAATGCACTTTCTTAAAAAATTTACTTTCGACCTACCATAGTCGAGAAAACTGCACTTTAAAGGAAAAAGTCAGTTCTAAAGTTAAAACATGCTGAAGCTGTTTTTAAGGCCCAACTATAATGTGCTTAACCAAACTTAAGCTAGTCTCAAAATTCAACGAAATGCATGTCAAATGCTTAAGTAAATTACTGAAGACTTTTAGGTGGCTATATTGTACTTATTGAGCTTAAAAACTTTCTACACTTAGTTGCAAACATTTGCACTTTTGGAAAACTATTTTCGTTTTTATTTCTTTAAAATGTAATATTTTTGACGAAATCTCATTTAATTTGTAAAAGTTATAAATATATTACCATAAACAAGTAAATCCATGTTTATCGTTTATTAATTTATAAAGTAAACGAAAACTAAAATAAAAAAGTACTAAAAAAAGCAACAGTGATTGCATGTTTTAATTGTAAACAATTATATGTATCTATTACGTATGTTCATTGGAAAATTGTTACAATTGTGTTGCAAAAATTGATAAAAAAATTTAAATTTCTGAAGACAGTGAAATTTTAAATTGTCCACAAAATTAATTTCGTCCTCCATTATGTTTGAAACCAAATAACCAAATAAAAATGTACAACAGAAACGAACAGATGTGTCATTTGCTTAAGGAAAAGCGAAATTGACCGCACTTTCCTTAAGCATATGACACTTGACGAAACTTGACGAAAAGTGTCTTAAGTACATTATAGTTGTATACATTTGATTGTGTGTATTCGCACATTTGCTTAAGTTACATTAAGCACATTATAGTTAAGGCCCAACTATAATGTGCTTAACCAAACTTAAGCTAGTCTCAAAATTCAACGAAATGCATGTCAAATGCTTAAGTAAATTACTGAAGACTTTTAGGTGGCTATATTGTACTTATTGAGCTTAAAAACTTTCTACACTTAGTTGCAAACATTTGCACTTTTGGAAAACTATTTTCGTTTTTATTTCTTTAAAATGTAATATTTTTGACGAAATCTCATTTAATTTGTAAAAGTTATAAATATATTACCATAAACAAGTAAATCCATGTTTATCGTTTATTAATTTATAAAGTAAACGAAAACTAAAATAAATAAATTCAGTAAAGTGCGACTTTGACTCGCGCACGAAGGGTTCCGTACGTTGGGCTTTGAGCATTTTTTTTAATACAGTGTTTGTTACGTTTTTTCAGCTGAAATCATTTTTTTTATTGTTTTTCGCTTTTTTCTCGTTTTGGCGATTTTTTAAATTTTGGCGATTTTTTTTTTAATTTTGGCGATTTTTTTCATTTTGGTTATTTTTTAGCGATTTTTTTCATTTTGGCGATTTTTTTTTTCATTTTGGCAATATTTTTAATTTTGGCGATTTTTTTAATTTTGGCGATTTTTTCATTTTGGCGATTTTTTTTTTCATTTTGACGATTTTTTCATTTTGGCGATTTTTCCGGTTTTCCGCGATTTATTTTCGATTTAGAATTTTTTTTTATACCCTTTACCAACAAAAATGGTAAAAGGGTATATATAGGTTTGTCATTCCGTTTGTAATTTCTATAATATCAATAAGCGACCCATATAATATATATATTCTGGATCCTTATGCATAGGGAAGACGAATAAGCGATGTCCGTCTGTCCGTCTGTCCGTCTGTCCGTCTGTCCGTCTGTCTGTACGTGAAATCTGTTTTCCGAAGCTCCCAGAAGAGCTAGAGACTTCGTTCTTGGACTGGTGTGTCAGAAATTTTCCAAAATAGATTGGTATTGAAATTCAGCAAAATCGGGCAGACGATTGCAGAGCTGGAAAACTTAAACTTCATTTTGCCATATAAAAGTAACTCCCGAAAACAAATTTTTATTTATTTTTAATAAATGTACATATTTTACACTTCAGTACGACTAAAATTGGAATTTTAAATTAAAAAAATACAAAAAAATTAAAAAGACGTTTCCAGGGTTGGAAAACTTTAACTTTTTGTGTTATGTAAAATTAACTATGTCTAAAACTATATTAGTATTTTCTCGAGAACCGTAAGAGCTACAGACCTGAAATTTGGACACAGTATGTAGACCTTTGGCCGCTACAACAACAAATACATGATAATTGGAAATTAAAGGGTGTTCCAAAACGAGCAACGAAAAATTTTAAAATCCCATGTAGTATATATACAATTGTATCTATATACACTTGAAATTTGTAAGGTTAGTGTATTTTTATACAGACTACAAAAATTAACACAAAAATTTAAAAAAATTTAAATTAAAGGGTGTTCCATCAGTTAATGCAATTTTGACTATGTAGTTTTGACAATTTGCTGTATCTTGGAAACCGTAAGAGCAAAACTCTTGAAATTTTCAAAAACGGTAAAACTGAAAAAATAAAAAATTATAAAATCGCCAAACCGAAAAAATCGCCAAAAACAAGAAAAAATCGCCAAAACGAAAAAAAGCACCAAATTAAAAAAATTCTAAGACTAAAATAAATCGCACAAAAAAACGGAAAAATTGCTAAAATGAAAACAAAAATCGCCAAAATGAAAGAAAATCGCCAAAATGAAAATCGCCATAATGAAAAAAATCACCAAAACGAAAAAAACCCAAAAAAAACAGAAAAAATCGCCAAAATGAAAAAAAATCGCCAAAATGAAAAAAATTGCCAAAACGAAAAAAACCCCAAAAAACAAAAAAATCGCCAAAATGAAAAAAAGCCAAAAACAGAAAAAAAATCGCCAAAACGAAAAAAGCACCAAATTAAAAAAAAATTATAAAACTAAAATAAATCGCAAAAAAACGGAAAAATGCTAAATGAAAAAAAATCGCCAAAACGAAAAAAAACAGAAAAAAATCGCCAAAATGAAAAAAAAATCGCCAAAATGAAAAAAATCACCAAAACGAAAAAAAACGCTAAAGAACAGAAAAAAATCGTCAAAATGAAAAAAAAATCGCCAAAACGAAAAAAACCCTAAAAAACAGAAAAAAATCGCCAAAATGAAAAAAATCGCCAAAAAAAAAGAAAAAACCTAAATAACAGAAAAAATCGCCAAAACGAAAAAAAGCATTAAATTAAAAAAAAATTTCTAAGACTAAAATAAATCGCAAAAAAACGGAAAAATTGCTAAAATGAAAACAGAAATCGCCAACATGAAAGAAAATCGCCAAAATGAAAAAAAATCGCCAAATGAAAAAAATCACCAAAACGAAAAAAAACGCTAAAAAACAGAAAAAAATCGTCAAAATGAAAAAAAATCGCCAAAACGAAAAAAACCCTAAAAAACGGAAAAAAATCGCCAAAATGAAAAAAATCGCCAAAAAAAGAAAAAACCTAAATAACAGAAAAAAATCGCCAAAACGAAAAAAAGCATTAAATTAAAAAAAAATTTCTAAGACTAAAATAAATCGCAAAAAAACGGAAAAATTGCTAAAATGAAAACAGAAATCGCCAAAATGAAAGAAAATCGCCAAAATGAAAAAAAAAAATCGCCAAAATGAAAAAAAACACCAAAACGAAAAAAAACCTAAAAACAGAAAAAAATCGCCAAATTAATAAAAAAAAATCGCCAAAATGAAAAAAATCACCAAAACAAAAAAAACCCAAAAAAACAGAAAAAAATCGCCAAAATGGAAAAAAGCACTAAATTAAAAGAAAATTTCTAAGACTAAAATAAATCGCAAAAAACGAAAAAATTGCTAAAATGAAAAAAAAAATCGCCAAAATGAAAAATATCGCTAAAACAAAAAAAAAAACCTAAAAAACAGAAAAAAATCGCCAAAATAAAAAAAAAATCGTCAAAAAAAGAAAAAAGATCGCCAAAACGAAAAAAACTAATAAACAGAAAAAAATCGCCAAAATGAAAAAAAAATCGCCAAAATGAAAAAAAATATCGCCAAAATGAAAAAAATCACCAAAACGAAAAAAAAAATTGCCAAAATGAAAAAAAATCGCCAAAATGAAAAAAATCACCAAAAAGGAAAATCCCAAAAAAAAAAAACAGAAAAAATCGCCAAAATGAAAAAAAAATCGCCAGAATGAAAAAAATCGCCAAAACGAAAAAAACCCCAAAAAACAAAAAAATTGCCAAAATGAAAAAAAGCCAAAAACAGAAAAAAAAATCGCCAAAACGAAAAAGCACCAAATTAAAAAAAAATTATAAAACTAAAATAAATCGCAAAAAAACGGAAAAATGCTAAAATGAAAAAAAAATCGCCAAAACGAAAAAAAACAGAAAAAAATCGCCAAAAAGAAAAAGACCCTAAAAAACAGAAAAAAATCGCCAAAATGAAAAAAATCGCCAAAAAAAGAAAAAACCTAAATAACAGAAAAAAATCGCCAAGACGAAAAAAAGCATTAAATTAAAAAAAATTTCTAAGACTAAAATAAATCGCAAAAAAACGGAAAAATTGCTAAAATGAAAACAGAAATCGCCAAAATGAAAGAAAATCGCCAAAATGAAAAAAAAATCGCCAAAATGAAAAAAAACACCAAAACGAAAAAAAAACCTAAAAACAGAAAAAAATCGCCAAATTAATAAAAAAAATCGCCAAAATGAAAAAAATCACCAAAACGAAAAAAACCCAAAAAAACAGAAAAAAATCGCCAAAATGAAAAAATGCACTAAATTAAAAGAAAATTTCTAAGACTAAAATAAATCGCAAAAAAACGAAAAAATTGCTAAAATGAAAAAAAAAATCGCCAAAATGAAAAATATCGCTAAAACGAAAAAAAACCTAAAAAAGAGAAAAAAAATCGCCAAAATGAAAAAAAATCGCCAAAAAAAGAAAAAAGATCGCCAAAACGAAAAAAAAATAATAAACAGAAAAAAATCGCCAAAATGAAAAAAAAAATCGCCAAAATGAAAAAAATCACCAAAACGAAAAAAAAAGAAAAAAATTGCCAAAATGAAAAAAAAATCGCCAAAATGAAAAAAATCACCAAAACGAAAAAAAAACAAAAAAATCGCCAAAAAAAATCGCGAAAAAAACCCAAAAAAACAGAAAAAATCGTCAAAAAGAGAAAAATCTCCAAAATGAAGAAAAGCCCAACAACAGAAAAAAATCGCCAAAATGATAAAACCCTCCAAAAACAGATAAAATCGCCAAAACGAGAAAAAAGCGACAAAACTGAAAAAATCGTTTTAACTGAAAAAAACTTCAAAAAAGCAAAAAACCTTCCTTTCGTGCGCGATTCAAAGTCGCACTTAACTGATTTTTTTAATATTAAAGGAATTAAATGAAACTAAGTTTTTGCTTATTTCGTTCTTGCTTTTTTCACTTAACATATTTTATGTATTTTTTAAAGAACTAGATTGGTAACAATAATCAGAAAAATCCAAAATTATGACTCCAGGGTTGGAAAACTTACACTTTTTGTTTTTTTTCTTTTTCTTTATAAATTGAATATATTTTATGCTTCTGAAAGAAAAGTTTGGTGTATGAAATTTGAAAAATGAAAATTATAGCTCCAAAAATGGAAACTTTAAGAAAATGATAAATTTTTTCACAAAACAAATATGTATGTACGTGTCTGTATACTATATATATGTACGTACGTTGGTAAAGGGTATATAAGATTCGGCACAGCCGAATATAGCACTCTTACTTGTTTAATTTGGTGTTTTTTTTTGTTTTGGCGATTTTTTTTTTGATTTTGGCGATTTTTTTTCGGTTTGGCGATTTTATAATTTTGAGATTTTTTTGTTTTACCGTTTTTGAAAATTTCAAGAAGTTTGCTCTTACGGTTTCCAAGATACAGCAAGTTATCAAAATTACATAGTCAAAATTACATTAACTGATGGTACACCCTCTAATTAAAATTTTTTAAATTTTAGTGTTAATTGTTGTAGTCTGTATAAAAATACACTAACTTTACAAATTTCAAATGCATATACATACAATTGTATGTATATTACATGGGATTTTAACATTTTTCGTTGCTCGTTTTGGCACACCCTTTAATTTCCAACTCTCATGTATTTGTTGTTGTAGCGGCCAAGGGTCTACACACTCTGTCCAAATTTCAGGTCCGTAGCTCTTACGGTTCTCGAGAAAATACCCTGTGACGGACAGACGGACAGACGGACAGACGGACAGCGTAGCGAAAACAATAGGGTTCCTTTTTCACCTTTGGTGTACGGAACCCTAAAAAGTACTTAAAAAAGCAACAGTGATTGCATGTTTTAATTGTAAACAATTATATGTATCTATTATGTATGTTTATTGCAAAATTGTTATAATTGTGTTGCAAAAATGGATAAAAAATTTAAATTTCTGAAGACAGTGTAATTTTAAATTGTCCACAAAATTAATTTCGTCCTCCATTATGTTTGAAACCAAATAACCAAATAAAAATCATTATGTTTGAAACCAAATAACCAAATAAAAATGTACAACAGAAACGAACAGATGTCATTTGCTTAAGGAAAAGCGAAATTGACCGCACTTTCCTTAAGCAAATGACACTTGACGAAACTTGACGAAAAGTGTCTTAAGTACATTATAGTTGTATACATTTGATTGTGTGTATTCGCACATTTGCTTAAGTTACATTAAGCACATTATAGTTAGGCCTTTACGCCTTTAAAATAAAATAGAAAATATGTATGTATGTATGTATGTATATGTATGTACACATTTGTACATATGTATGTAAGAATTTCTATCTCTTGGCTTCTATTGTTCCTGTAAATTATTTATAATCCAATTATTGAATAGTTTATTGTATTAAAATAATACAAAATACAGTCAAATCCCGATAATTCGTACCCCGATAAATCGTAATTCCCGATAATTCGTAATAAACAGTCGGTCCCTTGAAAAAATCTCGTTAACTCGTAAAATTTCCATACATTTTGGTCCCCTCGATAATTCGTAATTTTTTTTCAAATAAAATCTCCTTTACCTCTTATAAATCGTAATTTTTTGCTAAACACCACTTATTATTCGTAATAAAAACAACAGAAACATGGAAAGAATGATTTTTTGTTTAATGCTATTTTTTTGGGTTGGTTTTTGCTTGTGTGTGTGTTTATTTTTTTTAAGATCAATTTTTTACATGAATAATAAAGAAAAATGTCAAAGCGCACGCATAAAACTCTGTCGGTGTTACAAAAACAACAAATTTAGTAAATAAATTGAAAAACCCCGTTAATTCGTATTTATTTTATTTTAACCCCGTTAAATCGAACTCCCGCTAAATCGAAAACCCCTATAATTCGTAAGAAATGGCCGGTCCCTTGCGATTACGAATTATCGGGATTTGACTGTACCAATACCTTATAAATTTTCTCTATATTATTTATTTGTTAAGTTGTTTTTATGCTCGGTTGTTTTATTTAATCTTTTTATTAAATTTAACCCTTTTTCATAATACAGTGTCAGATGAGAGAGATGCCAGTTTCTTATATTTTGTTTTCGATCGTATGGAAAATTTCCCATATTTGTTGTGACAACCAGTTAAAGTCGGTTCAACTTAACACATACTTTGCTTTTGACTATAGTAGAAAAATATTTAGAAACAGGTTTTTAATTTTAACTTGTTTCTAAAACGAACCGACTTTATTCTGTGAATATGGTTATGGCCCATTGTTATCATTAACCTTTTTTATTTCTATATTCTTTCTTATTAGTTGCTGTTCAAGATCGTTTACTCTATTTTCCATTTTTTGCAGTTGAATATCTTTCTCTTTATTTTCTTTAGCCAGGTCACTGACCTGTTTAGATATACCAGCTATAGTTTCAGCAAAGACTATAAATATATAAAGATGTTCCACGTAGAACATTAAATGAAAACTAAAATTGTTTGCGTTTATAGATGCTGTGGGGGAAGTAACAAGGGAAAAAATATTGTTTGTTATTTGAACGAAACCACAAAGAGAGCACAAAATTTTTGAGCATGCACACATATAAATATGTATGTAGTAATGTTGTATGGCATACAATGTATGCACACACATAATTGAAGCTTATAGAGAAATTTAGTTGTGTGTGTTATATTTCTTGTTAAAGCGCAGTCAAGTAGGAGCAAAAATATGAAATAACTAAAAGAAGTTTCTTGTTTTGATACATTCATGTGCAAATAAATCACGGAAATCAAATGCGACCAATTGTGTTATTGTAGGGTAAAAATACGTGTTTTATTGTTGTAAAATTAAAAATAAGTTGATTCGCACCGAACTATAATTATTTTATTTAGAAATTTCAATTATATACATATATATATACATACATATATATATTTATATATATATATATATATATATATATATATATATATATATATATATATATATATATATATATATATATATATACTATGTATAAAATAAAAATATGTATAAAATAAATAAAACGTGAGCTTACTTACATAAGTTTGCAAACCATGATTATTTATTTTTGTTTACAAAAGAATAGTTTTCTTTATTGCTTTAAAATTTTGAGTTTTTCAGTGCTTGTTGATTTTAATTTATATGTTTCCCACGACGAATGTTTTCGTAGCAGTGTAAGAACTAATAAATTAAGCATCTCCATCCTGTGCTTAAAGCATACGTAGCTCTCGTCAAACCAAAAGGAATATATTGTATTTTTGGTACAATTTACGTATTGCTCAACAATAGTTTTTTTTATGTTTTTTATTTCCTTAGAATTAGTAAAAACATTTTCGAAAACTTTTATGTGAGTCTTACACACTGCAAAAAATAAGTCTGATGGAGCACACAAACTTCCAAAATCTGTTTCTTCATCATAATTTTTAGCGTGAACAAACATTTCTGAAGGATATGACAAAACTTGTGCTGGTTTAATTATATCCACACGACATTTAGCGCAAGTAATTCGTTGAGCTATATAACCAACAAAATATCGGCTTGATGTTAACTCTATTGGAACATTATTAGAGTTAAAACAATCTGCATCTTCATTAAAATAGTCTTCATTTTCATCGAATATGTTTGTTAATTAACGTCAGGTGTGCGACTACTTTCTGCTGTACTTTCACTTCTTTGAGTATCTTCTAAAATTGTTTGGAACTCAATAGGTAAAAATATCGCATCGTCGTTTGCACAATTTGAAGAGGTACTAAATTGCGTTATTTTAAGAGATAGCAGTTTAGCTACTGCGACATTTAATTCATAGACCGAAGGATTTTTGCAGTGTGCGCCCTTGGCACGTATATATGAAAACAAGTTTTCCAATGGATCTTGATAAAATAACGATAAAATAGCTCTCGTAGTTTGAATTAGGCCATCGATTGAAAATATTTTATTTCCTGCGTATTCAACCTGTTTCATATAGGTAATTAGCTCTTCGAGTAATTGCCAAGTTGTGCTTTTCGGCTTCAGGCCACGCTTCAGGGGCTTTGCATCGTTAATACATTCTGTTTAAGCAATCCAAATAGCTATCGAGTTTTTTTATAAAAGAGCACGTTGAAGTGGCTATTGCTGCGGAACTTCGTGTAAACTGGCGATTTTCATTTACAGATTGGATTGCAGCAGCAACTGAATTGCTCAAAGTTTGAACAGCTAGGCCAACACGCATCTTCTGAAAATTATTTGGGTTTATGTGCACCGTTGTTAATTTTGTCATTTTGGTTACTTTTCCATACTCCAACTCGAATATTTCTCTAACAACGTCGAATCGCGCTACGCCATGCAGTGTTTTAAAATCGGCTTTGATGAAAGCATTTCTTATGGATTTGAAAATATGGGGTACGTCGTACATCAGGTAAATTTTTGCATTTTTATAAATAAAATAAGTTTTTTCACAAGATCCGCCTAGCATATCATAGCATTTTCTATTATTGGGTCCTTGATCACACGTAAGCCCTCGCACATTTAGTCCCATTTCTCTTAAAATGTCCAAGTTTGACTCTACAAGGTTTTTTAGTACATCACCTTTTATTGAACTGGAAGTAACAAAACGCGCATTTGTCCCTCTATTTATCTTTAGGAGCATTTTGCAAAAAGTTTTTTCGTTTGGATTTATATTTAAATTATCAACTTCGGCTTCAATAGATTTCTTCATCATTATTTTGCTTTCTAACGTTTTTATCCTTCTTTTTAAACTTTCGGATTTTTTCTTTAATTTAAGTTTATCTTGCGAAACAGTCTTAAGTTTTTTAAACATTGTAAAATATTTCTTTCTATAAAACTCTTCATTTCTACAACTTTTATAACAATTTGTGCAAAACGATGGCGATTCCGATCTTTTGCGCTTAAGAGGCGGACATCTAAACAAGGGTAAGGCAACATCCTCACTTAATAAACACTTTTCTATACCCGAGTCATCAGTCAAATTTAAGGTTGGTACTGTGTCGCGCTTCAAGTATTTCTTTCCTATATTTTCCGACGAAAAGTGTCTTTCACATATACATATATAATGTCCGCGATTTTTCCAAAAAGCTTTCGCCAAAGTTGCACTTTTCTATCCACGCTTTAAGTAGTATGTCATTGCAATATGGGAAACGAAAGATTTTTAAAAACTTCTTTTGGATCTGCCACAATGAGGCAAACAACACTTATTGCCTGCTTTAAGCGATAACTTCTTTTGTTTTACTACGGAAGTAATTTCAATTAGTTCACTCATTATGATATTATTTATTTATATTATTATTCAAAATTTTTCACTTTTTCACACTAGATTATATTTTCAAGCACTTGTAACTCACAACGAAAGCGATACTGAAATAAAGTTAAATAAATAGTTTCCAACGTAAACGCTAAATATATTAAATTCAAATAACGGTAAATTTATATTCGGTGCGAATCCATGTATTTGCAAAAGTACAACAATAAAATACATATTTTTGCCATATAAATAGACAATCGGTAACATTAAATTTTATGTAGCTTATGTCCATACATATATGCAAATGTGCGAAAACACAAGTTCTTTTTGTTTGTGTAAATTTTTTTTTTGCTTTAAGTTAAATACACACATCCATTCGTACTTACGCATGCAAAGGCACACACATATGCCTGCGTATGCGGATGAATAGCGAAGACATGAGAATAATAAGTGCTCTGAGAAAATAAATTACTCTCTTTGAAACAAATGGATTTAGTAGTAAACAGCGTTACCGTTGTGCGACTAAAGTCGCATTTTGCCCCTTTTTCGAATGCCTGCCACTTTTTATGCCCCTTAGTTTTAAATCCTCTTTTAGTATCATTTTCATTATTGTGTGCCCCTTTTTGCCCCTTTTTATTCAAAGTCAACTTTAATTTTTATTTTTACAATAAATGTACGCAAATTTATACAGATTCTACCACATACGTCAACAAGATTTTATTTATGTGTATATATGAAAAAAATAATTTTTTTTGACAGTATGGCGCAATATTATTTTCTGTGGGAGTATATGGTGTTAAAAAGCCTTGGTATGAATCTTTTCATTTGTTTTTCCACAGCCACATTTGATTTGAAAGCCAAATTAGATAAAAGTACATAATTTTCAAAGGTGAAAAACTTTATGCTAAGGGAAATAATATTGTATGAAAATACCACACTGAATTGCTATCATCAAGTAATGCTTTTGATTTAAGTTTCCATGAAATTAGTTCATCATGTGAGCCTATTATCTTGAAAAAACCAGTAAAAAAGAAAAAAGCAACACGAAAGTATTCCAATGATTAGGAGAGACGGCATAAGTGGGTTCAGATGGATGCAGATACCAAAAAACCCATTTGTGTTTTCTGCAATCAGTTGTTCATCTGCCGAATGAATCATTGAATCTCATATTAAAACAGCCACACAGGTAGCCAATTCCCAATAATAAATGATGTAAAAATATCCGAGCTTTTACCACAAAAAAAACCGATTTTCCGAGGAAAGTGTATATTGCTCAAATTAAGCTTTTTTGAAAGATGATAAGATGAACCCACTCGTTTAAGTCAATGGACAAATGGGCCAAAATAAATGCAAAAATATATCCATATTCACCAGTTGCAAAGTCTTCATCTATATAAAGTAAAATTCAAAAAACACATAAAGCAAAATCATAAATTAGTATTACGAAAAAATTATCAAATGACACTTGTCACTTTATGCTGTCCGCTTTAAATTTACATATGTATTTCAAAACGATTTAGAAGAATGGATTCCAAGTAAAAACCTTATTATTAAATACACATGTACAATTTCAAAAGAAAGGGTATTTGAGGTATTTAATAACTATGCATAATGCCTAAAAAGAATAATATTATCCTTCTCAGAATCGAATTTTAAAATTTTTATTAAAACTTTATATGGTTAAGTAAATTTTTTGAGTTATGCTGGTTTTTAAATAATTAATTAGTGATATGAATCATGACCCAAAAATGATAAAAAATATATTTATGTATTCAGCCTTTTTTCCCTTTTCTCCTATTATGAATTTGTTTTTTCCCTGTTTTTACCAAATACACACAGAGGGAAAAAAGAGGTTCTAAAATTGTTAGCGGATGGTATCAAATTGAGAACAATTTGTTATCAACAGTTTGTTAACTTTCGGTATCATATTAAGATTAATGCGTTATCAAACTAAGAACAAACGATACAAAAATACCATGTGGTAATAAACCAATAACGATTTGTAGTAAAATCGTTAACAAATTGTAAAAAATACCATAAGCTAATAAATTAAGAACGACCTGTTACTACTTTAAGAACGAACATGGTATCAAATTAAGAACAAAATGTAGTATGTTATCACATTAAGAACGGGGTGGTATCAAATTTAGAACAATGCGTTATTAAAATAAGAACAATTGGTAACAAAACAAGAATAATTTGTTATCAAAACAAGAACGGTTTGTAATAAAATGTTACCGAGCTGGTCTTAAAATATTGATACCAAACGTTATCAAAGTAAGCACAAGCTCAACTCAATTTCGATACCAAATAGTATCAATTTCGGTACTTTTCTGCCACTTTTTTCTTTCTGTGCAATTGAACACTTTAAGAAGTTAAAACCAGTATTACCATACAAAATACTGGTTTTAATTTCTTAAAGTGTACTTTGTTTTGACTATGACTACGCGCCATAGGTAATACTCCATTAAAACACATTTTATATACCTAAACTTGTATTTTATTCTTCTTGTATTTGGAAAAACTCAAATAATGCCCAAATAAATCATTTATAAACTTTTTTATAAAAAAAATTTTCAAGTTGGTGGCAGTTAGTAATTTGTTTACTCTCTCACTCAAAAAAAGGGAGAAACAAAATATCAACAAACCAGCAAAACAACGAGCTTCGTACTGCGGTGATGCCACTATTACTCTTTTTTGTTCCCAAAGAATTTTTGATTGGAAGAATGTTTTCTCGAGAAAATTATTTTCCGTGAGAAATCAATTCCGAGAGAATATTCATGATTGGGCTGATTCTTTAACTTTTTGTAAATCTTAAGAACTGGGGCAAATTACTGCATTCGATATCAATCGAAATAACCATTTGGAATCTCGATCGATATTAAAATAGATTTTGTAATTTTTTTTATTTAGTAGCTATTTATACTGCATTTATACTGGTATAATTTGCAAATAAAAGTATATATGAAGACTGTGAGTAAAATAAGCAATTATAAAACTAAAAATGTATTTATCTGTATCGTCTCAGAAAGTGTAGCGCATGGCGAGTAGTGATATTTACCTCCACAGTGATGGCATTTAATATATTCTCCTGTTATTGGCAGATTTTTTTTACATACATTGCATGAAGCACTTGTATATGATAAATAATCTTGTTGTTTATTCATTTTGTTGTTTGTTAAACTTAGAGCACTCTTAAAATTTATTTTTTTTATTTTTGGAGTTTTAATGTGTGTATGTTTGTTTATAGATAAATGTACATATGTACGTTTGTTGATCAGTGTGAGTATGTAAGTTTGTAATATCTTTATAACAATTTTTACAATGTATGATTTACAGAGCTCGTAATAATTGGTCCCTCTTGTGCTTGTTGTCAGAAAAAAAACACTCGTCCACTGACACGATGCGACGCTGTCGCGAAAAAACCCTCAAAATTCGTTCTTCTTTGGCTTGCTCTTCGCTCAACCAACGACCGTTTTTGTTCGATCGGTCGGCTCATGAGTTCACTCGAGACCCTTTATTTCGTAAAATATCGGCAAACGGTCTTTTAAGCATGTATGTGTGTTGCGAGTGTGGATAGGTAAACATTTACATATGTACATGAAGATTAATTTTGTTTTTGTTGTACACATATCTGTCTTTTATATTACAATTACACTTTGTTGACAAATAGTTTGATTTACAGATATTTTTATTGTTATTTATTACTATCTTCGCGCTTCCTCTTTAATGCTCTGTCTGTGACGAAATATTTAAGGCAGCAACATAAAGCAAACGCAACAATGAAAATAAAGACCTTTTTTGCAACCACTTTGCTTGTTTTGCTCACTTACTGACCCTCAGTAGCTGAGCAACGAACTATTCTGTTCGTATCATGCGGTCAGTAAGAGACCGATTCGTGTATTACCCTCAACTCATAACCCGGGAGCGAGAACACGATTGAAAGGAAAAAGAGGGTTGCTGTTCAGACACTGAGTGATTCCGTCTCATTTGTTTAGGTCTTTTGAGTGAGAAGACCGCACAAAGAAATTTGGTTGATCATATTTTGCGAGCTCTGATGATTTATAAACTTATTAAAAGTATTGTTCTTTTTGTTAATTTATATTATTATTAGGTTTTTATATTTTCACCTTTTAAAACAATATCATTTAATGGTTTGCTTTGTGTATTATCTGTTATTTTATTTAAGTACCAAAATATATTTATAATGCGTTGAGCGAGAGAAAACACGTCCGTTCGCTATGAATGCTCTTAAGGTAGAGGTCCATAGCTCGCTTTTTACGCGTTTTGCTTTATACGCGTTTCATCCTCTTGTTTGTTTCTATACTTTGTTCGCGCTGAGTTACATGCACTGCTTTTCATGCGCCATTTTATTTTTGTTTTGATCAGCTGTGTGCGTTTGTTTATAAGTACTTATAATGAAAAAATGGAGAGTGAAATCGAGTTTTTAAAAGAATTTGTGGAGTTAGTCGAGTTTGTATATTTAATTTTATGTGCAAAAAATGCCTATGAACAATTTCAAAAAAAAGAAAAGGTTTTGGGTGCGGCCGTTGTACTTAGAACGGAAATTAAGTGGGTTTTTTGAAACCACATTTAAAAAAATTAAAACTTCTGACCCTGAGCAATTTCGAACCGCGACAAGAATGTCTGCAGACGTCTTTGACTATTTATTCAGCATTTTAAATGATATTCTTGAGAAGAACTCGGCCAGGGCTATTCCAGCATATTGTCGGCTGTTCTTGACTTTAATGTAAGGCTGAGTTTTCATCTGGCATTTCTTGTGTGCATTTGCCCAAAAAAGCGTAACCAACTAATTATTAATGAAAAACTGTTTGATTTAGACATGTATTTATTGATTTAAACTGTTTACAATAATGTTGGATTCTATAAAATTGTCTATTAGTTATGTATGGAACTATTTAACTTAATAAATACATGAGTGAATAAAACAGTTTTGCATTAGTTATTATTTACGCAAAATTAATTAATTTTAATCAATTTTGCCGTGGATAATTAAAATTAATTATCCACGGCAAAATAATATTTATCGATAACGTAAGAAACAAAGTATTATTTAACGTCTTTATCTTTCAAGAACAGCTGACTTTCTTTCATGGTGCTTGTAACGCGTACAAAAGTAGAAAGTAGACCTACTTTTCGCTTTGGACGCGCCAACGCGTTCTGCGTTTTTTGCAATGTAACTTGTCACATACTATTGCATTGATTCTACTTTTTGGAAATTTGCATAGAAAGCGTAACGCGCATAAAGCGAGCTATGGACCTCTACCTTTACTCATTCCATGTAAACAATATTAACTAGCCCCATGTGTTTGTTGTAAATTCCATACGAAACAAGTGCCATCTATCTTCTTTCGCATGAAAACTTAAAATGTTGAAGATACATTTCATACGTTTTTCCCAAGATAAACAGAGTACTATTTCTGCAATTTATACAATTCATGCCAATTTTTTTATATGTATTTTGACAGCATTTCACGTGAAATATTGAACAGAGTACCCGATTTTAATCAGAAAATGTTTTATGGAAATATTTTTGAAAAACCCTTAAAACCCATAAGGCAAAAAATATCGATACATCGAAATATCGATGTTTTAAAAAATTATATATCGATGCTGTTCAAAAATTTCGATACGATATATATCGATACCTTTCTTTCATTTGCCCATCCCTAGTATGTAGCATACATACATACGTATGTATGTACGTTTTTTGACGTACAATGTACATATGTTACATGCACATGAACTTAAATCTGTTGCCTTAAATTTCAATTTGTAAAATTGTTTTTTTTAGTTTTTAAGATGTTTTGCTTGAATTGTTATGTTTTACTTTAAAATAATTTTATTTTTCGTTTTATTGAATGGAATAACAAATCGGAAAACGATGATCTCTAATACTTAAATATATTTTCGTTTTCTTTTAGTAGAAATGAAAAGGGATAGAATTCGGTTTTGAAGCACACACTTCAGAGGGAATTTTGTTAAATGCGTTGGTAATGCAAATAACCATGATTCTTTTAAATGCGCCGGTAGCGCACTTAACCGTGTTTTTTTAAAAGCGTTTATCGTTTAAATGCGTTGGGCTTTAGACATTTTCACAAACGTATTTATCCGTGAACTATATATATATATCTTTGTTTTGCTATAATATTAATTAACTACAAATTGGTTGGAAAATAAGTATTTAGTAGTCAATTTAAAAGTCATGCAAATAGTGAGTCGGCGACAAGGAAAAAAGTCACTTAATCAGCTAGTTTTGGTTATTAAAAAACCAGTTCGAAGTTAGTTACAAATGGGTTTGAGTTCCTATAGGGTGAATAATGTTGGTTATTGTATTTTTGAAAAAAGTTTTAACTTACTGTGTGTATGTATTTCGAATTATTAATTTTTTATTGTGAGTAATATTAAACTTGAGTTCTCCCTATATCTTGTAGGACAATATATTTTCCTAGGTTTTCGATGCTTGTACATAGTTCCTAGTATTTTAGGAACATAATGTTCTTAATACATATAATATTTTATTTACAGAGGCTGAAGCTGAGATAACTGGCTCCCCAGACATACACATAGATGAAGGATCTACTCTAAGGCTTGAATGCAACTTGAAGAAAGCTACAGAAATACCAGAATTTGTGTTTTGGTATGTATTTTGTATATTAATTTCAGGTTATTTTTATAGCTTAAAATCTTTTCTTTTACTGAAAGAAGTAAATATTTTGCTCTACATAAACACATATCTGTGGTTTTCATGAAAAAGAATATGTTATATACTTTTCATTTCGAGTTTATGATATCAAACTGTTCAATTGTGCAACTACCCTGATTCCACTTTTTTGACACATGCATAAAAGGTAAGAACGCATGGAACAGATGGTATGGACTTTCAGCTTTACTTTATACTTTTGTATCCGTGGCATGCATCATGAAAGGTCAGTTGTTTTTGATAGCCAAAGATGACAAATTATATTATATCAATTGCGTTCGCGTACCCAAAAGTTTTGACAAATATTCAATGAACTTTACTGCATTTTACTAAATTGCGTTCGTTTATCCAAAATACAGTAAATGAGAACAAAAATTGAGAGAGTAAAGTGATAGTTCTTGTCTGAGTATTTTGAAAAATTTTTACTGCAGAAATTTGTCGTAGTAAAGTTTAGTAAGATAAAAACATATGATTCAAAATGTAAACAAATTAAAAGTAAGCAAACGAAAAGTGTAACAATTTTAGAAAATGTTAAATAAGTATTGCTCTTGCTTTACATTACCTTGCATTAACAAATAGTAATGAACTTTTTATTAATTTCACAAAAAAAAAACAAGGAAATCAAGAAAAAATTAATTACAAATATTAGGAAGGGTGGTGCTATACCGCACCTCCACTCGGAGACCCAATTGGGTCCGTTGTTATCAATTATAAATATTACAAAATATAAATTACCAAATTTATTCTTAGATTGTTCGTGTTATAAAAATATTGTATCGAGTACTGAGTTGAATAGTCAAAAGCTTATATACTTTTCTACACTATGTGGAGTTGGAGTCAGCTGTTTCTATAATCTTACTGATTTTTACTATGATCCCGTTAGTGTACTTTTTTCGGCAACAGTATTTTTGCGAGTAAATTTCAAATTTGTCGCAGTAATTACTCATTTACTGCATTTTACTACAAATGTAAAAAAACACATCTATTGTTGCGCAAAAATATTAAAGCAGAGTAAATTCAAATGTTTTTATAAAGAAAACATTTGGTAAAAGAAACGAACTATCCAGAAATCGTTTTGTTCAATAACTAAATATACATGCGTAGCACATCCATATGTACATCCATACATTCAACTTCTGTTTATCAAGAAGACACACATACATATCGCTCATTTACTTCAATAGTGGCATAACTCAAAAAATGGGTTTTTTGAGTTAATAATGCAGAAAGATTCGGCATTTCGTATTTTGTCTTGTGTAAAAATTTCATACAAATAGCTTGTACCATCACCTCCTGAGAGAAGATTTTTTTTCATATCTCCATTGAGTTGTATGCAAATTGAAAACTTAAAACGCGTTTTCTGCAAAACTAGTTTTTTCGAGTTGTGCCGCTATTGAAGCAAATGAGCGATATGTACATTACGCCACCCAAGAAGTTTATGGGATGCCGACAGTATTCCTTTTATTTGGTGCACCGGCAGTTTTTAATAGACTGGCCATTGAAAATGCCATGTGCGTGAAAATTGTACTGAGAGCGTGCAAACCGTCCAAGCGCATTGCACTTTTCACCCAACAAAAATATTAACACTTTTGTCACCATAACTTCCAAATGCGGCGTTTTCCGGTAAAATTTTATACGACCATTTAAAATGAGATGAAGCTAACTTTTTGGGAAGATTTTTTTTCAACGGCTCTCGCTAAAAACTTAATAGCGGTAATTGTAATCCGTTTTTATTATTTTATTACATAAGATCTATAGATTAAGTAACCCCGTCAAATTTAGACCAAGTATCATTTAATAAAATATGGATTAAAACATCACATACCAGCTTATTATAAGGTTTCTTATGTATTTGGAAACCATTATTTTGAATCATAACACTGCACAACAAAATAGAGGGTTTTTTTATGTTTAAATAAAAATGGCCGATCCTTATGTATTTGTATCGCTTGATTGCGATGGCGTCATTAGTTTTTCCCTATCAACTTTAGTTTTAAAGATATAGTGACATTTATCATTTGCATAATTTACACCACTTTTTGTATTATTCCGTTAATATTTCACGATTGTTCCTCCAAGCTTAAAAATACTTTTAGTCCTTAAAATTTCTTGGATTAAACTTTTTTTAACCTATTATAACTAATCCTTATGTATTTTTGTTAGTTGATTACGAAAATAGATTTATTACTTTTCCAGCCTCTGTAATTTCAGAGATATTATGCTTTACATAAAAAAAAATACTTAAAATTTTTCTTTTCGAACGTCATAAAAAAATAATTTTTATATTACACTAGCTTAACCCACACCGGGCTTTTCTATACCCTCCCTAATTTCCAAAAATAAAAAATGCGTAAACCTTTTCCATAATCAATCATAATTTTAAAAATTGGTGTACAAATAATAAATTTCTTTGATAATACATTTTTGGGGCAGGCAGTTTTCTTCCCTCCGCCATAATTTCCATTGGTGGACATATTCCATATCAAAAAAAATTTTTTGAAAATTGGTTCACAAACAAAAATGTAAAGTGAGAATCCATTTTTATGCGGCACATTTCGTCACCCCCCATTTAAAAAAAATTACTGGACCTCATGTGCAAAACATTTTGAAAATTGATCGTCAAATAACGGAGTTCATTGATAATCAAATATTGAGGCTAGTAATTTTCAACACCATTCCCCTTCCCAATTTCCCTAGAAAAAAATTTAGTTCACCTCTTCCGTATGAAAAAATAATTTTTGAAATTAATGTACATATCGTCCCTATTATGTCAAACCATCCAATATGCTTAAAGGCTTTGTTTAAGCTAATAGCATCTAATTCATTTACATGTTCTTTACCTTTTTTCACAATGAAAAACTATAATGTAAATTGAATTTATGTACACCTATATTTTGTAGTTAAGTATGAAAGAACCAACCCTGTTTTGTACTAGATTATAAATCTATGCATAAAAATGAACTATGTTACGTAAGCATATAAAAGTCAAACTTATGTGTGGTGGGATCAACTTCTGGATGAAAACGAACTACTTTCGGGGGTAACGAAATTTCATTCAACATCAGCACAGACGTGAGACTCATCTATATTTTTCTAGCCATTTTGAATTCCCAAATAAATGTAAGTTTGTTTATAAAATTTTAATAATTCTCTTGATGTTCTTAATAATATAAAAGGAAATAGTTCCCATTCACTATTATTCTTCCTCCTGAATAATCCTGTGAACTCAATCCCCTTTCCCCTTGAATTATTCGAAGATCCCCCTTTGTTCTTGAGTAGTCATATAAAGATTTAGTAATAATCTATTTGGAGTCCAATCCTCCTTGGAATCCTTAATTCACTGAAGATTAAAAAGGCTTAAAGCTTATTACAGTGGTAACACTGCCAACAGTAGAGTGTTGTCTACCATGAGTAGTTTTTATGCTATGTTCAGACGGCAACATGAACCACTTGGTTCGCTCTTTGAACCACAATTGCGAACCCTGGTGTTCAGACGACACATTCGTGGTTCATTTTGACAAATATTTTTGACACAGTGATGCCAACTTAAAATTTTTTGGGCTGGATTTAACGCATTTTCAGTCACTCAAAACGCGAAAAAAAACGTGGCCCCAATTTTTACAATTACGAATTTTCATTTCGATCGATTTTGTTTTACTTTCTTCAGGTTTCGATCGATTTGTTCATTCCTAAAAAACGTCAGATCGATTGTTTTCAATTTAAATGTGGAAATATTGGACAACAAAAAACACATTGTTGCTCGTATTAGAAGAGCAACAAAATACCAAAGGATAAATTTTTTTTATTGAAGTGAACCAAATTTAAAAATTGTTTACATAAAATGTCTGTAATTGCAATAACTGCGGTTTTGGATGCCCAGAGCAGTCAAGATTTTGGCGGAAAATTGCTTCAGATCCACTTTCATATCCAAACGTAGTGTATGTGTCAAAGTTTTATTTAATTTTATTTGACAGAATAGAATATTTCAGTTTTTATGATAATGCATTTTTCCCCTAAGAAAATATCTTAAATATGTAAAAAAAGTTAAATAAAACAAACATATTTTAAATAAATGGTTGAAAAGCATTTTTCTTTGTTGAAATAAAGTTGTTTCAAACATATTTTTGAACTTTCACATAGAGAAAATTACAATTCCGAGCATTAGAATTTGGTTTCTGTGACAGGCCTGTATGTTTCAGCCCTTTAGCCCCTTTTTCTTTTTGTTCAATATGGCTAGATTTTAATCTGTGAACTTTTTCTTCCTTTAATCTAGCAATATCGAATTTTAACTCATTTTATTTTGCTAGATTACCAATTTAAAAAAGAAGAAGAATTTAGAATAATCTGCTATTTCTTCGAATTTTTTGTGCTCGAATACGAATATTTTTGCAAACAAATTAAATAAATAAATGCATAAATCCTAAACGAAATTTAAATAAAGGGCTAAAAATATTAGTTTATACAAATCCATTAAATTTTTTATAGAAATTCGTGCTTTGTATCATTTTTAAATATTATTTAATGACGATCATTAAAATTTTGGCTAGTTTTTATTAACTTTAAAGTACGCCAACAGGAGTATGAAGTCCTTTTTCATAACAATGTTTTAATATTTCATATTGCAGACGTAAATAGAACCCCAATTTAATATCTATAAATTTCATATATTATATTCGTATTCGCATTCGCGAATATCGTTTCAAATATTCGTATTCGCGAATATCAAAAATTGACACTCGTTACATCACTAGTACATACCTTATTAAAATGTAATATCTCGAGCTGATGTTCTTATGTATGTCTTGATCTTATGATAGTCACATATTTATTTTTTAATAAATTAAATTAAATAAATTTCACATATTTATTTTCTAAAAATGTTTGATGCTTTGATTTAAAACAGAAACATTTTAAAACTAGCCCCTTTTCGCGCTTATTCAAAAAATTTTACTTTATTTTGCGCTAAAGGTATATTTTTCATTTTATCCCTTTTTTCAAAAAATGTTTACGCGCTTTGAGTATCAAAAGTTGGCATCACTGTTTTCATGTATATACATACATGCACACATACATACATGAATAGTTGATACGTGGTTGATACGCGTTTTATATGCTGTGTTATTTGCTTTTTTACAGTAGATAAACAAATTAAGCAAAAATAATTAATAAAATGTGTTCTAATATTATTAATTCATACAAGCATCCATTTTTTTGGATTGTTTTTTTTTGTTTACATATGTATACATGTGTATGTGTACGTGTGTACTCATTTTGTTTTGATAGCTAGTTCAGATAAATTAGCGATAATATGTTATCAAAACTAGTGATGATAGCAATTTCTTCATGGTTCGCAGCAAGGTTCAAAATGAACCAAGTTGGTTCGCTCTCAAAAATTTGTATGGCGAACCATGTTGATTCAATCAAGATTCGACCGCGAACCGTGAATGAGAGAGCGAACCTCGATAATTGCTGTCCGTATGAACATGCTATTAGAAAAACCTTGAACTTTTCATTCAAAAACTTTTTTGCATAATCAGATGAAATACATGATACTGTTGCTCCCGTATCCATCATACCTATTACGTCATCATCAAAAATTCTTATGGTAGCAAATGGTCTTAAGTCGAACTCATTTTTATCGGATATTATAGCTGAACAAACAAATTTTTTCGATTGTGTTGTACTCTTCTCCAAAATTCTCTCAATCTCTGCGTCGATCTTTTTATTTTTCTACGTTCATAGAGCTCACATATTTCCTCATATTCTTGATTTTACTTCTCTATATTCTTTTAACCTTAAATGGTATGGTTTTAAATAAGTAGGTGTTAAATTTGGTTTAGTTTCATTATTATTGCTCAAATTGTTGTCTTTAAATAGCTCAGTCTGACATGCAGAGGAAATCACAGTTGAGTTTCTCTATTGTGAAATTTTTATTTCAACGTGTTTTTCGGGTAGTTTTTTGAAGCATTACTGCATTTTGCAAAATTTGGCTTTAAAATACTAGGAGTACCACACCCGTAACAGAATATCCTTCTTTCTCCTAAACAATCTTCAAACTTATGGCCAGTTTTAGAACAATTCCATTGTGTATTCTCAATTTCAAATATTTCTTCTCTCTCCGAAATATCTTCCTCTAACTCGGCAACATTCTTGTGTGATATAAAAGTTCTATTGGACCTATATTTACTAAGCTCCTCTTCTAAGATCTCGTGTTTTCTTACAAAACCCTTAGTTAAGAAATAGTGTTAATACTAAAATGCAAAATTTCGGCTGTCTTTAAATTGATTTCTCAACTCTCTGCAAAGTGTGCCCCAATCTACTCTGGGCACAGTGGCATGAAAACGCCAATACCAGTCAATGGCTTTATTGCAAAACAAAAGGTGAATGTGTTGACATAGAGTATTAAAATCACCTCTTAAGCTCTGATTCGTCAAAGCAAGAACACGATATATGAAATTATCAATGAACAAACTGCATTCATCCTGTCCACTAAATTTCAAGTGCCATCCCGATATGATGGACGAAGTTTTATCTGGGGTCCAACTTAAGGAAAACGTTTGATTCATATTAATACGTGGCTGTCTAAACAATCTTCAAACTTATGGCCAGTTTTAGAACAATTCCATTGTGTATTCTCAATTTCAAATATTTCTTCTCTCTCCGAAATATCTTCCTCTAACTCGGCAACATTCTTGTGTGATATAAAAGTTCTATTGGACCTATATTTACTAAGCTCCTCTTCTAAGATCTCGTGTTTTCTTACAAAACCCTTAGTTAAGAAATAGTGTTAATACTAAAATGCAAAATTTCGGCTGTCTTTAAATTGATTTCTCAACTCTCTGCAAAGTGTGCCCCAATCTACTCTGGGCACAGTGGCATGAAAACGCCAATACCAGTCAGTGGCTTTATTGCAAAACAAAAGGTGAATGTGTTGACATGGAGTATTAAAATCACCTCTTAAGCTCTGATTCGTCAAAGCAAGAACACGATATATGAAATTATCAATGAACAAACTGCCTTCATCCTGTCCACTAAATTTCAAGTGCCATCCCGATATGATGGACGAAGTTTTATCTGGGGTCCAACTTAAGGAAAACGTTTGATTCATATTAATACGTGGCTGTCTAAGATTTGGTCTATTCCATGAATTTCTTGGGGAATTATCGAAATAATGACCTCCAAAACTGTTACGATTGCTCAAATGGTTTCGATGTATTCGCAAAATGACTGTTGGTATTTATATTCATACAAGCTAAATGATCCCGTACCGCTTCATTGATTAACGCTTGAAGTGAGCTATCACTCATATTGTTATTATTTTGCTGTCAGATTGACCGATGACATTTTTCAAAAAGTGGCAATAAATAAGGGATTTATAAAAAAAAGGGGCAATATTAAAAAAAAACGAGACAAATACACTAAACTTCTTAATTTTGATGTATTATTATGTAATTCACCTTAACAAAAGGGGAACGAAAAGTGGCAAGGCAGTCGAAAAAGTGGCAATTTGCCACTTTAGTCGGTCAAACGGTCACGCTGGTTGGTTTGTGATAGGTTCAAAATATCATCTACTGAACTCATCTCATTATTACCATGAGTGTTATTAGTAAATGGACTTCGTGGCATTGTACATTCCAAAAGATGTACTTCCACTTTTTCTGACAGTCACATAAAGTGCACATTGGCATGTGTACCGCATGTAACATCTTTCACACATACATACATGTGTATTTTTACCATGCTGCACTGTGGCGCCTTTTCCCAAAAACCGTGGCAAAAATACAAAATTTGATGACAAAATTTTGTAAAATGAATGGACACTTCGTATAAAGACCATTTTACTGATCAGAATTCAAAAACGTTTTTCTTAATTGGATAAGAATTATAGCTGGTGGAGCTGCTTAAAGTCCACAGTTTTTTAGAAAGTCCACAAAAATGTGATTTTCAGCAAAAAAAAACATTTTAGAATTGAAGTGTCAGAAATATTGTATTGTTTTAAAGGTGTATTTATTGTTTATTAAAAAAGTAAGAAAATGTTAATCAGATACCCTACTTTTTCGTTGTTGTTGCCGTTTTTTAGACACCCTATATTTAGGTACTTTTTACAAATAAAATAGAGAATATATAAAAATGGGCAAAAATGGTCACGCCCATATTTTCTTAGCATATTTACTACACAATACTTTAAATAATTAAGCTAAATTGGGCCACAAAAAATGACAGGTTTTCTTGAAATTTGAAGAAAGATGTTACAATCTTATAGCAAGCGCTGCCACAGCCAAGATATTTTTGCAACCAAAATTAAAAAAAAATTTCCAAATAAGGAAAAAAATTACCAACATTTTAATATTTTTTATATTTTATGTTATCTTACAGCACAAAAATGTAAATATAAGTAGAACTGATTGACATATTTTTGTTAATGTATGCATATGTGCCTACTTATAAATATGTATGTAGCCTTATTTCATTGAAATATATTTAATGGTATAGAAAGATCAAATCTTAGTTTTCTTTTTTTACAAAAATAAGAGAAAAATAACTTGTACTTTATGCTATAAAATGTATTTTATTACTAAAAGACAAAAAATTATTTTATATATGTAACAAAGATGCGTTCCAAATATGAAAATAAATTTTTCTCTCTATGAAATTGTTTTCACTGCATCAATAGTTACTAATATTTATTGCTTCTCGTTAATACGAAATTTTCGCAGTGACTTTTTCCCTACATTTTTCTTTAATTCTCTTTTAAGTTGATAGCCTTTGTACACCATTCGTCAATAAAGTCAAAAGTCACCATAAAAAGTCATAGTATGAATCCCATATAAATGATAAACAATATTTTGCTGTGTCAAACAGGTAGGCATAACTATTACAATTTGTTTATTTATTTAAATTTAAGAACACATTATGAAAATAGGCAGGTAGTTTTAAAACTTGGTTTTTATACTAAGTCCTGATTCACACACGTCAGGTCTGAGTCGTCAAGTCTTGAGTTTTTAGGAGAGAGAGGAAAAGAGAATGGAAAGGGGTACATACTTGACCGTACCAGTCAAGTTTGCTTTTTCGTTTTGTTTTGTCATTCGTAATACTCTATTTGATGAGACTTGATGACTTGACTTGACGGTGTGTATGAACGCAAATGCAGGTTCAAAAGAAAATTGAACAAAAACTGATCAGGTAAACCTGATGTGTGTGAATCAGGACTAAGTAAAATAAAATCTGCAGTTGTATATAATCCAGTTAATTGTGGCCTAGATTTATGTTTCGCAAATCAGGTAGTTTGAACCTTTTTATTTTTTGGTATAAATTAATCTGCAATTGTGTAATGCAATCATTTAAGGTTTTACTTTGCAAAGGTAGTGATCAGTACCACAACTCATAATGTCATTTCAAAATTCGGAATTGTTCGAGTTATTTAGAAAATCACATAATGAAAATGTATTTAATTTGGCTATTGTGGAAAAATTGCACGGTTTACCAGGATACCACGAAAAGGATGTTAAAAACGAAATTCACTTCGTTTTCTTGGATATTCGTAGAAAATGGATTGCCTCAAACCGTACGACGAAAACCTTTGGGAAAAGTACTCAGACTGGCTAAATGGAGTAACAACTTTTGAAAACATGGAAGAACCGCATACATCCTTGGACAGCAGAAAAGGAAGGCCTGCTAAAACTATAAACGAGTGTTCGGAGTACACAAAAAAACGTAAACTTCAAAATGCTACAAAAGATATATCTACATCAAATCTATCAGAAGCATTATGTCTTAAGTACGTAAAAGATAAATCAAGTTCTGATATTATAAAAGCTGTGGAGCTTGCCAGCCCAGATCGACTACGAAGGATTAAAGAAAGTATTCCAACTCCTCCGAATGCATTACCCACAAAGTATAGCGTAGAAGAAGCCTTAGCGTTATTTATGGACTTGGGATTGTCAAAGGAGAAATACAATATTTTACGAAGCTCTTTAAAGAATCATAATGTGAATGTTCTTCCTGGATATAAAAAGGTTACCTCTGCCAAAAAAGAAGCAGTACCATCTAATGTAAAAGTTACTGAAGTATCAGCAGAAGTTGAAAAATAACTCAAAATCATATTCTAATATATCATACTATAAAATAATATTATAAATTAACATTAGTATTAAAAATATTTCAATAATTTTTATCTGTAATATAAATAAAAAGAGTTATATTAATATAACATGTTATATTAGAGTAGCATTTTTTTCTAGACTTCCCTATGAGAATGTCATTTTAAGCACAAAAAGTTGTATTTTAAATGTTTGAGAAATTTTGAAAGTATCATTACTTCAAAATATATGATTTTTGTGACAAGAAAGGCCAAAGGTGTCATCGTGTCCAATGCCTATCACAATAAGGGAGCACTTATTTTGATCCTAAAAGATTTAAAAATCAAGTGTTTTTTCGCCATTACAAATTTCTTGGTAACTTCAAAAATTATGATGTTTTCAACAAAAAAACCACTGTGCATAGTGCCTCCACAAAGCTATGGCCAATAATGATACTAATTTTTATTAAAATATCTTTCTTACCTTAAAAGTTATGATGTTTGTAATAAAAACAGTCGAAAGCAGACACTGTGCACAGTGCCGCGCCTAACCTATGACCGTGCAAATCATGTATATTAAAGCTAAAGGAGTTTCCTTTCAAATGCTTTTTAAAATTTTTAAATATCTTTATCAGTTCAAAAGTTATGATTTTTGCAACGAAAAAAGTCAAAAGGCCCTACTGTGTGCCGTGTGCTAACTAGGCACATTTAAATTTTTAACGCAACATTTGCGGAGTGTATGTAGCCATTTGCAGTGTTGCCAAATGGTGGTTGCTCACTTCAAGATTTGGTAGCCTTTTTTGTTTGATTTTTTTGTTTGAATTTTCGAATAATGAACTAATAATCTTGTTTGAAAATAAAATACATTGTATATCAAAATAATATACATAGTTATTTTTCTTGATTTATTGTATGGTAAAAAATTAACTTCAATATTTTATGGGCCTATACATAGTTTAGAATGATCAAAATTCCAAAATTGTGGATAACTTTTAAGATACAGGCTGTAAAATTTTAGAGAATTTACATAGAACATATTTGAATATTATAAAAAAAATTCTCCTGAAAACTTAAATTTTTGACGCTTACGATTAAATCTAAAATACGGTTCGATACATTCATATATGAGGAGCCGCAAGACAAAACGTACTTTTTCGCATTTTTTGACGAATTCGTTTTTTGGTATATGTCAATATTTGAAGTTTAACCTTCTAAAAATATAGTTACCATATTATTATCCTTTTTTTATTACATAGCGTTTATACCTGATATAATATCAAATATATTTCTATTAACAAACGTCAAATTTCATAGCAGAGAGAATCATATTACGTGTGGACTGCAATATTAGTATTATATTAATATTATATCAGATATTATATTGTTTTCATAATATATATTTAGAAAACAATATTATAATATCAACCCAGTAAAAAAAGACACTCCAAGAAAGTCATGAAAATGTAGAGTTTGCGATCTGGAAGTAGTGCAAATTTCGATCCGATCTAATGATTTTTACATAGGGTTGTCATTGCAAGAAGTTCTCTTTTTCGCTGCCTGGTCACCGAATTGGAAGCGATTTTAAGAAAAATTTCCTTTTTTGTGCTCTATGATAATATTTTCATCTAGGAAAAATGGCTAATAGTTACCTATTTTAACAATTAGTTTCTTTTTATAAGAATTTAAACGCGAAACAGTAATTTAATATAAATTTAAGCAAATAACTTAAAAATTTTAGACCAAAATTAATTCATAAGTTTCTTCAAAAAAATCGATTTTTTTAAAATTCTGGTGAGTAATTTCTAAAACTAGAGAGGAATTACAAGGTTTTGTATGACTAAAATAAACTTCTACTTGGTTTTCTGCTAACTATCGGCAAATTAAAAATATCGATTTTTTGGAAGCAATGAAAATGTACTTCCTTTAGAATGACTTCCAATTTGTTTTACTGGGAAGTGTCAAAAAACGCACCCATACATAAATACGTGAAGAGAATTTTGTGAATTATAGTAAAAATTAATATTTGTTGATAAAAATATTGCGGAAATGTTTTAATTATACACGATGTATTAAGGAAGGCCAAAATTTTTATGAAACACACATTGCTATTACAATAAACGAAGATGTTTACTGCGCGGCTGCATGATAATTATGAAATATTATGATATTTACAGGAGTACGTTTCCCCTACATAGATATTAATATAAATATATTTTCTTCTCATTCTGCCGACGTTCTCTCTCATATTATATCAGAGTTAATATCAGGTATAGACGCTATGTTAAATAAAATGGGTTCTACAATAATTTGTGTTTAACAAAACTTACTTTTTTCATAGTTTTTGCGATTTTTCATGTGGTTGCAATTATTGATTTCATAAAGTATGCAATCAAAGTAAACTTTGACAGATGTCAAACATTATATAAACACTACATTTTTTATTATTTCACTGTAATAACATTTCTTTATATTCTGAATTTCTTTGAGGTTTCTTTAAGTCATTCCATTTTCGTTTAAATTAATAAATTAAATTAATAATTGCAAGAACATAGGTATTGCGTAATGATTGAGTGTTATTAAAATTTTTTAGCAGTATAATTCAAACATGGAAGATTATTTTAACATTTGGATATATTAACAAACCGGCCAATAGCATTGCACTTTTCACCTAAAAAATAACGTATCTTCACTATAAACACTTGGCAATATTACTTTTAAATGCGGCGCTTTTGGGAAAAATTTACTATAATCATTTTTGTTTAGAATAAATAGCCCTAACTATGACCTATCATATTCCTTTAATATATTAAATTATTATTATTATTATTATTATTATTATTATTATTATTATTATATCATAAAAAAAAGTAGATTGAGGTTTAAAAAGCTTGTAAGTTAAAAAACATTTTAAGGCTGAATAAGGTTTTTTAAATATTGGTATTCATAATCAGTATTTTAACTAAAAATCAATTAACTTGATGTTTTATAAATATCGTGGTAAACCTGTATAACTTATTTGCCACTTGCATCTTTTATAGTATGTTTACACGGTACGTGCGTCGCTCTCTATTCATGCTTCACGCCCCAATCATGACCGAATCCACTTGCTTCGCCATACAAAATTATGAGAGCGAATCAGTAGATTCAATATGAATCTACTTGCGAAGCACGTAAAATTGGTATCTTCTCTAACTTTTATCGCAGTTAATCGCCACTCTATCTGAACTAGCTATCAAAATAAAATATATATATGTGTATGTGTGTGTTTGTAAACAAATGAAAACAAGCCAAAAAAAAAAACATAGATGTGAGTTTAATATAAATAAATTTAATTAAGTTATGAATAATATAAAAAGGAAAAATAAGAAGAAAATATAGAGATGCCTTCAAAAACAAAATTTTTAATGAATCGAATTTATGTAAGTATGTATGCATGTATACACGTGCGTATGATACGTATGCATGTGTGAATATACATAAAAAATGCCACGCGAACAGTGATGCCAACTTTTTCAGAGCAAAAAGCACTGTGTGTTCATATAAAAGCACTAAATGCAATATATTTCTTATTTATATTTTTATATTTATCTATTTATTTTCAATACAGAGAAAGCCCACATGGCTAATTATATGTATGTATATGTATTGAATGAGTAGAAATTAAAAATTTAAGTTAACTACAATTTTAAATTTACTACATTTCATAGGTTTTATTTAATAATTTCAATTATATCGAGCCATATTTCGATTTTGCTTATAAGTAGAATATGAGTAGGAAAATAATTGAAGTTCATTTGGCAAGACACTGCAATTATGGTGTATTATTTTAAGAAAAGAGTGATCAACGAGAATTAGATCCTCGTTTCAGGAAATGCAGTTTCACTTTTTTTCTCTGGCCATAAAGCTGTTTTAATAAAACAATTAGATTTTAGGTGTTTCATCTGAATTAAGTTTTACATGAACATGGTTCAGTATGTTACATTCTGTAGCTCGTTTCAGTATTTCTCGCATCGTAAAATTTCCCGCATGAAACAATGGAATCGTAAAAAAAGTGTAAATTGAAACATAAAATGGCTTTTCTCACATAAGTGTTTCTGTATCGTTACTTTGCGAACTATCTGTCATTTAAACAAATTTCCAGCAATTATTGGAACGATGTGAGAAAAAGTGTTTCTGTAACAATATTTTGTGAAAAGTTCCTCGCAAGAACTGTCTAAATAACTCGAATTTTAAATTGGTGCTAGAACAGCCAAATTTGTACAAAAACATGTGAATTTTTGAATTTGTGTGTGAAAATATGAAAAATAAACTAGTTGAAAAGATATGCAACGAATTGTTGAACTAAAATTATTATTAAGGAGTCGATATAATTATATTTATTTATAATTTTTTGTGGAATTTTCTATAATAGAGACAGTTGCTAGAAAAAACTTATTTCAAGCATTTTACATTCACTTTATATTTATGTTCATTATTCAATTTTATTTTTCTAGGAAATTATTTCTTTTTTTTGTTATTGAAATAATATTTTTGTGACTTTTGTTTTCATTTGACACTCGATTACTGAAAATATTCCAGTAAAAACAGATTCAGTGTTGTCTGTTTTCACATTCAAATACACAAACACTTTTTTCACAAATCGAGAAACGATGGAATTTTGTGTTTCACACTTCATGTGAGAAATTTTATGATGCGAGAATTACAGAAACGAGTTACTGAACAACAAGCCTTTTTTAGACCGTATTTTATATGAATGAAACAATTTGATTTATAAATCATTATTGTATTTCTAACTTACTTTTAAAAAAGTTATAAGCGCTAAAAGTTATTTCTAGTTCAACATTTGAACATGGTAATCATGATACAATAATATAAAGGTACAACCGTTCTCTCTTTTCGTCGCCATATTAACCTTCTGACGCTTGTGCCGACAATTTTTTACTCTCAAAACTAATGCTACCTTATTAATTTATGAAATCCGAGTTTTTGATTAATTTTTTGACGTTCTTTTTTATTTATTGAAAAATATTGAAGAATATGTATTTAAATTATAATTATAAAAAAAATTTACATCAGCATAAACGATTCAAGGGAAATTACCAACGGAAAAGCCTCTGAATCAAGGGTGGGACTTTCTCTTCGTACTACTCTGGCGAGAGCACAATTGCCAATCAGATCTCGGCGAGAACAATGCTTCCTCTTAATTTGCAAAGAAACAACAGCACACTTAACAGCTTTCAAAGCTGTTTGCCTCAAATACAATCATCAAAGTATGCCTGCTTAGAGCCTAAAATTATAAGCAGAAGGCCACCCGCGGGCACTTCGTTATGCTCTGTTTTAAACGTATCATGGGTTCTAAGCACTCATTGGAATGATGAGCAGTTTTGCTAAATGTTAGCCCATGCTCGTCAATGACACGCCTGTGTTAAAATCATGCGTTCTGCACCTAAATTGAACCAATTCATTAGCAATAGAACCCATGCATTAACTATTTCTTTTGCATGTCTTTTTTTGTTCAGATTATTCAGATGTAGACCATCAAAAAAGCATTAATTCTTACTGTAAGTTGCAATAAATTTGCACACGAAGTGTATGTAAATGTGTATTATATGCATGAAACACGCTCATCCATTCTACATCATATTATACACATGCATTTTTCGTTATCCACGTATCGAATTAATTAAACCATAATTTCTAAACTTACTGCCTGTTTCACGATGTCGACAAGAAATTTTCGTTCGCTTATTTATATTGAAAACAAAAACAAATTTTCTTATTTTGTTTTTTTTTTCAATATAAATAAGCGAACGAAAATTTCTTGTCGACATCGTGAAACAGGCAGTTAAAATTACACATTTCCAAAAACATTCCTAAAAAAAAGTTCCCCGTAATTTAGTGTGGCAACGTTTTCCTCTCTCTTTACAAAAAAACAGCAATCAAACAATTTTGGTAAAAGTCAAAATTAATTTTATACGTCAAATGTGGTAATACCTTTATATTATTGTATCATGATGGTAATGTTAATAGTCTTGGAGAAAATATTGGCAGTATTAGAAATGGATTATGGTTAGTTGAATCTCTATAATTATAAACTTCAATCCAAAATTGATCAGTTTTGAGCAAACTTTTCAATTTATGTATCCTTAAATTTCTGATACTTCGTTCTATTTTTTTCAATTTCACCATCCCAGCAAAAATTACCGCTTCCCTGAACAATTTTTGTAACCCAGCTAGAAGCAATGCATTCAGTTTCAGCAAGCCATTCATTTTTTGCTTTACTAATTCGTTTTACAGAAGTAATAATGTGTAGTTTTTGTGTACTCAGATGCAAAAGTTACTGGTTTACATTTTTTTTTACTTTTGTCCACTTTGTTAGAGAGCCTTACGCAAGGCACATCAATGAGGTACCCGCGTTTCTACAACAAATATTACAACAGCAATAACCACATGTACTTTGTTGGTATAAATTACCATCTTAATTTTCAAAACAGGGTAGCATCGTTATATTATATGTTTATTATAAGAAATGTCAAACACCATACAAAACTGAATATTCGTTAGGTGTTTATGAATACACAAATAAAAGCATGTTTTTAGGCTTATACCTACGCAATCCTAATTTGACATTTGGATTGGTATAATGACATTAGTCACCTGGTGTAGTGCTGCCACCTAATAAATGCGCCTTTGCCTTACGTTAGTACTTTTCAGAAGCATTTTTGAAAGGGTTCGTTATCAAGAAAGCAATAAATTTCTTCCCTCTGTGGTTAGTAATTAGATTATTGTTGTAATTAAGTTATTTTATAACTATAATTTCTAGATATATATTCTTTTTTCTTACTATTAAAGATAAAGTTTTTCTTCCTTCGTATTTCATCCAGCTGAATTAACATTCTGCAAAGGAAACTTTGCATGTCTAAAAGGGATGAAGGCAGATAGTTTTTGAAAAGTGCAAATTTCTTATTTGGTGTTTTTTATAAAGCCACCACACTTTCACAAATTAATATTTAGTAGATTTGTAAAACGCACTAAAATCAAAGGTGAAAAGCATCAATTTAGTGCCTTTTTTTAAGCAACAAGTTGAAAAATTCCGCACTGTTATGAATTAAAAAACTCTAAATCTATTACGAAAAGTACTAAATTGGCACGCTGCACACGAAGCACCAATGCATAGTCTAAACAGCATGATTCATAAACATGATTTAGAGAGCGAAGCAGGTGATTCAACTCGTCGTCTAAACATAGCATTATAGTATGTTCACACGGACAGCAATTATCAAGGTTCGCTCTCCCATTCACGGTTCGCGGTCGAATCTTAATTGAATCAACATGGTTCGCCATACAAATTTTTGAGAGCGAACCAACTTGGCTCATTTTGAACCTAGCTGCGAACCATGAAGAAATTGCTATCATCGCTAGTTTTGATAACAAATTATCGCTAATTTTTCTGAACTAGCTATCAAAACAAAATGAGTACATACATACACATACACATTTTTAAACAAAAAAACACACAAAAAATGATTGCGAGTATGAATTAATAATATTAGAACACATTTTATTAATTATTTTTGCTTAATTTGTTTATCTACTGTAAAAAAGCAAATAACACAGAATATAAAACACGTATAAACTTTTCGCGTATACATATACATACGTATGCATGTATGTATATACATGAAAACAGTGATGCCAACTTTTGATACTCAAAGCGCGTAAAATTTTTAAAAAAAAGCGCTAAATTGAAAAAATATACATTTAGCGCAAAATAAAGTAAAATTTTTTGAATAAGCGCGAAAAGGAGCTAGTTTTAAAATATATCTGTTTTAAATCAAAATATCAAAAAATGTTGTTAAGTAATTTATTAAAAATTAATATGTACCTATCATAAGTACATTAGCTCGAGATATTACATTTCATATTACATTTTAATAAGGTAGATATAAATAGTGTACCTACATACATATATACATAATAGAAGTATATATGCATATGTATGTATCCATGTTTACATAAGTACATACATACAAAATTTCAATATTTTGCTCTTTCAAAAACATACATTATCCTGTTTTTAGGCTATACTGAATATCTTTCGAATCACACAAAATTCGAAGAAATAGAAGATTATTCTATATTATTCTTCATGTTTAAATTGGTAAACTAACAAAATAAAATGATAAAGTCGATATTGCTAAATTAAAGGAAGACAAAGTTCACAAAGACTAAAATCTAGCCATATTGAACAAAAAGTAAAAAGGGGCTAAAGGGCTGAAACCAAATTCGATCGAAATAATTTCATTTCCGTAATTAAGGAAAAATGCATCATCATAAAAACTGAAATATTCTATTCCTTCAAATAAAATTAAATAAAACTTTAACACATACACTACGTTTGAATATGAAAGTGGATCTGAAGCAATTTTTCGGCAAACTCTTGACCGCTCTGGGCATCCAAAATTGAAGTTATTGCAATTGCAGACAATGAATGTATAATTTGTTTAATTTGGTTCGCTTCAATAAACAAAATTGATAAATACTTTGGTATTTTGTTGATCTTCTAATACGAGCAACAATGTGTTTTTTGTTGTCAAATATTGCCACATTTAAATTGAAAACAATCGAATTGACGTTTTCTCGGAATGAACAAATCGATCGAAATCTGAAGAAGGTAAAACAAAATCGATCGAAATGAAAATTCGTAATCAAAACAATTCGATGGATTTCTGTAACAGGCCTGATAATTATAAAAATTGCTAGATTTTCGTGTTTTTTCCGCGTTTTGAGTGACTGAAAACGGATTAAATCCAGCACGAAAAGTTCTAGGTTGGCATCACTGCATCAAAAATATAAACATGTGCATAGTTAGTAAGGAACAAACGACAATGGTAAGACTGTTGTAATATATATGAAAGATGGTAAATTGTTGAGCCTTCATTACCAAACATATGTATATATGAGCAAATTGAAAAATGCAATGAATCAAACCAATTCACATATTCCATTTGCAATAAAGTTTCGTATATAGGGCAGGCATCTACATCAACTGACACCACACACGGTGGACCAAAACACAGAAGAACGCTGATGAGGAAGGTTTAGTGGCCTTCGAAAACGGCTGGCTGTTCCGTTCAACTATGTGTTGTTGTCAGAATATTTACAACTAACTTGATGTTATTTGTTCATTAATAATTATCACATGTAATTTGGCTTAAAAAGCGTTACGAACAGTAGCCTAATTCAATTCATAAGAATTTAAGAAACAAATACAGTTAGAAAAATAATAATTAACTAAAATTAATAGTCATTGGCTTGTGGCAAAAATAAAAATATACTTAATAGTAACAAACCAAAAAAGTTTGTCTTAAGTAGAACAAAAATAAGCAAATTAACAAACATGTGCATAGTTAGTAAGGAACAAACGACAATGGTAAGACTGTTGTAATATATATGAAAGATGGTAAATTGTTGAGCCTTCATTACCAAACATATATATGAGCAAATTGAAAAATGCAATGAATCAAACCAATTCACATATTCCATTTGCAATAAAGTTTCGTATATAGGGCAGACATCTACATCAACTGACACCACACACGGTGGACCAAAACACAGAAGAACGCTGATGAGGAAGGTTTAGTGGCCTTCGAAAACGGCTGGCTGTTCCGTTCAACTATGTGTTGTTGTCAGAATATTTACAACTAACTTGATGTTATTTGTTCATTAATAATTATCACATGTAATTTGGCTTAAAAAGCGTTACGAACAGTACCCTAATTCAATTCATAAGAATTTAATATAACTATTATGTTTTTGATACAAATTAGTTCGTCCTAGTCCTAGAAGGGTTAATAATATTTGTTAAAAAAAAACTCAACAAAAACAAAAAAATAAGAAGTGAAATATATGTATATATTTATATATACATACGTACATATGTAAAATTAACTGCCTCTTCCACGATTTTGAAAAAAGGTCTTCATGCGCACTCTAAGCGAAAGAAAACTGATTTTCATTTCTTTACCTTATCTTTGTACGAACGTTGACTCGAACGACAAGTCGCAAGAAGACGTAAGTGTTTTCGTACAAATTTTGATACCAGTAATTCGAATGAATTGTCAACAAATCGAACACCATGTCAAAATCAAGCACTTGCCACTAGCGACATTTATTTGCAAACAATCAGTTAAGATTTGTGAAATTATTATGTTATCACTTTATTATTATTTTTTATTCAAAGTACTTGAATTAATTTTTTATGTGTAGGCAAAAGTCATAAAATATTAATCAAAATGTTATTGGAAATTTTTGTTTTGATAAGATTTCCACAAGATTTGTTCCACAAGATTTTGTTAAAGTTTGGACTAATCAGAGTAAAAAGAAAATTTCTCTCTGAATGTGCAAAAGTTATCAAAAATTGTTGGAACGCAAAAAACCATATTTGACCATCTTGAAATACTAGTGCTGCTTACTTTTTAAATTACATTTTAATTTAGTGATTTTAGTCGCTTAAAACACATAACATTACAAAAACATAAAATTTGCATCATTGGCAACAGCTGTAAAAAGTAAATGAAAAAAATCGCAAAAAAGTACAAGTTACGTGAATTATTTAAAAAATCAGTCGGTACCGATCTCCCATTGTGTGAAGACTATACTCGCAAATAAAATTTTTCGCAATAATATTACTACATAGATATATACATATATTAAAACGGGTTCTCTTAGAACAAGAAGAACAACGTAAAATTAAACATTGTAGTTATTGTAATTTGTAGTTATTGTAATATTTAAACTTACATACATACATATCGTACAAAAACAATTAAAAGAAAAAAACATACAGATATATCGTGGTCCTAAACTACGATACTTTTAAAATGGCTGAACCACCTGACCGAGGTGGGACTATAATCCCATTTATAACATTCGATAAAACAAAAAAAACTTAGCATTCTATAACCTAGTGAAAAATTCTTAGCTATGGAACGAATTGAAAATTCGGACAATTTATCTAATGTATCACCCTTTTTGATAAAAAAGGTTATCGATAATGTAGCAGGGGGAGAAATGCAACAGTGCAAAAAGTTATTAAATGGTTCTATTTTGATCCAAACTAAATCATACATTCAAGCCACAAGCTTGTGCAACTTACATCCTTATCACCCCATATTAAAATAAATATAAAAGAACACCCGGGATTAAATTACGCCAAAGGAGTAATTTATTCCAATGACTTACGTGGGATTAACGAATCTGAAATCCTTACGGAATTAAAAGAACAAAATGTGACATATGTATGTTAAAAAAAAAAATTTGAAAAGAGTAGATGATAAATTGTTGGAAACTGGTCTCATTGTAATAACTTTTGCTTCCATATCTTTACCTTCAGACATATCAATAGGCTATGAAAAAGTTAGAGTACGACCCTATATTCCGTTACCATTGAAATGCAAAAACTGCGAAAACAAAAAAATTTGTGGAAAATGTTCCAACATTTACCATCTTAATGAAGACCTCAATAAAAAATGCTTACTACAAGCAGCTTGTATTAATTGCAAAAACAATAACATCGAAATAGCAAACATACAACGTATGACAAAACTGTCCCATTTTCTTAAAGGAAAAAGAAATTCAAGTCATCTGAACTTTAGAAAAAGTAGGCAAAAAGAAAGCTGCTATAATATATAGGAACAGACACTCTCAACAACATCCTTCATTCTCGATGGTAGTTAGAAACAACATTTCATTTTCACACAAGACAAACCGTCCTCTTCCACGAATCTCCCTCCCCCATCAACTATAAAAAAACCTCGCCTTATAAAAGATTACTCAGATATCATAAGCGACATCGGCATTTCTTTATCGGAAATGGAAACAGACCAACAAAGCAACTCATCTCAAGCAGCAGAATCAAATCAGCCAATTATTTTACCTAAAAACGTTTCAAAACAACTAAAAGACAAAATTAAACAAGCTACCCGTAAATCTAAGCGAACACCGGGATCGGTGTCGCGTTTCTCGTGGAGGGGGATCAGTGTTATTTACACTGGTCGTTTCCTCCGTGGGATCTAGCGCCCGTCGTGGTACGCATTCATCGCGCCCATGCACTGGATTACATTCACTCATGCATATAACCAAAAACATCGCTAAATTTTTTCTTTATAAACTCTTTCCTCCTATAATTAAACATAATTCGAATTCTTTTTACTTTTGCCTTTTAACTTCTAACAACTACACTCATTTTATTTTTGAACTTATTTATATTGTTTTGAGTATCTTACTTCTAAACCCCCCTCACACATCTATTACTGCTTTTCACTTATTACTTACTACTTCTAACTTTTATTATAATCTTACTCTCTCTGTGCTACTAACATTATTAATTGAAATAATCAAAATCGCTCTAAAATACAATTTGCTCTACTTTTTTATACCTTTTATCACAGTAATATTATTTTTTTTGTGAAAGACACATCGAACATTGTAAATATAACGGCAGCTTTATCTTAAGTAAAGAGCAATTTAAGATCACACTTTTATAACATTTGGTCATTTTACTTTTTTAAATAATTTCTCTCCCATTTGTAAATATTTTGGAACAATAATTGATATTAAAACAATGATAAGCAAACACATACATATGTAATGTAAAAGAGAGCAAATTGTATGCTTGTACGAATGTACGTGTAAGAAAGAGCATAACAAAGTGCCCTCGGGCAGCCTTTTGATGATCAATGTATTACAAACACTTATCTGTTAATTACTCTAAACTCCTTGTTATTCTCCCTCACCTATTGCTATGTAGTTCTCTTAAAGATAAAATATACTAAATCTGTAAATATATATAGCTTTCGTAATTTGATACTCATACATATAACTTTATTATGGATGTTCAAGCTTTTCTACAAAATCATAAAATTTAAAATTGTATATTATATCATGTCGACCACTATCTCCCATACATTTAAATAATGTCATTAAAAATTTTATAGTGGAATATGAACGGCTATATAAATAATTATAATGAATTACAAATATTAATTAAAACACATAACCCAAAAATAATATGTATCCAAGAAACCCATGTGCACTTGCCCCTTAAAATCCCAATTCCTTTAAACTATAACTTATATTCTTTGCATACATCGACAACAAGATATGGTGGCGTAGCTATTTTAGCACACAGATCTTTAAAACAAAAACAAATTTCGATATGTAATGACTTTGACACTGTTTGCATAGAAATCGCATCCAAAATTAGATTCAACATATTTAGCGCGTATATATCACCTACAACAAATTTTACTGAGAAAAATCTTGAAAATGTATTTAGGTTTGACTTACCAACAATAATAGTTGGAGATTTTAACAGTCCCGATAAAAATTGGGGTTCCATCTCTAACAGTGTTAGGGGCAATATATTGTCCAGATATATTGACAAATCAGATCTAATTTTGTTGAATAACAAGTCCCCCCCACCCATTCAAATACTCACGGTACATATTCTTACATCGACCTTACATTTTGCTCACCTGTCTCAGCTTCTCAGGCTGTCTGGCAGAATGAACAAAACTTATTCGGAAGTCATCTTTTTCCAATTTTAATCACACTATTCCCCTCTAACGTAGTAAATTACCATTTCAGTAAACCAAAATTCAATACGAAATATGCTGATTAGAAAAAAATTAAAAAAATCTATGCGAATTTTATAACGAAACTAAGCCTCTTACTAATAATATAAACAAGGAAACAGCTAATATGTATATGCAAAATTATTTTGCAATCGGCGACTAATTCCATTCTTCAATCAAAAAATAAATCGAAAACGGTTCCATGGTGGAACAATGAACTGGAAAAAGTAAAATCCGAAAAAAATCGACTTTGGCATTTATTCAAAAGAAATATGACCGACATTAACTTACTCACCTATAAAAAAGCAAATGCAGTATACAAAAGAAATATAAAAATATCAAAAAGAGCAGCAATTTTTAATCTCACCTCATCAATTACACCTAACACCCCCACTGAAAAAATTTAGACAAATATCCGCAACTTTACTGGTTACAAAACAACTACGACCATCCATTGTATTTCTTCATTTTCGAACCAGGGTCTATGATTACTGATTCAATGGAAATAGGCAACGAATTTGGCAAATATTGGTCATTAAATTCAAATACTGGTTACAAAACAACTACGACCATCCATTGTATTTCTTCATTTTCGAACCAAGGGTCTATGATTACTGATTCAATAGAAATAGGTAATAAATTTGGCAAATACTGGTCATTAAATTCAAATGATTCCAATTTCTCTGGCACTTTCCAGGAAAAAAACAGTCTGTCTCAACAGATATGCCAGAAGTCGCTCCTTGTCCAGAAACAAATAAAATCGAATCAAACATAACATACATCAAACTAACTTCTACGATAAGAAAGTTAAATGGCAATACTCCAGGCCTAGATAGAATATCTTATTCCATGTTAAAAAGGTTACCTACAAACGTACAAAAAAGAATCTTAAAACTATTCAATAATATTTTCACAAATTATATTCCACAACAGTTTAAAAAAAGTGTTGTGATTCCTATTCTGAAACCCGGAAAGGATAAAACATTGATGAGTTCCTATAGACCAATATCTTTAAACTCGTGTTTATCTAAAGTTTTGGACAAGATAGTTGCTAACAGGTTATGGTGGTTTGTTTCTACTAACAAACTACTTAATAGCCGCCAATACGGTTTCAGAAAAGGAAGTTCAACAATTGATGCTCTATTATATGTAGACTATCAAATTGCCAGTTGCTTATCGTTACGTAAGCACTTTACCATTGTGTCGCTGGACTTCGAACGAGCTTTTGATAAAATAGGTATACATTCAGTACTAAATCAATTAATAGAATGGAAGGTAGGCCCTAATATAGTAAAATACGTCACTAATTTTATGTATAATAGAAAGATAACAGTACGCATAAGAGATAAATATTCTTGCACATAATGGAATTCCACAGAGTTCTCCCCTATCCGTAATTCTTTTTCTTATAGCATACAACAAATTATGCTCCGTCATCCCCGTTTATAAAGAAATTGATTTTTGCGCATACGCCGATGATTTCAATCTAATTATTAGACTACCAAGAAATAAACAACATACTATAATTATAGATAACATCATTAACGACATAAATAGCTGGTACGACTCTTCAGGAGCTACTCTTTCTACCTCAAAATGCAAATAAATATATACACATTTGTCGTCTAAAAAACTGTAGGTGTGTAGTGCAGTCTTCGATTATAAACATTACAAGAGTCGAAACACTACGCTTATTAGGCATATTTATTAACAAACGATACAACTGGAAAAGCCATATAGAATACCTTCAAAGCTCTCTTTCACATCGTTTAAATATTATAAAATGCCTGTCTAATCCAAAATGGAACTGCAATCAAATTAGCCTGATTTCTTCAACTAAAGCTCTAGTCCTTTCCAAAATAAATTATGGTTTGCAAATTTTCGGTTACGCTCCCAAGTCCCAAATGAACAAAATTAACACCATTATAAACTCCTGTATAAGAACATCGTTTGGTGCTCTGTGCTCTACACCAATTTCAAATTTACGTTTTGAGGCTAACATTATATCTTTGAATGCCCAAAGAGACATTCTCACAACTAAACTTTTCCGCATCCTTTCGTACCAAGAAAAAAAGTGACTTTGCAGTTGGAAAAAGTCTTTCATCAGATTTTTTATTTTTATTGTTTTCAACAAGAGCTTCAGAACTCACAGCAAGACTATCATCAGATTTTTTTATTTTTGACGTTGTCATTAAGAGCTTCAGAACTCACAGTAAAATAGTAATTTCTGCCGTTAGAACTCACTTCACAATTCTTTTCCTTTGTGGTACTCATATAGAGTATTCCTCAAGGGCACTTTGTTTGTTTTTCTTGTTTGCGGTTTTTTTTTGTTTTTGTTATTTCTATGTACATAAAAAAATATAGGCAAGGCAAATAAAGCTTATTTATTAAAGTCAATATGTCTTATGAATATTTTTTGTATTTTTTTTGTTTAGTATGTATGTAAAAAAACACCGCTTAGACGTCTGTTCACTATGAAGGTACAACGAGAACTGAATTTCCTAAATTTGAATTCAGTAAAGTCATTGCATATTAATATATTTTGAGTAAAATCGCAAAAACAAATATTTTTAATGGGAAAAAAATATTTTTTTTGCTCGACTTGGAGATTTTGAGAAAAACTATATATGGCAACGCTGAATAACTCATTTTTTTCAAACTTTAATTATTTTATTTTAAATTAAATAACAAAATTTATCTAACAAAATCACAAACAACAATATTGTCCGTCGAGCTGTTAAAATAATCAGTTGTTTTATTTATTTGTTTGATAACACTGTTTTTGTTCGTTTTGACATAACGTTGCCGCTTTTGTGTAGGTATAGCATTTCAGCGTTAAGGCTCGGCAAAAAAAGCGTTCCGCTTTCCGTCCTTGTTGAGGGATGGGTGTCCTGTGCTTCATGTGTAATTTACTTACATATGTATGTATCTATGTATGTATGTATGTGAAATTTAACTTTTATTCATTCATTCCAGAGAATGATAATAAGTACTCAAAAATATATGTACATAAGTAAATACTCTTGTAGCATCTTGCATTATTGAACTACTCATTTTAAATATATTTTTAAACTTAACGTATGATTGAATGGAACCCTGTTCTTATTTTATATACAACTCTGTACATATTTTTGAATTTAACGTTTGTCTCAAGCACAACTCTGTACAATAACATATCTATTTTTACTACTCTTTTATACAACTAATAAAATATAAACACTTCGAATTGCTATAAAAGCAGAGACATTTGCATAAGGAATTCAATTGGCATTTGTGATTCAACCAGTGAACATCTTTGTCTAGGCTTTTTTTAAGTTCCAGACTTGTGCTAACTGCTGAAAATTTCTAAACCCAATAAAGTGTTTTTTTTCAAGTGAATAAATTTTATTGTTTTTTTTAATGATAAAATTCCCATACAATCTTCGAAATAAGATTGTTTCATTGGCGCCCAACTCAGTGGCTACGAAAACTCACGAAGAAGAATCCGAAGCTAATAAATCAACATCATCTGAAGGGAGTGAAAATGACGAAGAGTTTTTTATACCTAACGAAGACATCCAAGTGCATAACACAGTGATGGGAAAGTTGGTACGATCGTACTTTTTTTGATACTATTTGACATGAAAAAGTACCGTAGTACTCCCCTAAGAAATTTGATACTCTCACGGGCAACTTAGAAATGCAGTCAGAAGACTCGCGCATGCATATATTTTGCCAAGAATTAAATTGTTTTTTCGACAAATAGAAAGAAGCAGAAAAAGAAGAATTGTGTAACCACAATTAAATATCAATATCAATATTTCATTCAATTATATTTTATGTGGCACAGAAGTTGATCTATTGAAACAACTGTTTTAAATCAGTTTAAAGAAAATTTTAAAAAGTTTATATTAAGTTCTAAGGGCAAAAGTGGACTTTGACAATAAAATTTTAGTTTGGTTTAGTAAGTTTCCCCCTGAAAGTATTTTATCTGTTAAACCAATTTCATTATACCACTTTTAATTAAAATGTTCGCAGGGAAAAGAAAAAAAAGAAAAGAAAAAGAAGAGAGTTGTCTTAGAACATCCGGTTATAGCTTTGCTACTTAGTTATTTAAAACAACTTTCATGTGTGAAATAACAATGCAATAAAATTATATTATGTATATGATGATGTCAAATTCTCTGCAAATATTTCAAAACGTTTCCATTTATTTCCCATTATTTTCTTTTCTAGCGGCGTGCGATTAAATTAATGTATTGTTTGTGGCTGGTGACAGGTGTTAGCCGGCTTACAACTAAAGATGCTAATCGGGACAGGTTTTTTGAAATCCCGGGCGTCGGGATTTAGTGATGGAGTCTCGAAATCCCGAACCGGGATCCCGGAATTTTCGGGACTTACAAAATCCCGAAAAAATTGTGCACAAATGTGCGTCTTTATAGTAATTATAATATTTTAATTTAACAATTAATTCTTTTTTTTTGCATATTTTAAGGTTACTTATATAACTCAGAGATTTAATTGCAAATTTTAATTGAAAAGTGCGATGTATGTAAACATTTTTCCTAGAAAAGAAAACGCCATATATCTGTGGCAATAAATAATAACGGCTTAAGTCGAAATGTCTTGTTTCGAGATATTAAGGGTATTGTCTAAGTTGTGTTTAGTTTTTATATAAAATTTTTAGCCACCGAAAAAGATGCACATTTACTTGGAACAAAACTGTTAATTTTATAAAAAAAAGAAAACGTTTTATTAGTTTACTTATATTCGTTGTTTTTTAGTTAAGATGTTATGAAAAAATCCATTGGCAGAAAAATAAAAACTAAAGTGCACTAAGCTATTATATTGAAATGCAAAATAATTTGTTTTGATAGTAAGTCGCTTTAGATTAAATTGAAAATTGCGGAAAACCTGAGATAATGTATAGATATTTTTTAAATAAGTTTTCAAATTAAATTAAATTTAAATACAAGTTTTTTTCTTATGAGGAATATTTTGAATGGGCTGTAAGTTATTGAACTTAAATGTATACAAGTTTTAATGCTCAAACATTTTAATATAAATAAAGCTACCTTAAAAAAAGATTAAGTTGAGTTAAGATGTTATGGCTTATGTATTATTTTCCATGAAGACTTAAGCTAAAATATAAATGCGTATAGTTTTAATATTAATGACATTTTAAAATTGAAATTTAGCTGAGTGATAGATCTTGAAGAAGAGAATAAGAATATGTAATAAAATGAAAAAGCACTTATGTCAACTTAATCCATTATTATTTATTGCCACAGATATATACCATTTAATATTATCTACGAAAATATTTATTCAAAGCAAATTTTTTATTTTAACAAGGAGTTTCTAATATTTTTTTATATAGAAGATGACCGCCAAAAACATTATTTATGCTAAAAATCGGGATACAGATAATCCCGAAAATCCCGGGCTTTAAAATTAAAAAATCCCGGGCTCCGGGATTTGAATAGTCCCGAAAAGCCCGGGATTTCCGGGCTCGGGATTTCCCGTTTAGCATCTCTCTACTTACAACCGATCGGCGCTGTTCTCTGGTTTGTGCTCATATGCAAAAACAAAGCAAAAACAAATTGAACAATCGTTCTCATTGTTCTTGTTTTGTTTTTGTTTCACTCACTTCAAACAAAATCAAGCAATTTGTTTGGTTTATTTTCGTACTATACTTTTAAGTACAAAGAAATCAAAACAAAAATAAATTTATAACTGTAATAGTGTCGATTATTTTTGTTACGAAAATTTTTTCCTAACCCCTGTATCGCGAGATTAATAGCAAAGCTATAAAAATTAATTATTTTCAAAAATATATGCATTCGCGCGTCTTCTGACTGCATATCTAAGTTGTCCGTGAGAGTATCAAATGTGTTACGGTCCTTTTTCATGTTAAATAGTATAGTAAATATAGATAGTACTAACTTTCCCATCACTGCTCACAGCACACACTCAGTCCTAGCAATACGAAATACACATGCACACATGCAGTACCAGCAATACGAAATACACAAACAACTTTGTCTTTTAGTTTGTTGTCGTTATTCACTGTATATACGCAAATGCAAAGCAACAAAATTATTTCTTTTTTCCTTGAACAAATTGAGCAATCGTTTTCACTGTTTTTGTTTCTCTCACTCCAAAGAAATAAACAAAAGAAAATCAAACAATTTGTTTCGTTTATTTTCGTGCTCTGGTTTAAGTACAAAGGAATCAAAACAAAAATAAATTTATAACTGTAATAGTGTCGATTATTTATGATACGAAAATTATTTTCTAGCCCCTGTATCGCCCCATAAGTAGCAAAGCTACAAAAATAATTTGAAATATTAACAACCAATATAGAGCACTGGCTTATATAAAAACGCATTAGATGAATACATGTTTCCTGATATATCGAGAGTAGCTTACGGAATTTTATCCATGCCTCACTCCGCTGTAAATGTCGAAAGGATTTTCTTTTACCAAAATTTCATGAAAACAAAATATAAATCAACAGCCATCGTATTCTGTAACTCGCTAAAGCTAAGTCTCTATCGCTAAGAATCCATAAAATCAATTTGTTGATTTTCGGCTACGAATGCAATTTTCAAACGGGTATTGATAAATCGGGTAATGGCTTAAAAATGTAATTCGCCGAAATTTTATTGCTTTATGTCATCGCCAAAAATTTTAAATTTTCTATTTGTTCAGCATTTTAGCGGTCGAATTTAGCTTTAGCTTTAGCGAGCTATGGAATACGGAGGCAAGCTTTATGTTCCAACAGTATTAAGTCTAATCCAGGCTACAACTATTTGTATATTTGTACCTATGTGTTCCTTTTTTTTGTAAATGAATTTCTTATAATTTTTTGTTAATAAAATTTAAATAAGAAATATTATAATTTTTGGTACTCTCGGGATCAAAAACGTACTAAAAAAATTTGTTTTTGATACCGAAATGCAAATCTCATTTCCCATCACTGGCATAACATGGCAACATTTTCACCGGAGCAGCACGTTACAAAGGGCAGAGGGACCCTGCTGCAGTTGAAGAATTTTAGCTGCCATCAGCGTATACAAGGACATTGAAAAGATGTCTGACGAAGATGCAGTATGTGGGATGCCCCTTATGCTTGAGGATTATGCAGCCACATGGTGGATTGGTGTAAAAAGTACAGTGAGTGGTTTTGAAGAAACAAAAGCACTCATTCGTGCAACATTTTCACCTCCAGTACCTGACTGGCGAATTTTTGCTAATATCTTTGAAGCAAAACAACTAAAGAGAGAACCAACAGACAGCTTTATATGCAAAAAGAGGTTGTTGTTCTCTCAACTGAAAGTTGCTGTCACAGAAGAGATTCAACTCAACATGCTTTATGGACTGCTGCATATAATACTTCGTGAACGGGTGCGCCGCGAAAATGTAAAAACATTTAGCGACCTTATTTCTGCAAGTAGAGAAGCAGAAATTTTTACAACTGAATCTCAGCCAGTCATAAAAAATACAATCATCAAAGAAGAGCCCTCAACTAGCAACCGCTGTTGTTTTTGTCGTTTAAAAGGCCACAGTATTGAGAACTGTTTTGAAAAGAAGAAACGAGATGAACAGAGAGCCAAGGAAGGAGAACATCAGGTGAACCAACAAAAGCAACTGAATCAACCAAACCCTATCATACAAAAGAAACCAACTTTCTCATACTATGGATGTGGCACACCAGGGGTATATCGTTCCAATTGTACTACGTGTAGTACACACCCTAAAGAAAGTCCTCAGTATCTTTCTTTTAATTCCATCTCTTCTACAATCATTGATCATGCATTACCTACAACCCACATAGAAATTTTTGGTCTAAAAGGAGAGGCAGTTTTTGATTCTGGCGCAAAAACTAGTGTAGCCAGTCTTAATTTAAAGAACATTCTGGTGAAAAATGGTAGCATATTTCAAGATGTTCGTGCAGAGATTACTTTAGCCAATGGATGTACCACGACTGGCAAAGTAGAGCACACTATATGTGATGTTATGATTGGCGATAGAGTGCGCCTTATTTATCTTCCAAATGCTGAAAAAGTCCGTACACTGCTGGGAGCAGATTTTCTGGAACAAGCCGGAATTGTTCTCAATATGGCACAACGATGCTGGTATTTTGAGGACACACCAAAAACTAGATTCCTGTTCACGAATCCCTTTGAAATAGGAGTTTTTGGTATGGAGTTGAACGATACAAGTGCTTCTCCATGCACCAACGCTATGAAGGATGTATCTCAGTTCATAAGCTTTGTTGAAAAAAAAACTTATTACACCATACTCCGATAGTGTTGAATGACTCACATGAGATTCAAAATATTTCCGAAGACGCAATACCTATTAAAGAGACAACGACAGATAAGATACCAACACTTTTCGAACCTCCCATAAAAATTCAAAATTGTGACCAGGATACTTACTGGGATGACATCTTTATACCATTATACTCATTGGATATCCACATTTTAAAAGAATCCGATGGTATTCGACTGTCAACACAAACTATAGATGAAAAACCCTTCAAACTGAAAACTGATGCTAGTAGTTACGCTCTTGGTGCACTTTTGCTCCAGGGGGAGCGTGCAGACGAATATCAAATAGAATACAACCAGTACAGATAGCAAGAAGAAGAAGACGCCCTAGATAAACTGCTTAACTGCTTCCTCGCCGGGACATCTTCAGCATCCGAGGGGGAGTCTGTAGCATCTTGCATTATTGAACTACTTATTTCAAATATATTTTTAAACTTAACGTATGATTGAATGGAACTCTGTTCTTATTTTAAATACAACTCTGTACACATTTTTGAATTTAACGTTTGTCTCAAGCACAACTCTGTACAATAACATACCTATTTTTACTACTCTTTTATACAACTACTAAAATGTAAACACTTGGAATTGCTATAAAAGCAGAGACACTTGCATGAAGAATTCAATTGGCATTTGTAATTCAAACAGTGAACAACTTTGTCTAGGCTTTTTTTAAGTTCCAGACTTGTACTCACTGCTGAAAATTTCTAAACCCAATAAAGTGTTTTTTTCAAGTAAATAATTTTTATTGTTTTTTTTAATGATAAAATTCCCATACAATCTTCGAAATAAGATTGTTTCAGTCTTAATTTTAGCAACTGCGTATAATTCTAATTGTAGCACAAACAGTTTGTACGCTCAAATGTTTTTTCTCAAACAACTATGACTTAAGCCGATTCCAACATAAAATACCATTTCTACTTTATGCAAAATATGAAACTACGCTACAACAACAAATCAAAAGACACATGCATATTGAGCCAATTGACTGTCTCTCATACTTTCATTCTGAATATTTTCACACACAGAATATTAATATTTAATCTGTCAAAAAAATTATACAATCATACTCGGAATATTTATTGATCATTAGCCATTGTATAAAATCATGTGTGTACATACCCAGCTAGCATTTGGGTGATCATTTTTGGCAGAAATATCTTATATGATTCTCTACAGATCGCTTTTGATGATTAAAAAGTGATTTATCACTTGGGCGATTGAAAAAGGATTCACTTATGATTCATCTATATGATCAAATAATGATTTCTTGAAAATAGAGGAACATCATGCAAACCGCAAAAAGGTGATTTAAATGATTTAATATGAAAATTGCTCAAAAATAATCAGCAAATCATATCATAACTGATTCTTTGGTATGATTCATCTGTAGGGTACCATTTTCTCACAACGGAAGTATCATTTATGATCGAAAAATGAGCTCATATACGGTTATTTTTCCCGTCAAGCTGATTCGGAAACGATTGGATTATGATACAAAATGCTACCTGGGTAAAACGGAATAGAAAAAGTGTGGGTGTGTGTGTGGCTGTTTGAAAACATGCTTTATGTGTGTGTGTGAATAAAATAACCCTACAAACATTTGGAAGATATATTGCCCAAAAGATAAATACAATATCTTATTTACATATACCATTTAGAAGAAAATCATCAAAGCAATACTTTTTTGATATTAAAATATTTTAATTTTAGTGAAAATTTTTTAATGAACAGTTCAAAATTGACTATTTATTTGTTCCTTTAACAAGGTATTTTGTGTTATTAATATGTTGCTTTTTGTTCAGCCTGGTGTTTTATCACATACGCAATAAATTTATATAATCAATATATTTTTAACTAGACGATAAAAAAAACATTTAATTTAAATTATTTTTTATGCTAAACATATGATGACTCCTGTGATGATTGAATTTAGTTGACCATAAAAAATTGCGTTAAATTTGAATTAATGGTAGTTTTATGTATATACACATATACATACATATTTTTCTTCTTCAGATAATTTAGCAAAATTGTAAAATTGTATTTTGGGAGATAATCTATCGTTAGAAATAATTTATCTTCCTAAAGATAATTTGACAATATCATAAATATTTCAGTTAGACGATTATCTAGCAATATCATAGTTTTATCTTCTACATGTATTGCATTCGTATTTCTTCGAAGTATCGCCCTGGCTGCACAACCTCTCCCGAAGGGGGAAACTTCCGCAATACGAATATGATTGTTGCCGCAATAATATTCAGAATATTTTTGTATTCAGAATATTTTTATATTCACACAGTCTATAAATTTTAGTTATTCTCGTTTGTGAAGGGTAATTTAAAATATGTGGGTACACATAGTTGTTAAATGCTTATACATAGTTACGTGCATTCGGTTTAAAATTAATGCGTGTGCTTGTATTTTGCGTGTTTCTTATTTTTACCCGGACGCATTCGTACTTGTTTGACGGCCAGCACTCAGAAAGAACTTAAAACGATACTTTTGTCATTCTCTGATTCATATATCAGCCATGTACATATGTACATACACAGAGTTGGGCAAAATACATGGCTTGCGGTATTTGAAATACAAAATACAAAATACTTGCTGGTCATGTATTTAAAATACAAAATACTTGCTCGTCATGTATGTATTTAAAATACAAAATACAAAATACTTTAATTTTTTGTACGTATTTAAACTACAAAATACTTCCGCATCATTTATGTATATATGTATGTTGTTTTTACAGGTGGTGTTACTAGTTCAGGCTCACTCTATTCTTGCTAGTTAGAAGCACGTACATAAGTGCTTATGTTGGTCCTCGCCCATACTTGCAATTTTTGTTGCAGCAATTCTTGAGTGTATTGGTGAGAGGGGTGAGAAGATTGAGGAGGGGTACAGAGTTTGATGTGCTCGCAATGACAATGTGGACACTTATGCAATTTTAAAGCAGAATTTTAAAAAAGTCTGGACGAGGACTTGACAACACAATCTCTTATGGCAAAAGTAACCATGTTGTTTTTGTATTGTTATAATTGTTGTAATAGTACCACCTGCAAATAAAACGTCTTGTGACAAGATGCTTCAGAATTGACAACTGAATTCTGGTGATGCCAACTCTAAAGCAAGCCAAAGACCATGCGACCGTTGGTACAACATGAGCAGGTTATGTATGAGATTGTAAAGTGTGTGGGGTCGTCGTATGAAGTTATGTCTCGGTTGTAAGAAAGATTAAAAAGATTTGATTTTTTGGCAAGTTGTATAGACAGGTTGTAAGATTTAAGACTTTGTGGTACAACTTCATTTCATTTTGTCCTTATCTCGTTGCGTCTAAAATGGAGAATTTCACAGATTTAAGTAATTTTATTGAATTGTATAAAAGTTTGCTGTGAGCAATAGCTTTTGTATATGCATCGGAACTTTTGATAAAAGGTCATTAAATAGTTCGTCTGTCACCCACGTGCAATTTTTATAGTCCTTTGTATCACTTTCGTTTAATATTTTCAAAAGTTTTTTCTTAGAATACGTTTCTTTTTATATAAACCACTCCTTTAACCAAATTTTTTTTTCTGTCCTTTTTTATCTTCTTCATTTTATTTTTTTCACCAAAAACGAATTCCACTACAATACGTGACATATGTCATTTTTACTCCAAAAAAATTTAAGGAATGAAGTTGTACGCTAATGTTGCCCACGTTGTTGTATAGTTTGTGCGGAAAACACAAAACTTGGTAATCCAACGTGTTATACCAACGGTCGCAAAGTGTGTAGCTTGCATAAGAGTTGGTATAGTTGTTTTTAGCGATTCTAATATTTTTTTATTGGTTTGACGAATCATACATTATAAATCGATCAAAATGCAAAACGCCAACAATGTAATGTATTTTGTAAATGTATTTTGTAAATTATGTATTTAAAATACAAAATACTTGCATGTCATGTATTTAAAATACAAAATACTTCTACGTCATGTATTTAAAATACAAATACAAAATACGTATTTGTATTTCAAATATGTATTTCAAATACATGTATTTAAAATACTGCCCAACCCTGTACATATACATATATATTTTTTCTCAACACATCATAAGTTACTTACGGTAAAAGCAGTTTTATGTACCTTATTTGTTTTAGAAAAACAAATTGTTAGGATACAGGCTCAAATTTCATTCAGATTGCGTAGCGATTTTTTTATTTAAGCCCAGTAAATTAGTAACTAAAATTTTATATTAAACTCAATACAGCCCTGCTGGAAAAAGAGAACGGTGAGAAAGAAGTAAAATGGAGGAGAATAGAACTTTGCGCCAAGTTTTCTTTGAAAAAAAAAGATGGCTGAAAAACTTTTAGAGGACAAGAAGTAATGAAAAAAAGGTCGAGAATGATCTAGTCAGTTGGCAAGAGTTAGAGTTTGGATACAATCAGAGTTGAAGAAAAGAATAAAGAATTTAAAAAGGTGAAAAATATCACACGAACAAAAATTGTTGTGAAAAGAGATTTGTGAAATTTTGTTTAACTAGGAAAGAAAAATGTTTAATTATTGAGAAATAAAAATTCTTGAGTTATCGAAAAGTGTACGTATGTATATTGTGAGCAATTAACTAAATATCTTTGAAGGCTCAAAAGCGTAAGAAACAATGGCCTTTCAATTAAATAATGGCACCTTTAATTCAACGTAGCCGCATAAAAAAATCGTTTTTGAAGTTAATCCTGTGGAAAAATTGCATCATATTAAATATACATATGTATTCTGTAAACTTGTGTAAAAATTGCATACAAATGTTTTAAGTTTTTGATGGAATTGAGCTGTATTGTACTTTTGCCAAATAAAACAATTTACCGGGATAAATACTTTTATACATACATACATTTAAATAAAATGATGAAAAACTAAACCAATTATATTAATATGTAACAAAATAAAGGAAAAAAAAGAAATTAAAAATTGTACGCTTTAAAATATAAAAACTAAGCAAACTATATTAATATAAATGTGAAAATTAAAATTGTACTCCATATTAAAATAAAAAAACCAAAAACTGAACATTTAAAACAACAACAACAAACACATTTAAAACTACAAGCAGAAGCTGCCTCCAACTCAAGGATAATCCCAGCAAACAATTTCATCTACATAAAGAATCTGTCCAGCCCGTATGGTCAACAACTGTAATATGTCGGTATTTATGTATTGTACAAATTTATTTATATACATGTAGTGGTTATATATATATATGTAATTCTAAGTCATTATTGTTATATGTAATTATTTTAAATTGCCCTAATTTAGATGTATGTATGTATAGGTTTGTTACTTTTATATTGGTACTGCCGTATTCATAAAAAATATTTTAGGTTTATTAAGCGCTTATTTGACGTATTTCTATGGGAAATTTGTCAAATAAACCTGTAATAAACCTAAAACATTTTTTATGAATACGGCATACAAACAGAATTCGATATTTCGCCACTCCTTTGTGTGGCGAAAAACAAACCAAAACAATTTCCTGACGAAGCCACACAAAGGAGTGGCGAAATATCGAAAAATACATAGAAAATTAAATTAAAAAATCCAAGAGACCTTAAGCTTAATAAAATCAGAGAAAATCAGATTAAGTTTTAATATTTTAATTGCACTTTTTCCCAAAATTGTTTTTGTAATTGTTTTTTAAATATTTGTAAATTGATTATTGAGGGGTTAGCTGGATCCTATACGCATTTCACTGTTGCTACAGTGTAAAAGTGACAGTAAAAAAAGCTCGAATTTTTATTTAATTATTTTACCATTACTTCTCATACATTATTAATTTTGAATCCTTACTACTAATGGTTGATCTTTTTTTGAAAAGTATTCTATAGAATTTATGAAATAAAAATAATGTGTTGTCTGATACAAACCAATAGAAGCAAAATTTATATATATTTTTTTTATTTTTTCTAATTAAAAAATTCTAAACTTGGTGCGTTTTTTATAAATGGCGCGTTTTTTCTCCATTTTGGTGCGTTTTGAAATTTCGAAGTTAACAACGCTGTTAATAAAGTTATCATGCATCCCTGCATACTTATGTATGTACATGCGTATTTACGTTGATATACATACATACATTAATTTCTATAATAACAAAATACAAAAAAAATATCAGTTTTCAACTAAAAATACATCCATTTGTACTATATGTATGTATGTTGCATGTACAGGTACACATTACCTCATACAAAACGATTTGATTTGTACCCCTCCTAACTCTTCATTTCATAAAAATTTTATTTTCAAACAAACAACAAAAATATAGGTACCCGCAGGAGATCGAACTAGTGTCCTACTGGTATTTTACTAGTACAGAAATTACCACCACTAGTTCCCAACTGTAAACTTTGCATACAAGCATAATGCGCAATTTAGCATTGAGTGTGTTTAGAAAACTACTAGTACCATTGGTACTAGCTTAGGACTAGCTTATTACCAGTTCATTTATAAAGAAAAATTCTGTAAAATTGGTGGTTTTATTCCTTTGTTACTGCTAGTTGCACTAGTTCTTGCTATTCTAGTAATTATACTATTAGCTTTTAGACAATTATCGCCTACTCTCCAGCAGGGTATATACATACAAACATACATGCATATATGTAAGTAGTATGTGTATATTCCCACCCATACATGTTCACTTTCCTTAATTTTTAATATTGTACACAATTTAAATTCTTAAGCAATGCTTAAGCATCTTGAAGCAATGCTGAAGTCAGCAAAAACAGTAGTTCTTAAAATTTGCTATTACCAATGCTGACAAGCCTTCAGAGCACAGCAGCGAGGCATCAGCAAAAAAAAACAAAATTGCTGATGACCACATCAGAATTAAAAAAAAAATACTATTGCTTCTGTAAGCATCAGCAATTTCTTTCAGTAATTTCATTTTGCTGACTGCTTATGCTTCAAACATTTCACAGCACAGCATTTAGCAAATAGTTTTTCTACATTGTGTGCTGATGCTTATTGCTGCTGCTTATACAATGTGAATAGCAGTAGTCGAAGCATAGCAAAGTTTGTGTGCTGATGCTATTTTGAAGTCAACAATCCAAACCTTGCATTTGACTCTTGTTGTTTTTCGGTTTCCTTTAGGACATGAATGAGCGTAGTTCCAAATTTGTCACTCATGTGAACCTTTATCAGCGGAAAAAAGTTTAATTACTGATGTTTTTATAGGCTGTGTTTTGGAATTGAAAAATTTAGTGAAAAGTAAAAGAGGCAAAAGCAAAAAACTGTATGAACTGAAACTGATTTTTCAAACAAAAAACTGCACGACTGCTCAATAATTAAAAAAACTGCGAAAAACAGATAACCTGCACAGTTGGGAGTTATATTTACCCCGCAGGAAGGTTGGGGGTAAGTGTCTCCAAGTCCCACTTTTGTCGACTATATTGTTGACTTTTGGCAACATTGTCAATGGACCGCCTATACATTAATATCCTTACTTACTGCTAAAACAGATTTTTGCGAAACTAGGCACACTCTTAGTTGTAAAAATTATACGTTCTAGCATTTAAAAAAGTGGGCGGCTACATCCGCATTTATTATTTCATATCCTTCTACTTGACCGACACGTATTATGTACCTATAGATATGTATATATGTACATATATTTTTGGATTAGTTCTTTTCTTTTAATAAAACACCAAATATTAACAAAATATGCAACTTTTTAGCAAAAATGTAGACTGGAGTTACTAAAATGTACTGGTAAGTCAATGTCTACATATGGTCCAAAAATAACTACCTAGCCAATAGTACCAACGGCAGTAGCTGATTTTCAATAACATGCACATGTAAAATGTCTAAAGCAAACAACATTTTCTGCGGTACAATTCGTCAGTAGTAGATAGTGGTGATAAAGACACTATTGAATCATTAGTATTTTTTAATTGATACTTCCTATAGGGTATCTAAAAAACATACATACTTATTTACGAAGGTGTATGTATTGTAATAGATAGATTTTCGAATTAAATCAAAAGAAGGTTTTTGTTGTTTTGATCTAATTTATTTTCCAGAGCTCAACTAGGAGCTCATAGCAGCGATGCCAACTATTTATAACCCAAACGCGCTGTTTCCCTTCTCAAAACGCGCTAAAATGCGCTGAGTTACAGCATTTTCAACTATTTATAACGAAAACCTGCCATTGTAATACGCGCTAAATTAAATTTTAGAAAAAGTCGATGTAAGTATTATAGTATTATTATTATCCTTTGGCTCCTTATAACCCAGCCAACCTGAGATTTTAAATAAACGAATGTTCGCTCATTCTCGTTAAAAAAAGTTTATTAACAACAAACAATTTGTTTCTCTGAATTTTTTATTTTATTTTGGAGTTCTCGTTGTATCTTCATAGTGAACAGACGTCTTAGCGGTGTGTTTTTACATAAATACTTATCAAAAAAAAAATACAAAAAAGATTTCGTAATACATATTTATTGACTTTAATAAATAAGCTTTATTTGCTTTGTCTATATTTTTTCTTACATAGAAATAACAAAAACAAAAAAAAAAAAACGCAAACAAAAAACACAAACAAAGTGCCCTTGAGGAATACTCTATATGACTACCTCAAAGGAAAAAAGTTGTGAAGTGAGTTCTAATGGCAGAAATGCCTATTTTACTGTGAGTTCTGAAGCTCTTGTTGAAAACAAGAAAAAATAAAAAATCTGATTTTTCCAACTGCAAAGTCACTTTTTCGTCAGCGGTCAGCTTCGCTTAGTATGGACAGATATATAACCGCGGTAAAGCGTTTGCAAAGCCCAAATTCTTCTAAAATTGCATCTGCTCCAAGGATGTCTAGGGATAACAGCGCATCATCTACCAATCGTCAAAATGGCTTCTCCATTTTGCAAGACAATAACGACAAACCCGCTGCATCATCGCAAAAGTCTTTTAAGCCACCACCTATCTATCTGAGACAAAAATTCTAAGTCAAGACTCAAGCATTATATGCTTGACAACATTTGTGAAGAACACCTACAAGCAACGAATATTTGTATTGAAAACTTTTGCACAAATTTTGTGATATCATCCTCCCAGATTCGCAATTACTGACGATCAATACGAGGATTTCTACAAATCTCTTGGCCCTTGTTTCGTAGCAGCTGGCGACTATAATGCAAACATACGTTCTGGGGCTCGCGTCTTATTATACCCAGAGGTCGTGCATTGTTCAACACAATTTCAAAAATGGACTTGGACGTCATTTCAAGTGGGAAGCCCACATACTGGCCGACTGACATTCGTAAAATTCCGGATGTTATAGATTTTGGCGTTATGAAAAATATTTCTAGGGATTTAATTCAAATTGAAGCTTCTCTAGGTATCTCGTTTGATCACTCTCCCACGATCGTTACAATCTGTAGCCCACTCAGAAGTGACTTACCTCACCCATATGTGAAGATGATCAGTTGTGTAAATTGGCTGCGGTTCAAAAAATATCTTAGTAGTCATTGCACGGAAAACATTACGCTAAGAACAACCGAGGATATTGAAGCTAACATAACCAACCTTAACGAAAAGATTACACAGGCTGCTGAACATGCTACTACCTCCCATCCGCAGACTGGGTTTAATAGAATTTATTTTACAGATATTGAACGTCTAGTGTGTGAAAAAAGAGGAGCTAGAAGGGAATGGCAACAGCACAGATTACCTCAACATAAAACTAGATTTAAAGAATACACTAAACGACACCAAGAGTTGCTTGCGTTTGAAAAATCTGCATCTGTTAAAAATTATCTGGAACGTCTTGATGTCACACCAGCATCTAATTACTCTTTGTGGCGCGCTGCAAGAAAGCTGAAAACCCCTGTTGAGTTTAAACCCCCTCTGTGCACATCTACCGAAGGTTGGGCTAGAAGCGATACTGAAAAATGTAACATATTTGCTGATCATTTAAAATACGTACTTGCCCCAAACACATGTACTGGTCTTGTTGATTTGCCGAGTGTAGTTGCTCTACCCCCGCGATCCATAAAGTTTAAGATGCGTGATGTACAAAAACTAATTGCTGAACTTAATCCGAAGAAAGCTCCAGGTATTGATGGAATTAGTAACAAGATGTTGCTGAACTTGCCTCATGTAGCAATAAGAGTTCTGCTATTTATTTTTAATGCAATTCCACAAATGCAGTATTTTCCACATAACTGGAAACTTGTCAAGATCAAAATGATTCCGAAGCCGGGCAAAGATCTTACCAATGCTGAGTCATATAGACCTATAAGCTTACTATCAAAAATCTCTAATCTTTTCGAAAAGGTGCTCATGACTAAATTGTCCAAAATTTGTTGCAGGAGGGTTTCTTGGAGCAACCACGAGCAAGCTGTAGTCTTCCAGTAATGGCTCACATGCACAATTCACCCAAAGCAAACTCACTTGTATGTATGTATGTATGTACGCATGTTGTGTTTGCTCATCGCACTAGTTGGTATTTTGTTTAATTTTGCTCGCTGGAAAATACCTCTAATACACTGAAGTCCATAGGGCACATAAAATGAATCTTATTTGAGTTTATTTTACTATTTATTTAAAATCTTATCATTCATATTAATTAATTTGTGTTGCAATTGCAAAAAAATTTTTTTTTCTTTTGTGCTGCTGTCAAAAAAGTGAACTGAATGATTTACGCATAATACAGTTGTCAGCACTGTGTTTTTGTAAATTATAGTAAAAATATTGTAGAACGTAAAATATTAAACTCCCATGGTTGTATTTTTAATTCATACACGGGAGGAACAACATGAACACAGAATTATAGGTCACGTTAAAAAAAAGAAAATGAATGAAAAATGACACTTTTCTATTTTTATGAAATCCTGTGAAAAGAAAAACCATCCGATGTAAGAAATGCGAGGCAAATGTCATGGAGTAAGGATAAAGGGAACCGTTGGTTAAGATTAAATCATAAAATAGTCCATGATACATAAAATATTGCAGGAAAAATAAATAAACTGTTAGGAATGCCAGAAAAATTAAGCTGTTGTCATGAAGAAAAAAAAAATCATTCTAGAAAAATAAAGAAGAAAAAAAGATGGAGGAATTGGCGGGAAATACTTTAAGGGAAAATTGGAAAAATCCAAAAAGAAAATCTGTAGGTAGGTAGAGAAAAAAAAAATAGACAGAAAGATTAGAAGTTGAAAAGTGCTCAAGGTGTCCACAACAGTTTTTTTAAATATATATATATAAAGTTAAAAAGTTTATAAAATATATAAATAATAAAAAAATTAATAGAATAAAACGATGTGAGTAAAAATTTTTCTTAGTAGAAACAAATTGTGTTTAAATAAATTTTTCTTGTCTTATGTGTGCAAATAGTGTTGAAAAAAAGGAGCTAACTTTTGAGATCCATTTGTTCTGGAAAACTGAAATAAGTAAAAACATAGGAGCGAAGAGGAATATAAGTGGTTTGGGTGTGAGGATCAAGCAAAGGTTCCATAAAGAGACCAACATAAGTGATACGTACACCAAAGAGACAGAAGAAGTCTCGCAAGGTGCAGTAAAAAAATAGCAAGCCAGGTAACCCTTCAAATACTCCTATAAAATAAAAAGAAAACATTCAAGAGAAAGCCAGGAGAAAAGCAATCAAATTCGCTAAAAATAAAAATAAAAAACGCAAGATAAAAAAAAACACCATCCATCCAACATAAAGTGAATCAAGTAGATTATTTTGTCCATATCTGTAATTTTGTTTATTTCTAATTTGCTATAAAATTTATTTTTGCGTGCGTTATTTGGTTTGAATACTTGTTATAATAAGTCAAAATTAGTCCGTGAGAGTGCGTTAGTCAGTGTATCCTTTGTATTCCAACCGGTATAGAAAATTTACGCGGTTAATGTCGAAGATAATACTTATACATTTTGCTATAAAAATACTAAACTAGCCTTAGGGAGCTCCTTCAGGGTAGGGATAAAATAGTTATTCGTACGATATTAGAAAATAATTTGAATTTGAATATATATATGGCTACACGAAATAAGGCCCAATGAAATAAGGCCCAAACACAAAAATGAAATAAGGCCCAAATAAAAAATGAAATAAAGCCCAAAATAAATGAAATAAGGCCCAAAACAAAAATAATGAAATAAGACCCAAATAAAATTAAATAAGGCCCAAATAAAAAATGAAATAAGGCCCAAACATTTAACTTATTTATTGGAATAAAAATTTTAATGAAATAAAGCCCAAATAAAATGAAATAACACCCAAGGAATAAAAATAGCTGTACATAATATAAGCACGATGTAATAAACACCGGATTCCCTAGGCCCGGCGAAAGGATTAACGATTTTCTCCACCATGGTGTTTCCCGAGACGGCGCAGTCTAGTAATGATTTTCTGCCTTGCAAAGTTTTCTTGCTTAATAACATTTTGCTGCATTGCAGGCCTTCGGCCGGGCTTAAGGATTTTTACCACCATGGTGTTTCCCGAGACGGCGTAGCCTAGTAATGATTTTCTTGCCAATAACATTTTTCTGCATTGCCGGCCTTCGGCCGGGCTTAAGGATTTTTACCACCATGGTGTTTCCCGAGACGGCGTAGCCTAGTAATGATTTTCTTGCCAATAACATTTTTCTGCATTGCCGGCCTTCGGCCGGGCTTAAAGATTTTTACCACCATGGTGTTTCCCGAGACGGCGTAGCCTAAAAATGATTTTCTGCCTTGCAAAGTTTTCTTGCCAATAATATGTTCCTGTAAGGCCGGCCTTTGGCTGGGCTTAAGGATTTTCTCCACCATGGTGTTTCCCGAGACGGCGCAGTCTAGTAATGATTTTCTGCCTTGCAAAGTTTTCTTGCCAATAACATTTTTCTGCATTGCCGGCCTTCGGCCGGGCTTAAGGATTTTTACCACCATGGTGTTTCCCGAGACGGCGTAGCCTAGTAATGATTTTCTGCCTTGCAAAGTTTTCTTGCCAATAATGTGTTCCTGCACAGCCGGCCTTTGGCCGGGCTTAAGGATTTTTACCACCATGGTGTTTCCCGAGACGGCGTAGCCTAGTAATGAATTTCTGCCTTGCAAAGTTTTCTTGCTTAATAACATTTTTCTATGTATCTTATATATAACAGAGAGAAAATCTTCTCCTGCACGGTATAACAATCACCGGCCTCGCTTACTAATTAGTTTCTGCATAGCCGCCCATTGGCCGGGCGAAAGGATTTTCTCTTCCATGGTATAACAAACACCGGCTTCGCTTACTAATTACTTCTTGCATAGTCGGCAAGAAACAGATACATAATTGAATATTTGGGGTATTGCTTTAAAATATTAAAATCAAATTTTTGTTGAAATGAAATAACACCCAAATAAAATGAAATAAGGCCCAAATGTTTTTATGAAATAAAGCCCAAAAATGTTTTAAAATGAAATAAAGCCCAAAAAAATGAAATAACACCCAAATGAAATTATTTGGGCCTTATTTCATTTTTGTGTTTGGGCCTTATTTCATTGGGCCTTATTTCATGTAGCCTATATATATAGGTTGGAAAGCCAAGAAAATACCTGTACGAAAAATTATATAAAAATGTTACATAAATGGCGCCCAAACTCAAAATTGAAATTGTTCAAAGAAACGTGTATTCCATCCAAGCACGAAATAATAGCCCACTAGTTTAAATACTGATATAGTCCAGAGAACAAATTACCAATTCATTGCAAAGATTGAAATCTGTTCTGTAGCCCTGTAACGGAAAATGATAAGTTATCAGTTAAAGCAAAGAATATAAATTATATAGAATGCGCATCTGAGCTAAAAAACTAAACATTTTTTGATTTCGTTACAGATGCGGGGGGAAAGTATAAAGCGCAAGCAAACACGCAGAAAGAGAGCATTTGCTTCCAGGGTGACCGATGACATTTTTCAAAAAGTTGCACCAAATAGGGGAGGATTTATCAAAAAAAAGGGGCAACATTAAAAAAATTGACACAACTACATTAAAGTTCTTATTTTTAATGTATTATTATATAATTTACTCTAGAAAAAGGGGGACAAAAGAGGGAAGGCAATCGAAAAAGTGGCAATTTGCCACTGTAGTCGATCAAACGGTCACACTGTACGATACAGCGACAGAGCTTCGAGTTCTGCTACAGCTTATCGTTACTGTTGCCAGTTTCGCAGATTTCTCTGCATTTTGCTGATTTTTTATTGAAAAAATTATTAAATCAAATTTGCAGATTTTCTGAAATGCTTGTGTAACATCAATATTTCGTGTTTTTCTCTACTCCGTAACAGAAATAACCATGGTGCCACTGTCAGAAACATACACATAAGAAACACTAACAAATAAGTAGTGTTTGACGTTTAATTTTGCAGTAACCATACCACCAACATAACAATGGTGAAAAGAAACTACCTAATCTGTGCAAAGATGAATGTATATACATACATATATACATATCGCACACTAAATCATAAACAGTCACAACTCAAAACTATGAAAATTGTCGAATCGATTTGCAGTGAATGTAAAAAATTAAATCAAAAATAAGGTTCGATATATGTTATAATTATTTATCAAATAATACACTATAACAAAAGAAATAAGCTCTTTGTAATAAAAATAAAATGTAATTTTATAAATATTAAAATATACATATGTACATATGCAATATCGAGGTGGTACTAAAATCCAGCTTCCTACATTTAGTTTTGATAGCTACGAAAATATCCTTTCAGATGTTTATATTTATGTTTGGATACTTTGTATCAAAATATTTAAATTTTATTTAAATTGGGAAAATCTGAGAAATTGCTAGTGGGATACAATTTCTTCTTCTTTATCATGTAATAAATTTAGAAACCACATCCACATTTGTTTTTAAATTACAAAATTCATTTAAAAATATGGTAGTGCATCACGATATACAAATTTAAATACCATATAAAAATTGTTAATTTTGTGTTAAAAAAAGTAACCAAAATGGAAAAAAGTGCACAAGTACACATTGGAAAAAAAATAACCAAATTTGGTTACAAGTAACCAAAACGGCAGCGCTGATCATAGCATACGCCGCACAGTGGCACATTTTGTGAGTTGGCGGTCAAAATTCTATAACTTTTGACTGGATTGAAATTTTTTAATGAAATTTTTTTTTGTTGGATAGAAGACATCTTAAGCTTCAATTTAATGTATTAATTTTAAAATCGGGCCTTATTAAAGTACACTTATATATGATTGAAAATTGACTTTTAAAAATATAGGTATTGTTGGCATTAAAAAAAATAAGTTTGTGAATGTAGTGATTTAACATTGCGTTTTATAAACAGCAACGTTAACTGAACTAAAAAATTACATACTTAATCAAGCCGTCCACCCGGGTCCATTTTATTTTGACCTTTAGCCCTCTTCTCGCATGGACCACTTAGAATACGGGTTTGAAGCTCATAATTGTTTTAAATATATTAATAATGATATAATATTTAGCAAAACTAATTTTATCTTAGTCGTTTAAATTCCTTGTGAAATTATAGGGCAATCGGTCCACATTTACTCATAGGGCCCTTGTAAGTCAAATTTCGTAAAATAGCCTTGGTGATCATAATTCACTAACAAATGTAAGTTCGACAGCTTTAAATGTTATTATATATGAACAATTTAAATATATTTTAAACGTGAATCCATAACAGATATGTAGGAGATCCATATCCGAAAAAAGGTTTTACCATAAATTCTAAGAAAATATTTTTATTCCAAATAAAATAAAATTTCTTTTATAAATTTTCAATATTTATTGTGCTTTTTTGCTATAATTTTTATGTTAATTTGCATAGAATACATTTTTCATTTAACTGTCTTAGTGAATATTTCATCTAAGTATGTCTCCTGTTCATCTTCAAGGAGCTGCTTGGCGTCTTTGTCCAATTTCATAGGGGTGGAATTCCAGTTTTGTCGAATGCTGGAGATATATGGATCAGAAGTGCACAGTGAAAGATTAAAGAGGTCTTCATTGGTACTATATCTAGATATCTTTCTTGTGTTGTGCTCGCGAAAATATCTATAATCTTTGTTCCTTTTTTCTTGCGCTTCTTCAGAAATATCTCCAATCGGCAGCATATTGTGTTGAATAATGTTTTCCCCATGATATAGTATTTTATGGACTGTCGATGGCATATTCCTCCAATCATATTTTTCGTTGTATAGTTTCGCTGTTTCATTGGCATACTTACCAATTTTTCTTGCATTTACATTTTTATTGCCTGATATTACTTGGAGTATGATTTTGTAGCGTTTTATTAATTCAAAATCTACTCCTGTAATAACTGCAGCAGTTTCAGGATCAGAAAAAAATTTTCTTGCTGTTTTGTCCATATGCAGATATTTTGTTAGCTTTAAGTTCAGAAATATTAAAAATGCTTTTTCAGATGTAAATTTTTTATCATGAGTTGGTGTTAGAATGCTCTTTAAAGTCCTTTTTACACTCTTGGGGCTCGCTTTCAGTACATTTTCTATTATATCAATTTTTTAGTTTTATTTTTTGTTGGTCCTAGTTGATGAAAAACGTATCTTTAATTATTTCTTGAGAAAATTCTTCATTAATGCTTTGCAGCTTTCGTCTTCGTTACCTTTCACTACACTCCTGAATTGGTCTGGCAGGTCGGCCCATATTTGCTGGTTTTGGTTGGCTTTCAAATACAAGTTCGCTTGTAAGCTATTCTTTGTTGCAGTTAAACATTTTTTCCTTATTTCTATAACATTCATTATACCGATTATTTAATCGCGTTAAAAAATTATCAATTCTTTTTAAATGGTCGCACAAATAAGGGGCTTTTAGAATGTGTATTATAACATCGTTTTTGTTTTTTTTTTTCAAAATAAATTTTACCAAGATCGTCATAACTGAACTTAGCCATCGTTTCGACAATACTGATCGTCCTTATTAATTTTGTCTGATTTTATACACATCAAGTTTTCTTGAAACAGGTATGTGTTTAAACGAGAGAGAAGAAAGAAGAGGAGTACATTTCTCTTTTGTTATTTCATTCCGGTCTAAACAACCGGGCAGGTTTAAAAGAGAATTAAAGAGACCTGGTGCAAGAAAACCTGATGTGTCTATCGCGTTTTAACCTTTATATGAGCAGCAGCTACCTGGATACACAATAAAATTATAGCAAAAGGTCGAATATATCAGTCCAAATACAACAACTGATGTACCTACTCCCGCTTATATGTAACTATACATTTTTTAATGGCATAAATTACTAAAATGCATTTGATGCATTATAATAATAGTCTTTTATTATACCCGTTTCAGTAGTAAAACTTCTTCGAATAAAAGAAAAACATACACACAATGCACACACAAACCCATGTAGATATACCGCACTCCCATACCTAAAATATCCGACATGCAAGCAGTAAAATCATTGTAGTTCCTAGAGCCGCAAATATAAATTTAAAAAATTAGCATATAATAACAGCTCAAAGTACGTACTATAACACGTTATAAGTCATTTTACGAAGTTTTTCGCAGAAAAAAAGTTGCGTTCCACTGAACATCAAGATTTGGGTATATTTTAGACCTTTATTGCAATGCCCAAATCTGGGCCTCGAGCAAAGTAGGGCACGATTTTTTTAAACTATTTTATAAGTTAAGAAATGATATTATGTGAAGAAAAAAAAATTTTTTTAAAATATATAAAACAAAAAAAGTTGTGCCCACTTGAAGTTCAAAAATTTTGTAAAATATTTTGAATTTCAGCTTCTCTTAAAAAAACCGCGTTTTTGATCACCCTATTCGAAGAGAAACAATCGAAATAAAAACTTAAATTTCTGGATTTCGAGGTTCCTATGTGTTTACTTTTATATAAAAACAAAAAAAAATAAATCGGTGACACGAAAACAAAATTTTTTGGAAGAGTTTTGGCCGCCATCTCTTCAAATGTGCCACTGTGCGCCGTCTACGAGACTGTAAAAAAGCAAAATAATAAAAATCAAACATAAATACACACATGCTTTCGCTCTCAACAATGCGAGCGCAGCATACACTGCAGAAAGAAATGAGAGCACTTATGCTGACGGGTTCTACTGGAAATACCCGCATAGAAAATTTTAGCTTGTGTGAGATGCGCATTCTATATGATTTATATTCTTTGGTTAAAGGCAGTACAGACGAGTAAAGTTTTTGTTACTGAAGAGGAAAGGAGTTCAATTAGCTCAATTAAGGGATGATACAATAGCTTAGAAACTTTGTTAAAAAAAGTGACTAATTGTATTGTCATGATCTTGTTTTTTTGTTTCGTTTAATTATTTTGTAGTTTCAGTCCATCTTCGTTAGAGTTTTGCTTTATTGTAGTATCGCTTTGATAACTGTCGGATTATTAATATTGCAATTACTCCGCCATCGTATCAAGTGTAACTATAAAATGAAAGGAAAATTCCTATAATCTCATGAGGAAACAAAATTATAATCATGATCGTATAGGAGAACCCTCTAACGTAAAGAAATTTTGTGTATTATGTTTTACATATTGATGGTGATACTTTGAGTTTACTATTTAAATAACCACTTCGATAAGCACCGACCACTTTCATGCCAAACCAAACACGAGAATTGATATACATACATACATTTTACTGAAAAATATAATTCTAAGTTTTAGTGTAATATTAATTTATATTCATATATTTACTGTTTTTTTTGTTATTATATATTTTTTATATTATTATACCAGAAAATTTTAGTTTGATACCCCTAGAGAAAGTTTTCCTGAGAAATCCGTTGTTTCTTTTGTTTTCACGCCAATCTCCAGTTTTTTTATGTTTATTTACTTTTTTTGTCTGAATCTTCTTACGATCCGAAAAATAGAAAAAGAATAAGGCAGTTACAGTTCGATTTGAGTAGGTCCACTCCATTTGCTTTTGGTAAAAGTTATAAATCAAATACTCCCAGCCGCAAGCCTAGTGCAAACCGCAACATAGACATGAATCAGGCATCAGACAATACAGGTCCACAAATAATAGACAAATCGCAGACGATAATGTCGAGTAATCCGTCCACGAGTGCAGCTGCACGAAATATTTCTAGCGAACAGCAAGCAAATAGCTTACAGCAACCGATAAGGGAAGGAAATAGTGAAGAGGCCCATAGAGTAAATGTGGAACGTACATCGTCGTCTGACATTAGTGATTTAAAAAGGCAGATGGCTGATTTGACGGCTACTATGAGTAAAATGAGCGTAGTCCTACAATTTACTCAACAAGAGAATAAAAGGTTAAGGTATGAAATCAGGCCGAATGTACTCAAAAAAAATAGCAGCATAATTAACCCCTTAGATTCGTCACCAAGATGCTCCGAACATTCAATGAGAGCCCCTCTGAAAATACAGACGCAGATAATTGTAAAAGCTACCAAAATATGCGCGTTGATAAGTGGGGACTCCAATTTGATGGTAATGTGAATAAATTAGCAATAGAGGATTTCGTCTTTCGGGTTGAACGATTGCAAAAGCAATATAATGTGCCTTGGAATGAAGTCCTAAGGAATTTCCATCTTTTTGTGAAAGGCGTAGCCGAGCCTGCGACATAAATATACTTTAGAAGAAAGACAACAAAATTATGAAAAAGTGAGAGCAAAAATATTTGGAGAAGAAATTCAATCCAAAAGAAACATTTCAAATAGGATAAGGAAATTGAGAAATAAATTTAGGGAAAGGAGAAGAATCAGGAAACTAGTAATAGAAACAATAAAAGTAGCCGATAGGAAAATAGATAATAGAGCATTTGCAGAGATTAGCCTAGGAAATATTGAGATTGAGGGATTACTGGACACTGGAGCGTCGATTAGTTTGTTAGGAAAAGGCTGTAGAGAACTAATAGAAAGCATAGGTATGAGTTTTAAGCTAATATACTCCGTGGTTTCAACAGCAGCCGGAAAAAAACATAGACTAATAGGAAAAATTGAATTAAATACTTATTTTAAAGATAAGGTGGAGAAAATAGTTTTTTATTTATGCCCAGATTTAGAACAAGAGGCATATTTAGGTGTAGACTTTTGGCGAGCATTTCATCTAGCACCAGAAATTTTCGAAGTAGAAGAGCTAAGTATTGAAAAGTTGGAAGAAGATTTTAAAGTAACCGATCAAAAGTCCAATCCTCACATCCTGACAGAAGAACAACAAATGAAACTAGAAAACGTCATTAAATTGTTTCCATCATTTGAAAAGGAAGGATTAGGTTGTACCCCGCTAGAAAAACATGTCATAAAATTAGTTGAGGGTGCAATTCCTTTTAAGGACAGATACTATTCCTTGTCCCCAGCGATGCAAGAAATTGTTGTGACATGGTTGGGAAGGCGAATAAAGGGACACAACATCTGTCTCTAGAGAACAAAGAGTATCGCTTAATCAATATGTCAGTGTAAAGTCCATGTTTGTTTGTTGTATATTTCTTTTTTTTGTGTACAGCGTACCCAATGAGAGGGTTGGAACCCGCTGGGAAAAAATGTCACCGTAAATGAGCTTGTCCGAAACCTCATTGGTCAATACGGCTGTTACAAATTTTAGCTGATAATGGAGGCATCCCGGACTATCAATTTGGTTTTAGAAGTCAGCATAGCACAAAAGCATAGATTGGTTCAATTTATAATAAAAAAAAAAGAAAATATACCTGTTCCCCCATTAGAATCAACAATCAAAATATTCCTCAACGTTCTCAAGTGAAATATCTTGGCATACACTTGGATGAAGGCTTACATGGAAACATCATATTGACTCTAAGCTAAGTCAAATGAAACTTAAGTTAACTCAAATACATTGGTTGATTGGCAGAAATTCAACACTGAGCCTAGACTGCAAACTTTTACTATACAAGTCGCTTTTGAAACCAATATGAAGCTACGGAATTCAGTTATGGGGCACTGCTTCGGCTTAAAATGTTGAGAGAATCCAACGTTTGATAACATCGGCTCCATGGTATATAAAAAATTCAAATGTACATCGTGATTTAAGTATGTCACTAGTGATTGAAGAAATTGCAAAATACGCAGGCAAGTACTTAACTAAACTCGAGTCACATCCTAGTCCGCTTGGACATATCCGATTGAAAAAGAAGGACACTAAGGCTCTAATTTGCAACACCGCAGATGAAACTATTTGAGAATATATTTGTACATCATTCTTGCATTAATAATTACTAGCATTTAATTTGTTTTCGGCATTGGACGGGCCCATTAATTAAATATAGTTTTAAGATTTGATTACTTATTGTTAGTTCATTTATTTTTGAAGAAGCAAAAAAAATTTTTTTTTATTTTTTGCATGTACAACAAAAAAGGAATAACGTCTTCTGCTATGTAGAAGCAATAAAATCGAACTATTAATGACGTTATTTATGATTAGGTAATGATATTGCTAAAGGTTCGCTATTGATTCGTGAGCGAATCATCGAAATCGAAATATTTGCTGCCATAAACTGAGCGACGAGTGAGCTCTAACAACATTTCATTTTAGCTGAGAAATGTTTACGCAACATTCGAATGCGATATTATTTACGAATGTTTTGGTTAGCTGGGAAGGGGCATAGGGCCCCAAATTTATGTATTAGTAAATATAATATTTTTGTAACTCTTTTTCAGATCTTGCAATATTGCTTCTTCGGAATTGTATCCTAAATAACTGAACTAATTTAAGACAGAATCAGAATCACCTTCCAAATAATCGAAATCCTTAGTTTTTTTTTTAATTTTCTTTGACAAACATTGTAACAACATATAAAATGTCGAATAGTCTTGCGATTCAAATGCTTTTTGTACTTCAGCTATGTGAATGTTACATAAAATTTTTTGGTCACGAGTACGAGTACATAGTTTTAGATGTGAAATTTGAAAATATTTGCCACTTACAGTATTAAAATTCGTTTTTAAATCTAACCACAGTCAAGGGAATTTTATTTGCGAGAGCTGAACCATTAACCAATAAAAAAATGTAACAGAGTTTTGGATAATAAAAAATTGGTAAATTTATAAAAAAAAAAGTAAAAAATATTGAACTAAAATGATGTTATTGACTTTATTCAAAACACTCTAAGTTAGCGCCTTTTTTATTAAACGCGCTAAGACGAAAAAAGCGCGTTTGGCGTAATTAAAACGCGCTAAATCTAGCGCGAAACGCGCTAAATTGACATCGCTGGCTCATAGGAATATTGTTTAATAGCTAAATTACATCTGCTTATATACTAACTATGAGAATAATGCTTAGGCTATCTTAAAAAAAGAGGTAAAAGAAAAGGTATATGCTTACTATCTTACTATCCATTTCACGAGATGGCGGTCAAAAATATATAAGTTTTGACTGGATTGGAATGATAGATTTAAAATGCATTTTATGTTTCAGCTAATTTTTGGTACAAAGCGAGGTATTAAAACTTATTTAAAAGATTTGTTTTGCGCAAAGTCTTATATTTTGTGTCACATTTACAACTTATACTTATTGTTACTACCAGACTCGTTTGCCTGGCTTAACTGAGTTCAGCTTCTACTTCTAATTCAATAGAGCTAGTTTTCCATTTTTGTCAAATATTGGATATATAGGGATCTGATGTGCATAATAAAATAGTAATCAAGTCTTCATTAGTACAACATCTGAAAAATTTTCGTGTATTGTGCTCTGCAGTCTTTGTTTCTTTTTTCTTGCGCTTCTTCAGACAAATCTCCTATTGGTAGCATATTTGGTCTAATGCATAAAACCTGAGCATTTGCTTCGACTCAAAAATTTTGAGTAAAAGGTAATTTTTCTATGCATAAAAATATTTACATTAGCTCTAGGTGGTATACTTGTGCTCATTACGTGAGATCGTACTCAGCAGACTTAACTTGAGTTAAAGCTTAGTTTTTATGCATTAGACCCATTGTGTTGAATTATTTGTTCCCCATGGCACAAAAAGTTGTGAACTGTGGATGACATACATCTCCAAAGTATTTTTTGTTGTAAAGTATAGCTGTTTTGGCGTACTCTCGAAATTTTTTTTGCATTTATCTTTCTGCTGCATGCTAGAACTTGTAATGTAATGTTTAATTGTCTTATTAGTTCCAAGTCTACACCTGTAATAGGCGCCGCAGTTTCTGGATCTGAAAAAATCTTATTGCCGTATTTTCATCATTTGTGTTTCCTTCTCCTTACTTTGGCTGATCGATCATTAGGTTTATATGTAAATATTTTTTTGGAATTTGTTTTTTTTGCTTTCTTTTTTCTTCATTTTCCTTATTTTTTAAAGCTTGTACAACTTTTCCATCAATCATTGTGGGTGAGACACATTTTAAGACTTATTTCGATTTACTGTTCATCAACTGCAAATATTACAGGTTGAAGGAATTTAATTTCACATTTGATCTTTTTGACTTCTTCAGTTATGACATCTTTTGTGTCTTTTCTGAATGTATATTTTATTGATTTGTTGATGAGGGTATTTCATTTTTCCATATATCAATTTCTGTTACTGGCTCAAGGCCGATATAACTTCTTGTTAAGCGCAATGGAACGAAAGATACCATAAATAAATCAGCATCTGATGAATTTTCGACATTACATCACATCCCTATTTAAAAATTAAAGTAATGATGTCATTTCCAAGTTTTTTTTCAAACGATCAGTATCTAGTGTATTAACAACCGTTCGGCAGTGTGGTCAAGAAGATCTTGCAATTTCATTTTATTTATTTCTATTTTGTGGAGGTAAGCATTATTTTTTTACAGCAACTAAATATCTATAATTTGAAAAAAACCCAGAATTCCACAGAAATTTTGGAAAGCCACAGCACAAACAATAGATGTGCACTCATGAGGCTAGTCACAAAAATATTTTGCATACATTTTTTCCGGAATTTCCATTTTAATTTTAATTTAATAGTCATAAAAAACAAAAAAATATTCGCTAATTGCAGTATCTTTTTTAATTTTGTACTTCTACCTGAAGAGAACTTGACATACCTTTATCTCGTAAAATGGTCCACAGTGCGGCGTGTGTCCCATAAGAAATTTAGAAAAACCCAAACAGAGGCTACATGTGTTTAACATGTATTTTGTATTATTTATATTTATATATAAACATATTCGATTACAAACTATGATTTATTCAAGTGCTTTATGCCGCGGCCCTTGATCAAACTCATGAGTGTCAAGTGACCGTTATACAAAATATTTTAATTGCAGTCTGTCGATGCAACTTGACACTTCTGTGTGTATTGGCAATGATGGCTTCACATGTTTACTATACACTGTTGGTTATAGTTATATAATCAAACCACGCTACAGTATTTATCATGTTTGTACCCAGTTGACCAAGACTTTCGTTATTGATATCGATTTCGATCATTTATCGTGTAAAGCTATCGAGAGTGACACTCAAAAGTGAATCGAAAAAGTTCACCTGTCGCTCAGTTTTGTCCCGAGAAACATTCGATCTCGAATTTCGCTAGCAATATCAAAAGTGAGAGAATCGAACTAATTTCGATATCTTAAAAAGGCAGCAGAAAAAGTAAGAAACTTAAACTTACTTATTTTATTTGTTAATTATTTTTTAATTCCTAAGCTTACACACTGCAGGCTTTGCACATGGTACCTCCATTATAACAGACTAGCACACATCCACTAGGCTATCGTTGCAAATTTTTTTCATTCAATTATTGCACATATGTAAGTATGTGTTCTTAATTTATTTTTTAACTTACAGTGCTGTCATCGTTTGAACTTGGTACCTGTAGAGTAATGCTAGCACACTTCCATTCGGCTACCGTCACACATTCGAAAAACTACCGAGAAAAGTTCGAAGCTTTAGCGAACATTCGAATTTTTTTTAGATTTGCGAACAAATATCGAACAATTTTGTTTTGAAATTTCTTCGCTTTAGTGAGCGTTCGTTTTTATCGAATCTCAGGTCAAGTGGGTAAGCTCTAGCGTTTTTCATTCGGTATTTCCCGGGATCGCGCACATTTTCCGGGAATGAGATCCCGGGAAATTTATGCGGGAGTTCCCGGGATTTTTTTAAAATTTTTATTTTATTATATATAGCAACATTAGTTTGTATGTACACATTCCTTGATAAGTGTCGTTATTCACTTTCTGAATACGATGGTTCAAAAATAAGGTGATAGCACTAGTACTGCCAAAAGCGGGACGCGACGTTCAAAATTTAATTCTGCAACAATTCATAAAAGTAAAGACAGAAATGGTCAAGGAAATAGAAGAAAAATTACAAAATAATTGCAGATTCTCTTTGGTAAAAAGAACGATTCTATTATTTAGATGTGGAAAAATATCGATAGTATCAATATCGAAAGTGTTCGATAGTTTAAAAAACTTTATGGATACATCGTTTCAAGACTGTCGAAAGTTAGAAAAACTATCGATATATCGACGATACTATCGAAGTTGTATGGTTCTTGTATAATGTACATATTTATTTACACTAAAAATTCAAAACAAAACAAAATAAAATAGAATTTTATTTGTCAGTTAAATAAATAACAAAACTAAAATAATTGTATGAAAAATAAGTGAGATCAGCCCAAGAAGTTTTCCCGTCATTCAGTTATTTTTGTTTATGTTTACTACCGATAGTGACTAAAAATATCGATTGTTTCCAAGTATTAATCGATGGTAGAATTAAAACATCGATAGTAACCAAAAAAATTAACTATCGATAGTTTTCCACCCTTACTATTAATGTTTATTCTGTACTAAAGTCCTATTTCCAAAGAAATATTTTGTAATAATTTTTTAAAAATATAATTTTTTTTGCGTTATATCAATGCATTTGGCTTTGCATTTACATTATATATTGGTATTTATGCATTACTATTATATGAAGAACTTGTTGGTGTATTAGTGAAATATGAATGTTTAATTAAGTACACGAGACAAAAAGACGAACTTTTCTATAAGACGTTTATTAAGCGAATGAAAGTAATGACTTAAGTTAGCTTATAACTAAATATGTATATTTAAGAATGACGTGGACATATGTTGAAGTAATTAGTAGTAAAGTATATGGATTATGAAATAAAATTACGGGGTGATACTAACATACTCCTCCTCAATCCAAATACTTTTGAAATATAAATTTTTAATTACATATTTATACAAGTTGAAATTTTAACAACTTTAAAATATAATATTCATCATATCACAAAATTTCAAATGTTTTCCTCTGCCTAAACATTTAGTAAACAAATCTGCGATATTTTCTTCAGTGCTAAAATATTTAATATCAATTTCGTTTGATTCAAATTTATCACGTACGTAGTGATAGCGTATGTCTATGTGCTTACTTCTTTTGTGTGCTACTGGATTTTGTATAAGAAACATGGCACTCTGGTTGTCGCACATAAGAGTTGTTGGATTATTTGTGTACTCTTCAAGACCGACTTCGCACAAAAGGTTTCGATAAAATACTACATCTTTTACTGTTTGACATGCAGCTACGTATTTGGCTTCCATGGAGCTAAGGGTTACGATACACTGCTTCTTGGACTCCCATGATATTGGCCCGCCAGCCAAAAACAGAACAAACCCACTATAGTATTTGCGGTCATTTTTATCCGATCCCCAGTCAGCATATGCATAAGAAACTAAACCATTAGTATTATAATAACTTAACGTACCTTCTGGATACTGCTTAAGGTATCTTAAGATGTGCTCCTTTTCGAAATGATCCTTTCCGGGGTGCATATTGAACTGTGACAGTTTTCAGACAGCATGGACGATATCCGGACGAGATATAACCGCCAGATACATCAACGAGCCGATGAGTGACTGATAAGTCTTGGCCTCTTAGCCACTGCAACCTTCTTTTGTACACTTTTCTAAAACAGCACCATTTGGCAAAGGGTTGTGTGATGGTTTACAATTTGTCATTTTCCATTGGATAGGAAGTTCTTTTGTGTATTTCCTTTGATGTATTTTTATTGGACCTCTAAGCCCCTCACGTTCTATCTCCATACCTAAATAGTATTTGACTGGTCCTCTATCTACAACATCAACATGTTTATTAAGTACCGACAAAACGTGTGCAATCATTTGTTGAGATGAGCATGATAGCAAAATATCATCAACGTAAATAGCCATTATAACTAGCTCACCGTTTATGTTCATTGTATATAAACAATTGTCGGTTTTACAACGAACAAAATTATTATCAATAAGAATTTGATTTACTTTACGATACCAATAATCTCTAGTGGGTTGTTTCAGGCCGTAGAGCGACTTTTTCAATTTACAAACACGACCTGGATGATATTTATCAATAAACTTTTTTGGCTGGTGCATAGGTAAGCAGAAACATCATCTATGTGGTTTAAGAACATTTTCTTCTGCGCGGCTATAGCAAATAGGATTTGAATTGCGGAATACCTTGCAACAGGGGAATAGATATCTGTATAATCCACGTTGTACTTTTGGGAAAATCCTTGCGCCACAAGATGTGCCTTATATTTTTCGAAGTTTCCCGATGAGTTAGTCTTAGTAACGAAAACCCACTTACAACCAATAATATTTTTATTACAAGGTTTTTCTACTAGCTCCCACGTGTTGTTATTTTTCAAAGCGTTAAGCTCTGCATGCTTCGCATCTTCCCAATTTTCTGCATTTTCACTTTCCATGGAATGTTAAACTGTTTGGGGATCTTTACTTACTAAAGTTAATTCGTTTAGACATTCTGGATTTTGAACTGCTCAAATCTTTCTGGGATGTCCTCTATTTCCAGTTCTTTCAAAACTTGGCCTGCCCCTCTTGCGTTTAACTCCTGCTTCGTCGACATTTTCTTCTTCAGAAGACTCGTCATCATCAATTTCTTCTATATTGCCATCGGGTTCCAACGTTTATAAACGCTGTTGTTCATTTTCATCATTGGGCATAATATTAATATCGAACCAATCATCACCTTTTTGACCCGCAGTATTTTGTAATTGATTTTCGCTGACATCAGATGTTTTAATATTTTTTTCTTCAAAGAAAATAATTCTGCGCGCAACAATAATCCTTTTGCCCTCATTATCATATAAACGATATCCCTTGGTTTTATGCGAGTAACCAACAAACGTATACTTTTTTCCGTTTGGAATAAGTTTGGACTGAACTGATTTTTTGTTTAAAGCCACAGCTAGACAACCAAACGTACGTAAGTGAAAAACTGATGGCTTTCGTCCAAACCAGCATTCGTATGGAGTGCTATTATGCAACACCTTCGTTGGGCAACGATTTCTAAGATATGTTGCAGTACTTAAGGCTTCAGACCATAACGTGTGTGGTAATTCTGATCCAAAAGGTTGTTTGATGCGTTATACCTGCTGACACAAATTTAATTTTGAAAACTATTATTTGTTTACTCAAAGCCGCTTCGTAAAATTTTCAGCTTGCAACCAGCTTGTCTTTCTGCGTTGGCGTGAAAATCTTTAAACACTGTCAAAGCCTCGGATTTCTTCTTAAGGAAATATGTGGTTGTAAAGCGGGAGAAATCAATGAATGATATAAAGTACCGCGAGCCACCTTCACTGGTTATCCTCATGGGACCGCATATATCCGTGTGCACCAACTCCAATGGTTTCTTCGTAAAACGTTCGCCATAACTTTCAAATGGCAGTACATTAATTTTACACAAAGCACAAGTAACACATGAAAAATTTTCAACATCATTTATTAGTAATCCACGGACTATCTTATGCTTTGAAATTTTTTCTAAATCACAAATATTTAAATTTTTTTTTTGTTTTGTTAAATATTTGCCAGCGTTTTTTGCAATTTCTTCAGTCACTAGTGGCATATTTAAGTCACGATATATATTGGAATTTTTTATATACCATGGAGCCGATGTTATTAACCATAAAATTTTGTTTTGCATTCGTTGGATTCTCTCGACATTATAAGCTGAAGCAGTACCCCAACGCTGACTTCCGTAGCACCATATAGGTTTTAAGAGCGACTTGTATATTAAAAGTTTACAATCTAGGGTGAGGGATGAATTTCTACCAACCAGCCAATGTATCTGAGTTAGTTTAAGTTTCATTTGTGTTAGCTTAGAGTCAATGTGGTATTTCCATGTGAGCCTTCGATCAAGATGTATACCAAGGTATTTCACATGTAAGTTTTGAGGAACAATTTGATTATTGATTGTAACGGGGGAACAAGTGTCTTTTCTTAAGGTAAATGTTACCTGAGCACACTTCTGTTCGTTTACCTTTATTCTCCACATGTTTAACCATAGTTCTAGCTGAGTAATATGTTGCTGAAGATATCGGGAAGCCTCGTGACGGTTTTCGTGCATACTAAGGCAGGCTGTATCATCGGCAAACGTAGATGTATGGATATTGCTGCTCAAAGGCATATCACAAGTATAAATCAAATATATAACTGGCCCCAGTATACTCCCCTGTGGCACACCGGATGAGATTATTTCAGGCGTATTCATAAAGTCTCCTTCCACAACAGTGAACTTACGGGCAATAATGTAACTTTCCAGCAGATTTAGAATGTTTATTGGTAAGTAAGTCTTTAATTTTAAATTAGGCCTTCATGCCACACTTTATCAAATGCCTGAGAAACGTCAATGAACAGCGCAAAGCAATACTTTTTTTCTTCAAAAGTTTTTCTATAAATTGAACCAATCTATGAGTTTGTTCAATGGTGCTATGCTGACTTCTAAATCCAAATTGATGATCCGGCATGCACTCATTATCAGTTAGAATTGGGGACAATTTTATCATGAGTATCTTTTCAAAGAGCTTTGACATTGTTGACAGTAAACTTATTGGCCTATATGACTCACCTTTGGTAAGATCTTTGCCCGGCTTTGAAATCATTTTAACCTTGGCAAGCTTCCAGCTGTTTGGATAATACTCCAGTCGTAAGATAGCGTTAAAAATATTAATAGTTAAAAATTAATAACAGGATTCTAATAGCTATACGAGGCAACTTCATCAACATCTGGTTACTAATTCCATCAATACCCGGAGCTTTTTTCGGGTTAAGTTCTGCAATTATTTTTTGTACATCACGCGTCTTAAATTTTATTGGTCGAGGGGGTAGCGCAACTACATTTGGCAAATCAACAGCACCAGAACACGTGTTTGGGGTGAATACGGATTTTAAATGCTCACAAAATATTTTACCTTTTTCCGTATCGCTTCTTGTCGAACCTCCTCCAACCTGTAGATGTGCGCAGAGGTGGTTTAAACTCAACTGGTGCCACAAAGAGTAATTAGATGCTGGTGTGACATCAAGACCTTCCAAATAATTTTTAAGAGATGCAGTTTTTTCAAATGCAAGCAACTCTTGGAGTCGTTTAGTACACTCTTTAAATCTGATTTTAAGTTGGGGTGTTCTGTGCTGTTGCCATTCTCTTCTAGCTTTTCTTTTTTCACTTACGAGATGTTCAATATCCGTAGAATAAATTCTATTTAACCTAATCTGCGGATGGGCGGTAGTGGCATGTTCAGCAGCCTGTTTAATATTTTCATTAAGGTTGGCAATGTTAGATTCAATATCATCATGTGTTCTTAGCGTAATATTTTCCATGCAATGACTTCTAAGATATTTTTTAAATCCCAGCCAATTAACACGATTTATCAAATTCGCATATGGGTGAGGTAAATCACTTCCTAATGGGCTACAAATTGTAACGATCGTGGGAGAGTGATCGGACGAGAGATCTAGACAAGCTTCAATTTGAATTAAATCTCTAGAGATATTTTTCATAACGCCAAAATCTATTACATCCGGAATTTTATGTAAGTCAGTAGGCCAATAAGTGGGCTCCCCACTCGAAATGACATCCAAGCCCATTTTGGAAATTGTATTGAACAACGCTCGACCTCTGGGTGTAATAAGACGCGAACCCCAGAACGTGTGTTTAGCTGGCCAAATCTTCTATACTTCAGAATTTATTTTTTTACACTTTGCAATCATCACACTTTCTTTGGGATTCTTCTTCAAAAAATGTGTTATAAAAAAAATTCCACTCTTTAATTGAGCTTCAATTGTGTGTGTTTTTGCAATGACTTTCTCTTTAGAAAAATGCACTTTGTTTCCATGCTTAATTATTTTATTCACAGATAAAAAATTAGCATTTAACTTTGATACAAAGAGAACATTGCATAGAGTAATGTCGGTAAACTCCGATTTCAATGTAACATTACCTATACCTTCTGCAAATACACAATCACCTGAAGCAATTGTAATCTTTTGATTATGTTCTTTAATTGAAGATAACAAACTTTTATTTCCACTCATGTGTGGTGAAGCGCCGCTGTCAACGATCCACTCATTATCATTTGAGCTTAATTGGTATTCTCTTACACTCATCACAACTTCTTTTTTGTTATTACACTGCGATTTTATGTGTCTCCTCTTCCCGCATGAATAAGATTTAACATTGGAATATTTTTTGGTTGGCTGAGTTTTATTTTTATACTTCTCTTTGTTTTGAGTTCGCCGAAAATACGTATTTTTCTCTCATATGACCTTTTTTGTCACGACGTTGATATTCTTCCAATATGTTGACCTTCAATTGATGTATTGTAGACAATTTGTCTCTACTTTCAATTGCTACGATAAAACTTTCAAAGTAATCGGGGAGACTAAAAAGCAACAAAATACTAATAAAGTCTTCAGGCACTGTAATATCAATTTCTTTTAATGATTCTACCTAATTGCTAAATTCATTTATGTGCTGAGTATAAGTTTTTAAATAAATTAACTTTCCGAGCAGGACTTTTTGCTATATAAATAGCTTTTAATTTTTGCCATGCTTCTCTCGCAGTTAAACACTTTTTTATATGAATTAACTCAGAAGGTTTTACACTTAGGGTGATTGTAGCCAATGCTTTTTGGTCTGTCAGGTTCCATTGCTCTTTTTCTTGTGACGTCGCTGTTGAAGGGCATACACCTTCAGTTACTGACCAGTAGTCAAGAGTGATTAAAAGACTCCTCATATGGATTGACCAACTAGGATAGTTGCTTTCATTCAATTTTTCGATCTGCATCGAAATCGACATTTTCTTGTTTCTTTTCTTTCTTTTAATGACAAACAAATTTATTTACAACAAATGTAGACAAAAACACTTGACCGACTTAACTTAAACAATTTACTGGCACACTGGGCCTATAACCTTTGTTGGTGTATTAGTAAAATGTAAATGTTTAATTAAGTACACGAGACAAAAACACGAAATTTTCTTTAAGACGTTTATTAAGCGAATGAAAGTAATGACTTTAGGTTATAACTAACATATGTGGACATATGTTGAAGTAATTAGTAATAAAGTATATGGATTGTGAAATAAAATTACAGGGTGATACTAACAGAACTGAAATTGTATTATTTTTTTTTACTAATGTGTTTATAAAACGTTATTATTTAATCGATCTCATGAATTATAATTTGTTTTTTGTTGAAATAGATTAAATTAAAAAATATTTTGTATTGGTTTGCATTGGGCGGGAATTCCCGGGAAATCTAAAAATCGTTCCCGCTTTCACGGGAATTGAAATAGTCCGGGGAAAAAAAAACTCTAGTATGCTTGTGCTATCATACATAGATGGTAGTATTTATTATACATACATATATATATGTATTTATTATTATAAAATAATTTATTTCAAAAGAATGAATACATTTACATATGTACCTATGCAGGAATGTTATATCGTGAGAACGTGAGAATTCGTGCGTAATTCTTAAAAATAGCTCACGCACGATCCCGCACTAGTAATTTTTTTTAAGTCACGCACTAAGGCGTGATAATAATAAATTTGTTCACGATCACGCGTGAAACGATAAAATCACGACATTTGCACATCTCTATAATTTACCATTTTACTTTTCAAAGCAGGGTATATTTTTCAGATTGTATGTTTCTTATAGAAAATGTCAAACACCCTACAAAACTGAACATTTGTTAGGTGTTTGAGGATAACTCAAATAAAAGCATGTTTTTATGCTTGGCTTGGTAAACATATATGAGTCACCTGGCTTAGTGCGGTCATCTTATTAATGTACCTTGGGAGTAATAGGTACGTTTTGGACAGAAATAACCAAATTTTTATCGGAGTATAATGATGAGAGAGAGGTTTTCACAGTGGTCTGTAATCTTTTGAAGCGAACATTGATATTTTTGTAATTTGAGCTTAGTTTTTATATTATATATTTATTCTTCGACTTTCTTTCAAATTGGCATTAACTGTTGGAGCAAAACTTGAAAAATTTGTTTAATGAAGTGAGTATCGCAGGTTTACCCAATTGCACAAATGACAATTTTAGTAATTTTCATGAAAATCGTTCATGTAAAAAGTTCTACTTTGTGTTGTTCTTAAAAATAATTTTGTGCTGATTAAATTTCAAACATTTTGAATTCAGACGTATCTGAACCTCTAACCGAAAAATCATGTTTGAATTCGTTTATATCTTATAATTTACATTTGTTTCAGGTATCATGATAGCAAAATGGTTAACTATGATTCACAAAAGGGTTTTTTTGTCAAGTCAAATATAATGAAGGACACGGCAGTGCTGGATGCTAATACTATGAAAAACTATAAAAATGAAGAAGTCTTCGGTAAAGGAAATAAAACTACTCAATCGCTAAGCTTTGTACAACCAATTGGATTTTCACTACCAACTTCTATAAGTACATTAACTATTCAAAAAGTTAGATTTCATCATGCTGGAAACTATACCTGCGCACCTTCAAATGTGAGGTCTGCAAGTACTTCAGTTCATGTTCTACAAGGTGAGTTTAAAGAATAAAGGAGATTTACCGTCCGAGCATTCCAGTTTTAAAATTTCCCGATTTCCCGGAAAATAAAAAAACAAATAATTGAATTTTTTACATATAGAAAACAACTGCTTTCACTTTGGCATTTGTTGGTTGGTTTCTGGTTTGCGGCACAGTATATTCAAAATACATTAAGTCTGCAGTAAACCAGAAACCAACCGACGATTTGTGAAAATTTATTGCGAGCAGCGTTTTTTCTAACAAATTTTATATTTAAAGATATATCTTGTCATATAAATTGATGTTTTAAGTAGGAACATGACAGTTATAAGAGAAATGGGGAAAGTTTGTATAACCATTTATTGAATTCAAATAGTGTATATAATCGCTGAGTGGCATGAAATAAAAAAAAGTGGTAAAAAGTCCGCAACTTTTGAACTAGTGAACCGATTTCGATGAAACTAACTCTTTTGGAAATAAGAAGTGTTTAACTTTTGAAAATGTATATTTTTTTAAAGCGGGATAAGCAGCGTTAGAAAATCAAACATTCACTTTTTTATCTCTTACAATTACCAAGTTATTTGACTTGAAATTTTTTTTTTATTTTGCCCTTATTTTTTTAATTGTTACTACATAACTTCTTCATTATTTAACAAAAATCAGTTGGCTTTGTTGTTTTTGAAAGAAAACTTCATTTGAAAAAAAAAATTTTTTGATATCTCAAACATTGTAGCAAGGAATAATTTTGCAATTTGGATTTTGAAAATTATGAGTAAATTGTGTATACTTTGTGAAAAAAGTATTCTTAATTTTTTTGGAATATTTTAAAAAAATATTAAGTATTTGATAAAAAATTTTATTGTTTCTAAGAGAAGACGTATTAAGAAAGACTGTGAACTAAATTTTAGAGAGTTTTGATAGTGCACCCTATATCCAGCATTGGTCGAAAATTAGCATTTTTTTTTGCAAAACATCTAATTTTTGGATGTGGCAAAAAAAATGCACGCTCGTTTTTGTAAATTTTTTGGTTCTTTATTATAAACAAACTTGTTGTAAGTAACTTGTAAGAAACTCTTGGCAGGAGAGGAGATTTTTTAAAAATGGTAAAATTTTTCCAACAAAATTTTTCCCAATAAAAAAAAAGTTTTATAAAATTATATATTTGGAAACATTTTAATTTATTTCTATAAAATACATTTAGCTTTACAACCCGAAAAAAAAATTATTCTCATACCTTCAATACTTTTAGAAATATTCAAAATCCAGTTTTGATTACAAAATTAAATTTTCTACATTTTTTATTTTTGCCTAAATTATTGATCCCAGTTTCTTTACTTCAAATGTTCTTTAGCTTTTTCTGTGTTATCACAATAGAAGACATAAATTGTCTATTCAACGGTATACAATTTGTATACCATTGCTATTATATCAGTCTTAAAATTTAAACACAAATATAACACCTGAGGTGTGAAAAGTTACCTGTTTTTTTGCTATTCAAACAAACCCAAATTTTTATGACCTCTTCAAGGTGTATTATTTATTTTTTTGTAATTAATTGCTTTTATTTGGCTCAAACATATAAAAATTAATAAAAATAGACAGTATTTATTCCCTCAAGGGCAAAGACACCTGCGTGCACACCCCTATTATGGGTATGTTTTTACCTAATATTTGTATCGCTTTTGTATCCGTTGCCTATATTATGTTATTATTTGAGATAAAGCTATCATGGAGATAAAAATTAAAAATAAGTCGCTCTACAAATTGATGGGACTACTCGGTCGGACAAGGTTGACAAAATGTTGTACATATTAACTACTACATATAATTTATCGGCAAACACCGATTGAAATTAAAAATTTTTTGAATTATATAAAAAACAGATTGGTGAATGCAATAAATAAATTTCTAAATGTCAGAATAAAAATAAGGCCGGGTTATATGTACATACATATATATATATAGAAAGAAGATTGATCGACCAATTAAGGATTACGATAACGTTCGATGCAGAAGGAAAAGGATTAAACAAGAAGCCCTTATAAATATGTATTCGGCAAATGATCTCAAAGATACATTCAAATTGATTTTAGAGAAGACCCTGCCAAAATTAAAGATGTGCTACCAATTGCATCTACGAAAGTATTAACACTGATGGTGGAAATCAATCCAACGCCAAAGTATAGTAAACGTTTTACGATGGAAGATGCCTTAGCACTAATTCTTAATTTGGGCCTATTTTAGAAACACGATATAAGGAAGGTTCCTAAAGAAAAAAGTGGGCCTTTGCACTCGGATGTCTACATTCTGAAAATCCAAATGATCCACCATATCACCATTTGTATATTAGTGTTAGTTCAGAATTATTGCTTGTACCTAAGTCTCCTATGTCAAAAGTTGCGATGAGTGTTGATGCTGTACTATGAAGAAGGTCTGACAAACCAATGACCTCGCTTCGATTATCCACTATTATTGGAGATGGTAACATTTCCGCTTTTCTTTTTAACAACAACGTACTTGATGGCAAAGGCCCACTTTTTTTATTTAAGCACGTTCTTATATCTTATTTATTTCTAAAAAAAAGGCCCAGATTAAGAATGAATGCTAATGCGTCTTCCACCGAAAAATGTTTACTATACTTTGGTGTTAGAACGCTTTCCATCATCCGTGTTAATCTTTTCGGAGATGCAATTGAGTGATTTTTTTTATTTAGTTTTCGGTATACGTATTTATAAACGCTACTTGTTTAATACTTTTGCTTCTGCATCGAACGTTATCGTAATCCTTTCTTGGCCGATCAAACTTTTTCTATATATACATATATGTATGTACATATAACCAGTCCTTATTTCTATTGACATTAAGAAATTTATTTATTGCATTCACAAATCTTTTTTTCATATAAAATATTTTTCAAAATATTTTCAATTTCAATCGGTGTTTGCCGATAAATCATATGTAGTAGATAATAGGTTTGATCCCGTACTCCACATTGGGATCCCGCGGGATCCCAATTTTACCGAAAACTGTTCCCGTACTCATGGTTTGGGCAAGTAAGAGATTTTGAGAGAGTAATGTCTTCTTATTGCCCGAAACAACCCGTAATATTTCTTTGGTCTAGTTTAGGCAAGCTGAAAAACATTCAGCTGTTTGAAAAATAACCAATAACAAAGTAAAATTAAATTATCCTAAACGCTAAAAACATTGAAAAGTTGCATCAAAAAGGTTTATAAACCAATGCTGAATTAAGTCTTATGAGTTTTTATATAAAATTAAGAAACAAAACATTGTAGATATGCAACAGCATGTACTACAAATGCGTTGGCAAAATTTTTGGTTTTTCTTGTTCCCTAACTTTTGTAAATTTTTTGTATTATTGAGAGAAATTATAGATTTTTCTCATTTTACTGAGCTTTGCGCAAAAAGTATGGGATCAAACCTAATATGTACAACATTTAGTCAACCTTGTCCGACCGAGTAGTCCCATCAGTGAGGTTTTCCCATATCAATTTGTAAAGCGATTTATTTTTAATTTTTATCTCCATGATAGCTTTAACTCAAATAATAACATTAAACCCATCGGAACTTAAATGTATATGTATGTATAGGCAATGGATACAAAAGCGATTCAAATATTAGGCAAAAACATACCCATAGTAGGGGTGTGCGCGCAGGTGTCTTTGCCCTTGTGGGTATATATACTGTCTAGGTATATTAATTTTTATATGTTTGAGCCAAATAAAAGTAATTAATTACAAAAAAATAGATAATACAACTTGAAGAGGTCATAAAAAATGTGGGTTTGTTTGAATAGCAGAAAAAACATGTAAAGTTTTACCTGAGGTGTTATAATTGTAAAGGGGCCATCCACATATTACGTAACGCCATTTTTTCCGATTTTTGACCCCCCCTCCCCCCCAGTAACAGATCGTAACAATTCTTAGACCCCTTGCCCCCCCTCACAATAACGTAACAAGAACTTTAAAAAAATTTAAATTGTTTTAAGTTTTTATTAAAAAAAAAATTTAATTTAATTCATACACATACATATGTATGTATGTATTTTTAAATAACTTTAAAATAGGGAACTGAAAAAAGCAAAATTCATTTTATGTACATACATACATATGTATATTAAATGAGCCCAGTCAGCATGTGGAAGATTGTTTCACCAAACTGAGTCTTTTTCGACTGCCTTAGATGATTAAAAACTGATTAATCAGTTCTGCGCTTAAAATAAGACTCGAAAATGATTCCCAGAAATACTTTAAAAGGGATTTGTTTAAAAAATAAAAACAAACAGCAAGCTCGTGCAGTAAAATCAAAAAAATAAAAAGTGATTGTAAGTAATACCACAAACTGTCTCGAAAGTGAGTCTAAATTGATTAGAAACGCGAGTCATAAAAGACTCTTTTAGAAGACTCCCGGATAGGGTACCATTTTCTCCCGAATGAACAGTCATTTTCGACTCGAAAACGAGCGCATAAATGCTTATTTTAATCGCGCGGAGGAATCGAAAAAGACTCGCATATGATCATTAATTTCATAAAATGCTGACTGGGAGTAAATATATATATCGCACTTGATCAACAGAGGGTATTAACTCAAAATTTTTAAATTTTCAGTAGAGAAGAAAAACTGTTTGTGGTTACATTTTAGGAGAATTTGACAATCCAAATACATAATGGTTAGCAAATTAAATTTGAAAATATATTTACATTGTTTTTATTTTAAAACCTTGCAATTATTGGGGAAAATATCCATGTTATGAAAAGAGTCACAAATCGGAAAAAATTTTAACAAATTTTATCATAAAAATAGTCACATTTCGAATTAAAATTATAAAGTAAAACAAATTTTATCAACAAAAGTGTGGTCAAAATACGTTAAAATTTTTACTGTAGATAGATATGGATGTTGTTAATTGATTTCTTGCAAAAAGTGAAATTTCGAAAATTTTGACTTAATACCCTCTTGTTGATTAAGTGCGATATGTATCTACATACGTAAGTATGCGTGAATAAAAAGAAAATAATACTGTTATTAAATCATTTCGACATGAAATGAATACAAATAATTTGTTGTTTTTATATTCTTGAACATTTTATATATTGTACATACATACATATGTACCTACTAGTGATGTGTCAAATGTAAATTTTTTATATCCGCGAATACGAATATATGAAATGATACTCGTGAATACGATTACCAATATTATAGGTCAAATTTTTAGACATTAAATTGGAAGGAATCCTTCTTACGGCTACAAAATTATATATGAATAATTTAAAATTCTGTAAATTCATTAATACAGAAAACATTTGCAGACTATTTGGCGGAAAAATGGAAGGCAAATGACGTCGATCATCTAACATGGTTCAAAATAAGTTTGATAAAGAACATGATTTTTAATTAGTGTTGCTGTTGGTTTTATTCACATACCTCAGCGTAATAGGCTTGTTGGAGAAAAAACTTCTTAACTTTTGTTTTTGAAGTAAAACATTCCGCTCTTTAGGTGAAGAAAACTAAGCTTTTTAATGTTAATTGTACAAGAAGTTGGTTTTGTTTTGAATTGTTTTGTTTGAATTGAAGTAAATTTCTTTATTTAGCTATTACAAACTAATATACAAATATTTTTATGACATTTTCTTAAGTTTCGTTTATGATTTATGCATTTATTTATTTTATTTATGGGAAAATGCAAGTAATTGAGAATGGACGAATATTCGGGAATTCGAATACTTTTGTTCCTTTATTTTTATTTTCTGTTAGACTAACACAGTGCGTAGACAAAAATCAAATAAGCTTGCAAAATATAAATAATAACAATTATGTATTTATGTACATCCATATGTATATGCATATATTTATGTCTATGTATTTAACACTCATGATTCTTGATTTATTATGTATTTCTTTGATAAATTAAATACATAAATAAATGAAAAATCGAAGTGTTTTTGTACGAAATTAGTAAAATTTATGTTACGTAACAATTTTACAGACCCTCCCTTCCCCCCCCCCCCCGTAACAAATCATAACAAAACTCGAACCCCTCCCCCCCAAGGGCGTTACGTAATATATGGATGGCCCCAAAGACAATGAGATCAATAATTTAGGCAAAAATAAAAAATGTAGAATATTTAATTTTGTAATAAAAATTTGATTTTGAATATTTCTAAAAGTATCGCAGGTATGAGAATAATTTTTTTTTCGGTTTGCAAAGCTAAATGTATTTTATTGAAATATGTTAAAACGTTTCCAAAATATAATAATTTATAAAACTTTTTTTTTATTGGGAAAAATTATGTTAGACAAATTTTATAATTTTTAGAAAATCTCCTCTATTGCCTACATTTATGTGCAAGATGTCAAGAGTTTCTTATAGGTTACTAAAACAAGTTTATTTATAATAAGAAGCCAAAAAATTTACAAAAACGAGCGTGCAATTTTTTTGCCACATCCAAAAATTAGATTTTTTGCAAAAAAAAAAGCCAATTTTCGACCAATGCTGGATATAGGGTGCACCATCAAAACTCATCTGTTTTACAGATCAGCTGCCTGACAACCTGATCTGAAAACTAGACCAACCCCTGATATGCTGATCTGAAAACCAGACCAGGTCCTGATAAACTGATCTTAAAATCAGACCAACTCCTGATAAGATGATCTGAAAACCAGATCAGGTCCTGATAAGGTGATCTGAAAACCAGACCAGCTCCTGATAAGCTGATCTGAAACCAGATCAGGTCCTGATAAGCTGATCTGAAAACCAGACCAGCTCCTGATAGGCTGATCTGAAAATCAGATCAGGTCCTGATAAGCTGATCTAAAAACCAGACCAGCTCCTGATAAGCTGATCTGAAAACCAGATCAGGTCCTGAAAAGCTGATCTGAAAACCAGACCAGCTCCTGATAAGCTGATCTGAAAATCAGACCAGCTTCTGATAAGCTGATCTGAAAACCAGAGCAGCTCCTGATAAGGTGATCTGATAGCTGATCTAATAGGTGATACCTGATCTAATAGCTGATACCTCTTATTTGCTATTATTAAACATGGATGAGAAAATTTTAAAACAGTTGGTGTTGACAAGAAATGTCTTGAAGAAAAAGCTTCGTAGTATAAAAACTGGTGAAATAGCTACACGTGAACAACTAAGAAATACATTTAAACCACTCAAAGAATTCATAAATAGTTCCAAAAAAATTTAAAGAATTCCCATTAAAGAAGAAAATAAAATGCAGATAGAAGATGAAAATAATACAAGTTTAAGGACTGAAAAACCATTAGTCAAGATAGCGACAAGTATACCAAAGAACCTATCATAAGGAACAATATTTGATAATACCATCTTATTTAATGATGTTAATACTGAAAATGGTGGTGACGATTATGAAGGTGATTTTTACTCACAGACTTCCAATTCCGAAGATATTTATATTGACTTATTAGTCTTGGAAGGATGAAATGAATTAGATACAAACTATGACTCACCTAAAGATTTCAATAATGAATGGAAATTTGGTGATAGAAATCTAAAACTGAATAAAGATAAAATACAAGTTGATGGTCAAATATGGGGCTTAAAACTGGGTTTATTTTCTTTAATGATTGATAAAACGTGAAAATACTATGACAAATTTGATTTTGGAAACTAAATAAAATATATAATTTCTACCAATGTACCTATATACATAGAAAATCATCATCATTTACTGACGGTGAACAATGTTATCAGTAAATTGTTTCTGGAAACTCTAATCGAGAAACTAAAGGATGAATTAATAATAAAGCTTAAGGCATTAATATAATTCAAGGATTTATTCAAATGCAAATTAATGGAGTGGAGTGTGAAATAAAATTAACGATAGAAGATAGGTATAAAATTGAAAAAGACATTCTAAAAATTAAATAAACTTTTGACAAACAAATTGAACAGATGAGCGATAAAATTTATTGATTGGAAAATTAACTACATTTTAGTATAAATAGCTGAAAGTGTATCAAGTAGATCACAACACTCTCCAAAAAGTTGTAAAACAACTCAATGTCCTTAAAAAGAAATTGAAATAAAAAAGCTGAAAATTGAATATAAAAGCTGCACTCGAAAAAACCAAGGTAATGGAAAATATTTTTGAAATGGTACGAGTACCAAGAAACTTACAAATAGATGATGGTAAAGAATTTTTTAATAAACATTACAAAAGTCAGGCATAAATAGAAGATTAAAAATTACTTAATATGAAAGCATCAATAGTAGAATGATTTAATAGATCATTAAGAGGAATTATGTGTTAAGAATTTAGAATTAATGGTTCATATAAGTGGATTGATATACATAAAGATTTACTTAATGCTTACAATAGAAAAGTTCATCGTACCATTAAAATGCCACCAATTAAAGTCAACTCAACAAATGAGGAAAAGCTGCTAAATACAGTATACAGTCATTTGAAAATGTATAAAATGTCAAAATTTAATGAAAATATAAATAAAATTAGAAAGGAAAAATCTAGTTTGTATTGGATTTTTGAAGGATTGATTAGGAATGTTAGGTCTCAGGGAAGATAATTAGTTTAATGTAGTGGAATTCTCTAGACTTGATGGTCTGTATGAAATATTGTGAAAATTTAAGAGTTCAAAATATTCAGAAACACATCATATTATCACTTTTTATAGTAAAAGGTGTACATTTTCCATCTCGAAAGCTCTAGCACACACAATTTTAAATTGTGAATATGGGGTTATTATAATAGATATTGACTCTGTTCATTTCTAGATAAACTAAGAAAATTGGACTTTGATATCCAATCTTTAACAATGTACATGTGTATGAATGGGTATCAAACAAACTTACTAAATAAATACAGACTTCAACTAGAATCATGCTGAAGCATGCATAAATTGTAAAATGGAATGTAAACAGATCTTACTGTATAACTGTATCTGTATGAATATGAAATAAATTTACCAAAAAAATATTGGAAGCATGCCGAAGCACAATAATTTAAAAAAATTCCTCACGTCATACTTTTATAAGCAAAGAAATTTTAAGACTTTATAGGAAATCAAATACATACATACATACATATGTATCTACTTTGTTAAAAATTCAAAAGAGTGAATTCGTAATTCTAATAGTATAGATTTTTAATTGAAACATCACTAAATGTCGGACTCTCGCGTCACTATCGATAGAAGCATGCTAAAGCATGCATGCTAGCAAAATATTAAACTTGTTAGAAGGTGATGAGAAAGCTATTTTCTAATCATTAATTTGTAGACAGCAATTGTATCTGGATCAACTCAACTCATGAATGAATTGTATACAGGTATGATTGATGGTGATGAGGACCTTTTCTAAGTGAGAAATGATTACATCTGAATGCGATACAACGCAGCCTACGTTAACTACAATAACGTCAAGGGGTCAAACACCAAATCTTATATAGAAACACTTGAAGTAAAAATTCTCCCAAACATAGATATTCCAATGTTTCTAACACAATATGAAAACACTGACGGTGAATTGATGATGGAGGTAACTGTGTTATTTTGGATCGATTTTCTAGAATAGTTGATTATTAAACATGTATTTCTTTGTATATGAACTAATTTCTACATACATGCATATATTTACCTGTATATATTAATACTTTTAAAAATTATACATATATTCTCTATTTCAAGTAGTAAAATCTGAAAAAATACTAGTGACACATTAGAAGAAAAAATTAATAAAAAGAGAGACTGACTGACCAACTGATACGTACACTCTGTCTGACAGGTACAAAAAGCTCACTTAAATATATTAGAAATATATATGTATGCAATACGCTAAACTTTAATAAAATGAGAAAAAAACACTTCATCCAGAACATCAAATATAAGCCATAGGCGCTCACCCGTCATAAAATAAACATATACTCGTACATTATTAATGTACTTAAAGATATTATCAGTATGAAGTAACACAATTTGAAAAATAAAAAGTTTAAAATTTAATTATCCCTAACGCTCACAAAGAGTAGACAGAAATGCTGACATACAAAGTCATGTTGTATACTAGAAGAGCAGTTGAGAGGTCAGACCTAAATTGTAAGAAAACGACTTCGTTTTCTGTTGATCACTATTCAAGAAGAAAATAAGATTGTTCATTATGAATTAACTAATTTAAAACTACATTTAAGTTCAGTCTCATATCCATATGATGCTAATCTTAAAATAAAATTTATAAATAAACGTTATGTAATTCTATATAATATATGTATCAAAGATTCCAACAAAGCTACTATATGAAAGAATCTCAAGCGCTTCTACCTGTACCAGAGTTTAAGATAAAAGCTCCTTTTATTCAATAGCAGTCCAATTGAATAAAATTTTAATTTGAAATAGTAAGCAAAGACATCAACTTACTGTATTCTTATTTATAATCATATACAAGAATATATATATACCTATCAAAGGTCAAATTCTAAGTCTTATAAATTAAGCAATATGAAAAATAACATAATTTTTATACACGTACAAGGTTTCAAAAGTAATTCAAATAAATTTATTGGAAAAGAAGTACCGATTGTTTTCAACAATTACGACTATAATAATTTCATTATGAAACTCAATAATCAATAAAAAATAAAAAAAGAAGAAAGCTGGCTAACAAAAAACTATCGTTACATAAGCTAGAGTGCTGGATCAGTTTCATTTAAAAATGTTTATAAATGTATAAAAGACAATGCAACATGTTCTAAAATAAATGTAAAAGGTGATGAAAAAAGCCTACGGCTGGAAAAAATTTATATCAAAATATTTCTAAGAATGAATATAAGCTGCATCAACTTTAAACAAATGTAAATTAAATATAGTAAATATTTCTATTATAGTTACTATTACTCTAAAGTATGTATCTTAAGGATTTCAGTTTTACTTAAAACAGAAAATCCTCACAAACTTTTAAGTAAATACAGATAAAAATTAAAGCAACGCTTTTTAATTTCAAATAAAAAAAAATATGAAGATAATTGACATCTATACATAAAAGACATCAACAAAAGACCGCACATGACAATCAAGCACGGAGCCAAACACTTATTTGTATGTACATATGTACATACATACATAAAATCAATTTGTAGATATGTATGTACACATAATATCAAATTTCTTATCAATACTCAAGTATTTATTAGATCTTGACAATCACACTTACATATCTACATTATAAAAATATATGAACAACGGAAACCATTCAGTCAGAGCACATGCCCAAGCTAAACGACCTTATTATGGACAGAGAAACTATAAATTCCCATGATCGTATGAAAAGAAATTCAGCGAAAGAAGCCGGACGTAGTTAAATAAACAAAATCTGTAATATAAACAAATTGATCGTAGGCAGACTTTAAAGCTGGACAATTTTAAGCATGACAAAATACCCAGCAACCTTGAGTATGAAAATATACTTATGTATATGTATATGTATATAGGGTTAGGAAAGTTCAGATATATGAAAATATTTTAAAGAACCAAATCTCGATATTGAAAACAATTTATTTACACGTACATAAAACTACTAGCGTGAGAAAATCATACGCACACACACACACATACACCAGATTTCATTTAAGAAAAATTCAAATTATTTCAACAGCACACCACCCCTCACAAATCACGGTCAACCTCAATTCCTACAGATATACATACAAAAATGTTCACGGTCATTCCTACAAACAACACGGACAACAACACAAATCACGATTAGCCTTAAACTCCTACGAACATGCATACAGATTCCGACGGGTACATATCACTCGTACGACAACACCCTCACCTATCCTCAAATCACTAATAGCATTAAACTCCTACAAACATATGTACATACACACAGACATATTACTACACCAACCTCACCTACCCTAAATCATGATTAGCCTTAAATTTTCACAGACATACATACATACAGATTCCTACGTATACATATTACAGCAACATCCTCACCTCTCTTAAATCACGATCAGCCTTAAGCTCCTACAAACATATAGACGTACATACACGCAGTCGCTCAACCTCAACTACACCACACCCCCTCCCAATAACAGCCTCGCTTAAATTCTCCCGGACAGACACATCCACAAATTCCCCTGGATTACTCGTACAACAACACCCTCACCTACCCTAAATCATTATAAGCCTTAAATTCCTACAGACTTGCAACACCTGCATACACGCAGTCGATCTACCTCAACTACACCCCGCCCCCTGTCAATCACACCATCACACAAATTCCAACAGACAGGTATACACACATACACTCAATCCATCTACCTCAACTGCACCACGCTCTCCCGGCCAATCACAGCCTCGCACAACAGACAGACAGACACATCCATAAACTCCCTCAGTTATATATTACGACAACAACCCAACCCACCAAAATCACGGCCAGCCTTAAACTCCTGTATTAGCATTAGCAATAATAATTCCCGTCGGAATTATGAAAAATCATTTTCCCGTCGGCATTTGAAAAAAATAATAATCATGTTTTGCCGTCGGCATTTGAAAAAAATAATATTAATGTTTTACCGTAGGCATTAGGAAAAATAATCATGTATTGCCGTCGGCATTAGGAAAAATTAATTTTCACTATTTCACACCCATTAGTATTAGGAAAAATCATATTCATGATTTTCCCGTCGGCATATACATACATACATTACAAAAAGAAAAACCTCTAACCTATGAACCCACTTAACGTATTCCCACAAAAAACAAAATCACCCGTTCACACAATTAATGTAACCCCAAAAAAAAAATCACCCGTTCCCACAAGGGTTAATGTAAACAAAAAAAAAACTAATGTAAACAAAAAATTCCTTATGTAAACAAAAAGTTGGACGGACTTATTGATCCACCCTCGTAGGGTATCAAATTTCACAAATTTCCAAGAATTTTAAAATTTTAATTACCCAAATTTTAAAATTTTGTACTGAAATTCTCAAATTTCAAATTTTAATTACCCAAATTTCACAATTTTAATCGGCGCCAGGAATGGCAGTTCCCTACTACTTTAGTACATTTAGGGAATCTCCCCAGTTTCACTCCGCATTTCACTCAACTGACATTAATGCAACGACGGAGAAGGTTAGCACAATGAGCACTTTATTGAGCATTTTAACATCTTCTATAGGTCGATTCCCAATTTTATTTATTAAATTCAACTTTTTTATATAGTCCTAATTTACACTGAATGAGCTCATAAGAAACCATGTATTTCATAGCTGCTTTTTGTAATGCTTCATTAAAAATTTTGTGGCCAGATGGTAAGAAACTAGTTAATATTTGTTTTAATATTACTCTTTAATTTATTTTAACTTTTAAGGCATATGAAAAAGCACTACTTATTGTAACACACTCAGCTGCTTACATGTTAAGTGGAATTTCTTCACTCAAAATGATGTAGCCTAAAATACTACATTTGACATGTTTTGCCCATGGACTCCATCGTTTTGACGAATTCATACGATTAGAATTTGAGTATGTAAATAATTTGATATCGTGTACCAAAGCCGTATTTTTAACCCCCGATTAAAAAAAGGGTGTCATAAGTTTATAGTGTGTGTCTTAGTGTCTGTCCGGTTCCACGTACAGACCCAACGACTGGACCGATTTCGATTTTCGAGATGGTTCTTAGCTATGTTTCAAGAAAGTCGGTCCAGAAGCTTAAAAGATATCACATCTTCTCTAGATATATTCGGCGTTTTTTTATTTTTTGTTATTAAAACACGTATTCACACGTTGATTTTTCAATGATTTTTTGAGTTTGTAGCAGAACGGTATAGAAAAGCAAAAGGTGTAAAAAAATCATCTTTTCCGTTCTCCGAGTTTTTTTAAATCAATTTTGCTATGTCTATTTTAATTTTTGGTATGTTGCTTTATTTTATTTTTTCGTTCAATGTGACAACAGCTTTTTATAATGCAAAACAGTGTTGCCAGAAGTAGGGGGAAATCACTACATACAGTTATTTATAGGAGTGTAGGTAATATCGGACAAATATTTTATTTTGTGCCAAAACATAGCTATATTTTATTCTCAGATTGAATTTTTTGTGTATAAATATAAAAAGAACTATACTTAAAATAAATTTTTGCTCATAGGCCGTTTCAAAATTTGTTTTTGCTCAAAATTACTTCGACATTTATTTAATGGCAGGCACCTTAGGAAATAGAAAATGGGCATCAATTAAACAATGATTTAATAATTAAAGAAATTACTTATATCTATCTAATTTAAATCTTAATAAACTATATTAGTGGAGAAATCTTAAATATACCTGTTTGTTAGATTTGTATTATAATATAATTTCTGAAAAACTGTAGAAAAGTATGCATTAATTTCGAATGCACAGGGAGTCAGCTTAAATAATTTAATACAAAAGAACTACATATGTTAAGCTTTAAGTAAGCTGTTTATAGTTTATATTTATGAATTTAAAATGTTTTTGGAAGCAACTTTTAAAGAGAATTGAAAATAAACCAAGATTTTTAAATCCTCGTATGAATTGGGCCAAAGTAATAAACACCCATAAGTTTGGAGACATGTTTTAATTTTTTGTTGTGTTATATACTTCAGCTATTAGGCCTACCATCTTTTATGTAAATAAAAATGCAAATATTTATTCCATATTTCCCGACGTTTCGTGAATTGTATGTTCACTTTTTCAAGGGATGTTGTCTATTTAGTTAAATAAAGAAAAAACAACAACAATATTCTAAATATATGTACATAAAAAAATTTTTTAACAAATATAAAAGAAACTTACTATGTCTTAAAATATCACATTAACATTTCTTCATGATACGTATACATATAAATATGTCACATTAACACTTTTTTATAAATATAATAAGAATTTTAATTTTAAAAAACATTTTTTCCCAATTAGATTGATTGTTTTATTGCCAGTTTATAATTCGCGCTCAAATTATCAGTGTCTTCTTTGATGTTCATCGTTTTATTTATTTTTTGTTGAATTCGTAAACTTTCTGTCACATATCTTTTTCTATCACTGTTTACTTCGTCCAGTATTTTTATATTGTCAAAATCAGGTTTGTGTTTTGTATTAAGTATATGCTGTGATAATGCAGTACTTTCCTTGTTTTTATTAATATCAGCTTGATGTTCATTAACTCTAGTTATTAAGTTCCTCTTTGTTGTTCCAATGTAAACAAGATTACAGACATTTTGATCATTACCTTTGCAAGGTATCTCATATACAACATTGCTTTGTTGAAGTTTTTCTATTGGTGTTTTTGTTTTAGTGAAAATTGTGTTTAGGATTTTATTTGGTTTGTAAGCAAAACATATGTTATTGTTGTCTATTGTTGTTTTTATATTTCCGCTGTCTGAAAGGCCGGGTATATATTTAATACTGCAGAACCGTTTGTCTGTGATAGGGTTTTCAGATCTGTTATTATGTTCGGGTTTATAGGATGATATGCAGGATTCTATTAGTTTTTGGGGGAAACTATTATTTTTAAGAATTGTGGTAATTTTTTTGATATTATTCGCGTGGAATTGCTTGTCACTAATATCCAAGACCCTGTGGACGAAATTTTTCGCTGTATTTATTATTTGGCTTCTTGGTTGCGTCGCATTAAAATTTATTATTCTTCCTGATGATGTATCTTTTGTATACCAATCAAATATTATTTTGCTATTACCTCTGTATAATTTGGTGTCGAGATATGCGATTTGTTTATTTTCTTCCGTTTCCATTGTGAATTTAATTTTCGGATGATATTCGTTGAACGTTTTTAAAATATCATCTTTGTCATTAATGTTTATAACCGCTAAGATGTCATCTACATATTTTGTTATGTATTTTATACTTATATTTTTCAGTTTTAATACAGCTAATTTTACATCTAATAGATTATCTAACACTATATCTGCTATTGTGGGGGAAAGGGGGTTTCCCATAGGCATACCGAATATTTGGTTGTATATTGTGTCCTTATATATGAAGTAATTGTTATCATATAAGCAAAATTTTAATATTTCTAGGAATTTAGCTTTAGGAATTGTGGTGACTGTTTTTATTTTATCCCATTTATTCATTATGTTGTTTATAGCTGTGTGTATTGGAATGTTAGTAAAGAGGGAGATTACATCAAGTGATATTAGTGAGTCGTGTTCATCTATTTGTATATTTTGCAGTTGGTTTTTCAATTGTAATGAATTTTTTATGTTGTATGTGTCTGATATTATATTTTTAAGTATCTTTCCCATATACTTACTAAGTTCATAGCAGGGAACTTGTGGTGATGAAAGACATGTTTTAATGTTTAATTTTTATATGAATCTAAATTTATCTCTGTCATCTTTTTCTTGCCCTATTCGTTGGGGAACTTGGGTACAAGCAGCTATATATTACGCAGACCATTTTGATAAAGTTGAAGCAGTAATATTAAAATTAACTAGTGAAGACTCTGAGTCAATAGAATATGCAAATAAGATTTACGATTTGCAAACATTGAGTCCACAGCTCGCATTTATAAAAACGAATTTTTCCATAATAGTATATTCATTGAAAAAATTAAAAACTTTTGGGCTGAACATCCAGGAAAGCAAAAATATTGTGGCTAACGTAGAAGAAAGTCTTAATAAAATTAAAGATAAAAAGTATTATTCGCAAATTTGATACAGTATTCAAAAGACATCCGGGATATTTTATTTATTTTTTAGAAATAAACTCTGTTGTGGAAACTGGACTGGGATCTGATAATGAATATGTTAGTAGCTTATCTTCAATTGAACTGTTAAAATTTTAATTTGAACTGTTAAAATTTGATGTCGAATTGAGTTTTTCTACCTATTATTCACTTCTAATAGAAATACGAAGAAAGCTATCAATTCAAAACATAAAATCGCATATGATTGTATACAGCAAGCGTTTTCAAACTGATATAAGTGTAGATGAACTGATGAATGAAATCCTATAAAAAATTAATGAAATAAAAAATGCTTATTTTGCTACTTTTTGTTATTTTTTCCGCATTTTTTTGCTATAAATAATAATAGTTTTTTCTGCTATATTTGTCTTCTCTGATGATTTTAAAGACGTCTGCATGACCATTCTTAATTTTTAAAAACGAAAAATTTACTCGGATTCGGTTTACAGAACAAGGCCGTTAGTCTCAGATAGATCTGTTGTCGAAATAAGTACTCGAACGGAAAAATAGTAAACCTTAGTAAGATTCTGGAAACAGCTGACTCCAATTCCACATAGTGTTGAAAATATATTAACGTTTGATTATTGAACTCTTTTTTTAGGGTTTCGTACACCAAAGGTGAAAAGAAACCCTATTGTTTTCGCTACGCTGTCCGTCTGTCCGTCACAGGGTATTTTCTCGAGAACCGTAAGAGCTACGGACCTGAAATTTGGACACAGTGTGTAGATCCTTGGCTACAACAACAAATACATGAGAGTTGGAAATTAAAGGGTGTGCCAAAACGAGCAACGAAAAATGTTAAAATCCCATGTAATATACATACATACAATTGTATGTATATACACTTGAAATTTGTAAAGTTAGTGTATTTTTATACAGACTACAATAATTTACACTAAAATTTAAAAAATTTTAATTAAAGGGTGTACACTCAGTTAATGTAATTTCGACTATGTAATTTTGATAACTTGCTGTATCTTGGAAACCGTAAGAGCAAACTTCTTGAAATTTTCAAAACCGGTAAAACAAAAAAATCTCAAAATTATAAAATCGCCAAACCGAAAAAAAATCGCCAAAATCAAAAATAAATCGCCAAAAGGAAAAAAAGCACCAACTTAAAAAAATTTCTAAATCGAAAATAGATCGCAAAAAACCGGAAAAATCGCCAAAATGAAAAATCGCCAAAATGAAAAAAAATCGCCAAAATGAAAAAATCGCCAAAATGAAAAAAATCGCCAAAATGAAAAAAAATCGCAAAAATGAAAAAAATCGCCAAAATTAAAAAAATCGCCAAAATTAAAAAATCGCCAAAATGAAAAAAATCGCCAAAAATTAAAAAAAATCGTCAAAATGAAAAAAAATTCTAAAACGAAAATAAATCGCGAAAAACCGGAAAAATTGCCAAAATGAAAAAATCGCCAAAATGAAAAAAATCGCAAAAAAAAATCGCCAAAATGAAAAAAATCGCCAAAATGAAAAAAATCGCCAAAATGAAAAAATCGCCAAAATGAAAAAAATCGCCAAAATGATAAAAAGCGAAAAATAATAAAAAAAAAATATTTCAGCTGAAAAAACGTAAAAAAACACTGTATTAAAAAAATGCTCAAAGCCCAACGTACGGAACCCTTCGTGCGCGAATCAAAGTCGCACTTTACTGAATTTATTTCTTATTGGTACTCGATACAATATTTTTTATAACACAAACAATTTAAGAATAAATTTGTAATATATTTTATGTGATATTTCTAATTAATTGCCTAGGTTCTACATTCGTAAAATGAAATGAAAGTGGAATTTTTTCTTGGTTTGTGTTCTCAATTTCGAAAAAAGCGATTTAAAAAGTAAAACTTCATTTTCAGTTTGTTTCAAACGAATTGAAGTGTTCTGCAATCCAATTTCACTACAAAAAAAGTAATTTGAAACCGGCAGCAAACAACATTGCGAAATAAAATACTTTTTAGTAAAAATAAAATTTTTGTAATAAATAGTTGCAAAAATACGAAAATGCAAACAAATAGTGGTATTTATAAAATCTTTTTTTAACGATTTTATTTGTGTTTTAAAGAGGTAAGCACAAGAGGAGACTTTCCTAAAATATATGGATAAAAATCCAGAATTAGTAAAGGGTTCTGTTAGTGATTTCTTCAATGCGCTTACAAATGTTTATCGAGCTTGCGCTTTTTTCACTAACATGCGATTTTTTATTTAATTTCATTTCATTTCAAGGCTTGTTTCCAATTTTGCAACTTCTCGCGAATTTTTGCAAATATACTGTTTTTTAACAGTTTTCGCGAATGTTAAACAGTATTAGACATTGGCATTATTCTTGATAACATGATAACAATTTTCGCAATTTTCGCGATTTTTCCCGAATTTTTAGCATTCCTTAGAAACTTAGCATTTTTAATAAAAATTATCAATTGTTTACAATTTTACAATTTTTCGCAAATTTCTGTTATGTTTGCGAAATATGTAATTTTGGCTAAGGTATTTGCTTTCTTTATTTATTTTTATTTAGGGACTTACCCCATATTCATAAAAAAATTTAATTAATTTGAAATCCATTTTAGAAAAATTTTATGTAAAAAATTTTAAATAAAATTACCAATATGCCAAAAAAATGTACTTTTTAATTTTCAAGTTATGAATGCCGAACGATTTTCCTTGCTTCAGGGGTAGAGTCAGCTACCTTAATTGGTAATTAGAGTGTCCCTGACTTGTCCCATAACGGAAATTTAGGGTGTCCATTAAAACTTGAATTTTTAAACTTTTTATGAATTTAATGCAATATTTATGTTAACAGCTACAAAATTAATGTTTTTATTTTTTACATAGTTAGTTTGGGTAGTAATCTTCCATTTACGGATATTGTTGCAACATTACACTAAGAAAAAATAAATGCAACAACAAAACTTGGAAGAAAGAAAATACTACTGCTAACATTTAACGCGGCACAAATTGGGCTAAATATTATGTATTGCCATTCAACACAGTTGTTAATGATTTCAAGTTCTAAAATTGTGCGGTGGTGCGTGTCAATCGCATTTTTCGTTTACAAGAAAATTTAGAAAAAGTTAAAAAAACAGCGAATAAATTTCAAAAAATTCGTTTTTTTCACCTTCGTTCACATATAACTTTTGAAGCAAGAACGTAATCTTCAAGCACCAAGGCAGAAGTTTAGAATTATAGTTGTAAACAACTATGTTGAATTTCAAGGCATAATATTCAGCCCAATTTGTGCCGTACAAAAAACATTAAAGCCTATTTTCAGCATATTTTATTCATTCATTACAAAAATAGAGTGAATATTTAAAAAACGGGAACTTATGCTAGTGAAATGAATTATACATTTGTAATTAAGACCATAGAAACTATTACCTGTTCTCAAATGATTTACAAAATAGAAAACAAACGAAAAAAATGAAAGTCAACAGTCTTGACAGTTTACTTGACTTTCAATTATTCAATAAAATATATGATATTCAAAAGTTGTTGTACCTCGTCTTCCTCAAATTATTTCATTGTAAATAGTCCGCTATAATTTTTTACATTTGTAATGTTATTGTTTTTTATTGTTTTTCTTTATGTCAATGTTTTTGTTTAGAACATTTTTTTACTGATTTACTGTTATTTACTCTCTTACACCCCTTTTCCACACGCAAAGTTTACTTTGCAAAGTCTTCATTCAGCTGGGAGAAAGACAGCTGAATTAAGACTTTGCAAAGTAAACTTTCCGTGTGGAAAAGGGGTATTAGCATATACGAATAATTGATATTAGTGTTATCTCTGTTTGTGTAATTTTTCCGTAAAGCTTAGTAGCTGGGTAAATACTGAGTAAATTGAACAAATTACTCTCATAAAAAACTTTTGTATAAAAAAGTACGCGAACGGAAAAAAAGTTCAGTAAAATTTTTTTTAAATTATTAAAAAATTTTGGTTACTCGAACCGAGCTAATATCAGCAATGCATGCTAATTATTGCATAGGTGAAACCATGATACAATAATATAAAGGTACAACCACATTTGACGTACAAAATTATTTTTGACTTTTACCAAAATTGTTTGATTGCTGTTTTTTTGTAAAGAGAGAGGAAAACGTTTGCCACACGAAATTACGGGGAACTTTTTTTAGGAATGTTTTTGGAAATGTGTAATTTTAAGTTTAGAAATTATGGTTTAATACACATTTTTTTAAATGTTGTATTAATTGGATACGTGGATAACGAAATATGCATGTGTATAATATGATGTAGAATGGATGAGCGTGTTTCATGCATATAATACACATTTACATACACTTCGTGTGCAAATTTATTGCAGCTTACAGTACGAATTAATGCTTTTTTGATGGGCTACATCTGAATAATCTGAACAAAAAAAGACATGCAAAAGAAATAGTTAATGCATGGGTTCTATTGCTAATGAATTGGTTCAATTTAGGTGCAGAACGCATGATTTTAACACAGGCGTGTCATTGACGAGCATGGGCTAACATTTAGCAAAACTGCTCATCATTCCAATGAGTGCTTAGAACTAGGGATGCCAAACGGGAAATCCCGATCCCGGAAATCCCGGGATTTTCGGGATTTGGCAAATCCCGAATCCCGGGATTTGTAAGATTCAATCCCGGGATTTCTTTTTCGGGATTTCTTATCAATTTTTAAATAAAAAACTTAACAGATTAAAATTTTCGTTGATTTTATGGTATTTTTTTATAATATTTAAAAGTCCCATACAATTTTATACATGCAGTTTTAACAATTTAATGACTATTCGTGGCATATTTCTTATAAATTAACAAGTGGAAAATAAATTAACTACTTTCTCACGGTTATTTTCATCAAAGGTGATACAATATACAACTAAAAATTATTTTGAAAATGAAAATAAGCATATGAGCTTTGGAAGGAAAATAACATTTGGAAAATTCAATAAGTTTGACAAATTTATTGCGTCTTATTCTATATTATAAAGCCAATTATGAATAAAATTCCATGAGAAATTTTGCCCGGGGAATAATTTCAAACAGTAGCAAATAATAGGGAAAACAAAAAAAAATATGGAAAAGGGAGACATTTCTTGCGGAAATTTATTCATAATTTCCACTTTTCGGTAACAATTGAGTACTACTGACAGCTCCTTACAATTGAACTAGAAAATAAAAAGTCGGGTTGACGTAAAAGCGAGAAATATTTACAGAATAATGCGTACTATTTTGTCTAAAAAATTGCTCTAGTGTGAATGTATGTTTTTTTTACATTGCAGTTCAAAATTATTTTCGTTAGACCGTTTAGGTCGTTTTTAACACAAACCTATGACCTATTTAAATTACATGGGTTTGATCAAAGGTTTGTGTCAAAAATGACCCACTGAATGACTTCGACTCAATTATAGTTTTATTCGAGCTGCAGAGTAGAAGGACAGCACACTAATAAACCATACTCCTCTTAGCGAACTTAGGACTACATATGTATCTGTTGAACTTGCAGAAAACAACTTATGTATGAATTTAAAATTTTTCAGTAGAACAAAAATACTGTTCAAGTGCTCAGGCAAACTTTTAGTGGCATATTCATAAAAAATATTTAAGGCTTATTAAGCGCTTATTTGACATATTTCTTTGGGAAATTTGTCAAATAAACCTGTAATAAACCTAAATTTTTTTATTAATACGGCGGTCAATGTATGTGCCTACAAAAATGTGATCATTAGACGTAATTTATAGAATTTGATTAGAATTGTGTATACATTTTTCGACATGTTCAGCCTTATTATCGTTGTCATAGTAGTGACGAAATCTATTAAAAAAATAGGCAATGCCTGGTATATGTAACAACCGTAATGGCTACTTGTTGGTCAATCCCAATTAAAAAAACGTTAATAGATATATTTAAAAAAACAATAATGTTTTTGCAGCTTATTTGTATGAAAGTGCATCTAAAATTTTCGTAAATCAACTTAAGCGATAGTGCTAAAAGTCCACAGATATGTACATTCGTTTTGATTTAGATTATAGAAAAACATTTATATTGAAAGCAAAAACAAGTTTTCATATTAAGTTATTGTTTTCAGTACAAATTCTCTAACATCAACTTAAAAATAGATGATAAAAATTCTTTCCATTTTTATTTCATACTAGTATTAAAATATTGTTAACTTTAAAGACAAATGTTTAATGATATATTATCAACATAAATACTTTTAAAATGCATAAAATTTGTTATTAAAGTAATATTTATTAAAAAAAATTAGATCCCGAAATCTCGAAAATCCCGGAATCCCGAAAAATCCCGGGATCCCGAAAATCCCGCGATCCCGAATATCCCGGGATTTTCGGGATCGGGATTTATAAATCCCGAATCCCGGGATTTCTAAAAATCGATCCCGATTGGCATCCCTACTTAGAACCCATGATACGTTTATTCGTTTATATATACATACATATGTATGTTTAAAACAGAGCATAACGAAGTGCCCGCGGGTGGCCTTTTGCTTATAATTTTAGGCTCTAAGCAGGCATACTCTGATGATTGTATTTGAGGCAAACAGCTTTGAAAGCTGTTAAGTGTGCTGTTGTTTCCTTGCAAATTAAGAGGAAGCATTGTTCTCGCCGAGATCTGATTGGCAATTGTGCTCTCGCTCTTTTAAAAAAGTTTGCACATTGTGCCTATCACTTGGACGCACCTGATGTAAAGCAATAAGCCAGAGTAGTACGAAGAGAAAGTCCCACCCTTGATTCAGTGGCTTTTCCGTTGGTAATTTCCCTTGAATTGTTTATGCTGATGTAAATTTTTTTATAATTATAATTTAAATACACATTCTTCAATATTTTTCAATAAATAAAAAAGAACGTAAAAAAAGTAATCAAAAACTCGGATTTCATAAATTAATAAGGTAGCATTAATTTTGAGAGTAAAAAATTGTCGGCACAAACGTCAGAAGGTTAATATGGCGACGAAAAGAGAGAACGGTTGTACCTTTATATTATTGTATCATGGGTGAAACGATATTAATTTGTCATTCTCTTTTATAATTTATTCTAAATTTTACTGATTAACTGAAAGTCAAGTAAATGGCCGTGTTCTTTCTTTTTTTTCTTTGCATTTTATTTAAAAAAACTATTTAATTATTTTATAGCTCTTCTATTTCTCATCCGGTTATCTTTCAACAGATTGTCAAAAAAAATTTTTATGAAAAGGTATTTCAATTACCTTTCAAATTGCTGAATATAGTTAGCACAAATTATTGATAGCACAAATTATTGATAGAATGCGCAAAATTAATTTTTATTGAAAAATGTATCAAAACACCCAGTATTTGCAAATACAATGAGTTCATATCTTCAGCAAAAATACTCGCCAAAGGATTTTGTACAAATTTACCAAACATTATTTGGTCGAATTCTGGCAATTTAATGGTCAAAATTTTGATTTTCTTCAATAACCTAAAAATAACGGTAATTTGTAAGTAACGGAATTATGAAAAAGTCACAGAACAAAAGTTGCTGCTAAAGTCCTAAAGAACCATTTTCAACAATAAAAAAGTTATTTTTCGCAAAAAGTCGATTTTGGCATATTGCTAAATAAAATACATTTCAAATTCATTTTATATTTTATGGATATGGGGGTTAAAATTTAAATTTGTTGCAAGCTTTGAGGAATTAATTATTTATTAATTATTAATGATTTACGTTATAGTTTTTTCCAAATATTGCGACTTTTTATCATTTTCGCGATGTGTGATATATATTGTGAGTTTTAATCAAATTCAAGACTTCCCAGCAAAAAAGTTTGCTTACTAGAATGCAAAAAAGTGTATGTACTCTTCAGTCGTAAGTACTTACAATTTGACTGAATAACCCATTATTTTTGTTTTAGAAGTTCAAAAAGTATGCCGTACCCTATACGTTTTGCCTACAAATATCCAAAAGTTAATAGATTACTGATTGCCTAAAAGTATTAAAAAATTAATGGGTTAGTTTGTGGATTACTTTTTGTCCAAAATTGTTCAAAAATAATTTTTTTGCCAATAAAAATAAATAGAATTTTTTAAAAATCATAATTTTGCAAAGAAAATATATGAAGATGTATATTTAATAATATGCCAAAATACTCTATATATACTTCATTATTAACTGGAAAGTACTACAATAAGTATTTTCAGGTAATGATATAAATAAGTACCACTCATTACTTTGTAAGGTATTTAAAGAGTACTACCCATTACAAAATCTTGAAAAATTTTTGCTGGGTTGATATAGATTTTTGCATTCATTTCTATTGCAAGTACATAATCATAATTTTTTAAGTGTGAACATATCGAGCCTTGAGCGCAACATTATCGTAAGCGACAATAACCAAACTTTACAGGAGAGCTTTTTAATTGATTATTACCTCATACAAAAATATGCTTCTCATACACAACATGATTAAATATCGTATTGGTATTACTGCTAGCTTTCTTAAAAGAAATAACAGATTCATTTTCTGTAAATGTGTAATACTCATGTCTTTCATTAATGAAATTAATTTCTACAGGTATTTATATTTAGGTTGTTAGAGAGATTTTGAGTATAAATATGAAGATGTTTTCAAGTTTTAGTCCATTAGAACTGTCTAGCCAACCACTTATAATATTATTATTTTTTTTATTTATTTTTTATTTATTTTTTTTTACCGATTTAACAGACCAACTATTCTTGCAGGAATAGAAATTGATAGAAGGGAACTCTGATTTATTTTTGAGCTAACGTTTGATGACTCATCAATATTTCGTACCAAGGTATTTTTATGTTGTTTTGACTATGAGTATGGGTCAATATTTATGAAATACCTTTCCTAAATATTGGTGCATGCACATAGTCAAAACAAAGTATGCTTTAAGTGTTTAAAACCAGTATTACCATAAAAATGGTGGTTTTAAACTCTTAAAATATACTTTGTTTTACTAACCCCATTTTGTAACTAAACGCATTTCATAAATATTGAAGCATACTCAGAGTCAAAATATCCTTTGTTTTGAGTATGAGTATGGCTCATTATCTCTTATTATAGAAAAAATAGTATGATTATATGATATCAGAAATCATGTTTTCTGTTGTCATATGACCATACTATTTTATTATTTCTATAGTAATAGATAATATTTATAAAATGCATTTAGTTACAAAATGCGGTTAGTAAAACAACATAAATATACCTTGGTATGAAATTTTGATGATTCATCAATTTTTCGTACCATCCTATTTTAAGGTTGTTTTGACTATGAGTATGTACCAATATTTATGAAATGTATTTCATAAATATTATCTCTTATTATAGAAAAAATAAAATAATGTAGCTATACGATATCGGAAAATATTTTCTGATATCATATGGCTATATTATTTTATTTTTCCTATAATAAGAGATAATGGTTCCTACTCATAGTCAAAACAAAGTATATTTTAAGAGTTTAAAACCAGTATTGTTACATACAAAATACTGATTTTAAACTGTTAAAATATACTTTGTTTTACTAACCACTTTTTTTGTAACTAAATGCATTTCATAAATATTGCCGAATACTCATACTCAAACCTAATGATATTTTTATGATGTTTTGATTGTGAGTATGTTATTATAAAAAAAAAATAATGCAGCTACACGATTTTAGAAAATATTTTCTGAAATTGAATAGCTGTATTATTTTATTTTTTTATAATAAGAGATAATATTTATAAAATGTATTTAGTTACACAAAAGCGGTTAGTAAAACAACCTAAATATAGGATTTTACGAAATATTGATGAGTCATCAAACGTTAGCTCAAAAATAAATCAGAGTTCCCTTCTATCAATTTCTATTCCTGCAAGAATAGTTGGTCTGTTAAATTGGTAAAAAAAAATAAATAAAAAATAAATAAAAAATAAATAAAAAATAAATAAAAAAAATAATAATATTATAAGTGGTTGGCTAGACAGTTCTAATGGACTAAAACTTGAAAACATCTTCATATTTATACTCAAAATCTCTCTAACAACCTAAATATAAATACCTGTAGAAATTAGTTTCATTAATGAAAGACATGAGTATTACACATTTACAGATAATGAATCTGTTATTTCTTTTAAGAAAGCTAGAAGTAATACCAATACGATATTTAATCATGTTGTGTGTGAGAAGCATATTTTTGTATGGGGTAAGATAAGAATGTTGATGCATTCTACTTATGTCAAACTTATACTAGAATCACCAAATATTTGATAGGAAATAATCATAATGTAGTTAGAATGTTTAAGTAATATGAGAAAAATATAAATCGTGTTGGAATTAAAAATATGGAATTTTGATTATAAGGAAAGATACTGAATTAAGTGATGATCGTCATAGAAAACAATTTGACTACATAACAGTATAGTTTTTCGCATTTTATCTGGCCTTAAACTTCATTCACCTAAATGTTATAAATGTCCAGCTACTTGTAAACTGATGACCCAATTTGAAACAGATCATCTGATCTGAAAATCTGAACAGCTCCTGATAACCTGATCTGTTTTACAGATCAGCTGTCTGTCAACCTGATCTGAAAACTAGACCAACTCCTGATATGCTGATCTGAAAACCAGACCAGGTCCTGATAAGCTGATCTTAAAATCAGACCAACTCCTGATAAGCTGATCTGAAAACCAGATCAGGTCCTGATAAGCTGATCTGAAAACCAGATCAGGTCCTGATAAGCTGATCTGAAAACCAGACCAGCTCCTGATAAGCTGATCTGAAAAACAGATCAGGTCCTGATAAGCTGATCTGAAAACCAGACCAGCTCATGATAAGCTGATGTGAAAACCAGATCAGGTCCTGATAAGCTGATCTGAAAACCAGACCAGCTCCTGATAAGCTGATCTGAAAACCAGACCAGCTCCTGATAAGCTGATCTGATAGCTGATACCTGATCTAATAGGTGATACCTGATCTAATAGCTGATACCTCTTATTTGGTATTATTAAACATGGATGAGAAAATTTTAAAACAGTTGGTGTTGACAAGAAATGTCTTGAAGAAAAAGCTTCGTAGTATAAAAACTGGTGAAATAGATACACGTGAAGAACTAAGAGATATATTTGATCCTATAACAGAACCTCTCAAAGAATTCATGAATAGTTATAAAAATATTGACAGAATACACAAGAAAGAGCAAAGTAAAAACAATATAGAATCTGAAAATAGTACAAGTATTTAAGCCTCAGAAACCATCAGTCAAGATAGAGAGAAGTTAAAGAAACTTTCAAAAGGAACAATATTTGATAATACTATCTTATTTAGTGACGCTAATACTGTGAATGATTATGATGATGAAGAAGATGATTTTTACCCACAGCCTTCCAACACCGAAGATACTTATTCAATACTTATTAGTCTTAGAAGGAAGAAATGAATTAGATACAAACTATGGCTCACCTAAAGATTTTAATAATGAATGGAAATTTAGTGATAGAAATTAAAACTGAATAAAGATAAAATACAAGTTGATGGTCAAATATGAGGCTTAAAAGTGGGTTTATTTTCTTTAATGATTGATAAAATGTGAAAATACTATGACAAATTTGATTTTGAAAACTAAATAAAATATATAATTTCTACCAATGTATACATAGAGAACCATCATCATTCACTGACGGAGAACAATGTTATCAGTAAATTGTTTCTGGAAACTCAAATCGAGAAACTAAAGGATGAATTAATAATAAAGCTTAAGGCATTAATATAATTCAAGGATATATTCAACTGCAAATTAATGGAGTGGAGTGTGAAATAAAATTAACGATAGAAGATAGGTATAAAATTGAAAAAGACATTCTAAAAATTAAATCATCTTTTGACAAACAAATTGAACAGCTGAGCGATAAAATTTATAGATTGGAAAATTAACTACATTTTAGTATAAATAGCTGAAAATGTATCAAGTAGATCACAACACTCTCCAAAAAACTGTAAAACAACTCAATGTCCTTAAAAAGAAATTTAGTAAACGTAATCCATAATAAATTTATAAAATTGTTTGTATATTGTAGTGATGTAATGAATGGAATAGATGATCTTTCATGGAGCTGATTTAGGTGAAGTGGGTAGCTATTCTAGAGAAAATAGAAATTATTGATTTTTGCTGACTGTAACTGACACATTCTCAAAATTTATATGGTGAGTTCGTTGAAAATAAAAGCTGCACTCAAAAAAACCCAAGGCAATGGAAAATATTATTGAAATGATATGAGTATCAAAACAAAAAATACAAATAGATGTTGGTAAAGAATTTTTAATAAACACTGCAAAATTCATGCATAAACAGAGGATTAAAAATTTCATAATATGAAAGCATCAATAGTAGAATGATTTAATAGATCATTAAAAGGAATTATGTGTTAAGAATTTAGCTATAATGGTTCATATAAGTGGATTGATATACACAAAGATTTACTTAATGCCTACAATAGAAAAGTTCATCTCATCATTGAAATATTTGCGATTAAAGTTAACTCAACGAATGAGAAAAAGGTGCAAAATACAGTATACAGTAATTTGAAGAGGTACAAAATGTTGAAATTCAATGAAAATATAAATAAAATTAAAAAGGAAAAATCTAGTTTGTATTGGTTTTTTGAAGGATTGATTAGGTCTCAGGGAAGATAAATAGCTTAATATACTACAATTCTCTAAACTTGATGGTCTGTATGAAATATTGTGAAAACTTAAGAGTTCAAAATATTCAGAAACACATCATATTATCACTTTTTATAGTAAAAGGTGTACATTTTCTATTTCGAAAGCTCTAGCACACAAAATTTTAAAATGTGAATATGGGGTTATTATAATAGATATTGACTCTGTTCATTTCTAGATAAACTAAGAAAATTGGACTTTGATATCCAATCTTTAGCAATGTACATGTGTATGAATGGGTATCAAACAAACTTACTAAATAAATACATACTTCAACTAGAATCATGCTGAAGCATGCATAAATTGTAAAATGGAATGTAAACAGATCTTACTGTATAACTGTATCTGTATGAATATGAAATAAATTTACCAAAAAAATATTGGATGCATGCCGGAAGCATGTATAATTTAAAAAAATTCCTGACATACTTTTATAAGTAAAGAAATTTTAAGAGTTTGTTTCAAATGAAATACATACATATGTATCTACTTTGTTAAAAATTCAAAAGAGTGAATTCGTAATTCTAATAGTATAGATTTTTAATTGAAACATCACTAAATGTCGGACTCTCGCGTCACTATCGATAGAAGCATGCTAAAGCATGCATGCTAGCAAAATATTAAACTTGTTAGAATGTGATGAGAAAGCTATTTTCTAATCATTAATTTGTAGACAGCAATTGTATCTGGATCAACTCAACTCATGAATGTATTGTATACAGATATGATTGATGGTGATGAGGACCTTTTCTAAGTGAGAAGTGATTAGATCTGAATGCAATACAACGCAGCCTACGTTAACCACAATAACGTCAAGGGGTCAAACACCAAATCTTATATAGAAACACTTGAAGTAAAAATTCTCCCAAACATAGATATTCCAATGTTTCTAACACTTTATGAAAACACTGACGGTGAATTGATGATGGAGGTAAATGTGTTATTTTAGATCGATTTTCTAGAATAGTTGATTATTAAAGATGTATTTCTTTGTATATGAACTAATTTCTACGTACATACATATATTTACCTATATGTATGTATATATTAATACTTTTAAAAATTATACAAATACTCTCTATTTCAAGTAGTAAAATCTGAAAAATAGTAGTGAGACATTAGAAGAAAAAATTAATAAAAAGAGAGACTGACTGAGCAACTGATACGTACACTCTGTCTGACAGGTACAAAAAGCTCACTTAAATATATTAGAAATATATACGCAATGTGCTAAACTTTAATAAAATGAGAAAAAAAAACACTTCATCCAGAACATCAAATAAAAGCCATAGGCGCTCACCCTTCATAAAATAAACATATAATCGTACCTTATTAATGTACTTAAAGATATTATCAGTATGAAGTAACACAATTTGAAGAATAAAAAGTTTAAAATTGAATTATCCATAACGCTGACAAAGAGTAGACGGAAATTCTGACATACAAACTCATATTGAATACTAGAAGAGCAGTTGAGAGGTCAGACCTAAATTGTAAGAAAACTACTTCGTTTTCTGTTGATCGCTATTCAAGAAGAAAATAAGATTGTTTATTATGAATTAACTAATTTAAAAGTACATTTAGGTTCAGTCTCATATCCATATGATGATCCTAACATAAAATTTAAAAATAAACGTTATGCAATTCTATATAGTTATTATATGTATCTAAGATTCCAGCAAAGGTAGTATATGAAAGAATCTCAAGCGCTTCTACATGTACCAGAGTTTAAGACAAAAGCTCCTTTTATTCAATAGCGGGACAATTGAATAAAATTTTAATATGAAATAGTAAGCAAAGACTTCAGCTTACTGCATTCCTTTTCATGATCATATACTAGAATATATACCCATCAAAGGTCAAATTCTAAAAGTTTTATAAATTAAGCAATATGGAAAATAACATAATTTTTATACACGTAAAAGGTTTCAAAAATAACTCAAATGAATTCATTGGAAAAGAAGTAGCAATTGTTTTCAACAATTACGAATATAATAATTTTATTATGAAACTCAATAATCATTAAAAAATGAAAAAAAAAGCAAGCTGGCTAACAAAAAACTATCGTTACATAAGCTAGAGTGCTGGATCAGTTTCATTTAAAAATGTTTATAAATGTATAAAAGACAATGCAACATGTTCTAAAATAAATGTAAAAGGTGATGAAAAAAGCCTACGGCTGGAACAAATTTTATATCAAAATATTTCTAAGAATGAATATAAGCTGCATCAACTTTAAACAAATGTAAATTAAATATAGGAAATATTTCTATTATAGTTACTATTACTCTAAAGTAGGTATGTATCTTAAGGAATTCAGTTTTACTTAAAACAGAAAATCCTCACAAACTTTGAAGTAAATACAGATAAAAATTAAATCAACGTTTTTTAATTTCAAATAAAAAATAAAAAAAAAACTATGAAGATAAAAGACCAGGCGAATATTTACAGCATCAACAAAAGACCGCACATGACATTCAAGCACGGACCCAAACACTTATTTGTATGTATAGGGTGTTTTTTATTGAGGTATAGAGCTTTAAGTTGGCATCACTTTTTTAACTGGCGGCCATTTTGTCAGCTGTCAAGTGATTAATATTTAGTTTGGTTTGCCATTTCATCATGAACAGGTTGACAAAAGAACAACGCTTGCAAATCGTGCAAATTTGCTTTATTCGAGCCAGCCGAATTGGCTTTATTCGAGCCAGCCGCGGCGGCCACATGCCCGAAATCATATTTAAACATTAATGGCATAAAATTATCCTTCCAATAAAGCTAAATTGATGGACATTAAAACGATTTTCTTGTGTTTTATTTCAATTCGAATTTCTATACCTCTAAAAAATCGTGCAAATTTGCTTTATTCGAGCCAGCCGAATTGGCTTTAATAAAGCCGAATTGGCTTTATTCGAGCCAGCCGCGGCGGCCACATGCCCGAAATCATATTTAAACATTAATGGCATAAAATTATCCTTCCAATAAAGCCAAATTGATGGACATTAAAACGATTTTCTTGTGTTTTATTTCAATTCGAAGTTCTATACCTCTAAAAAACACCCTTTACATATGTACATACATACATAAAATCAATTTGTAGATATGTATGTATACATAATATCAAATTTCTTATCAATACTCAAGTATTTATTAGATCTTGACAATCACACTTACATATCTACATCATAAAAATATATGAACAACTCAAACCATTCAGTTAGAGCACATGCTCAAGCTAAACGACCTTATTATGGACAGAGAAACTAAATTCCCATGATCGTATGAAAAGAAGTTCAGCGAAAGAAGCCGGACGTAGTTAAATAAACAAAATCTGTAATATAAACAAATTTCTCGCAGGCAGACTTTAAAGCTGGACAATTTTAAGCATGACAAAATACCCAGCAACCTTGAGTATGAAAATATACTTATGTATATGTATCAGATATATGAAAATATTTTATAGAACCAAATCTCGATATTGAATACAAACAACACTGACAACAACACAAATCACGATCAGCCTTAAACTCCTACGAACATGCATACAGATTCCCCCGCATACATATCACTCGTACGACAACACCCTCACCTATCCTCAAATCACTAATAGCATTAAACTCCTACAAACATATATGTACATACACACAGACATATTACTACACCAACCTCGCCTACCCGAAATCATGATCAGCCTTAAATTTTCACAGACATACATACATACAGATTTCTACGTATACATATTACAACGACATCCTCACCTCTCTTAAATCACGATCATCCTTAAGCTCTTACAAACATATAGACATACATACACGCAGTCGCTCAACCTCAACTACACCACATCCCCTCCCAATAACAGCAACGCTTAAATTCCTCCGGACAGACACATCCACAAATCCCATGGATACATATTACTCGTACAACAACACCATCACCTACCCCAAAGCACTATAAGCCTTGAATTCCTACAGACTAGCAACACCTGCATACACGCAGTCGATCTACCACATGTACACCTCGCCCCCTCAATCACACCCTCATACACTCAATCCATCTATCTCAACTACACCACGCTCTCCCGGCCAATCACAGCCACGCACATCAGACAGACAGACAGCCAAATCCATAAGGTCCTTCGGTTATGTATTACGACAACAACCCCACCCACCCCAAATCACGGTCAGCCTTAAACTCCTGTATTAGCATTAGAAATAACTTTTATGTTTTTCCCGTCGGAATTATGAAAAATCATTTTCCCGTCCTCATTTGAAAAAAATAGTAATCATGTTTTGCCGTCGGCATTTGAAAAAAATAGTATTCATGTTTTACCGTCGGCATTAGGAAAAATTAATTTTCACTATTTCACCCCCATTAGTATTAGGAAAAATCATTTCATGATTTTCCCGTTGGTACTAGGAAAAATCATTTTCATGATTTTCCCCGTAGTCATATATATACATATGTACATTACAAAAAGAAAAACCTCCAACCTATGAACCCACTTAACGTATTCCCACAAAAAACAAAATCACCCGTTCACACAATTAATGTAACCCCCAAAAAAAACACCCGTTCCAACAAGGGTTAATGTAAAAAAAAACCTCCTAATGTAAACAAAAAATTCCTAATGTAAACAAAAAAACATCAAAGCGTGCCGCCGAAAACTCAAGGTATCAAATTTCACAAATTTCCAAGAATTTTAAAATTTGGGTAACTAAAATTTTAAAATTTCAAAATTTTAATTGGTCCAGAATTGGTAGTTCCCTAGTACTCTTAATTAGTAAAATAATAATTTGGGATTATATATTAGTGCGTTTAAAAATTTTAAACTTAAATTTTAACAATTCCCATTATAACACTAATTTTATATTTTACCTTTATTACAAATTATTTTGAATGCATAGTTATTTTAAATTCAAAAGAACAATAATTGTTGATGAAAATAGTACAAAAAAAAACGATAAAAGTAAGAAATGGGTAAATATGTGCGATTCCCTTTTTTGGAATAATTTTTTCAGGCGAAGTAAAAAGACTCATATGAAAGCTAAAAATGCCAACATAAGAAAAGAAAATTATTTTTATATAAATTTTTTATGGTACAAAACAAAATTTTTCCAAAATTTTGACTTTTTTCAGTAAATTTGCGCGCATGTTCGCATATATGAAAAGGCTGTTAAAAATTTAAGTTTAACATGTTGCAAACTATCCTTACAATTAAATTATATAGTTAAAACTTTCAAAATATACCGTCACAACTTTTTATAAGCGCATAAGCACAAACAAAAATTTTAAATCTGGCAATTTTCGGACACTGCTGAGTGTAGGGTGCATGCCCAAAATACAAAATAATTGGCATATTCTGAATAGATTGTTTTTAGCGCTATGCGGTTTAAAAGTGCATGTGCTAAACAAAGTTTTTCACAAAATTGAAAATAATGAAGATACTTTTTCTTAAAAAAACGTGCCTTTTTCAGGAAAATTTCAAAACTTTGAATTCTTTGCCTTTTCCCGATTTCACGACTGCAGATAATAATAAGTTTTTTACTTATTTTTATTTGAAATTTGATCGGAAATTTAATGCTGTCTTTTAATTTAAAATCCAACAATTGACTAAAAAGTTCTAGGTGAAATACTAACAAAAGTCAAAGCAAAAAAAAATTTTTTCTGTTAAAAGTCAAATATCTTCTAAGTTATGAGAGATACGAAAACACATCTAAGGACATTATTTATTAGAAATGTTGAGCTTAGATTAAAACGCTTTATCTCATAAAATCGGATAATTTTTCTAAAAGTTACAAGCCTCACAATTTTTTTTGAGTCCCATGTTGTCAACTTAGGCCCACTGTAACTCCTGTCCAGCTTAAGCCAGACGGCTGCCAAGACAATCTGTTATAAAGCCTGAGTCCTCCTCTATGGATGTTAGAAGTTTCATATAAATCCAATCAGTAGTTTAGAAGTTCCAGATTTATTACCATTTATTTTGCAAAAGTCCCCGCTGTGCACTGTGCTTGTGTTAAGACACAACAAATTGCTCTTGTGGTCGTACTGTTCTATTCGTATATGAAAAAGATACAGCTGGTTTTATTTTAACTACTTTGCATGCAAGCAATTAGCTTAAATAATTTCTGATTCCATTAATATCTGTTCATTATACCCTTTACCAAAAATGGAAAATGATATATATAGGTTTGTCATTCCGTGTGTAATTTCCATAATATTCATACGCGACCCATAAAATATATATATTATGGGTCCTTATGAATAGGGAAGACGCATAAGCGATGTCCGTCTGTCCGTCCGTCCGTTTGGTGTACGTGAAATCGGTTTTACGAAGCTCCCAGAAATGCTAGAGACTTCGTTCTTGGACTGGTGTGTCAGAAATGGTCCAACTTAGATTGGCATTGAAAATCAGCAAAATCGAGCAGACGGTTTCAGAGCTGGAAAACTTAAACTTGATTTTGCCATATAAAAGTAACTAGATAACACAATTTTTTAATTTTTTTTTGTTAAATAAACTTATTTTATGTTTCAGTACAAATAAAATTTGTATTAAAAATGTGAAAAAAATAAAAATATCAAAAAGGCGTTTCCAGGGTTGGGAAATTTAACCTTTTTGTTATATAAAAATAACCTGCTAAAACTAATTTTTCCTTTTTATCTATAAATATAAAATATCTTAAATTCTTAAAAGAAAAATATTGGTGTAAGAAATGAGAAAAAGTTTAAACTATGATTCCAGGGTTGGGAAACGTACAGTTTTTGTGATATATAAAATTAACTAGGTCTAATAATTTTTCTTATATTTACATTTACAAATATATTTTATGTTTTGGAAAGAAAAGTTGGGTATAAAAAATTTTAAAAATAATAACCACAGCTCCACAGCTGGAAAATTTAACCTTTTTAGGGTTCCGTACACCAAAGGTGAAAAGGAACACTATTATTTTCGCTACGCTGTCCGTCTGTCCATCTGTCCATCACAGGGTATTTTCTCCGGAACCGTAAGAGCTACGGACCTGAAGTTTGGACACAGTATGTACTCCTTTGGCAGCTACAACAATAGTTCCAAATCCAGCAACGAAAAATTTGAAAATCCCATGTAATATATATACAATTGTATTTATGTATGTATGTACATATAAACACTTGAAATTTGTAAGTGTATTTTTATACAGACTACAACAATTAACACTAAAATTTCCAAAAAAATTTAATTAAAGGGTGTTCCATCAGTTAATGCAATTTTGACTATGCAAATTTGAGAACTTGCTGTATATTGGAAACCGTTAGAGGAAAATTCTTGAAATTTTCAAAAACGGTAAAACTAAAAAAGCAAAAAATTATAAAATCGCCAAACCGAAAAAAATCGCCAAAAACAAAAAAAATCGCCAAAACAAAAAAAAAACACCAAATTAAAAAAAAATTCTAGAACTAAAATAAATCGCGAAAAACTGGAAAAATCGCAAAAATAAAAAAAATCGTCAAGATGAAAAAAATAGATAAAAAGGAAAATAAATCCCTAAAAACAGAAAAAAATCGCCAAAACGAGAAAAAAAACGACAAAACAAAAAAAAATCGTTTTAACTGAAAAAAAACTTCAAAAAAGCAAAAACGCCACATTAAAAAAATAATTGGGTAATAAAATAATCAAAAATATTTATTTTTTCAGTTAAACATATTTCATATATTGGGAAGATCTTTACTCAAGCGAATTCTTTAGTCGAAAAACACCAAGAGGTCACTTACTAAAAATTGCACTATAGCAAAAAATTATAAATTTTATCACAAAACAAATATGTACATATGTATGTACTTATGTGTACATCTGTATAATACAAATACATGCGTTGGTAAAGTGTACATAGCACTCTTACTTGTTCTAAAATAAATTTATTCTCTACTATATAGGTTTTATGTATAATTGTTCTTCAGTTTGTATTTAAAAAATTCAGGGTTTCTTTTTTAATTAACTATATTGGCTTTATAATTGTTTTTAGTTTGTATTAAATAATTTTCGGTAATAATAGTAATATAAATCTTTTTATTTAAAATTCCAACTATTCTCCACTATGTAGAATTTACAATTGTTTATCAGTTTTGGCTTAAAAATTCAGTTTTTTGTGTTTTAATTAAATTTTCTTATTAATTTTAATATTAATAAGTAGCTTAAATATGTATGTACATGACATTGGTGGTGCAATATGAAAATTGGATTTTGCCACGCCCCTCCGCCCGCAGACCTAAAATCAAAAATCAGACTTCACAGTGTCACCCGCCTGAATATTCTGAAAATTCCCCGCCGTTTTGGAGTCCATACGTTACATACATACACACATCCTGTTTTATATATATAGAAGAGTTTGTTTAAATAATTTTTTGTAATAATAGCAAAATTACTCTTTTTATTAGGGTTCCGTACCAGCGTCGCCACAACCAAAATATTTTTGTAACCAAAATTTGTATGTTTTTAATATACTGACTTATTTGTACTTCAGTTGGGAAATTTATATGTGACAATATGGAATAATCGCTTAAATCCTCTTAATCAAATTATTGTTTTTCGGACGTTTTCACGCTAAGTTATTAAAAGGCTCCAACGCAAGATTATACCTTGTGTGATCCTTTCTTTGCACATGTAGGTATTGTTACTACTCTAACGTTGAACTGGGGCTAATATAACGTACTAAAGCTTAATTTTCTTAAGCATACTCAAGCGATTATTCCATATTAATACAGATTAATACGGGGTATACTATCCCCGTTTAATTACCCAGCGGTTAAATACCTTTATCGCTTATTCACCCCAAATATTGAATCCCCGTTTTTTACACGAATTTTCACACAAAAGTCCACGTCTAATTAAATTTCGCTTAATTAATTATCCAGAAATATTTTACACTAAAATTAAATTTCCCCTAAAATCTCATTTATTTACCCAAAACTTCCTACACTCAAAATATTACATGCTTAAAAATACGAAATATTTTTTCGTAATTTAATTTATGTACAATCAACTAAAATTTTGTACCTTTTACTAAAATATTTGTGGCTTGTGCAGGAAAACAGTAATTTTACGAATTTCGTTAAGTTACAAAAATTATTTCGTACAATTATTTTTGTAAAGGGTGTCTCAGTAAGAGTGCACTTTTTAAAATTGGAATGTTTTTTTTCATGCAAGTGGCAACTCTGAAATTTGACAGCTCTGTTTATTCCGATTATTAAAAATGGAGCGCTTTTCGAAAGAACCACGCGTTATAATTGTGAAAACTCATTACAAAAATGGGGTGAAGTCGATGCCAATTTTTCGAAAAAAGTAATTTTCTCCGATGAAGCGCATTTCCATATGAATGGCTTCGTGAATACACAAAATTGTCTAATTTGGCACTCAGAAAATCCTCATGGAATCCATGAGAAACAAATGCACCCACAACGAGCAACTGTCTGGTGGGAATTTTGGTCAGGCGGTGTGATTGCAGTGACTGTGAACGGCAGTCGTTACAGGAATATGATAACAGACTTCTTGTGGCCTCAACTGGACGGCATGAATCTGGACATGTGGTTTCAGCAGGACGGTGCAACCTGCCACACCGCGCATGAAGCAATCGACTTATTGCAAAACGATTTCCAGAACACATTATCTTACGAAATTCTGATGTCAACTGGCCACCAAGATCGTGCGATTTAACGACGTGCAATTTTTTTCTTTGGGGTTTTGTGTGTTTTAAGAAATTAGTCCCTTAAGGCTAGTTAAAAGTAGGATTTTGTCGGAGGTATACAGGGGTGTTCTGTAAATCGCACGTTTTGAAATCGCCTAATTTCCGGGAAAAAGCTCAATTAAAAAGGTTACTTATTGCAGCTTTTTAATTGGTTTTAGTGTTTTACTTGTTTAATATATTTTATACGAACTTAAGTTTGAATGCACTAAATCGTCCGATCAGTAGAACACTGTTTTCGATTTTGGAAATCGAAATATTGATATTGATATTTAATATTGGTTACACTTTTCTAAAAGATCTTTACTAATAAAGCTTCTTTCTATTTGTCGAAAAAACAATTTACCTCTTGGCAAAATATATGCATGCGCGAGTCTTCTGACTGCATTTCTAAGTTGCCCGTAAGAGTATCAAATTTCTTAGGGGAGTACTACGGTACTTTTTCATGTCAAATAGTATCAAAAAAAGTACGATCGTACCAGCTTTCCCATCACTGCCAGATGTAAATGTGACTGCATTTAATGCAGTACACACATTTTTCCATTTTTAGGTACCTGCTTTAAATTGTGAATAAAATCAAGATTTATTGCTGGATTTTCACGTTTTATAGCTTGTTTTATTCCTAGGATATGTGGTTTTAAGAAAAATGTAAAAAATATGAAACTTGTGAGTTTCTGATTTTTTTATTGTAATTTTCATGTAAAAAAATTACGCGATTTTTGCATAAAAAAAACTTTTTTCTTTTTTAAATTCTGAATAACTTAGAAACCATAAAAAATAGGTAAAAAATGATTATAAATATTTTTTAACAAAATTTTGTGGCGCGTCTTTTGGTTTATTATTTATTAAAATCGAAATAGCGGTTTTCAAGTTATAGTAAAATATATTAGTATGGCCGATTAATTTAGGGGCCAAAATTAGCCACGCCCATAAAAAAAATCTCTACGTGATAGAGCAAAACTGACAGCAGATTTGAATTTAACGCATCGAAATCCATATAGTCCGCGTAATTTTATCTAAAGGAGAGCCAAAAAATGTTATTTTGTTGTACAGTATAATTGGATAATTGGTTATTGTTTGTGCAAAGATAGAGATAAAATTATTTTTTCGTCGTTCATCGGCTTAAGAAATATAAATAAATGTATAGCAGATTTCGTCTCGCACGATTAGTTTCGTTCGACGGTGGTGTTGTTTTAATTTTCATATGAAGAAATGTGTTTTATTTTCCAAGCTGAAAGTTCGCAACGATAAATTCGTTGTTCGTCCCAGTTGTGTTCCCAGTTTAATTCGTGAGTTTCAGTGCAAAATATGTTTGTATGCAAATGAAAAAAATGTATCGATATATATCGTATCGATATTTTTGAACAGTATCAATATATATTTTTTGAAAACATCGATATTTCGATATATCGATATTTTTGCTGCATTAATTTCGAATGCACAATTAGTCACTTTAAGAAATTTAATACAAAAGAACTTTTTATGTTAAGTTATACGTAACCTACTGTAGCTCCTTCAGACTTCATTAGTCTTTACTTTCTGTTGCTGTTTCGGATCACAACGGTCACAGTATTCCACTAAAATGATGAGGTTTGCATCGTCCATTCTTATTCGAGTTTTTCTTTTCCCGGACTTCTTCATTTCCCGGGAAATAGCATTTTATAAACAGATAATACAATTTCAGTTCAGTTTATTTCGAAATGTTTTTATTTTATTTATGCTGCCACTTACAATTAGTTAACAGTTTTTTTACAGGTTGAACCGAAACAGAACAGAATGAAAAAGAAAAACTAGCGGCTTGTATATGATTTCTATAAACCAAAAAGAGTCAGCTGATTCGCAGCAGCACAGAAAGTAAAAACTAATAATTGCCTTTAGGCTTATACCCACACAATCCAAAAAGTCACCTGCCTTAGTTGGGTCACCTTATAAATTCGCCTGGGATGTTATTAGGAAATTTCTCTTTTTTTCTTCGCATCACTAGTAGTGATGTCAAAATCGTACAGTACCTCCTACCCGCAGACTGGATTTAATAGAATTTATTCTACAGATATTGAACGTCTCGTAAGTGAAAAAAGAAGAGCTAGAAGGGAATGGCAACAGCATACACAGGCTGCAGCAATTCCCCTCAAATTATATTTTTCTTTTCATAATTATTGCAACCTTCAATTCCAAGAATTATACATTATTCTACAAAATTATTTTTCAAATGTAAAATATATTTTTTTTGCAGATTTTTATATTCTAAAGATTTTAATTTTACACAAAATTTCGTATATTTTTTTTTTTCATATACATATTTATTTATTGTATCTTCAAAAATGAACTAACAATAAGTAATCAAATCTTAAATCTAAATATAATTATTAGGCCCGACCAATATCGGACATAAGCTTAGTGATAGTTATAAATAATACATAAGTAGTGATAATCAAAAAGAAGTATTTTTAAGCAGTCCCATCTGGAGTGTTGGGTATAAGAGCCCTTGTGTCCCTCTTTTTTAAGCGGATGTGTCCAGTAAAGCTCAAAATATTACGGGCAAGCGGATTAGGATGTGACTCGAGTTTAGTTAAATATTTGCCTGCGTATTTTGCAATTTCTTCACTCACTAGTGGCATATTTAAATCACGATGAATATTTGAATTTTTAACGTACCATGGAGCAGATGTTATCAAACGTAAAATTTTGTTTTGCCTTCGTTGGATTCTCTCGACATTTGAAGCTGAAGCAGTGCCCAAAAGCTGAATTCCATAGCACCATATTGGCTTCAAAAGCGACTTGTATATCAAAAGTTTGCAGTCTAGGCTGAGTGTTGAATTTCTGCCAATTAACCAATATATTTGAGTCAATTTAAGTTTCATTTGGGTTAACTTAGAGTCAATATGATATTTCCATGTAAGCCTTCGATCAAGGTGTATGCCAAGGTATTTGACTTAAGAATGTTGAGGAATATTTTGATTGCTGATTCGAATGGGGGAACAGGTATCTTTTCTTAGGGTAAACGTTATATGAACACACCTTTGTTCATTGACTTTAATTCTCCATAAGTTCAACCATATTTCAAGTTGGGTAATGTGTGCTTGGAGATTGCGGGATGCCTCATCAGGATTTTTGTGAATACTCAAACAGGCTGTATCATCGGCAAATGTAGAAGTGTGGATGTTATTGCTCACAGGCATATCACAAGTATATATTAGATACAAGACTGGCCCCAGAATACTACCCTGTGGCACACCAGAAGATATAGATTCGGGTATACTCATGAAGTCTCCTTCCACAACAGTAAACTTTCTATCAAGAATATAACTTTCCAAAAGCTTTTGTATGTTTATTGGTAGGTATGTCTTCAATTTTAAAACTAGGCCTTTGTGCCATACTTTGTCAAATGCCTGAGAAACATCAATAAAAAGGGCAGAACAATACTTCTTTTCTTCAAAAGTCCTCCTTATAATTTGAACCAATCTATGCGTTTGCTCAATAGTGCTATGCTGACTTCTAAAGCCAAATTGATGGTCCGGGATGCACCCAGTATCAGCTAAAATTGTGGACAATTTAGTCATGAGCAGCTTTTCGAAAAGCTTTGAAATTGTTGAAAGTAAGCTTATAGGCCTATATGACTCAGCCTTGGTAAGATCTTTGCCTGGCTTTGGAATCATTTTAATCTTGGCAAGTTTCCAGTTATGTGGAAAATACTGCATTCGTAAAATGGCATTAAAAATAAATAGCAAAATTCTTATTGCAATATGAGGCAAGTTCATCAGCATCTTGTTACTAATGCCATCAATACCTGGAGCTTTCTTAGGGTCGAGTCCAGCAACTATTTTTTGTAGTTCACGCATCTTAAACCTCAAGGGACGAGGGGGTAGAGAGACTACACTCGGTAAATCGGCAGCACCCGTACATGAATTGGGAGTGAATACAGATTTTAAATGCTCAGAAAATAAGTTACCTTTCTCACTATCGCTTCTTGCCCAGCCTCCAGTCGAAGTACGCAATGGTGATTTGAGATCAACGGGTCTTTTAAGATTTCTAGTAGCGCGCCATAAAGAGTAATTAGATGTTGACGTTACATCAAGACCTTCTAAATACTTTTCCAGTAATGCAGTCTTTTCCGACGATAGCAGCTCTTTGAGTCGTTTAGTACATTCTTTAAGTCTGATTTTATTTAGGGGTGATCGGTGTTGTTGCCATTCTCTTCTAGCTCTCCTTTTTTCACATACAAGACGTTCAATTTCCGTAGAATAAATTCTATTAAAGCCAGTCTGCGGATAGGAAGTAGTGGCATGTTCAGCAGCCTGTTTAATATATTCGTTAAGATTGGCAATATTAAATTCAATATCATCAGGTGATCTTAGCTGAATGTTTTCTACGCAGTGACTACTAATATATTTTTTGAATCCTAGCCAGTTGACCCTATTAATAGTTTTCGCATATGAGTTAGTTAAATCACTCCTTAGTGGGTTGAAAATTGTAACTATTGTGGGAGAGTGATCGGAGGACAGATCTACAGAGCCCTCTACGTGAATTAAGTCCCTATGGATATTTTTCGTGACGCCAAAATCTATAACATCTGGAATTTTTCTTACGTCAGTAGGCCAGTAAGTAGGCTCCCCACTCGAAATGACATCTAAGCCCATTTTTGAAATTGTATTAAACAACGCTCTACCTCTAGGTGTAACAAGACGCGAGCCCCAGTACGTGTGTTTTGCATTGTAGTCACCAGCTGCCACGAAACAAGATCCAAGCGATTTGTAGAACTTCTCATACTGATCTTCGGTAACTGAAAATCTGGGAGGTGAGTAAATTGATGATATCACGAAGTTCGCACAAAAATTTTCTACGAAAATATTCGTAGCTTGCATATATTCTTCACTAACTTAACTAAGGATATAGTGCTTGAGTCTTGACTTAATTAGAATTGCTGATCCACCGCATGCTCTCCCTCTCGGGTCCTTTGAATCATATAGAATGTAACCATTTATTTTAAAGCAGCTTCTCGAAGTCAAGTGAGTCTCAGAGACCATCATTATATCAATATTTTTTTCCGTGAGGAAGTGCTCAAGTTCATTTTTATGTTGGCGAATGCCGTTTGCGTTCCAGAAACATAGTTTTAACGTGTTCATGTTTGTTTGAAGCAGAGTATTCTGCATTCTCAGCATTTCTTGCATCATGCTAGTCATATTTGTTGTAAAGTTGTTTATAGTTTGCACCTGATTCTCAATAGTAGCTTCAAGACGACTAAAGTTAAAAGTAGAGTTTGCATTCGTTGAATTACTTGGCGGTGGAACATTTTGTGTGGGAATAGAACTAGTCTTAGCAGCATCGGCATACGATACACGTGAAGTAACTAGTTGGCTAGTTTGAGGAAGAGTGGCGGAGTAAGCATTTGCTGATTGAACTGGAGCTAATTTAGATTTTTGACCCATAGCCTGTTTAACGAAAGAATATACAGGGCATCCTCTGTAGTTAGCAGTGTGATTACGTCCACAATTACTGCATTTCTTTTCTGCTTGTACTTTTGGCTTGGTACAGTTAGCAGTACCATGCAATTCACCGCAGATAACACAAACTGTAGGTAATTTGCAGTAGGTTTTTGTGTGGCCAAATTCTTGGCAATTATGGCACTGTACGGGACCTGAACGCTTACGTGGCTCTTCAACTGTGATTTTTCGGTGTAAAAGGTATTTTAGACTATAAATTGGGTGCGTCTCATTTTTCTTTAACTGTATATCATTCGGCTCCAGTTCAACACGAAATAGAGGCTGGGGAATCTTCTCTCTATTGATTATATTGGTAACATTTTTTACCTTAAATCCTTGTTCGATAAGTGCACATTTTACTTCTTCTGGCTCAACATATGAATCTATGCCCTTTAATACTATTTGTAGGCCTTTAGCACTCTTAAGTTGATATGTGTAAAAATTTGTTTTATTTTTTTCAAACTCACTAACAATTTTTCGGAAATCTTTTTCATCATATATTTGGATTTTAGTTTTATCAATATTACCTCGTTTAATTGGAATGATGTGAAAAGTATTTTCACCAATGGTCGACAGTAGATTTTTTAGAAGCGCGTTTGAATTTTTTTCTCTCAGATAAATAGGTGGTGGCTTAAAAGACTTTTGCGATGATGCAGCGGGCTTGTCGTTTTTGTCTTGCAATAATGAAAAACGATTTTGACGATTGATAGAAGATGTGCTGTTATCCCTAGACATCTTTGGGGCGGATCCAATTTTAGTAGAATTTGGGCTTCGCCCGCGCTTTAAAATGGTTATATATCTGTCCATTCCTACTTGTACCTTTGGTTTTGTACTACTGTTGTCTTCAGTAACAACTTGTTTAATTGTTGACCACGAGCCCGAAGCGGATGATATCGCTGAGTTAAATGTAGAAGTACTAGGCAATAATGTCAACGATTCACTAGTTGGCATTGGACAAAGCGAAGTTGATCGCTGACGAAACTGTGGTTTTGCCGTTAGAAAAAGTCTGTTATCAGATTTTTGATTTTTATTAAGAGCTTCAGAACTCACAGCAAGTCTATTATCAGATTTTTTATTTTTATTGTTATCATTATGAGCATCAAAACTCACAGTAAAATAGGCATTTCTGCCGTTAGAACTCACTTCACTATTTTTTTCGTCTGGCGTACTCATAAAGAGTATTCCTCAAGGGTATTTTGTATGTTTTTTTTGTTTACGGTTTTTTTTATTTTTGTTATTTCTATATGTAAAAATATTATCAAAGCAAAAAAATGCTTATTTATCAAAGTTAATATGTACTACGAATATTTTTTGTATGCTTTTTTTTTTGTTTAGTTTGTATATAAGAAAAATTCCGCTATTACGTCTGTCCACTATGAAGGTACAACTAGGAACTGAAAATTTCGTATATAACACAAAATTGATTTTCATTATTCAAAAAATAAAAAGTTGCTGCAACAAAAATATTTTCGTAAAATGAACCACGTTTTTCGTTTATTTTACCTATGAAATATTTTAGTGTACGCACATATATATTTAATTCTGTAATCCAATATATGCACCAAGGCATGATACAATTATACAGGTAACCGCAAATCGACAACAAATTTACAGCAAATAAAACAACAGGGCTTTTTGTTGCTAGTTTCTGGTGCCAACTGTCATAGAGCAAGTGATTGAAATGAAAGATAAACAGCGTGTGTGTGTGTTTGTAAAACATAAACAACATTTGGCAGATGGAACCACGAAACAAGCAAAACAGCTGGCGCTTCGCGGTTACCTGTATAATTGTATCATGCACCAAGGTGTATCTAACATGATGATTTTGACATTCTTCGGTTCTTTACACAGCTATGGTTGCCGTATTTTTGTATAAAAAATCCTTACGCAGTCACCTGTATAATTACACCATGATATGCACCTTATGTATTTATTTTATGTAATGTGAACTGTTTTTGTTATTTAATATAATATTTATTCCAAGCAATTATGTACTAAATACCACAGTGAGTTCGGATAAATGCATTTCTAAAGGTATTTAAGCGTATTCTAATAATTACCTATATGAACTAATTAAACGTCTTCGCTTGACTACTTTTCACGGATAATTACCCCAAAAAGCATGATTTTTTGATGAGGTAATTAGCCGGTGTTTACTGTATAATCATATAATATTAGCTATTTTATTTAAATTTGTAATTCACTTTCATAATTGAGCCTTACTCCCGATTTTATAGTACGCGACATATAATCGAAAATAGGCTTTTTTATTTAAATTAAAAGTTTATGGGCCTACCCATAGTTTAGAATTATCACAATGCCAAAATTTTGATAGCTTTTGAGATACTGGCTGTAAAATTTCGAAATCGAAAGCGACAATTTACGTATGTAAAACAAATTTGAATATGTATTATAAAATAACCTTCTCCTGAAAATTTGAATTTTTGTCGCTTACGATTAAATCGAAAGTAAGGCTCGATATGTGTTGTAATTATCTATCAAATAATACACAATAACAAAAAATAATTTCTTTGCAATAAAAATAAAATGTAATTTAATTACATTCGTTATGCAAACACATGAATGTATAGATAAAGTATTAAAATATACATGTGCATTATAGAGTTGGTATTAAAATCCATCTTCCTGCATTTAGTTTTCATTGCACTTAGCTGCGAAAATATCCTTTCAGAATCCGATGAGATGTGTGGGAATCAATTCATTTATATGTTTGGAAACTGTGTCTCAAAATATTTCAGTATTCATACTTTTTATTTGCAATTAGGAAAATCTGAGCAATTGCTAGTGGGATACAATTTCTTCTATATTATGTACTAAATTTGGAAACAACATACATACATATATATTATTTGGCTACGAAATTAATTTAAAAATGTAGTTAATCACGAAATGCGAATTTTAATACTATATAAAAATGGTTATTCTTGTGTTAAAAAAAGTAACCAAAATGGAAAAAAGTACACAAGTACACATTGGAAAAAAGTAACCAATTTTGGTTAAAAGTAACCAAAATAGCAACGCTGTTCCGTACACCAAAGGTTTTCGCTACGCTGTCCGTCTGTCCGTTACAGGCTATTTTCTCGAGAACCGTAAGAGGTACGGACCTGAAATTTAGACAGAGTGTGTAGACTTTTGGCCGCTACATCAACAAATACATGAGAGTTAAAAATTAAATGGTGTTCCAAAACGAGCAACGAAAAATGTTGAAATCCATACATATACAATTGTATGTATATACACTTGAAATTTGTAAGGTTAGTGTATTTGTATACAGATTACAACAATTAACACTAAAATTTCAAAAAAATTAAGTTAAAGGGTGTTCCATCATTTAATGCAATTTTGACTATGTAATTTTGACAACTTTCTGTATCTTGGAAACCGTAAGAGCTAAACTCTGGAAGTTTTCAAAAACGGTAAAACAAAAAAATATCCCAAAATTAAAACGAAAAAATCGCCATATTAAAAAAAATTTCTAAACCGTAAATAAGTCGCAAAAAACCGGAAAATCGCCAATATTAAAAAAATCGCCATAATGAAACAAAAACCCAAAAACTGAAAAAACCGTCAAAACGAGGAAAAACTTAAAACTTAAAAAAACGTCATTAAAAAATGCTCAAAGCCCAACGTACGGACCCTTCGTGCGCGAGTCAAAGTCGCACTTTACTGAATTTATTTAAAATTCTAACTATTCTCTACGTAGATTTTGTAATTGTTTTGTAGTTTTGGCTATTTTAATTAATTTTGATTAATTGATTAATTTTGCCAAATAATTTCACCACGTGTTTCTTTTAATTTTTACCAGGGACCGTAACGGTTATAATTTTTATTTTAAAAATCACTTTTTAATCATTATTTCTTGATTTTTATTTATCCCTCACAAAATAACTCTTATTTTGTGACTTTTATTTATTCCTCAGAAAATAACAGTTATTTCTTGATTTTTATTTATCCCTCACAAAATAAGAGTTATTTTGTGACTTTTATTTATTCCTCACAAAATAACAGTTACTGTTTGATTTTTATTTTTTTTTTGCTTAACTTTTAAAATGTAGAAAGCGTAATTTTTGCGTTAAAATAAATATTAACCGATTTAAAATTGACTTTATCGCCAGAGTCTTAAAAAAAACTCTTATATGTTAAATTAAATTTACTTTTTTTATTAATTTTAAAAGTTAAAATTTTTTTGAGCAAAAAAATTAAAATCAAAAATTAACTGTTATTTTGTGAGGAATAAATAAGTCACAAAATAACTCTTATTTTGTGAGGGATAAATAAAAATCAAGAAATAACTGTTATTTTCTGAGGAATAAATAAAAGTCACAAAATAAGAGTTATTTTGTGAGGAATAAATAAAAATCAAAAAAATAAAAATCATTGCATCTATCGGTAGTCCATGTAACATGGAGTATCTTGGTATATTCCTTGTGCACGTAGCACTTCTCTATTATTATGATTTTTTTACTTTAAATTTGAAAAATATTCGTTATTTGCGATCCCTGATTTTTACTGATTACTAGAGTTGCTCCCTGCAAAATTTAATCTCAGTCTGAAATACCAATTTATTTATCATTTGCTTCAAACAAGGAAACTTTTCGAGAAAAAAGGAGAGATAAAATAAATCAAAAGTTTCAACAATTCCGCAAGCTTACCAAGTAGAAGAAACTTGAAATCATAATTTTTTTCCGCACTCTTTCATTTCCCGGGAAAGCGGGAAAAAGTTTTAAATATACCGGGATGCCAACCAATAGAAATAATAAAGGCCCAACTATAATATGCATAAGCTTAAGCTAATGTCAGAATTGAACGATAAGCCTGGCAAATGCTTAAGCATGTGGCTACAATATACTTAAGCATTATTTATCCACAGCTGCACATCTAGGTATTGTTTATAGCTTTGCAGTAGTTTTATTTCTTTTTACAACTCCTAATTAATGCAATTCACTGTAATCAACTTGTTGGAATGTCTTTATGTTTTAAAAATTCACAAATAATTATATCTATCACTTTATTACATGTTTTATTTGTTTTGCCTAATAAAAAGTACAACAGTGAATCAACATAAATAAACACATATGTATGTGTGTGTGTATATGTATTTGTAAAACAATAAATGAAAATAAAATTTTTTCATTATTTAATGAGTTTAAAATGATAAAATAATAAAAAAATATTTAAAAGCAATGAATATTTTCTGCTGCTGTTTATTTGACTATAAAAAAAATACACAAGCAGCTATTTCCGTACGGAATGTGCGTTCAGTTTAGGACGTTGCTTAAGCAAATGACATTTGACGAAAAGTTTACTTAAGTATATTATAGTTTGCCACATACGTTTTATATGTAAACGCACAGTTATTTAAGCTAGCTAATGCATATTATGGTTCGGCCTTAAGAACTAACTGTGCTAGGTGCTGACACAAATTTGATTAGAAAGCTTAAAACACTAACTAAAACAAATCCTATATTTTAAAACATGTACATATGTAAATATTGTTAAGTAAAAACGCTTTTCCGTGGACTCAAAGATTTGCAAATGAATACAAGACCCCAGTATAGTAATAAGGGTTTAGAATGATGCAAGTTTTATTTACAAATACACTTACACTAATATAATCAAAAGCTGAAATTCACATATACAACTTAATCTACTCAAATATTCACAACTGGTTACCACTGCGCCTTCCTCGATGTTGTATACGCACGTGTCTTACTTTTACCGTTATCTATGAGTATGAAAAAACATGTGATCCATCGTTTCTTCTTATTAAGATTTAGTTTTCAAAATGACACATGGCAAGCCAGTAGGTTCAAAAATTCGTGATTTGATCATAAAAAAATTCAATTTTAAAGAAAGGCACGCTGAAATGGCGAAAGCTTGTAGCCTATCCAGAGCCATCGAGCAATCCATAGTTGCAAATTATAAAAAAAAAATGGTTGACAGCTCCTCGAGTAAGCAATCGTGGTCGTGTTTCAAAAATTACCTCGCGCGATCGTCGGACTACCGTTAGTAAATTTGCAGCGGAATGGTCGCAGGCAATCGGAAGGCATGCGACCTGTAAATGGAACAGGCACCATTTAAACAAATTGGGATATGGTTTCTACAAGGTATTATTAATTCAATCTCATTTTAAATTTTATGAATATGGGGCAATTGTTTTATCAGTAGAAAAATTAATTGTATTGATTAGCGAAATCACTGACAAAGGGTTATGCAGATGGTGGCAATTTACTGCCGTCAATCCCCATGTAAAAATCGTCAATCTTTTGCATTGCAAGTAGTTAGGCTGGTAGTTAATGGTAACGATTGTTAGTTAACGAAATAGCTAGACATTCGCTAGCTACGTGGACTGCAGGGAATTTCTTTATACATCTCACCCATACATACTTACATATATGTATATTTGTTCATTATATACATATTTACATATAAATATCTATGTATATATTTATATAATAAGTATATACCCAGGCAGAAATTGTGACTTTGCCCAAAAAATATGTACCTCCACAACACTGTAAATACAAAGTTACGACTTTACCAAATTTTGTGTAACACCACAGTACTGTAAACACAAAAATATGACTTAATGTTTACAAATACTACGTTCTTAGTAATGCTATACCACTAAAACACTGTATATACAAAAAGTCGACGTTAGTTCCCCAATACCCCGTTTACAATAATTCTATACCGCTACAACACCGTATATACAAAAATTTTACTCTAGATCCCCAAATACCTCGTTTACAATAATTGTTTACCGCTTCAACACCGTAAATAAAAAAATTTGACTTAACTTGGGAAATTTCCATTGTGACGACCTTATAAAATTGTATTTATAGTATTGTGACAACATTGAAAACAAGAGTCTGAGGACGGTCATTCGGCGTTATGTTACGTTACGTTATGTTACGAGTACATTAAAAGGTTGGAAAACGAATGTTGTACTGATGCTAGTTGTACCCGTAGACAATCGTAGCAACGTCGCGACGCGTCGTGCTGATTGTCTTTTTCTGCGTGGGTATATACACATGCATATATTTACGTATAATTTTAATTTGTTATTTTCGCACAGATATTATTATTGATAAAAGTACCGGAAAGCAGGGCCAAACTAACCCCATTCGATTTAACATACAATATTGCCATCACTGGCTTACAAACGTCACTTAACAACGTTAGGAAATTCTATTTTATATATGTATGTAAGGTTACAGCAAATTTCGGTAAGCGTTTGCATTGTTTTCAATCAACAAAAACTATCAGCTGTTTCGTTAGCTCACGTGGACGTTCGGCTAATTCTGCCTTTAGTTTTTCAATTCCTTAAAGATTTTTTCTAACCCAAAAAACGTTGTTATATGTATGAGACCAAAAAAGTAAACTTACAAATATATGTAAAAGAGCATAAACATAACATAACAGTCAATAAAAACAAAAATAAAAGAAATAACACAACGGTACTCGGGGGTTGAGATCGAAAGCAGATCTGAAGATTTTCTCTTAAAAAATGTCCATGAAATAGTTTTTCATCTAAAACAATTTCATTTGTTCTTATTATTAAAAAAGAAAGCAGATAATGATTTCTAGTCTTGTGTAGTTCATGAACGAACTAGTTCAAATGAACTATTCAGTACTTGAACTAAGTGAACTAGTTCAATTGTTTTACGATCACTAGTTAAATTTTTGAACTAGTTCAATTTTGAAACTAAGGGCTAAGACACAAAATGACTAACACAGTCTATGAACTAAATGTTTTCAACGTTTTGCTTTACAGTTTGTGTGCTTTGCTTCTACACTCATCCATATGTATGTATGTATATTTAGTTCTTGTTCATCGCTGGCTGCTACCACAACTGCAATGAACAAGAAAACACAACTAAACACTACTCCATTCACAAAAAATACATACATATGTGGATATGTATTTTGGAATTATGAGATTTTTACACTAAATTTGTTTTATAAACCCTTTATAAAGCAAATTTATTAATTAATTAATTAATTTTAGTTTTCGTAGGGTTTTTTAATCACAGATTGCGTTTTTAATACTGTCAAAGACCACAACATATCTACATACCTATATACATGCATATATATGCATGTAGATGTATATAAAATCATTGAACTAAAAAGCACAAAGTAGACCCTGTGTTCAAAGGACCTAACTAGTTCATTGAACTAAAAAGACCAATTGAACTAAATGAACGAACTAGTTCATTTATAAATAATGAACTAAAATGACCGGTCACTGAAATGAACTAAATGGCACAAGACTAATGATTTCAATAAAGTACCTTAAAACATAAATCTATTTGACAAAATATCTTTAAATGTAAAATTTGTCAGAAAACCGCTTCTCACAATAAATTTTCACAAACACCAAAGTCAAAGAAACTGTTTTATATTATTATTATTTTTTTATTACATCCCAGGAAATTTTAAAATTCCCGCAGCGGGAAAATCCGGGGAAAACTCATACTTGCAATACAAACTAGAGACCTGCGTAAATAGTCTTGAAATGTAAATACGTCTTCTTTTTTAAATGTATTCTCGTGGCTGCATTATACTAAACCAATAATAAATGCTGTCGTATTATAAGCAAAGCACGATAGATGCATTGGTGTTCGTGTATATGAGTGCTAACAAGCAATGCCGTGAAGACTTCTTGTTATGAACAAACAATCAACAAAAGTAGTGTTGATGCGTGTTATTTTACATCCCTGTTGCTAATTTTTGGAGTAGTTACGTTTTGGAACAGTTATATACTAGTTATAAGGAAACAGAACTAACAGCATGTTTATAGAACACGTCACAATCAAGACACGCACGAATGGCACACGCACGAATACGTAAGAATTTGCATTTGTAGAACACGTTAATTTTTTTTTCGTCCGTCTTACGTCGTGTGGCGCTTTAGCAATTTAGTGCCAAATCACAGTGTTGGCTTTCTGTAAATAATTTTTATTTGTTTACATTTTGTCATATAAAATTTGTATTTTTGTTATTAAAAAAGGTAACCCTTTTTGACGGCAACATGCAAGTATGTAAGTTAGAGAATTCTTTGTTGAAATCTCTTAAAAAAAAAGGTTTTTATTTATTATGTCCTTCTTTTTTATTATTTATTATTTTTTAGTTGCGACGTAATCGCAACTTGCGAGTTTAATGACAAGATTAAAACTAAACTAATTACAATTTTAATATTGACTTAAATACTAATTATTATTTCAATTTTAGTGGCGTGATATACTTCTTTGGAAATTGATTATTACTGTAGATCAAATTCTCTAGAATTTAGTTGTCGCTGCAGGTGTGAAAAGTCAATAATAATTATCTGGAAATGTGGCTGCATGTGTTGGCGTGTGCCGGAAGTTTATGTTGCAATATGTTGGCAAGTTGTTGAAATTATTTAGGTAAAGCAAAAGTGATTAGTGGACACTTTTGCTTTTGTGGGAAAAATTTCATATTTACAGTGTGTAACATTTGTGGTGTTAACTCCTCCCTTCTTAAATCGATTGTCCTCAAGCGAACTATGGATATGACAGGTTGGAGAAACTCACGTAGGTTGGTTGGTTTGTATCCAAATATTTTTCGACAGGTAGTGTAGTAATGGGTGGCTGTTTCGTGATGATTTTTAGTTGGTTTTTCCTCCAAAACTGGTATAGGATTATGATGATGAAAGTTATGATTGTGATAGCACTAATTGATACTGTTCCCGATGTTATTGTAATAATGTTTAGTTTGCTTATTTTCTTTGTATTATTGATGTGTAGTTCGTTTAGTGATTCTAGTGATGGTACATCTATATGGTGTCTGTTGAATGGATTTGGCTGGAGAATACCTGGCATGGTCTCTAAGGGAATGGCTTCGAAGTTACTGTATGTTTTCTCATTTACTTTAATTGTAGAATTGTAAAAGTTAATAAGATGAGTTCCTGTTATATTTTTTGTTTCTGAGTTGATTTCAATACTTCCATTAAAGTTGTTTAGCAGAAGCACGCATATTTTAACTTCTTCTACTCGTGGTATATGATGTCCGTTGGTGGTAGTGCAGGTAGAGTTAAAACCATTTATAATTCTGACTATACAGGTATCATTACTTAAGTCTATGATTTGATTATTGTTACATATCTTAATTCTATTATAATCGTTACATTGCTTTTCAATTCCATATATTTTACTTTTAAATTTTAATATTTCTGAAAAATCTATTTTAATTACAATATTTTCTTTGCTTACAACGGGTTTTAGCATTATTTTTTTAAAAGTTACTTGTGATGTTAGTGGAATTTTTATCATATAAACAATTGTCATTTCGTTACTTAGTACATTTACTTCGGATAATTCTAATGCTTCTTCTGCATTATTGAATGGCATTTTTTCTTCGCTTAATTTTTGTATAGCTAGTTTAATTTCTTCTTCATTGAGTAGCACTGAATTTACAATTTTATTTTTTGCCCATTGTATTGCGTATCTAATGTTAATAAGTTCTTCTTTTACCAATCTAATCTTATTCTGTAGGTTAATAATTATTTCTTGTATGCCATTATATTCTTTACTTATACTATTAGCTATTAGAGTTAAGTTATTTAATCTTTCATTAAAAAGTCTATTGATCACCACCTGATCATTATTATTATCATTTAATCTTAGCAAATTCCTATTAATTATTTCTAAATCTTCGTGATCCGGTGATCCTGCAATATACTTCCATACCGTTCCTAAAGCATTTATTGATTTTTTTTGTCGTTGGTGCTTAGAAGGTTTTAGTGTTTGTAGTATGTCCATGGTCTGCTGAGTTTCTTGTTTCAAAATTGGAAAAAGAATATTGTTTTTTGGAATCTGGGTGTCTATGTAATTGTAGGTATCTGTCAGAAAGTTTTCATATTTGTCGAGTTTAATTAGATCAATTAGTCTGAATGTCCCGTCTTGAATCTTTGCTGGTCCGTTATTGATAGTAACTATTTGTGCTGTACTATAGTCAAATACTTGTACGTTTGTAGCTTGTCCTTGTGTCATAAAAATAAGTATCATAATTGATGTCAAATACGTTTCCATTGTAAATCTTAAAAGAGAAAAAAAAAGAAAAAAAATCATGTCTAACTCTTTATGTTACTCTTGTGAACTACTCGATTTGTTTCTGTCACGATTGTCGTCGTGTAATTTTCCTTAACTATTTCCTTCTTAAACCTGGGAGTTAATTTTGTTCCTAACCGTTGGTCAATTTTTACGTAAACAATTTCTCCTGGGGCATAGGTTCTTGGTTCCTTTCTTTTTTTATTATGATAGCGCAGATCCCTATCCTGTACTCCTTTGAGTTTTGCAATATTATCTTTCCTTGCTTCCTCAAATTGTTTGGGGTCTGTGCTGACTGTTCTACCGAAGAATATTTCTAACGGTCTTTTACCAGTGGCAGAGTGCACTGAATAATTATATTCATAAACTGAGCGGTCCAAGAGTTCCTCAAATGTGTTATGTGTCCGTTCCTTTTTTAAACATCTCATTATTTCTGATAATGTCGAATGGAATCTTTCTATTTGACCATTTACGGAGCTTTTATAGGGTGGAGATTTGAATATCTGTATACTCAATTGGTCCCTTACCATGAATACTATTGATGCAGAATTTAGCGACTTTTCATTGTCTATAACGATAGCCTTGGGTATGCCAAAAGAAAATAATATCTTGCGAAGGGGTTCCTTAATATCTTCTACTGATCGGGATTTCACTATAAGAGCTTGTGCATACTTAGAAAATTTATCTATGGCAGTTAAAACTAGCTTATTACCAGTTTTGTATAAGTCTATGTGCAATGTGTGACCGGGGTGTGTTGGAATAGGCGTTTTCCTAATCTCTGGTTGATTTGGCCGACGGTCATATTTACTTTCTCTACAAGTTGTACATTGCTTAACGATTTGTTTAATTTTTCTTGCCATAGCAGGGAAGTAGAATCTTTCTAAGATTTGAAATTTATTTTCCCTGCAGTTTCTATGGGCTCTGTTATGTGTTCTCACTATTATATCTTCCTGTTCCTGGTTATTTATTATATCTTCTACTTGAAGCTGGGTGAACCTAACTTTGTATCTACTAAAATGTAGTGGGTATATTTGTTGAATTTTACCCATTATATTTTCAGATGTCTTAATGCAGTTTATGACAGACGGGTTGAGATATCGTCGTAGAATATCTATTAACTTTTGTTCGGAATAGAATGGTTCGGTAATTATATGTCGATGATAAGTGGGAAAGATTATTTTAAACTGGTACGCGGAAGTTGTACCTATGTTGAGGAATAATTGGTTTTTAAATGCGTTAATGGGGATCTCTACACTAGGTATTAGTCCATGTGACGAACTTTCATCTGAATTTGTTGCTATTGACAATGTGTGCATTAATTATTCTTGTGGAGGTATTCTAGATAAAGCGTCTGCTACTACATTCATTTTGCCTGGCTTGTAGTGTAATTCGTAATTGTATTCTTCAAGAATCGACTTCCACCTTTTCATTTTGCTATTATTGTTCTTGTTACTGAGGGCGTACGTGAGTGGTTGGTGGTCTGTAAAAATTTTTACTTTGGCTGAACCATACAAGTAATTTCTTAGTGAGTTCAAGGCCCATATGATGGCCAGCATCTCTTTCTCATTGGCAGCATAATGCTCCTCCGCCTTTTTGAGTGTTCTAGATATAAAAGATATTGGTCTATCGTTTTGAGATAGGACTGCTCCGACTGCAAAGTTGGAAGCGTCTGTTACCAATTCGAAATCTTTCTAATAATCTGGATAAGCGAGCACAATTTCTTCGGAAATAAGTGAGTTCTTAATTTTCCTGAAGGATTCTACGGCTTCTTTGCTTAACACGATTTTCACATTTGCGGATTTATTTTTGGGGATTCTTCCTCCCTCCCCTCTTAAAAGGGATGTCAGGGGTTTCGCGATTTTAGCATAATCTTTTATAAACCTGCGATAGTACCCTGACATACCAAGAAAACTTCGGAGTTCCTTTAATGATTTTGGTTGTGGAAAGTCCGCGATGGCCTCCACTTTTGCAGGGCTGGTTTTTATACCATTAGCGGATATCACGTGACCTAAAAATTCTACTTTTTCTTCGAAAAATTTACATTTTCCTAACTGGACCTTCATATTTGCATCCTCTAGAATTCTAAATATTTGTTGAATATGAGAGAAATGTTCTTCCTCTGTCTTGCTAAAAATAATTATGTCATCTATGTAGACATAACAGCATTTTCCAATATGTTCTCTTAATATATCGTCAAGAGCACGTTGAAAAATAGAAGGCGCATTTTTCAGGCCGAATGGTAATCGTGTAAATTCGTATTTACCATTGTTAATGGAGAAGGCAGTCTTCTCTATGTCAGATTTTTTCAATGGAATCTGGTGAAAACCACTTTTAAGATCTAGAACAGAAAAATAGTTACTGTTCCCAAGTTGAGATATTACCTCGGATATCTCTGGAATAGGATATTTGTCCGCAATTGTAACTGCGTTTAGTTTCCTGTAGTCTATTACCATTCGATATTGCTTATTTCCTGTCGCATCTGCTTTCTTTGGTACAATCCACACAGGTGAATTGTATGGGGATCTAGATGGTCGTATGATGCCATCGTTCATAAGACTTCCTACCTGCTTTTCTACTTCAGATTTCAAGGATGCGGGATAAGGGTAGGATTTGGTATACACTGGAGTGCTTGTTGTGGTTCTAATTTCTCCCACAACTTTTGTGGTATATGTTAGTCTTTCATTGGGTTCTGCGAACAATTTTGGAAATTTCTTTGTAATAGCGTTCATAGTCTTTTTTTGTTGAGACGATACTTTATTCATCTCTAAATTATTTACTGTTGCAGAGGAAAGTTGTTTAATACTTAGTTTTCTTCCATTTCCCAGTGTCATATACCCATCGCCTGTATGGATTATGACTTGCAATTCCCTGAGGGTATCGTTTCCCAGGATACCATCAAATGTTTTAAGGGAAGGCATTAAAAAGAATTTAATTTCGTGATTTATGTTAAAAAGTTTTACCATAGTGTGTTCAGTAATTTTAATATCACCTACAACGGATTTCGCGTACAATGATGCTTCATTTTTAATTTTTTTCTTTGCCAGATGTGGCTGGAGATAATTTTTGCTTGATCCCGTATCTATTAAAAATTTCAAAATATCTCCGCTCTCCGTTCTAACCTCAAAATAAGGCAACGAAGAGCTTATTAGGCTAAAAAATGGATGTCTGTTGGTTCTATGTATTCTTTATTGGGTGGTTCTGGTTGCACCTGCTCAGTGTCAATATGGAAGGTTCTTTGCAACATCTTTTGTTGAGGATATGAAGTTGAACCTGGTCTTTTTCCTTGCTGGGGTCTATTTATGTAATTTATATGCCGGGAATGCATACTTTGGTCCACGTCCATAGGTTCTGGTCGTGTTTGGGGCTTAGGTGGTCTCGGTGGATTATTTTGGTTGAAAACTTGTTCTCTAGGTTGCCAAATTGGTTGGCTAGTTTGCGGTATATGAGCTAAATGAGGGTAGAATTTTTGTCTGTCTGTTTTTCCAAAGTTGAGCCTTGGAGGTACTTGCTGTGGTGTGATTCTCTTTGTATTGTGAGCATGGTTTGCTCTAAAATTCTGATTTTGAAGTTTTAGGCAAAGATAGAGGGCTTGTGGTAAATCCACTGGCTCCCTTATTCCTAGTAGACGAGGTAATTCTCCATTTAGACCGCTAATAAAGGTATCTAGGGCCTTTTCCCTGTATGATTTTGTAATTAGGTTGAGTGATTCATTACTCATTTCTGAACATCCTATCTTATTTAATATTAGCGAGAGGTGAGTGTATACTCTCTGATAAAAGTCTTGTATGGTTTGGTTACCTTGAATTAGAGTAGTCATTTGGTATTCTAATGTTGACAAGTCTCGCTTGTCACCGTAATGAGCAGTTAAGCACTGCGGAATAGCCTGCCAATTCAATGGTGTGTTATACGATTCTAATGCTATGTCGGCATTTCCTACAATTTTATTTCTAACTACACTGAGTATACCATAGTATTTAGGTGTTCCCCTCAGTGGTTGGTATATTTCTAAAATCCTATCCACGCTTTTTTTCCATGAGTTATATTCTCCTGGGTGACCTGCAAATTCTTTCAAACATTTTACTACGTCCGGAATCTTGTCTATGTCATTGAGATTATTTCTATGTCTCTCTTCAATCTGTTGGTCACTAATATTTTGTGTATTTGTGTCAGGGCTTAAGGCCACCTGAACCATTTGCAGTCCCTGTTGTCTAAAAATGTTTGTGACAACAGTTGAAATGAGAGTCGTTAAGTCGTCCATGTTCATTTGAGTGTTTTGGGAAGTACTTGCAGGAATGACGGGTGGTCGGATCAAATTATTTGGGTTTGACATTTTTATTGTGTTTTCAACTTATATTAACAAAAAAAAAAGTTATGCTTCTAGATTGTATAATTTTTTATAAGTTTTAGTTTCTGGGTTATATATTTTAGCTTTTAGTATATACCTTACTCTATGCCTGATTTCCTTTTTGTAGTTCTCTTTGGTTTTCTCCGTTACTATCACCCATTGTTTTAGCTTCCTCGATTATGGGTAGCACTCCAAAAGAAGATACCCCTTTAAATTTTATTTCCTCTGTTTGTGTGTCTTCTGGTAGCATATTTAGCTGTTCTTTGGTACTAATGCGGGCTGGTACGTAATACCATTCGTTTTGCCGTAGCTACTAAGAGGCCGTACATTAGATTTGTAGAGTTTTTTCTGTTTGAAGTAATTTTTTTTTTAGCTGCTCGCTCTTTACGAATTATTGTTCTTTTTTTTCAGGATCGTTTTTATTTCAATTTTAACTTTAATTTCCACTTTTAATTTAATTTTAGAGTCACTTTCACTTCCACTTTTTGTGTATTTGCGGTATCCTTACTTGTCTTTTTCAGGATTTTTTTCGCGACGTTTACTATTTGTTTTAGTAATTTTTTTATGCTCGGGCGCCAGTTAGAGAATTCTTTGTTGAAATCTCTTTAAAAAAAAAAGGTTTTTATTTATTATGTCCTTCTTTTTTATTATTTATTATTTTTTAGTTGCGACGTAATCGCAACTTGCGAGTTTAATAACAAGATTAAAACTAAACTAATTACAATTTTAATATTGACTTAAATACTAATTATTATTTCAATTTCCCAATAGTGGCGTGATCCAATTCTTCAGAATTTTGGGTGCATGTGCCGGAAGTTCAATAAAGCTTTTGTTAGTGGCGTGATCTACTTCTTTGGAAATTGATTATTACTGTAGATCAAATTCTCTAGAATTTAGTCGTCGCTGCAGGTGTGAAAAGAAAAGTCAATAATAATTATCTGGAAATGTGGCTGCATGTGTTGGCGTGTGCCGGAAGTTTATGTTGCAATATGTTGGCAAGTTGTTGAAATTATTTAGGTAAAGCAAAAGTGATTAGTGGACACTTTTGCTTTTGTGGGAAAAATTTCATATTTACAGTGTGTAACATTTGAGGTGTTAACTTATATGTAAATAAAAAATTTTTATTTAAAAAAGAAATCTTTAACTTTATACACATATACAAATAATGAAATAGCATAAAATGAGCTATTATCTTGCAAGAAAAGAAAACGAATTTCCAAAAATAATAACTGTATTTTTTTTTTAAAGAGAAGTAACACTCAGGCAATTAATGCCTACTACTATTACTAGGTGTTACCTTCTTTAGGAAAATAATAGTGGTAGAGAAGACAGGTGGTGAAGGGAGAGATAGAGGAAAGCTTCATTCTTTTACAACTCTTCTTCTTGCACGTTTTTAATAATGCATTCTTGCAGCGCCTCTCTGATGTTAAATGAGGCGTATTAATTTTTTTGAAGCTGTGTTTTGAAGCCATTTCATTGATTATTTTACTTCGCTGATGATTATGCTATACAACGAAGGAGGGCGCTCTGATGTTACATTAGGATTAGTATCTCCTGAAGTCGGTATAGTTCAGTGACCAGTGACTATGCCTTCATCACTTGAACTTTCCTACAACAACTGATATAAGGAACACTAATGCACATCAGAAAAAATCCGTGGTGTTGTTATTTAATGACTGTTCGATACAGGGATTGAACCCAGGACCTTCGGTTTTGTAGTCAACGTGCTAACTACTTCAGCCAACGCCACCCTCTGGCTGTTGTCAACTTTATGCTCTAATTGCCACTTACAATAATAAAAAAACAAATAAAAATTTACTATTTGTAGCAACATTCACTTTTTTGCTGATACATCAATTTTATTTTATTTATTTCTTATAAAATTTTTAGTTTTTTCCACCGACGAATGTAATTTTGCATTCGTGCATTTTTTTTGTTTTTGTTTTGATAGCAGAAAACGCGTTATACAAACCCAAACAAACTGTAACTTGTTACCTTTTTTACAAAAATAAAATGACATTCGCGTTATACAACCGCAAACTTGATAAACGTCAGGTTTTATGCGCGTATTTTAGACATATTGGGTTCTATAAACATGCTGTAAGAAGCTTGATGAAATATCGGCTGAACTTCTCTACAAGCGACGCGCTGTCTCTCTAAGCAACATGAAAAAAAAAGAATTTTTGCCTGTGCAATATTTCCATTGTAAAATGGAATGCAGCAAGTGTGTGTGTGTATGTATGTGGTAAAATTTTTTGTAAAGGAATTTGAATGTCTTCTGCGTCATTACAAATCGATCAGTGTTTTAACTCTCAACAATATTTTATTTTGGCGGCGGATAAGTTTCATTTAAATTTAAATATGCAGTAAGTGTTTTTCATTGTTGAGTTTTTATGTTTTGAATGAATTGTTCTCGTTTTAGTTGAGATTTTTAATTAAATTTTAAAATTAATTTAAAAATTATATTGTTTTATTAGTAGAAAATAATTTCCCGAATTCGGTATATATTGGAGTAGTATACAACCGCATTGGGCGTAACTAGTATTAAACTATTTTATAGAATTCTGGTATAAAACTATTTTATAAAATAATAGTACAAAACTATCCATAACAGGCATTGATATAAACTAGTATACCAGCAACTAGTCATTCAACTAGTATGCAACTCTACACAAAACAACTAGTTTTGCTCCTATGACAACCCAATGTAAAAGTCGATAGTTCGTTGTATGAAAAAAAAAACAGATGTGCAACCAGTCTGAATTCAAAAGCAACTAGTATGTTTCTGACCAACTGGTATGTTTCTGCAGGGATATTGTACGTTTGAGTGTGTGTGTGTAAGATGTAGATGCTAAGCTATTATGTGTTTAAGGGAGGTTTTTTTAAAGCAAGCATACACAACTAATGTAAATGCATGTGAACGTTTGCATGTGCACAGAAAAATAAAAGAGCATACACACACAGTGTAAAGCATTTGAAATAAACCTCATGTCTTGAAAGTTCTTATAAATGGTCTTGTGCAGGACTTTAATACAAAACTTTACAAAAACGAAAAATAAAAGAGAAAAATTAGGTACTGAAAATTAAAGAAATTAAGCAACTATTCGCCATATTTGTTAAACACCTTAAATAAAAATATAAAAAATATGTAACATCCCTGTAGGAAATGTCACTAGTGAATCAGTACTGATTCACTTTTGACTGTTGCCACCAGCGATGACAACTATTTATAACCCAAACGCGCTATTCCCCTTTTCAAAACGCGCTAGAACGCGCTAAGTTACAGAATTGTAAACTATTTATAGCCAAAACGCGCTATTTTCTGACGCGCTAAATTAGATTTTAATAAAAGTCGATGTATGTATTCTATGATTTTCATTAATGACAACGTATGTAATATATTTCACTCCGCGTTTATGATAACAAATTGTTTCATTTTTGTAATGCTTTTTAGAGAGTTCTAGGAAATTTTTGAAAAATATGGACGCATGTACATAATATTTTTCTAAAACAACAACACAACTTCCACCTTTTTAGCTCTTTCAGATTTTACAATCGAAATTATATCCTAAATAACTAAAATCATTTAATACAGGAACAGAATCGCCTTCCAAATAATCGAAATCTTTAGCTTTTCTTTTAATTTTACTTGTCAAACTTTGTAAAATACGTTTTTAATTCTAACCAAATTTGAGGGAATTTTTTTGCTACAGCTGCATCATTAACTAATTAAAAATTTTTTATCAGAATTTTGGATACTAGAAAATTTTTAAATTTATTTAAAAAAAAGTTAAAAAATATTGAACTGAAATGATGGGATTGATTTTCTTTAAAACGCGCTAATTTAGCGCATTTTTTATTAAACGCGCTAAGATGGAAAAAAGCGCGTTTGCCATAGTTAAAACGCGCTAATTCTAGCGCGAAACGCGCTAAATTGGCATCGCTGGTTGCCACTACTAATGAGTTATTATACCCCAGACAATGATTTTTGCCATATAGTACATTTAACATGTGCGTGTCATTGAAAAGCAACTACTGACATTAGTACTACTAGTTAGATAGTTCTTTAGGGACCGTATGAATACATTGTAAACAGATACTCACTACTAAATTTTATTAATTCCAGTATACAGTTTTGATAATGAAACTGCATAATTTGTTCACATTCGGCAGTGATGGTATTTTGGTGCGTTTGGGTATGTTTTGGTGCTTTTTGCCTCTTCATAAAGGCGAAATTTTGGTTAATACCCTTTTTTAAAAAGCGGGTAGTTACAGTGCTTTTTAACAATTTCTCACAGTGCTTTTGGTGCTTTTTGATGCTAATAGCAGCATCTTTTGACTGAGCCTTCTTAAATTGATTTTAATGACAACAATGGAAACTATGTTAAAAAAATTTAAAAAACTTTTCATAACTGGGATTAAAAAATTAAAATTTTTCTTGCAAAATAGAAGTAACTGGAAAGTACCATATAATCGTCTGCATAATAATTGATTGATCATCCTAGAACAACTGATAGCATGGGTTGTCAATAGCAGTCAGTTGTTTTAGACAACGGGTAGCCATGTCCCAATTTTTTGGTATCGTATTGACGTGCTGTCAATGTTGACAACTGGAATAAGGGTGAATATCGCAAAAAACAAAAACTTTCAAGTTAGTTAAGAAAAAAGTATTGCTTTTAATGCATTTTGTATGTGCAAATGATTTTTCAGTAACTTCTTTATCCTAATCTAGGCCTAAGCTTCACTTACCAAATGACTAACACTGATCATATAACCACTAATATTTTGAATAATTAATATTAAATATTTTGAGGCAAAAACTTGAAATTATATTATGAGGTTTTACACCCCAAACTCTCCTTTTTTTAAATGGCTTATACCATGTTCACACTTATGGTTTTAAACGTGTGTAAGGCAAGTGTTTTAAAAAACAAAACACAACCGTTCACATTACATATGAGATGTTTAAGGTTCACGTTTCGTGAGTAAAGTATTGTATTTACATTACGAGCAATTATGCTTTCTTATTAGTTTATTAGTTTTAAACAACAAATGTTTTTGTAAATAATTGAGTATTTTTTAACCAATGACTTGTTTACCAAATAATTTTTCACGCGACGCCATTTAATAACAAAACAAAGTTGACAGAGTTATCAAAAAACAGACTGAACATACTCCATTTACGTGTTTAAGGAAGTGTTTAAATTTAAAACACGGTTTTTGAGATGTTTAACAAAACAAGTCAATGTATGGTAAAACATCTCAAAATCGTCGTGTTTAAGCTCTTAAATACGAATAAGGTGTTAAACACGTGTGAACATAGTATAAATGTATTAAAATTAAAAAAAAATTTTGGTGCTTCTTTACTCTCTGTTTTGTATTTTTTTGCGCTTTTTACCCTTTTGGCAACAGTTTAATTTGCTCTTGCTCTTCGTAGAGATATCATCACTGCATTTTGGTGTTTTTTAAAACAAATACAAATCTAAAAAATTTAACTTATGCATAATTTTTATTTTTTTTAATACATGATTTTTATTTATTGTATCTTCATATATGAACTAACAATAAGTATTCAAATCTTAAATCTAAAAATATAATTAGGCCCGACCAGTGTCGGACATAAGCTTAGTAATAGTTATATATAATACATAAGTAGTGATAATCAAAAGGAAAAAAAAAATAAAAAATAAAAGTATTTTCAAGAAGTCCCATCTGGAGTGCTGTGAATAAGACCCCTTGTGTCCCTCTTTTTTAGGCGGATGTGTCCAGAAAACTTCAAGATATTACGAGCAAGCGGATTAGGATGTGACTCGAGTTTTTTTTTAATATTTGCCTGCGTATTTTGCAATTTCTTCAGTCACTAGTGGCATATTTAAATCACGATGTATATTTGAATTTTTTATATACCATGGAGCCGATGTTATTAGCCTTCGTTGGATTCTCTCGACATTAGAAGCTGAAGCAGTACCCCAAAGCTGAATTCCGTAGCACCATATAGGTTTTAAGAGCGACTTGTATATTAAAAGTTTACAATCTAGGGTGAGGGTTGAATTTCTACCAACCAGCCAATGTATCTGAGTTAGTTTAAGTTTCATTTGTGTTAGCTTAGAGTCAATGTGGTATTTCCATGTGAGCGTTCGATCAAGATGTATACCAAGGTATTTCACATGTAAGTTTTGAGGAACAATTTGATTATTGATTGTAACGGGGGAACAAGTGTCTTTTCTTAAGGTAAATGTTACCTGAGCACACTTCTGTTCGTTTACCTTTATTCTCCACATGTTTAACCATAGTTCTAGCTGAGTAATATGTTGCTGAAGATATCGGGAAGCCTCGTGACGGTTTTCGTGCATACTAAGGCAGGCTGTATCATCGGCAAACGTAGATGTATGGATATTGCTGCTCAAAGGCATATCACAAGTATAAATCAAATATATAACTGGCCCCAGTATACTCCCCTGTGGCACACCGGATGAGATTATTTCAGACGTATTCATAAAGTCTCCTTCCACAACAGTGAACTTACGGGCAATAATGTAACTTTCCAGCAGATTTAGAATGTTTAATGGTAAGTAAGTCTTTAATTTTAAATTAGGCCTTCATGCCACACTTTATCAAATGCCTGCGAAACGTCAATGAACAGCGCAAAGCAATTCTTTTTTCTTCAAAAGTTTTTCTATAAATTGAACCAATCTATGAGTTCATTCAATGGTGCTATGCTGACTTCTAAATCTAAATTGATGATCCGGCATGCACTCATTATCAGTTAGAATTGGGGACAATCTTATCATGAGTATCTTTTCAAAGGGCTTTGACATTGTTGACAGTAAACTTATTGGCCTATATGACTCCGCTTTGGTAAGATCTTTGCCCTGCTTTGGAATCATTTGAACCTTGGCAAGCTTCCAGCTGTTTGGATAATACTCCAGTCGTAAAATAGCGTTTAAAATGAATAACAGGATTCTAATAGCTATACGAGGCAACTTCATCAACATCTGGTTACTAATTCCATCAATACACGGAGCTTTTTTAGGGTTGAGTTCTGCAATTATTTTTTGTACATCACGCGTCTTAAATTTTATTGGTCGAGAGGGTAGCGCAACTACATTTGGCAAATCAACAGCACCAGTACATGTGTTTGGGGGGTAAATACGGATTTTAAATGCTCACCAAATATTTTACCTTTTTCAGTATCGCTTCTTGCCCAACCTCCTGTAGATGCGCGCAGAGGTGGTTTAAACTCAACTGGTGTTTTAAGCTTTCTACCAGCACGCCACAAAGAGTAATTAGATGCTGGTGTGACATCAAGACTGTTGCGTTTACAACTGTGTAAAAGTTTGAGCACCAAAGAATTCCTTTGGAGCTCAGAGTGTGTGTTTTTTTGTTTTGTTTTTATTTGTTTTTAGCCCAGGTAGAATCACCATGTGCTAATATGAATTGAAGTGAAGTCTTAGTAGAAGCACTAAGACTAGTCTAGCAATCAAGAAAGTTAATTTTTGTTTGCCATAATTTCTTTATTTTTCCCAGTCTTTTATACAATTTCATACGTCTATATTAAAATTACTAGCAATGTACATTTTCAGCACTTGTCATAAAGCCTGACTTTGCATTTTATGAATTATTGTAATACTACTCTTAAAGGTAAATGACTGAATTAATTGTATGAGTATAAAAATATCTAAAGGTAAATGACTGATTGCAATATGAAACTTATTAATTTGTAAATAAAAATTGGTTAATGAACTTAGAATACAACATAAGCAGAAATTACATTAAATATTAATTTATAACAAACCATTGGTTAAATGAACTTAAAATACTACATAAACAAAATTTCATATTTATAATAAAAAAAAGGGAAGGTATTCCTTTAAAAATGCATACAACTTCTAATAATAATAAAAGTAATTATGTATGTATTAACATTCTCCGCCGCGTTGACCAGTCAGCGAAAACCTGTAGTGTTAAACTTCAGAAATAGGATGACGTGGTGTTGGCCTTGGAGGTGCCGGTGTTAGGTTGACTGAGGCAGTTTTGTTGCATTTGATTCGAAATTACCAGGCAGTTAGTGTTAAGATTATGAGTAGCGATAGAAGTAGAGCAAAAAAGCCTATGTTTGGATGATGAATTGCTGGCTGATATATTTCAAGTGAAGAATTCTCAATGTGCCTAAGTTGTTTTTGAATATCGGTAAGCTGGTCCAATTTGGTATCCAAGACGAGGTTTGGTTCTAATATTTTCTTAACTTCAGAGGGTTTTCCTATTGAGGTGATATTACCAAATGTTGCATAGGAGTTGCGTAAAGTAGTGACACTAGTTTCGTGTCCACGAATGGTAAGAAATTTTCCTTTTATTATACAAGCTGAGTTCATGGTCATTATACCATAAGTCTTGACCTGTATATGTATGATATCATTGCCGCAGACTGCAGTTAGTTCTATAGGTGTTGTTGTTGCATACAGCCATTGGTTTACGTTGTGCAATGGAATAAAAGAGATATTGTTCTGGATATAGCCAAAATTACAATCAGGGGATGTTTTGTTGTTGAAGAGAGCAATTTCACAAGAATAACTGCCGGAATCTTTGGCCATTTGTATTTGCAATGCTGGACAAATGTATATGTCGACTATGACTACAGTACATTTATTGAATTGAAGTATGTTTAGTGCCAGGTATTCATCGCGGTGGTTATTAACAGCAAGATATTTAATGTCAGTTGTTGTGACAATGGTCATATTGTTTATTTGTGTGGGTATTGCAATGACCTTGTAAAGTTCAAATTTTCCTTGGTCCACCAATGGTAACTCAATAACGAAAATTACATTTGTGTTAGTTACTGTGCCTTTAACGTTCATAATTTTGTATAGTTCTAGCAAGTCGGTGTCTTCAACTGGTAATGTATGGCCTATAGGAAGGTGTCCTTTAATTTTAGCAATTTCCGATCTTAACTGTTTTGGTGTAAGGATAAGTGGGCTTATATTGCCATGGTTCGTATGCGTGAGGGCAGCGACCAGCTCTGTTTCAATTCTTTGTAAATCTGAGGCAAGTGTATTTAATTGAATTGCCAGAGACATTAGATTTTGGATTTGTCGTAGATTTGAATTCTCATTTTTAACTTTATTTAGATCTTGATAGATGGTTTTCTTAAGTTCTAAAAAGTGCACTTTAGTATTGTTCTCGCTTTGCTTAAGAATGTTAATGGTAGAATCTATTACTGAAGTTTGATTTTTTAGTAACAGATGTAGATACTCTTCATTTTGCTTTACATTAGTTATAGTTTGAGCCATTTGCTCTGCGTAATCTGAGTCCAGGACTCCAAATAGAGCATGGGCCATATTTCCAACGATATCGAGTGTAGCTCTCCGGTTTCTTTTTGAGATTAAAAGGTCTGATTCTTGAATAAGATTGTCCCAAGTATGTTGAAGTTGAATGGAAAGCATCTCACATGATTCAAAGGCTACCGATTGCTTGCAGAGCCTTGAAAATGATGTTATACCTACTTCAAGAACCTTATTCCTATCCCAAATTGGTGTTAAATCGTAGTATATAATGAATTTCCAGGTAGCTGTCATCAATTTTGTCGAGCCCATGCCTTCGAAATATAATCCTGGATTGGAAGAAAATTCTGTAACATTGATTGGAGAGGCTAATATTATCGGCAGCAGAAGGAGTGAAACAAAAAGCATATTAAAAACTCCCAGTGAGGCATATGACACTACCTTTCGTTTTGGCTCTATAATGTTAACTTCCCCTGAGCCTTGCCTCTTTTGTGACTTTGAGTTGTCATATCCGGAATGTTCTGTGAGGGAGTCGTTGAACAACGGTGCAAGTCTGTGTATTGGCCTCTTGAAAATTCCCTTCGCTGTTTTGACGTCGCATACCCTGATAAGTCCATCATCTCCTGTGTAAATGCGGTTGATTCTACCCAGTGGCCATTGGAGCACTGGAGTATTATCTTCCTTGAGGATAACAAGCATGCCTTCAATGACGTTCGGTGAAGTAGACTTCCATTTCCCCCTTTGCTGTAGCTCATGTAAATAGTTTTGAGTCCACTCCTTCCAGAATTTATGTTTGATTTCTGAAGTTATTTTCCATCTTGCATCTAATGATATGCTTGGGGGTTGCGCATTTACATCTACTGCTGAAGTCAAGGGTTCCCCTACTAAAAAGTGGCCTGGGGTAATAGCTTCAAGATCATCGTAGCTTGATGAGAGAGGGATCAATGGCCGTGAATTTAAGATTGCTTCTATTTCAACCACTATTGTTTCCAATTCTTCATATGTAAGTGATGCAGCTGACACACTTCTCAGTAAAAGGTGCTTGGCGGATTTGACAGCCGCTTCCCAAAGTCCACCAAAGTGAGGGGCTCTTGGTGGAATGAATGTAAAATTTATTGACTGATTGCTGCATACTCGTGTAATCTTGCGCTGATTGAGAATAGATTGATTCTTTTAATTCAGTAATTTTATTGTTTGCTCCCACGAAGTTAGTAGCATTGTCGCAATACAAAGTCTTCTGCTGATGAAACGTCGTAGTGCGCCTATGAATGCTTCTGTAGACAGATTTGATACTACTTCCATGTGAATGGCCTTAGTCGCGAAGCAACAAAATACTGCGATATAGGCCTTGTCTGGCCTTTTGCCCCTGATCTTATGATGGATCCATATTGGGCCAAAATAATCCACTCCTGTGGTTATGAAAGGACGTGCTGGGGTTACTCTATCTGCCGGAAGGTTTCCCATTAATTGTTTGAAAAGCACCGGCCTAGCTTTAGTGCATCGTATGCATTTGTGGACGGTACTTCGTGCCAGTGATTTCCCGTTTGTAATCCAGAACTGTGACCTGGATGCTGCCAACAATGACTGTGGGCCACAATGACGATTCTCTTCGTGTAGCTTGTGCACCAATAACTTTGTCATAGGGTAATTATGAGTTAAAATCGCAGGATGTTTTGCCTTGAACGATAATGTTGACTGCTCCAAACGACCACCCACGCGCATTATCTGATGCTCATCCATGAATAGGTTTAAGGAGGCCAAGGGACTTGATTTATGTACAGGTGTTTGATGTGATAGCCTTTCTAGTTCTTCCCCAAACTCTGCGGCTTGGATGATCTTGATGATAATGTTTAGAGCTTCTTCTAATTCTTTCTAATTCGAATGCATCAAGTTCCCTTTTGGTTGACCGATAAATATTTGTAGTTTTGGAATTTCTAATAAATCTCAACACATAACCAATTGTGTGTTGAAGAGTTCTAAATGAGTTCCGGTGGTTTATCTGATTTATAATGTCTGCATAATTTTGCTGCAAGGCGGTTATTTTTAGAACATGCTTCGTCAACTTACGTTCTTCATCGCAAGGTGTCTCAATTGCTTGTGAAGATGAGGTTGTCCATTCACTCCGTTGTCCCGAAAGAAATAGAGGGCCATAAAACCACATTGAATGTTGTGATAGGTTTTCGGGTGCTATTCCTCGAGATATTGCGTCGGCTGGATTTTCTTTAGAACTAACGTGTCGCCATTGATTTGAATCGCTTAGACCTTGAATTTTAGTTATCCTGTTTGCTACAAAGGTGTGAAAGGATGCTGCTGACGAGTTTATCCAAGCAAGAACAATTTTTGAGTCCGACCAAAAAAAGTTTGCTATATTTTGCAGACGAAGATCTTCTTTTACCCTACTTGTTAGTTCAACACCTAATACCGCGGCGCATAATTCCAAGCGAGGCAACGTTTGCCTTTTTATGGGTGCTACTCGCGACTTGGCACATAGCAGTCTGGTTAAAACAGTTTTGTCTTTATATGTTGAACGAATGTAGATTGCTGCTCCATAGGCTCGTTCAGATGCATCGACAAACGTATGAATTTCTGTAGAGACTGGGTTTCCGTGTTTTAATACGAATCTCTCTATTTTTATTTTGTTTAGGGTTTCTATATTTGTGCGAAATTTATTCCATTCATTCTGAAGATTTATGGGTAACTCGTCATCCCATGAAAGCAGTAATTGCCACAGCTCTTGCAAAAATATCTTGGCTCGTACAACTACCGGCCCAAAAATCCCTAGAGGATCAAAGATTTTGGCTAGCTCTGAACTGACTATTCTTTTTGTTACCCTTGTGGCCGTTGACTTTTGAACCGCTGGATGTTTTAGCTGATGCGTCAAAAACTACTCTTAGTTTTGTGGTTGAGCTGTCAGGTTTCAGTACGCAGTGGTGAAGCATAACGTAATGTAAATTAGGAATGTCGTCTTCTTGTATTTCTTCCATGTGCCCCAAGTCTTCGTACTCCTGCATGAATTTGTTGTATCCTGTTCTAAGATCAGGATTAAGGTTCAATCGTTTTTCCAATGCTAAAAATCGATTGAATGCCATTGTTTTGGAACTTCCGAGAACGGAAGGATTTTCTGCGAATGGTAGGCGCACAATGAATCTCCCATTCTCGTTTCTTTTTACGTTTTGTGTAAAATGATCCTCACATCGTTTCTCAGCCAAAGATAGTGCTCGTTCTGTGTTATTCGTGTCTTCAAGCTTCCAGAATTTTTCAATTAACTGGTTTGTTGTTTGCTCTTCTGGGGTAAACATTGCACAAGTTACCAAGTTGCCGTTTCTTTCTCGTAATTTACCCGTGACGATCCAACCCAAAGCTGTGTTTTGCAGAATTGGCAGTTTTTGATTGATCTTTATTTGTTGTGGGCGCATCAATTCATGGTAAAATTCTGCTCCGAGCAATATGTCAATTTTATCCATTTGATTGAAACATGGATCAGCTAATTTAATATTTTCAGGAAGATTCCAATCTGACGTGTCGAAAGAATTTGTAGGCTGAGGTGGTACAATGGTTGGAAGAACAAATGCTTCGATTCTGGTGGCATAGCTGCCTGAATATGCATGTAGTTCTATATTGATTCGTTGGGATACGTTTTGAACTTTACGGCCAATTCCTTCAATGCGCAATGAAGAGTTTGAGGAATTCAAGGACAGTTTGTTCAATACGCGGGTTGTAACCAAATTGACTTGTGATCCAGAATCAGTGGCTAGTAATACGTAAGTGTTGTCGATGACTTGTTTGTTTGTTGTAGCGACGATTGGCTTATTTTCATTCGATACAGACGCTAGTTTTTGTGTTCCTTCTGCCGAAATTCCTCTTGCTAATTCTAAGTGCAACAATGTGTTGTGTCTTTTTGTGCACTTTGAGCAAGACCGTGACGTGCATGCTTTGGCAGCATGATCTGACTTAAAGCAGTTCACGCAAAGCTTCTTTTTTTGTGTCCATTGTAGTCTCCCAGATGGGGACATTTTTAGGAACTTTTCACAGTAATATATGGGATGCCCAGGCATTCCACATACTTTACAGTTTGGGGTTGATGTAGCTGCAGTTATAAGTTTGGCTCTATCCTTCCCCCCACCAGATTCGTGAGACCTTCCGCGTGTTTCCAATGCTTGGAAACGGTGCTCTATAAATCTAAGAAGATCTTTTAGACTTACGAGGTTTTTGTTGTTTTCTAGCGATTGCTCAAATAAAGTTTGAGTTGATTGATCGAGTTTTTTCAATAAAATGTGAACAATTATGGCGTCCCAACTGTCCACTGGCAGTCCTTGCGCGCTTAAACCATGGATGCATTCTTTAGTGACATCATGTATATTTTTTAGCGCTTGTGCCGTTTCGGTTTTTATTTGCGGATGAGAAAGCAAGTTGTTTAGTAGTGTTGTCACAATGAGCCTTTTGTTATCGTACCTATCAACCAAAATGTTCCATGCAATTTCGTAATTTGCTGTTGTAATTGGCAAATGTTTTACTAGTGCTTTTGGTTCGTCTGCTAGATGTGTAGTTAAGTAAAACATTTTCTTAACTTCGCTCATTGATGCGTTGTGGATTAGCTGGGTATAAAGATCTTTAAAGGCTATCCATTGTAGGTAACTGCCGCTAAATTTCGGAATCTGAATTTTTGGAAGATGGGGTTGACAATGCTCAGTGCTGCGTGGATTATTTTCTCTGATATTACTCACATGCTGCTCTAGCTCACATTGAATGTCGTGCACCTCAGCTTGCAGTTCGTAAAAGTCATCCAAGGTGTAGCCGTCTATTTGTTCTTTATTAGTCAATTGCCATAATGTATCGTTGTTTGTAGAGAACTCGTGCATATATTTATTAATGAGCGATAATTTGCCTTGATAATATGCTATCTGTTGATTTCCCTCTATTCTGACTTCATCCATAGTTCGTCTTAATGCTCTCGTCAATGCCCGCTGATTTCGAAGAACTTTGCTTGTGATATCATCAGGTAGTGCCTTTTCCTGCATACCGCTGCTTGCACCTTCTTCTATTTGTCTCATCGATGGTGTTGGTTTCTTCGCTTTTTTGCTTTCGGACTCAAATAGTTCTTTGTATTTGAGTGTATCGTCCGAAATACGTAAATATTGGTCTGTAAAATAATTGTGTTGTAGTGGTAGATTTGAGAGGCACCTTATTTTGTTGTCAGTGGTCTCAAATTCTTGCCATGCCTTGTCAAGCCGCTGTAGACGTTCCAAGAAGTACTCTGAAGTTTTTCTTGTAGAAGAGTCTTTTTTGAAATTGCGGATTATTGCCTCTATTTGCTCCGCCGTCTTCTGTTGGGCTGCTACCAGGTCTTCAAACGATTCCATTGCTTATGTACAAGGAACTATAGTTGATGATGGAATCCTGTACCTTGCTACAGGACCTTCGATTTGAAATGTGTAGTCTGATGATGCAATCTTGTACCTTGTGACAGGACTGTCGTGTTGAAATATGTCTTCTGTTGATGGAATCCTGTACCTTGCTACAGGACCGTCGAGTTGAAGAATGTTTTCTGTTGATGGAATCCTGTACCTTGCTACAGGACCGTGGAGTTGACGAATGTCTTGTGTTGATGGAATCCTGTACCTTGCTACAGGACCGTCGGGGTCACCAAATGTTGCGTTTACAACTGTGTAAAAGTTTGAGCACCAAAGGATTCCTTTGGAGCTCAGAGTGTGTGTTTTTTTGTTTTGTTTTTATTTGTTTTTAGCCCAGGTAGAATCACCATGTGCTAATATGAATTGAAGTGAAGTCTTAGTAGAAGCACTAAGTCTTAGTAGAAGCAATCAAGAAAGTTAATTTTTGTTTGCCATAATTTCTTTATTTTTCCCAGTCTTTTATACAATTTTAATTTCATACGTCTATATTAAAATTACTAGCAATGTACATTTTCAGCACTTGTCATAAAGCCTGACTTTGCATTTTATGAATTATTGTAATACTACTCTTAAAGGTAAATGACTGAATTAATTGTATGAGTATAAAAATATCTAAAGGTAAATGACTGATTGCAATATGAAACTTATTAATTTGTAAATAAAAATTGGTTAATGAACTTAGAATACAATATAAGCAGAAATTACATTAAATATTAATTTATAACAAACCATTGGTTAAATGAACTTAAAATACTACATAAACAAAATTTCATATTTATAATAAAAAAAAGGGAAGGTATTCCTTTAAAAATACATACAACTTCTAATAATAATAAAAGTAATTATGTATGTATTAACAAAGACCTTCCAAATAATTTTTAAGAGATGCAGTTTTTTCAAATGCAAGCAACTCTTGGAGTCGTTTAGTACACTCTTTAAATCTGATTTTAAGTTGGGGAGATCTGTGCTGTTGCCATTCCCTTCTTTTTTCACTTACTAGACGTTCAATATCCGTAGAATAAATTCTGTTTACCCTAGTCTGCGGATGGGTGGTTGTGTCATGTTCAGCAGCCTGTTTAATATTTTCATTAAGGTTGGCAATGTTAGATTCAATATCATCATGTGTTCTTAGCGTAATATTTTCCGTGCAATGACTACTAAGATATTTTTTAAATCCCAGCCAATTAACACCATTTATCAAATTCGCATATGGGTGAGGTAAGTCACTTCTTAATGGGCTACAAATTGTAAGGATCGTGGGAGAGTGATCGGACGAGAGATCTAGAGAAGCTTCAATTTGAATTAAATCCCTAGAGATATTTTTCATGACGCCAAAATCTATAACATCCGGAATTTTATGTATGTCAGTAGGCCAATAAGTGGGCTCCCCACTCGAAATGACATCCAAGCCCATTTTGGAAATTGTATTGAACAACGCTCGACCTCTGGGTGTAATAAAACGCGAACCCCAGAACGTATGTTTATCATTATAGTCGCCAGCTGCTACGAGACAAGGGCTCAGAGATTTGTAAAAATCCTCGTATTGATCCTCAGTAATTGCGAATCTAGGAGGGGAGTAAATTGATGATATTACAAAATTAGTGCAAAAATGTTCGACACAAATATTCGTTGGTTGTAAATGTTCTTCACAAATGTTGTCAATAATATAATGTTTGAGTCTTGACTTTATTAGAATTGCTGATCCACCGCATGCTCTTCCTCTCGGGTCCTTTGAATCATATAAGGTGTAGCCATAAATTTTAAAAAGGCTTCTCGAAGTCAAATGAGTCTTAGAGACCAACATTATATCAATATTTTTTTCCCGCGAGGAAGTGCTCAAGCTCATTTTTATGTTTGCGAATGTCGTTTGCGTTCCAGAAACATATTTTTAACGTGTTCATGGTTTGTTAACTAAAGCTTGAAGTAATGTATTCTGCATTCGCAGCATTTCTTGCATCATGCTAGTCATATTTGATGTAAAATTATTTATAGTTTGCACCAGATTATCAATAGTAGCTTCAAGGCGATTGAAATTAAAGTTCGAATTTGTATTTTTGGAATTATTAGGTGGTGAAACATTTTATGTAGGAATAGAATTTGTCTTAGCAGGATCGGCATACGATACACGGGAAGTAAGTGGTTGGCTCACTTGCTCAATAGTGGCTGATGAAGCGTTTGATGATTGGGCTGGGGCCAATTTAGGTGTTTGCCTCGTAGTCTGTTTGACGAAAGAGTACACAGGACAACCTCTATAGTTAGCGGTGTGATTACCTCCACAATTACTGCATTTTTTGTCACTTTGATCTTTTGGTTTATTGCAACTAGCAGTGCCGTGTAATTCTCCACACACAACACAAACAGTAGGTATATTGCAGTAAGTTTTAGTGTGTCCATATTCTTGACAATTATGGCACTGTACGGGTCCTGAACGCTTGTGTGGTTCTTCAACGGTTATTTTTCGATATAAGAGATATTTTAAATTAAATATTGGATGGGTCTCATTTTTTTTCAATTTTATATCGTTTGGTTCAAGTTTGACGCGATGTAGAGTTTGAGGGATCTTTTCCCTATTTATTATGTTCGATACATTTTTTACTTTAAAGCCCTGGAGGACGAGAGCATCTTTTACTTCTTCGGGAGCAACATAGGAATCTATGCCCTTCAACACAATCTGCATACCTTTAGCACTATTGAGCTGATATGTGTAAAAATTTGTTTTACTTTTTTCAAATTCAGAAACCATTTTGCGGAAATAAATAAATAAATTTGAATTTTCGTTTCATCGATATTGCCACGTTTTATTGGAACTATGTGAAATTTATTCTCACCAATGACCGAAATTAATTTTTTAATAAGAGCGTTTGAGTTTTTTTTGTCTTAAATAGATTGGTGGCGGCTTGGAGGTTTTGTTCGCAGATTCAGCAGGTTTGTCATTGTCATCTTGCAATATTTTAAAACGGTTTTGCCGATTAGTAGAGGATGAGCTGTTATCCCTAGACATCTTTGGAGCAGATGCAATTTTAATAGAATTTGGGCTTCGCCCGCGCTTTAAAATTGTAATGTATCTGATTCCGACTTGGACCTTGGGTTTTGGGCTACTCTTATCTTCAGTGACAATTTGTTTAAGTGATGACCACGAGCCCGAAGCGGATGATATCACTGAGTTAAATGTAGAAGTACTAGGCAAAGGTAATTTCAACGATTCACTACTTGGCATTGGACAAAGCGAAGTTGATCGCTGACGAAACTGTGGTTTTGCCGTTAGAAAAAGTCTATCATCAGGTTTTTTATTTTTATTAAGAGTTTCAGAACTCACAGTAAGTCTATCATCAGATATTATATTGTTATCATTATGAGCATCAGAACTCACAGTAAAATAGGCATTTCTGCCGTTACAACTCACTTCACAATTTTTTTCCTTTTGGGGTACTCATATAGAGTATTCCTCAAGGGTACTTTGTGTGTTTTTTTGTTTACGTTTTTTTTTGTTTTTTTTATTTCTATACATATGTAAAAATATTAGCACAGCAAAAAAAAAAGCTTATTTATCAAAGTTAATATGTACCACGAATATTTTTTGTATGTTCCTTTTTTTTTAGTTTGTATGTAAGAAAAATTCCGCTATTACGTTTGTTCACTATGAAGGTACAACGAGAATAATGCATAAAATAACGGGAACTAATTCATTCATGCGTTCAGCATTTTACCAGCAAGTAGGGATTTTGTTTGTCTTCTATTAAATACATACATATAAGTTAATATAAAATTTTATTTCTATATTTATTATTTGAACGGGCTAAGGTTCGTATTGCTTTGTAAGCCAAATTACATGTGATAATTATTCATGAACAAATACACTCAGGGAAAAGCTGCAACTTAAAAATAAGAACCCGTAACATTAATTCAATAATTTTCAATGTAATAGAAAAAGTATGGAGAGATACTCAAAAATAAATAAAATTAAAAAATTAATACTGTAAATTAATATTTTTCCATAATGAAATAAGGAATTTCAACATGACTAGACTTTCGTTAATGTTTCTTATTAATTCTTTTATCTAATTTTTCGACCTTTTTTTATATATTTAATTAAACTATTTTTTTGAGCTTTAGGTCTATTTGTATTATGTTTTATTACTTCAATATTTCGTTAACCTTCGGTTAACTTCTTCAGGATATAGTATATTGTTTCTGATTTTTCTGTTTTTTCTTTTTCCTTTTTATCAATTATGTATACAATTTTCAAATAATAAAGTGTGTCTTATTAATTCAATGTGGTTTTTATTGATTTTAGGCTGTTTTTTCTTAAGGTGTAACACCAAAGTTTGTTGTAAATATTCTGACTAACAACAAATAGTTGAACGGAACAACTATCCGTTTTCGAAGGCCACTAAACCTTCATCATCAGCGCTCTTTTGTGTTTCGTCCACTGTGTGTGGTGTCAGTTGATGTAGATTTCTGCTTTATATACGTAACTTTTGTGCAAATGGAATATGTGAATTGTTTTGATTCATCGTATTTCATTTTGCTGAAAGCTTTTTTTGTAATGAAAGCTCAATTTTACCATCTCTAAATTTACAACAGTCTTGCCATTGTCGTTTGTTCTTTATGTTATGTTGTTAATATATACATATGTATATATTAACCTTTTAATTTATTTCTTTTAAAATAATTTTTATAAACACTTAAATTTTGTTTGAAGTTACGTTTATTTTCAGCAAACCAATAAAACATTAAGAAGCATAGTTGTGCGTATCTTAAAAAATATATTAATAGACGATCCGTTGACAATGTCAGCAAAATAGTCGACAAAAGCAGTGACTTGGGATACTTAACCCCACGTTTCCTTCAGGAATATATATGTACATGTTTTTCATTCAACATATTCTCAAAAGGAATTTAAAAATTTTCCCACAGTAGTACATATTTTTTGTACACACAAACGCAAAAATATAATACGCAACATACCCAGCGGGAACTATAAGGAATAAGGATGCCTTCTAGAAGACCTCTGTATGCCTTCTTTTGGATGTAGAAGGCCTGCTCGCTCCATTCCATACTCATATATTTTTTACACGCGTTGTCATTGCGGAGCAGGCCTTCTGTTCTTGCTTCTTTCGCCAGAGACTCTGGAAGGCCTTCAAATTAATGGATTTTGCTTTTATTTCAGTAAAAAAAACAAAACATGTTACTCCTTCTCTTCTCCCTTCTCATAGAAGGGAGTGTGGAATGTGTATCGTATCTTTTATGGGAAAGAGCCCTTTAATAAGGCCTCCACCAAGAAGGTCTTCTGAGTTTTACCGCTGGGATATACCTACATACATGCATGTGTGTATGTATATGCAACATATTTGGCAGAAAAGAAAGCGCTATTAATTTTTTGACCTAATAAAGTTTTACTGTATGTTATGCATTTTTGCTTGAAAATATTTTAATTTCAAAAAACTTACATTTAATACTTTTTACATTAGACATTATTAAAACTAAACATTTTTATTTAACAGATGAAAAACCTGCGGCAATGCAGCATTTCAATCGTACTATATGGGATGGAGAATTAAATAACAACAACACAAGCACAAATGGGACTACAAGTGTAAACAATTCCTTCAACGTCATTCCCAGTATATTTTACCTCAAAATAATATTATTTTGTACATACAAGACATATGCCCTGAGCGTAATTAATATGATCTACAACATCCTAACAGATTTAAAATTCCGCAATAATAATAGATGAAATTTAATTACATTAAAAATCATATTGTAAATTTGTAAGGTTAAATAAAAATATTTCTAAATATTATGCATGAAGTTTGAAATATATAGTAATAATTTCACTTGAACTTTGTTTATTTTTATATTATACTGAGGTAATAAATTAATAAATTTACATAAATATTTGGTTGGTACGATAGAACTGACAAACTATAGATAGTCACGCCATTCGATTGCTGGTTGGAAAACCCTCGACACAATCGAAGTTATCATAATCTTTTAGGAATGCTAAATTTCAGTTTTCGCTTTAATCCAAATCAATATGCAGTAAAAAATTAACTTTATTCTTGAAATTAAAATTGTATGGGCCTACCATGCACAGTGGCGTGAATTAAAAAAAAAAGTGGTAAAAAGTTAACCGATTTCTATGAAACCAACTGTTTTGGAAAGTACAAGTGTTTAAATTTTTAGAAAGCATATTTTGAGGCACCCTGTTGTAAGGCAGGGTAGCTCCAAAGAGCCTCAAAGTGGGAAAGTGCGGGTATCGAAATTCTTTCGGAGGTAGTAACTTTTGTAAATAGGGACCGATTTCAATAATTTTTTCAGCGGGATAATCTACGTTAAAAAATAAAAATAAAACATGCATTGAGTACCATTTTATCTCTTTCAGTTTCCAAGTTATTTAACTTGAAAAATTAATTTTTTAATTTTTGGCCCTGACTTTTTTTATTCGTTAGTACATAACTTCTTTATTACTTGGCAAAAATCAGTTTGTTTTATTGTTTTTGAAAGAAAACTTCATTACAATTCATACAAAAAATTTTTTTTTTTGATATCTCAAAATTGTAGCAAAGAATAATTGTGCAATTTGGATTTTTAAAAATTGTGAGAAAATTTTGTATATTTTGTGAAAAAAGTATTCTTAATTTTTTTGGAATATTTTAAAAAATTATTAAGTATTTGATAAAAACTTTGATTGTTTCTGAGAAAGGAGACATTGAGAAAGGCTGTGAAATAAATTTTGGAGATTGTTGTTGGTGCACCCTACAGGCAGCATTGGTCGAAAACTAGCAATTTTTTTTTCAAAAATCCGATTTTCGGATGTGGCAAAAAAATGGCACGGTCGTTTTTGTAAATTTTTTGGTTTTTTATTATAAATAAACTTGTTATAACCCAGCAAAAAACTTTGCCTACTAGAATGCAAACAAGTGTATGTACTCCTCAGTCGTAAGTACTTACAATTTGACTGAATAACCCATTATTTTTGTTTGAGAAGTTCAAAAAGTAGGCGGTACCCTATACTTTTTGCCTACAAACATGCAAAAGTTATTATATTACTGATTGCCTAAAAGTACTCAAAATTTAATGGGTTATTTTTTGCTTACAAATCTGCAAAATTTTATAGATTAATTTTTGCTTAAACCTATTCTAAATTAATTTGCTAGTTTTTCTAATTAAAATAATTTTCACGATCAATAAATTTTTCTCTAGATATATTTCCTTATTAACTGGAAAGCACTACAATAAGTACTTTCACGTAATGACATAAATAAGTTCTTATATTATTCATTACAGGGCAGTCATTATTATGCACATAAAATAATTACATAAATAAGTATCAGTCATTACTTTGTAAGCCATTAAAAGAGTACTACCCATTACAAAATTTCGAAAATTTTTTGCTGGGAAGTAACCTGTAAGAAACATTTTTTATGTAGCTTCTTTTTAAACGCATATAAATTGCCTCAGTTATGAATATAATTTGACAGAGGATTCCAGAGACTTTTTTGCCATGATATCAGATATTTGTTTGTATGAATATAAACACTTATATATCAAGAGATATATGTACAATGTACGTATAAGTATGAAAACTTACAACTAAATTTCTCGTTTTGATTCTGATAATTGTATTAAAAATATATTTAATAAGTTCAGTTTCATTTTCTTTATTACTCGTATCTAAGTGCATGGATACATACATATGTTGTTTTTAATTTATATATGGGTTTTACTTCAAGAATTTGCTTTAAAATAATCTGAGACATCATGGCCTAGCAAACTATTAATTTCCTCTGCTTCGGGATCGTCCTCCTCGATTTCAATACTTATTTTTGGCAACCATTTTATTCTTATGCCTTGTAGGACTGGATCTGAAGACAATAGCAAATGATGCATTAAATCATTATTTTGAGCAACTCTAGAGCATTAACGTGTATTGAAAGTCGATATTGCTTAATATCTCTATTTCTAGCTTCCTGTGCTTTTTCGGTTAGTTCCTCCAGAGGAAGAATGTTGTTTTCTATTATTTCTTTTGTATGCGCAGCACTTTATGTACGGTTGGAGTTATTGATTTCGATGGATATAATTCATTTATTAGAATCAGAGTGTCTGTTGCATACTTTTCAAACTTGTCGTTATTAATTAACTTTTTGCTATTTATGACGGCCAGTATTAGTTTGAAACGTCTTATGAGATTAAAGCTAACACCAGTTATAGAAGATGTGATTTCAGGGTCATTAAAAAATCGCCTAGCAGTGTTGCCATTATTGGAGTTTCTATAGCCATACAAAGGTTTGTCAATGATTAAGCCACGTTTCATAAACTCATCTTGAATTCTTTTCTTTTCTTCCAACCGTATCTGTTTTAAAGCAGAATTATTCGCAACTGGAACGTTCTGATGTTCTGGTACACTGCGATATTTATTGTCGTAAGATAGATGTAAAATATACTCCATGAATCGAATCCGAGCATGAAGTGGCCATATTCCAAGCTCAAGGACATCTTCATTAGTTGGAGTATAATTCTCAATGTCCTTAAAATCAGAATTTTTCTTTCCGCATATATTACAAATCAAATAAGATTTTGTATCGGTTGTTGCATTTACAACTTTTTCATCTATCATTGTTAAATAATGTCTAAAAAATACTGTTATTACTCGTCCTAATATATGAACGTCAATGGTTTCCATATCAGAAATTTCATGTTTATACCATCCACCAGATTTTGAGTTGTTTCTTTGTTTTCCTTGATGTATTCAAAACGTATTGGTCGGCATAAAAACTTTGAGCCTGCAGTAGTATTTACCCACATATCTTTAAATGCATTTTTACTTGTTGAAGGCATTTCATTATGTAGTCGAAGGCTTAGTGGTACTAACGATGCCATTAAAACTTTGGAAAAGTCATTATCGTATGCACTGGGCTGTCTATATTCTGAAAATCCAGATGATCCATCACATCCCCATTTGTATATTAGTGTTAGTTCAGAATTATTACATGTATCTAAGTCTCTTTCGTCAAAAGTAGCGATGAGTCTTGATGCTGTATTATGAAGAAGGTCTGACAAACTAATGACTGCACTTCGGTTATCCACTGTTATCGGATGTGGCAAAATTTCCGATTTTCTTTTTAACAACAATGTACTTGAAGGCAAAGGCCCACTTTTTTCTTTAAGCAGCTTCCTTAAGATATCGTATTTATTTCTTGAAAGGCCCAAATTAAGAATGAGTGCTAGTGCATATTTCACCGTAAAATGTTTACTATATTTTGGCGTTGGAATGCTTTCCACCATCCGTCTTAATCTTTTTGGAGACGCAACTGGTAGCACATCTACGATTTTGCCTGCTTCTTTTAGTTGAGTCTTCGCTAAAATCAATTTGAATGAACCTTTGATTTCATTTTCCGAATACGTATTTATCTTCTTCTTCTTGTTTAATCCTTTTGCTCCTGCGTCGAACCTTATCGTAATCTTTATTTGGCCGACTAAACTTCTTTGGGTATATTTCCGTAGATAGTCCCATATCTAACCAATCCTGATTTTTATTCTGAAATTTAGAAATTGATTTATTGCATTCACGTATCTTCTTTTCATATAATTAAAAAAAAATTTCAAGTTTTTTCGATATATCGGTGTATACAGATAAACCATATGTAGTAGATATTATGTACTTCATTTGGTCTACCTTGTCCAAGCGAGTACTCCCATCAGTGAGGTTTTCCCACATTAATTTGCAGAACGATTTATTTTTAATTGTTATCTCCATGATAGCTATAACTGAAATAATGACATTAAATGCTTCGCAGCTTAAATATATAGCTATTTTACAAGCTACGAATACAAAACCGATACAAATATCAGGTAAAACCATGCCCATAATGGAGATGTTCGCACAGGTACCTTTGTCCTTGTGAGTATATAAATATACTTTGTGTGTATATAAATTCTTATATTTTATTGTATTTAAGTAAAGAAAGTATTTAATAACATCTTCAAGAGATCATAAGAAATGTGGGTTTGTTTGAGTATCAGATAAAACACGTAAATTGTTACCTGAGGAGTTATATTTGTGTATACATTTTAAGACTAATATAATGGCAAAGGTATATATTATATACCGTTTTATAGATAATTATGTCTACTATTGTGATAACATAGAAAAAATTAAGAAACATTTGCAGTAAAGAAAATAAGATCAATAATTTAGACAAAAATAAAAAATATAGAAACTTAAAATTTTTAATCAAAATTGGATTTTGAATATTTCAAAAAGTATTGAAGGTAGGAGAATAATTTTTTTTTCAGTTTGTAAAGCTAAATGTGTACTATTGATAAAAATAAAAATTAATCCCAATTTATAATTTTATAATACTTTTTTTATGGAGAAAAATTTTGTTAGAAAAATTTTAGCATTTTTAGAAAATCTCCTCTCCTGCCTACATTTATGTCTAGGATGTCAAGAGTTTCTTACAGGTTACTTATAACAAGTTTATTTATAATAAAAAACCAAAAAATTTACAAAAACGACCGTGCCATTTTTTGCCACAAAAAAAATGCTAGTTTACGACCAATGCTGCATGTAGGGTGCACCAACAACAATCTCCAAAATTTATTTCACAGCCTTTCTCAATATCTGCTTTCTCAGAAACAATCAAAGTCTTTACCAAATACTTAATAATTTTTTAAAATATTTCAAAAAAAATAAGAATACTTTTTTCACAAAATATACAAAATTTTCTTATAATTTTTAAAAAACCAAATTGCAAAATTATTCCTGGCTACAATTTTTGAATTATATGAATTGTAATGAAGTTTTCTTTCAAAAACAATAAAACAAACTGATTTTTGCCAAGTAATAAAGAAGTTATGTACTAACGAATAAAAAATGTCAGGGCCAAAAATTAAAAAATAAATTTTTCAAGTCAAATAACTTGGAAACTTAAAGAGATAAAATGGTACTCTACTGTCCCGCTGAAAAAATTATCATCGAAATCGGTTGACTAGTTCAAAACTTGCGGACTTTTTACCACTTTTTTTTTAATTTACGCCACTGTGCGGTGTAGCTGCAATTATTTAACTAGGTCTTAAATCCTTGGCATGAAAAGTGCCAATTTTCCTGCCTAATAGATAGAAATTTCATAATAACAATTTCCTATGCGTTTGTCAATTCGGCATTTGAAAAATTTAGGAGCTAGTTTTGCACAAAATGCATTTGGCTTATTACTCAAAACAAAATTCCTTCTATAAACTTCGTCTCCAACATTGTAGCTTATAGCTCTAGAGCGTAGATTATATGGTTGTTTATATGAGTTATATGCTCTTTCTAAATTTTCTTTCACTCTACCACGAATTTTATTTGTAGTTTGTCAGTAATGAGACATTTTTAGATTTAATTGAACTGTAGTGAATTTTAATCAGAAATAATTTCTTAATCAGGCTTGAGTTCAGTAATTTCAATTCTTATTGAATGAAATATTTTTATTAACTAATGTGAGTATCTAAAGAAGAGAAGAAAAATTAAACTAGACTTTATTAGCTGGGGGAAATACCGATATTTTTCTGTGCAGCCACGCACTTCATCAGCACCCATGTCTATCTACTGGGGTAGAGATTATTATTAACATCAGCTATTTAACTTAAATTTCTATGAAATGGAATATGAGAATTGATTATGTATACAATTATTGATTTTACCTTTGGCAAACAGATTTCTAAGTATCACTATTCATTTTGTGTTTTTCCATTTTCTATTTAGGTTAGCACGAAGTTATATCACTCTCCCTATGTATGTTTAACTATTCTTACTTACATATCTTTTACGATCATCACATTAATTATTTTTACTTATTCGATGCACCATCGGTACATACATATAAGTATTATTGTAGTGGCTTTATGTTACTTTGTTTTTGCTTTCTACAGTTGACTTCGCTTTTCAGCATTCTGAAGCAGTGATAGCCAAGTGAACAGTGATCGCTAAGTGAACATATTTTTGTCACGTGCCTATGATGAATTAAATGAGACATTTTTTTTAGATTTAATTGAACTGTAGTGAATTTTACTATATTTGGAAAAGAAAATTTTTTTCCATGAGAAGCCGTCTTACAAGCCGATTTAATACCAATGGGCCTAAAAAAAAATTTTTTTTTGTACACCTTAAAATCTTTCCTATTTTCTTACTATATAATACAAGGATGTAAAAACATTTTCTTGACAGAGAAATTTTTGAGTTTTTTTGGCTTTCATGTAATTTTTATGCTCTCACTTTTTAATTTTGCGTATAACTTACTACTATTTGTTCACTTAAATGTAAATAAAATGAAATCCATAACCAAAATTTTCATAATGCAAAGAAAAATAAAAATATTTATGATAAAATTCAAAATTTATAACGATTTTAACTATGTCAAAACATTTTCTTGACATACTGTATTTACATAAATAACATAAAGATTTATGATCAAATTTAGAAAATTGTAACAATAATTAAAATTAATAATTTGCAAGCCACAAAATTTTAAGGTTCAGACGTAATCATAAAACGTTGGTAATTGGAAGAATAATTTTTGTTCTTTAGCAAACCATGACACACCTAATACATGTGGTTTAACCATGCAATTATGCCTGTATTTATTGCCAGATGACGGAAAGTTGAGAGATTTGTTTCTGCGGCCCTCAGCAGCTGGCGTGATCGGTATGCCTAGAGTGATCCAAGAGCTCCCAAAATAATTTTTTTAGCCTCTTTACGTTGGTGTTGGGCCCAAAATTTAGACAGAAGTTAAAACAATATTTCGATTTCCTTTTTCTTTTGGATTTTTTATAATATTACTTAATTTAAACTTTTGTTCAACAGAAATACATATACTGCCTAGCTCATGATGTCGACAAGAAACTTTCGTTCGCTTATTTATATTAAAAACAAAAACAAAATAAGAAAATTTGTTTTTGTTTTCAATATGAACAAGCGAACGAAAATTTCTTGTCGACATCGTGAGCTAGGCAGATAAAGTTTTTCTCAAGGATGAAAAAAAATACAATTTTTATGTATCAAGCTTGTAACCACGTTTAACATTAATTATCTTTCTTTTAACGATCACTACTTCTTACTCGTTAGACAGTCCAAATTACAATCCTCATCGTGTGGTTTTTTTGTTTCTAGTCAAAATTTCTAGAAGGTATATTTATGTGCATACCTCTCTCTTCTTTACTCATTCACAAATTTAAAGCAATACATTTCATTCACTGATTTATTTTAAAGTATATAACGGGATAATTCATTCAAAACAAAATTTCAATTGTTATGTTAATAAAAAAGATTCTATACCGTGAACAAAGCGAAATGGGAACACCTGTTTTTTTAATACGAATGAAGATAGTAGGGGGATAAAGAAGTGACATAGGCTAACTAAATTTGCTATGAAATATAAAACCGTCGCAATTGAATAGATAAAATAGTCCGTGTCCATAGTTTAATGAGAGTTTTGTCTTAATTATTGTCTTAGATTGCATGTACCCGTAATGGAAATTATACATTTTCCATGTGGACAGTTCGAGTACACAAAATCCTAAGTAAATTAGTTTATTGTAGCAGGTTTTGACTCTAGTCATTTCGATTGCTACTAGATCTTCGGAAAATATAGACAAACTATGAAAATTTCGTTTTGATATCCAATTTTGGGCGCCCAAATGGTTCCGATTCGTTCTCTCCCAACTATTGGCAATTTTAACATCTCTCCTCTTGTCCACATTTCCCATGGTTTTACCATACACTGCATTATTGAGTAGTTTGAATTTTTTTTTTCAAAAGCATTTTTAGCAGTGGCATATGCCTGGTATTTGGTCAATATATCCTTTTAACCATGGAGATTGTTTAAATGCTAGAATACGATGACTTTTCTTTAAAACTAAGCCATATTCTAAGCACTATTTCAGAACTCTAAAGTATACCACGTATGATTGCTTTGTAGAGAAATCGGTTAGCAACTGGCTATACTTCGCTTGCATAGTTTTCTTATTTTCAGCACACAAAGGAATGTCATTATGCAAGTCAGGTAAATGAGAGGGATAATCCAAAGTGATCTCATATACATAACCGTCTGTTCCATTGTCAGCTATGCTGTTTGGATCCAGATTCAGCTCGTCTTGCGATAACCATCTGAACCCATCATGAGGAAGATATTCCGACATCGCCCAACCGTAAAGTTTATTTGCGTCTACATAGGCGAGAAATTCTGAGGGCTTCTCTTTATCGAAATCTTCCAAATATTTGTTATTCAATTTCGAATATCCTTGGCTATACTGTACGATTCCCCCACGTATACATTTTTTCATAAACTTGTACATGTCCATGTCTGTGAATAATTGTAATTAAATTTTGTGTATTTGAGCATTGCATCCCAGGAAAGACCAGGTGCTGTATAATATTGAAATGGATCCAGCTCATAAACATTTACATTTACAAACTTTTCTAAAGTTCTCGAAAATATATGTCAGTAAAAGGACGTCTGTTTTTAAGTACTTACTTACTTGAGAACATTTTTTCCCATGTAAGGAAGTAAATAAATATCTCTCCTTTTTTAGAAAGGTAAAAGTATTGCCAAGTAAGCAGATTGCCTTTAAATGATATGACACCCTGACGAGTTTATATAATTCCTAGCATATTGTAGCGATAAGTATTGTGCTAAACAAGAACTTGGTCAACATTTTTATCTCACTGCCTTTGATGGCCGAAATTTTGAAAAGGAACTTGGCCTTTTTTCACATTTATGTTTTTGTGAGGATCTGACTACTTTTTGAAAATATTTATTTAATAAAATGTTTTAAACTTAAGATTTCTAGTCTATTATAGTGACTAGTAATAGTGACTGTGCCAGTAGAAAAGAGCAGAGTTAAATTAAATAATTGGGTAGAGTGTGATGGGATGGCAGTGACCCCGTATACTTTTCTAAAATCTGCTTATGCGAAGTACTTTTGAAAACGGTAAATTATAGTCTACCGTATAATATTACGTTAAATTTTTATGGGCGTGGCCCCACCTCCTTAATGTAACAATCGGTGCTTTAGAATTTTTCCAAATCGTATCTCACGCCTCAACTCAAATTTTTAATATCGAGTTTAAAGTCCATTCCATGCCCCCTGACTGACACATCAGTGTCTTTAGATTTTTCTTGGTGATCTCTGATTTAGAATTACTTGTGTATCGAATTTCAAATCTCTAGCTTGAATTTGAGTTTTAAGGGCATTTCTCCACACCCTGGACAAAACTTACGGGTTTAACAACTTTTCGATTTGCTCACTCATCTACACTTACTTGTACGTAAAATTTTAGTGGTAATTCTAGCTTTAAATTTTATGGGTGTTACCAACCACACTTTTTTAAACTCAAAATTTTTTTATGAGCAGCGCTTATCAATCATGTTGATTTTCGTAGTAAACGGCTGATATGAAATATGTACGTAAATAATAGATTTACATCTGTTAAGCCGAAGTAGGTGAAACAATAGGATACAAATGTATGGACGTAATCACACCCACTCTTTAAGATGACTGCTGACAGTCTTGCATAAGTGCAACGTGTATGCAAGGTTTCAATAAAATGACTTATGTTAAAACCTGTACATGTAGTTTTGAATTCAGACCAATCGTGGCTCCGCCACCCTTTGTTAAAATTTTTTGGTTTTTATATTTTTCTAATTGTTTTCTTACTTTAACTTTCTTACGTATAAAATTTCATTTGTCTAGTGCAAACTAAATTTTTAATTTTTATGGGCGTAACCCAACCCACTTTTTAAAATGTTTTTATTTTGGCCAGCACTTATTATTCGTGTCAAGTTTCGTTGACTCAGCCGAAGTACTTACATATGTACATGAAAAAGGAGGCTTAAATTTTATCGGCGTGTTAACGTGCACTTTTTCAACGAAGATTAACAGCCTTGAATTATCGCAACATTGTTACAGACCGTTTTTCCTGGCGGTATTCACCGACTAGCTCAGGTCTCTCAGGAGGTTCCAACCCTTTCGCCAGGGACGACACAGAACATTAAACATTTCTTTTCCTTTTGAACAAATACACTGTATATCACGCACCATCATTAAACAGAACATTACTTTTTTTTCTGGGACAGATGTTAGTCCCTTTATTACCCACCCAACCTTGTCGTAGAAAGTTCCAATACATTTCTTTTTGTACTACGACCCAAAATCCGCTCCACCTGACTACCACTTACCACATTATCATTGCCATACCTTACTTAACTTTACTCCATAATTTTTCTTTATACTTCGCTACACAAATTTACATTTATTATTAATCACTTTATGTTTATCTTAAAAAAAACCGGAACAATATTGATTTTACACAATTAAAATATATTTCCACTTAAACAATTTCTCTAAACTCGAATAATGTATATATATATATATTTATATGTTTCTCTAATACTATATAAATTTTATGCTTTTAATTTGATTTACTTTCAGCTTAGGGCTCAAATTTAGTCTATTTTCCACTTTACTTTGAATTGTGTTAACGCTTTTCCTATTATAGAACTTAAATTACCCTTAAAGGAGCTACCTGAAATGTACGTTTTTCTGCCTTCTATGGGCTAACTGTGTACTTCTACTCCCGTTCCTAATTTGAGCTCTAATCTGTGTATTATTATTTTCTTTACTGTTTCTTGTTTTTTTTGTTTTGTTTTATATATATATATACAAAAATTAGTTTTTTTTTGTTACTAATTAAATTACCAAACATAAACTAAAACTTATATTAAACATTTACTGACGCTCTGCATTGGTTATTAATAATCTAGTAATTTTGTTTGTTGAGGTTGTTTTCTGTACTATTATTTTGCGCACTTCTATTATTCGTGCTATTTTGTTTTATTTCGATATCAAAAGTTTATTTTGCGGCGTTATTACCCACTTTACTGCTTTCAGCTAGTAAATACACTGGCTTCAATTTTCTCTCCAATTTAGGACTTTATATAAAAAATATATTTATCTTTTTTACCTGGCTATTCCTCCTTGCTCGGATATACCTCTGGTGGATTTAGCCTCTATTCCTTTTTGGGGACAATAGCCAGCTATCCCAGAAAATTAAAATATTTTTACCACCTGGATTTCTATTTAGTTTAATTTAATCATTTAACTTACGTTATTTTGTTTTTTCTGTTTTTTTTGTTCGATTGTTGGATATGTTTTTTTTAAATTGAATGCTCCCCGAGACTTCTATTGCCAAAATTGTAAATATTTTACTTAGCCGTTTTTTTGTTTGTTTTTCTTTTATGTAATTTGCACCACCACTTATCTTTCACTAAAACCTTTTCTTCATATTTTTCAGCTTAAATACCTAAATACCTATATACTTTAGCCTACGGTTCTTTCCCGCTTATCTATTGTTTTCCACTTATATATGTATTTACATTCTAGCCTTACATAAGTTTTTCCCGCTCATCTTTTTACCTAATTACTTACATATTTACATAATCGTCTATCTACATATATACAAGTTATCCCGCTCATATGCATTTATATTTATATAAATATCTGATAAACATTTTACATATTCCGCCATGATACTTATCTTACGTGTTGGAAGAGCTTATGGATTTATATCCTTTTCCTCAAGGTTCTACCTGCGCTACATATCATAGGATTTCATAATTTTAGCAAGTGTTTATCGTTTCATTCATTTAATACAATTTAAAACATGAAACCGTTTTACATTGCTCAGAGTTTGTAAAATTTTATGAATGAAAAGTGTAACCCTGACAATACAACACTACCATACGTTGCCAACTTATATATTTTATGTATAGTATTACTACTACACATACACCATTTTTTAATTTGACAGCTGCACATTTGGCCATTTTCATTTTACACTTTCTTCTGCACACAACACATCCATTCCACCAAAATCTTGAAAATTCAATTGCTTTTTTTTTTTTTTTTTTTTTTTTTAAGAGAAGTAACACTCAGGCAATTAATGCCTACTACTATTACTAGGTGTTACCTTCTTTAGGAAAGGGATAGTGATAGAGAAGACAGGTGGTGAAGGAAGAGATAGAGGAAAGCTTCATTCTTTTACAACTCTGCTTTTTTTTGCACGCTTTTTGATAATGCAGTGTTGCTGCGCCATCTGGTGTCAAATGAGGCGTATTAAATTTTTGAAGCTGTGTTTTGTAGCCATTTTATTGATTATTTTACTTCGCCGATGATTCTGCTACACAACGAAGGAGGGCGCTGTGATGTTACATTAGGACTAGTATTTGCTTTTAATTATTTGGCTGTTTTATTTGGTGGTCGCCCGCAACAAAACTCCGTGGCCGCTGTAGCATGCCAGAGGGAACGGTGTGCGGGTGATTTGAAAAGGTTGATTAGCCCAACTTGGGGAACACTCACACCCTGAGAAAAGAGGAGTCTCACTGCTGTATTAGCCGGGCCACGTGTCGCCTAAACATATGTAGCTACATAAGGGTGTTGCGCTTCCTTTTGTTGTTAATAGGAAGGCTCATATTTCTTAAGATGGAATCTAGCTGAAGGCATGCCGGAAAGTAGTATTTTATCTCTTTTGCGTGTGTGAATTTTACTTTGTTCACTTTTCAGGTTTTTTTTTGTACGGAGCTGTATCATGTACGCAAAACTGATAACAACAAAAACAAAACAATGAACAGCGAGCCTATCATACTCTATGGTGTAACAGTGTACATTTCCCGCAATGCTTGGATATGGTAGCTATGACCATCATTTATCTATTCGTCTATTAACATTCATATGTATATGTGTGTCGGTGTAGACATGGAAGTGTTGATAAGTGTTTCATTTCGTATATACTTAATGTATCAAGGAAACCCTTTAATATCTACTCCTTAATTCAATTGCCTTATTTTGTAATGTTTGACAATACATATAGTTTTTCTATCGGTCCTGCTGGTATTTATTTCTTTCTTTGCTTCCTCGAAATGTTTCATTTCAAACGAACTGAGCTAATAAATGGAATGTTTCAGTAAGGTGAGCTAAAATTAAAAGAGAGGTCACTCAAAAGAGCTGAAAATCACACTATTTACTTATCACAGTCTTGAAACTAACCCTATTATTGCCTTATTTACCAATTTTATCGTGGCGAAACTAATTCTAATCTGATCAGGTACTTAGTTTTATATTAGGACAACACAAACACACATGTGTATAAATAAATAAATAAATATATTGTTTAGTCATGATCGGTGTTCTTATCCTAATATTGCACTTAAGTCCTATTATCACAGATTCAGAATTCATTGGTTTTTTTTCTACGCCTTGATATCTTTTGCATGGTATATTCCTATATGTTTTCCGTTCAGATCCTCTAATTCGTACATATTGTTCCTTATCGGTTTAACTACTCGGCATTTCAAAAACTTTCTACAAAACTTCGCGTTAATATTTTTTCCGAAGTTGCTCAAGACTGTATTCCTGCGGAACACTTCTTGGCCGGGTATCAATTTAATCGTGCGCGCCTTTTTGTTATATCTTGCTGCACTTCTTTCGTATGCCGCATGCATATTCTGTTTTATCTTTGTACGTACTACTTCCAACTTTTCATAATTTGACAAACTTTTTACTTCGTGATCCGATAATGACATTAAAGTACGTGCAAGTTTATAGTCAGCACCGTTGGAAAACATGTGAAATCCAAATAAAGCGAAAAATGGGGTAAATCCTGTGACAGAGTGTACAGAGTTTCTTAGCGCACATTCAAATTCAGACAGGTACAAGTCCCAGTCCCTATGATCCTCACATAAATATGCTCTAATCGCTGCTAAAACCGATTGGTTAACTCTCTCAACAGCGTTTGACTGCGGTGAATAAACAGCAGTTTTCATATGCTTTATTCCGAACGTCTCCATCAAATTTTCGAAACCCTTAGCGATAAGTTGAGATCCATTATCACTATGGATGACTTCAGGTACTCCAAATTTGTAAAATATTTCTTGGGTCAAAAATTTATTACATTAGCGGTAGTTGCTTCTCTCATAGCCTTTAGAAAAATGAATTTTGTTAGGTGATCCATTACTATAAATACATAGCTATTTCCACTTTTTCATCTAGGGTATTTTCCAAAAAAGTCAATGTACAGTTTCTGGAACGGTATTTCTGTCACAACTTCTTGTCCGATTTCTGACCTCAGGCTTGCGTTTGACGGTTTCGATACCTTACAGGTACGGCAGTTTCGCACATATTGTCGTATTTGTTCGGTCATTTTTGGCCAGTAGTAAAACCTTTTAACTTTTTCCATTGTTTTCGCCATTCCTCCGTGAGCACTTGTATTAGAGGCATGTAACTTATCGATTACTTCTTGAGTTAAACTCGAGGGTATCCATAGCTTCCATTGGTATACCACTATCCTGTTCATAACTCGTGCGTTTATATATTTTCCCTTCTATAACTTTTATGTCTGGCAACTGTTCTTTATTGCATTCTATTTGCTTAATCAGGTCTAAGTATTCTTCTGACTCGAACTCAGTTGTTTCTAAATCTAGCATTTCTACCATTTCCATACCATCTACGTCTATCTGTTGTGGATTTCGAGACAACATATCAGCTACAATGTTTTCCGATCCTTTTCGATGTTCTATTTCGAAATCGTACGCTTGCAACTGCAAAGACCAACGTGCCAGTCTACCACTCAAATCTTTTAATGTCATCAGCCATTTTAGGCTGGCATGGTCTGTAATTATCGAAAATGGCATCATTTCCACGTACGGTCGAAATTTGCGCACTGCTAAAACTGCGGCTAGACATTCTTTTTCTGTCACCGTGTAATTTTTTTGACAAGAGTTTAACTTTTGTGAGTAGAATGCTATCGGATGCTCTTCATTTTTATTGTTTAATTAATATAATACTGCGCCTACTCCGTAGTCTGAGGCATCGCACTGGATATAAAAGCGCTTCGTAAAATCTGCATGTCGTAGTACTGGTGCTGTGGTCAATGCTTTTTTGAGCTTTTCAAACGCTTCGGTGGCTTTATTGGGCATTTCAATTTTTTTTGCTTTTTTGAGGGTATCGGTTAAAGGAGCTGATATGGTCGCAAAGTCTTTTATGAAGCGTCTATACCATCCTGCTGTTCCGAGAAAACTTCTCACTTCTCTAACTGATTTCGGTAGTTTTATATTTTTAATTGCTCTTATTTTGTCAGGGTCAGTCTTCAAAGTACCTCCTCCTATAATAAAACCCAAGTACTTTAACTCCTGAAAACAAAACTGTGATTTCTTGAGTCCTATTGTCAGATTCGCATCTCTTAAGCATTTCGCAACTTCACTCAATAGTTTTACATGCTCTTCAAACGTACTCGATATTAGCAGCAAATCATCCAAGTACGTAAAGACGTTATCTCGCAAATGTCGCGGTATGACTTTGTCCATTAACCTGCAGAGCCTTTGTGCCGCATTGCATAGCCCAAAAGGCATTACGCGAAATTGGTACAAAGGTCTCCCCGCCACTGTAAAGGCCGTATATGGTCTACTTTCCGCGTCTAGCTCGATTTGCCAGAACGCATATTTCAAGTCAAGACTGCTTATGAAATATGTTTCATCTATTCTACTCAGAATTCGATCAATATTCTGCAGGGGATACGCGTCTTTAATGGTACGTTTATTCAATTGTCGAGCGTCTAAACACAAACGATTTTTGCCTGGCTTTCTTACTACTGTAGTTCTGTTAGACCAGGGTCTATCACTTATTTCTATAACATTTAAAGCTAACATATTGTCTATTTCTCGATACGTGATTTCTTGCACAGCTGGAGAGATCGGGTAATATCGGTCCTTAACAGGTTCTGTTCCCTCTATCAATTTGATTGTATGCTTTTCTAGATGAGTCATCCCTAAGCCTTTTTTCTCAAACGTATCGAATTCTTCGATTACTTTTTCTAATATTAATTTTTGATTCTCATCCAAATCATGTGGTTTCTACTTGTACCCACTATCTTCTAACTCAAAATCTTGCTTGATTTGTTCGATATTCAATTCTTCGAGGCCGATAACTTCCGGTGCTAGCTTAAATAATCGCCAAAAATCTATTCCTAAGTAAAGATTTTGTTCCAAGTCGGGATACAGATACAGAAGTAATTGCTCCTCCTGATCTGTGTACCTGATGGATACTATTACTTTCCCCAATATTCAATGATACTGACCACTGGCAGTTTTCACATTAGTCAACATCGGTTGAATATTGAGATCTAATTCTTGAATAAACTCACGACATCCTTTACCCAAAATGCTGACAGATGCTCCTGTGTCTAATAATCCTTTCAAATACTTATTCTCTACTCCATTCCAGCTCTATTGACTGACTCTACAACTAATTTTCGTGTTTGCCGCCGTTGTTTAAATTTTTCCCGAACTTTTAGTATACGTTTGGAAATCGGTTTCACTTGTTCAATCCCTTCAAAAATGTTTGCCCTCACCTGTTGATAATTTAATTTCCTAAGCTCAAATGGTATATAATGCCTAATCTGGGACATATTTCCAGTGCAATTTGTAGCGTTCTGGCCGTTTTGGTCTAATTTTGGGAAGGGGTCGGACCTGCTGATGAACGTTGGTCCCCCTTCTTGGCCCCGCTCTCCTGGTGGTTTAAACCTTTACAATTTGTACAGCGTGGAGTTATTACGTTTTGTTTACCGCATTTGTAGCAAAACAGTGTTGATAGCCTCTACCTCTTCATACTGGTTATTACAGTCTTCCTCGTTTGTATTCTCCACACTAGGGATGGGCAAATGAAAAAAATGTATCGATATATATCGTATCGATATTTTTGAACAGCATCGATATATATTTTTTCAAAACATCGATATTTCGATATATCGATATTTTTTGCCCACAAATGTTGCAAAAATCGTTTAAGTTTAAAATAAATACACATACTAAAATATAGTGCCATAACCGCCAAAAAAGTTTAAACGACATCATTTTGAGAACTTAATATTTTGTTAGCGATTTCTTTAAATATTAACATGCTTATTTATACAAATTATTGAGGCTTTATAAAGCGTTTTAAAACAGATCTCCATAAAAAAATTTCCTTATTAAGCCTTTAGAAAGCCTTAATAATTTTTATAAATAAATGATCCAACAGAATTGACACAAAAAACTAGCCTCAGAAAGCAGTCGATAGATAGAAACTATTTTATTTTGAGAACGTTTTTTCTTATGCTCTCACATATAAATAAATATTCTCTCAAGCATGTTACCATACTTTCAATAAATTTCATACATTTTGTGAACAAAACTACAAAGAAAAATAAGCACAAAAGAAAATAAAACAAAAATTAGAGAGCATTTGAAGTTACTGCCTTAGATATTATTATGGGTTAATTTGACAGCGATTTTTCCTGAAGTTGCGGACTTATTCTGTTTGATCATTAAGGCCTTAATGATTGTTTTATGAATGCTCAGTGTTGAACACTTCAAACTTCATCGTTGCGGAATACGAGAAATATGCACTGGGCATCCATTAAATAATGATTTAATATTTAGAGAAATCGCGAACAACTATCTAACTTAAATTTTAATGAACTCCAATAGTGGAGAAAACCAAAGTTGATATTGAGCTCCTTAAGTCTTCATTAGTCTTTACTTTCTGTTGTCGTTCTGTTTCTAAGTTTTAATTCTGTAATAAATTTGAAACTAAAGTGATGAGTTTTGCATCGTCCATTGATATGTTTCAATATAGTTTGATGTTTTCTAGTAAAAATTTAATTTTTCAAATTCCTAAAGCACAATAACAGTTTATTTCGAAAGGTTTTTATTTTACTTATGCTGGCACCTACTATATACATTACATTACTTAATAGTTTTTTGATTTGCACAGGTTGAACCGAAACAGAATATAACGAAAGAGAAAAACTAACGGCTTGTATAATATTTCTATAAACAAAAAACTAGTTCTGCCTTGAGGCTTATACCCACACAAACCAAATTTGACATTTAGCTTAGTTAATAAATAAACGTCAGCTGGATTAGTATGGTCACCTTATCGATGCGTCTTTTCTGTTATGAAATTTCTCTATTTTTTTGTTCGCATCACTAGCAGTCATGCCAACATCCTAGCGTTAAAAAAATGGCTAAAATTTATACCAAAGCTCATAAAAATATCGAAACCCGATACTCGTAAATTAGAATCGATGTATCGATATATCGGTTTTTGAAATATCGGCGATATATATCGATATTTATTTTTTCAAATATCGATATTTCGATATATCGATATTTTTTGCCCATCCCTACTCCACACCATCAAAATATGCCTCATTGACCTGTCTTACTGTCCTCATCACTGGCATATTATTTCGAGCTTCTCGTTATTATTTTAATGAGGTCATATTCTGGAATGGGTTGTACTAATTTTGAGCGTAATTGGCACATTGCCTGAAAATAGTTATCGACTGTCTCTCCTATCTGTTGTTTCCGCTCAACCAAATCTGTCATTATTTCAAAATTAGAGCGAACCGTTTGATATTGACTCATCAGGGCATGACGTAATCCAGGCCAGTCTAAAACACCGTGTGTACGCACAAATAGCCAATACCATTCTCGTGCAGTGCCGGTCATCAACAGGTGGAAATCTCTTAAAATTTCGGGCCAGGGAATTTGATAATGCCTTTGAAGATGCTCGAGGCGAAAAACAAAATCATCTATACTTAATTTCGACGAATTGCCATCAAACACCACTCCTAATTTATCGACACGGATGCGTCCTTGATCATTATTATTCGGGTAGGGATATATTTCATTATTTCGGACAAGCGGCATCGTTATATTAGCCGAACTTGAGGCCGTATTATTTTCCGTGCCTGAGAAAGACGTGGGTCTGGAACTTGACCTATTTTCCAGTTGAGTGACTATTTCCTCTGCTCCCTGATCTTGCCCGTTAGAACTTCTAGCGCTCGCTTGATCATTAGGTACTCTATTCGACACTATTTTACTTAATTCAGCTATACTTTTCCTAATTTCTTCCATTTCTTTCTGTACAGCACCTCTTACCTTGTCTTCCAGGGAACTTTGTACTACTACTGTCTCTTCTGCAACTATGTCTCTTACCTCCGGCGTTATATTAGCTGTAGGGAAATTTTGTTCCGTTGACCTAGTGTTTTGACTACAACTTGGTCGATCTGCCATTATCGTGTTTGACATATCTATAATTTGACCTGTTTGTTTTGGCTGTGCCATTTTCGGAATATTATTACCGGTTTTTCTTATTTTGGGAAGTGTATGTGGAAAGGACCTGTTTAAATCAAATTGCTGTTGTAAATTTCTTTTTCTATTTTCTTGCTTACGATCTATACTCATTTATGCGCGTGTTTATCTCAGTATCTATCGGGATTCTATAAACTTTTATTCTATTGGCCTACCTCGTAGGAGAGGTTATTTATAAACTGTTTGTTTGCTAACTGCAACTGGTGAGATAGACAAAAAAAAATCTAGTAAAAGCATAAAATTTTATAAGTATGTACTAATATCTAAATATATAAAAAATAGGATTAAAATTAGAAATGAAATTAGTAGTAAATTTTTCTCTTAAGCTATGCGATTTGTTCTCGTTTTTTCACAATTCTCAACTATTAACTTTTTTTTTATAAAATGTTGACTACTGATGCCTTACTACATTAAATGAACGCACTATTTATAGTTTTACCTAAAAAAAATTTAAATATCTTACATTTTATATATTCTTTGTTTCCTCTTATTTATATTCGGTGTGGCAATGATAACCGGATTAGCAGTCAGGGCGGTTTGATTTGATATCCTTTACTTTTTCGTGTTATGTTCTTCTGATACGTGATATAAATTCAAATTACTCTACACTATTTCTTTTAGCCAGTGGATTGTCATCAAATATTCCAACACAATTCAGACTTGGACAATGACAAACAGCAACAAATCAAACACAAAAATGCTGAAGGCAAACTTCGCAGTGTTGTTTAATTCGTTCCTTGGCCTTTTAATCAACCATACAAAAATAAGATAAATAAATTAACAAAAATTTGGAACCCATACAGTACATTTAAATATGTCACACTAAACATTTAAGATACTGCATATTTTTCCCATGAGAATCGTCTGAACAGTCCTGATCGAATATCTTTTCCTTTATACAACTCAATATCTCATGTGATTTAGAGGCTATAAAAGATTAGGATATTCGTCCTGAGAGTCCAGTTGGGCTATTGTTTTAATTAATGGGCTATTTCAACATGTTTTGCTGTATTACATGCTTTCAATTTAGTTTGACGACGTTTCGCAAAATTTATTTTCGCTTGGGCGCCATTTATGTTACAGACCGTTTTTCCTGGCGGTATTCACCGACTAGCTCAGGTCTCTCAGGAGGTTCCAACCCTTTCGCCAGGGATGACACAGAACATAAAACATTTCTTTTCCTTTTGAACAACTACACTGTATATCACGCACCATCATTAAACAGAACATTACTTTTTTTCTGGGACAGATGTTAGTCCCTTTATTACCCACCCAACCTTGTCGTAGAAACTTCCAATATATTTCTTTTTGTACTACGACCCAAAATCCGCTCCACCTGACTACCACTTACCACATTATCATTGCCATACCTTACTTAACTTTACTCCATAATTTTTCTTTATACTTCGCTACACAAATTTACATTTATTATTAATCACTTTATGTTTATCTTACAAAAAACCGGAACAATATTGATTTTACACAATTAAAATATATTTCCACTTAAACAATTTCTCTAAACTCGAATAATGTATATATATATATATATATATATATGTTTCTCTAACACTATATAATTTTATGCTTTTAATTTGATTTACTTTCAGCTTAGGGCTCAAATTTAGTCTATTTTCCACTTTACTTTGAATTGTGTTAACGCTTTTCCTATTATAGAACTTAAAGGAGCTCCCTGAAGTGTATGTTTTTCTGCCTTCTATGGGCTAACTGTGTACTTCTACTCCCGTTCCTAATTTGAGCTCTAATCTGTGTATTATTATTTTCTTTACTGTTTCTTGTTTTTTTTTATATATATATTGTTATGGTGTATTTTTATCTTTTACCTTTTACCTGGAGGGTCCCTTGGGAATCGCAAGTATAGGTATTTTTATTAACAACAATTCTAGTTACTGTAGCTGCTTGCACACTTGCAGACTGTGTCTTTTTTATTTTTCTATCCGCTATTTATACAAAATATACTTTAATATATTTTTTCAATATTTTACTTACAATTAATTTTCTTATGCTAACTAGACAATAACTTATTTCATAAATATTATTTAGCTTTCGATCCAATTACAAAATATCGATATTGCATAATTTGCCAGCGCCAACAAAATAAGAAGTAACTGAGTCAATGAACTAGTTTCTGCTGCGTCAACCAATTAGTGCAATGTTTGAATACGAGGGTTGTTCAAGTATGATTCACAACATCCCTCCCCACTCGGCACAAGAAAACATCTAGCTATAGATGTTTTCTAAATATAGTAATTGGATCAAATGCTTAAATCTTAATATAAGAAGTATAAATAAATGTTCCATTATATAAAAAATATATAAGTAATCTTAATATAAGAAGTATAAATAAATGTTCCATTATAAAAAATATATAAGTAAGTGCGCCGCATTTTCTGTTGATGTTTTGATTCTTGACATCTAAGTTAGGTTGACGTGGTTTTGTTTATCCTTATGTGTTGAAATTTGTGGCACCTTTATGTATTCAGTGATTTTCTTCTTTATGCAGGGACGTACTTGCTTGTGGTTTAAAAAAAAACAAATCACAATCATCACGAACTAATGTCTTCGGCTGAGTAAGGGTGTATCAAGAAACCAGCATCGCCAATAAAGGTGTTCTCACTTGAGCTGAGATGTGTTAATGGTCAAAGACTACGACTTGTGTAAAAGATGGCCAGTTCATATGTAAAATGACGGCCATCGGTATCACAACGTGAACACCCATCGTGGAACGAATACAATACACTTTTTAAAATTTTTGGATAACAGTACGAAGAACTATCTCACTTAGTTTATTGGATTACAAATCCGCATGTAAGCTGTTAAGCTGTACTCAAACCGTGTATAGTATTGATGATAGCAACGGAACCAGTATCATCCCATTTAGGGTGGATGGATAGAGAAATGTCAATGCTGTATAGTTGTAATCTATATAAAGATTTGTTTTGAAGTGTTCCTGGGCCTTGACTTCCCGGAATAATCTGATCATGCAGATTATTGAGAGTCCTGTTATGGCGTCAATAATTCATCTCACATGTAGTTCTTGTCCATTATCTGTTATCAATGTACTACACTCGTTAGATAAGAGTATTACTTGATGTTTCAGCTGCTGTTTTTGTGATGTATGTTGCAGGCTTTACTTTTGATTCATCGATTATGTTGTTATTGCTGAGGTAAAGTTATCTCTTCAGATATTACTTAACTTTTGGCTGCAAGAGACTATACGCCTTGTGTTGTTAAATTTAGATGATGGTTGCAATTTCTCTTGTTGTTTTGATGTTGTTGTTACGTTTGTTGTCTTCACTGTATGCCAACTTTCTAGTTCTGGGGATTGTAGTTGAGCCGCGGTTGCACTTATCTTGGTTTAGTATTAGCATACAATAAAATTACTTGTTTATTTAATTTATATTAATTTACTGGCTGCCAAGGCCATCGGCTAACAATACAATTAATTTGCGTGTTTATGTTTCAAATACAAACAATTTATTTAGTTTTGTTTTCTATTCATAATCATTATTTATTTACTATTAATTTACTATTAATTTAAATTTTCACTTTCAAAAGCTGTGTTTGAGTACTCGTTAATTGTGACAATTTGTGCACTTGTTAAGGTATTGCGTTTGATTTCAAATCTTAACCAATTATTCCAAGTTTACTGAATAATTATTATTGGAAGGATACTCAAACACATCTTTAAATAATAAGTAGAATATTACTATTTACGCATTTATTGTTATTATTATTATTGTTATTGTTTCTCTTTCTTGCAAATATATTACTTGCTTAAACATCTTTTATTTATAATCGTGTATGTTCTGGCTTTCACATCGTTTTCACATGTTTTCTTGTGAGTTCGGATGTTAAAACACATGATACGCCTGTTTAAGTTGAAATTTAGAAAATAAAAATTAATAGTGTGTGTTCTAGCATCCGAATTTAGAAGAAAACAATTTGGAAATGGACGATTTCAAACTTTAAGATTTTTTCGTTTTCACTTTTGAGCAAAAAACTCGTATTCTTTTCACAAGACTGTTAACAAGTGAAAAGAATACGAGTTTTTTGCTCAAAGTCGAAAACGAAAAAATCTAAAAGTTTGAAATCGTAAATTTTTAAATTTGGTTCTGCTAAATTCGGATGCTAGAACACACACTATTAATTTTTATTTTCTAAATTTGAACTTAAACAGGCGTATCATGTGCTTTAACATCCGAACTCACAAGAAAACATGTGAAAGCCAGAACACACACGAATATAATGTTCTGAATTTTATTTATTTTTTTGCTATTGTTATATATACTTATACTACATGCACATACACATGTAAATACATATGTATTTATATTTTCCCGAAGATGACTGACTGTTTCACCATTGAATTCTTTTTCGTAATTGCTTCCTTACAGTGTAAAATTTACTGACCTAGCCTAAGGTTTTCCAACCTTGAAAACTCAAATTATTTAATAATATTTACAATTAATTTGCTTTGAAAAAAAATTCATTCAAAACACATAAGCATGTATCTTATGATTACTCAGCAATCGTTTAATATGTTGGTTTATTTTTGTCTTTCCTTTTTTTTATTTTATTTATTTTTTATTTTACTGCTTGTAATTTTGTTGTAGTTGCAAAATACTGTTCTACTTTTGAATATGACGAAAGACAATATTCTTTTTATTTTAACACATAAAGCAAAACACAAAATTTAAATTGAATTTAAAATACGAAGCCATGAAAGTTTAATGATCTCTATGAAAATCATTTAAACCCCTTTTTTTTAATGAAAGTTTAATGGTATGCATTTAAATCATTATGACCTCTTTTCCATAATAATGTACGATGCTCATTAACGTATTACCGTGAACACTAACCTACTAAAAAAATATTTTTGTTTCATCTTCCTACAGTGTTTGCATATCTCTTCCCTTGCTGTAAACCAGTGATCATGATTTTAGTTAATTTACATTGTATTTTCCTCCTTATTTCTCTTATATGCGCCTGTATATGTGTGATTTATATTTTAATTTTCTTCTTTCTTGTTATTTTCTTATAACACCTTGTACTTCCATTTCGCCTTGAACATTTGATTTCGAGCCAAAGTTCACTAAGGTTGGAAATGGAATAAAAGGTCTTCCTTGGAGCTTGAATATCCTCCATATTTATTTATTTTCTTATCTTCTTCTCTTTTTCTTCTTATATGCGCCTGCATATGTATTTTTTGCAATTTTAAATTTCTGCTTTTCTTCATTATTATTGTTATATTGCCTTGCACTTCTATTTCGCCTTGAACATTTGGTTTCGAGCCAAGGTTCACTAAGGTTGGAAATAAAGTGATAGGTCTTCTTTTGAACTAGTTCTAAGCTATTCCTGAGTAGCTACTATCCTGTTCTTTTAGTTTTAGAGTTTTCATTTTCTTTTAGCATTTCTTTTTTATTATATTCAGTTTGGAAGAGGTTGCTTGTTAATGTATTCTATATCTGTTGTTGTTTTGTGTTCTGTTTCATGTTTCATAACTTCTACTGTATCTTGTCAAATGTCGTCCCTTTTGTTTTCTCCTTATTTTGGAATCTTTTGTTTTTCCATTTACATTCATGTCATCTTTCCTGGAGTGGCAGGTCTTTCTGCGGGTTTACCACTATTAAGACACCTAAATAATTAACCTACACATGGTTTTACCAAATTGTTATGGTAAACCTTCTCGGAATTTATAATTTTTAACTTAACATTTACAGGTGTTGGAACTTGTAAAACTTCATAAGGTCCTAACCAAATGGGTGAAAATTTGTTCTTCCGTGCTTGGTTTTTCAGCCATACTTGTTGTCCTACCTTGAATGTCCTTGTCTTTGTCCCCTTGTCGTAATGTTTCTTGGAGTTGGCCTTGGCTTGATCTTGATTTTGTTTTACTAGTTGATAGCTTCGTTGTATCTGGTATTTTAGGATCTTACTAAAATTATCTGCATTATATACTGGTGACGGTTTTTCTTTTAGTTTAATAGGTACTTCAAACTCGAATCCATATAGGATTCTATTAGGTGTTTGTTTGGTAGACATATGCCTCGTATTATTGTGTACATGCATAGCATGATGTAACCATTCATCCCAATTAGTGTCATCCATCTTAACGAAACTTCTCAAATACTCTGCCAAAGGTCTACGAGTTCTTTTCCATGGTCCATTGGATTGGGGTGATTTTTGTCGTAACTGTACTCTTAGTTCTTCGTTCTCCTTCACCTGCTGTTCTAATAACTCATTTTTTAGTTTTTTACTACGACTTTTCTAACTCTTCGATACGTTTTCCGAGTTACTTTGACTTATTTCCGTTTAATTCACTTATCACTCCAAGTATATACCCTACTTCTGCTAACTTAGTAAATGTGTTATTCCTTACAATTTCTTTATGACTATTTAGGAATGTTCTATCAGAATTAAAGGCTTTCAATTCCGACCATACATGCACTGGAAGACTACTAACGTTAATGTTGTAGTCATTTAATTGTAGTATTAGTTTGTCCGTTTGTTTTTGTGGACTGTCCATTTAATTAAATTTATACTTACCATCCTTACGACTTGACTAAACCCGGACGTTGTAGTGTTTCGTGGCACAAAAATTTATAAATACAAAAAAAATGTTCCACAGTGCAAGGTTTAATTTTTAATCTGATTGAGAAATACACTTTTATTTTTATTGTATTATTATTGTAATAAGGATCTATATGCGTCCACAAAGTCGACTGCACTTTCTTTTCACAGCCTCTAAGGCGAGCTATAAAAGCTATACCAACAGAGACTTTTCAAGTCAGAAACAGACGAAATTACATGGTAGCAAGGATCAATTTGCGGCCACTAAACCGACTGCACTTGCTTTTCCCTGCTTCTAAGGCGAGCTATAAAAGCTGTACCAACAGAAACTTTCCAAGCCAGAAACAAGCGGAGTAATAGCATGCAAAGCTTTACCGGCTGCGCCAAAATATGTTATGGTGTATTTTAATATTTTACCTTTTACCTGGAGGGTCCCTTGGGAATCGCAAGTATAGGTATTTTTATTAACAACAATTCTAGTTACTGTAGCTGCTTGCACACTTGCAGACTGTGTCTTTTTTATTTTTCTATCCGCTATTTATACAAAATATACTTTAATATATTTTTTCAATATTTTACTTACAATTAATTTTCTTATGCTAACTAGACAATAACTTATTTCATAAATATTATTTAGCTTTCGATCCAATTACAAAATATCGATATTGCACAATTTGCCAGCGCCAACAAAATAAGAAGTAACTGAGTCAATGAACTAGTTTCTGCTGCGTCAACCAATTAGTGCAATGTTTGAATACGAGGGTTGTTCAAGTATGATTCACAACAATATATACAAAAATTAGTTTTTTTTTGTTACTTTAAATTATGCATGAAAAAAATATAAAAAATAAATCTGATGAAAATCTTTTGTTAACGGCAACGCCAATTTTTCGTCAGCGATCAACTTCGCTTTGTCCAATGCCAAATAGTAATGATGCATTAACATTACAGTTGCCCAGTACTTCTTCATTTAAGTCAGTAATATCATCCCCTTCAGGCTCGTGTTTATCACTTAACAAAGTTATCACTACAGATAACAGCGGCTCGAAACTCAAGGTACAAGTTGGAATGGACAGATACATTACAATTTTAAAGCGCGGGCGAAGCCCGAATTCTTCAAAAATCTCATCTGCTCCAAAAGTGTCTAGGGATAACAGCGCAGCCTCAACTAATCGCCAAAACCGCTTTAAAATTTTTCAAGATGACAACGACAAACCCGAGGTATCCTCGAACAAAACATCCAAGCCGCCACCAATCTATTTGAGACAAAAAAACTCAAATGCCCTTATTAAAAAATTAATTTCGGTCATTGGTGAGAATAAATTTCACATTGTTCCAATAAAACGTGGCAACATCGATGAAACTAAAATCCAAATTTATGACGAAAAAGATTTCCGCAAAATGGTTGCTGAATTTGAAAAAAGTAAAACAAGCTTCTACACATACCAGCTTAAGAGCGCTAAAGGCATGCAGATCGTATTGAAGGGCATAGATTCTTATGTTGTCCCCGAAGAAATAAAAGATGCACTCGTCCTCCAGGGGTTCAAGGTAAAAAATGTGTCCAATATAATAAATAGAGAAAAGATTCCCCAACCCCTATTTCGTGTTGAACTAGAACCTAATGATATAAAATTGAAAAAAATGAGACGCATCCAATTTATAATTTAAAATACCTCTTGTACCGAAAAATCACAGTTGAAGAGCCACATAAGCGTTCAGGTCCTGTACAGTGCCATAATTGCCAAGAATATGGCCATACAAAAACATACTGCAATTTACCCTCTGTTTGTGTTGTGTGCGGCGAATTACACGGCACCGCTAGCTGCAACAAACCAAAAGATCAAAGTGATAAAAAATGCAGTAATTGTGGAGGTAATCACACCGCTAACTACAGAGGTTGTCGTGTGTACTCTTTTGTAAAGAAGACTATGGTGCAAAAACCTAAATTAGCTCCAGCTCAATCAGCAAACGTTTACTCTGCCACTTTTCAGCAAATGAGCCAACCAGTTACTTCCCGTGTATCGTATGCAGATGCTGCTAAGGCTAGTTCTATTCCGACACAAAATGTTTCACCGCAAAATAATTCTACAAATACAAACTCAAACTTTAATTATAATCGCCTTGAAGCCACTATTGAAAATCTTGTGCAAACTATAAACAATTTTACAACAAATATGACTACCATGATGCAAGAAATGTTGCGAATGCAGAATACTCTGCTTCAAGCAATACTTAATAAGCCATGAACACGTTAACAATATGTTTCTGGAACGCAAACGGCATTCGCCAACATAAAAATGAACTTGAGCACTTCCTCACGGAAAAAAATATTGATATAATGTTAGTATCTGAGACTCATTTGACTTCGAGAAGTCTTTTTAAAATTTATGGCTACACTATATATGATACAAAGGACCCTAGAGGAAGGGCTTGCGGTGGATCAGCAATTCTAATAAATTCAAGACTCAAGCACTATGTTCTTGATAACATTTGTGAAGAATACCTACAAGCAACAAATATTGGCATTGAAAGTTTTTGTTCAAATTTCGTTATATCATCAATTTACTCCCCTCCCAGATTTTCAATCACTGAGAATCAATATGAGGATTTCTACAAATCTCTTGGACCTTGTTTTGTAGCAGCTGGAGACTACAATGCGAAACATACGTTCTGGGGTTCGCGCCTTGTTACACCCAGAGGTCGAGCATTGTTCAACACTATTTCAAAAATGGGCTTGGATGTCATTTCGAGTGGGGAGCCCACTTATTGGCCTACTGACATACAAAAAATTCCGGACGTTATAGATTTTGGCGTCATAAAAAATATCTCTAGGGATTTAATTCAAGTTCAAGCTTCTCTTGATCTCTCGTCCGATCACTCCCCGACGATCATCACAATTTGTAGCCCATTAAGAAGTAACTTACCTGACCCATAAGTGAAGATGATCAATCGTGTAAATTAGCTGGGGTTCAAAAAATATCTCAGCAGTCATTGTACGGAAAACATTACGCTTAGAACACCCGATGATATTGAATCGAACATTGCCAATCTCAGCGAGAATATTAAACAGGCTGCTGAACATGCCACTATCTCCCATCCGCAGATTGGGTTTAATAAAATTTATTCTACAGACATTGAACGTCTCGTACAATGGCAACAGCACAGATCACCACAAAATAAAATCAGATTTAAAGAGTGCACTAAACGACTCCAAGAGTTGCTTGCATCTGAAAAAATTGCATCTCTTAAAAATTATCTGGAGGGTCTTGATGTTACACCGGCGTCTACTTACTCCTTGTGGCACGCTGCCAGAAAGCTTAAAACACCCGTTGAGTATAAGCCACCTCTACGCACATCTACCGGAGGTTGGGCAAGAAGCGATACTGAAAAAGGTAAAATATTTGCTGAGCACTTAAAATCCGTTTTTACGCCAAATATATGTACTGGTGTTGCTGATTTGCCGAATATAGTCGCTCTACCCCCTCAACACATAAAGTTTAAGACGCGTGATTTACAAAAATTAATTGCCGAACTCAACCCGAAGAAAGCTCCGGGTATTGATGGAATTAGTAATCAGATGCTGATGAACTTGCCTCGTATTGGAATGAGAATCCTGTTATTCATATTTAATGCTATTTTACGACTGGAGTATTATCCACACAACTGGAAACTTGCCAAGGTTAAAATGATTCCAAAGCCGGGCAAAGATATAACAAAGGCTGAGTCATATAGGCCAATAAGTCTACTATCTACAATGTCAAAGCTTTTCGAAAAACTGCTCAAAACAAAATTGTCCCCAATTCTAATTAGTAGTGGGTGCATACCAGACCATCAATTTGGTTTTAGAAGTCAGCATAGCACCATTGAACAAACTCACAGATTAGTTCAATTTATAAGAAGAACTTTTGAGGGAAAAAAGTATTGTTCTGCGCTGTTTATTGACGTTTCCCAGGCATTTGATAAAGTGTGGCATGAAGGCCTTATTTTAAAATTGAAGACTTACTTACCAATAAACATTTTAAATCTTTTGGAAAGTTACATTATTTCCCGTAAGTTCACTGTTGCGGAAGGAGACTTTACAAGTAGGCCTGAAACAATTTCATCTGGTGTGCCACAGGGGAGTATACTGGGACTAGTTTTATATTTAATTTATACTTGTGATATGCCTGTGAGCAGTAGTATCTATACTTCCACATTTGCCGACGATACAGCCTGCCTTAGTATGCATGAAAACCCTGATGAGGCATCCCGCAAACTCCAGGAACACATTAGCCAGATGGAGCTTTGGTTAAACTTATGGAGAATCAAGGTAAATGAACAAAAGTGTGTTCAAGTAACATTTACTTTACGAAGAGATACTTGTTCCCCCATTCGGATTAACAATCAAGTTGTTTCTCAACATTCACATGTGAAATATCTTGGTATACACCTTGATCGACGACTTACATGTAAACACCACATTGATTCTAAGTTAACTCAAATGAAACTTAAACTAACTCAGGTACATTGGCTGATTGGTCGAAATTCAACACTTAGCCTAGACTGTAAACTTTTAATATACAAGTCGCTTTTAAAGCCAATATGGTGCTACGGAATTCAACTATGGGGCACTGCTTCAGCTTCAAATGTAGAGAAAATTCAACGCAGGCAAAATAAAATTTTACGCATGATAACATCGGCTCCATGGTACATCAAAAATTCAAATATACATCGTGATTTGAATATGCCACTAGTGACTGAAGAAATTGCAAAATACGCTGGCAAATATTTAACAAAACTCGAGTCACATCCTAATCCGCTTGCCCGTAATATTTTGAACTTTACTGGACACATCCGCCTAAAAAAGAGGGACATAATGGCTCTTATTCACAGCACTCCAGATGGGACTTCTTGAAAATACTTTTATTTTTTTTTCCTTTTGATTATCACTACTTACATATGTATTATATATAACTACTACTAAGCTTATGTCCGACATTGGTCGGGCCTAATTATATTTTTTAGATTTAAGATTTGAATACTTATTGTTAGTTCATATATGAAGATACAATAAATAAAAATTCATGCATAAAAAAAAAAAAAAAAAAAAACTTTAAATTACCAAACATAAACTAAAACTTATATTAAACATTTACTGACGCTCTGCATTGGTTATTAATAATCTAGTAATTTTGTTTGTTGAGGTTGTTTTCTGTACTATTATTTTGCGCACTTCTATTATTCGTGCTATTTTGTTTTATTTCGATATCAAAAGTTTATTTTGCGGCGTTATTACCCACTTTACTGCTTTCAGCTAGTAAATACACTGGCTTCAATTTTCTCTCCAATTTAGGACTTTATATAAAAAATATATTTATCTTTTTTACCTGGCTATTCCTCCTTGCTCGGATATACCTCTGGTGGATTTAGCCTCTATTCCTTTTTGGGGACAATAGCCAGCTATCCCAGAAAATTAAAATATTTTTACCACCTGGATTTCTATTTAGTTTAATTTATTCATTTAACTTACGTTATTTTGTTTTTTCTTTTTTTTTTTGTTCGATTGTTGGATATGTTTTTTTTAAATTGAATGCTCCCCGAGACTTCTATTGCCAAAATTGTAAATATTTTACTTAGCCGTTTTTTTGTTTGTTTTTCTTTTATGTAATTTGCACCACCACTTATCTTTCACTAAAACCTTTTCTTCATATTTTTCAGCTTAAATACCTATATACTTTAGCCTACGGTTCTTTCCCGCTTATCTATTGTTTTCCACTTATATATGTATTTACATTCTAGCCTTACATAAGTTTTTCCCGCTCATCTTTTTACCTAATTACTTACATATTTACATAATCGTCTATCTACATATATACAAGTTATCCCGCTCATATGCATTTATATTTATATAAATATCTGATAAACATTTTACATATTCCGCCATGATACTTATCTTACGTGTTGGAAGAGCTTATGGATTTCTATCCTTTTCCTCAAGGTTCTACCTGCACTACATATCATAGGATTTCATAATTTTAGCAAGTGTTTATCGTTTCATTCATTTAATACAATTTAAAACATGAAACCGTTTTACATTGCTCAGAGTTTGTAAAATTTTATGAATGAAAAGTGTAACCCTGACAATACAACACTACCATACGTTGCCAACTTATATATTTTATGTATAGTATTACTACTACACATACACCATTTTTTAATTTGACAGCTGCACATTTGGCCATTTTCATTTTACACTTTCTTCTGCACACAACACATCCATTCCACCAAAATCTTGAAAATTCAATTGCTTTTTTTTTTTTTTTTTTTTTTTAAGAGAAGTAACACTCAGGCAATTAATGCCTACTACTATTACTAGGTGTTACCTTCTTTAGGAAAGGGATAGTGATAGAGAAGACAGGTGGTGAAGGAAGAGATAGAGGAAAGCTTCATTCTTTTACAACTCTGCTTTTTTTTGCACGCTTTTTGATAATGCAGTGTTGCTGCGCCATCTGGTGTCAAATGAGGCGTATTAAATTTTTGAAGCTGTGTTTTGTAGCCATTTTATTGATTATTTTACTTCGCCGATGATTCTGCTCCACAACGAAGGAGGGCGCTGTGATGTTACATTAGGACTAGTATTTGCTTTTAATTATTTGGCTGTTTTATTTGGTGGTCGCCCGCAACAAAACTCCGTGGCCGCTGTAGCATGCCAGAGGGAACGGTGTGCGGGTGATTTGAAAAGGTTGATTAGCCCAACTTGGGGAACACTCACACCCTGAGAAAAGAGGAGTCTCACTGCTGTATTAGCCGGGCCACGTGTCGCCTAAACATATGTAGCTACATAAGGGTGTTGCGCTTCCTTTTGTTGTTAATAGGAAGGCTCATATTTCTTAAGATGGAATCTAGCTGAAGGCATGCCGGAAAGTAGTATTTTATCTCTTTTGCGTGTGTGAATTTTACTTTGTTCACTTTTCAGGTTTTTTTTTGTACGGAGCTGTATCATGTACGCAAAACTGATAACAACAAAAACAAAACAATGAACAGCGAGCCTATCATACTATATGGTGTACCAGTGTACATTTCCCGCAATGCTTGGATGTGGTGGCTATGACCATCATTTATCTATTCGTCTATTAACATTCATATGTATATGTGTGTCGGTGTAGACATGGAAGTGTTGATAAGTGTTTCATTTCGTATATACTTAATGTATCAAGGAAACCCTTTAATATCTACTCCTTAATTCAATTGCCTTATTTTGTAATGTTTGACAATACATATAGTTTTTCTATCGGTCCTGCTGGTATTTATTTCTTTCTTTGCTTCCTCGAAATGCTTCATTTCAAACGAACTGAGCTAATAAATGGAATGTTTCAGTAAGGTGAGCTAAAACTAAAAGAGAGGTCACTCAAAAGAGCTGAAAATCACACTATTTACTTATCACAGTCTTGAAACTAACCCTATTATTGCCTTATTTACCAATTTTATCGTGGCGAAACTAATTCTAATCTGATCAGGTACTTAGTTTTATATTAGGACAACACAAACACACATGTGTATAAATAAATAAATAAATATATTGTTTAGTCATGATCGGTGTTCTTATCCTAATATTGCACTTAAGTCCTATTATCACAGATTCAGAATTCTTTGGGTTTTTTTTCTACGCCTTGATATCTTTTGCATGGTATATTCCTATATGTTTTCCGTTCAGATCCTCTAATTCGTACATATTGTTCCCTATCGGTTTAACTACTCGGCATTTCAAAAACTTTCTACAAAACTTCGCGTTAATATTTTTTCCGAAGATGCTCAAGACTGTATTCCTGCGGAACACTTCTTGGCCGGGTATCAATTTAATCTTGCGCGCCCTTTTGTTATATCTTGCTGCACTTCTTTCGTATGCCGCATGCATATTCTGTTTTATCTTTGTACGTACTACTTCCAATTTTTCATAATTTGACAAACTTTTTACTTCGTGATCCGATAATGACATTAAAGTACGTGCAAGTTTATAGTCAGCACCGTTGGAAAACATGTGAAATCCAAATAAAGCGAAAAATGGGGTAAATCCTGTGACAGTGTACAGAGTTTCTTATCGCACATTCAACTTCAGACAGGTACAAGTCCCAGTCCCTATGATCCTCACATAAATACGCTCTAATCGCTGCTAAAACCGATTGATTAACTCTCTCAACAGCGTTTGACTGCGGTGAATAAACAGCAGTTTTCATATGCTTTATTCCGAACGTCTCCATCAAATTTTCGAAACCCTTAGCGATAAGTTGAGATCCATTATCACTATGGATGACTTCAGGTACTCCAAATTTGTAAAATATTTCTTGGGTCAAAAATTTATTACATTAGCGGTAGTTGCTTCTCTCATAGCCTTTAGAAAAATGAATTTTGTTAGGTGATCCATTACTATAAATACATAGCTATTTCCACTTTTTCATCTAGGGTATTTTCCAAAAAAGTCAATGTACAGTTTCTGGAACGGTATTTCTGTCACGACTTCTTGTCCGATTTCTGGCCTCAGGCTTGCGTTTGACGGTTTCGATTCCTTACAGGTACGGCAGTTTCGCACATATTGTCGTATTTGTTCGGTCATTTTTGGCCAGTAGTAAAACCTTTTAACTTTTTCCATTGTTTTCGCCATTCCTCCGTGAGCACTTGTATTAGAGGCATGTAACTTATCGATTACTTCTTGAGTTAAACTCGAGGGTATCCATAGCTTCCATTGGTATACCACTATCCTGTTCATAACTCGTGCGTTTATATATTTTCCCTTCTATAACTTTTATGTCTGGCAACTGTTCTTTATTGCATTCTATTTGCTTAATCAGGTCTAAGTATTCTTCTGACTCGAACTCAGTTGTTTCTAAATCTAGCATTTCTACCATTTCCATACCATCTACGTCTATCTGTTGTGGATTTCGAGACAACATATCAGCTACAATGTTTTCCGATCCTTTTCGATGTTCTATTTCGAAATCGTACGCTTGCAACTGCAAAGACCAACGTGCCAGTCTACCACTCAAATCTTTTAATGTCATCAGCCATTTTAGGCTGGCATGGTCTGTAATTATCGAAAATGGCATCATTTCCACGTACGATCGAAATTTGCGCACTGCTAAAACTGCGGCTAGACATTCTTTTTCTGTCACCGTGTAATTTTTTTGACAAGAGTTTAACTTTTGTGAGTAGAATGCTATCGGATGCTCTTCATTTTTATTGTTTAATTGATATAATACTGCGCCTACTCCGTAGTCTGAGGCATCGCACTGGATATAAAAGCGCTTCGTAAAATCTGCATGTCGTAGTACTGGTGCTGTGGTCAATGCTTTTTTGAGCTTTTCAAACGCTTCGATGGCTTTATTGGGCATTTCAAATTTTGTTGCTTTTTTGAGGGTATCGGTTAAAGGAGCTGATATGGTCGCAAAGTCTTTTATGAAGCGTCTATACCATCCTGCTGTTCCGAGAAAACTTCTCACTTCTCTAACTGATTTCGGTAGTTTTATATTTTTAATTGCTCTTATTTTGTCAGGGTCAGTCTTCAAAGTACCTCCTCCTATAATAAAACCCAAGTACTTTAACTCCTGAAAACAAAACTGTGATTTCTTGAGTCCTATTGTCAGATTCGCATCTCTTAAGCATTTCGCAACTTCACTCAATAGTTTTACATGCTCTTCAAACGTACTCGATATTAGCAGCAAATCATCCAAGTACGTAAAGACGTTATCTCGCAAATGTCGCGGTATGACTTTGTCCATTAACCTGCAGAGCCTTTGTGCCGCATTGCATAGCCCAAAAGGCATTACGCGAAATTGGTACAAAGGTCTCCCCGCCACTGTAAAGGCCGTATATGGTCTACTTTCCGCGTCTAGCTCGATTTGCCAGAACGCATATTTCAAGTCAACACTGCTTATGAAATATGTTTCATCTATTCTACTCAGAATTCGATCAATATTCTGCAGGGGATACGCGTCTTTAATGGTACGTTTATTCAATTGTCGAGCGTCTAAACACAAACGATTTTTGCCTGGCTTTCTTACTACTGTAGTTCTGTTAGACCAGGGTCTATCACTTATTTCTATAACATTTAAAGCTAACATATTGTCTATTTCTCGATACGTGATTTCTTGCACAGCTGGAGAGATCGGGTAATATCGGTCCTTAACAGGTTCTGTTCCCTCTATCAATTTGATTGTATGCTTTTCTAGATGAGTCATCCCTAAGCCTCTTTTCTCAAACGTATCGAATTCTTCGATTACTTTTTCTAATATTAATTTTTGATTCTCATCCAAATCATGTGGTTTCAACTTGTACCCACTATCTTCTAACTCAAAATCTTGCTTGATTTGTTCGATATTCAATTCTTCGAGGCCGATAACTTCCGGTGCTAGCTTAAATAATCGCCAAAAATCTATTCCTAAGTAAAGATTTTGTTCCAAGTCGGGACGCAGAATCAGAAGTAATTGCTCCTCCTGATCTTTGTACCTGATGGATACTATTACTTTCCCCAATATTCGATGATATTGACCACTGGCAGTTTTCACATTAGTCAACATCGGTTGAATATTGAGATCTAATTCTTGAATAAACTCACGACATCCTTTACCCAAAATGCTGACAGATGCTCCTGTGTCTAATAATCCTTTCAAATACTTATTCTCTACTCCATTCCAGCTCTATTGACTGACTCTACAACTAATTTTCGTGTTTGCCGCCGTTGTTTAAATTTTTCCCGAACTTTTAGTATACGTTTGGAAATCGGTTTCACTTGTTCAATCCCTTCAAAAATGTTTGCCCTCACCTGTTGATAATTTAATTTCCTAAGCTCAAATGGTATATAATGCCTAATCTGGGACATATTTCCAGTGCAATTTGTAGCGTTCTGGCCGTTTTGGTCTAATTTTGGGAAGGGGTCGGACCTGCTGATGAACGTTGGTCCCCCTTCTTGGCCCCGCTCTCCTGGTGGTTTAAACCTTTACAATTTGTGCAGCGTGGAGTTATTACGTTTTGTTTACCGCATTTGTAGCAAAACAGTGTCCGCTCCTGCTCCATGCATTCCATAAATACGTGACCTGGTTTTCTGCAGTTCCAGCATACGATAGCCTGTTTCTTAGTTTGCTGATTGAAATTGATAACCTCTACCACTTCATACTGGTTATTACAGTCTTCCTCGTTTGTATTCTCCACACCATCAAAATATGCCTCATTGACCTGTCTTACTGTCCTCATCACTGGCATATTATTTCGAGCTTCTCGTCTGGGAAAATGTTTTTCTGCCTCATTATATTCCACTCTTAATTGCTCTATAGACGATACAGCGATTGGGTACACAATTCGTCCAATACTTTCTTTTATATTTCTTTTTATTATTTTAATGAGGTCATATTCTGGAATGGGTTGTACTAATTTTGAGCGTAATTGGCACATTGCCTGAAAATAGTTATCGACTGTCTCTCCTATCTGTTGTTTCCGCTCAACCAAATCTGTCATTATTTCAAAATTAGAGCGAACCGTTTGATATTGACTCATCAGGGCATGACGTAATCCAGGCCAGTCTAAAACACCGTGTGTACGCACAAATAGCCAATACCATTCTCGTGCAGTGCCGGTCATCAACAGGTGGAAATCTCTTAAAATTTCGGGCCAGGGAATTTGATAATGCCTTTGAAGATGCTCGAGGCGAAAAACAAAATCATCTATACTTAATTTCGACGAATTGCCATCAAACACCACTCCTAATTTATCGACACGGATGCGTCCTTGATCATTATTATTCGGGTAGGGATATATTTCATTATTTCGGACAAGCGGCATCGTTATATTAGCCGAACTTGAGGCCGTATTATTTTCCGTGCCTGAGAAAGACGTGGGTCTGGAACTTGACCTATTTTCCAGTTGAGTGACTATTTCCTCTGCTCCCTGATCTTGCCCGTTAGAACTTCTAGCGCTCGCTTGATCATTAGGTACTCTATTCGACACTATTTTACTTAATTCAGCTATACTTTTCCTAATTTCTTCCATTTCTTTCTGTACAGCACCTCTTACCTTGTCTTCCAGGGAACTTTGTACTACTACTGTCTCTTCTGCAACTATGTCTCTTACCTCCGGCGTTATATTAGCTGTAGGGAAATTTTGTTCCGTTGACCTAGTGTTTTGACTACAACTTGGTCGATCTGCCATTATCGTGTTTGACATATCTATAATTTGACCTGTTTGTTTTGGCTGTGCCATTTTCGGAATATTATTACCGGTTTTTCTTATTTTGGGAAGTGTATGTGGAAAGGACCTGTTTAAATCAAATTGCTGTTGTAAATTTCTTTTTCTATTTTCTTGCTTACGATCTATACTCATTTATGCGCGTGTTTATCTCAGTATCTATCGGGATTCTATAAACTTTTATTCTATTGGCCTACCTCGTAGGAGAGGTTATTTATAAACTGTTTGTTTGCTAACTGCAACTGGTGAGATAGACAAAAAAAAATCTAGTAAAAGCATAAAATTTTATAAGTATGTACTAATATCTAAATATATAAAAAAATAGGATTAAAATTAGAAATGAAATTAGTAGTAAATTTTTCTCTTAAGCTATGCGATTTGTTCTCGTTTTTTCACAATTCTCAACTATTAACTTTTTTTTTATAAAATGTTGACTACTGATGCCTTACTACATTAAATGAACGCACTATTTATAGTTTTACCTAAAAAAAATTTAAATATCTTACATTTTATATATTCTTTGTTTCCTCTTATTTATATTCGGTGTGGCAATGATAACCGGATTAGCAGTCAGGGCGGTTTGATTTGATATCCTTTACTTTTTCGTGTTATGTTCTTCTGATACGTGATATAAATTCAAATTACTCTACACTATTTCTTTTAGCCAGTGGATTGTCATCAAATATTCCAACACAATTCAGACTTGGACAATGACAAACAGCAACAAATCAAACACAAAAATGCTGAAGGCAAACTTCGCAGTGTTGTTTAATTCGTTCCTCGGCCTTTTAATCAACCATACAAAAATAAGATAAATAAATTAACAAAAATTTGGAACCCATACAGTACATTTAAATATGTCACACTAAACATTTAAGATACTGCATATTTTTCCCATGAGAATCGTCTGAACAGTCCTGATCGAATATCTTTTCCTTTATACAACTCAATATCTCATGTGATTTAGAGGCTATAAAAGATTAGGATATTCGTCCTGAGAGTCCAGTTGGGCTATTGTTTTAATTAATGGGCTATTTCAACATGTTTTGCTGTATTACATGCTTTCAATTTAGTTTGACGACGTTTCGCAAAATTTATTTTCGCTTGGGCGCCATTTATGTTACAGACCGTTTTTCCTGGCGGTATTCACCGACTAGCTCAGGTCTCTCAGGAGGTTCCAACCCTTTCGCCAGGGACGACACAGAACATTAAACATTTCTTTTCCTTTTGAACAACTGCACTGTATATCACGCACCATCATTAAACAGAACATTACTTTTTTTCTGGGACAGATGTTAGCCCCTTTATTACCCACCCAACCTTGTCGTAGAAAGTTTCAATACATTTCTTTTTGTACTACGACCCAAAATCCGCTCCAGCTGACTACCACTTACCACATTATCATTGCCCTACCTTACTTAACTTTACTCCATAATTTTTCTTTATACTTCGCTACACAAATTTACATTTATTATTAATCACTTTATGTTTATCTTAAAAAAAACCGGAACAATATTGATTTTACACAATTAAAATATATTTCCACTTAAACAATTTCTCTAAACTCGAATAATGTATATATATATATATTTATATGTTTCTCTAATACTATATAATTTTATGCTTTTAATTTGATTTACTTTCAGCTTAGGGCTCAAATTTAGTCTATTTTCCACTTTACTTTGAATTGTGTTAACGCTTTTCCTATTATAGAACTTAAATTACCCTTAAAGGAGCTACCTGAAGTGTACGTTTTTCTGCCTTCTATGGGCTAACTGTGTACTTCTACTCCCGTTCCTAATTTGAGCTCTAATCTGTGTATTATTATTTTCTTTACTGTTTCTTGTTTTTTTTTTGTTTTGTTTTATATATATATATTGTTATGGTGTATTTTAATATTTTACCTTTTACCTGGAGGGTCCCTTGGGAATCGCAAGTATAGGTATTTTTATTAACAACAATTCTAGTTACTGTAGCTGCTTGCACACTTGCAGACTGTGTCTTTTTTATTTTTCTATCCGCTATTTATACAAAATATACTTTAATATATTTTTTCAATATTTTACTTACAATTAATTTTCTTATGCTAACTAGACAATAACTTATTTCATAAATATTATTTAGCTTTCGATCCAATTACAAAATATCGATATTGCACAATTTGCCAGCGCCAACAAAATAAGAAGTAACTGAGTCAATGAACTAGTTTCTGCTGCGTCAACCAATTAGTGCAATGTTTGAATACGAGGGTTGTTCAAGTATGATTCACAACATCCCTCCCCACTCGGCACAAGAAAACATCTAGCTATAGATGTTTTCTAAATATAGTAATTGGATCAAATGCTTAAATCTTAATATAAGAAGTATAAATAAATGTTCCATTATATAAAAAATATATAAGTAATCTTAATATAAGAAGTATAAATAAATGTTCCATTATAAAAAATATATAAGTAAGTGCGCCGCATTTTCTGTTGATGTTTTGATTCTTGACATCTAAGTTAGGTTGACGTGGTTTTGTTTATCCTTATGTGTTGAAATTTGTGGCACCTTTATGTATTCAGTGATTTTCTTCTTTATGCATGGACGTACTTGCTTGTGGTTTAAAAAAAAACAAATCACAATCATCACGAACTAATGTCTTCGGCTGAGTAAGGGTGTATCAAGAAACCAGCATCGCCAATAAAGGTGTTCTCACTTGAGCTGAGATGTGTTAATGGTCAAAGACTACGACTTGTGTAAAAGATGGCCAGTTCATATGTAAAATGACGGCCATCGGTATCACAACGTGAACACCCATCGTGGAACGAATACAATACACTTTTTAAAATTTTTGGATAACAGTACGAAGAACTATCTCACTTAGTTTATTGGATTACAAATCCGCATGTAAGCTGTTAAGCTGTACTCAAACCGTGTATAGTATTGATGATAGCAACGGAACCAGTATCATCCCATTTAGGGTGGATGGATAGAGAAATGTCAATGCTGTATAGTTGTAATCTATATAAAGATTTGTTTTGAAGTGTTCCTGGGCCTTGACTTCCCGGAATAATCTGATCATGCAGATTATTGAGAGTCCTGTTATGGCGTCAATAATTCATCTCACATGTAGTTCTTGTCCATTATCTGTTATCAATGTACTACACTCGTTAGATAAGAGTATTACTTGATGTTTCAGCTGCTGTTTTTGTGATGTATGTTGCAGGCTTTACTTTTGATTCATCGATTATGTTGTTATTGCTGAGGTAAAGTTATCTCTTCAGATATTACTTAACTTTTGGCTGCAAGAGACTATACGCCTTGTGTTGTTAAATTTAGATGATGGTTGCAATTTCTCTTGTTGTTTTGATGTTGTTGTTACGTTTGTTGTCTTCACTGTATGCCAACTTTCTAGTTCTGGGGATTGTAGTTGAGCCGCGGTTGCACTTATCTTGGTTTAGTATTAGCATACAATAAAATTACTTGTTTATTTAATTTATATTAATTTACTGGCTGCCAAGGCCATCGGCTAACAATACAATTAATTTGCGTGTTTATGTTTCAAATACAAACAATTTATTTAGTTTTGTTTTCTATTCATAATCATTATTTATTTACTATTAATTTACTATTAATTTAAATTTTCACTTTCAAAAGCTGTGTTTGAGTACTCGTTAATTGTGACAATTTGTGCACTTGTTAAGGTATTGCGTTTGATTTCAAATGTTAACCAATTATTCCAAGTTTACTGAATAATTATTATTGGAAGGATACTCAAACACATCTTTAAATAATAAGTAGAATATTACTATTTACGCATTTATTGTTATTATTATTATTATTATTATTATTATTATTATTATTATTATTATTATTGTTTCTCTTTCTTGCAAATATATTACTTGTTTAAACATCTTTTATTTATAATATAATGTTCTGAATTTTATTTTTTTTTTTGCTATTGTTATATATACTTATACTACATGCACATACACATGTAAATACATATGTATTTATATTTTCCCGAAGATGACTGACTGTTTCACCATTGAATTCTTTTTCGTAATTGCTTCCTTACAGTGTAAAATTTACTGACCTAGCCTAAGGTTTTCCAACCTTGAAAACTCAAATTATTTAATAATATTTACAATTAATTTGCTTTGAAAAAAAATTCATTCAAAACACATAAGCATGTATCTTATGATTACTCAGCGATCGTTTAATATGTTGGTTTATTTTTGTCTTTCTTTTTTTTTTATTTTATTTATTTTTTATTTTACTGCTTGTAATTTTGTTGTAGTTGCAAAATACTGTTCTACTTTTGAATATGACGAAAGACAATATTCTTTTTATTTTAACACATAAAGCAAAACACAAAATTTAAATTGAATTTCAAATACGAAGCCATGAAAGTTTAATGATCTCTATGAAAATCATTTAAACCCCTTTTTTATAATGAAAGTTTAATGGTATGCATTTAAATCATTATGACCTCTTTTCCATAATAATGTACGATGCTCATTAACGTATTACCGTGAACACTAACCTACTAAAAAAATATTTTTGTTTCATCTTCCTACAGTGTTTGCATTCCTCTTCCCTTGCTGTAAACCAGTGATCATGATTTTAGTTAATTTACATTGAGACATTATTAGATTTAATTGAACTATAGTGAATTTTTAATCAGAAATAATTTCTTAATCAGGCTTGAGTTCAGTAATTTCAATTCTTATGAATGAAATATTTTTATTAATTAATGTGAGTATCTAAAGAATAGAAGAAAAATTAAACTAGACACTATTAGCTGGGGGAAATACCGATATTTTTCTGTGCAGCCACGCACTTCATCAGCACCCATGTCTATCTACTGGGGTAGAGATTATTATTAACATCAGCTATTAAACTTAAATTTCTATGAAATGGAATATGAGAATTGATTGTGTATACAATTATTGATTTGCCTTTGGCAAACACATTTGTAAGTATCACTATTCATTTTCTGTTTTTCCATTTTCTATTTAGGTTAGCACGAAGTTATATCACTCTACCTATGTATGTTTAACTATTCTTACTTATCTTTTACGATCATCACATTAATTATTTTTACTTATTCGATGCACCATCGGTACATACATATAAGTATTATTGTAGTGGCTTTATGTTACGTTGTTTTTGCTTTCTACAGTTGACTTAGCTTTCCAGCATTCTGAAGCAGTTCTGGCCAAGTGAACAGTGATCGCCAAGTGAACATATTTTTGTCACGTGCCCATGATGAATTAAATGAGACATTATTAGATTTAATTGAACTATAGTGAATTTTTAATCAGAAATAATTTTTTAATCAGGCTTGAGTTCAGTAATTTCAATTCTTATGAATGAAATATTTTTATTAATTAATGTGAGTATCTAAAGAATAGAAGAAAAATTAAACTAGACACTATTAGGTGGGGGAAATACCGATATTTTTCTGTGCAGCCACGCACTTCATCAGCACCCATGTCTATCTACTGGGGTAGAGATTATTATTAACATCAGCTATTAAAGTTAAATTTCTATGAAATGGAATATGAGAATTGATTGTGTATACAATTATTGATTTGCCTTTGGCAAACACATTTGTAAGTATCACTATTCATTTTCTGTTTTTCCATTTTCTATTTAGGTTAGCACGAAGTTATATCACTCTACCTATGTATGTTTAACTATTCTTACTTATCTTTTACGATCATCACATTAATTATTTTTACTTATTCGACGCACCATCGGTACATACATATAAGTATTATTGTAGTGGCTTTATGTTACGTTGTTTTTGCTTTCTACAGTTGACTTAGCTTTCCAGCATTCTGAAGCAGTTCTGGCCAAGTGAACAGTGATCGCCAAGTGAACATATTTTTGTCACGTGCCCATGTTTTTTCTTCTATTCTTTAGATACTCACATTAATTAATAAAAATATTTCATTCATAAGAATTGAAATTACTGAACTCAAGCCTGATTAAGAAATTATTTCTGATTAATTTACATTGTATTTTCCTTATTTAAGAAATTTATTATTCGACATATTGTCATAAGTTTATTTTAATTTGAAATTTATTAAATAGAAAAATAGAATAGATTCATATCGAATATAAATTATTTGCTGGGTTTTGTATAAGTTTCTAAGCCTACTATGCTTATTTTTCTTTTGTGATTTTTAAAAATATTATTTGTGAATTCTCAAATAGTTTTTGAAAGTCTGTACATAAGATAAGAGGTTTGTAACTGTTCAAAATGTGTGGTTGAAGTCTACTGACGATTTGTTACAGCAACAATGAAATGCATATAGACTTCGCTGAACAACCAGCAAATAAATTTCAAATATTGTATTTTCCTCCTTATTTCTCTTATATGTGCCTGCATATGTGTGATTTATATTTTAATTTTCTTCTTTCTTGTTATTTTCTTATAACACCTTGTACTTCCATTTCGCCTTGAACATTTGGTTTCGAGCCAAAGTTCACTAAGGTTGGAAATAGATTAAAAGGTCTTCCTTGGAGCTTGAATATCCTCCATATTTATTTATTTTCTTATCTTCTTCTCTTTTTCTTCTTATATGCGCCTGCATATGTATTTTTTGCAATTTTAAATTTCTGCTTTTCTTCATTATTATTGTTACATTGGCTTGCACTTCTGTTTCGCCTTGAACATTTGGTTTCGAGCCAAGGTTCACTAAGGTTGGAAATAAAGTGATAAGTCTTCTTTTGAACTAGTTCTAAGCTATTCCTGAGTAGCTACTATCCTTAGTTCTTTTAGTTTTAGAGTTTTCATTTTCTTTTAGCATTTCTTTTTTATTATATTCAGTTTGGAAGAGGTTGCTTGTTAATGTATTCTATATCTGTTGTTGTTTTGTGTTCTGTTTCATGTTTCAAAACTTCTACTGTATCTTGTCAAATGTCGTCCCTTTTGTTTTCTCCTTATTTTGGAATCTTTTGTTTTTCCATTTACATTCATGTCATCTTTCCTGGAGTGGCAGGTCTTTCTGCGGGTTTACCACTATTAAGACACCTAAATAATTAACCTACACATGGTTTTACCAAATTGTTATGGTAAACCTTCTCGGAATTTATAATTTTTAACTTAACATTTACAGGTGTTGGAACTTGTAAAACTTCATAAGGTCCTAACCAAATGGGTGAAAATTTGTTCTTCCGTGCTTGGGTTTTCAGCCATACTTGTTGTCCTACCTTGAATGTCCTTGTCTTTGTCCCCTTGTCGTAATGTTTCTTGGAGTTGGCCTTGGCTTGATCTTGATTTTGTTTTACTAGTTGATAGCTTCGTTGTATCTGGTATTTTAGGATCTTACTAAAATTATCTGCATTATATACTGGTGACGGTTTTTCTTTTAGTTTAATAGGTACTTCAAACTCGAATCCATATAGGATTCTATTAGGTGTTTGTTTGGTAGACATATGCCTCGTATTATTGTGTACATGCATAGCATGATGTAACCATTCATCCCAATTAGTGTCATCCATCTTAACGAAACTTCTCAAATACTCTGCCAAAGGTCTACGAGTTCTTTTCAATGGTCCATTGGATTGGGCTGATTTGTGTCGTAACTGTACTCTTAGTTCTTCGTTCTCTTTCACCTGCTGTTCTAATAACTCATTTTTTAGTTTTTTACTACGACTTTTCTAACTCTGCGATACGTTTTCCGAGTTACTTTGACTTATTTCCGTTTAATTCACTTATCACTCCAAGTATATACCCTACTTCTGCTAACTTAGTAAATGTGTTATTCCTTACAATTTCTTTATGACTATTTAGGAATGTTCTATCAGAATTAAAGGCTTTCAATTCCGACCATACATGCATTTGAAGACTACAAACGTTAATGTTGTAGTCATTTAATTGTAGTATTAGTTTGTCCGTTTGTTTTTGTGGACTGTCCATTTAATTAAATTTATACTTACCATCCTTACGACTTGACTAAACCCGGACGTTGTAGTGTTTCGTGGCACAAAAATTTATAAATACAAAAAAAAATGTTCCACAGTGCAAGGTTTAATTTTTAATCTGATTGAGAAATACACTTTTATTTTTATTGTATTATTATTGTAATAAGGATCTATATGCGTCCACAAAGTCGACTGCACTTTCTTTTCACAGCCTCTAAGGCGAGCTATAAAAGCTGTACCAACAGAGACTTTTCAAGTCAGAAACAGACGAAATTACATGGTAGCAAGGATCAATTTGCGGCCACTAAACCGACTGCACTTGCTTTTCCCTGCTTCTAAGGCGAGCTATAAAAGCTGTACCAACAGAAACTTTCCAAGCCAGAAACAAGCGGAGTAATAGCATGCAAAGCTTTACCGGCTGCGCCAAAATATGTTATGGTGTATTTTAATCTTTTACCTTTTACCTGGAGGGTCCCTTGGGAATCGCAAGTATAGGTATTTTTATTAACAACAATTCTAGTTACTGTAGCTGCTTGCACACTTGCAGACTGTGTCTTTTTTATTTTTCTATCCGCTATTTATACAAAATATACTTTAATATATTTTTTCAATATTTTACTTACAATTAATTTTCTTATGCTAACTAGACAATAACTTATTTCATAAATATTATTTAGCTTTCGATCCAATTACAAAATATCGATATTGCACAATTTGCCAGCGCCAACAAAATAAGAAGTAACTGAGTCAATGAACTAGTTTCTGCTGCGTCAACCAATTAGTGCAATGTTTGAATACGAGGGTTGTTCAAGTATGATTCACAACAATATATACAAAAATTAGTTTTTTTTTTGTTACTAATTAAATTACCAAACATAAACTAAAACTTATATTGAACATTTACTGACGCTCTGCATTGGTTATTAATAATCTAGTAATTTTGTTTGTTGAGGTTGTTTTCTGTACTATTATTTTGCGCACTTCTATTATTCGTGCTATTTTGTTTTATTTCGATATCAAAAGTTTATTTTGCGGCGTTATTACCCACTTTACTGCTTTCAGCTAGTAAATACACTGGCTTCAATTTTCTCTCCAATTTAGGACTTTATAAAAAAAATATATTTATCTTTTTTACCTGGCTATTCCTCCTTGCTCGGATATATAGGGTGTTTTTTATTGAGGTATAGAACTTTAAGTTGGCATCACTTTTTTAACTGGCGGACATTTTGTCAGCTGTCAAGTGATTAATATTTAGTTTGGTTTGCCATTTTATCATGAACAGGTTGACAAAAGAACAACACTTGCAAATCGTGCAAATTTGCTTTATTCGAGCCAGCCGAATTGGCTTTAAAAAAGCCGAATTGGCTTTATTCGAGCCAGCCGCGGCGGCCACATGCCCGAAATCATATTTAAACATTAAAGGCATAAAATTATCCTTCCAATAAAGCCAAATTGATGGACATTAAAACGATTTTCTTGTGTTTTATTTCAATTCGAAGTTCTATACCTCTAAAAAAATCGTGCAAATTTGCTTTATTCGAGCCAGCCGAATTGGCTTTAATAAAGCCGAATTGGCTTTATTCGAGCCAGCCGCGGCGGCCACATGCCCGAAATCATATTTAAACATTAATGGCATAAAATTATCCTTCCAATAAAGCCAAATTGATGGACATTAAAACGATTTTCTTGTGTTTTATTTCAATTCGAAGTTCTATACCTCTAAAAAAACACCCTTTACCTCTGGTGGATTTAGCCTCTATTCCTTTTTGGGGACAATAGCCAGCTATCCCAGAAAATTAAAATATTTTTACCACCTGGATTTCTATTTAGTTTAATTTATTCATTTAACTTACGTTATTTTTTTTTCTTTTTTTTTTTTTGTTCGATTGTTGGATATGTTTTTTTTAAATTGAATGCTCCCCGAGACTTCTATTGCGAAAATTGTAAATATTTTACTTAGCCGTTTTTTTGTTTGTTTTTCTTTTATGTAATTTGCACCACCACTTATCTTTCACTAAAACCTTTTCTTCATATTTTTCAGCTTAAATACCTAAATACCTATATACTTTAGCCTACGGTTCTTTCCCGCTTATCTATTGTTTTCCAGTTATATATGTATTTACATTCTAGCCTTACATAAGTTTTTCCCGCTCATCTTTTTACCTAATTACTTACATATTTACATAATCGTCTATCTACATATATACAAGTTATCCCGCTCATATGCATTTATATTTATATAAATATCTGATAAACATTTTACATATTCCGCCATGATATTTATCTTACGTGTTGGAAGAGCTTATGGATTTCTATCCTTTTCCTCAAGGTTCTACCTGCGCTACATATCATAGGATTTCATAGTTTTAGCAAGTGTTTATCGTTTCATTCATTTATTACAATTTAAAACATGAAACCGTTTTACATTGCTCAGAGTTTGTAAAATTTTATGAATGAAAAGTGTAACCCTGACAATATAACACTACCATACGTTGCCAACTTATATATTTTATGTATAGTATTACTACTACACATACACCATTTTTTAATTTGACAGCTGCACATTTGGCCATTTTCATTTTACATTTTCTTCTGCACACAACACATCCATTCCACCAAAATCTTGAAAATTCAATTGCTTTTAATTATTTGGCTGTTTTATTTGGTGGTCGCCCGCAACAACATGTATGCCCAGCTTCGCCTACATTGCTATAATTTCTCGGTTTTCCAAATATCAGCTGACTGCCGCAAATTTAATTTTGAATTTGTATGGGCGTGGCCCCGCCCAATTTTTTAGACGAAAGCTTTTTAGCCAGTGCTTACCATTCGCGTCAAGTTTCGTTAGAAACGGATAATAATAAATGCATAAATAGCAAATTTGGGTGTGCTCAGCTAAGGTATATGAAAAAGGAGGGTTAAAGTTTAAAGGCGTGTTAACGCCCACTTTTTAATCAAAAATTTATAGCCTTGTATTATCGCAACAGGTATGCCAAATTCCAATAAAATTGCTTGGTTTAAACGTTTTAGGGTAACTTTTTTAATTCTTAGCTATATGGGCGTAGCCCCGCCCCTAGGTTAATTTTCAGGGTTTCAGATTATTTTAGTTAGTTGCCCACCTATACCTACTTGTGTACCAAATTTCGGCTCAATAGCGCAATATTTAATTTATATGGGCGTGACTCCGCCCAGTTTTCTCACTCAAGATTTTTTTGGCTTTCGTGTCAAGTTTCGTTGAAAACGGGTTATTATAAATGCATAAATAGTATATTTAAATGTGCTCAGCTGAAGTTCATAAAATAGGAGGATTAAATTTTGTAGGCATGTTAACGCCCACTTTTTTAAATGAAAATTTAAAGCTTTGCATTATTGCAATATGCATGTATGCCGAATTTCAATAAAATCGCTTTCATTAAACGCTTTAGATTCGCTTTTTTAATTCTGAGCTATATGGGCGTAGCCCCACTCTCCTGGTTAAAATCTTCACGTTTTCAGATTTTTCTAGTTCATTACTTACCGAGATCTACTCGTGTACCAAATTTTAGCTCTCTACCTATAGCGGAAGTGCTTCCTCAATTTGATGAGTGATCAGTAGAGTTGTTACTTGTATGGAGAATTTTTTTTGTTGATTTCTTTTACTCTCAACCCCCAAATCGGTTCAGTTTTATGTAAAAAAATATTAAAAAAAATTTCATAGCGATAAGTTATGTTTTAGGGGGTGCGCCCGGCCCTCAAAGTTAGCCCTAAAGCCCATGCATTCACTGTATTTTTTTTTTTTGTTTAGTTTTTTTATTACTATACCTAACATATTTTTGAAATAATTTAATAGGTATAAACTCTTATTGTAAACGGTTACTAAAATAATTTTCATATATATGCAATTTTGGTATATATAATTTTTGGTATTTTGTTGGTTATTTTCTTCATTATTTCCTAAAATATTAATTTTAGCAAAAAAAATTTCTTTGGGACTAATGTTGTAGACTAGAAGAGCTAAAATATTGGCATCACTACATAGTATAAAACAAAGTCGCTTTATCTGTCCCTATATCCCTATGTAAAAGATAGAATGATTGAAGAGGAAGGTTTATATGTATAATAATATCCATTAAATACTGCAGAAATACTATTATTTATTATTTTGAGGTTTCTAATGTGATGTCGTAAATAATTACATTTTTTTCGCTTACATTGCAAACGCAGGCTGAACCCTATGAGATTTATCAAAATAAGGTACTAAGTATTGTACACATCGAAAAGGACTACAGAAAACTCTGCTATGGTATATGTCTATCTCTTATGGATATCCCACAATAACATTCTTAACCGACTGCAAAAAAGAAGGAGGTTATCAATTCGTGTGTATTTTTTTTACTTTTTTATGTTTGTACACGCATAACTCGGTCATTTTAAATCCGATTTTCGAAATTCTTTTTTTGTTTGAAAGGGTTTGCTTGCAGTTGGGTCCCATAATTTTTTTTCGAAAATCGGAAAAGGAAATTTGCTCCCCTCTTGCATAACTCTGCTATTTGTGAACCGATTTTCAAAATTCCTTTTTGGCTTGAACATTTTTTGCGTTAAGTTAGAACCCATAATTTTTTACGAAAATCGGAGGGGTAAATTTGCTCCCTCTGGCATAACTCCGTCATTTATGAACCGATTTTCAAAATTAATTTTTTGTTAAAAGGCTTTGCCTGCAGTTTAGTTCCATAATGTTTTTTTTTTAAATCGGTGGGGTACTTTGCTCCCCCCCCCCAAAAAAAAAAAATTAAATCATCATATATAAACCGATTTTAAATTTTTTAAAAGGTTTGCCTGCAGCTTGGTCCCATAGTTCGTAAATCGGTGGGAAATTTTGATTCCCACCCAAAAAAATTACTACGTTATATAAAAAGTGTTTTAATTTTTTTTGCTTGAAAGAGTTTGCTTGCAGTTTGGTTTCAAAGTTATAAGACAATATCTTGGTTTCAAGAAAAAGCTATTCTGTTACCAACTCACGAACAAGTAGATAAGATAAATTTGAGCGTTGACTGTTTTTCACATGGCCAACTGCATGTCGCTCTTTCAAGAGTAACCTCTAGAGAAAACATGTTTGTATTGTCTAATGACAAGAAAGCTGTGAACGTTGTATATAAAGACATTCTGTAATATATTAATTGTTGTAAAAATAAAATAAATAGGTTAAAATTTAAAAAGTAAATAAGTAAAAATGTAGTGTATGAATTTATATGTTCCAAAGATAGCAGGAAATCTTCATGGTTTAGGGAAAGAAGAATTGGTTTACCTTAAATTTAACGCGTGCGGGCCACCGGCAGTAATGAATAAATCAAAACTACTGGATCGATTTTAATCATTTTTTCATTGAATGACATAGGCTATATATTTTATACCCGTGCGTAGCCGGAGCGGGCCGCTAGTACATCATATTCTTGTAAAATCTTTTTTTTAAGATAGTCATATCTTACAAAAATTACATTCAAATTAAATTCAAATTACATTGAAAATAGCCTTGAAGGCCAACTTTGAGGGGCGGGCGCACCCCCTAAAACACAACTGATCGCTATGAAATTTTTTTGTATTTTGTTTTACATAAAACTGAACCGATTTGGGGGCTTAGAATAAAAGAAATAAAAAAATAAATTAATAAATAACGACCATTCTAGTGATCAGTGACTATGTCTTAAAATATGCACTTTTTGCACCTCCATATCTCAGGAAGCTTTTGTTGCAATGTTGCATATGTGCTGACATGAATTATTTCTAATTATGAATAAAATTTTAGAGTTTTACGACCGCGGGGAACAAAGTTATAAGGTTACCCCCCAGAACAGAACGAATGGCTTCTTATAAATATGCACACTGCGTGCATTGGCCGGAACTTGTCCTGGCGCACCACCGTGTGCCTAGATTAGATACATTTATCTTAAATTTTTTAAATTTAATGCTACACCATTTCGCGTGCCAATCGTCTCTGCTGCAATATTTTGGATATTAATAGATCTGCTACGTTGTGGGTATTTCGTATACCCACAACGATTATACAGCACTTGAAGCAGTATTCATCATTATTTTCAATGTTGATGCAATCTTTTCTTCTTTCTAATTTTTGAGATGTGGATATCCAATTCGATTCTTTGAAGAGCGACGATTTGTTGATGTTGATTTCTGCTCAGACTTTGCGTGACAAAGTCCAACCAGAATCTCGCTCTTCAAATTCAGACATTTTGGTTGAAATCTCCCCAACCTGTTTACGGAATATTTTTTCTATATTGTCTGCCTTCGTCAGCAAACTCATTTTGGCTACATGTGATATTATGCACAACTGCAATCTTCTTCAACAATTTAGATGTACTCCGCCACAACACTCACATGAAATTTAATTATTGTATGCTTAGTTAAATTCATTTGAAGTCCCTCCATAAAAACATTTTTATTTTCTTCAACAAATTCTTCCACGAGAAGTTGATCTATTTTATTTCGAATTGCATTACATTACGATAACAAATTTCTACAGTCTGGCAAAACTGACAATTTTCCTTTCGGCAATAGGAAAATATAATCATGTATTGCCGTCGGCATTAGAATTTTCATAATTTCCGCATTGGTATTAGGAAAAATCATTTCATGCTTATCCCGTTGGCATTAGGAAAAATTATTTTCATGGTTTTCCCATCGGCATATATACTTATGAAATCTTAATCTTATGAAACCGCTTAATCAAACCCCACAAAAAATCACCTGTTCACACAATGAATGTAACCCCCAAAAAATCACCCATTCGCACAAAGTTAATGTAAACAAGAAACCCCTAATGTAAATTTAAAAAAACGGACTTATTGATCCACCCTCGTATGCATCAAATTTCCAAGAAGTTGTAGAAAAATGTAGTTACCAAGAAAAAAAAGTTTAGCGAACACTATTGTACCAATTTTGTACTTTAAGTTGATATACGTCAATTAAATTGTACTTTCATCCTGCTGGAAGCTTAAATACACCGAAAGCGTATAAATAGAACACGAAATTCATCATAGAGGTAGCTTTTTAACAAAAAGTTTCTAATAAAATGTTTAATAACTCAGTAATTTTCTAGGAAATTTTTTTAAACAAACCTGTGAATTACTCTTAATCAATTATGTTTTATAACTAAAGTTATAAACAGTATGGTTCCAGTACAAAAATACTGCCTAAGAACAAGTCCAAAGGAGAAAAGTGTTGGTAAAGTAATACAGACATATATCTGAAATTGACTGAAACGAGATATATATGGTTAAAAAGGTCCAACAGCCTCTTGGTACAACACAACTCGTCTATAATAAGCGCTAAGATGTAAGGATTATTTTTTTGGGGGTTTCAGAACACGAGTGTTGATGATTTTGTTAAAAAACTTAACTGATGTCAGTTTATTTGGGTTTGTACAAAGCGATTTGAGTCACAATCAGCGTTACCATATATATTTTTTAAAAAACTCCCTAAATCTAAAAAACTTTTTTCCAAAGCAAAAAGTTTTTTTCTACAAAAGTACCAAAATTTTAAAAGAAAACAGCTGATCGATATTGTTATGTGAAAAGTAATGAAAATGGTTAGGCTAACTGAGCCTTTATACACTGTTGCAGTAAGAAGGGAGTGATAAAATATAAGATCGTTTTATTGCATACAAACATTACCTAATATTTTCATTCAATATACTGCAAAAGTTCAATTATGGACATATTTATAAAAAAAACTTGAAAAAACTTTATATTTTCAAAAAACTTTTTAGCATCTCAAAAAACTTAAAAAAAGGGAAAAGTTGACAAATGGTAACGCTGGTCACAATAAACGATAAGGAGGACGACTAAAAAATTGTAGTCGTTTCAAACAAAAAAAATAAACAAAACACTAAAAAAAATTAAATAAATAATAAAAAGAATTAAAATAAATTCAGTAAAGTGCGACTTTGACTCGCGCACGAAGGGTTCCGTACGTTGGGATTTGAGCATTTTTTAATACAGTGTTTTTTACGTTTTTTCAGCTGAAAAATTTTTTTTTTTTATTATTTTTCGCTTTTTTCTCGTTTTGTAAATTTTTTTAATTTTGGCGATTTTTTTTTAATTTTGGCGATTTTTTTAATTTTGGCAATTTTTTTTATTTTGGCGATTTTTTTTCATTTTGGCGATTATTTTCATTCTGGCGATTTTTTCATTTTGGCGATTTTTTCGGTTTTTCGCGATTTATTTTCGATTTAGAAATTTTTTTTAAATTGGTGCTTTTTTTCGTTTTGGCGATCTTTTTTTTTTGATTTTGGCGTTTTTTTTTCGTTTTGGCGATTTTATAATTTTGAGATTTTTTTGTTTTACCGTTTTTGAAAATTTCAAGAAGTTTGCTCTTACGGTTTCCAAGATACAGCAAGTTATCAGAATTACATAGTCGAAATTACATTAACTGATGGTACACCCTTTAATTAAATTTTTTTAAATTTTAGTGTTAGTTGTTGTAGTCTGTATAAAAATACACGAACTTTACAAATTTCAAGTGCATATACATACAATTGTATGTATATTACATAGGATTTTAACAATTTTCGTTGCTCGTTTTGGCACACCCTTTAATTTCCAACTCTCATGTATTTGTTGTTGTAGCGGCCAAGGGTCCCATGTAATATACATACATACAATTGTATGTATATTACATGGGATTTTAAAATTTTTCATTACTCGTTTTGGCACACCCTTTAATTTCCAACTCTCATGTATTTGTTGTTGTAGCGGCCATGGGTCCCATGTAATATACATACATACATACAATTGTATGTATATTACATGGGATTTTAAAATTTTTCGTTGCTCGTTTTGGCACACCCTTTAATTTCCAACTCTCATGTATTTGTTGTTGTAGCGGTCAAGGGTCCCATGTAATATACATACATATAATTGTATGTATATTACATGGGATTTTAACATTTTTCGTTGCTCGTTTTGGCACACCCTTTAATTTCCAACTCTCATGTATTTGTTGTTGTAGCTGCCAAGGGTCTACACACTGTGTCCAAATTTCAGGTCCGTAGCTCTTACGGTTCTCGAGAAAATACCCTGTGACGGACAGACGGACGGACGGACGGACGGACGGACAGACGGACAGACGGACAGACGGACAGCGTAGCGAAAACAATAGGGTTCCATTTCACCTTTGGTGTACGGAACCCTAAAAAGGGAACTTCCAACAAGGAAAAGGTAAGTAAGCTTCCATATTAAGATTGTTCTTGGCAAAAGACTCTTTTAAACATCAACGCAAATTGGATGTTTTAGTGAACAATGCAGGTATTATTATTATATTATTATTATGTAGCTACGCTACATGTATCATTTAACTATGCTGGCCACCCCAGAACTAATAAAATCTAAAGGCAACATTGTAAATGTTTCCAATGTAAATGGCATTCGTTCTTTTCCAGACGTGTTGGCCTATAATATTTCCAAAAATGGTTGTAGACCAATTTAATCGTTGCGTGGCATTGGAATTGGCGGCTAAAGGCGTGCAATCTAACTGTGTTAATCCGGTTGTTACGGTAATAAATCTGCACAAACGTAGTGGCATGGATGTTGAAACATACGCAAAATTTTAGGAGCACTCTATAAATACACATGCCTTGGATCATCCCGGTACTGTTGATGATGTGGCTAATGCTATTTATTTTTTATTTTTTCTTTAAATATTTCTTTGATATAATCTATATATTCCAATTTTAGACTTTTACGATCCAGCATAACATCCCATACATCAAAAATCTTTGTTTGCAACTCTTGTCTCTACCATACTCATGATGAATATGTGTATAAGCATCACAAGAATGTGTGTCTAAAGAAAGTCGTCAAAATGCCTAAGCCCGAGGATATTTTCAAAAGCTTTAAAAACATTCATAAACAGATGGATGTCCCATATGTCATTTATGCTGATTTTGAGTCAATTTTAGAAAAAGTTGACGAAAAAGTAAGTAGTAATACTACAAACATTCAAAAGCATACCCCTTGTGCTTTCGGTTACTATGTAAAGTGTAGCTTTAAGAAAGAATATACTAGGCATAGGTATTATTTTGGGGAAGATGCAGCAATTATGTTTGTTAAAAAAATAGTGGAAGATGCATCAAACATATTTGATGAGCAGTTATCAAAAACAAAATCTATTAATATGACTAGCGAAGATGTGCAAGCCCACAATAATGCACAAGTGTGTCATATTTGTAGAAAAGAATTGTTTAATGATAAAGTTATAGATCACTGTCATCTTACGGGTAGTTATCGTGGTGCAGCACATAATGTATGTAATTTAAACTATAGAGTACCTAATTTTATACCTGTTCTTTTTCACAATCTTTCTGCATATGATTTACATCTCTTTTTCAATCATCTTTCCACAATAAAAAATGCTACTATAAAAGTTATACCCCTAAACAAAGAGCGTTATATTTCCCTCTCAGTTTATATTTCATTAAAAAAGAATCATGGATTCGAATACGCTTTATAGATTCTTTCAGGTTTATGGCCTCAAGTCTAGATTCTTTGGCAAAAAATCTTGACGTATCTGATTTACAAACAGTTCGTGAAATATTTCCAAATGACAACCAATTTAATTTATTAAGAAGAAAAGGAGTGTATCCATACTCTTATATGGACTCTATATTAAAGTTTGATGAAACTGAACTTCCAAGTAGACAGAACTTTTTTAATATTTTAAGCAATGACGAATGTTCTGTTGATGACTATGAACATGCACAAAAAGTGTGGAGTGAGTTCGATTGTAGAACCCTTCTGGATTATACTGAGCTGTACCTCAAAACTGATGTATTACTTCTTACAGATATTTTTGAAAATTTTCGAAAAATATGTAAGAGTATTTATAGTCTAGATCCCGCTCATTACTATACTGCACCAGGACTATCATGGGATGCCATGTTGAGGACTACAGAAGTAACCTTAGAGCTAATTACAGATTGTGAAATGCATTCATTTGTTCAAAATGGTATAAGGGGTGGGCTAGTGCAATGCTCAAGAAGATATTCAAAATCTAACAACAAATACATGAAAGATTTTGATAGAAACAAGCCTTCAGAATATTTGATGTATTTAGATGCTAACAATTTATATGGTTGGGCAATGTCTCAACCTTTACCTTATGGGGGATTCGAATGGTTAAATTCTGGAGAAATTGAAGTCTTTACTATCAATGAAGCTCCTAATACACCAGAAGTTGGTTACTATTTAGAAGTAGATATTGAGTATCCAGACTCACTTCATGACGCACATAATGACCTCCCTTTTTGCCCCCAAAACAAAAAAACATCACAATATAATAGTAAGAAGTTAATAGCAGACTTTACATTCAAAAGGAATTATGTTATTCATCATAAAATCTTACTTCAATGTATTTCAAACGGGCTTGTATTACATAAAATACACAGAATATTAAGATTTAAGCAGTCCCCTTGGCTTAAAAAATACATTGACCTAAATAATTCATATCGTACGAATGCCAAAAATGCATTTGAGAAGGACTTTTTTAAGCTTCTTAATAATGCTGTTTATGGGAAGACTATGGAAAATGTTGATAAAAGAAAAGTTATCCATATTGCTACAGAGTGGGAAACTACAAACAGAAATCATTTAGGATTGAGGGCATTGATTTCTAAACCAAATTTTTTAAGTTTGAAAAAATTCGGTGATAATATGTATGCAGTTGAGTTAAAAGAACTGGAACCATATTACGATAAACCCACATATATAGGTCTAGCAGTTTTAGAATTATGTACGATGTACGACTTCCACTACGGCTACATGAAACAAAAGTTTAAAGATACAATTTCTCTTAACTATATGGATACAGATTCTTTCATCTACACGATTCAAACTGACGATTTTTATGATGACATTCGTAATGATATTGATTCCAATTTCGATACATCAGATTATTCTGAAGATAATCAGTTCTGTTTACCTCTAGCAAATAAAAAGGTTTTAGGAATGATGAAGGACGAGAACAAGGGTGATATAATGACCGAGTTTGTAGGTTTAAGATCCAAAATGTACTCATTTTCAACCCATAGCTCTGAAGAAGTCAAAAAATCTAAAGGAGTTAAAAAATCTGCCGTCAAGAAGTTAACTCTAAACGATTATAAAAATTGTTTATTTGATCAGAAAGTGCTATCAGATGAGATGTATTTGATTAGATCAAAAACTCACAAACTGTACACACAAAAGCTATTTAAAGTAGTCCTTAACTACAATGATGATAAAAGAAATATTTTGGAAGATCATGTAAAAACACGAGCTTGGGGTCATTATAGAGATCGAGTTAGTGAGTCAATGCCAGTTGACTAATCTATATATATATATATATATATACATATATATATATATATGAGATGACAGTGATGTATAACATTTATTTAATCGTGAATCCAAATTTAATCCAAATATTTTTTTTTTTTAATATTTATGTATTATATTCAAATGTTTATGTACGAGTTTTATATTCATTAATTCAGTTTTAAGAAACAATCTCATATGTTTTTTTTTTGTGTATTTATTTATTTTTTATATTTTTATTAAAATATTATTTTTATGTATACATAAGTACATAAATTTGTAACATATGTATATATATAATTATTTAGTTTTTACAACATTTTTATTTATACACTTCAATTAAATTTAAAATTGTAACATATCAACATACATGTATTATAATATATTTGAAAATAAAACCAATAATATACTAAAAATAACTGATAACAATTTGTTTTCATTCCGATATTTTTTTTTCAATTAAGATTGCATTCCGTAAAGCACAAATACCATTGATGTGATAGCTGCAATAAAATAGGTCTGGATACTTCACCTCTATTTGACTAAAGTTGATACAGCCAATATCTTCAATATTAAAAACAATTTTTTGCACCATTTTTTCTAACCATTGCCTCTTTTCCTCACCTTTAACATATATAGTATATGAATCACCTACATTAGCTCTTAGAAATTGGCAAATGCTTTTAAATGAAACAGTCCCATCGTTCCAGCTTAGATGATGATAATGTTTTGTTAACCAGTTTGCTTCTCTTTGCTTTTTTGTTGATAAACATTTAAAATCAAAAGGAGGTTTTATGATAAAATTTATGTGTTGATTATTTTTGAAAACGATTGCGAGTTCTTTTACGATAAAGTCATTTGCATTACTCTTGAAACCTTGCAAGTCTATAAAAACTATATTATTGTTCATCTTTTTTAATTTATAAGATTTTACGAACTTGTTCTCTTATAGGTATGTATTCAATTAGACGATCATGAATAAGAATGCAATAAGCTGATGTTTTGGCTGGAATATTTGTTGCTGTTTCAAATTCAATTTTTATGTCAATTGGTCCGTTGTTAAGTGTTTCGTTTTGATAACTAACATCTACTACAATAATGGGTGCGTTATTCTTAAACTCTTGGGAAGTTAGAAGAGGTTGTGACTCCTTCATATAATAGTTTTGTTGAAATCTTACATACATATCATATAGAATTGCGTAGCGTTCATTTTTAAATTTTAAGTTAAGATCATCATATGGATATGAAACTGAATTCAAATATACTTTTAAGTTAGTGAGATCGCAATGAACAAACTTTTTATCTTGTTGAAATGCAATCAATACAAAGCGGGGTCGCTCTCTACTTGCAGCCATCTTAACATTCCAGATATGGCTAGTTCCTGTAGTTAATTGTGGATTTACATGACAATCCCAACTGCGGAATGCTATTGGTATAGAAGCAGCATTGTTGATAATTTTAATCATATTCAATTTACTATGATCGGATAAGTGTACATGGGGAATTCTCCAAGAGATTAGCGAAATTGTAAGTTTTGGTTTGTCAGTAGAAGTGCTCGATTGTACAAGATCTTCATCATTCTTGTTACGCAAGAGTATTAATTCATGTTTACCATTTAGTATTATTTTGTTATAGTCTTCCGCAAATCCTAAGAGCATTTTAAGTGGAACATAGAAATTAAAATATCCATTTTCGATATTCAAACTATCAATTTTGTTCCATCCAGCATTTTGCATGACAGTGCTTTCCGTTGGTGATAAAGAAATCAGATTTTTTATGGTGCTTGTCTGTCCTAAATGCCTTGTATGATCAATTTCAATACCATTAAGTTCATAACGGATTTCATCAAAGAGATACGATACAAAGTTGGTTTTTAATTTAAAGCTTAAATTAGAGGATTTTGGGCTCTTATCATCTACAATAAATCCTTCCACATATATATAACTTTCACTGGGCAATACGTACAAATCTTGATTTTGTATTGAAATACGAATTTCGTCATTATTGTTATATGATTGTAGATATGGTACATATGTGTGATAGTCTTTTTTGATTATACTCTCATCAGATAATGGCTTATCTAGTACATCCATTATTGAATTCATTTCTTCGTTTTCAATTTTAAATTTAATGACTTGAGAAAGTTTTGATTTGATTTGGTTAGATTTTTTCGTTGGACTGTTCTCTTCAACTGTCGCTTAGGTTCTAGTATAGTTTTAGAATTATATACTGCTTTATTCTTTGATATGTTTGTGTTATATATTATCATTATTTAGATGGTCTCAAATGTATGCGAATGGTTATTTCCTCTCCTCGGAAATTTATAAGGTCACCGTGCTGATCAACCACGCGTAGAGCAAGTGAACTAATCTCTTGGGAGTTGACTGGTAAATAAATTAGATTTCTAGGGATTTCATCTATTTTATAGCCTGGAGGAACATTAATCGGAAATTCATGTAGTGTATGCGCCTTGGAATTGTTCATGTATGTATTAACAGCGATACTGCTTTCAACTCGCAAGAGATTCACCTTAAATATATTGACTGATAGATCTGAGTAATGATCATGGTTTGGAGTCAGGATTTTAGTATTAAATCCCAAAAGTTTTCCGATTGTATTTTCTTTATTAAAATCTATTAAATCTTTAGAGCTGTTAATTTTAACTTGCATTGTATTGTTATTAGCTTCTATTCGAATTTTATTTGTTGGACTGCAGTCTTTATATTGCTGATCTAAGTAATCAACTATATCATTTAATTCATAAGATCCAATTGGTATTTTAATTACATGTTCTCCTATGTGAAACATATTGTTATAGACGTCTACATTCGGTATGCTATTATATGAATGAAAAGCAGTTAGAGCGCACTCATAAGCTCCATTTAACTCGATAGGAGGGAAGTAATTTGCAGATAACTCTGATGAGTTAGAGCTCAAAGTAAGTGTTATTGACATTATGGCAATCTGATTGCAAATAAATAGAACTTACTACAACATTGTTTATAAAAATGATTTTATTTCTTATTCTAAACATAAATTATTACAGAATGTGCTAAATACATATAAGTAATGTTATTTTTCTTTTACTCCAACTACGATATATCATCCTTACTTATCCAAGAATTGTGTTGACTAGAAAACCCCAACCATTTAACACATGCCTCCTCTCCTCTAGTTTTAAGAACCTTTTCAACTAGATATGTATTTGGATATATAGTTTTTGAAAGTTCTTCTTCATAAAATCCTCCTTTGATAGGATTTCCGAGATAATCTTCTAATATGTATGTTGTAGGATATGTATTTTGAACTCTTTTAATTGTGAATATTTCTGTTGTCCAATTTGGTGTATACCCCTTTTCAAAAGTATGCTTATATTTGCTTATGCGTACATGATCTCCAACATTAAATTTTGACATTTTATACATCTTCAAATGACTGTATACTGTATTTAGCAACTTTTTCTCATTTGTTGAGTTGACTTTAATAGGAGACATTTTAATTGTGCGATGAAATTTTTTATTGTATGCATAAACTAAGTCCTTGTATATATCAATCCACTTATACGAACCATTAACCCTTTGACACGGGAATTAATTCTGGCCATTGCAAAATTGTATATGTGGTTCGTATAGCTTAAATAGGCCTCAAAAAACATGTGTAAAAATTTGTGTGGACAAATTTTTATTAAAAAATGGGTTTTGAAGATGTACATTTTAATGTACAATCCGCTTCAATACATACACTTTTTCATTTTATTTTATTTTTTTTTATTGGTTTTATTTTCTTTTGTATACATACATATGTACATAAAATGTATACATATAAAAGGAACACATTTAAAAATTCATTAAAAAAAATACGAACAAATTCATTGTAAGGTTAAATATACATAAAAAATACGATAGAAATATGTTTGTATGTATACGTATGTATGTATGTAAATACGCACATAAATATTTGAAAAAATATTATTTGGTATGCATTTGTAGAAAGCAATTTCATTCTTTAGTAATACATAAATGAATTTTACACTTTTGGCAAAAGAAATGAGTTCTTCCAGCTACTCCTTGACTTGTTTTGCAATTATTTTTGCATCGTGTTGCTTCTTTTTTGCCGTCATGGCATGGCATGTGATCCATGCCGTCCAATTGTACATCTCGAATCGGTCTTTTCTCAATTTTTCTCTTAGATGAAACAGGTGATGAAGTTGAAGGACTTGAAGGATTAGAATTCGAAGGGCGTCCCCGCTTTGGTACCGACTTCTGACCTTTGTATAGAAGAGCATTCCCAATTTCTAATCGAAAATGCATAAGATCTAATATCTCTCGTTTTGACCTTCCCTGTTTTAAGGCATAACTTTGATATTCGAGGAAACTAGCAACTAAAGCGAAATCGAGGAAATGTGTTATAATCCGAAGAGTCCATTTCCTGGATTTCAAGAAAACCCTATAGTAGGATATATATTGATCGAGGAGATCAACTCCACCCATTCCTGAATTATATAGCTTTACGATGTTGGGACGATTGAATTCTTCAAAAGCTTTAGTCGACTTATTGTATCTGTATGTAAAATATAAAATAATATATATGTAAATAAGAACTGAAGATAACGTTCGTCGTATAGAACTACCTTTTAACAATTTCATCTTCTTGTGATCCCATAAAATTCGATGCCAAATGTATCGGTTTGTTGTCATACCATTTCACCAAGAATATGTTTCCGTCCCTGCTTACCACCTGTTCTGAACTTCCTCGTCCTTTTTTCTTCAATGCTTTGTCATCTATTAGGGGAGGTGATGCAAACCGATTGATTCTTACAGTTCCTACTGCATTTACATATTTTTGACGCAGTATTTCCAATAGCTGGTACGATGTAAAAAAATTATCACAATATAGTGTATGACCTTTATTTTTAATCCTTTCAGATAATTGGAGAACAACTGAAGCTCCAAACCCAAATTGGGATAAATTATTGGTGCTAATATTTGTAGAACTTCCTTGATAAAGGAAAAAGTCGTACGGCATCCCAGATTTGCCAGCTAATACATATACTTTTACACCCCAAGGATTAGGTTTTCCTTTAATATACTGCTTCGTTGACAATTTTCCAGTATATGGTATGATTTGCTCGTCTACGGATAGTACTTCTTCTACTTCTAACTCTAAACACCCCTTTCTGACGGCATCAATAACAGGTCTGACTTTCCAAAATTTGTCAGTAGTATCTTTATTTATATCCAAATTATTTACGATATGTAAATTATTCCGCAACTGGCAAAACCTGTCACAACTTAATGTGTTTCGAAAGCTTTCAATGCCAAGCAATGGATCCCAGTAAAGTCTGAGCCTAGAAAACTTCATACTACCAATCAAAATGTGCAAGCCAAATAATTTTTTAATTTCGCTGCAATCAGTATTTTTGAAGTATCCTACATTCTTTTGAGTTGCATATAAATTTGTGTAGAAAGCAAAATTTTGAAATAGTTCATCCGTAAAATATGGTTGAAAAAATTGATATGGTGTTTTCTCATCTTCATGGCTTTCAATATTTTCACATTGAAATGGAATAGGGTCATATTTAGAGTTCTTTCGTCGCCATTTTATATCTGGCTTCTTCGTATATGCATAATTTGTCGATGGATTAACATCGGATTCATTAATAGGGAAAGAACTTTCATAAACCGGAATATTGTCTTCGTCATCTTCTTCATTATCCGACGAACTACGTGTGGGGCGATTTACGATAACAATATCCTCGTTTTGATTTTCAATATAATTATCATTTTCAGATAATTCGATATCTTCTTCGATGTCCGATTCATTCAGTACATCAAAAATTTCTTTAACTGTTAATTTCGACATAATTTCTATTTAAAAAATCAAAACTTTTGGCTAATTATTATTAAATGTACATTGAAGATTTCACTAAATGTACATTTTAATGAACATTCTTTTTTCTAGTTATCATTAACGCCTCAAACATCGTATTTGTGTATGTAAAATGCTTACATTAGAAAAGTATAAAAATACTAAGCAAGAAAAACTTACCTTCGTTATGAAAAACACTGAATTAAATATTTTTTTTTTTTAATTTTAAAATAAACTTTCACATATTATACACTGCGTAGATGAGGACAAAACAAAATATGCAAAACTGACTCCACGTTGTTTTAAAATTTCAAAGTCTCTTAAGAATTTAAACAACAACAAAACAAAGTACCGGTAACTGTAAATTAATTGCATGTATGCTAAAATTCAAATCAGTGACGGGTTGGTAAAGTCGACGTACATTATAATGTACAACACGCGTCAAAGGGTTAAAGCTAAATTCTTTCCACATCATTCATTTTAATGTTCTATTAAATCGTTCTACTATTGATGCTTTCATAATGCTATATGTTGAGTAGTGATTAATGTTGTATTTATGCATTAATTTTCCAAAGTGTGTATTACAAAATTCTTTACCATCATCCGTTTGCAAGTTTTTTGGAATTCGTCCTAATTGAAAAATATTTTCCATCGCCTTGCTTGTTTCGAGTGCAGTTTTTGTTTTCAGCGATACTACCCATGCAAATTTTGGGAATGTGTCAATTACAGTCAACAAAAATCGATAATTTCTATTTTTCAATGAATAACTACCCATTTCAACTAAATCAGCTTGCCAAAGATCATCTTATCCTTTCATCACAACTCTACGGCGTACAAAATGTCTTCGAGCTTGCTTATGGAGTTCGTCAACTAACTTTCTTTTTGGAGACATTGAGTAGTTTTACGGATTTATTTGGGAGTGTTGTGATCTATTTGATGCACTTTCAGCTATTGATACGAACATATAATTTTCTAATCTATAAATTTTCTCATTCAGCTGTTCAATTTGTTCTTCAAAAGATGATTTAATTTTTAGAATTTCTTTTTCAATTTTATAATTGTCTTCTATTTGTAATTTTATTTCGCTTTGTAATTCCTCTGTCTGTTCTTGAAGAGTTTCTTGAATTTGATTATTGTCTTCTTTAAAGCAATTTAATAATTCGGCTTCCATTTTTTCGATTTGAGTTTGCAGAAACAATTTATTGATAACATCGTTCCAGAGCTTTTGCAACATTTTTGATCCTTTTGTTTTGAACATCAATGTTGTTGTTCGTATCCATAAAGAACCCCAGCAGCTTAGGTGTATTTTTAATAGAAATTATAGCATTAGCATCGTTTAGATAATGTCCAAACTTATCAACAGACATACTTCATATATATATATATATATATATATATATATATATATATATATATATATATATGTATTAATTATTACAGTTAATGTATTATATTCGCTTCACGTAATTCTTCAATAATTGATACAATTTCGTTATTGTGATTAGTATGACCTGCAGCTTGTGATGCGAGCAGTAGTCGAAGTCGATCTACTAGCTCATTGGGGTCATCCCAATATATATAGTTTTGTTTTTGGGGGTTAAAGCGCATCATTCCATAACCTGTATAACCAGGAATTGCTGCATTTGCTACTGCGTTAGATATTTTCTTTTGACTATTTTCTTTAAATATTTTTTTAATTATATGCTTATATTTATATCCTCTAGTCCCCTTGATCTGACCATCAGGTTTATAGTCTCTCCTGCATGCATTAGTTGTAATCAAAATTTTTTTGTAGATTTCAAGTTCAAGTTTGTCATAGTTTTTTGGTGTTTTATGAAACATTAAGGAAAACAAACCCGTTGTTAGAGCCCATCTTTGTCCGCCAACTTGAATTTTATCTTCATTTAGCTCAATGTTACTACTACCAAATTTCCATTCGTTATTGTGATCTCTATGTGGACCGTAGTAAGTATCTAATTCATTTCTCGCTTCCAGGAGTGATAAGTCTGTACAACTCTCTTCAGTATTGGAAGTCTGTGAGTAAAACTCATCTTCATCCTTATCACTCACGTCATTACCATCATTAAATAAGATGGTGTTATCAAATATTGTTCCTTTTACAATTTTCTTCGGTGTACTTGTCTCTACCTTGACTGATGTTTTCAAGGGCTTTAAATTTTTGTTGGTCTCAATTTTTGTTTGGAATTTACTTTCTTCTTTCTTGGGGATTCTTCCAATATTTTTAGAAGTATTTATAAATTCTTTAAGAGGTTCTTTTATAGGTTTGAATGTATCTCTTAGTTGTTCAAATGATTCTATTTCATCAGTTTTTATACTACGGAGCTTTTTCTTCAAGACATTTCTTGTTGTAACCAGCTCTTTTAAAACTTTCTCAGCCATGTTTATTAGCGTCAAATATCAGAGCAGTTTTTCAGGTATCAGATCAGGTTATCAGATCGGTTATCAGGTATCAGATCGGTTATCAGCAATCAGTTTCGGTTATCAGATCAGTTATTAGGTATCTGTTCAGCTTATCTGATTAGGTTTTCAGGTATCAGATCGGTTATTAGATATCAGATCGGTTATCAGCAATCAGTTTCGGTTATCAGATCAGTTATCAGGTATCTGTTCAGCTTATCTGATTACGTTTTCAGATATCAGAACAGGTTATCAGATCAGTTATCAGGTATCAGATCAGTTTTTCAGGTATCAGATCGGTTATTAGATATCAGATTGGTTATCAGTTCCAGTTATCAGATCGGTTATCAGTTCCAGTTATCAGATCAGTTATCAGTTAATGTTATCAAATCAGGTTTTTATGTATCTGACCAATTATAAAAAATAGATGTATGAAGTTTAAAGTCAGATTAAGAACTAAAGACTACCTTTTCTGTAAAGTAATTTATATTGTTATGAAACAGTCAAATTGTTTTCTGTAACGACCATTATTTAATTCATTATCTTTGCTTATCATCAAAAATCCATATTTATCCTTCCAACACTCTCGACAAATTTCTTGAAGCTTTACAGAATTCATGTCGCTTGCCACATGATCACTATAAACATGCCTCATATTCTTCTCATCTTGTTTAAACATTATAATTACATTTGCATTGTCTCTTATCAAATGTTTTGGAATTCTGGTATAAGTTTGACATAAGTAAAATGAATCAACATTCTTATGTCGTCCCATACAAAAATATGCACGTATATTATTTTGCTTCTCGCATGCAACATAATCAAATATCATAATTGAGTTGCTTTTAGCTTCGTCAGGGGAAATAACAGATTCATTATCTGTAAATGTGTAATATCCCATTCCTTTTATTGGTAAAATTAAGTTTCTCAGGTATTCATATTTCGGCTGATATAAATATTTTGAGCATAAATATATGTTTTTAAACTTGAGACCATTAGGACTTTCTATCAAGCTGATCATAATATTAGTCTTTCCATAATTTGATGGGCCAACTATTAGAGCGTGAATAGAATTTGGTAAGAGGGAACTATGCTTTATTTTTGAGCTGATGTTTGATGAAGCGTCAATATTACGGACTAAAATATTTTTATGTTGTTTTACTAACTGCATTTTTGTAACTAAATGCAATTCATAAATACTTCCTTTTATTATAGAAAATATAAAATAATATGGTTATACGATATCGAAAATCGTTTAGTCATAAAAAACTGTCATTGGAGAAAGTTTAGTTAACAATATAATAAACTGTCTACCTGTTGAAATTCATCTTCCTGGATATCAGTACTGTGGACCTGGAACAAAACTACAAAAACGTGCTTGTAAGGAGCACGACATTGCTTACTCTAAAAATAAGGATTTAATTACTAGACATAAAGCTGATAAAATACTTGAAAACAAAGCTTGGAACCGAGTTCTCTCAAAAGATAGCACTCTCACGGAGAAATCATTTGCATATATGATAACTAACGCAATGAAAGCCAAAACAAAATTTGGAATGGGGGTGGAAAAAAAGAAAAATGCTAAAAAAATTAATTTAAATGCTAAAAAGCTGTTTAATACATCAATTAGAGCTGCATCAAAAATGTTGAAGAGAGAAAAACCGTTGGATATTAACTCAGCCATTAGAATTGCACGAAAAACTATTAACAGTTCTTTGAAGGGGAAAAATCACAAATTATTGCACCACGTATAATACGTGTTCCAAAAATTGGTGGTTTTCTACCATTAATTCCAATATTAACTGCTCTGGGTGCAATTGGTAGTTTAGCGACTGGAGGTGCTGCTATAGCAAAGACTGTAAATGCAACAAAAAATGCAAAAAGACAACTTGAGGAAGCAGCTAGACATAAAAGAGCGATAGAATCTATAGCGGTAGGCGAAGGACTTTTTCTCAAACCATATAAAAAAGGTTATGGTTTGATTTGTAAAGAGAACTCAAAAAACTAATACAAATGCTACCCACTAGACCATTGACCGATGTTGATCTACAAAATTTTTCATCAAAAGTTCCATACTTTAGAGGAGTTTATATGCTGAACACTCTACCAAAACGTCCGAGGAAAAAGGAATGTGGAATAATCAATTTAGATATGTCAACAGGACTCGGCACACATTGGGTAGCATATTTTAAAAACAACAAAGAAGTATAATATTTCGATAGCTTTGGAAACTTACAACCTCCTGCAGAAGTAACCAAATATCTGGGCAAAAATATAAGATACAACTATAATCAATATCAGAAGTTTAATACATTTAATTGTGGTCATTTATGCCTTCAATTTCTTTATGAATTAAATAAAAAAATTAAAATTTAAAATTCCATCATTTATATAAAATTTGGTTTTATTACTTGCAAAATATATATGTATACAAAAAATTTATATTACTGCCAAATGGGGTATTGGCCATTGGAGATTAAAAACTCCTCCACCTCCTCCTTATCGAGAACCAAATTTCGCTCCCCTTGCCTCTGTACCCGGAATGTACCATCTGAGCGGTGGTTGAGCTCCTCATCGGATAAAGTGGTCCTCCATCTCAATTTTCACTGTTGGACCGTATTTTGTCGTTGTCCTTTGAGCAGAAACCACTCTGTATTTCTTCGAAACATCTAAGTCCTTTATATGTATCAAGGACTTGTTGTTCAAGGAACTAAATTTTTTAATTAAATTTTGCGATTCCATTTTAATTTAATGTTCTATCTTTGAGTATTTGAATTGAATTGATATTAAATGTAGATTCGATGAGTCTAAGAAGCTTACATGAAAATATTTGCTGTGAAATAGTGAATATGTCTATATGTGGAATATTCGTAGAGAGAGATAGAGAGAGAAAACAGCAATTCCAATCGAAAATTTATGTGTATCATAATGAAATTAAAATTTTAATATAATATCAAATAGCCATTCAACACGTTAAGAACTTGACAATGAAATGTGCAGTAGAACAATTTCTTGAGGAATATGAAGGATGGTTAATGCACGAACATAAGGATGCACTACTATGTTTTCTTCACATGCTTAAAGATGATGCAGAACACTTTTCTTGTTGTCCTTGGTACTGCTCAGATTGTATAGAAGGACCAGACACGTGCTGATGTATGATATTTAAAATAAGAAAAATCATGTAATAAATATAATTAATTCATATACGTTTATTTTTAATATCAAAAATTAATAAAAGTATAAATAAATGTTAATGATAAATTTCTATATTGCAATATAAATGTAAAGCTTGTATTATAAAACATTATTAAAAAATAAATAAATATTAAAAAAAAATTAAAAATGTTTAGAACTTTTATAATTGTTATTGGTATACAAAATAAAAATTTTTAAAATAATGCGAAAAACATTCATTCTTGAATTTTTCAAATTGTTTTATATTACTAAACTTTGCACAGCAAACGGAAAACCCTAACCTTCCCCAACAAAAAGAGTCAAGCAATCGCGAAACCTATGAAAGAGCAAATAAGGCCCCTTTCAGATTAGGCAACTTTAATTGCGCAAGTATAATTTTCTTTTTTATTTATTTTCTTTTGAACTTGCTTTTATGTTCACATTCAGCAACTTTGTTGAGCAAGTTTAATTTTCTTATGCTCGAATTTTCTTAATTTGTTGACGTTTTTTTTCATTTCTGTATTCATTGTAACTGTGAAAGTGATTTTAAATATTGTGTATACAATGGAAGTTGAAGAAAAAAATAATTTAGTTAAAGATATACTTGAATATACATAATTGCCAAGTACATGTATAGAATTGCCAAGTACAAGCAAGTCTGTACTCAAGTCTCGGCAATTCTTTCCCCTTCAAACCGACCTTTCCTCTCACACCCACAAACACAAGACTTGCGCAAGTAAAATTGCCTAATCTGAAAGGGGCCTAAGAACAGAAGAATAGCAGATATATACATACGTACATATGCATGTATGTAGATATGTATGTATGTATGTAGCTTCACTTTGCACAGCAACCTAAAAACCATTACCTTCCCCAACAAAAGTGGCATATAATCGCAAAAGCTATGACTACACTTCTTCAAGTCAAAGCTATTGAACAAGTAAAACATACTTACACATACATGATCGCACATAAATTGGTCTGGGAGTATAAAACATACTTACACACACATGATCGCACATAAATTGGTCTGGGAGTATATGTATGTATGTATGTATGTCTTGTATCATAATAAAATGTGCTGTGATCCCAAATTTTTTATTTTAATTTTTTACTTTATGCGTTATTCTATATATGTATGTATGTACATAAATATGTACATATGTAGTACCTACATAGAAACAAATCGCTGAATTTGCAAAACATTCAATTCTAACAAGATCGAGCCAGCTTAAATTTGCAAAGCAAAATATACACGCACATGTATTATGTACATGCGTATTAGAAAAAAAAAAGCAACAACATAAAAAAGTATTCAATGGACATAGCAGGAACGATAAAAACAAAAGAATAAGAAAGTTCCCTTGGATACCGTAAAACGGGAAAAAGCAATATCAGCACATTTGCATAAGTATGTACATATGTATGTATGTATGTATATATGTATGTTTGTATATGCATAAAAGCAAAAATTGTCAAGTACGCATATGAATGTACATATGTACATACATACCACTGAGGTAGTTTACACGAGACTAATTTTTATGCGGCACAATTTTTGTTTTTTTTTTAAGAACACACGAGACTAATTCATCCGACATAAAAATGTTTACGTATTCACAGCTTTGTGTGTGTTAGTGTTTTTCGTATTCATTTAACATTTGCAGCTTTTTAAGTTGTGTGTGTATTGGTTTTGTGCTGCTAATGCGGGGTTGTAGCTGGTTGAAAAATTATGCCAAACACAAAACACCTCTCTTTGCCTCTCTCACCAACAAACTGGCATGTTATGCCAGCACAATTAATCCCGTGTAAATCAGCGCACTCAGAGTAATAGAAGACGAAGAAAAAAATAACAACAGTAGAAGCAATCAGCATCAGCAAACAAATTCCAACTAGGAGAACAGCTATTCCAACAAGCTAAACAGTTTCTATGATCCCCAAAAATCATTGAACTACGCACACGAATTTACAAATCGATACACATGCATGCTTACTTACATACATACTTACATGTATACAATTACCACCCAAGCAATTCAACTACATCAAACGCGAAAAAGAACAAATAATAAAAGTCCCAGTTCACACTATGCATGTCCTGTCAATACGATTTGTTTTGTGAGGTCTTCGATTAAAGTTCAAAGAATAAAAAGTGATAAGCTTAGCAATAACACTTGCGTAGCGTGAACGGGGACTAAGTATGTAGATCAATGAATACAGCAGCATACAAATTTTTTGCTTGGGCAACATCAATTCCAGCACGAGAAAAAAATTATCCCTCTATAACATTCCCATGCATACACCAATACATAGAATATTAAAAATAAGAAATATGTACACATACAACTAAACGCTATCAATTATGGATAAGTTACCGCAAAATCCATCTCTTTCTAACACTATATCCATACCCCTCTGATACGAGCACACATAGATCCAACACTAAGAAATGTACACACCCACTACATAATTTTTTGTAGTAGCTGAGGGAGCATATATCCCAACTGAAGAACCAACCCCTCTGATACAAGCAAACATACATTTATCCAACAATAAAAAAAAAACTACAGTGCACAACATATTATTGATAGGCAGGCAATGACAAACCTCTAAATCCCTAATCATGAGATAAATATTAAACTAGAGAACCAAATTTCTATGATCACAATATTTATTAATACCAAATACCAATCCTCTAAATCCCTAATGATGGGATATCAGAAATTATATGCCAACACCTCCATCTCTCTCAAAAACTACAAAATATTAAAGTCAACGCCCCCCTCTCTCAATAACACACATACATACTCATATCTGACGTCACAAACCATGACCTTGCACAACAGACAAAGATAGAGAGAGATAGATATAGTGTTAGAAAGAGACGGATTTTTTCATCCTCCATTACCTATCTACTGTTATTTCTTGATTCACCAACCTGTAGAAATTTCCTTCTGTTTCGTTAATACTTCTTAAAAACACCAATTTCATTACGAGAAAAACCAAGAAATCTCAGTTTTTTTATTAGAATATCGTGATCCACCAGATCAAATGCTTTGGACAGATCATAAAACACACCTGCAACTCCATTGTTTCCAGCATCAATTCCCTTACAAATGCACTTCATCACATTAACTAATGCTTCATCGGTTCCTGATCCTTTTTTTAAACCATATTGACGATCAAATAAAATATTATCATTTTCTAAATAATTTGATAGCTGCTCACACAGAATTTTCTCAAATATTTTGTCAATAAGCGGTAACACAGATATAGGACGATAATTTTCGACAAAATTGGACATATTGTTTTTAGGTATGGGAACAATTTTATGAACCTTTAAAACATTAGAATACATGGCTTCCATAATCATTTTATTAAATATAACTTTAATTATATCAGACACAAGTGTTTTGCGAACTAACAACATTTTTGGCGTAATATTGTCATAACCTGGACTTTTATTGTAGTCCAAATTTTCTAACAGATCATTAATTTTTGAACTGTCCATCGCTTGTAGGTGAAAGCTTCCTGAAACAATAGCCATTGTATTGAACATATTCATATCATCTGTCGAAAAAAATGATATATTACTGCGCAAATCCTGAACTGAGTTAGAGAAAAAAGCGTTAAAAACTGAAGCTTTTTCATCATCCTGCCTGACAATTGTACCATCAGTAGATATTAATTCCTTAGAAAATTTCTGTTTTTTTCCAATCTGTTTATTTAAGAAACTTCAAGTTTTTTATTATCTCCGTTACATTTACTAATATTATCAGAGTAGTAACTATTCATTAATTTTTGATTGCAGTATTTAATAACATTATTTATTTTCTTAAGATTGTTCGAAATAGTTCTATTCTCCCTGTTTTTTCTTCGAGCTTTTAACAATTTGTTTTTGTAGTTCAGCAACGCAATAAATTTTTCAGACATCCACGGGCTAATTTTGTGTCTAATGTTGAGATGTTTAATACCTTATGCATAGCTTTGTGATGCAGCTGATGAGAGAATATTGATAAAGTTTTCACATATTTGCTCAGAATTGTTACCATTTATAAGTTCAATGCTTAAATTGTCATCCAGAAATAAACCAAAGTTCAGATAATCCGTATGAATTTTTTTGACGGAAGATATCTCTTTGTGTAAAAAATTTGTCCTAATGCGACAGAAGATAAAGTTGTGATCTGAGATTGTATTCTCGACTGAGTTAACCAATATTGGATTTGAAAAATGTTTAAATACACAATCAATGCAGGATTCACTTAATGGACTAGATATTGAGTTGTGACATGAATCGAAGTTAAACTCATTAAAAATATCCAGAAGGGAAAGACTTAAGTTATCAATATTTCTCAAACTAATGTTAAAGTCGCCTATATAGACACATGATGCATTTTTGTTACTTATAAGTGAATTTTCTAACAATCTGTCGAAAGATTGGATTCTACATTTTTGCGACTTATAAAGTGAATTAATTACTAAAGGCTTATTATCAATAACAATATCAGGCAACGATATAGAAATCAGGTCTACAAAGTCCATACTACAGTTCGTTAAAACGGTGTATTTATTTTTTTCTAGGATCAGCACTCAGGGGATAACCCCTACTCATGCAATGCATTGTGCTAGAACAAGGAAAATAGGTTATAGGGAAGGAGGATAGAGGGAGAAGTGTCTGTGAACATTTGATTTAAGCTTTCCCACGCTGGTAGTGACAGGAAAGAACTCGCAGGTAGTTGATTCCACATACGTACAGTTCGGCTAAAAAAGGAATTCTCTCTGTAATACGTAGTGCGATTCATTGGCCAATCGACCACAAAAGGAAGTGGTCTGAATGAGGCACCGGTTGTACGTATAAATGTGCGGGTATCAGGAACAAGTTCCCTAATTTCATTAGAACACATTCCGTTGTAGTAACGATAGAACAATGATATGCACCACACATTGCGTCGATGCTCCAATGAATCAAGAGAGTTGGATACCCTACTGTCACCGATGAGCTTCTTCGCCCTCTCCTGTATACGGTAGAGCAGCCCCAAAATAGACTTTGAAGCGCCGGCCTATACATGAGAGTAGTATTCCATTTTCGGTCAGATATAAATGGTATAAATAGTAAGGAGATCAGATAGGGTGAAATATCGTTTGCACCGATTCAAAAAGACGAGGCACTTGAATGCTTCTTTTGCAATTTGAAAAATGTGTTCAGTCCATCGAACATCACACTGTATTTTCATGCTAAGAGCATCTGATTCCTTAATACTTATACCTCACATAGTTACAGAGGCAGCAGCATTATCGGTCATGCGTCTATGTGTAACCATGCAACATTGGATCTTACGGGCGTTAAAGTCGACCCTGTTCGCATGACCCCATTCAGAAATTTTTGCTAAATCATGGTTTAAAGTCTCATTCATTATTTGTCGCATAGCCTCAACCTGCGGTAGGCTAGGTCTATTGCTGAATCAGAAAGAATGGCAAATGCTACTGTCATCCGCGAAAAAATAGATAGGGTTGAAAGTTTTACAGAGAAGGTCATTTAGAAAGATAAGAAATAGAGTCGGTGAAAGAACGGAACCTCGCGATATCCCTGAATTTAACTTGATCTCATTTGATGAGATCCCATCTATAACAACTTTTATAGTGCGATCCCTGAGGAAACTCGATAAGAATCGAGTGAAGTTATCACCGGCACCAAGGGCAATACATTTTGACAAAAGTGTACCATGCCACACTTTATCAAACGCCTTGGAGAATTCTAAAGCCACCACCTTACTTTCGCCAAAATGGTGGATTGAATTACACCATTTCTCTGAGAGGAGGGCAATTAGGTCTCCCGTAGATCGGCCTCTACGAAATCCATACTGCTGGTCGTTGAGTAAGCTGTTGGACTCCAGATTCCTTACAGGAAAGAAATTGACCATACTTTCCATTACTTTGGAAAGTGCAGAACATATTGCGATTGGGCGATAATTTTCAGGGTTAGTAGCTTCTTCTTTTTTAGGGATTGCCATAAAATTAGCAATCTTCCAACACATTGGGAACTTACCAACATGGTACAACGTGCTGAAAAAGTTAGCTAATGGACGTGCTAGCGTCGAGGAGCACTGCTTCAAGACCAGTGCTGGAATGCCATCCGGCCCGGGAGACTTATTTATGTTGAGTTCAGACAAAACCCTGTTTACTGCCCGAGCTCGAAAGAATAGGCATAGTAGTGGATACTCTCTCTAGCATAGGAGTTGCTTTCCGGCAACTAGGAATTACTTGCAAATATTTCAGCTAGTAGGTTAGCTTTATCAGCCGGGTCAGTGAATATTAGGTCATCCTTTAAAAGAGTCGGAATTGAAGAACTAGCATTATTCTTTACTGTAAAATACTGTCAATTAATAACATAATTATATTATGTTATTTTTATACAAATGTATAATGATGGAAACCGTGTAAACAGCTTAAGACGTAAGCGCCTATTAAGTTGTCGTATTTGGTATTTTAAAATGGTGAGTTAATGCAAAATTCGTGTTTTTCAGCTTGGTTTGGTTTTCCAAAAATTTTGAATTTTTGTATTTGTCATCATACCATCATACTTGTGCAAATACGATTTGTTACGACAGTTGAGTAAAGACTGTCTTTATTTAATTAAAATACAAGCATAATAAAGTAAAATACAAGAATTTATGAGATGTTATTACATTCGGCCATTCCTGATCATTCAGCGCCCTCGCTGTTGAAAGCAGATTCATCACCATGCACCAGCGGAAGTGAGCACCACGGCTTAATGCCATCAGAGGCATACACGGAACGGTAAAGGCGTTGCTTTCGGCTCGTGCAAGGTAGATCTTCGATGACATACCTATACATGTCTTTTTCGAGAACTTTTGACACCTGGAATGGGCCTTTGAAACGCGGTTCTAGTTTTTTGGATGAGCCGGTACTAGGGGCCTCGTTGTGGACCAGAACTAAGTCACCAACTTCGTACTGCCTTGGTTTAGAATGAGCTTTGTCACACCTTAGTTTCGCTTAGTTGACGATAGGCTTCTTTGTTTTTGGGAGCGATTCTGCGCATTTCATTTAAATGTACAAATCGTTCGTCACGGGATTCTGTATTGGGTCCATTGTCTTGCAAAATCTGCACCAGCTTGTTCCCCAAGATGTCTCGTGGACGAAAACCATAAAGTAACTTATGGGATGAGCTGCCAGTTGTCGAGTTCTTCATACCATTAATTGACCATTGTATATTACGAAGTTGCATGTCCCATTGACGGTCGTTTTGCGTAGATGGTAATAGCATCGATAACAGAGTGCGGTTCATTCTTTCTACTTGGCCATTCGCTCTAGGGGTATGAACGGCATTCAAAATATGCTTGATTGAGAGGTCACTGCAATATTTGCTAAAGTCCTTCGATGTGAAGGCTGTCCCGCGGTCAGAAATTATTCTTTCTGGAGCGCCAAAAAAACTGGTAATTTCTTCCAGCACCTTCAAAACATATTTGGTAGCAGCACTCGGCACAGCTCTAATAATCGTGTACTTTGAAAACGCATGTAGCAAAACTAAAACGTGTTCGTTGCGCCTGCTTGATTTGGGAAATGGTCTCAAATGGTCGAGATGTACGGTTTTAAAGGGAATTGGCTCAATTTCGCTGAAGTGATACTCCCCTTCCTTAGTACCTCCTACCTGTTTATTATAGGCGCACTGTACACGAGACTTTACGAATGACTTCACAAAATTCCTCATACGTGGAAACCACATGAGTTGTTCCAACTTTTCAATTGTCCTATCTGTGCTCAAATGCCCACCACCCTCGTGAGCATCTATCGTAACTTTCATGCGAAGGGATTTCGGAACCACCCAAAGTTTCTTATCGACCTGTTTTTTATATAACCGACCATATTCCAACGCATACGATTTCATACTCTCTTTGTCACCCTCACCCATCTTCTTGACTATATCCTGCAGTTTTACGTCTTGTAGCTGCATGCTGAATAACCAGTCGCTTGTCGCTATGTCTGCCTTATCTATATGTAACGACGTGGGCTCTACATCACAGGATACTTCACTAGGCATTCGGCTTAGAGCATCTACGTGCGCCATCTGTTGTTCCCACATAGATAGTATTTAAAACGTTCCAAACCTTCTACCCCTGCTAGGGTCTCTAACTCGTAGCTATGCATGCGCCTTTCCGTTGAGCTATTCGAGCGACTGTAGTAGGCGATAGGCTTCCACGTGCCACTTACTTCCTGCATGAGTACTGCAGCCAGGCCAATGGAACTAGCATCGGCGTGTAACTGATGTTCAGCTTCCATGTCGTAGGCTGCCAAGACTGGTTCTGATACTAACGCATCTTTTAACACTTGAAAGGCTTTCTGTTGGCTTTCACCCCATTTGAAGATTTCATTCTTTCGAGGTAGCAGCCATAGTTGCTCGGATATAATGGCATACGCAGGTATAAATTTTCTAAAATATCCGCTTAGCCCGAGAAAACAACGAACCTCTGTGACATTCGCAGGACGACTGAAGTTAACTATAGCATCCGTTTTAGCTTTCCCGGGTCGTACTCCCTCTTCACTTAACTGGTGACCCAAGAACGATATAGTCCGTCGAAAGAAATTACATTTTTGAGGATTCAGTGTTAGATTGAATTCACGTAGTATGCCAAAAATGCGTCGCAGTTTTTCGATCATTTCTTCTTCAGTTTTCGAGCCTACTAGAATATCATCCATATAATGAATCATATCCCCCGGAAGACTCTTGTCTTTGAGTTTAGTCATTAAACGTTGGAAAGCTATCGGAGCGTTTTTAAGCCCAAATGGCATTCTTTTAAACTCATATATTCCCTCCGTAGTTACGAAGGCCGTATACTTTTGACTCTGCACTTCTACTGGTATTTGGTAATACCCACTGTTTAAGTCTAACGTTGAAAATAATTTAAACTTCGTCGCCTCCTGTAACCTCTCCTCAATATTTGGCATTGGATAGATTTGTTTCGTCATGTGTAAATTTAACTTCCTATAGTCAACACAAAATCGATCGTTTCCGTCTTTTTTCTTCACCAGGATTATCGGGCTGGCGTACTCGGACTCAGATGGCGATATTATGTTGTTAACAAGTAGGTCCTTTACCATCTCGTTTACAATATGTTTTTTGGGTTCAGGTATTCTATAAGGAGCAATAGGCTTGTCGGTGTCGAGCTCGATCTTGAGCTCTATCATATCTGTTCTTCCGATTTGGCTTAAATCATTTGCAATGAGCGTGAACAAAACTGATTTTGTTAAATCTGCTACCACACTGTACATCAATTCTACCATGTAGCGGACTTTCCATATCACTCTTTTCAAATCTAAATTGTCCATTTTCGACTAAACCCTTAACCTTCTCCCGAGAAAATATATTTTGACCAATCAAAACGTCTTCTGGCAACAGATCATCGTCAATCACATAAAAAACTGTATCAAAACTTACATCATCCACCTCTATTTTCGCCTTGAAACACGAGTTTAACGTTCTCACGCCACCGCATATTCCCTTTATTCTCAATGAGCACAACTCTAAATTGCAAGGGATATCCTTTAACACTGCCTGACGTACCATACTGCATTGGCTACCGGTATCAATAAACGCATATACCTCCTTACCATTCAAGAATATCTTCCGAGTAAACAAATGATCTCCTGACTGGACCGTGCGTACGTTTGGTGTTTGTTTACCGCAGTTCTGGGTTTCACCTTGACGATGCACTTTTTGGCAATCGGTACAACTCGGTCGGCGTTGCGGTTGCGGACAGTTATAGGAAAAATGGCCTTCTTCGGAGCAATTAAAACATTTGTTGTCTTTTCTTTTCTGAACGTCGAGTTTTTCCATCTTAACCTTTGTATTTACCATCTCACCCTTTGCCGCGAACGACGAAGCTACATAGCTACTGGTGGGTGTGTTGCGTAAGAATTCCGAAAATGTTTCGCGCATTTCGCGTAATGATGAAAAACGCATTGCGGCCGTGGCGGACTGAAGATTACGGATATTTTATAATGGCTTGATCGCTTAGTTTAAATTTCCGGCCAAGAGCGGAAATTCTGAAACAAAAATCTATTACGCCCTCATTTAGTTCCCTCTGTGTATTGGCAAGTTTCCTGTGTACTTCCGCCTCATCCAAATGAACTCCAAACTCCTCCACAAATTCTGCAGCTAATTGTCCCCAAGAAGTAAACATTCTATCCGACCAATCTAACCATAATTTTGCAGAACCTTTGACCTTGCTGTAGACTACCAAAATCTGTCGGACTAAATTCAGGAATCGTTTCAGCTATCTCCTTAACAGAATAATGACTGCGACTCTGACTGGAAGTTGCAGTTTCCACCACTGGAGGTGATGCAATATCAGCAACCACACGTTGTGCGGGATACATTTTGGGCTACGGTAGCCATTAATTGTTGCATCATACTTTTTAATTCGTCTATTTGAGACTGAACATTTAGTTCAGGAGCCTCCATTTCAATTTCCTCAGACCCGATATCCTGAGTAAGTCGTAAAATTAGTTCGGTTTTACTTCCCGTTGTTAGTAAATTGCGTCCGCGTAATAAATTATTTAATTGTTCTGCTTTCAATTCCGATACTTTTACCAACATTTTCACACCGTTGTAAGAGTATATTATTTTTTTTATTTATGTAGGTATATTCCGATTAACAAAACATACATATGACCATATGTACATAGGTATATTTCTTTAGTTTAAAATTTATTTACTGATCAAAATACGTTTTCTTTCTGTTTATCTCGAATTGTGTAAGCAAACCAGCACACACCACTAAGTACAATATTTCTTTTTTTTCCAAACGTAAGAATTTAAACTTTATATAAGTGCTGTCAAAAATAAAATTATAGTTGTATGTGTGAGAAAAATTGTCTCATTCGTTAACAAAGTCGTTAAGCTTTAACAACTGCACACACAAAACCCTCTCAAACAACCACTTAGTTCTTATTTATTCTTTGTTTGTCTTTTTTCACTACGGTTTGTGTTGTTATTTACTTTTTTGTCTAGACGATTTATTTTTTTTCAGCGAATATTTTGGTGACCGCATACACAATCTTTTTCTTAGTAAGCTGCGTCGACGCGAAAGTTCTTTACTGTTCTATGTCTGAGTTAAACAAAACAAATACACAAGCAAGAGTTCTTATTCCACTTCTGAACTGCAAATACGATTTAGTAACAACGCACGGTTTATGTTGACGCTTCAACAGTTGAGTAAAGACTGTCTTTATTTAATTAAAATACAAGCATAATAAAGTAAAATACAAGAATTTATGAGATGTATTAAGGCAGAATTACCCGACTGTAAATGTAGAACTGTACATGTAAATGTGTCAGCTGATCGAATCTGTTGCATGAAAAACTATGCAAATGCTTACCTGACTGAAATGTCACGTAAATGTAACGTCTGAACCTGCAGAAAATAGAATTTCATGACGACGTTACGTGACATTTGTAGACAGTGATGGGATGTATGTATATTGAATGAGAGTGTGGCACAATACCCCTATTTTGGTACTTTTGTTTCTTTTGATAATTTAAGCTTTTGAGTTGGTAATACGTACATGACATATTTAATAAATTTAGTTTTCTAATAAAGTTTTTTTCTTTATAAAATCTAACCACAGACGCCAATCGTATTTGTTTATTTTTTTGTTAATATACATATTCATATATGTATGAATATGTAACATACATATAGTACATTTGTGCGAACAAACAGCATACAAGCGCACAAAAACTATTTTTATTTAATAATACAAAAAGAAAATTATAATATGTTCGTTTAATCATAACAATTATAATGATAATAATAATATAAATATTTTTATAATTATAATACGTCGTAATATATCTATGTATGTATGTATACATATGAAGCTAAAATTGTAATTTCACTAAATATCAAAGTCATAACATTGTTTGTAAGTATAAAATAATGATTTGATATCATTTAAATAATTTTCGTACTTTTTCCACACAATCAAAAATAATGTGTAGATATTGAACTCCCATCAATGTTTCGAACAGCTGTTGCGCATTTTATTGGAATTTGTTATACTGATAAACACCCAGCAAACAAAAAGTAGTATATATGTGTTCTTGTTCAAAAATATACATATGTAAATGTATATTGCTTGTGATTAAAATTAATTATTATTAGTAGGTACGGACATTAAAAGAAAATTATAAAACGATCAAGTGGATATATAATAATGTTTTTATATGATTGAGGTGCTACTGAAACCATAGGCATTCCTGGAAATTAAGGAGTCAAGCACTTCGTTGTTCCGATGAAATTGCTCAAAATCTGTTTTGGTACTTGTAGTTATATGCAAATATTACGGTTAGAAGCTTAAGCGTTACAGCTGCTATTAAAATTATTACAATTGAGTTCTTTTACATAAAATAATAATTTTTATTAATTTACATTCTCATTATAAAAGATGTCTTATTTCAAAAACCCCATTACTTTTTTTCAACAGTATAAAACTTTCCATAAAAAGAAAGTAAATTATAATAGCTTCAGCGAAATTATTAAAGAAATCTTGGATTAATTGAAACATTACCATTTTATATATTATTAACTTATAAGCAGTAATACATACATACGTATGTATGTATGATCACGCAATCCATATACATTTCAATCAAAATGAATTCCATGAATGTAAATATTATATGAACTTTCACGTTTGACTTCAAATAACTCGCAATTTAAAATCAAAAATGAGTGTTTGCTGGGCACAAAGCAATTAGCATGTATGTATGTGTGCACAAGGAAGTTTTTTTGTTTGTGTCGAAAACACATGACACGTTTTTAAGCATTCTATAAGCGTTTAAACATTTACATTTACATTACATTTACATTTACATTACATCTACGATTTCTACAGTCGGCTAACGAGGCCTTTACACTTCAAGGCGAATTCATAACAGGTGGCCTTATCGCTACAAAAATACAACAATAATAAAAACAACATGCAATTCGTCTGGCTTCAAAAAACCCCATCTGTCAAAAACAGTTGACTCAAATACCAATACAATCACATTTATAAAAACATATTTTACTATCCATGTGCATCTATCATCAACAACACAGAAAACAATATTTGTAAAATAAATGTAATTAAAATGTTGAAAGACGGTTCAGGTAAGATGATCTTGATATTTTTGGACAACGTAAAGAAACCTTACTTGCTGCCTTATTGCAGTCCCTCCGATCGTTTTTTGGACGCGAAATCAGTGGTATACAATGTGTTTTACTGGCTCATCATGGCCGTAAACACAATATTATGCTTAAATGCATGAAATTGTTCACAAAAATGGACAAAGTTACTTAAAAGTGTACAACAAATAAACGTGCGTCTTATTTATACATACATACATATATAAGAAGTCAGCTAGTACTAGCTGGCCCTGGCAAAAGTTGTCAACCCCACAATTAAGAATTCGCATTGTGTTGAGTTGATACATGAAGAAATGCAGCGCATTGTGGCAATTAAATGCAATAGGAAATGTTAAGGTATGCTTGAATATTTATTTCTATAAACTTAATTTGTAATATATGTATCTGTTTAAGGTTTTCCAAATTGCACGGAAAAATTGTTGATGTGGTGACAACGCTATTGCATCGTCGTTTACCAGCCACCAATTTCATGGTTGAGAATTTGGGAGCCATTGAATTGGGCTTTGTATATACATAAATACTACACATCTAGATTTTCATAAACATGTCTAGTCAACTAAAAGCTCTTTGCCTCAAGTAATGCAGAACGTTTGATAAAATCTTATTTCTATATTGTGCGAAAATCCGTGCAAGATTCTGATACTCTTTGCCTCAAGTAATGCAGAACGTTTGATAAAATCTTATTTCTATATTGTGCGAAAATCCGTGCAAGATTCTGTACCAAAGACTATCATGCATTATAGGCGAGACACATTGGTAGAAATATTTTGTATTAGATACAATTTTTTTAAAATCATCAATAAACTAATGCAATTAATCATTTTGCAAGAGTTAATTGAGAATGCATAGGTTAAGAAGAGTGGTGCTATACCGCACCCCACTCGGAGATCCAATTGGTTCCATTGTGATATGTATTCATACAATATAATTCTTTTTACTTTAAAATATATTTTTAAACATAAAGAACGATATAATTTTTTTCAATTTAAATGTAAACAAACATTAGATAGAAGAAGAGATTTTGACAGTTGGGGTTTAAGCAGTCTTCGAACACCTGATAAACATGAGGACTGTTAGGGTCACCTGTTATGAATTCGCCTTGATTACACTTGTTTAATAGATCTTCTGTCAAACTCAGTGCAAATTTGATGACTTGGTTCATATGCAAAATATGACCGTCTAATAGCCGCTTTAATGTATTTTAAACGTCAAACACCTAATAATAAGAAGAAAAGAAGCATTCAAAATTATGTTTTTTTTTCAGGATCGAGCACTTCAAAATTCATCGTTGCGGAATCCGGCTCCTGGACACACAATGAAAAATAAAACTGAAAAAAGTAACTTAATACATTTATTAATGCAAAAAGTATTTTTTAAATGTATTTCCCATTATGTTGATAGCTAGCATGCTAATATATTAAAACGTATCAAATAAAAGTGTAAAATTGTTTTATGTGTTTAATTTTTATATGAATACTAGCTGATCCCGGTCCGCGTTGCTGGCCCTAAGCAAACATTAGTGTTGTATATTGCATTGGTGGTACAATATGAAAATTGCATTTTGCCCACGAATAAACTAAATATTGCGCCATCTGCCGGCCGAACTTCAAACTACACAGAAACACTCCTTACGCCCAAAGAGCATGTATATAAAGTTTTGTCAACATCGGTGCAGTAGTTCTTGAGTTACGGTGCAAAAACACAAAAAAACTAAATATGGTGCCATCTGCCGGACGAACTTTAAACTACACAAAAACTTTCCTTACGCCCGATAGAGCATGTATATTAAGTTTGGTCTAAATGGGTGCAGTAGTTCTTGAGTTACGGTGCAGTATTTCTTGAGTTACGGAGCAAAAACACAAAAATAATAAATACTGCGCCATCTGTCGGATGAACTTCAAACTACACAGAAACACTCCTCACGCCCCAAAGAGCATGTATATAAGAGTTTCTCAACATCGGTGCAGTAGTTCTTGAGTTACGGTGCAAAAACACAAAAAAACTAAATATGGCGCCATCTGCCGGACGAACTTTAAGCTACACAGAAACACTCCTCACGCTCCATAGAGCATGTATATAAAGTTTGGTCTAAACCAGTGCAGTAGTTCTTGAGTTACGGTGCAAAATCACAAAAAAAAAATATGGCGCCATTTGTCGGACAAACTTCAAACTACACAGAAACACTACTTACGCCCTAGAAACCATGTATATGAAGTTTAGTCAACATCGGTGCAGTAGTTCTTGAGTTACGGTGCAGTAGTTCTTGAGTTACGGAGCAAAAACACAAAAATAATAAATACTGCGCCATCTGTCGGACGAAGTTCAAACTACACAGAAACACTCCTCACGCCCCAAAGAGCATGTATATAAGAGTTTGTCAACATCGGTGCAGTAGTTCTTGAGTTACGGTGCAAAAACACAAAAAAACTAAATATGGCGCCATCTGCCGGACGAACTTTAAGCTACACAGAAACACTCCTCACGCTCCATAGAGCATGTATATTCAGTTTGGTCTAAATCGGTGCAGTAGTTCTTGAGTTACGGTGCAAAAACACAAAAAATTAAATATGGCGCCATCTGTCGGACAAACTTCAAACTACACAGAAACACTTCTTACGTCCCATAGAGCATGTATGTAAAGTTTGGTCTAAATCGGTGCAGTAGTTCTTGAGTTACGGTGCAAAATCACAAAAAAAAACTAAATATGGCGCCATTTGTCGGACGAACTTCAAACTACGCAGAAACACTCCTCACGCCCCAAAGAGCATGTATATAAGGTTTTGTTAACATCGGTACAGTAGTTCTTGAGTTACGGTGCAAAAACTCAAAAAAAAAATAAATATGGCGCCACCTGCCGGACGAACTTTAAACTACACAGAAACACTACTTACGCCCTAGAAAGCATGTACATGAAGTTTAGTCAACATCGGTGCAGTAGTTCTTGAGTTACGGTGCAGTAGTTCTTGAGTTACGGTGCAAAAACACAAAAGTAGTAAATTCTGCGCCATCTGTCGGACGAACTTCAAACTACACAGAAACACTCCTTATACCCCATAAAGCATGTATATAAAGTTTGGTCTAAATCGGTGCAGTAGTTCTTGAGTTACGGTGCAGTATTTCTTGAGTTACGGAGCAAAAACACAAAAATAATAAATACTGCGCCATCTGTCGGACGAACTTCAAACTACACAGAAACACTCCTCACGCCTCATAGAGCATGTATATAAAGTTTGGTCTAAATTAGTGCAGTAGTTCTTGAGTTACGGTGCAAAATCACAAAAAAAAAAAAATATGGCGCCATTTGTCGGACAAACTTCAAACTACACAGAAACACTACTTACGCCCTAGAAAGCATGTATATGACGTTTAGTCAACATCAGTGCAGTAGTTCTTGAGTTACGGTGCAGTAGTTCTTGAGTTACGGAGCAAAAACACAAAAATAATAAATACTGCGCCATCTGTCGGACGAAGTTCAAACTACACAGAAACACTCCTCACGCCCCAAAGAGCATGTATATAAGAGTTTGTCAACATCGGTGCAGTAGTTCTTGAGTTACGGTGCAAAAACACAAAAAAACTATATATGGCGCCATCTGCCGGACGAACTTTAAACTACACAGAAACACTCCTCACGCTCCATAGAGCATGTATATTAAGTTTGGTCTAAATCGGTGCAGTAGTTCTTGAGTTACGGTGCAGTATTTCTTGAGTTACGGAGCAAAAACACAAAAATAATAAATACTGCGCCATCTGTCGGACGAACTTCAAACTACACAGAAACACTCCTCATGCCTCATAGAGCATGTATATAAGAGTTTGTCAACATCAATGCAGTAGTTCTTGAGTTACGGTGCAAAAACACAAAAAAACTAAATATGGCGCCATTTGTCGGACGAACTTCAAACTACGCAGAAACACTCCTCACGCCCCAAAGAGCATGTATATAAGGTTTTGTTAACATCGGTGCAGAAGTTCTTGAGTTACGGTGCAAAAACACAAAAAAAATAAATATGGCGCCATCTGCCGGACGAACTTTAAACTACACAGAAACACTACTTACGCCCTAGAAAGCATGTATATGAAGTTTAGTCAACATCGGTGCAGTAGTTCTTGAGTTGCCGTGCAGTAGTTCTTGAGTTACGGTGCAAAAACACAAAAATAGTAAATTCTGCGCCATCTGTCGGACGAACTTCAAACTACACAGAAACACTCCATATGCCCCATAAAGCATGTATATAAAGTTTGGTCTAAATCGGTGCAGTAGTTCTTGAGTTACGGTGCAAAATCACAAAAAAAAAAAATATGGCGCCATTTGTCGGACAAACTTCAAACTACACAGAAACACTACTTACGCCCTAGAAAGCATGTATATGAAGTTTAGTCAACATCGGTGCAGTAGTTCTTGAGTTACGGTGCAGTAGTTCTTGAGTTACGGAGCAAAAACACAAAAATAATAAATACTGCGCCATCTGTCGGACGAAGTTCAAACTACACAGAAACACTCCTCACGCCCCAAAGAGCATGTATATAAGAGTTTGTCAACATCGGTGCAGTAGTTCTTGAGTTACGGTGCAAAAACACAAAAAAACTAAATATGGCGCCATCTGCCGGACGAACTTTAAGCTACACAGAAACACTCCTCACGCTCCATAGAGCATGTATATTAAGTTTGGTCTAAATCGGTGCAGTAGTTCTTGAGTTACGGTGCAAAAACACAAAAAATTAAATATGGCGCCATCTGTCGGACGAACTTCAAACTACACAGAAACACTTCTTACGTTCCATAGAGCATGTATGTAAAGTTTGGTCTAAATCGGTGCAGTAGTTCTTGAGTTACGGTGCAAAATCACAAAAAAAACTAAATATGGCGCCATTTGTCGGACGAACTTCAAACTACACAGAAACACTCCTCACGCCTCATAGAGCATGTATATAAAGTTTGGTCTAAATAAGTGCAGTAGTTCTTGAGTTACGGTGCAAAATCACAAAAAAAAAAAAATATGGCGCCATTTGTCGGACAAACTTCAAACTACACAGAAACAATACTTACGCCCTAGAAAGCATGTATATGAAGTTTAGTCAACATCAGTGCAGTAGTTCTTGAGTTACGGTGCAGTAGTTCTTGAGTTACGGAGCAAAAACACAAAAATAATAAATACTGCGCCATCTGCCGGACGAACTTTAAACTACACAGAAACACTCCTCAAGCTCCATAGAGCATGTATATTAAGTTTGGTCTAAATCTAGTTCTTGAGTTACGGTGCAGTAGTTCTTGAGTTACGGTGCAGTAGTTCTTGAGTTACGGAGCAAAAACACAAAAATAATAAATACTGCGCCATCTGTCGGACGAACTTCAAACTACACAGAAACACTTTTTACGCCCTATAGAGCATGTATATAAAGTTTGGTCTAAATCGATGCAGTAGTTCTTGAGTTACGGTGCAGTAGTTCTTGAGTTACGGTGCAAAATCACAAAAAAAAACTAAATACTGCGCCATCTATCGGACGAACTTCAAACAACACAGAAACACTCCTCACGCCCCATAGAGCATGTATATACAGTTTGGTCTAAATCGGTGCAGTAGTTCTTGAGTTACGGTGCAAAAACACAAAAAAACTAAATATGGCGCCATCTGTCGGACAAACTTCAAACTACACAGAAACACTATTTACGCCCTAGAAAGCATGTATATGAAGTTTAGTTAAAATCGGTTTAGTAGTTCTTGACTTACGGTGCAAAAACACAAAAAAACTAAAAATTGCGCCATCTGTCGGACGGCGTTATCGGATTTCAACCAAACTTCATATAAACCATATATGGGCCACTGTCTACGTAGTGTATAAGTTTGGTTGAAATCGCACGACGCGTTTAAGATTAGTTCGGCGACGTACATATACGGACTTATTTTTATATATATAGATTACCAACAACAAATTTTACACTATTATATTTAATACAATCATGCAAAGATACAAGAGGTTTTATGAATTCAGCAATTGTATTATGTATGTTCCTGAGTTGTTGTTTTTACTTTTGAATCAACTTTGTTTATGTCGTTTAAGTTAAATAAAATACTTATTCGTAATTATAACGGTAAAATTATTAAAAAATCATTCCAAATTCTTAGCATTATATTTAAGCATTTTCAAATATTTCTTTAGCATATTTAGCATTATTTTAAGCCTCATTTAGCATTCAAAATTTTTTTAGTTGTGGCCACACTGCACCTCAGTACTTTGGCACACGAAGATCTCGCCCTCTTGCGTAGCAAATCAGTATCGGCATTTTGATTAGTTCGCCAAATACTGAATGCTTCCTCTCTAGATCTGACTGCATTTTTGCATGTCTGATTAAACCAGAGTTTCTCTTTGGGCTTAATCGGAATTTGTTTTGATGGTATGAAAGCTTTCATGCCCATCAAAATTATACTTTCGACCATTTTGGCCATGGCATTGACATGGAAACATAGCTTCCAATTAACGAAAAAATTCGTTGAGCTGAGCCCAACGAGCCTTTTCGTAGCTGTATTTTAGTCGTTTCGTAGCTGCAGATGAAACGCTATGAAGTGCTGAAAACGAAAAGGAGGCCGAAATTTTACAGTGATTTGAATTACCGAGAGGTGCATTAACACTTCCATCATACTTATCAGGGTGTGAACTGGGAAAGAGGTCGAGTGTATTTTGTTCCATGTGTTTTGTTCAACACATGGAATGTGTGTTGGGTCATTCACTAGTTGCACTAGGTGGTTATGCGCTGCGAACAACTCAATATATTGGCCTTCCGTAGTTGTACGGCTCGAATGGCGAAGCCGAGTGGAATTGTGAACATTGAAATCACCAGCAATAACGATTTCACTGTTCAGACAACTCTCTAGGATCTTCGATACGGAGTCAGAAAGGGCATCGAAGCCAGAAATGGTAGTATCCCTTTCTGCGTTTGGGCTTCTGTAAACAAATCCGAAATGCAAACAGTGTGCCCTGATTTGGAACTTAACACAGAGACATCTAAATTCAGCATCAGATATGCCTAGTGATTGCTGGCATTGGTACACAACTGCATTTCGAATGTACATTGCAAGTCCGCGTTGAAAATTAAAAAGAGATAGTAGGTGGTAACCAGGTATCTGAAAATCCTGTGGATCAGCATTCTCAGACACCTGGGTCTCACATAAGGCGAAAACATCCGGCCGATGGAGACAAATGTGTGCGTACACAGAGCAAAATTCGATCGTAGACCCCGTAGCAACACAGGAAAATCCAAATTAAATGTAATTTCTGCGATACTGACTCCAGTCACGTTAATCACTGTTGTAATGGCTGCTTAGTGATCAGTGTTATACCTTCATCACTAAACAGTCCAACAGCAGCCAACGGAAAGGCGTCAGTATCACAGAATTAGATTAGTTTTGTGATATGAGGGGGGGGGGGAAACACAATGTCATAAAAGGGTCATAAAAGCCCTGGTCTGGTCATTGCAGCGGGAACGGCAACACTGTGTCAGCACTGATATGTAGTGCCAATACTGATCTCTTTGCTTTTTTTTTATTAATTTCTTTTTTGTTTTGTATCAGTAAAGGTAGAGGTCCATAGCTCGCTTTTTGGGCGTTATGCTTTATGCAAGGTATACACGATACTTAATTCCGTACTTTGCGTAGTATGAGTTGTAGTACGGGTTTTCAGATACACGTTATTAAAAATCATACTAATTCATTTGACAGAAAATTTTTAAGGCAATACACACGCGGATTAATGAATAATGTGGTGGATTTATTAAAAATAAGTGAACTGCAGTTGAAAAGAATAAAAAAATAATGCAAAAACAAAAGGAGCATGTTGTAGAGAATGGTTATAATAATGTTTTATGTTCTTTTTTTAATTAAAATATCCGCTACATAAAGCTAATTTTAAAATTGAGCAGCAGAAACACTGCGTTTTCTAAATCAGCTCCTCATGAAACTAATTTCGCTGAACAACAGCATGATACACAATACTTATTATCGTACTTAGCGAAGCTCCGCCCACAGAAATCAAAAATTTTTGATTTTCATACTACAAAGTATACTTCATAAGCACGACAGCATGATACACGTTACTAATTTCATACTTGTACGATTTATCGTACGATTTGTAGTATCGTGTATACTCGCCATTACACGCGTTTCATCCTCTTGTTTCATTCTATACTTTGTTCGCGTTAAGTTACATGCACTGCTTTTCATGCGCCATTTTATTTTTGTTTTGATCAGCTGTGTGCGTTTGTTTATAAATACTTATAATGCAAAAATGGAGAGTGAAATCAACTTTTTAAAAGAATTTGTGGAGTAAGTCGAGTTTGTATATTTAATTTTATGTGCAAAAAATGCCTATGTACAATTTAAAAAAAAAAGAAAAGGGTTTGGGTGCGGCCATTGTATTTAGAATGGAATTTAAGTGGGTTTTTTTGAAACCACATTTAAAAAAATTAAAACTTCTGACCCTGAGCAATTTCGAACCGCGACAAGAATGTCTGCAGACGTCTTTGACTATTTATTCAGCATTTTAAATAATAGTCTTGAGAAGAACTCGGCCAGGGCTATTCCAGCAAATTGTCGAATGTTCTTGACTTTAATGTAAGGCTGAGTTTACATCTGGCATTTCTTGTGTGCATTTGCCCAAAAAAGCGTAACCAACTAATTATTAATGAAAAACTGTTTGATTCAGACATGTATTTATTGATTTAAACTGTTTACAATCATGTTGGATTCTATAAAATTGTCTATTAGTTATATATGAAACTGTTTAACTTAATAAATACGTGTCTGAATCAAACAGGTTTTCATTAGTAATTATTGGTTACGCAAAATTAATTAAAATTAATTAATTTTGCCGTGGATAATTAAAATTAATTATCCACGGCAAAATAATATTTATCGCTAACGTAAGAAACAAAGATTTATTTAACGTCTTTAGCTTTCAAGAACAGCTGACTTTCTTTCATGGTGCTTGTAGCGCGTACAAAAGTAGAAAGTATACCTACTTTTCGCTTTGAACGCGCCTACGCGTTCTGCGTTTTTTGCAATGTAACTTGTCACATACTATTGCATTGATTCTACTTTTTGGAAAGATGCATAGAAAGCGTAACGCGCATAAAGCGAGCTATGGACCTCTACTTTAATGCGTGTATGTAGGTATTTATGTATATATGTATGTATGTTTATTTTATTGTTTTGTATTTAAGTTTGAATTGGTATCGTTGATGTTGATATTGGTTGTTGGTTTGGTGTGATAATCGTATGATTTTGTTTCTGTGAATAACTGTTATATTATTTGTTTTTTTTATTGCTCTACTTATTAATTTTTGTTTAGATGATTTGCACGCATATTTTTGTTTATTTATTGTATGTATGTATATGGATATTTAATTGAAAACGCGGACGGTAACAAACATTTTTATGTTAATTTATCACGGAACACAACAAAAGTTACTCGGACAACAAATAAACACGTCTGAACGTAACCGAGGACAAAGTACTACTAATGTAAATAGATGTTCCTCCATATGAGTCACTTTGGCAGCAATGTATCACATCATAGCCTTCTATCAAATACAGACCAAGTTGATTTTTTCCAAACCAAGTTTATTGTACTGCTATAATCTCAGGGACAACTGACATTTTGCAGATTTCATACACTAGGCATAAAAAAATTGGGAAAAGTTCCATCTCTAGCTAAGAAAAAGTCTGCGTACATAAATAATCTAACGGGATTACTTAAGTTGTATATAGTTTTTGTTTAAATTCGTGTTCTTACGTGTATTTGGTGTTTTTAACAAACATTGTAATTGCATAGTTGTTATGGATCGCAAAGGAAAAGAGATAAGTAAGAAAAGAAAAAAGGAGAAAGTTGAGAAAGATCGGTCAGACTGTGGAAAGATGTCATTCTTCTATTCAAAGGATGATAAATAATTACAAAGAAACTAAACAATTCATATCTAAACCGCGATCTGGTCGTCCATCCAAACTTACTGAACGAGAAAAGAGGTTTATGATTCAATCTGTTAAAAAGAATCCCAAGGTAACAGCCTCAAAAGTAGCAAAGGATGTTGAAATTAATTTTGGAAAAGCAATTAGTAGTGATAGTGTTCGAAAATTGCTTAAAAAATGGTTACCATGGCAGTGTAGCACGAAGAAAGCCATATATTTCACATGTCAACCGACTAAAGAGAATAGCATTTTCTAAAGAGCATATAAACAAGCCTCTAGACTTCCGGGAAAAGGTAATTTTTTCAGATGAGAGCAAATTTTACCTTTTTGATATAAAGGGAAGGCAAATACTGTGGAGAAAAGATGGCACTGCTCTTAATAAAGAACACTTATCTGGTACAGTGAAGCATGATGGTGGTGGTGTCATGGTTTGGTGTGCATGGCAGCAAAAGGTGTTCGCCAGCTGCAATTCATTAAAACAACTATGGATAAAAGGGGCTCTTTGGACATCTTAAGAAGAAATTTACAGCAAAGTGCAATAAAATTGGGCCTTCAGGGTCAATTTATCTTTCAGCAAGATAATGATCCTAAGCATACCGTTAATATAGTGAAACTATGGCTTCTGTACAATGTTCCTAAGCAATTGCGAATGCCTCCTCAATCACCAGATCTCAATCCTATTGAGCATCTTTGGGATTTGCTAGAGAAAAAGATCCGACAACATCAAATAACTTCAAAAGTAATGCTTAAAGATGTTATGCAGCGGAAATGGAACAATATAACACAGGAAGAAACTACAAAACTAGTTCAATCTATTCAAAAAAGATTAATGGAGATTCTGAGACGTAAAGGATATCTAACCAGCTATTAAAATTTTTAAAACATTCGATTTATAAAAATATAAAAACGTATTTTCAAAGGCGTACGCAGACTATTTAGTACGTTTTTCAATGAATTTTATTGTTTTTATTATCCTGTTGTTAACTGTGAATTACTTTTGCTTAAGTTTTACATTATTTTCTAAAGACTGATATGTATTTAATAAATAAAATTCGTTGTTGAAATAATATATATGTATGTATATATTTTTATAATTATTTTGTTTCTGTTTAATAGGCAAAGTTTATGTACGCAGACTTTTTATACCAAGTGTATTTAAATCTATTGAATTTATTTAACGACGAAATATTTCTTACATTGATGGATAAAACATTAAGAAGATTTGCATTAGATTCATTTTCACAGTATGAATTGAAGGAGCTTAGATTTTGAAAATATAAATTATCCATATTTATTTATATAATTTTATAAAATAGAATAATTAAATTGAATATTCTTCACTGAAGGTTATTTAGGCGACTCATATTGGCTGTCTCCATCCTCATCTTCATCCTCATCATAATTTTCAATAGAAACCATTAAATTACGTTTGCGTCCGCCTGCAGATTTACAAAGCAAACCGTCCACATCTTCCATAGTTTTCAGACAGTGCTGTGTGGATTTTTCATCCTTCTTAGCAAAAACATTTCCTTCTTTGGCATAAATGAATTTAAACCCTACTGCTTTTAGCGATCTGGCGTGTGTTAATAACTCCATCGTCTCTTTGCAGAGAATGTCATTGACATAAACATTTTTGAACTCCTCCGTTTGTTTCAATTTCGACTTTTCTTGCATAAACTTTTGTTTACTTTTCTTGTTGGAGAATTTAACAACCAATGATGACTTTTCTTTTTTATCATTTTGTTTGCGGTTCTTCAAGAAATAGGCTTCCAGATTTGTTTTGTTCGACTTTAACACCAATTATTACTACACCTTTCTCAACCCTGGTGTCATTTAAAAACTTTACAGTAGCTTTTAAACGGTTAACTTCTTAACGCAAATTATCATTATTTTTCTGTAATGTTTTTAATTCTTTTGTATTCTTACTAACACCTATTAATATCTCATTATATTGCGATGGCATAAAACGAATTGTCTTTTAATCAAATCACCAACTACAGAAATGTCAATTAGCACTCAAAAATGGCATTTGTAATCAAGAGAGGAATTTTCAACAAGGTGACTATACTGTTTTTTATCCAATTTAGTACACATGGAATGAAGAGTTTTTTTACAATCATCGCACTGAATTGCATATTCACTTTCCAGTACTTGACTATTGCATTGTACGCATTTACTTTATTTGAATTAATACTTTTACGCACTTTTTTGGCCATCTTTTATATTTTGTAGATAGAGCACAGTTCAAATATAAAAAACTAGAGTTTTTTGCTTTATGAATAGTATTTTATAAACAAAAATATTATTTATACGGTAGCTATTGCACTATATAAAAAAAATTGCGTGCAATAGCGGCAGTGTTGTCATTTTTTTTTATCAGTATTTTTCACAAATACTTAAATATTTCTTATTTATCTTCTTTTTTCCACTTAAAATTTTCAACTTTAAGCTGTTCGCAATTTGCAAACTTTAATTAAACATTTTTTATTTTTTATACATTTTTTATTTTATATAATTTTTTTATTTTTCGAATTATTTCTTTACGATTTTCCTTTTTGCTTTTAAATTATCTTAATACGGCTGCAGGGGTTATGACATCGAAGGAGCCCTTTTCAACGCGTACTCCTCAGGGGTTTTTGTGTTGACCTTTAGCAGGGGTTCCTGCTCGGGGACAATTAATAAAACATAAATTAGTTTTATTGTTTAAAAAAACTGTGTTGTTTCCGCAACACGTTATAGTGTATTTAATTCGAAATAAAGACTGCACATGTGGGCTGCTTATTCCCACGCTAAAGAACTAGACGCTTTGCCAGCAATTCGTTATTAAATGTTTTAAAAGGTATTTGCTGCTTTTTCAACTTATTATTCGCCAATTTATATAAGCTCATACATTATAATACATTTCATATATTAGCCTATAATCAATTCATTCAATTCTGTTGTCCCTCTCCAAATTAAATTTTAATGAGATTTCCAAAAATTTTAAGGGGTCCAGCGATGACCGTATTTTTAAGTTTTTTGCATATTTTCGTATTTTCTCCCAAGAGAACATATTAAATAAGTACATCATCAGAAAGATTTTTAAAACCAATTTAAACTTTATCATTCGTTCCATCAGCAATGCGTTATTCTATAAAAGCTAAGATATTTAAGCATTTTCATAGCAGGTGCTACTCATGTACATATATTAACATAAATTCTGTAATTTTTAAGGATATTTGAGTCATTGCTAACTTATCTCTGTTCATAGTTTTTGCAAAAGTTCGCGCTAATGTAGGTTTCGATTGGAGAAAAAATTTTAAAAATCGGTTCAGCGGTTTGGGCGTGCAAGCATAGGAAACAAACAAACTCACTTTCACATTAATCATATTTGTAGGAATAATGATAACACTGCACAACAATGATTTGGATGTTTAAATAAAAATGACCGATCCTTATGTATTTTTATCCCCTGATTACGATGGCATCATTAGTTTTTCACTATCAGCTCTAGTTTTGAATATATAGTGACATTTAGGATTTGCATAATTTGGACATATTTTTGTATTACTACGTTAATATATCACGGATGGTACTCCAAATTTAAAAATTATTTCTGGATTATTAATCTACACAAAAATCCCTTTCATTTAAATATATTCGCATTCATGAGTAAATCAGGGTATCTGACTATTATTGCAAGTATGTTAAAAATCGTGTGGTTTTAGTTTGGTCCTTGAAAATTTTTTGATTATAATTTTTTTTGACCAAGTATAACTAATTTTTATGTACTTTTGTTTGCTAATTACATAAATAGTCTTATTTATTTTCTAGCCCCTATATTTTCAGAGATATTTCGCGTTACCTAAAAAAAATTCTTAAAATTTTTCTTTTCAAAAGCCATCCAAAAAAATTGTGTTTGATAATACATTTTCAGAATAACTTGGTAACAATATTTGGAAAAATTTTATCTATGGTATAGCCGGACAAATTGTGTGAGCACATCGATACAATCTGAACGTATATAGGCGCACTATTTACCTCATTAAGAAGAATACTTCTCATACGAGTAGTGTGCCTTCTTTGCTATTTTTTCCTACGATCTTCATCGAATGTTACTAATATTATTTCAACAACTATATTTTTCAACAATCTAGCTTTTTTCTCTTTAATTCCCACAACCAAAAAGAAAATAAAAAGGAAAATTAATACATTTTTATTTTGTTATGTGCTTTTCATAAGGTGACAAAATTGCTATATTTAATTCATGACAATATTTTTCAGAATACCAAAAATATACAAGTAGTCATTCACCTCAGTTTTGTTATAATTTTTTTAGTGTCACAGAGGTTCGAATACGGGTATTATACTAACTTTGTATAATAGTAATTTAGTGTTTTCAGGCAAAGATTTATTATGGAATCATTTTGATAAAGCACCTTTTGCTTTATTTGCTCTTCCAAAATTTTATAAAATATGCTTGTTGAATTTAAGGAGCTTATTGAAATTTATGCAAAAATATTTAAAATTGTCTTCGAATAAAATTTCGCTACCATTCTAAAACAATTTTAAACGTTTGCTTTCTGGAACAACTTTGTAATTGCATTTTTCTGATGCGTTCCTTACGCACATGGCATGACTTTCATACATTTATTTTTATGCCCCAATGTGAAGATACACGCTGAAATGCAATCTGAGGAGATTCATCATGAGCATATAAAAGGGAGTCGTCCGCATAAAGAATGCCTAAAGAACTATTAAACTCTGATATCAATATATTATATAGATGTGGAGCCAAAATTGAACCTTGTGGAACTCCACAACCTACAATTCCGTGCTGTAAAAGAGCATTATCAATTTCAATATAAAATTTTCTCTTTTCAAAAAAAAACTTCCAAAAAGTTTTATAATAGGTTTCGTAAAACATAATGAAACTATTTTATATAAGATCCCGTTACGATATGCTCTATCAAATGCTTTTTCTATATTTAGAGAAATGATATTACATTTGTCCATTTACAAGTCATAAATGCAATTATTACGCAAAAAAAAAAAAATTTAACACACACATGATAGCTGACTATTGGTGGAGAGTTAAGAATTTAATACGAAAATCATATAAGAGAACGTTTTATTCACTACAAGAATTAAATAAAATACAATGTTCTCCAAATTTATAATGTTTTATTACAAAAAAGTCCCGTGTCATATTTTCAACTAGAGCTGATACAGAAATTTCAACCCTGGAATTGAAATCGTCAAAAAAATTAACTGATATCATGTAACATAACTCAATCATCAGTAATACTGTGGTGCAGCCATCCACATATAAACTATTTTTTATAATCACCCTTTCCTCTAAAATTGTGATCGCCAATGTTTGCGTTGTTGTTGTGGCATTATACTATATTCTAATTTTGTTCACCATTTTTCATTCACGGAAAATATTTTACGTGAACATCAGCCGCTGATTTTAAATTCAGCCTCTTTTTTGATACGTTGTGATAATATTCTAATAATTTTGTATTAAAACTTAAAGTTTTTGTTTAAATTTGCTTTATTTTTTTTCGCAAAAGCTGCAAATTTAAAATATGAGAAAAATTAACTATCAATAACACCAAAGTTTTCTGGACTGGTCCATGCAACATTTTTTTACATAATAATTGCACTAATAACTTGTAAATGGACAAATGTAATATCAAACACAACTTTTTTGGATGGCTTTCGAAAAGAAAAATTTTAAATATTTTTTTTTATGTAACTCGAAATATCCCTGAAACTAGAGGGGCTATGAAATAAATAAGCCTATTTTTGTAATTAGCGAACAAAAATACATAAAAACTAGTTATACTTGGTCAAAAAAAATTATAATCAAAAAATGTTCAAGGACCAAACGAAAACCACACGATTTAAATGAAAGGGATTTTTGTGTAGATTAATAATCCAGAAAGTATTTTTAAGTTTTTAGTAGCATTCGTGATATATTAACGGAATAATACAAAGAGAGGCGCAAATTATGCAAATTTAAATGTCACTATATCTTCAAAACTAGAGCTGATAGGGAAAAACTAATGACGCCATCGTAATCAGGAGATAAAAATACATAAGGATCGGTCAATTTTATTTAAACATCATGAAAAAACCTCTATTTTGTTGTCAGTGTAATATAAACAAAAAGTTACTTGAGTGAGGCTAAAAATTATTAACCCTACGTCTACACCTGATATATTTTTATCATAGCAAAAGTCAAACTTTATATTGAAAAATATATTTTTTATGTTAGCTCTTTTTTCTATATGGAATTTGACATTTGTCATGATAAAAATATATTAGGTAGGGTAAATCGTGCTCAAATTTTTTTAATGTTTTTTGATACCAAATGTATACATTTTATATATTTTTTGCCACTATGTAAATTCGAGAAAATTATTTTTCTCATATATATAAGGACCCGTCTAATATATATGTATGTATATTTATTTATGTATGTACAATTATATAAATATTCATATAATAAAAATATATGACCTCACATATTTTTCAATAAATATTTATAAATAAAGTTTATAATTTAATGAAACTTCCAAATCTGTTTTTATTTTTCTCAAATGTATACTTGATAAAATATATGTATGTAAGTACATAAACTAACAAGATTTTCATGTCAAATGCGGCAATATTACTTCTTTTATGATATTTTTATTTGTATGCCATGCAAGATGATGAACAAAGGGTCTAACTACAATAATTAGTTTGCCATGATCAGCCAATGTTTTCAATCCAATTGCGTCTGACGTGTAAATATCGCGCTGATTGAACGGTATTACATCAAATGAGCCATTAAAAAATCCAAAGTGACTGGAATTAGAAAAAAATATATAAATATTTAATAAACGTATAACTATGTACATGTATAATGATTATGGAAAAGATTTTCATGCATTTAAATTCACGTTATATGTACATAAAATATGCAATAAAAATATAAAAATATGTGCTTAAAACTAATAAAATAAGCATTTATCAACTTTTTTTCAACATTTAATAACATTAAAAACTTGAAAAAATCAGCTGCATTGCTTTCTTAACAAACATTTTGTCATTAAAAACTTAAAAAACATAAAAAGCTCAGCTTCAAAGCATTCTTAACAAATATTTTGTCAAATCATATTTTGTTTGTGGAATATTAAGTTTCTAAGTTTTCGTTGTTAGAACTATAAACTATTTATGCAATTTGTTACATATTTTTTAAGTCCATAATTTTTTGTATAACTATTTCTAATTTATTTTTAATCTCTTCACTTAGTTTGACTTTAAGAACACACATTATTTTACCGCATCTTCAATTAATTCATCTTGAGGTGTTAAAGTAACGAAAGCCTCTAATTGAGCTATAGTGTGAACAAGAAAGCAATATTATGTGCGCACAAATTTAGGCACAAGGCTGTCGGATACTATATTTCTACTAATAAAATTAAAGAAATTTTAATCTAGTTACTACCGAATGTATCCGTATCGTATCACTGGATATTTTTCATTAAAGGTTGCAACACCCAAGTGAGCTTTCACTTTATATCCACATGAAATTGATAGGAAGCGCTGATAAAAATTACACAAAAATTTTTGGGTTTAAAAGGGCTATTATCCCATGCTCTTGTATATCTTTTTAATTTTCAATGGTATTGTTATTCTTGACTTCAGCCATGATATTGAACTTTTCAAATGAGGAGTCCTACGGTGTTTTGAATATTGAATATTACAAAAAAATGCGATCATACATTTTTCTCGTTTTCCTCTTTCTTTTTTTGTTGTTACACACTCGTAAAAACTGCAGCTTTTAAAACAATAGCTAAAGCAAGTTCCTCTGATGACATTATTTTTAAATAAATAAATAAATAAATAGTAATGTCAAACTCACTAATTTCATAAATTTCAACATATCGTATAAACACAAAAATCGTATGCTAACTTTTATGTTGACATTCCATTTGCTGATATATGCTGACATTAAAAAATTTGGTAGTTTCAGCATATGGTGTAAACACCTAACATATGATATATGTTGACATAGGAATTTGCTGCTACTTTTAATCAAATGGGTGTCAGCATATATATGCTTATTCAACATATCGTCTAAACTTAGCTTAAAGCCGTTATTTATTTATTTTTTGATTTCTTTTACTCTCTTATCCCTCGAACTTCAAATTATTATCGTAATTAATTAAAAAAACAATTTATGATGATACGATATTTTGCATTTTAGATGATACACAGACATATGTATGTATGTACAGTAGAGTGGCCGTTAATTGTATGGAGAATTTTTTTTGTTGATTTCTTTTACTCTCACCCCCCAAATCGGTTCAGTTTTATGTAAGAAAAATACAAAAAAATTTCATAAGTTGTGTGTGCCTTAAAGCCTATTTTCAATGTAATTTGTTTGCATATGACTATCTTTTTTAAAAAATATTTTACAAGAATATGATGTAAATTTTATTTTAGAAATTATTAATATTAATATAATTAGTAAATTTTATTTTAGAAAAGTTTAATCTTTCACAATTATATATAAAAGAAAACAATATTTCACTCAATGATCTATATATAAACACAAATCATGGTGAAACAACTCTTTTTAACCAGTTTAAGGAAAATTTTATATTATATCATGTCAAATGCGAAGGGCAAAAGTGGACTTTGACAGAAATATTAGTTTGGTTTAGTAAGTTTTCCCCTGAAAATGTTTTATCTGATAAAACCAACAGCATAATACCACTTTTAATTAAAATGTTTCGCAGCGAAAAGCAGAATTTTGAAAAATTAACAACCAATATAGAGCATTGGCTTATATTGAAGAACTGAAACTATATGCAGCGTCTGGTCTACAGTGCACAGTGAAGACTTTTACAAAATAAATAATAATAAATCTCAAAACTTTTGGCTTAAGCCAGAAGGCTGTTAAGACACGTATGTGTTATAAAGCCTAATTACTCCCATAAAGATGCCGAAGTTTCAGAAAAAATTAATTTTTCATACAAAAAATTATTTCGTGCAAAAAATATAATGGACTGGAATATAGGGTATTTCTATATTAAGGTAACGATATGTGAGTATCGATGGCTTAATATAAGAAAGGCGAAACTCGAGTTTTTTATATTTAATAGGATAAGGAAAAAACTGGAGAAAACCTAATGCATTTACATGCAGAAATAATTTTTTAAGTTGCCATAAGTCCTCGATTTTGAAAACGATTTCGAAAAAATTAGATACACCCTTTATATATTAAGTATATGTTTTGTGTTCCTTTTTTATTTTTTTGTAAATGAATTTTATATAATTTTTTGTTAATAAAATTTTAATAAAAATAATAAATTTTGGTACTCTCGGTATCAAAAAAGTACTTAAAAAATCACATTTACCATCATTGACATAAACTGCAAACAAGCTACATATTTGTTACAGAAGTTACAGGACTTAGAAATTTCAAAATAAAATTTTAAAGTTTGAAACATATACATATTTTCTGGAAGTCTATCAATCATTTCTGGTAGCAATATTTTTAACATTATTCACTATTATTCAAATAACATATGACCAAAAATATCGCCAATCACCATTTCAAAATTTCCATCGCTAAAAACAAATTTTTATCGGCAACTCTGACAACACTATTTATAAAGAATCCGAAGGGAATCAAAAAATACTTCCTTCTAGCTATTGATGCGTTGTACATATGTATCAATAAAATTTTGATAAATCAAAATGTGAACAAATACGAAAACAAATTCATTACAACTATAGTTTTTTAAAAAACCTCAATTCTACATATTTTGCAGGAAAATGTACAGCCTGTAATATTAACAGTATTGGGGAAGGCGTTGGCTGAAGTAGTTAGCACGTTGACTACAAAACTGAAGGTCCTGGGTCCGAATCCGGTCTCCCACAGTCATTAAAATAACAACACCACACATTTTTCTGATAGGCATTAGTGTCCTTTGTATCAGTTGTTGTAGGAAAAGTTTTAAGGATGTATTCAAAAGGCACTGGTCACTAAACTACACCGGCTTCAGTGTAGTTCATCAGGATTAGCTTCGTTGACATAAGAGGCGCTGCAACACAACATTATTAAAAACGTGCAAAAAGCAGATATGAAAAAAAAATAATGAAGCTTTCCTATATCTCTTCCTTCAGCACCTGTCTTCTGTATTACTATCCCTTCCACATTACCTTCTCGCACTATATTAATTTCAACTGACAGGTAGCACAAAGGGTTCATTGTATTGCATGCAAGTGAGTTGGACTCTAAATTTCACCCTTCCCTACCAGCAGCCTGCTAATGTAACATAACCTTATATTAACAGTAATTAAAATAGATAGTCTTTCCTTATCATATTTTACACCGTTGCATTTCTTGGATTCAAGCCCAATTGTTCCTTCTGTTGCGAATTTGAAAATAATCCTGTTTCGCCTGCATTAAAAATATTGTGCGGCTCATATTCTGCCAACAAGATTGATAACAGTGTGTTCCAATCTAAACAAACTTGACCTGCACTTTCCGAAACCGTTACTAGCTTTAAAATTGTTGTGTTTCAAACGTGCGGCAAAGTGTTCAGCTTTGCTTTTTAGCATTGATTCTCCCAAACGCATGTTTTGAATTCGACATGGCGTAAACCATTTCGATAAACATTGCTCAAGGTCTTCATATTCAGCAAAGCGAATCCCACCATTTTTTTTTAATGTGGAAGGAGTCCTCGGTGGTATATTGAATTCTTTAGCAATTTATTGCCTAGATTTGTCAGCACGATTATCATCATCAATTATAGAAATTTTTCTCACGTAGAAATTTATGGATTAATCCAGTAATTTTGGCATGAATTAAAACAGAACTGACTACCTTTGTGGTGCATTACATTTCCACTTGCAGACAAATTTCGTTGCTTCGATATCCCGACTTTTATTAAAATTTATATTTTGTTTAGTTCTGACACCATTGTATAGCGGCTTTTGAATTAATACTTCGCTATATGGAGGCTTTGTAGTTCAAAATTTTTTCGCTATAACTATAGATTGTTTTTAGAGTATTTTTATATGTAAAACTTTGCAATAAAGAGGTTTTTTCAACGAACCGAGAAAAAGATTCGTTATATTGAGTTTCATGTACATATAAGCACTAAGGATTTGTAACCTCAATATTTTGAATTGTGGTTGAAATATACTAATGAATTGTTTAAGCATTCACGAAATGCATCCAAGCGTGCTTATCTAACAACAAACAACCTTTATAATTTGCTGATTTACATTGCTAATTTTTTTATTTTTTTGTTAAAATATTAATAAAATGTCAACATAAGTAAATACATGTATCTATAAAATTATGTACAGAGGAAAGAAAAAAAATTTTTTTTGATGATTGATTTTCATACATATTGGTTTTATTCAATTATTCTCAATTAATTTTTTCAATATGAGACTTCGAATTGCAGTGGGCTTGAGGCAGACCTTAGTCTTCGCAAATTGACTTGAAATTTTGCAGATCATATTTGTTTGCCTATTGTCAAGAATTGGGGGGATGAGAGTAAGGAAAAGTTGAAAAAAAAATTTTCCCCATTTAACTAAGGGGACCGTAATGTACACATGTGCATATGCAATGAATAAAGTAAATAAAGGTATATGATTTTAAGAGTTCGCACATCTTTTTATGTAGTTTTACCAACAACCATTTGCGAAAGTTTTCAAGTATCAATTAAGAGGCACATTTGTTTGGGCTTTCGGAAAAGGAATTTTATTTAAGCGTCAGTTAAAAGGGTAACGCAATTAAACGGAACTCAGGTATTTTTCACATATGTTTTATATGGAACATTTTCATTCAATATTTTTTAGAGTAATTAAGCGGGGACCAATTAAGCGGAAACTACTATAGTAAAAATTTATAAAAATAATATGAATATGTGTGTATCTTTGTACGGTTTTATCTTTAAATAACAATTAAAATTCTAGGTATAAAAGCAAATTTATTTAAGCCGTATATTGTTTTTTGTCTTACTGTGATCTTAAATGTCAAAATTTTATAATTTAAACCCCCGGTAAAATTTTGTGTTCACCCAATTGATAATCAGTAATTCCACAATTCTTTCACCAATAATGGCTAAATGTAGACAAGGAAATGGCTAAAAAATTGTCAAAAACTAGCTAAAAAATGGCTAAGCGAGATAGAATGCAAAAATCATTACAGTAAACCTCGGTTAATTACCTCATCAAAAATGTTATGATTTTTGGGGTAATTATAAGAGAAAGGTAATAAAGCGAACACGTTTAATTACCTCAAAGAGGTAATTATGAGAATACAATTAAATACCTTGAAAAATGCATTTATCCGAACTCTGTGGTATATAGTACATAACAGTGATGGGAAATGAGATTTGCATTTCGGTATCAAAAATAAATTTTTTTAGTACTTTTTTGATCCTGAGAGTACCAAAAATTATAATATTTCTTATTTAAATTTTATTAACAAAAAATTATAAGAAATTCATTTACAAAAAAAAAGGAACACATAGGTACAAATATACAAATAGGTGTAGCCTGGATTAGACTTAATACTGTTGGAACATAAAGCTTGCCTCCGTATTCCATAGCTCGCTAAAGCTAAAGCTAAATTCGACCGCTAAAATGCTGAACAAATAGAAAATTTTAAATTTTTGGCGATGACATAAAGCAATAAAATTTCGGCGAATTACATTTTTAAGCCATTACCTGATTTATCAATACCCGTTTGAAAATTGCATTCGTAGCCGAAAATCGACAAATTGATTTTATGGATTCTTAGCGATAGAGATTTAGCTTTAGCGAGTTACAGAATACGATGGCTGTTGATTTATATTTTGTTTTCATGAAATTTTGGTAAAAGAAAATCCTTTCGACACTTACAGCGGAGTGAGGCATGGATAAAATTCCGTAAGCTGCTCTCGATATATCAGGAAACATGTATTCATCTAATGCGTTTTTATATAAGCCAGTGCTCTATATTGGTTGTAAATATTTCAAATTATTTTTCTTTTCTTTTTTTTCTTTTCCCTGGGAACATTTTAATTAAAAGTGGTATAATGATATTGGTTTAACAGATAAAATACTTTCAGGGGGAAACTTACTAAACCAAACTAACATTTTATTGTCAAAGTCCACTTTTGCCCTTAGAACTTAATATAAACTTTTTAAAATTTTCTTTAAACTGATTTAAACCAGTTGTTTCAATAGATTAACTTCTGTGCCACATAAAATATCATTGAATGAAATATGGTTTTCGTTGATATTTAATTTTGGTTACACTTTTCTAAAAGATCTTTACTAATAAAGCTTCGTTCTATTTGTCGAAAAAACAATTTAATTCTTGCCAAAATATATGCATGCGCGAGTCTTCTGACTGCATTTCTAAGTTGCCCGTGAGAGTATCAAATTTATTAGGGGAGTACTACGGTACTTTTTCATGTCAAATAGTATCAAAAAAAGTACGATCGTACCAACTTTCCCATCACTGGTACATAATTATTTGAAATAAAATGCACACCCAAATGCATTTCTTCAAGTAAAATATTCTATTATGTACCAAAAGCAATTAATATTACAAGAAATAAATAGATAAGGTGCATATATTTGATTGGAAAATTTGCATAAATATATACTTCGGTAGTTTTGGGCAAATAAATGAAGATATTTTAGGGGAAATTTCAGTTTGGGGTAAAATATTACTGGGTAATTACCCGAAATGGGTAATTAAACGAAAGTTAATTAAGCGTGGACTTTTGTGTGAAAAAGAGTGTAAAAAAATGGGGATTCAATATTTGGGGTAAATAAGCGGTAAAGGTATTTAACCGATGTGTAATTATACGGGTTATACTGTAGTATTAAACAAATATAAGACGATAATTCATATTATATTTCTTGCAGCAAATTAGGAAAAAAATTTAAAGGAAATAAAAGCAAAAATAATAAATTAAAACAATCAATCGAATGATTTTTCTTCAGGTACTTAAGAAGCAAAAAAAAACTGAACACAAAAATACAGATATATATACAAATGTATGTATGTATGCAAAGAATTTTTTAATTAAAAAAATAAAATCATCAGCATTAACATCAGTTTTGTTTTTGTCATAGATGTTGTCGTGTTTGTTCAAATAAATTTTTAAAAACTCTCAGAAATTTCATAGTCGTAGCAACAATTGCATAACATTTTCAATTCAAACCTATTTGGTCAATTTTATATTTTTTTTAACTTTTATTTCAACTTTAATTTTTATTTTATTTTCACTTGAATAAAACACATGTTTTACTGAATTCATAAGCCACCAACTAGACCCGACAACTTTCAACGACATTACCACGATTACACGAAAGGACAATTTTGTATCTAAAAATTCATAACAAATGATTACCGTAATTTTTGTGAATTATTTCGATAATAATGCGAAAACAATAACATATGACTTTGTTGTATTTTTTGTTATGAAAAATCGCAAATAATTTGATGTATGCAAAAATTGCTAAAAATAGCTAAAAATAAAATAAAAGTGGCTAAAAAAATGGCTAATAGCTAAATTGACTTTTCTTATGGCCAGAAAATTGATAAATTGGCATTACTGTTGACAATACATACTAGGGTTGCCAGTTTTATTTTTCGAAAAAGCGGGACAAGTTAAAAAAAAATCCAAAATCACGGGATTTTCAAAAGTTTCGCGGTACAAAAAAAAATTTAAATATTTCTACTTTAAAGAATATATTTATTAAAACAAATTAACATATTGCAAAGCATATAAAAATAAACACAGATTTTTCTTACATCAATTAAAATTTAACGAATTTAAATATAACAGTTGGATTTGAAAATAAAATACAATAAAAATATTTAAAAATATATTCATACGTGGAATTCATTGGCAAGTACATATTTTAACATTTATTTATAGACATAAGATCGATTTACAGCACAAAGTACACAGAGATGTCACGAGACGGAAGATAATTTTGCAAATTCTGACGTCTCGTTCACACCGAACCCGTGTCTTCTTTAAGCTTCTTTCGTAGTTGCATTGATTTAACGTTCTTACATTTTATTCTTTGTGTCCTCATTCGCTATGAGATTTTTGCAATTAAAATGCAAAATTAACATTTATGAATGAAAAAGCTCAAAGTTAAATCAGAAATCATTTGAAAACAAATCTTAATCACTTTTTTAATACTAATAAAAATTTTCACATTCAGTTTTTCAACTCAACACAACAAATTCCTTGATTTAATTTTGTACAAATGTTCACTCGTTCAAATGTATTTTTATTTTATTCTTTGTGGTCTCATTCGCTATATGCTTTTTGGAAGTAAATGGTAAAAACTAATATTTTTTAATGAAAATGCTTAAAATCCCTTTTTTACCACTAATAACATTTAAAACATTTTGTTTTCTAGTTCAATACTACAAAATCTTTCAATTAATTCTGTAAAAAAATTTTTAAATTAAATCACGCGTATCGGGACAATCCCGCGAAAAGCGGTAAGAATGGCAACGCTAATACAATACATACATACATATATGTAGTTCCTGGATAAGTTAACCATTGTGGCAACGTAATATTGAAAATAAAATACAATTGTTAATTCTTTACATAAAAAAAACAAGATATCAATCTAAATAAATATAAATAAAACTAGAAACAATAAGATCGAGGAAACTTCAACAATATCTTAAGCTTTTCTTATTTAATAAAGTGGGCTGAATTGCAACTATGAAAAATTCAAATAATATTTTACTTACTTTCTGTACGTGGACAAGGACAGACACGCAGATACACAGACGCACACTACAAACTTATAACACCCCGTTTTTTGGTCGGGGGTTAAAAAAGAAATCTTTAACTTTATACACATGTACAAATAATGAAATAGAACAAAATGAGCTATTATATTGCAAGAAAAGAAAATTAATTTCCAAAAATAATAACTGTCTATTGTCAACTGTATGCTGTAATTGCGACTTACAATAACAAAAAAAACAAATAAAAATTTACTATTTGCAGCTACACTCACCTTTTTTGCGGAAATATCAATTTTATTTAATTTATTTTTTATAAAATTTGTAATTTTTTTCACCGACGAATGTAATTTTGCATTCGTGCGCGTTTTTTTGTTTTGACAGCGGAAAACGCTTTACACAAACCCAAACAAACTGTCACTTGTTACGTTTTTTATAAAAATAAAATGACATTCGCATTATAAAACCGCAATCTTGATAAACGTCAGGGTTCTATAAACATGCTGTAAGTCTTATGTATGACAAAAAGCCAAGTGGGAGCTTTGCTACAAAACCAGTGCAGTCAGTTGTGTGAGAGCCGTGTAAACAACAACAGGGAAGACGTCGTTGTAACCAGTTATGGTATATTTACCTAATCGATGTGCGTGTATTTGAAGGTGCAATCAGACGTGCCATAACCGTTCAAACGAAACTAACGGGCAACACTGTACTTGATTATAGGTGACTCGCCATAGCCATTACAACAGAAACCAATTGAATTTTGGTTTGGTTATGATTTATAGGTCTGCACAGATATAACTGTTTGGACCAGTTTTACGTGGGGTTTTTTTCTGGTATGTACAGATACTGCATGTTATTCAGAGTTTCTGTTACTAGTCATGTTTTAGAACCGATTGTTTTTCTTGACCCAAGTCTGAGTTTATGAAAGAGAGAGCAAAGAAGAAAGAAGAGTGGTACTGATTTGCTTGCACCGATAAGTTATGACTAGTAACAGACACGCTGAATAACATATGTACCAGAGAACCGCAATGAGTTATGTTTTCGCTATTCATACTGACTCACAAAATTTTAAATGCAAGTGAGTAGACATCATTTCACCACCACCATGGGTAACAATCTTGTCGCGATGTGGTGGCTTAAGTGTTGGCTGAGTCTCCTATCCCAGTCCAGGTTCTGTGCACACATCACCTGGGTTGGGGTTAGGATTCATTAAGGCCTTCACGACTAAAGGTTAACTTAATACCCCCATTCCCAATTCCCCTCCCATACATCATATCCTATCCTGTCTCTCCTCCACTTGTAAGATCAAGGTGCGGGGGCTGTGCTGAGGATCTGAATGGCTAGTCAGTGGTTAAAGATGACTAGTCGCTAGGGGGGCTCCTCCGGTGCCACGACACGGGCCGGTTGTAATTTTATTGTCTAGTCTCCGCACACCGTCACTGCGTGGATGGTCCAAACCTTACTGGAATACTCGTGGGAACTTATGGAAAATTCCAGTAAAAACAAAAAAAAACAAAACCAACAAAATAACAGAAGGGAAGATATCTCTTCAGTGGACGACCTTATTGCCTCCAGTCAAGAGACAATAGTCAGCCTCTCGGATAGTGAGGGTAAAAGTCATAGTACCCTACTATCTGCACAACATGCGAAAGCACACACGTTCGAGTCCGAGAGCCAGTTGAAGGGAAAGCAAAAGAGAAGAAGGAGTCAGAAAGACACCCTCAAATCGCAATACTCCAAGGCCGTCTTCATTCTGGACAAGATTGCCAAGAATGCTGTGAACGGAGTAACTCACGAACGTGACTCCGCGGATAAGCTGAAGTATCAGGCTGTAATAGACGAATATCTAAAGGTTAAGGATTCGGTTCCCAGCACATCCAAAGCCGCAATTACTAAGCGCAACCGCTCTCAGGCTAAGGGAGAAAAGTCGCCTAAGAGAAAAAAGATCTCATCGAACACGACCATTCCAACTCCGCTCACATCATCATCCACGCGAAGGCCCTTTAATGAGGTAGTTAAAGACCAACTGCTAGTGTCTCTGGTGAACAAAAAGGAAGACAAAATTTCTCCTGTAACAACGGAATGGGGTGCCATCGAATCCAAATTGGTGGAACTCGTATAATACAATAATGACAAGCCGGCACCTCCTTGCGACTCTGGTGAGATTCACCGGGGGCACAGGATAATTAAATGCTTGGACGTGTTCTCAAAGGAATACCTCAGCAATAGTATCGCTAAGATTAGCGAAGCTTGGGATGGGTTAGGTCTTAAACTTATCCCTGCAGGGGAAATCCTATTGAGACCGCGAGCAAGGGTTTGGTTACCAAAAATGGGCAAAGACAGCAGAAAAATGCTGCAGTGGCTGAAGCTGCAGAACCCTAGTATTCCGACGGATGACTGGTCGGTCATACGGACAGAGGAACATGGCAGCAGTGGTACCTGACTCATCCTCTCCATCACGGAGCCTGGTGCAGCAGCCAAAGGCAGCCTCTAAACTATTTCGGTGTAAGGGACGGCAAGGTTAAGGTGACCCGCCCAACCGGTTCTGCAGGAATAGACGAAGCGGCCAGCAACCTTCTATTTGGCATGCAGCTTGCAGAACCAACATCGGAAAAATAGGACCAAAATGGCGATACGAATTGTCCAAATTAGTCTGAAGCCCTCCAAGTGTGCGACAGATAACCCGAAGGTTCTCCTAGCTGAGGAGAGCCTTGCTATTTCCGTGGTGCAAGAGCCATGGGTGGTGAGCTCCGATGTGAAGGATTTTCGTTGTCCACGTACAATGTACTTTATACTAAAGGATATGGTAACCCAAGAACATGCATAATAACTTGGGCTAATTAAAATATGCAAACAAATATTAAAAATATGCGCCAGGAATAGCACGAAAAAAATTAAAAATATGCACGGTTATATGCACAAATATCCAAAATATGCAAAAATAAAATCAACAATTTTGTTACTTTAAAGTATTTTTATTCAAAGAGATCTTTATTACAATGAGCAATAATGTGTTTTTTTTTAATTTTCAAAAAGAAATGATCTTCTATTGTCACAGATGAATACATGAAACATCAGTAGATGTAACAGGAGCGTATTTAAATGCGAATGGAGACCGCTCATGTCAATGTTTCGTCCATGCTCTGACATGGATACCCCAACATATGACTGAGCAACGATGTTCGCCATGAGATTCGGCGTTCGCAACCATTTACAATAGAAAAAAAAACAGAACAAAATTGGTAAATATTCTATCTCTGTTGCGGTACCGCAAAATACTTTGATATGCCCGAACATGGACATCGCCCGTATTCACCACAACAAAGAAGTTGATGAATTTTTCACAGTTGCTCTGCTGGCGTCATGCTCATGTCATGTCCAAGTTGATAGCTCGTGGAGACGTAGGGTAACGAGAGGTATTTTTGAATCGAATATCTGCAAGCAAACAATCATAAGCCTCCGGCGGTTATAGTTTCAGTTCGACTTTGTGGTAGAAGTTATAGAAAAGTAAAGAAAAAAATTAATAACATGCAGACATACATGTGCAAGAAGAGGAAAGAAATATATTTTATGTGAATTTCTTTTACACCACTTTGAGCTATATGAGTCGTTATATATTAATCGCGTTGCCAGAGTGAAAAATAAACTTTTTTATGGAAGGTAATCCAAAATAAGTACTTTTCTACAAAAAAAATAAAATATGCAAAAAAAAAGCCTTTTCTGGCAAAAAGCCAGAAAAATTAGCCCTGAAACAGTCGATAAGGTCGAGTTGCCTGAAGTTAGGAGCTTTCTTTTGGCCTCATGCTACATGGCACATGACAAGCCAGCACCGCCATATGAATCAAAAGCGGTTATGTCATCCTTAACTGCCAATGAAGACATCATTATATGCTCTGATGCCAATGCTAGGCACGCAATATGGGGTAGCAGTGAAATCAACGACAGAGGTGAGTACATCCTAGATTTCATTAACTCTAACAATCTAACTATTTGCAACTCCGGCAACTCGCCAACCTTTATTTTTCCGAGTTCGGGCAGATTTAGTGGGTAGGAAGAGGTTTTGGACATTACTCTCACGAACGACAAATTTAGATTTCTGATTGACAAAGGTTTGAGGATTGAGGGTTTCCAATAAGAGATCCTTTTCGGATCATAATTGGATACTTTTCGAAGTCAGACTACAGAACAAAGAAAAATATTGCTTTAGAAACCCGAAAAGAACATATTGGATTAAGTTCAATGGAATTCTGAAGCAAAAATTAAAAAGAGTACCTGAGACTGAGAACATCGAAGGACTCGAACATAATGTGGAGATCCTCAACAAGGCTAATAACAGAGCTTTTGAAATCTCCTGTCCCATAACAAAATCTAGGAAAAGCTATCCTCCTTGGTGAAATTCGGAGCTCTCCATTCTACGCAAGGAGGCACGTAAGGCTTTTAGCACCTGCTACGAGAATAAAATGTGGCAACCCTATCGTGAAAAGCTGAAGTTTACAAAAAAGCCTTAAAAATTGCCAAACGCAACTCATGGAGAGATTTCTGTGAATCCATAGACAGTACCAGAGATTCAGCAAGACTTGCTAGGATCCTGTCTGCGGATCATTCCTGTCCAACTTTTGTAAAAATGGCAGACGGCTCCTGGTCAGATTCCTCTGCAAAATCCTTAGACATATTACTTAACACCCACTTTCCTGTCTGTAAGGATACACCTGGTGTGAACAGTTCTATCAGTGGGCGACATTACGCTGTTGATAATGACATACTATCTGAAGATAAAATCTCTTGGGCAATTGACAGCTTCTTTAAATCACCAAGTCCTGATGACATCATGCCAAAGATGCTACGGAGCGCGAAAAGCTCCATCATCCCCTGGCTTTCTAAATTCTATAAACTCTGTCTCTCTCTTAGCTACGTCCCAACCAGCTGGAGAAAAGTCAGAATTGTGTTCATTCCGAAGATTGGGAAAAGAAGTCATGAAGATGCAAAGGACTTCCGACCAATCAGCCTTTTATCTTTCCTGATTAAGACGTTGGAAAGACTAATAGACACTCATATAAGGCAACGGCTGTTAGGATCGTCAAGACTCTCAAATAGTCAGCATGCCTACCTTAAGGGACGCTCTACAGAAACAGCACTACATTAAGTGGTAAGGTTAATAGAGAGATCCCTGGAGCCATACACCCTGGCTGCTTTCCTAGACATTGAAGGCGCTTTCAATAATCTATCGGTGACAGCCATCCAAAATGCTCTCCAGGATGCTGATGTTTAGGATTACATCCGCAACTGGATAATAACCGCAACTGGATAATAACTTGCTAGTGGCAAGAAATGTTACTGCTAAATTAGGCAACAGTGAGAGGTCGAAATGGTCATACCGAGGGACACCGCAAGGTGGGGTGATCTCACCTTTGCTCTGGCTTCTTGTAGTTAAAAAATTACTTTTCAGACTAGATGCCTTGGGGGTCAAAGTTGTAGCGTACGCGGACGATGTGGTATTAAGTGTCTCAGAGATGTTCATGGACGTGATAAGTAATATCATGTCCAACGCCTTGGGTACACTTAGCAACTGGGCTACAGACTGTGGACTGGGAGTGAACCCAAACAAAACGGAACTGGTTCTATTTCCCACAAAGACCAAGGTACAGAACTTTGGACTTCCTCGGTTGAATAATCATGAATTGACGCTATCAGACAACGCAAAATATCTAGGAGTTATACTGGACCAAAAACTTTCATGGAAACTGAATATTCAACACAGGGTCGTAGGATGTTTGGATCTAAATGGGGCTTAAACCCCAAAATACTTAAATGGATGTATACAGCAATTGTGCGTCCAATACTAATTTACGGGTCTGTAGTTTGGTTGTCTGCCACAAGTAAGAAATAAGTAGATTAACTTTATAGAGTACAGAGATCCGCTTGCGTAGGAATAACAGGATGTTTACGTACTAGTCCTTCGGAGGCTCTGAATACTTATTCCGATCGACCTTCATATATTGGCGGTATCCTCAAGTAGTGCGGCAAGATTAGCAGCATATGGGTTGTGGAGATCCAAGGCCCTATGGCCATGCCAGAATACTGGAGCAACTACCCCCAAGCTGAGGAAATCTACTGATTACATGCTGCCTCATCTGGATTTTGACAAGGTGTTTAAGGTTCTGATTCCATCCAGAAGGGAGTGGAAGGGAGGCAAAATGGTAAGGGAATATGACGTCAGTATATACACTGATGGATCAAGAATGATCTGCGGTGTTGGCTCTGAAGTCTTTTCAGGTGATCTTGGTATAGAATGCTCCTTTCGTCTCCCTAACGAAGCAACTGTATTTCAGGCTGAAATTTTAGCAGTTAGGGAAGCGGCTAGAATGCTGATTGACAGGCAGGTACAAGGTAAAGTAGGGATCTTTGTCGACAGCCAGGCAGCGCTACTATCCCTAAAATCACATATCACCTCGTCTATTTTAGTCGGGCAGTGCAAGAGTTTGCTATCTAGGCTGGGTGGTCAGACTGACCTCACCCTCATCTGGGTTCCAGCATATAGCAAACTTTTAGGCAACGAACAGGCAGACGAGCTGGGTAGAGCTGGCTCTGGTATGAATGCTTCCAATGCCGAATCGGCAGCCATGCCGTTTGGTGCTATTAGAAGCGGTATTTTCAAGCACTATCTCTATAAGGCTGAAAGTAGATGGCGCAATATAGTCACGTGCAAGGTTGCTAAGAAAATGTGGCCTTGCTACAACGATAGGCGCACAATACAATTAACAAATTGAAACCGCAGGGACATCTCGAGACTCGTTGCAGTCATGACGGGGCACTGGACGGTCGGCAAACATGCTAGTAGGATAGGCCTATCCTATAATGAGTTCTGTCGAAGTTGTCGAGAAGTAAGCAAAGAAGAAACAATCTTTCACTTTCTTTGCGAATGCCCAGCTTTGCATCTCTCGAGACACATATTTTTAGGCAGTCATGTACTAGATGATCTTTCAGATCTATCTGTGATTGGGTTGAATGACCTCATCAGATATCTCAACACGACGGGTTGAATCTAGTAACAATCAACGTATCAGAATACTTAGATACGGTTCAAAATAGGTTGACACCGATGAGTGTAGCGGTCCTTTCAAAAAGAAATTATCTAGATTGAATGCCTGCATGTAGTGTGCAGCCACGTAATCCAACCAACCAACCAGACATCATTTCAAATCAACTACTCTGATTTACTCACACTCACCATGACATTGATTTCTAAGTATAGGGTGAAATAAATATGAATGCGACGTCAACATCAAAGTCATCCACACTCACACTCATAAATCACCTCAGTTTGATTTATAATTTCAGGAAACTACTTATACTACTCATATTGATTCAGTTAACTCAACTCATTCATTAAAGTCATTAAAGAGTTTGCAAGTAGTATATAATAGTAGTAAATAGGGTTGTTTTTCAATTCATGCAAAAAAAAAAACAAATAAAGCAAGAGAGAAACACATACTAATAATGAGAACTTTAATGTTCGCATGCGAAGTTAGCATTGTGAATCATAATTATTTTGCATCGTCCATAGGCATTGAGTTAAGGGGAGTCCAAGTCAACAACGTCATAAATATTGCTAAGTATGAGTTCGATGGGCACTTCAAACTTTCGAGTGAATATGATTCATAGACAGCATTGCAATAAGTATGAGTGCGCATAAGTATAAGAAATTATAAATCATGATTCAACTCTACTCACTTTTTCACGACTCATGTCTGTTCTCTGATATGTACCTGTACATACCAGAACCAACACACGTAAAACTGGTGCAAACAGTTACATCTGTGCAGACATATATTCTGATTATATCATTATAGATATGGCACGTCTAATTGCACTTTAAGCTCTTGAATTGGATTAGTATAAGTATATTTATTGGTAAGTAAAGTGCGCCATTCTTAACCCCAATTAGTACACTGGGGTCTTTTATTCATTTGCAAATATTCTAGTCCACGGAAAAGCGTTTTTAAAAGGTAAAAACGTACCAATATGTTCTTATTTGGGTTATATTCAGTTTGGTACACAAAAAATAGACAAGAATTTTTTTTAATAAAACCATGTTATTGAATAAAATTTTTAATTTCAATAATATTTGTCATTAACTTGAATATTGTATTTATCAATTCCGCGCATTTTAAAATATCATTTAATTTTATTTTGCTTGTGTTGGTGTTTATCTTGCTTGTTGATTGACTCGACTTGGTCTTATGCTGATGTTGTGGTTTTTTTTATTGCTCGTGTTGTATACGTGTGAATTCCAACAAAAAGCCGAAAAACGTAGTAGTAAGGCGCATTTACTACTATTTACTACTGGCAGCATTACACCATGTGACTGTTGTCATTATACCAAACAAAATGTCAAATTTGGATTGTGTAGGGATAAGCCTAAAAACATGATTTTATTTGGGTTATCCTCAAACACCTAAAGAATATTCAGTTTTGTATGGTGTTTGACATTTCCTATAAGAAACCTACACTCTGACGATGCTACCCTGTTTGAAAAGGAAGTTGGTAATTTATACCAACAAAGTTCATGTGGTTATTGCTGTTGTAATATTTGTTGTACAAATGCGGGTACCTGATTGATGTGCCTTGCGTCGTGGCATGTTTTTTATTTACTCAACAAAGTTATTTTTAGATTATATCAACGCAATGCGCACATACAGAAGAACCATAAGAAATCATGTTTTGCGTGTACATTAGGCTTATGTGTATTTTTTAAACACAAAGTAATTTTGAAAAATGTTTAATTTAAATATCGCAAGCGATATTTTGTGTTCCCAATAGGGCCAATAGGGGAGACAAATACCTTTAAAATTGTATGCGTTTTAAGATGGTATTATGTGGTATTACCTTTTTAATTCTCCAATAAAATTAAAAATTAGAATTTACTTACTTCTTAAAAATCACATTTTTCACGAACAAATTACACACAAATGGTCATATCTCGAAAACTACTTGATGCATTTAAAAATAAAGCAGCAGATTCGTGATCAGCGGATCAAAATCTGTAAAATTCGGGTACTAGTAGATGGTTTATTAAAAAACATTTTTGTCAGTACGAAAATATGAAATTTTTTTGGAATTAAAAATCCACATTTTTGCTGCAGAAAATGCATTTGGTGCGGAACTTTTTTATAAGATATCAAAAAAGTAAAAACACAGTTTGTCTTAGAATTTTAGCCCGCATATGAAAACCCAGTGAGCCCTTCGCGTTTTGCAAATTTTTTATTTTCTGCATAAGCCTAGTGCACATATTCATTATTTGCGTATTAAATATCGATTTGCTCTTTAGCTGAGTGGTAAGTAACCGGCAATCTCTTGGCCGGTTCAACGCATCTCAAACACATTTAGTTTTAATCGCAGCCAAGCAAAAACAAACTAATAGGGGTTGAAAAATGTGATGACATTCATCCATCCACACACACACACACACACACACTAAAATAACAATTATCACTGAAAATAAAATTTCAGTCAAAATATTTTTTTCTTTGATTCATTACATTTCTTTATTGACAAAATTACAAATTATTGACAAGATATTTTATTAATTCAATTATTTATATTATTGAAAAAAAAAATAATATTCTTTTAAAATTTTTGTTATTGATATAGCGGATTTCTTTATCACAGGAAATTCGAAAATTAAAATGATTGAATACCGAGATTTTTGTTATCAAAAATTAAACTTATTTTTTTCTGTGTATGGTGTTTGACATTTCCTGCAAGAAACATAATAAATACACTTTGATAATTTTAGCCTGCATTGAAAAGTCTGTTGGTGATTTACAGCAATTAACCCTTCTGTGACACCCTTCCTCACAACCATTTTACTTACATCCTTGGTACAGCTGTACCAATAACTAAATAAAAGTGCTGTTGTTGAAACGAATAAAACTATTAATATAGTGAAATTTAGGACGTGTCATAGCAGCTCGAAATATAGGAAACCGATCTGTTTTCCATAGCTCAGCGGTGTGGTGATAGTTAGATTTCGTGACACCTGCAGCAATCAGACGTCCAAAGAACGCGCAAATTTCATTGACTGTAACAGTCGTCCACTTCCTGGGCTGAGCTTTTATATTTGTCTATCTGACAATTATGTCTATCATTTCTTCGGTGTTTATCTGTTTGAAGATTTCTATTAAAGAAAAGCTTCCTAGACGTTTCCATGGACCACTTGTTGACGAACCATGTTATGTAACCGTATTTTTGTTGCACCATTTTGTTCCATCTTTGGCAGTGAAGAATTCAGCATTATCTTCTTCAAGTTGTATATTATCGTATTCAATGTCCTCCTCTTCATCATAATCTACCTTTGCGTTATATTCGATACAGATTTCTGCTTCTTCATCTAAAGCTTCTTCCTCGTTTGGTATATAAGCAGGATCTTCATGTGAATCTCCCTGAAATGGGTCATCGTTATCATTTGACTCCGTGTTTTCACCATCGTCATGCCCCATATACAAAGCTAATTTGTCAAACCATTCCTGCTGTTCTTGTTCATTCATTCGTTAAAATTCTCGTGAAGCTATCATATCAACCACTTCTTTGTTATGAATCCATCCCAAGCCAATAATAAAAACGCACTTTTTTCTAATCCAATGCTTAGCAGAAAAAAAAACATACTGGCGCAATTCGATGTTTGATGCAAATTGTCTTGCGTAAGTGCAAATGCAAAATATCGTAGCTTTCTTTCGATTGTGTGTGTATTTTGTTGTTGGATTTGAAAGAAAAGCTACGATATTTTGTTTTTGCACTTACGCAAGACAATTTACATCAAACATCGAATGCCGCCACTGTTTATTGAAAGAAGCACTTTGTGACAGTTACGATTTTGCAATAGAAAAAAACAAACATATAAGTAAAATTAACTGCTTCTCAAAAAACGCAAAAAAAGATCACAAACACAAACATTTTTCATACAAAAATTTTCACTGGTACAATTGTACCAAGGATAGCAATGACGCATAAACATAAGTTTGCCCCTCCACTCCGATGTTTGGGACATATAAATACAAAATAAAATCAATTATTTTGTTCTTAGATATATAGTGGAGGCATTCCTAAAGGGTTAGCTCTGAAAGCTCATTAATAATACCAAAAATTCACTTTCAAAATCCGAATTGGTACAGCTGTACCAAGAATGTCACAGAAGGGTTAACAAAGCGTGGACACCGACAATATTTTGCAAAAGCTTGCAGAACTGTTTTATACAAGTGGTCTATGTATGTCGATTTTTCAATTAAAGTATTTTATAGAGAGTCAAGTAACCACTAGGGATGCCAATCGGGATCGATTTTTGGAAATCTCGGGATTCGGGATTTTGTAATCCCGAGTTTTTCGAGATTTCGGGATCTAAAATTTTTTGGTAAAATAAATTATTTTTTTTAATAAATATTACTTTAATAACAAATTTTATGCATTTTAAAAGGTTTTATGTTGATTTATGTTTATCATTACACAATGGTCCTTAGAGTTAACAATTTTCTAATACGAGTATGAAATAATAATCAAAAGAATTTTTCTCACCTATTTTTAAGTTGATTAATCACATTTGATGAGATTTATAGTGAAAACAATAACTAAATATAAAAACTTGTTTTCAATATAAATGTTTTTTTGTAATGTAAACCAAAACGAATGTACATATCTGTGGAATTTTAGCACTACCGCTTAAGTTGACTACGAAAATTTTTAGATTCACTTTCATGCAAATAAAATGCAAAAAGATTATTGTTTTCTTTAACATTATCTATTAACCAGAAATAATTTTTAATCAGGCTTAAGTTCAGTAATTTCAATTCTTATTGAATGAAATATTTTTATTAATTAATGTGAGTTTCTAAAGAAGAGAAGAAAAATTAAACTACACTTTATTTTTTTTTTTTTTTATGCATGATTTTTATTTATTGTATCTTCATATATGAACTAACAATAAGTATTCAAATCTTAAATCTAAAAAATATAATTAGGCCCGACCAATGTCGGACATAAGCTTAGTAGTAGTTATATATAATACATATGTAAGTAGTGATAATCAAAAGGAAAAAAATAAAAGTATTTTCAAGAAGTCCCATCTGGAGTGCTGTGAATAAGAGCCCTTGTATCCCTCTTTTTTAGGCGGATGTGTCCAGTAAAGTTCAAAATATTACGGGCAAGCGGATTAGGATGTGACTCGAGTTTTGTTAAATATTTGCCAGCGTATTTTGCAATTTCTTCAGTCACTAGTGGCATATTCAAATCACGATGTATATTTGAATTTTTGATGTACCATGGAGCCGATGTTATCATACGTAAAATTTTATTTTGCCTGCGTTGAATTTTCTCTACATTTGAAGCTGAAGCAGTGCCCCATAGTTGAATTCCGTAGCACCATATTGGCTTTAAAAGCGACTTGTATATTAAAAGTTTACAGTCTAGGCTAAGTGTTGAATTTCGACCAATCAGCCAATGTACCTGAGTTAGTTTAAGTTTCATTTGAGTTAACTTAGAATCAATGTGGTGTTTCCATGTAAGTCGTCGATCAAGGTGTATACCAAGATATTTCACATGTGAATGTTGAGAAACAACTTGATTGTTAATCCGAATGGAGGAACAAGTATCTCTTCGTAAAGTAAATGTTACTTGAACACACTTTTGTTCATTTACCTTGATTCTCCATATTTAACAAAAGCTCCATCTGGCTAATGTGTTCCTGGAGTTTGCGGGATGCCTCATCAGGGTTTTCATGCATACTAAGGCAGGCTGTATCGTCGGCAAATGTGGAAGTATGGATACTACTACTCACAGGCATATCACAAGTATAAATTAAATATAAAACTGGTCCCAGTATACTCCCCTGTGGCACACCAGATGAAATTGTTTCAGGCCTACTTGTAAAGTCTCCTTCCGCAACAGTGAATAATGTAACTTTCCAAAAGATTTAAAATGTTTATTGGTAAGTAAGTCTTCAATTTTAAAATAAGGCCTTCATGCCACACTTTATCAAATGCCTGGGAAACGTCAATAAACAGCGCAGAACAATACTTTTTTTCCCTCAAAAGTTCTTCTTATAAATTGAACTAATCTGTGAGTTTGTTCAATGGTGCTATGCAGACTTCTAAAACCAAATTGATGGTCTGGTATGCACCCACTACTAATTAGAATTGGGGACAATTTTGTTTTGAGCAGTGTTTCGAAAAGCTTTGACATTGTAGATAGTAGACTTATTGACCTATATGACTCAGCCTTTGTTATATCTTTGCCCGGCTTTGGAATCATTTTAACCTTGGCAAGTTTCCAGTTGTGTGGATAATACTCCAGTCGTAAAATAGCATTAAATATGAATAACAGGATTCTCATTGCAATACGAGGCAAGTTCATCAGCATCTGATTACTAATTCCATCAATACCCGGAGCTTTCTTCGGGTTGAGTTCGGCAATTAATTTTTGTAAATCACGCGTCTTAAACTTTATGTGTTGAGGGGGTAGAGCGACTATATTCGGCAAATCAGCAACACCAGTACATATATTTGGCGTAAAAACGGATTTTAAGTGCTCAGCAAATATTTTACCTTTTTCAGTATCGCTTCTTGCCCAACCTCCGGTAGATGTGCGTAGAGGTGGCTTATACTCAACGGGTGTTTTAAGCTTTCTGGCAGCGCGCCACAAGGAGTAATTAGACGCCGGTGTAACATCAAGACCCTCCAGATAATTTTTAAGAGATGCAATTTTTTCAGATGCAAGCAACTCTTGGAGTCGTTTAGTGCACTCTTTAAATCTGATTTTATTTTGTGGTGATCTGTGCTGTTGCCATTCCCTTCTAGCTCTTCTTTTTTCACGTACGAGACGTTCAATGTCTGTAGAATAAATTTTATTAAACTCAATCTGCGGATGGGAGATAGTGGCATGTTCAGCAGCCTGTTTAATATTCTCGCTGAGATTGGCAATGTTCGATTCAATATCATCGGGTGTTCTAAGGGTAATGTTTTCCGTACAATGACTGCTGAGATATTTTTTGAACCCCAGCTAATTTACACGATTGATCATCTTCACTTATGGGTCAGGTAAGTTACTTCTTAATGGGCTACAAATTGTGATGATCGTCGGGGAGTGATCGGACGAGAGATCAAGAGAAGCTTGAACTTGAATTAAATCCCTAGAGATATTTTTTATGACGCCAAAATCTATAACGTCCGGAATTTTTTGTATGTCAGTAGGCCAATAAGTGGGCTCCCCACTCGAAATGACATCCAAGCCCATTTTTGAAATAGTGTTGAACAATGCTCGACCTCTGGGTGTAACAAGGCGCGAACCCCAGAACGTATGTTTCGCATTGTAGTCTCCAGCTGCTACAAAACAAGGTCCAAGAGATTTGTAGAAATCCTCATATTGATTCTCAGTGATTGAAAATCTGGGAGGGGAGTAAATTGATGATATAACGAAATTTGAACAAAAACTTTCAATGCCAATATTTGTTGCTTGTAGGTATTCTTCACAAATGTTATCAAGAACATAGTGCTTGAGTCTTGACTTTATTAGAATTGCTGATCCACCGCAAGCCCTTCCTCTAGGGTCCTTTGTATCATATATAGTGTAGCCATAAATTTTAAAAAGACTTCTCGAAGTCAAATGAGTCTCAGATACTAACATTATATCAATATTTTTTTCCGTGAGGAAGTGCTCAAGTTCATTTTTATGTTGGCGAATGCCGTTTGCGTTCCAGAAACATATTGTTAACGTGTTCATGGCTTATTAAGTATTGCTTGAAGCAGAGTATTCTGCATTCGCAACATTTCTTGCATCATGGTAGTCATATTTGTTGTAAAATTGTTTATAGTTTGCACAAGATTTTCAATAGTGGCTTCAAGGCGATTATAATTAAAGTTTGAGTTTGTATTTGTAGAATTATTTTGCGGTGAAACATTTTGTGTCGGAATAGAACTAGCCTTAGCAGCATCTGCATACGATACACGGGAAGTAACTGGTTGGCTCATTTGCTGAAAAGTGGCAGAGTAAACGTTTGCTGATTGAGCTGGAGCTAATTTAGGTTTTTGCACCATAGTCTTCTTTACAAAAGAGTACACACGACAACCTCTGTAGTTAGCGGTGTGATTACCTCCACAATTACTGCATTTTTTATCACTTTGATCTTTTGGTTTGTTGCAGCTAGCGGTGCCGTGTAATTCGCCGCACACAACACAAACAGAGGGTAAATTGCAGTATGTTTTTGTATGGCCATATTCTTGGCAATTATGGCACTGTACAGGACCTGAACGCTTATGTGGCTCTTCAACTGTGATTTTTCGGTACAAGAGGTATTTTAAATTATAAATTGGATGCGTCTCATTTTTTTTCAATTTTATATCATTAGGTTCTAGTTCAACACGAAATAGGGGTTGGGGAATCTTTTCTCTATTTATTATATTGGACACATTTTTTACCTTGAACCCCTGGAGGACGAGTGCATCTTTTATTTCTTCGGGGACAACATAAGAATGTATGCCCTTCAATACGATCTGCATGCCTTTAGCGCTCTTAAGCTGGTATGTGTAGAAGCTTGTTTTACTTTTTTCAAATTCAGCAACCATTTTGCGGAAATCTTTTTCGTCATAAATTTGGATTTTAGTTTCATCGATGTTGCCACGTTTTATTGGAACAATGTGAAATTTATTCTCACCAATGACCGAAATTAATTTTTTAATAAGGGCATTTGATTTTTTTTGTCTCAAATAGATTGGTGGCGGCTTGGATGTTTTGTTCGAGGATACCTCGGGTTTGTCGTTGTCATCTTGAAAAATTTTAAAGCGGTTTTGGCGATTAGTTGAGGCTGCGCTGTTATCCCTAGACACTTTTGGAGGATATGAGATTTTTGAAGAATTCGGGCTTCGCCCGCGCTTTAAAATTGTAATGTATCTGTCCATTCCAACTTGTACCTTGAGTTTCGAGCCGCCGTTATCTGTAGTGATAACTTTGTTAAGTGATAAACACGAGCCTGAAGGGGATGATATTACTGACTTATATGAAGAAGTACTGGGCAACTGTAATGTTAATGCATCATTACTATTTGGCATTGGACAAAGCGAAGTTGATCGCTGACGAAAAATTGGCGTTGCCGTTAACAAAAGATTTTCAACAGATTTATTTTTTATATTTTTTTCATTCAGAGTTTCAGAACTCACAGTAAAATAAGCATTTCTGCCGTTAGAACTCACTTCAAGTTTTTCTGTATTTGAGGAATTCATACAAAGAATTCCTCAAGGGTTATTCGTTTATGTTTTTTTTTATTTTCGGTATTTTTTGTTTTTGTTATTTATGATTGTTTGTTTGACTTTGAGGTATTCCTCAATATCACTTGTTTAAGTTTTTTTTGCGGTTTTTTTGTTTTTGTTATTTTTACTATGTAAAAAATATTAGCAAAGCAGAAAGCTTATTTATTAAAGACAGTATGTATGTACCTATTACGAATAATATGTACTACTAATATTTTTTTTTTTGTATATGTAATTTTTGTTTGTTTGGTAAGTAAGTAAAATTCCGCTATTCGACTGTTCGCTATGAAGGTACCACGAGAACTGAAGACTTTATTAGCTGGGGGAAATACCGATATTTTTCTGTACAGCCATGCACTGAATGAGAAATGATTGATTCTTGTTAGTAGTAGTGAACTGTATGTCCGGCCGCATTTAAAATTTGAAATTTGGGTAATTAAAATTTTAAAATTTTGAAATTCTTGGAAATTTGTGAAATTTGATACCTAAGAGGGTGGTTCCATAAGACCGTCCAATTTTTTGTTTACATAAGGAGTGTTTTGTTTACATTAACTATTTTGTTTGTTTACTACATACGAGGGTGGTTCAATAAGTCCGGTTTTTTATGACCGTGGTAATTTGTATGTGTGTATGTAAGTGGGGATACGTTAAGTGGGTTCATATGTTGGAGGTTTTTTCTTTTTTGTAATATATCACTACATAGTATAAAACAAAGTCGCTTTCTCTGTCCCTATATCCCCATGTATGCTTAAATCTATAAAACTACGCAACGGACTTTGATGCGGTTTTTTAATAGATAGAGTGATTGAAGAGGAAGTTTTATATGTATAATAACATCCATTAAATAGTGGAGAAATACTGTTATTTTTGAGGTTTCTAATGTGATGTCGTGAATAATTAAATTTTTTCCGCTTATATTGCAAACACAGGCTGAACCCTACGAGATTTATCCAAATAATGTGTTAAGTATTGTACACATTGAAAAGGTCTACAGAAAACTCCGCTATGGTATATGTCTATCTCTTATGGATATCGCACAATAACATTTTTAACCGACTTCAAAAAAGAAGAAGGTTATCAATTCGTGTGTATTTTTTTACTTTTTTTTAACGTTCGTACACGCCTAACTCGGTCATTTTTAATCCGATTTTCGGAATTCTTTTTTTTGTTTGAAAGGGTTTGCCTGCAATTAGGTCCGATCATTTTTTTTAAATCTGCAGTTAGAATTTCCTCCCCTATTCCATAACTCTGCTATTTGTGAACCGATTTTCAAAATTCTTTTTTGGTTTGAAAGAATTTTGCTTAAAGTTAGAACAAATTTCGTTGGGATATTTTGAGCCTCCCCTCCCCACACCAAAAAAAAAATTATTGATGATGACATAACTTCTCTATTTATGGACTGATTTTTAAAATTCTTTTCTTTTTGTTTCAATATTATTTTCATACTTGCGTCCGTGTTGTAATCTTTTGGATTGATTCTTAGTATTAGAGTCAGTTTTTTTTGCCACAATTATTTTGTCATTTACTTTTTACGACAAATAATGGCTAATTTTTGAAGCGATTTTAACCAGTACAGCATTAATCCTTATCTAATTAAATACCTTAAATACATTGTTGATTTCATATAGAATATTACTGCATATTGTAAAAGGCCCTACATCCTTTGCACAGCTAAGCTTTAAAAACAGGTGAGATCTATCGGAAAAATTGCGTTAGCAGTTGCGTTATCCGGCATTGCCGCTACGCTTTTGGAAGGAGGCCGAACCGCCCACTCTACATTCAACACCCGCTGAAAATTGCCACCGATGACAATAACAGCGTCTGTAGTATTTCTAAGCAGAGCAATACAGGACAATTGATGCGCGACTGCTCATTAATAGTCTGGGACGAAGCTACCATGTCAAACAAGAGGTCTGTGGAAGCACTGGATAGGACAATGCGCGATTTTCGCAACAAAAATTCACCTCTGGGTGGATGTACAATTCTGTTCTCAGGAGATTTCCGTCAAATTCTACCAGTTGTGACTCGAGGAGCACGTGCTGACGAAGTAAATTTTTCCTTAAAAAGATCAAACCTTTCGCGACATGTCAATAAATTAGAGTTTAAAACTAAAACCAAAATGGTGTTGAAAGTAGGGTGTCCTGTTATTTTATTAAGAAACCTGAATCCACTTAAACTTTGCAATGACACGCGTTTGCTGGTAAAATCACTGAAAACTTTCATAATAGAGTGCACAATACTCACAGGATGTGTCACCAGAGAAGATGTATTGATTCCCCGAATCGCTCTGATACCATCGGATTTACCCTTCCAATTTAAACGTTTACAGTTTCCGGTAAATACATCTTTTGCAATGACCATTAATAAATAGTAGGGTCAAACCTTCAACGTTGCAGGCTCAGATTTTAGCCTCGACTGCTTTTCACATGGCCAACTGTATGCCGCTCTTTCAAGAGTAACCTCTAGAGAAAACATGTTTATATTGTCTAATGACAAGAAAGCTGTTAACATTGTAATATGTTAATTGTTGTAAAAATAAAATAAATAGGTAAAAACGTAAATAGTAAATAAGTAAAAATGTAGTATATGAATTTAGATATTCCAAAGATAGCAGGAAATTTTCATGGTTTAGGGAAAGAAGAATTGTTTTACCCTAATTTTAACGCGTGCGGGTCACGGGCAGTAATGAATAAATCAAAACTACTGGATCGATTTTAATCATTTTTTCATTTAATGACACAGGCTATATATTTCATACCTGTGCGAAGCCGGAGCGGACCGCTAGTATATATATATGTATATGACGACGGGAAAGTCATGTATATGATTTTTTCTAGTACCAACGGGAAAATCATGAAATGATTTTTCTTAATACCAATGGGGACATTGTGAAAATTAATTTTTCCTAATGCCTACGGCAATGCTTGAATATTTTTTCCTTATGCCGACGGCAATTCATGATTATTATTTTTTTCAATTGCCGACGGCAAAACATGATTTTATTTTTTTCAATTGCCGACGGCAAAACATTTTATTTTTTTCAAATGCCGACGGCAAAACATGATTATTATTTTCTAATACCAAAGGGAAAATTGTTAGTGTTGCCAGACTGTAGAAATTTGGTATCGTAATACTATATGTGAATGTGTGTGGGAATGTGAATGTGTGTGTGTGTGTGTGCGATTTCCTCACGCTAATAAATTGTTTATAAATAAAATAATTAAATAAATTAAATTAATTTATTCAATTATTTTATTATGTATGTATATGAACACCGCTTGATTGTCGCTGATAATTTAATATTTTGTTTATTTGTTTAAAGTTGTCTTTACATGGTAATACAATGTATTACGACATGTCAAAAATGCTGTAGAATATACAAAATCTTATCATGTAAACTCAAAATGTATTGACTAGGAGAGAATACGGTTAGAAAATTTGACAAGCGGTCGGTAAATGTTTTGTTTTCTAAACCATTTTAGAAACTTAAGTACTCTCATCACACCAGAGGTGCATTTCAAAGTAAACATTGGCAGCACTAATCGTCGGTTGGTTTTCTGGTTTGCTACAGACATAATGTATTTTGAATATACTGTGCCTCAAACCAAAAACTAACCGACGTAATGGTATTTATTGAAGGTGTTAACACTTTTGCGAAGCAACCAAAATCAACTCAGCAAATTTTCATGTTGTTTTTGTAAATATTGTACAACTCCAACCATCAAGTAGCTCATGGTACAGCAAAACCAAACAAACCATAAACAAACATATAAGAAAAACAAGTAAGAGTGCTATGTTCGTCTGTGCCGAATCTTATATACCCTTTACCAACGTACGTACACATATATAGTATACAGACACATACATACATATTTGTTTTGTGAAAAAATTTATCATTTTTTTAAAGTTTCCATCTTTGGAGCTGAAATTTTCATTTTTCAAATTTCATACGCCAAACTTTTCTTTCAGAAGCATAAAATATATTCAATTTATAAAGAAAAAGAAAAAAAATTTTAGACCTATTTAATTTTACATAACACAAAAGTGTGAGGTTTCCAACCCTGGAGTCATACTTTTGGATTTTTCTGATTATTGATACCAATCTAGTTTTTTAAAAAATACATAAAATATGGTAAGTGAACAAAGCAAAAACGAAATAAGGAAAAACTTCGTTTCATTTAATTCCTTTAATATTAAACAATTCAGTAAAGTGCGACTTTGACTCGCGCACGAAAGGTAGGCTATTTTGCTTTTCTGAAGTTTTTTTCCGTTTAAACGATTTTTTCAGTTTTTCGCTTTTTTCTCGTTTTGGCGTTTTTTTCTGTTTTTGGAGGTTTTTTTCATTTTTGGCGATTTTTTTCTGTTGGGCTTTTCTTCATTTTGGCAATTTTTCTCATTTTGACGATTTTTTTTCCTTTTGGCGATTTTTTTCTGTTTTTAAGTTTTTTTATTTAGGCGATTTTTTTCTTTTTTTTTCCATTTTGGCGATTTTTTTCTGTTTTTTTTCGTTTTGGCGATTTTTTTCATTTTGGCGATTTTTTCTGTTTTTAGGTTTTTTTTCGTTTTGGCAATTTTTTTTCATTTTGGCGATTTTTTTTCATTTTGCCGATTTTTTCTGTTTTTAGGTTTTTTTTCGTTTTGGCGATTTTTTTCATTTTGGCGATTTTTTCCATTTCGCGATTTTTTTCATTTTGGCGATTTTTTTTTTCATTTTGGCGATTTTTTCTGTTTTTAGGTTTTTTTTCGTTTTGGCGATTTTTTTCATTTTGGCGATTTTTTTTCATTTTGGCGATTTGTTCTGTTTTTTAGGTTTTGTTGCTCGTTTTGGAACACCCTCTAATTTCCAATTTTCATGTATTTGTTGTTGTAGCGGCCAAAGCTCTACACACTGTGTCCAAATTTCAGGTCTGTAGCTCTTACGGTTCTCGATCAAATACTAATATAGTTTTAGACATCGTTAATTTTACATAACACAAAAAGTTAAAGTTTTCCAACCATGGAAACGTCTTTTTAATTTTTTTTTATATTTTTTTAATTTAAAATACCAATTTTAGTCGTACTGAAGTGTAAAATATGTTTATTTATTAAAAAAAATAAAAATTTGTTTTCGGTATTACTTTTATATGGCAAAATAAAGTTTAAGTTTTCCAGCTCTGCAATCGTCTGCTCGATTTTGCTCAATTTCAATACCAATCTATTTTGATTGACACCACCAGTCCAAGAACGAAGTCTCTAGCTTTTCTGGGAGCTTCGGAAAACCGATTTCACGTACAGACAGACGGACAGACGGACATCGGTTATTCGTCTTCCCTATGCATAAGTATCCAGAATATATATATTTTATGGGTCGCGTATTGATATTATAGAAATTACAAACGGAATGACAAACCTATATATACCCTTTTACCATTTTTGTTGGTAAAGGGTATAATAATATTTTGTAGTAAAATTTCATTTAAATAATAAAATGTTTTCTCCAATATTCAATTTTATTAGTACACATCTTTTTTTTGCAACTTTCCAATTTTTATTATTAACTCAACAGTTCAATATCATTGCTTGCATTTTACTTATAGTATCAGTCTAAACATGAAAAATACCTACAACAGACTCTTGTTTTCTTTTAAGTATTCAAGTATTTATTAGATCTTGACAATCACACTTACATTCAAAGCACATGCCAAAGCTAAACGAACTTATTATGGACAGAGAAACTATAAATTCCCATGATCGTATGAAAAGAAGTTCAGCCAAAGAAGCCGGACGTAGTAGCAAAATCTGCAACATAAACAAATTTTTCACAGGCAGACTTTAACGCAGGACAATTTTAAGAATAAGAAAATATAAAGCAGTCTTAAGTATAAAAACATACTAGGATAAAAAAAAGTTCTGATATATGCTAATATATCAGATCTCCAAATGTCTGGCATGACACACAAAGAGGTGATGACGTAATACACAAACACAAACATACATAATGAAATTTTATAATATTATGCAATTCATACACATACACACACACACAGACATACATACTCACATACTCACATATACACACATACACATACAAATTCCAACAATTCATATGAAATCGTGTAGTAGTCGTCAAATTTAATTTATCTGATGGTATTACGATATATGATGAAATTCATATACACAGCAACACCCAGAACAAAATCGCTAGCATCAGTTTGTAATACAAAGGTACGAAAAAATCGGGACACGTAAAAGTAGATGCTTCTATAAGTTTTGGTGTATGTCTCCAAAAGCTACTTCCTATAATTGTTACATTAAAGTAAAATATACTGAAATAAAAAATATCGTTACCCCTATTCAAAAGCTCTGCTTATCAACCTGATTTGATTCAAAACATTTAACCTCTGAAATTCACTTGCAAATATAAAACCTATGCCAACAAAATATTTTCTCCATAAGAATAGCAACGTCAATAGCTTAGAAAACATATACATTCATTTGTAAATACCCTGAAGGAAATGTCGATGGTGAAAATGTACTGAGTCGCTTTTGACTTTGTCACCAGTACTACTCTCTAATTAATCCCCATACAATACTTTGTGCTATAGACATTTAGCATGTGCTTGTCATTGAAAATGTACTAGTTACACTAAAACAATTGACTAGATAGTGACTACATAGTTCTTATGGGAACATGGAGACATACCAACCAGACATTTAGTGGTACATTTCCATACCTTACGTACATACAATTATATGAATATTGACAAGTTGTTGCAAAAGCCACCAGAAATACACCACATTTGTTTTCTCTCTTTCTTTTATACTGACGAATAGAAAAGAAATTGTAGACAATGTACCTACTACTAGAGTTTTAGTGTTGACATAGAGACATTTGGCCCCAGTCTGACTGCAGGGTATGTATGAAAAACTCTCTAAGACCAAACAATACACACAAGCAATGATATTCTTCAAAGTAAAAATATATACGATCACATACATTAATACAACAACATGTACATACATTACGAAATACATTCCCTATCCACTTCCATTCACAACAGGGTTGCCACTCTCTGCAAACTATTAGATTATTTCCCCAGAGATCGCAAACATAAAAGCATACATACAGTAACCTTACATAATCATACCAACGATAACTCAAAACAGCAGCCCAAAGTCTATCAAATAACAATCACTACATACACACAAATACACAGATCCCTTGTAACTACCCTGCAGTCAGACTGGGAGCAAGTGTCTTTGTGTCAAAACTAAAATTCTAGTTACAACTTTGGTATAATAAGTTTTATTCTATCTGTCAGTATAAAAGAAGGAGAGAGGTGGAATTGTCAATATACACACATTTGTATGTTCGTAAATTATAGAAATGTACCAGTAAATAAATGTCTGGTTGGTATGTCTCCATATTCCCATAAGAACTACGTAGTCAGTACCTAGTCAATTGTCTTTTTATTAGTAGGGTTTCACTGACAAGCACATGTTAAATAATTTTAGTCCTCTTTCACACACGTCAGGTTTACCTGAGCAGTTGTTGTTCAATTTTATTTTGAACCTGCATTCGTGTTCATACACACCGTCAAGTCAAGTCATCAAGTCTCATCAATTTGCGTCGTCGTAGAGTATTACGAATGACAAAACAAAACGAAAAAGCAAACTTGACTGGTACGGTCAAGTCTTTACCCCTCTCCATTCTCTTTTCCTCTCTCTCCTAAAAACTCAAGACTTGACGAGTCAGACCTGACGTGTGTGAAAGGGGACATAGAGTAGTACTGGTGACAAGCTAGTCAAAAGCTAATCAGCACATTTTCACTATCAACATTTCCTACTGGGTATAATGATTGTCTGCCACTACAACAAAAGTATCAGTCAGACACTATCAAAAATATAAGTAAATACAAACACACACACACACACACATACATGCACACATCCATACATCCATACACTGTAAGCACAACGCTTCTCTACAATAACAACAAAAGCTGTACGCTAGTATACATACATACACATACACAAAGAATCAAAAACTCTCACACACACACACACACACATATAGCCAAGAAAATCTCATCATGAAAATCCCCAAAATCCCCCCATTGGTAACAGGGTTGCCACCCTTTTTGATTTTTTCCCGGGTTTGAATTCCCAAAACAGGACTATCGCCACTATTACTAATCTACTGATGTTGATTTCTGCTCGTACTATGCGTGACAAAGTCCAACCAGAATCTCGCTCTTCAAATTCGGACATTTTGGTTGAAATCTCCGCAACCTGTTTACGGAATAATTCTTCTATGTTATCTGCCTTCGTCAGCAAACTCATTTGGCTACATAATATATGCACAACTCCAATTCTTCTTCAACAATTTTATGTACTCCGCCACAATACTCACATGAAATTTAATTATTGAATGCTTAGTTAAATTCACTTGAAGTGTCTTCAAAAAAACATTTTTATTTTCTTGGTCTTTTTTATTTAGAATTGCATATGTGGCAATATGATTTTTGAAGGCTTTCGATATTTTATAATATCGCACAATCTCTTCGACTTCTTCTATCCTAGGATGCGAAGTACTCATTGGAGTTGGCAGAGTTTTTTCTCTTCTTTCTTCTACTTCTCCATCACTTTCCGGTAAATTTATGTCCATAGCATCGTTGTATTAAGTCCCTCCATGAATATCCACACCTTGTTGTTGTAGAGCTTGTTGTTGATGAGCTTGTTGTTGATGCTAGTGCTCTTGTTGATGATAATTAAGAGGTTGCCATTGCATCAAATTGGGATTATAATTGTAGTTTGGATACTCATATTGCATTGGCACTTCTGATCGCAAAAACTGATTATTCCATGGTATACCTTATTTTTGAAAATTTAATGGTAACTGATATTGGGGGTACTGTAGAGAAGGATATTGCTGATGATGAAATGTATTTAGCTGCTGTTGAATATTTTGAAGAGATGTCTCCGGTTGCTCTTGATTTCTGCCCCGACTTACGACCAATTGATCCTGCACACTATGGTTTTTAACATGCTCCAAAAAGTACTTTTGGTATTTGTATACCTTATTACATGTATTACACTGATAACCTGTATAACTTATTTTTAATTATTTTATTATTATTTCACTTTAACACAATTGCTGATGATGCTTGTAAATACAATAAAGTATTGATGTGTTGTTTAGAAAAGTTGGCGTATTTATACGAAAATTAGTAGCAGTATCTTTGCAGCATTCATAAGTTTTACTTTTTGTTTCTCTGCTGATGGCTGTACTTAGTTTGCTGCTTTAAAATAATCGTAGACAAAGAAAGTTATTACGTTGCAAAATATATATGTAATCTACAAAATATTCCACGCACATATTCTCACGATCGCACATTCATACATACATACATACATACATATACATATATACATACATACATACAAATATATTTCTTAAACAAATAAACAAAATATTAAATTACCAGCGACAATCAAGCTGGACCCCCCACACACAATATTAGGGGTTTTCACATACATGAGAACATTTTATACATAAATAAAAAAATTAAATAAATTAATTTAATTTATTTAATTAATTTTATTATCTTATTTATAAACAAGTTATTAGCGTAAAGAAATCGCACACACACACACATTCACATTCCCACGATTCATATGAGAATCGCTTGTAATCATCAAATCTATTTTCTCTGATATTAGTGATATAGTATTACGATAACAAATTTCTACAGTCTGGCAACACTGAAAATTTTCCCTTTGTTATTAGAAAACAGCGTTGTCAACTTTCAAATTTTCAAAAGCACTGAAATCAGGAAAAAAGTGCGTAATTTAAGTAAAAAAGCACTAAGTATAAAATTTTTCCATTTTAATAATTAGGAGCTTTCCGCTCCTAAAACATCAAATTAAAGGCACACATTTTAATTCTATAGAAATAAGTTATTCTAAAATCAATTTGACGAAGACTTTTGAAGTTATTATAAAAAAAAAAATTTAATTTTTTTGTCAATGAACAAATGAATCACTCGAGCTTAGTTAAGTTGGCAGTAATCGGCAAGTATTTATGAGGTTAAGAGCTGATTATATTTTGAACTTGATGGGCTTACCAAAATTGGTTGTTATTAAATTATGCTGTAAAAACATTCCTTCGGCTGCAGCTGAATTATGTGACAAAGGCAATAAATTTTGATCGAAATAAAAAAGGTGTCAAACGTATTGTGCAGGAAACGCAATATAAGTAAGAAAGTTAAATATAAACAAAGTGATTTGCAAGTTTATCAAGTTATATATAAAAATATTCATAGCAAAAATGTAACCGAAATGAAAAAATATTGGACATTGGAAAATTTTTTTACAAATTTTTATTATAATTAACCAAAAACGGCAGCTCTATTCACATAAAAATTGTATCGTTTCTGGCCGATTTTTATATAAAGCAAAGTGTTAACCAAGTGTAGGGACATTCTGTTACGTATTTTAGACTAAACTACAGTCATAGAGGTAAAAGCGCGTTCAACTTCTTCGTTTAAAAATGGAAGTGACAGAAGTTTGATGATAATGCAATTTTTGATAACGGCTCAAACGCTATTAGATTTTACTTCTGCCCAAAACTCGATAGTGGACTGAATACTTGTATTATGTCTTCCTTGTTGTGTGGCAAAACACTGCTTACATTAATTGTACTTAAAATGTTAAAGTTTGAGGGTAATATGGCGCTTATTAAATCAACCAAGTCTTGTACAATCTTATTAGAATTTTTTTAAATGCTCTATTTAACTTCAGAGCTTATGTTTTTTCAATTACAGACTTCCTCGAAAAAGAAATAGATAAGGAAATTTCTCTTTGAATTTTTGGTTTAGTGTCACCGCTCAAAACAAAAAGCACCGAAAATGAATTTAAAAAAGCACTGAGCACTAACTTCAAAACTTTTCGCGTCGAAAATTTCAAAAAGCACTAAAAACGGTGCGAAAAGCACCGAGTTGACAACGCTGTTAGAAAATAATAATCATGTTTTGCCGTCGGCATTTGAAAAAAAAATAATAATCATGAATTGCATTAGGAAAAAATATTCGTGCGTTGCCGTAGGCATTAGGAAAAATAACCATGTATTGCCGTCGGCATTTCAAAAAAATAATCATTACTGTCGTAGGCATTAGGAAAAAATAAAATCATGTTTTGCCGTCGGCATTTGAAAAAAAGAATTATGTATTGCCGTAGGCATTAGGAAAAATTAATTTTCATGATTTTCCCGTTGGTACTAGGAAAAATCATATTCATGAGTTTCCCGTCGTCATATATATACATTACAAAAAAAAAGAACCTCCAACCTATGAACCCACTTAACGTATCCCCACAAACATACATACATACAAATTCCTACGGTCATAAAAACCGGACTTATTGAGCCACCCTCGTATGTAGTAAACAAACAAAACTCCTTATGTAAACAAAAAACTCCTTATGTAAACAAAAAATTGGACGGACTTATGGCACCACCTTCGTAGGTATCAAATTTCATAAATTTCCAAGAGTTTTAAAATTTTTATTACCCAAATTTCAAAATTTAATTCCGGCCGGACATACAGTTCACTACTACTCTTGTTGCTTCATATGATTTTTCTCATTTCAATGGATACTTGATGTGTATTATGAAGGCATATGTATGTATGTATGTAAGAAGCAAACGAGAAGAAGAAATAAACAAACTAGAACAATTTCTGTCTGTCTATTAATTTCCGTAATGTAGAGGCTTTGGGCAAGAACAAAAGAAAATTGGAAAAATGTCCGGCACGAAATGTCCCAAATGTAAATTAGGACTAAGTATGTTTAACTATTCTTGCTTATAATTAATGTGATGATCGTAAAAGATTGTTTTATTATTGTTGCGGCTGCATCCATTTTTAAGTTGAAAATCTTTTAATCGGTATCTATTCTTATTCACTGGCATAAACAATATCAGCTGCTTCTGGTCAGTTTAACGTGGTCGCACTAAATTTAACGGAACGAAAACAAGTTTGCATTTCATAAATTCTACTTAAAACTAATTCAGGAAAGGTAAAATCAGGTTTTAGCAGTTGGTTTTAATTTTAACGTTGTTTTATGAAAAAAAAAGTAAAAATAAACACTTTCTTTTATAAATAGTAACTTAAAATGCTTCTTCTTCTTTACAGCTTATGTTTGCTAAAAACGAAGACTCCTGACTTTTGTCATGAGATTAACGATACGATTCCGCTGGTTGCTGGGGTAGGTCAGAGGGGGCCAGGGATTGTGTTTGTCTTTAGTAAAACACAGGTGTTTTCTTATAACGTTATAAAGTAATGTTTATTGTCTTCAAAATCGTCCCACAGGGGATTTTACAGGAGTAGTGGCTGGTGAGTGAGTAACGCCAATGAATACGCGCCCACATGGGCTCCTGGGCTCGAACTGTATATCCCCGTAAATGCTTAGAGCCACCATACCGATAGTCTTCAAAAGCCTGTGGTACGCTGGAACTCCTCAGCGACGGTTCACGCAGTCTGCAGCGGAGATACACTAATCCAGAGTGGACGTTGACAAGTGGGAGGGTTTGAAACTGAGTGGAGCACTGTTGGAAGTATTCAGAACACTATTTCCAATGCTTCCCCAGGAAAAGATAGCACCGGTAGACTTCAAAACACTGAGGGGAAATGTGGCACAATTGTGCCATTTTTAGCACTATTGGATGTTAGCTGGCACTGTGGCACTATTGCTCCTTTTCTGGCACTTTTTTGTCTATTCGAGCCATAGAAAAAGCTTAAGCGGAATACTTTTTAACTTAGTTACGATCGTAGATAATCAATTTTTGTCCAAAATTATGTTGCTTAACCTTTTTGGCAGTTATGGCTAGCATTAATATGGAATATTTTCTTATTCCACTAATAAGTATTCTTGTACTATTTACGTTGCTAACTATCGAATATTTAATAGGATTTGAGGCTGAAAACGTTTATGACGAGGAAAAATAACTTTGTGCAATGAATGTTTGTGACGATTTAATAAAAGAAATAAATGTTTTTCTTTGTAACAGGTGATGTCGTAAGAATTTTATAAATTTCTCCAAAACGTTGGTTGTATCGTCAAACTATTTTATATAGAGTCTTTGAACAATGAAAGCCCTTATAATATTTCTTCACATTATCAAATGTTTAGTCAAAAAGCAATGATAAAACTTACATATGTTCTTAAGATAATAAATGCAGTCTAAAAATGCAATCTACCGATATAAGGGTACAATTTAATTTTAGGAGACTATCTTTTTTATTTCGTCATTTGTGTCAACATTTTTTGAACAAATATAAATAAAATATATTGATGATCTCTAAGTTGATAACACTGGTTTACAGCCAAAAAATACCAAGAACATCATATGCCTAGATAAGTTAATTGGGACCTCCTGAACAGGAAAAACGCTGTAATTTTTTTTATAAGTACCGTTTTTTAGATAACGGTTCTTTTGTGTTTTTCGGTGTATGGTCCCACTCAAACCCTTGTGGAGCCCAACCCAAAAGCCCGATCGAGATAAATGGCATATCGTTGGAAAGGTACTTGAATGCATTTTTCGCCGCTATGGTGCACATTTCTATCTAACAAGAAATGGTTGAGTTATGGCACCTCAAAGTTCAAAATTTGCCTATTTTTTACGTTTATTGTAAAATTTTTCATTTTTGTTTCGTTTTTTTTCTACGTTATAGTAAAGATCTGGAATGTTTTATTTTTTTACCAAATAGTTTATTTAATTACCAACATTATTAGCGTAATTTGAAAAAAATGGATGAAAAATAAATTTTTTGTTAAGGATTTTGTAAAAGACAATATTTTAATTTTCATTGCACATACACTATATTCGGCATGAATTCAAAAAATTTAAATTAAAATGACGAGCGACTTGAACTTTTGTGTTTTTTTTAGGATGGATCTTATAGAATGAGGAACCAGCAATAGTCCGCCATCATTTGTTCATCCCACCAGCCTTTGTAACGTCTCTCGATTTCTTCCATTTCTTGGTGAAATCTTTCACCTTGTTCATCACTTTCGGAGCATGGGAAGCATTCCAGGACATCGTTCACAACTTTTTGGGAAACTTCAGAAGTCCTGATTATGCTGAGAAGATCGATACATTACTGCAAAAATTCAATGCCATTGGTAAGCGTTGAGTGAAAGCATGTAAATCAAAAAGGCCGTTATCATTTAAAAATTTATTCTTTTTAACTCTTAGGTTCAAATATGACACCTAAATTACACTTCTTATTCAGTCATTTGAATATTTTCCCCACGAACTTGGGCTCCGAAAGTGATGAACAAGGTGAAAGATTTCACCAAGAAATGGAAGAATTCGAGAGACGTTACAAAGGCTGGTGGGATGAACAAATGATGGCGGACTATTGCTGGTTCCTCATTCGCGAAGATACATCCGAAAAAAAATGCAAAAGCTCAAGTCGCTCGTCATTTTAATTTAAATTTTTTGAATTCATGCCGAATATAGTGTATGTGCAATGAAAATTAAAATATTGTCTTTTACAAAATCCTTAACAAAAAATTTATTTTTCATCCATTTTTTTCAAAATACGCTAATAATGTTGGTAATTAAATAAACTATTTGGTAAAAAAAATAAAGCATTCCAGATCTTTACTATAACGTAGAAAAAAAACGAAACAAAAATGAAAAATTTTGAAATAAACGTAAAAAATAGGCAAATTTTGAACTTTGAGGTGCCATAACTCAACCATTTCTTGTTAGATAGAAATGTGCACCATATCGGCGGAAAAGGCATTTAAGATCGGGCTTTTGGGTTGGGCTCCACAAGGGTTTGAGTGGGACCATACACCGAAAAACACAAAAGTACCGTTATCTAAAAAACGGTACTTAGAAAAAAAAAATTACAGTGTTTTTCCTATTCAGGAGGTCCCAATTAAATTATCTAATTATGTGGCGTTCTTGGTATTTTTCCAAATTAAAAAATTTGTAAGGCTGTGTAATATACAAAAATTATTATTTTTTATTAATACATGATTTTTATTTATTGTATCTTCATATATGAACTAACAATAAGTATTCAAATCTTAAATCTAATATATAATTAGGCCCAACCAGTGTCGGACATAAACTTAGTGATAGTTATATATAATACATAAGTAGTGATAATCAAAAGAAAAAAAAAGAAAAGTATTTTCAAGAAGTCCCATCTGGAGTGTTGTGAATAAGAGCCCTTGTAACCCTCTTTTTTAAGCGGATGTGTGCAGTAAAGTTCAAAATATTACGATCAAGTGGATTAGGATGTGACTCGAGTTTTGTTAAATATTTGCCTGCGTAAGTAGATAGGTAATGGAGGATGCAAATATCTATCTCTTTCTAACACTATATCTATCTCTCTCTATCTTTGTCTGTTGTGGAAGGTCATGGTTTGTGACGTCAGATATGAGTATGTATGTGTGTAATTGAGAGAGAGGGGGCGTTGACTTTAATATTTGTAGTTTTTGAGAGAGATGGAGGTGTTGGCCTATAATTTCTGATATCCCATGATTAGGGATTTAGAGGATTGGTATTTGGTATTGTGATCATTAAATTTGGTTCTCTAGTTTAATATTTATCCCATGATTAGGGATTTAGAGGTTTGTCATTGCCTGCCTATCAATAATATGTTGACCACTGTAGTTTTTTTTGTGTTTGTTGTTGGATAAATGTATGTTTGCTTGTATCAGAGGGGTTGGTTCTTCAGTTGGGATATATGCTCCCTCAGCTTCTACAAAAAATTATGTAGTGGGTGTGTACATTTTTTAGTGTTGGATCTATGTGTGCTCGTACCAGAGGGGTATGGATATAGTGTTAGAAAGAGATGGATTTTGCGGTAACTTATCCATAATTGATAGCTTTTAGTTGTATGTGTACATATTTTATATTTTTAATATTCTATGTATTGGTGTATGCATGGGAATGTTATAGAGGGATAATTTTTTCTCGTGCTGGAATTGATGTTGCCCAAGCAAAAAATGTGTATGCTGCTGTATTCATTGATCTACATACTTAGTCCCCGTTCACGCTACGCAAGTGTTATTGCTAAGCTTATCACTTTTTATTCTTTGAACTTTCATCGACGCCCTCACAAAACAAAACGTATTGCCAGCACATGTATAGTGTGAACTGGGACTTCTATCATTTGTTCTTTTTCGCGTTTGATGTAGTTGAATTGCTTGGGTGGTAATTGTATACATGTAGGTATGTATGTAAGTAAGCATGCATGTGTATCGATTTGTAAATTCGTGTGCGTAGTTCAATGATTTTTGGGGATCATAGAAACTGTTTAGCTTGTTGGAATATCTGTTCTCCTAGTTGGAATTTGTTTGCTGATGCTGATTGCTTCTACTGTTGTTATTTTTTTCTTCGTCTTCTATTACTCTGAGTGGTACATATGTATGTATGTACATTCATATGCGTACTTGACAATTTTTGATTCTATGCATATACAAACATACATATATACATACATACATACATATGTACATACTTATGCAAATGTGCTGATATTGCTTTTTCCCGTTTCACAGTATCCAAGGGAACTTTTTTATTCTTTTGTATTTATCGTTCCTGCTATGTCCATTGGATACTTTTTTATGTTATTGTTTTTTTTCTAATACGCATGTACATACATGTGCGTGTATATTTTGCTTTGCAAATTTAAGCTGGCTCGATCTTGTTAGAATTGAATGTTGTGCAAATTCAGCGATTTGTTTCTATGTAGGTACTACATACATACATACATATTTATGTACATACATACATATATAGAATAACGCATAAAGTAAAAAATGAAAATAAAAAATATGGGATCACAGCACATTTTATTATGATACAAGACATACATACATACATATACTCCCAGACCAATTTATGTGCGATCATGTATGTGTAAGTATGTTTTACTTGTTCAATAGTTTTGACTTGAAGAAGTGTCGTCATAGCTTTTGCGATTATATGCCACTTTTGTTGGGGAAGGTTATGGTTTTTAGGTTTCTGTGCAAAGTGAAGCTACATACATACATATCTACATACTACATGCATATGTACGTATGTATATATCTGCTATTCTTCTGTTCTTATTTGCTCTTTCATAGGTTTCGCGATTGCTTGACTCTTTTTGTTGGGGAAGGTTAGGGTTTTCCGTTTGCTGTGCAACGTGAAACTATATCCCTACTAGAAGGGGTGCGAATGTCTGTAAAGCGTCGATTCCTATTGCTTTCTAATAAATTTAGCTTTTATATGGTTATATGTATAAAAATTTTATTTTTTATTCTTCTTCTCATTTTTATCCTATTACTTCACAGTGAACAGTTCTGATCGCACTTAATGAAAAGTAATATTTCAACTCAGATTAGTGTGCTGTAGTACTTCTGTTATATACAATCTATTTAAAGCGGTACCCATTAATCAATAATTACATATTATTATCAAAAATTTCCAAAATTTTTATAGTGGACTAAAATAAAAAAAAAGTAATAAAATCAGTGTAAAAGTGATATTATTGAAATTGTGTTAAAAAATTAATATCAACAATAATTAAAGAGAAATGAATTCCACAATTTGCTCAGTTTGCTCGATGACTCTTAGCAGTGTCAAAATGTTGGAGGTGCATATGAAGCTACATTGCAGTGTTTGCAAAAAGCTATTCATGTCGCATGGTAAGCTCAAGGATCATAAAAAAACTCATTCTTCAACCAGCCTGGGGGACGCTAGGAATATTTTATGCAGACATTGTAAATCTTGCAATGAAGTAATAGGTTTTTCATCATGGACGGCTCATGTTAGAACCACAAAGCATAAGAGAAATTCTGAGCAAGTACATATTAATAATGATCTGACAAAGATAAGCAGCGACTTCAATGGAAGGATAGAAGTATATTCCTTCATAAATAAAAATGAGGGAATATTGTTCCCAGAAGAATTTTTCTTAAATGCAAGAAATAGTGTTACTAAACAACTAAATGAATGTAGCAGGAAGCATGTTTCATTTAAATTTAATTTTGAGCTAACATGTGAGTACATGAAACTGATGAACGATGATATGATTGTTTCTCCACTGGTACACATATCAAAAATGACATTGGTCACCATTTCGGACGATGTGGAAGAACTATACAAAAAGCATGTGAATGAAATTACTATAAAAATGGATGAATTTCAAGAGAGAGACAGTGGATGGACATTAATCTGTATAAAATTTCTTGAAATAAATATTAACAAGTCATCGATTATAAGAGGCTCATATTTCATACCCTTGCCAAAAGCTATAGTTAATAAGGGTGCATGCATCAATATCGAAAATGATGATATTTATTGCTTCAAATGGTGCTTAGTTGCTGCTTTAAATCAAAATGATATGCTAAGTGTTGCAGAAAGAAAATTCCACTACTCGTATAATATAGCAAGCATAAGAAGTGACAGGATTGTTTTAGGAGGCATAGAGGTCAACTTTGAGGGGCTAGATTTCCCACTTCCCTTAAAAAAACTAAAAAAAATTTGAAGTACAGAATGACATTAGCATAAATGTTTTTGGTCATAATGAGTCATCAATAATAGGACCATATTATGTGACTAGTGGGGAAAAAGCAAAGCATATAAGCTTACTTTTGCTCAATTCGAATGAAAATTTCCACTATGTGTACATCAAAGATATTTCAAAGTAAGTATTTTCAAATAATCATAATAATTTTTATTATTTTAATTTTTAAAGTATATAAATATTTCTTTGATATAATCTATATATTTCAATTTTAGACTTTTACGATCCAGCATAACATCGCATACATCAAAAATCTTTGTTTGCAACTCTTGTCTCTACCATACTCATGATGAATATGTGTATAAGCATCACAAGAATGTGTGTCTAAAGAAAGTCGTCAAAATGGCTAAGCCCGAGGATGTTTTCAAAAGCTTTAAAAACATTCATAAACAGATGGATGTCCCATATGTCATATATGCTGATTTTGAGTCAATTTTAGAAAAAGTTGACGAAAAAGTAAGTAGTAATACTACAAACATTCAAAAGCATATCCCTTGTGCTTTCGGTTACTATATAAAGTGTAGCTTTAAGAAAGAATATAATAGGCATAGGTATTATTTTGGGGAAGATGCAGCAATTATGTTTGTTAAAAAAATAGTGGAAGATGCATCAAACATATTTGATGAGCAGTTATCAAAAACAAAATCTATTAATATGACTAGCGAAGATGTGCAAACCCACAATAATGCACAAGTGTGTCATATTTGTAGAAAAGAGTTGTTTAATGATAAAGTTATAGATCACTGTCATCTTACGGGTAGTTATCGTGGTGCAGCACATAATGTATGTAATTTAAACTATAGAGTACCTAATTTTATACCTGTTCTTTTTCACAATCTTTCTGCATATGATTTACATCTCTTTTTCAATCATCTTTCCACAATAAAAAATGCTACTATAAAAGTTATACCCCTAAACAAAGAGCGTTATATTTCCCTCTCAGTTTATATTTCATTAAAAAAGAATCATGGATTCGAAATACGCTTTATAGATTCTTTCAGGTTTATGGCCTCAAGTCTAGATTCTTTGGCAAAAAATCTTGACGTATCTGATTTACAAACAGTTCGCGAAATATTTCCAAATGACAACCAATTTAATTTATTAAGAAGAAAAGGAGTGTATCCATACTCTTATATGGACTCTATATTAAAGTTTGATGAAACTGAACTTCCAAGTAGACAGAACTTTTTTAATATTTTAAGCAATGACGAATGTTCTGTTGATGACTATGAACATGCACAAAAAGTGTGGAGTGAGTTCGATTGTAGAATCCTTCTGGATTATACTGAGCTGTACCTCAAAACTGATGTATTACTTCTTACAGATATTTTTGAAAACTTTCGAAAAATATGTAAGAGTATTTATAGTCTAGATCCCGCTCATTACTATACTGCACCAGGACTATCATGGGATGCCATGTTGAGGACTACAGAAGTAACCTTAGAGCTAATTACAGACTGTGAAATGCATTCATTTGTTCAAAATGGTATAAGGGGTGGGTTAGTGCAGTGCTCAAGAAGATATTCAAAATCTAACAACAAATACATGAAAGATTTTGATGGAAACAAGCCTTCAGAATATTTGATGTATTTAGATGCTAACAATTTATATGGTTGGGCAATGTCTCAACCTTTACCTTATGGAGGATTCGAATGGTTAAGTTCTGGAGAAATTGAAGTCTTTAACATCAATGAAGCTCCTAATACACCAGAAGTTGGTTACTATTTAGAAGTAGATATTGAGTATCCAGACTCACTTCATGACGCACATAATGACCTCCCTTTTTGTCCCCAAAACAAAAAAACATCACAATATAATAGTAAGAAGTTAATAGCAGACTTTACATTCAAAAGGAATTATGTTATTCATCATAAAATCTTACTTCAATGTATTTCAAATGGGCTTGTATTACATAAAATACACAGAATATTAAGATTTAAGCAGTCCCCTTGGCTTAAAAAATACATTGACCTAAATAATTCATATCGTACGAATGCCAAAAATGCATTTGAGAAGGACTTTTTTAAGCTTCTTAATAATGCTGTTTATGGGAAGACTATGGAAAATGTTGATAAAAGAAAAGTTATCCATATTGCTACAGAGTGGGAAACTACAAACAGAAATCATTTAGGATTGAGGGCATTGATTTCTAAACCGAATTTTTTAAGTTTGAAAAAATTCGGTGATAATATGTATGCAGTTGAGTTAAAAGAACTGGAGCCATATTACGATAAACCCACATATATAGGTCTAGCAGTTTTAGAATTATCTAAGTGGAAGATGTACGACTTCCACTACGGCTACATGAAACAAAAGTTTAAAGATACAATTTCTCTTAACTATATGGATACAGATTCTTTCATCTACACGATTCAAACTGACGATTTTTATGATGACATTCGTAATGATATTGATTCCAATTTCGATACATCGGATTATTCTGAAGATAATCAGTTCTGTTTACCTCTAGCAAATAAAAAGGTTTTAGGAATGATGAAGGACGAGAACAAGGGTGATATAATGACCGAGTTTGTAGGTTTAAGATCCAAAATGTACTCATTTTCAACCCATAGCTCTGAAGAAGTCAAAAAATCTAAAGGATTTAAAAAATCTGCCGTCAAGAAGTTAACTCTAAACGATTATAAAAATTGTTTATTTGATCAGAAAGTGCTATCAGATGAGATGTATTTGATTAGATCAAAAACTCACAAACTGTACACACAAAAGCTATTTAAAGTAGTCCTTAACTACAATGATGATAAAAGAAATATTTTGGAAGATCATGTAAAAACACGAGCTTGGGGTCATTATAGAGATCGAGTTAGTGAGTCAATGCCAGTTGACTAATCTATATATATATATATATACATATATATATATGAGATGACAGTGATGTATAACATTTATTTAATCGTGAATCCAAATTTAATCCAAATATTTTTTTTTTTTTAATATTTATGTATTATATTCAAATGTTTATGTACGAGTTTTACATTCATTAATTCAGTTTTAAGAAACAATCTCATATGTTTTTTTTTTGTGTATTTATTTATTTTTTATATTTTTATTAAAATATTATTTTTATGTATACATAAGTATATAAATTTGTAACATATATATATATATATATATATATATATGTATATAATTATTTAGTTTTTACAACATTTTTATTTATACACTTCAATAAAATTTAAAATTGTAACATATCAACATACATGTATTATAATATATTTGAAAATAAAACCAATAATATACTAAAAATAACTGATAACAATTTGTTTTCATTCCGATGTTTCTTTTTCAAGTAAGATTGCATTCCGTAAAGCACAAATACCATTGATGTGATAGCTGCAATAAAATAGGTCTGGATACTTCACCCCTATTTGACTAAAGTTGATGCAGCCAATATCTTCAATATTAAAAACACTTTTTTGCACAATTTTTTCTAACCATTGCCTCTTTTCCTCACCTTTAACATATATAGTATATGAATCACCTACATTAGCTCTTAGAAATTCGCAAATGCTTTTAAATGAAACAGTCCCATCGTTCCAGCTTAGATGATGATAATGTTTTGTTAACCAGTTTGCTTCTCTTTGCTTTTTTGTTGATAAACATTTAAAATCAAAAGGAGGTTTTATGATAAAATTTATGTGTTGATTATTTTTGAAAACGATTGCGAGTTCTTTTACGATAAAGTCATTTGCATTACTCTTGAAACCTTACAAGTCTATAAAAACTATATTATTGTTCATCTTTTTTAATTTATAAGATTTTACGAACTTGTCCTCTTATAGGTATGTATTCAATTAGACGATCATGAATAAGAATGCAATAAGCTGATGTTTTGGCTGGAATATTTGTTGCTGTTTCAAATTCAATTTTTATGTCAATTGGTCCGTTGTTAAGTGTTTCGTTTTGATAACTAACATCTACTACAATAATGGGTGCATTATTCTTAAACTCTTGGGAAGTTAGAAGAGGTTGTGACTCCTTCATATAATAGTTTTGTTGAAATCTTACATACATATCATATAGAATTGCGTAGCGTTCATTTTTAAATTTTAAGTTAAGATCATCATATGGATATGAAACTGAATTCAAATGTACTTTTAAGTTAGTGAGATCGCAATGAACAAACTTTTTATCTTGTTGAAATGCAATCAATACAAAGCGGGGTCGCTCTCTACTTGCAGCCATCTTAACATTCCAGATATGGCTAGTTCCTGTAGTTAATTGTGGATTTACATGACAATCCCAACTGCGGAATGCTATTGGTATAGAAGCAGCATTGTTGATAATTTTAATCATATTCAATTTACTATGATCGGATAAGTGTACATGGGGAATTCTCCAAGAGATTAGCGAAATTGTAAGTTTTGGTTTGTCAGTAGAAGTGCTCGATTGTACAAGATCTTCATCATTCTTGTTACGCAAGAGTATTAATTCATGTTTACCATTTAGTATTATTTTGTTATAGTCTTCCGCAAATCCTAAGAGCATTTTAAGTGGAACATAGAAATTAAAATATCCATTTTCAATATTCAAATTATCAATTTTGTTCCATCCAGCATTTTGCATGACAGCGCTTTCCGTTGGTGATAAAGAAATCAGATTTTTTATGGTGCTTGTCTGTCCTAAATGCCTTGTGTGATCAATTTCAATACCATTAAGTTCATAACGGATTTCATCAAAGAGATACGCTACAAAGTTGTTTTTTAATTTAAAGCTTAAATTAGAGGATTTTGGGCTCTTATCATCTACAATAAATCCTTCCACATATATATAACTTTCACTGGGCAATACGTACAGATCTTGATTTTGTATTGAAATACGAATTTCGTCATTATTGTTATATGATTGTAGATATGGTACATATGTGTGATAGTCTTTTTTGATTATACTCTCATCAGATAATGGCTTATCTAGTACATCCATTATTGAATTCATTTTTTCGTTTTCAATTTTAAATTTAACGACTTGAGAAAGTTTTGATTTGATTTGGTTAGATTTTTTCGTTGGACTGTTCTCTTCAACTGTCGCTTAGGTTCTAGTATAGTTTTAGAATTATATACAGCTTTATTCTTTGATATGTTTGTGTTATATATTATCATTATTTAGATGGTCTCAAATGTATGCGAAGGGTTATTTCCTCTCCTCGGAAATTTATTAAGTCACCGTGCTGATCAACCACGCGTAGAGTAAGTGAACTAATCTCTTGGGAGTTGACTGGTAAATAAATTAGATTTCTAGGGATTTCATCTATTTTATAGCCTGGAGGAACATTAATCGGAAATTCATGTAGTGTATGCGCCTTGGAATTGTTCATGTATGTATTAACAGCGATACTGCTTTCAACTCGCAAGAGATTCACATTAAATATATTGACTGGTAGATCTGAGTAATGATCATGGTTTGGCGTCAGGATTTTAGTATTAAATCCCAAAAGTTTTCCAATTGTATTTTCTTTATTAAAATCTATTAAATCTTTAGAGCTGTTAATTTTAACTTGCATTGTATTGTTATTAGCTTCTATTCGAATTTTATTTGTTGGACAGCAGTCTTTATATTGCTGATCTAAGTAATCAACTATATCATTTAATTCATAAGATCCAATTGGTATTTTAATTACATGTTCTCCTATGTGAAACATATTGTTATAGACGTCTACATTCGGTATGCTATTATATGAATGAAAAGCAGTTAGAGCGCACTCATAAGCTCCATTTAACTCGATAGGAGGGAAGTAATTTGCAGATAACTCTGAAGAGTTAGAGCTCAAAGTAAGTGTTATTGACATTATGGGTATCTGATTGCAAATAAATGGAACTTACTACAACATTGTTTATAAAAATGATTTTATTTCTTATTCTAAACATAAATTATTACAAAATGTGCTAAATACATACAAGTAATGTTATTTTTCTTTTACTCCAACTACGATATATCATCCTTACTTATCCAAGAATTGTGTTGACTAGAAAACCCCAACCATTTAACATATGCCTCCTCTCCTTTAGTTTTAAGAACCTTTTCAACTAGATAATTATTTGGATATCTAGTTTTTGAAAGTTCTTCTTCATAAAATCCACCTTTGATAGGATTTCCGAGATAATCTTCTAATATGTATGTTGTAGGATATGTATTTTGAACTCTTTTAATTGTGAATATTTCTGTTGTCCAATTTGGTGTATACCCCTTTTCAAAAGTATGCTTATATTTGCTTATGCGAACATGATCTCCAACATTAAATTTTGACATTTTATACATCTTCAAATGACTGTATACTGTATTTAGCAGCTTTTCCTCATTTGTTGAGTTGACTTTAATTGGAGGCATTTTAATGGTACGATGAACTTTTCTGTTGTAGGTATTAAGTAAATCTTTGTATATATCAATCCACTTATATGAACCATTAAAGCTAAATTCTTTCCACATCATTCCTTTTAATGTTCTATTAAATCGTTCTACTATTGATGCTTTCATAATGCTATATGTTGAGTAGTGATTAATGTTGTATTTATGCATTAATTTTCCAAAGTGTGTATTGAAAAATTCTTTACCATCATCCGTTTGCAAGTTTTTTGGAACTCGTCCTAATTGAAAAATATTTTCCATCGCCTTGCTTGTTTCGAGTGCAGTTTTTGTTTTCAGCGGTACTGCCCATGCAAATTTTGAGAATGTGTCAATTACAGTCAACAAAAATCGATAATTTCTATTTTTCGATGAATAACTACCCATTTCAACTAAATCAGCTTGCCAAAGATCATCTAATCCTTTCATCACAACTCTACGGCGTACAAAATGTCTTCGAGCTTGCTTATGGAGTTCGTCAACTAACTTTCTTTTTGGAGACATTGAGTAGTTTTACGGATTTATTTGGGAGTGTTCTGATCTATTTGATGCACTTTCAGCTATTGATACGAACATGTAATTTTCTAATCTATAAATTTTCTCATTCAGCTGTTCAATTTGTTCTTCAAAAGATGATTTAATTTTTAGAATTTCTTTTTCAATTTTATAATTGTCTTCTATTTGTAATTTTATTTCGCTTTGTAATTCCTCTATCTGTTCTTGAAGACTTTCTTGAATTTGATTATTGTCTTCCTTAAAGCAATTTAATAATTTGACTTCTATTTTTTCGATTTGAGTTTGCAGAAACAATTTATTGATAACATCGTTTTCCTCCAGAGCATTTGCAACATTTTTGATCCTTTTGTTTTGGACATCAATGTTGTTTTTCGTATCCATAAAGAACCCCAGCAGCTTAGGTGCATTTTTAATAGAAATTATAGCACTAGTATCGTTTAGATAATGTCCAAACTTACCAACAGACATACTTCATATATATGTATTAATTATTACAGTTAATGTATTATATTCGCTTCACGTAATTCTTCAATAATTGATACAATTTCGTTATTGTGATTAGTATGACCTGCAGCTTGTGATGCGAGCAGTAGTCGAAGTCGATCTACTAACTCATTGGGGTCATCCCAATATATATAGTTTTGTTTTTGGGGGTTAAAGCGCATCATTCCATCACCCTTATAACCAGGAATTGCTGCATTTGCTACTGCGTTAGATATTTTCTTCTGACTATTTTCTTTAAATATTTTTTGAATTATATGCTTATATTTATATCCTCTAGTCCCCTTGATCTGACCATCGGGTTTATAGTCTCTCCTGCATGCATTAGTTGTAATCAAAATTTTTTTGTAGATTTCAAGTTCAAATTTGTCATAGTTTTTTGGTGTTTTATGAAACATTAAAGAAAACAAACCCGGTGTTAGAGCCCATCTTTGTCCGCCAACGTGAATTTTATCTTCAGTTAGCTCAATGTTACTACTACCAAATTTCCATTCATTATTGTGATCTCTATGTGGACCGTAGTAAGTATCTAATTCATTTCTCGCTTCCAAGAGTGATAAGTCTGTACAACTCTCTTCAGTATTAGAAGTCTGTGAGTAAAACTCATCTTCATCCTTATCACTCACGTCATTAGCATCATTAAATAAGATTGTGTTATCAAATATTGTTCCTTCTACAATTTTCTTCGGTGTACTTGTCTCTACCTTGACTGATGTTTTCAAGGGCTTTAAACTTTTGTTGGTCTCAATTTTTGTTTGGAATTTACTTTCTTCTTTCTTGGGGATTCTTCCAATATTTTTAGAAGTATTTATAAATTCTTTAAGAGGTTCTGTTATAGGTTTAAATGTATCTCTTAGTTGTTCAAATGATTCTATTTCACCAGTTTTTATACTACGGAGCTTTTTCTTCAAGACATTTCTTGTTGTAACCAGCTCTTTTAAAACTTTCTCATCCATGTTTATTAGCGTCAAATATCAGAGCTGTTTTTCAGGTATCAGATTAGGTATCAGATCGGTTATCAGCTATCAGTTTCGGTTATCAGATCAGTTTTTCAGGTATCAGATCAGGTTATCAGATCGGTTATCAGGTATCAGATCGGTTATCAGCAATCAGTTTCGGTTATCAGATCAGTTTTTCAGGTATCAGATCAGGTTATCAGATCGGTTATCAGGTATCAGATCGGTTATCAGCAATCAGTTTCGGTTATCAGATCAGTTATCAGGTATCTGTTCAGCTTATCTGATTAGGTTTTCAGATATCAGAACAGGTTATCAGATCAGTTATCAGGTATCAAATCAGTTTTTCAGGTATCAGATCGGTTATTAGATATCGGATCGGTTATTAGGTATCAGATCGGTTATCAGTTCCGGTTATCAGATCAGTTATCAGTTAATGTTATCAGATCAGGTTTTATGCATCTGACAAATTATAAAAAATAGATGTATGAAGTTTAAAGTCAGATTAAGAACTAAAGACTACCTTTTCTGTAAAGTAATTTATATTGTTATGAAACAGTCAAATTGTTTTCTGTAACGACCATTATTTAATTCATTATCTTTGCTTATCATCAAAAATCCATATTTATCCTTCCAACATTCTCGACAAATTTCTTGAAACTTTACAAAATTCATGTCGCTTGCCACATGATCACTATAAACATGCCTCATATTTTTCTCATCTTGTTTAAACATTATAATTACATTGGCATTGTCTCTTATCAAATGTTTTGGAATTCTGGTATAAGTTTGACATAAGTAAAATGAATCAACATTCTTATGTCGTCCCATACAAAAATATGCACGTATATTATTTTGCTTCTCGCATGCAACATCATCAAATATCATAATTGAGTTGCTTTTAGCTTCGTTAGGGGAAATAACAGATTCATTATCTGTAAATGTGTATTATCCCATTCCTTTAATTGGTAAAATTAAGTTTCTCAGGTATTCATATTTCGGCTGATATAAAGATTTTGAGTATAAATATATGTTTTTAAACTTGAGACCATTAGGACTTTCTATCAAGCTAATCATAATATTAGTCTTTCCACAATTTGATGGGCCAACTATTAGAGCGCGAATAGAATTTGGCAAGAGGGAACTATGCTTTATTTTTGAGCTGATGTTTGATGAAGCGTCAATATTACGGACTAAAATATTTTTATGTTGTTTTACTAACTGCATTTTTGTAACTAAATGCAATTCATAAATACTTCCTTTTATTATAGAAAATATAAAATAATATGGTTATACGATATCGGAAATCGTTTAGTCATAAAAAAACTGTCATTGGAGAAGGTTTAGTTAACAATATAATAAACTGTCTACCTTTTGAAATTCATCTTCCTGGATATCAGTACTGTGGACCTGGAACAAAACTACAAAAACGTTTAGATAGAGGTGATAAAGGAATTAATTAATTGGACTCTGCTTGTAAAGAGCACGACATTGCTTACTCTAAAAATAAGGATTTAATTACTAGACATAAAGCTGATAAAATACTTGAAAGCAAAGCTTGGAACCGAGTTCTCTCAAAAGATAGCACTCTCACGGAGAAATCATTTGCATATATGATAACTAACGCAATGAAAGCCAAAACAAAATTTGGAATGGGGGTGGAAAAAAAGAAAAATGCTAAAAAAAATAATTTAAATGCTAAAAAACTGTTTAATACATCAATTAGAGCTGCATCAAAAATGTTGAAGAATGAAAAACCGTTGGATATTAACACAGCCATTAGAATTGCACGAAAAACTATTAACAGTTCTTTGAAGGGGAAAAAATCACAAATTATTGCACCACGTATAATACGTGTTCCAAAAATTGGTGGTTTTCTACCATTAATTCCAATATTAACTGCTCTGGGTGCAATTGGTAGTTTAGCTACTGGAGGTGCTGCTATAGCAAAGACTGTAAATGCAACAAAAAATGCAAAAAGACAACTTGAGGAAGCAGCTAGACATAATAGAGCGATAGAATCTATAGCGGTAGGCGAAGGACTTTTTCTCAAACCCTATAAAAAAGGTTATGGTTTGATTTGTAAAGAGAACTCAAAAAACTAATACAAATGCTACCCACTAGACCATTAACGGATGTTGATCTACAAAATTTTTCATCAAAAATTCCATACTTTAGAGGAGTTTATATGCTGAACACTCTACCAAAACGTCCGAGGAGAAAGGAATGTGGAATAATCAATTTAGATATGTCAACAGGACTCGGCACACATTGGGTAGCATATTTTAAAAACAACAAAGAAATAGAATATTTCGATAGCTTTGGAAACTTACAACCTCCTGCAGAAGTAATCAAATATCTGGGTAAAAATATAAGATACAACTATAATCAATATCAGAAGTTTAATACATTTAATTGTGGTCATTTATGCCTTCAATTTCTTTATGAATTAAATAAAAAAAATTAAATTTAAAATTCCATCATTTATATAAAATTTTGTTTTATTCTTGCAAAATATATATGTAAAAAAAAATTTATATTACTGCCAAATGGGGTATTGGGCATTGGGAATTAAAAACTCCTCCACATCCTCCTCCTTATCGAGAAGCAAATTCCGTTCTCCTTGCCTCTGCACCCGGAATGTGCCATATGAGAGGTGCGTGAGCTCCTCATCGGTAAGAGTGTTATACCTATTTGGTAGGAACATGAAGTGGTCCTCCATCTCAATTTTTACTGTTGGACCATATTTTGTCGTTGTCCTTTGCGCCGACACCACTCTATATTTCCTTGAAACATCTAAGTCCTTTATATGAATCAAGGACTTGTTATTTAATGAACTGAATTTTTTAATTAAATTTAACGATTCCATAATGATTTTATGTTTAATGTCTTTGAGTATTTGAATTGAATTGATATTAAATGTAGATTCGATGAGTCTAAGAAGCCTACATGAAAATATTTGCTGTGAAATAGTGAATATGTCTATATGTGGAATATTCGTAGAGAGAGGGAGAGAGAGAGATAGAGAGAGAAAACAGCAATTCCAATCAAAAATTTGTGTGTATCATTATGAAATTAAAATTTTAATACAATATCAAATAGCCATTCAACACGTTAAGAACTTGACAATGAAATCTGCAGTAGAACAATTTCTTGAGGAATATGAATGATGGTTAATGCACGAACATAAGGATGCACTACTATGTTTTCTTCACATGCTTAAAGAAAACGAAGACTTTGGTGTAGAGGATAATAATGATGCAGAACACTTTTCTTGTTGTCCTTGGCACTGCCCAGATTGTATAGAAGGACCAGACACGTGCAGATGTATGATATTTAAAATAAGAAAAATCATGTAATAAATATAATTAATTCATATACGTTTATTTTTAATATCAAAAATTAATAAAAGTATAAATAAATGTTAATGATAAATTTCTATATTGCAATATAAATGTAAAGCTTGTATTATAAAACATTATTAAAAAATAAATAAATATTAAAAAAAAATTAAAAATGTTTAGAACTTTTATAATTGTTATTGGTATACAAAATAAAAATTTTTAAAATAATGCGAAAAACATTCATTCTTGAATTTTTCAAATTGTTTTATATTACTAAACTTTGCACAGCAAACGGAAAACCCTAACCTTCCCCAACAAAAAGAGTCAAGCAATCGCGAAACCTATGAAAGAGCAAATAAGGCCCCTTTCAGATTAGGCAACTTTAATTGCGCAAGTATAATTTTCTTTTTTATTTATTTTCTTTTGAACTTGCTTTTATGTTCACATTCAGCAACTTTGTTGAGCAAGTTTAATTTTCTTATGCTCGAATTTTCTTAATTTGTTGACGTTTTTTTTCATTTCTGTATTCATTGTAACTGTGAAAGTGATTTTAAATATTGTGTATACAATGGAAGTTGAAGAAAAAAATAATTTAGTTAAAGATATACTTGAATATACATAATTGCCAAGTACATGTATAGAATTGCCAAGTACAAGCAAGTCTGTACTCAAGTCTCGGCAATTCTTTCCCCTTCAAACCGACCTTTCCTCTCACACCCACAAACACAAGACTTGCGCAAGTAAAATTGCCTAATCTGAAAGGGGCCTAAGAACAGAAGAATAGCAGATATATACATACGTACATATGCATGTATGTAGATATGTATGTATGTATGTAGCTTCACTTTGCACAGCAACCTAAAAACCATTACCTTCCCCAACAAAAGTGGCATATAATCGCAAAAGCTATGACTACACTTCTTCAAGTCAAAGCTATTGAACAAGTAAAACATACTTACACATACATGATCGCACATAAATTGGTCTGGGAGTATAAAACATACTTACACACACATGATCGCACATAAATTGGTCTGGGAGTATATGTATGTATGTATGTATGTCTTGTATCATAATAAAATGTGCTGTGATCCCAAATTTTTTATTTTAATTTTTTACTTTATGCGTTATTCTATATATGTATGTATGTACATAAATATGTACATATGTAGTACCTACATAGAAACAAATCGCTGAATTTGCAAAACATTCAATTCTAACAAGATCGAGCCAGCTTAAATTTGCAAAGCAAAATATACACGCACATGTATTATGTACATGCGTATTAGAAAAAAAAAAGCAACAACATAAAAAAGTATTCAATGGACATAGCAGGAACGATAAAAACAAAAGAATAAGAAAGTTCCCTTGGATACCGTAAAACGGGAAAAAGCAATATCAGCACATTTGCATAAGTATGTACATATGTATGTATGTATGTATATATGTATGTTTGTATATGCATAAAAGCAAAAATTGTCAAGTACGCATATGAATGTACATATGTACATACATACCACTCAGAGTAATAGAAGACGAAGAAAAAAATAACAACAGTAGAAGCAATCAGCATCAGCAAACAAATTCCAACTAGGAGAACAGCTATTCCAACAAGCTAAACAGTTTCTATGATCCCCAAAAATCATTGAACTACGCACACGAATTTACAAATCGATACACATGCATGCTTACTTACATACATACTTACATGTATACAATTACCACCCAAGCAATTCAACTACATCAAACGCGAAAAAGAACAAATAATAAAAGTCCCAGTTCACACTATGCATGTCCTGTCAATACGTTTTGTTTTGTGAGGTCTTCGATTAAAGTTCAAAGAATAAAAAGTGATAAGCTTAGCAATAACACTTGCGTAGCGTGAACGGGGACTAAGTATGTAGATCAATGAATACAGCAGCATACAAATTTTTTGCTTGGGCAACATCAATTCCAGCACGAGAAAAAAATTATCCCTCTATAACATTCCCATGCATACACCAATACATAGAATATTAAAAATAAGAAATATGTACACATACAACTAAACGCTATCAATTATGGATAAGTTACCGCAAAATCCATCTCTTTCTAACACTATATCCATACCCCTCTGATACGAGCACACATAGATCCAACACTAAGAAATGTACACACCCACTACATAATTTTTTGTAGTAGCTGAGGGAGCATATATCCCAACTGAAGAACCAACCCCTCTGATACAAGCAAACATACATTTATCCAACAATAAAAAAAAAACTACAGTGCACAACATATTATTGATAGGCAGGCAATGACAAACCTCTAAATCCCTAATCATGAGATAAATATTAAACTAGAGAACCAAATTTCTATGATCACAATATTTATTAATACCAAATACCAATCCTCTAAATCCCTAATGATGGGATATCAGAAATTATATGCCAACACCTCCATCTCTCTCAAAAACTACAAAATATTAAAGTCAACGCCCCCCTCTCTCAATAACACACATACATACTCATATCTGACGTCACAAACCATGACCTTGCACAACAGACAAAGATAGAGAGAGATAGATATAGTGTTAGAAAGAGACGGATTTTTTCATCCTCCATTACCTATCTACTGTTATTTCTTGATTCACCAACCTGTAGAAATTTCCTTCTGTTTCGTTAATACTTCTTAAAAACACCAATTTCATTACGAGAAAAACCAAGAAATCTCAGTTTTTTTATTAGAATATCGTGATCCACCAGATCAAATGCTTTGGACAGATCATAAAACACACCTGCAACTCCATTGTTTCCAGCATCAATTCCCTTACAAATGCACTTCATCACATTAACTAATGCTTCATCGGTTCCTGATCCTTTTTTTAAACCATATTGACGATCAAATAAAATATTATCATTTTCTAAATAATTTGATAGCTGCTCACACAGAATTTTCTCAAATATTTTGTCAATAAGCGGTAACACAGATATAGGACGATAATTTTCGACAAAATTGGACATATTGTTTTTAGGTATGGGAACAATTTTATGAACCTTTAAAACATTAGAATACATGGCTTCCATAATCATTTTATTAAATATAACTTTAATTATATCAGACACAAGTGTTTTGCGAACTAACAACATTTTTGGCGTAATATTGTCATAACCTGGACTTTTATTGTAGTCCAAATTTTCTAACAGATCATTAATTTTTGAACTGTCCATCGCTTGTAGGTGAAAGCTTCCTGAAACAATAGCCATTGTATTGAACATATTCATATCATCTGTCGAAAAAAATGATATATTACTGCGCAAATCCTGAACTGAGTTAGAGAAAAAAGCGTTAAAAACTGAAGCTTTTTCATCATCCTGCCTGACAATTGTACCATCAGTAGATATTAATTCCTTAGAAAATTTCTGTTTTTTTCCAATCTGTTTATTTAAGAAACTTCAAGTTTTTTATTATCTCCGTTACATTTACTAATATTATCAGAGTAGTAACTATTCATTAATTTTTGATTGCAGTATTTAATAACATTATTTATTTTCTTAAGATTGTTCGAAATAGTTCTATTCTCCCTGTTTTTTCTTCGAGCTTTTAACAATTTGTTTTTGTAGTTCAGCAACGCAATAAATTTTTCAGACATCCACGGGCTAATTTTGTGTCTAATGTTGAGATGTTTAATACCTTATGCATAGCTTTGTGATGCAGCTGATGAGAGAATATTGATAAAGTTTTCACATATTTGCTCAGAATTGTTACCATTTATAAGTTCAATGCTTAAATTGTCATCCAGAAATAAACCAAAGTTCAGATAATCCGTATGAATTTTTTTGACGGAAGATATCTCTTTGTGTAAAAAATTTGTCCTAATGCGACAGAAGATAAAGTTGTGATCTGAGATTGTATTCTCGACTGAGTTAACCAATATTGGATTTGAAAAATGTTTAAATACACAATCAATGCAGGATTCACTTAATGGACTAGATATTGAGTTGTGACATGAATCGAAGTTAAACTCATTAAAAATATCCAGAAGGGAAAGACTTAAGTTATCAATATTTCTCAAACTAATGTTAAAGTCGCCTATATAGACACATGATGCATTTTTGTTACTTATAAGTGAATTTTCTAACAATCTGTCGAAAGATTGGATTCTACATTTTTGCGACTTATAAAGTGAATTAATTACTAAAGGCTTATTATCAATAACAATATCAGGCAACGATATAGAAATCAGGTCTACAAAGTCCATACTACAGTTCGTTAAAACGGTGTATTTATTTTTTTCTAGGATCAGCACTCAGGGGATAACCCCTACTCATGCAATGCATTGTGCTAGAACAAGGAAAATAGGTTATAGGGAAGGAGGATAGAGGGAGAAGTGTCTGTGAACATTTGATTTAAGCTTTCCCACGCTGGTAGTGACAGGAAAGAACTCGCAGGTAGTTGATTCCACATACGTACAGTTCGGCTAAAAAAGGAATTCTCTCTGTAATACGTAGTGCGATTCATTGGCCAATCGACCACAAAAGGAAGTGGTCTGAATGAGGCACCGGTTGTACGTATAAATGTGCGGGTATCAGGAACAAGTTCCCTAATTTCATTAGAACACATTCCGTTGTAGTAACGATAGAACAATGATATGCACCACACATTGCGTCGATGCTCCAATGAATCAAGAGAGTTGGATACCCTACTGTCACCGATGAGCTTCTTCGCCCTCTCCTGTATACGGTAGAGCAGCCCCAAAATAGACTTTGAAGCGCCGGCCTATACATGAGAGTAGTATTCCATTTTCGGTCAGATATAAATGGTATAAATAGTAAGGAGATCAGATAGGGTGAAATATCGTTTGCACCGATTCAAAAAGACGAGGCACTTGAATGCTTCTTTTGCAATTTGAAAAATGTGTTCAGTCCATCGAACATCACACTGTATTTTCATGCTAAGAGCATCTGATTCCTTAATACTTATACCTCACATAGTTACAGAGGCAGCAGCATTATCGGTCATGCGTCTATGTGTAACCATGCAACATTGGATCTTACGGGCGTTAAAGTCGACCCTGTTCGCATGACCCCATTCAGAAATTTTTGCTAAATCATGGTTTAAAGTCTCATTCATTATTTGTCGCATAGCCTCAACCTGCGGTAGGCTAGGTCTATTGCTGAATCAGAAAGAATGGCAAATGCTACTGTCATCCGCGAAAAAATAGATAGGGTTGAAAGTTTTACAGAGAAGGTCATTTAGAAAGATAAGAAATAGAGTCGGTGAAAGAACGGAACCTCGCGATATCCCTGAATTTAACTTGATCTCATTTGATGAGATCCCATCTATAACAACTTTTATAGTGCGATCCCTGAGGAAACTCGATAAGAATCGAGTGAAGTTATCACCGGCACCAAGGGCAATACATTTTGACAAAAGTGTACCATGCCACACTTTATCAAACGCCTTGGAGAATTCTAAAGCCACCACCTTACTTTCGCCAAAATGGTGGATTGAATTACACCATTTCTCTGAGAGGAGGGCAATTAGGTCTCCCGTAGATCGGCCTCTACGAAATCCATACTGCTGGTCGTTGAGTAAGCTGTTGGACTCCAGATTCCTTACAGGAAAGAAATTGACCATACTTTCCATTACTTGTCCTTGGCACTGCCCAGATTGTATAGAAGGACCAGACACGTGCAGATGTATGATATTTAAAATAAGAAAAATCATGTAATAAATATAATTAATTCATATACGTTTATTTTTAATATCAAAAATTAATAAAAGTATAAATAAAATGTTAATGATAAATTTTTATATTGCAATATAAATGTGATGCTTGTATTATAAAACATTATTAAAAAAATAAATAAATATTACAACAAAATCAAAAAATGTTTAAAACTTTTTTAATTTCAAACCAATAGGATGTTATTGGTATACAAAATAAAAAATTGTATAATAATGCGAAAAACATTCATTCTTGAATTTTTTAAATTGTTTTATATTACTAAACTTTGCACAGCAAACGGAAAACCCTAACCTTCCCCAACAAAAAGAGTCAAGCAATCGCGAAACCTATGAAAGAGCAAATAAGAACAGAAGAATAGCAGATATATACATACGTACATATGCATGTAGTATGTAGATATGTATGTATGTAGCTTCACTTTGCACAGAAACCTAAAAACCATAACCTTCCCCAACAAAAGTGGCATATAATCGCAAAAGCTATGACGACACTTCTTCAAGTCAAAACTATTGAACAAGTAAAACATACTTACACATACATGATCGCACATAAATTGGTCTGGGAGTATATGTATGTATGTATGTCTTGTATCATAATAAAATGTGCTGTGATCCCATATTTTTTATTTTCATTTTTTACTTTATGCGTTATTCTATATATGTATGTATGTACATAAATATGTATGTATGTATGTAGTACCTACATAGAAACAAATCGCTGAATTTGCACAACATTCAATTCTAACAAGATCGAGCCAGCTTAAATTTGCAAAGCAAAATATACACGCACATGTATGTACATGCGTATTAGAAAAAAAACAATAACATAAAAAAGTATCCAATGGACATAGCAGGAACGATAAATACAAAAGAATAAAAAAGTTCCCTTGGATACTGTAAAACGGGAAAAAGCAATATCAGCACATTTGCATAAGTATGTACATATGTATGTATGTATGTATATATGTATGTTTGTATATGCATAGAATCAAAAATTGTCAAGTACGCATATGAATGTACATACATACATATGTACCACTCAGAGTAATAGAAGACGAAGAAAAAAATAACAACAGTAGAAGCAATCAGCATCAGCAAACAAATTCCAACTAGGAGAACAGATATTCCAACAAGCTAAACAGTTTCTATGATCCCCAAAAATCATTGAACTACGCACACGAATTTACAAATCGATACACATGCATGCTTACTTACATACATACCTACATGTATACAATTACCACCCAAGCAATTCAACTACATCAAACGCGAAAAAGAACAAATAATAAAAGTCCCAGTTCACACTATGCATGTCCTGTCAATACGTTTTGTTTTGTGAGGTCTTCGATTAAAGTTCAAAGAATAAAAAGTGATAAGCTTAGCAATAACACTTGCGTAGCGTGAACGGGGACTAAGTATGTAGATCAATGAATACAGCAGCATACACATTTTTTGCTTGGGCAACATCAATTCCAGCACGAGAAAAAATTATCCCTCTATAACATTCCCATGCATACACCAATACATAGAATATTAAAAATATAAAATATGTACACATACAACTAAAAGCTATCAATTATGGATAAGTTACCGCAAAATCCATCTCTTTCTAACACTATATCCATACCCCTCTGGTACGAGCACACATAGATCCAACACTAAAAAATGTACACACCCACTACATAATTTTTTGTAGAAGCTGAGGGAGCATATATCCCAACTGAAGAACCAACCCCTCTGATACAAGCAAACATACATTTATCCAACAACAAACACAAAAAAAACTACAGTGGTCAACATATTATTGATAGGCAGGCAATGACAAACCTCTAAATCCCTAATCATGGGATAAATATTAAACTAGAGAACCAAATTTAATGATCACAATACCAAATACCAATCCTCTAAATCCCTAATCATGGGATATCAGAAATTATAGGCCAACACCTCCATCTCTCTCAAAAACTACAAATATTAAAGTCAACGCCCCCTCTCTCTCAATTACACACATACATACTCATATCTGACGTCACAAACCATGACCTTCCACAACAGACAAAGATAGAGAGAGATAGATATAGTGTTAGAAAGAGATAGATATTTGCATCCTCCATTACCTATCTACTTGCGTATTTTGCAAATTCTTCAGTCACTAGTGACATATTTAAATCACCATGTATATTTGAATTTTTTTATATACCATGGAGTCGATGTTAGCCGTATAATTTTGTTTTGCCTTCGTTGTTTTTTATCGACATTGGAAGCTGAAGCAGTACCCCATAGCTGAATTCCGTAGCACCATATAGGTTTTAAGAGCGACTCGTATATTAAAAGTTTACAATTTAGGCTGAGGATTAGGGTTTGGGATTTCCCGGACTTTTGCACTTCCCGGGAAACGGGATTTAAAAAATCAAGTTCCCGGGAATTCCCGGGATTCCCGGGAAAAGCTAATTTTCTAAATTAAATACATTTATTAAATGAAAGTTGGTGAAATTTCGATTGTTTTATTAATGTAAGCATTCTTTTGAAATAAAAGATCATATAAAAACCAATTGACGACTGGTACCACAATTAGTACACAATTTTCTAATAAGACCTACCTTCATTTTAATAAGAATTTGCCTTGCTTGTTTCTCATTCTTTTTGAAAAAGTTCCAGGCGGTTTCTTATCGTTAAGTACAAGCAGGTTACAGTACCATACTGCGCTGCGCCGAATTTTGAATACTCTGACCCACAGTATGTCTAAGTGTCTTTCATTTTATTTCTCCTAAAATATTTTCTGCAGGGTTTCCATTATAGCGTCTACTTGTAATCAATTTAAGTTTCGTCAACTCAGAGTTCTTACACTTTTCAAAATTTTTTCACTAATTCGGCGAAAAATCACTTTAAGTTCGCTTAGCATCGAATTATTTACTTTAGGAAACGATTATATCATTGCAATCATTCATACTTATACAATTTATTCCACTTTTTTTAGGAGATATGGTATGACCTCAATTTAATGGAATTTTTATGAAATTTCAGACTAGATTTGAATAGCTCACATTTTTATTTTATATTAAAAAACATGGACATTTTACTTCTTGTTTATCGGAGTCGAAAGAATTCTTTCTTTCTTACAGTTACATTTAAAACAAAAACTCAATTTAAATTTTAAGATTTAAGTAAGTAAGTAGCTGTTTAAACAGACGATGAAAAACGTGTCAACGTTCGTGTAAATTTAGTCATACAATCATTCAAAAGAACTTTTGTAATATATAAAAAAAAATAATAAAGTAAAATTGGATTATAAATTCTATATATTTACGAAATAACATGCACTTTTCATTTCCCGTTTTCCCGGGAAAATCTCAAAAATTTCCCGGGAATATTAGACAGACATTTCCCGGGATTTCCCGCCCGGGAATTCCCGTTTCCCAAACCCTACTGAGGATTGAATTTCTACCAACCAGCCAATGTATCTGAGTTAGTTTAAGTTTCATTTGCAATAGCTTAGAGTCAATGTGGTGTTTCCATATGAGCCTTCGATCAAGGTGTATAGCAAGGTATTTCAAATGTAAATGTTGAGGAACAATTTGATTATTGATTGTAATGGGTGAACAAATGTCTTTTCTTAAGGTAAATGTTACCTGAGCACACTTCTATTCGTTTAACTTTATTCTTCACATATTTAACCAGTTATAGCTGGGTAATCTGTTGCTAAAGATATCGGGAAGCCTCATGAGGGTTTTCATGCATACTAAGGCAGGCTGTATCGTCGGCAAAGGTGGAAGTATGGATACTACTGCTCACAGGCATATCACAAGTATAAATTAAATATAAAACTGGTCCCAGTATACTCCCCTGTGGCACACCAGATGAAATTGTTTCAGGCCTACTTGTAAAGTCTCCTTCCGCAACAGTGAACTTACGGGAAATAATGTAACTTTGCAAAAGATTTAAAATGTTTATTGGTAAGTAAGTCTTCAATTTTAAAATAAGGCCTTCATGCCACACTTTATCAAATGCCTGGGAAACGTCAATAAACAGCGCAGAACAATACTTTTTTCCCTCAAAAGTTCTTCTTATAAATTGAACCAATCTGTGAGTTTGTTCAATGGTGCTATGCTGACTTCTAAAACCAAATTGATGGTCTGGTGGTATGCACCCACTACTAATTAGAATTGGGGACAATTTTATTTTGAGCATTTTTTCGAAAAGCTTTGACATTGTAGATAGTAGACTTATTGGCCTATATGACTCAGCCTTGGTTATATCTTTGCCCGGCTTTGGAATCATTTTAACCTTGGCAAGTTTCCAGTTGTGTGGATAATACTCCAGTCGTAAAATAGCATTAAATATGAATAACAGGATTCTCATTGCAATACGAGGCAAGTTCATCAGCATCTGATTACTAATTCCATCAATACCCAGAGCTTTCTTCGGGTTGAGTTCGGCAATTAATTTTTGTAAATCACGCATCTTAAACTTTATGTGTTGAGGGGGTAGAGCAACTACATTTGGCAAATCAACAGCACCACAACATGTGTTGGAGGTAAATACGGATTTTAAATGCTCACCCAATATTTTACCTTTTTCAATCAGGGTGACCGATGACATTTTTCAAAAAGTGGGATTTATCAAAAAAAGGGGGCAAAATTAAAAAAACGAGAAAGCTACATTAAAGTTTTTATTTTTAATGTATTTTTATATAACTCACCCTAAAAAAAGGAGGAAAAAAGTGGCAAGGCAGTCGAAAAAGTGACAATTTGCCACTTTAGTCGGTAAAACGGTCACGCTGTTTTCAATATCGCTTCTTGTCCAACCTCCTGTAGATGTGCGCAGAGCTGGTTTAAACTCAACGGGGTTTTTAAGCTATCTAGCGGCGCGCCACAAAAAGTAATTAGATGGTGGTGTGACATCAAGACCTTCCAAATAATTTTTAAGAGATGCAGTTTTTCAAATGCAAGCAACTCTTGGAGTCGTTTAGTACACTCTTTAAATCTGATTTTAAGTTGGGGTGATCTGTGCTGCTGCCATTCTGTTCTAGCTCTTCTTTTTTTTCACTTACGAGACGTTCAATATCCGCAGAATAAATTCTATTAACCCTAGTCTGCGGATGGGAGGTAGTGGCATGTTGAGCAGCCTGTTTAATATTTTCATTAAGGTTGGGAATGTTAGATTCAATATCATCAGGTGTTCTAAGCGTAATATTTTCCATGCCATGACTACTAAGATATTTTTGGAATTCCAGCCAATTAACACGATTTATAAACTTCAAATATGGGTGAGGTAAGTCACTTCTTAATGGGCTACAAACTGTAATGATCGTGAGAGAGTGATAGGAAGAGAGGTCTAGAGAAGCTTCAATTTGAATTAAATCCCTAGAGATATTTTTCATGACGCCAAAATCTATAACATCCGGAGTTTTTTGTATGTCAGTAGGGCAATTTTAGAAATTCTGTTGAACAACTTGCTGACTTAATTAAAATTCCTGATCCACCTTCCTCTTTGGTCCTTTGATTCATATAAGGTGTAGCCATAAATTTTAAAAAGGCTTCTCGAAGTAAAATGTGTCTCTGAGACCAACATTATATCAATATTTTTTTCCGTGAGCGAATGTTGGCCAATGCCGTTTGCGTTCCAGAAACATATTTTTAACGTGTTCATGGTTTGTTAGGTAAAGCTTGAAGCAATGTATTCTGCATTCGCAGCATTTCTTGCATCATGCTAGTCATATTTGTTGTAAAATTATTTTTAGTTTGCACCAGATTATCAATAGCAGCTTCAAGGCGATTGAAATTAAAGTTCGAGTTTGTATTTGTTGAATTATTTGATTGTGAAACATTTTGTTTAGGAATAGAATTTGTCTTAGCAGCATCGGCATACGATACACGGGAAGTAACTGGTTGGCTCACTTGCGCAATAGTGGCGGATTAAGCGTTTGCTGATTGGGCTTGGGGTAATTTAGGTTTTTGCTTCATAGTCTGTTTGACGAAAGAGTACACAGGATAACCTCTGTAGTTTGCGGTGTGATTACCTCCACAATTACTGCATTTTGGCTTATTGCAACTAGCAGTGCCACGTAATTCGCCTCACTTAACACAAACAGTAGGTAAATTGCAGTAAGTTTTAGTATGGCCATATTCTTGACAATTATGGTACTGTACGGGTCCCGAACGCTTGTGTTTCTTTAACTGTTATTTTTCGATATAAGATATATTTTAAATTATATATTGGATTTGTCTAATTTTTTTAAATCTTATACCATTTGGCTCAAGTTCAACGCGAAATAGAGGTTGTGGGATATTTTCCCTATTTATTATGCTCGACACATTTTACCTTAAATCCCTGGAGGACGAGAGCATCTTTTATTTCTTAGATAGCAACATAGGAATATATGCCCTTCAATACAATCTGCAGACCTTTAGCACTCTTGAGCTAATATGTGTAGAAATTGGTTTTACTTTTTTCAAATTCGGAACCATTTTGCGCAAATCTTTTTCTTCATAAATTTGAATTTTCGTTTCATCAATGTTACATACAAATATACATATATATGTACGTGGTTGTAAATTCTCACAATCTTTCAACCGAAATTTCCCAGCATATAGTTGTAGAATTTAAAAAGAAAATAGTGATTTCATTCCTTTTTTGTCATATTGGAAAACTAAATGTAACTTCAAGGACTTGGTTTTCAAAGTTTGCATGAGAACATGTTCTAAGTAGAGACATAAATAATATATCACACTTTCAAGGTTAAAAACATTCCTTATCTTAAGTGTGAGTGAGTTTCGAAAATATATCGGAGACGTAGAAAATAATTTCAATATGCTGGCAAACACCTTGTAGGCAAATTCGGCGAAGAAAATGGTTTTTGGTTGGCATCATTTTTCAATCACCTACAACTCCGGTCTAGCATCCAAAAGGCAAATGCCTAAAAACACAAGCAACCCCTAAACTGTGTAAATTTAAGAAGTGTTCTCGTCTTTTTCCACATGACTTCTCTATGACTCACCCTTTCCTAAAGAAGGTAAGACCTAGTAACAGTATTAGGCATGTATTGTCTGAGTGTTACTTCTTAAAAACAACACATCTTGATACTCAATTGAAAATAGAGAAAAAGTAGTTCCTGATTAATTACTTAAAATTTTTTCACTGGTTATATGAGGATTCATTCTACATATGTAATTAACTCAGCAATCCCATTGTTTGAGTCATGATGCGAGTTAAGAACAATAGTAAATGACGATCATGCATTAACATGATAACGATACCACAGCAAATAAAGTATACATTAATATAACAGAATTTTTTTTTCTTTTGGTCGTAATAGTAATAAAAACACTTTCACTAAACTAGTACCTACCTAAAGTAATAAAAAATAAACTATCCCTTATTCTTATCTATAACAAAGACACTTTCCCTAAGATTTAATAAAAGACAAATATTCCTATCTTAGAATTTTAAGCATACATATGTAATTGTAGATTGTAAAATAGATAAAAAAATAAAGACATGATCAATTTTTTTAAAGTACAAAAATATCAAAACAAAACTCATCATGTCCAAATGTTGGTATCTATCTTATCTACATACATTTAATTTAAGAAATCTATTGTTATTTTTAGTATTTAAGAAACATATTCGAAAATTGTAAGTTAGTTAAAATTTAGCATAAGAACTAAGAATAACTCACCGGAGTTAAAAAAATAAATAAAGTAAAATGACGCATAGACGTCTAGAAAATATATTTTTTTAATTCAACCAAAAGTGAAAACTTTAATTCGCGTGGACCTTATCATAAGCACTTCAGTTGAAGTTTACATAGCATATGTCCGTTAGAAGGTTCCATTCATCAAAATCGGACCGGTAGTTCCGAAGATTACCTCTTACAAACATATAAACATTCAAACTTAGAAACTTGTTAGTTTTATAATATTAGTATAGATTGTTCAGATCACACGTATTTGTATTTATTGTAAATAAGCAAAAAGTATTAATAAATAATACATACAGTTACTCACAGAAATATTTTGCATATGTAAATCTCAACAAATTACATATTAAATAAGAGTTAAAATTAAAAAAAAAATTTCTTTATGAAATTTTTAAAAAATAATGAAAGAATCGGTTATTTATCAGGTCACAAAAGTATTTTGCTTTTTGAATTTTTTACACAGATTTGTCATTATTGAAGCAGCGTATGATGTTTTAATGTTTTGTGTGATATTCATTGTTAGATAAGACCACTTGCAGACGTCCTAGCATAGATTCCACTAAATTTCGGAACATTTTAGGTACTTTTTTTATACCTTTCTTCTTCCAATACTCGTCCTAAGCATACTTTTGATAAAATGCTATTTTCCCGGACTTTATTTTCCAAACAAGCCCAAAGATTTTCAATAGGACTCATGTCGAGACTTTGTGGTTTTATTGGCAATTGTTTGGTGTTATAAAATAGCCATAATTTAATGTCCGGGGATATATGTTTTGGATCGTTGTCATGTTGGAAGTAATACCCATTGATATATTGATCCATTTGTTCAGCACTGGAATGTATATTTTCTCTAAAAATGGACAACTATAGATGTTTATCCATTGTGTTTTATATAAACACCAACTTTCCTACTCCTAGTGGCGACGTACAGCTCCACACCATGAGAGAACCACCACCATGTTTTAGTGTTGGCCTTATATTCTTATTAGTTAGTGATTAATTTGGTTTGCGCCGCATCATAAGCCGTCTATCTGACCCAAAAATTATAAATTTACTTAGTGTTTTTATAGAAATTGTTAAAATTTAAGTTTAAAATTTTTAAACGCACTAATAATCCCAAATTATTATTTTACTTATTAAGTAAAATATTTTTTATTAAAAATACATTGAAATTGATTATTGAGGGGTTTACCTGGATCCTATGCGCATTTCACTGTTGCTAATGCAGATCATCAGGGAACCTTTACCCAAATTTCTTAGAACAACTAGAATTATTATGTTAAAAACTTTAATTTAAACAAATGAGAAGCTTAACAACAAATAACAAAGTTGAAACAAGAACTCAATAATCAACATTTTTTTTATATTTTTTTATTTTCTTACTTTACCATTGCTACATTGGCTGACTTTTTTTTTCAGCTTCAAATTGTAGTTCTAAGAGTACGTAAAAGAAAATATATGTAAATAACAACAACAGCTATTAAAGAATAGAGTGTTGCCACACAAGTATTTTTTTGACCGGGTGCAGTCAAGTTAATAATTAGTGTTTTTATGGGAATTGTTAAAATTTAAGTTTAAAATTTTTAAACGCACTAATAATCCCAAATTATTATTTTACTTATTAAGTAAAATATTTTTTATTAAAAATACATTGAAATTGATTATTGAGGGGTTAAGCTGGATCCTATGCGCATTTCACTGTTGCTAATGCAGATCATCAGGGAAACTTTACCCAAATTTCTTAGAACAACTAGAGTTATTATGTTATAAACTTTCATTTAAACAAATGAGAAGCCTAACAAAAAATAACAAAGTTTAAACACGAACTCAATTATCAACATTTTTTTTTATTTTCTTACTTTACCATTGCTACATTGGCTGACTCTTTCTTCAGCTTCAAATTGTAGTTGTAAGAGTACGTAAAAGAAAATAAATGTAAATAACAACAACAGCTATTAAAGAATGGAGTGTTGCCTAGAGTATTTTTTTTTTGACCGGGTGCAATCAAGTTAATAATGTGTACATTTTCTTCAGCTATTTTTTTAAGCATCTGGTGGCTGACTCTTTTTTTAGCTTCAAATTGTAGTTGTAAGAGCACGTAAAAGAAAATAAATGTAAATAACAACAACAGCTATTAAAGAATGGAGTGTTGCCTAGAGTATTTTTTTTTTGACCGGGTGCAATCAAGTTAATAATGTGTACATTTTCTTCAGTTTTTTTTTAAGCATCTGGTGGCAAGAAGGTGCTGCATGTGTTCCATATGTAACCGTATTAAGTCGGTAGTAGTTAATTGGTGATGACGGATTTTCTCGCCAGACAATGATTTGATACTGATAGTCGGCTGGGCTGATTAATATCTGTTTATACATTTGCTCTACGTTTGTTGTAAAGACGAATTTTGGCAATCGAAAACGAATGAGGATCGAAAACAATTCGCTTTGGACAAGTGGTCCAGTAAACAGTAAATGATTCCAAGAATATCCAGTTGCTGATGCGTCAAAAACTACTAGAAGTTTTGTTGTGGTGCTTTCAGGTTTCAATACGCAGTGATGAGGAATAAAATACCTACGATGTGGTACCTCGTCAATATTTATCTTTTGCATATGTCCCAGCTCTTCATATTCTCTCATGAATTGTATGTACTGATCTGATTCTCTTGTAGTCGTATTTCTAAGCTAACGAATCTGTTGTAAGCCATCGCATGCGAATCACTCAATACCGACGTATTCTCGCGAAATGGAAGACTAACAATAAAACGATTATATTTGTTAGTTTTGGTATTGTGAACAAAATGAGCTTCGCATTGTTCTTCTGATGGAGACAGAATTTTCTCAGGGGATTCTATTTCGTCCAATTTCCATAGTTTTTCAATGCGTTGTTCTAGTGTTGACTCATTGCCAAATATGGCACATGTAGGTGGCGATGCTAAATTTGAGTTAATGGTTTGGTGAATTGAGCCACCTATGATCCAGCCCAGTAATGTGTTTTGCAGAGTAGGAATGCCATCAGCTAATTTTATTATCCCTGGGAGCATAAGCTTAAAGTAGAATTCTGCTCCGAGAAGAATATCTATTTTTTCTTGTTTGAAAAATCTAGAATCTGCTAGGTGGATATTGTCTGGAATGTTCCAGGTTGAAACATTAATGTAATGATATGGTTGATAGTTGGAAGAACGACAGCTTCCAAATTTGTCAAAAAGTCACCTTTCATTGATGACAATTCGACATTCATGCGAAGAGATACTCGTTTCTGAGTCCTTCCAACTCCATCGATGCATAGAGAAGTCTCAGTTGGAGCCAATGATAACTTTCTGACGAGACGTGCAGATACAATGTTTACTTGTGAGCCTGAATACAGAATAGCTCGAAACTCAGTGGATATACAATTTAGAGTTTTCACAATTACCTTCGCTGTAGCTAACATGACATATTTGTGTTGTGTTGTTGCTGTTGTTGCAGATGCTAATGAAGCTGCTGCAGTGTTGCCCTTTGCATCTGAATCTGGTTGAGGCACCTTTGATATGTTCTGCTTATGTTGTGGATTTTGTTGCAAATGCAATAAAGTGTTATGTTTTTTATTGCATCTTCCACAACCACTGGAAGTACATGTTTTTGATACATGATCAGTCTTCAGGCAATTAATGCAGAGTCTTTGTTTCTGTACCCACTTCAACCTGTCCGATTCTGTCATGTATAAGAATTGCTTGCACCGATAAATATGATGGTTTCCAATATTGCAGAGCTTACAGTTTTCGTAACTGACCATCAATGTTACTGATGAGACGGTTTTTGTATTTTGATGAGTAGATGATTTCTCTTTATAACCAATGGAATCCATTGACTGAAATTGAATTTCAAGAAAAGAGAAGAGGTCGTCCATTGATGGTTTAGCTAGTGACTGTATGAATTGGATATAGAGAGATCGATCCAATTTTTTAGTCAATAGCTGGATCAGCATAGCATCCCAGGATGTCGTGTTGACGTGTAGGTTGTTTAGCGCCATCATACATTCTTTAGTGGTGTCATGAAGAGCCTTTATTGATGCACTAGACAACGTTCCTGTTGGTTGGTTCAGAATCTTATCTTCCAAAGTTGCCACTATAACTCTTGTGTTATTGAATCTCTCTTGTAACAGTGTCCAGGCCGGTTAGTGATAAGTGACTTCTGCGTGCTGCTTCTCCCGACACGTTTGATTTAAGGTACCACATCTTTTGCACCTGAGGTAGTGGTTGTTTATCGACGATTTCGGTAAATAGTTCATAGAATTGACATCATTTTAAATAATCCTCATTAAACTGTGGAATTGTCACTTTCGGAAGAGGTAGCGAGCCATATATTGCTGAATTGCTTTGTAACTGTGGTGCTTCCTTCTAAAACTGCTTGGCTTGGTCTCCCATTACGGCCAATTCCACTAACAATTGTTGGGTTAAATCTTCCAATTGTAATATTCATCCTGATCAAATCCCACTGTTGAGGGATCCTCTACCTTCTGCCATATTTCGTCAGATAATTTTTGTACTTGAGACCACAAGTTTTTTATACCTTCACTTTTTATTTGATAAAATTGTGATGGTTGGTCATTCTTTACTGATGATAATCCGTTAATCAAGCTTGTCAAAGCCGTCATGCGGGCCCTTTGCATCCTCACCAACCCCAAGTTGCAATTTAACACATATTGATCACTTGTACCAGGCTCTATTTGCTTTTCTCTTGTTGTTGGCACAGGCTTCTTGTTGTCTTTTATCTGGTGTAGCTTAGATATTTGTGTCTCAATTAATTCAATTGTTGTGCTGTATGTGAGTCCAACTGTTTTGTGCAGATTTTTAATCATATACATATATATGTATCATTATCCGCCAATGTTGGATCTCTTCTTATAGTATTTTCTGTTTTCTCAAAGACTTTCCACAATTCTCTTAATTCTTCGTATTTAGTTTCGTAAGACTCGAGCATTCTTCAATCTTGAGGAGCCTTTTTGATATTCAAGACTGTTGAGACATTAGACTCTCCAAGCTTGATATGTTGAATTTTCTTGCGCTGAGTGAAATTGAAGAAAATTTATCGCCGAACTTGTTGATAGTGTATGATAAGCAAACTGTCTTGATGGATCACTGCTTTGACTTGAAGCAAATGATGATAATCAAGATGTCCTCGATGATTAGTAAGATGTCCTCGATGATTAATAAAATGCCCTTTAATGATTACCAAGATGTTCTTGATGATTACCAAGGTGTCCTTGATAGTAATCTACTTCAAGGCTGGTTGCGTATTTTTCAAAATTTAGGGGTCACCAAAAAATGTTAATTCCTAACTGGCTATAGTAGAATTCAACCCAAACACATAAATCTGGATTGATACTATTTTACTTTGCCACTGTTCTTCAAGCACTTTAACCAGAAGAACGCTAAGTTCAATAAGAACACGAGAAATATGATTTACTACTGAAATAATAATTTGGTTTTATTCACATCTTATATACTAAATTAAATCTAATAATAATAATAAATTAGTCATAACTAATACACTAAATACATGAGTAAGCAATTAACACAATACTGTAACAGTTACCTCTTAAGTATGTCAACAAATAGCTGAGCAAAGAATAGTGATAGTTGCAATTTAATGTCCCAATTACCGATTTGTATTTAGTTAAATAATAATTAAATACATGTGTTTTGAAAGTTAACAAAGCAAAGAACAAAAACATAATTAATATTAAAACTGTAATATTTGCAATTTAATGGTCAGAGTTCTAGTTACCTTTACATATTTCGTTAAATGAATAATTAAATGCATGCTTAAATGAACTATTAAAACTTTTGTTTTTGCAAGTTAATAAATAAAGAAAAATATTAAAATAGATCAATAATTAGCCCTTTCTGGGTGTTAACAGTAGGATTTCTACAAATCTCTCGGCCCTTGTTTTGTAGCACCTGGGGACTATAATGCTAAACATACATTCTGGGGTTCGCGTCTGATCACTTCCAGAGGTCGAGCGTTGTTTAACAAAACTTCCAAATTGGGATTGGACGTGATTTCGAGTGGGGACCCCACTTACTGGCTTACTGACATACATACAATTTCGGATGTTATAGATTTTGGCGTCATGAAAACCATTTCTAGGGAATTAATTCACGTTGAAGATTCCCTAAATATCTCGTTCGATCACTCTCCCACGATTGTTGCAATCTGTAGCCCACTAAAAGGGAATGGCAACAGCATAGATCACCTCAACATACAACTAGATTTAAAGAGTGCACTAAACGACACTATTTGCTTGCATTTGAAAAAAAAACCGTATCTCTTAAAAATTATCTAGAAGGTCTTGATGTCACACCAGCATCTAATTACTCTTTGTGGCGCGCTGCTAGAAAGCTGTAAGCCCCCGTTGCGTTGGGCTAGAAGAGATACTGAATAAGGTAACATATTTGCTGAACATTTAAAATACGTATTTACCCCAAACACATGTACTGGTGTTTTTGATTTACCGAGTGTACTTGCTCTACTCCCGCGACACATAAGGTTTAAGATGCGTGATGTACAAAAACTAATTGCTGAACTTATCCGAAGAAAGCTCCAGGTGCTCCAAGATGCTGATGAACTTGCCTCATATTGCAATAAGAGTCCTGCTATTTATTTTTAATGCCATTTAACGAATGCAGTATTTTCCACATAACTGGAAAATTGCCGAGATCAAACTGATTCCGAAGCTGGGCAAAGATCTTTCCGAGGCTGAGTCATATAGGCTTATACGTTTACTATCAACAGTCTCAAAGCTTTTCGAAAAGCTGCTCATGACTACATTGTCCACAATTTTAATGGGTGCATCCCGGACCATCAATTTGGCACCATCGCACTATTGAGCAAACACATAGATTGGAAGGAGACTTCATGAGTGTGCCCGAATCTATATTTTCGGTGTACCACAGAGTAGTATTCTGGGGCCAGTCTTTAATATATACTTGTGATATACCTGTGAGCAATAATATCCAAACATCTGCATTTGCCGATGATACAGCCTGTATGAGTATGCACGAAAGCACCTTGCGATCTCCAGGAACATATTACTCAGCTGGAAACATGGTTGAACTTATGGAGAATTAAAGTAAATGATCAAAAGTGTGTTCATATAACGTTTACCCTAAGAAAAGATACCTGTTCCCCCATTCGAATCAACAATCAAAATATTCCTCAACATTCTCAAGTGAAATACCTTGACATACATGGAAACATCATATTGACTCTAAGTTAACTCAAATACATTGGTTGATTGGCAGAAATTCAAAACTCAGTATAGACTGCAAACTTTTCATATACACAATTAGCTTTTGAAGCCAATATGGTGCTACGGAATTCAGCTATGGGGCATTGCCTAAGCTTCAAATATAGAGAGAATCCAACGACGGGAAAATAAAATTTTATTTGGTGTGAAAAAAATAATCTGATATTTAATCTAAGTAAATGTTTTCAAGTTACCTTTTCAAGAACTAGAGTCCCATTATCTTCTTCGTACCACTTGAGTATTAAAAATATATGTAAAATATCTGAGTTTAGTGATATGGGTATTTTGTTTGATTCTAAATTGACTTTCATTCCTCATTTAGATAAATTGATTCCTAAAGCTTACTCTATACTTGCGTTTATAAAAAGAAATAGTAAAGATTTCACTGATCCATATACTATTCTTCATATGTTAGATCTAAATTGGAATATGGAGCACTTATATGGAGCCCGCATTGTGCAATTCATATTGCCCGTATTGAAAAGATACAGAGACGTTTTATTCGCTATGCATTGCCTCACCTTAATTTTATAAGCCCTCATCCATCGTATACAGCACGGTGTCTACATCTGGGTATGATATCTTTGGAAAAAAGGCGTAAAGTACAGTCAATGCTATTTATCTATGATTTGATTAATGGAAACATTGACTGCCCTGAACTTTTAGAAAAAATTCAGTATTATGTACCTGCAAGATTATCAATTCGTTACAGGAAATTATTTTATGTCGCGTTGCATCAAAGAAATTACGTATTAAATGGGCCCATGATTAGATCCTTAAATTTTTGTAATTCATTACCAAATAACATTAGTTTGGAATTTACTGCATCAAAAACAATGATTAAAAATTTTATACTACAAAATTTTAATTAATTTTTAATTCAGTATTTTTACTTATGTTTTAGATATAATAATTTTAAGTATTATACTAATTAAATTACTTATCAGTAGTCTGTTTAGGTCAACACCTTTTAGACTTATATAAATAAATAAATAAATCTCATTTAAATAAATAAATAATAACATCGACTCCATGGTGCATCAAAAATTCAAATATACATCGTGATTTAAATATGCCACTAGTGACTGAAGAGATTGCAAAATATGCAAATATTTAACAAAACTCGAGTCACATCGTAATTCGCTTGCTTGGAATATCTTGAACTTTATTGGACACATCCGCTTAAAAAAGAGGGACACAAGGGCTCTAATGCTCAGCAACCCAAATGATACTTCTTAAAAATAATTATTGTGCTGAATACGAAATTTATGTATTATTAATTACTATCACTAAGTTTATGTCCTCTGATACGATAATTATATTTAGATTTAAGATTTTAATACTTATTGTTAGTTCATATTTGAAGATACAATAAATAATTATAGTTATGTATGTATAATAAAAAAAATATATATTTCCTATAATCGACTCTGTTGATTTACACTTTTTACAATAGAAATAATACATAAATTTTTGATACGATACGAGTACTTGCATTTGAGTTTTATATTAGTCTTTACTACTAAATAACTAAAAAAAAAATAAAACCGTTGAATATTAATAAATAATTGATCAGATGATTGTTTGTTTGTTTTAGCCTGACTAGTAATAACGTTCTTCTTCGTGGAAATATTTTATAAAATATTTTAAATACATACATGAAATATAGTTTGAAACTTTTGTTAACAAAGGGTTAAATTTAATTTTTGAAATGCCAATCTAATAAAAAATCAAAATATTAATATCTTCTAATTTCTTACAATAAAACGCCATGCATATGAATGATTTCTATTGGACACTAAAAAATATGTATCCTCTTTTATATTTTTCGGAAAATTTAAGTTTTTTGTTGAATTTTTACAATAAATTACTACACTCAAAATATTTCATAGGTAAAATAAACGAAAAATGTGGTTAATTTTACGAAAATATTCGTTGTTTTTACGGTACGAAATGCTTCGTAAATAGTGGAAATAATATTTGTTTACTTTACGAAATACTTTTTGTCTGCAACTAACAAAGTTTTGTATATTTACAATTTTTTTTCGTAAATTTACGAAAAACAATGTTAATATTACAAAATAAATTCGTGAATAATAAAAATCTATTTTGTGTTATATACGAACTTGTGAGTAAAATTAAAATCTTTGGAATATAAAAATCTGCAACAAAATATATTTTACATTTAAAAAAATAACTTTGTAGAATAATCTGTAATTCCTGGAATTGAAGGTTGCAATAATTATGAAAAGAAAAATATAATTTGAGGGAATTGTTACAGCCTGTGTATTCCTCATACATCACATACATACATACATATTTTGCAATGAAAAAAAGAATCAAACTGGAACACAACTGGGACGTACAACGAATTTTTCGTTGCGAACTCTCGTCATGGAAAATAAAACACATTTGTCCATATGAAAATAAAACACCACCGTCGAACGAAATCCGTCGTGCAAGAAAAAATCTGCGATAGATTTATTTCCATTTCTTACGCCGATGAACGACGAAAAAACCATTCTATCTCTATCTTTGCACAAACAATAACTAATTATCAATTATAAGAAATGTTACTTATTCTTCGTTGGTGTGCCGTGGACGAGATTTATCGTTCTTCCCAGTTGTGGTCCTAGCATAAGCCAAAAACAAATTTTTTATCACAATAATTTTTTATTTTAATTAAAGTTTGTTGAATAATTTTTTATAGAATATATCAAGGCAGATTCATTTCCAGGTAGTATCAGGATTACAAAAACAATGAAAAAATACAACAATGAAAAAAACAACATGGGTTGTAGTTCATCAAAAACTTCAAAAATAGAATTTGTTTAACATAACAATAATAAAAATTATTCACATAACTTTGAAAATATTTCTCCGCGGCAGCTACCACTAACAACATTTGCAACGTTTAGCACTTCTTACAATTTTTTAATAGTTTTTTCATATTTATAAATTTGTTTTCACAGAATTTTTTTTAATAAAATATTTTTCATATTGAACTTTTTTAACATTTTCTTTTAATTTCTCTTTCGTAAAAAATTTTTGAAGTTTCCGATGAACTTTAATTTGAAAAAAAAATAGCTCAGCTGAATTTCCGCTACTACCTTGTGAATGTGCCTTGGAATATATGTACACAATGACAACAAAATAAATGCGGAAAATATTAAAAAATAAAACAAAACAGTTTTTATTTTTATATTTCAAAGTTTTTTTTTCGTAAAATTCACGAAACTTGTGTAAATTTAAGAATAATTTTGAAAAACAAAATTTTTTTGTTCTACGAAATTTCAAATTTAACAAAAATATTTTCTTTTATACTAAATTCAATAAAATAAACGAAAAACATGGTACTATATACGAAAATAATTGTACGAAATAATTTTTGTAACTTAACGAAATTCGTAAAATTACAAAATCTGTTTTCCTGCACAAGCCACAAATATTTTCGTAAAATGTACAAAATTTTCGTTTATTGCACAAAAATTAAATTACGAAATAGTATTTCGTATATTTAAGCATGGAATCTTTTGAGTGTATTGTCATGTGCTGTTGTGAACATGATAATTATTATTATCAATTGATACAAAAAGAGCTTTTATTTGAAACCCAGAATATCTTCTTGTTTATTATTGTCACAAAAGTTTTTACTACAGTCAAATCCCGATAATTCGTAATCGCAAGGGACCGGTCATTTCTTACGAATTATAGGGGTTATCGATTTAGCGGGAGTTCGATTTAACGGGGTTAAAATAAAATAAATACGAATTAACGGGGTTTTTCAATTTATTTAATAAATTTGTTGTTTTTGTAACACCGACAGAGTTTTATGCGTGCGCTTTGACATTTTTCTTTATTATTCATGTAAAAAACTGATCTTAAAAAAATAAACACACACACAAGCAAAAAACAAAAACCAAAAAAGCAAAAACCAACCCAAAAAAATAGCATTAAACAAAAAATCATTCCAAGGCCTATTTATCAGGTCAATGCAACTCTACAAAAACACAGCAATACAACCCTGAAGGAAATGTCGATGGTGAAAATGTACTGAGTCGCTTTTGACTTTGTCACCAGTACTACTCTCTAATTAATCCCCATACAATACTTTGTGCTATAGACATTTAGCATGTGCTTGTCATTGAAATTCTACTAGTAACACTAAAACAATTGACTAGGTAGTGAATACATAGTTCTTATGGGAACATGGAGACATACCAACCAGACATTTAGTGGTACATTTCTATACCTTACGTACATACAATTATATGAATATTGACAAGTTGTTGCAAAAGCCACCAGAAATAGACCACATTTGTTGTCTCTCTTTCTTTTATACTGACGAATAGAAAAGAAATTGTAGACAATGTACCTACTACTAGAAATTTAGTGTTGACATAGAGACATTTGGCCCCAGTCTGACTGCAGGGAAAAAACAACTTTATGATTAAGTTGTCAGAAACACACACAAACATGAATTAAAGTATATGGTGCAAACAACTTTTGATAGCTTAAACACGAAAACACAGAATATCATCACACTCAAAATATTCCATGCTTAAAAATACGAAATATTTTTTCGTTATTTAATTTTTGTACAATAAACGAAAATTTTGTACATTTTATGAAAATATTTGTAGCTTGTGCAGGAAAACAGATTTTGTAATTTTACGAATTTCGTTAAGTTACAAAAATTGTTTCGTACAATTATTTTCGTATATAGTACCATGTTTTTCGTTTATTTTATAGAACTTAGGAGAAAATAAAACAGTTTTATAAAATTGGAAATTTTCGTAAAATAAACAAATTTTGTTTTGTTATCATTTTGTTTACAGTACAAAATTATTCTTAAATCTACACAAGTTTCGTGAATTTTACGAAAAAATCATTTTGAAATATAAGAATAAAAACTGTTCTGTTTGTTTTATTTTTTTTTAATATTTTCCCCATTTGTTTGCTGTCTTGCATATTTACAAATATTTTATAAAAAAATATTAAATATGTAAATTTCAAGTAAATTAAAAATTATTGTAATAAAAAATTACTTTTTGGCCTATGATAGGAACACAACTGGGAAGAACGATAAATCTGGTCCACGGCACACCGACAACGAATAAGTAACAGATCTTATAATTTATAATTGGATAATTGGTTACTGTTTGTGCAAAAAAAGAGAAAATATATCTAAATAAATCTATCGCAGAGTTCGTCACGCACGCGAATTTCATTTGACGGGTGTGTTAATTTTCATATGAACAAATGTGTTTTATCTTCATGACGATAGTTCGCAACGAAAAATTCGTTGTTCGTTCCAGTTGTGTTCTCAGTTTGATTCGCGAGTTTCAGTGCAAAATATGTATGTATGTATGTGTATGTGATGCATGAGGAATGCAGAGTCTGTAACAACCCCCCTTAAATTATGTTTTTCTTTTTATAATTTTTACAACCTTCAATTCTAAGAATTACAGATTATATTACAAAATTATTTTTCATATGTAAGAAAATATTTTTTTTGCAGATTTTAATTTGTTTACAGATTTTAGGTTTATACAAAATTTCGTATATTACACCAAATTGCTTTTCATGATTCACGAATTTCTTTTGTAATATAAACATTGTTTTTCGTAAATTTACGAAAAATAATTTGTAAAAATACAAAATTTTGTTATTTACAGACAAAAAGTATTTCGTAAAATAAACAAATATTATTTGTACTATGTACGCAGCATTTCGTACCGTAAAAACAACGAATATTTTCGTAAAATGAACCACATTTTTCGTTTATTTTACCTATGAAATATTTTGAGTGCATGCATTGACCTGATAAATAGGCCTTAAATCATTATTTCTATGTTTATGTTGTTTTTGTTACGAATTATAAGTGGAATAGCAAAAAATTACGATTTATAAGAGGTAAAGGAGATTTTATTTGAAATAAAATTACGAATTATCGAGGGGACCAAAATGTATGGAAATTTTACGAATTAACGAGATTTGTTCAAGGGACCGACTGTTTATTACGAATTATCGGGAATTACGATTTATCGGGGTAAGAATTATCGGGATTTGACTGTATTAACAAAATTTTGATATAACTTTTTCGAGAATAGCACTGTAAATCGTATTTAATATGAGTGTCAAAACAATTTGATCTATTAAGTTTCAAATAATCTTTAGAATACAGAATTCCTTTTTAAGTTTCATTTTCTAAGGGATATCGAAATTTAGTTTTATTTAAATTGTCGGCACTAAAAATGCTTTCGACATTTGCGGACAAATGTGCCAGTACCATAATTTGTTTCACAAATTCTGTTAAAAATGGAAAAGGTTTTGTTGAATCTCGCTTTATTTCAGAAATTCTTCGTCAAAAATTACATAAACTAGTTCCACTACTTTTAAATATGTGTTAAAATTAAAGAAATTGTAATTATCGCTAACCAGAATCCAGCGCTTGCTTATGTTTTTCATCTAAAAAGTTCGGAAATTCCTTAAGAATATCTAAAATAGTGTTATGTTTTTGTTCATTATGCTATTTGTATTTATTAAACTTTAAGTTAGTTTAATAAATTAAACCATTTCCGTATTTATTAATTTAAAACTAGCTTTTAATCTTAAATCTGTGACATAAATCCCCAAACATATTTGATCACATTCCAAAAAGTTATTTTTGTCTGTGAAACCTATCAAATTAATTTCACTATTTTTTATAATATCTATCTAATAATATATATTTATAAAGTTGCACAATATTTTTTTAAAAGTTTTTCCGTCTGCCAATATAACTTGCCTTTCAATTCCCTTCAATTTGCATTGCACTCATACTTTTTTTACTAACACAAACTTTTTAAATTGAAAACTAGATTGCTTTCAAATTCACCTATCCATTTATATGGCAATTTAATTTTCAATTTGAACAGCTGGTCACAACACACATTGATTGAAGCTACAAATTTGAGTTGTTTCTTCGTCGGTGGCATTTAAAAAATGAAATTGACAATCTATTTGTGTCACAGCTATCAATTCAAGGAATTTTGACACACATAGATTATTCGACTTTTTGCAGAAACTACTTTTCGAATATTTAAAACTATGAAAAACCCGGTTTCGGTTTTTACTATTCAGGAAAAACCGGTCAACCGGTTTTTTTAAGTAAGAAAATTATTATACAAGTGTTTGGATTTTAAATTGCCTTATTAAAAAGAAAGAGTTAGCAGTTCATTAGTAAACACTATAAAACTATACAAAAATGAAAGGAAAAAGATAAAATTAACTTCATATATTTATTTATAGTATATACATATACATATACATATATGTATGAATTAGTGTTTTGCGGGAATTCCCGGGACGGGAAATCCGATACCGATACAAATACCGCTAAAATTAGATCCCGGCATCGTTACCGATACCGAAATCCAGTTCGGTTACAAAATACGGGTATCCAGAATACTGATTACGTCTATACCGGTACGTACCGCTATACCGATTCCCGCCGAAAATTAAGGCCCCTATTATGATTTACAACTAAATTGATAGTTGAGTTGTAGTTGCCAAATTTTTATTATGTATTACCACTTTTTTCACCATGAGACAACTGCTTTTTATCAGTTGTATTTTGATTTTTATTTCGACCATTCAAAAAATATCAAGGCCAAAACTATATATTTAAAATGTTTTGTAATGGATACTATGGTTTCAAAAACAAAGCATAAATAAGAACCTATGTTTTTCAAGCATTGTTTCGAAGACAACTAAAATTAGTTGTAATTCAGAATAAAAAAAACAGTTAACAATTGTTTTAAAGTTTAGATGTTTTAGTTTCAATCCAATTTAGTTGAGCTGTAACCCGTAATCTGGGCAAAAAAAATGGCAAATTTGTTTTCCAATTAACTCTCTTTCTTTTGTGTTGGTCTTGTTTACACACTTGATAGAGAAAAAGCTTCTAAACTTTTATATTTGTAGTTAAAGATTCCTCTCTTGAGGTGAAGAAAAGTACTTTCTGTAAAATTTTTAATGTTCATTGTGCAAGAAGATTGTTTGGTTGGTTTTTAAGTTGGCTACAAGAATATTGTTCATTCTTTGAATTGAAATATGTATTCAAACGTTCGTTTCGCCTGAATTTGGCGAATACGAATATCTAAATACGGACGAACATTCGGACATCACAAAGTACATACATGTATAATTTATCCGTACAGACAAAACTTTTATTTTTTAATAAATAATTTTTTAATAAAAGTATAAAAACATATATAGAAACAAATGAGTCCATATGCTTTTATACATACATACATATGTTAATGTAAAAATACTCCCTTTTTGAAGTAATTTAATAAAAAAAGATTTTTTGCTATGTTCACTGCCTCAAATAATAAATCTAAATACTAACGAAAACCAATTCAGTGTCGAGGTAAGGATAAATTAATGTTAAAAAAATTTTTTGTTAGCGCACAATTATTTTTTTTAGTGAGCCAAAATTAAAGTAAATAATGCACTAGTGGGAAAATAAAAGGCGTGTGTGTAAGCATGAATTATTAAATTTTTGTTTTATGGGTAAAAAAAGCAGGGATCGCAAATAACGACTATTTTCCAAATTTAAACTAAAAAAATCACAATAATAGAGAAGTGCTACGTGCACAAGGAATATACCACAATACTCCATGTTACATGGACTACCTATAAATGCAATGATTTTTATTTTTTTGATTTTTATTTATTCCTCACAAAATAACAATTATTTCTTGATTTTTATTTATTCCTCAGAAAATAACAGTTATTTCTTGATTTTTATTTATCCTTCACAAAATAAGAGTTATATTGTGACTTTTATTTATTCCTCACAAAATAACAGTTACTTTATGATTTTTATTTTTTTGTTCAAAAAAATATTAATTTTTAAAATGAATAAATAATAAAAAAGTAAATTTAATTTAACATACAAGAGTTTTTTTGAAGACTCTGGCGATAATTTCAATTTTAAATCGGTTAATATTAATTTTAACGCAAAAATTACGCTTTCTACATTTTAAAAATTAAGCATAAAAATAAAAATCAAACAGTAACTGTTATTTTGTGAGGAATAAATAAAAGTCACAAAATAAGTCTTATTTTGTGAGGGATAAATAAAAATCAAGAAATAACTGTTATTTTCCGAGGAATAAATAAAAGTCACAAAATAAGAGTTATTTAAGAGTTATTCTGTGAGGGATAAATAAAAATCAAGAAATAATGATTAAAAAGTGATTTTTAAAATAAAAATTATAACCGTTACGGTCCCTGAAAAAAAGTGAAAATAAACAGTTTCTTTTATAAATAGTAACGTTAAAACCAACTTTTATTAAAATTAGAAAACCATTTACCCATTACAACAGATTTTCACTGTTTATTAGAACTAAGTTTTTTGTTACTACATATAACCATTACTTTATTTTGACTCAATACTAAAGCTTTTTGTGATTTGTTTCACAGTTAAATTGTGGAAAATAAAGCAAAAATTACACTATCTGACAAGAATTCATGATGCCGAACTAACATCTGTGTTACTATTTTTCTGGTAGGCATTGTCAAATATAATAACAATCGATCTTTGAAACTTTCCAAACACCACCAAATCATGAGTTACGGGTGAACATCGGTTTTTCGTACCCGTTCGCACTTATAAACCTTAAATAATTTAAATATATACCGATTTTAAATTTATAAATGGATACGTGAGAATTTTTTTACCAACTTTATTTTTTCAGATTTTTTTTAAATGTTCTCCAATGGATTCGGTCTTACACTGTATTTTTGTACAGGAACCATACTATTTATAACCTTTTTAATAAAACATAATTGATAACGAGTAAAAAGGAGTATTTTGCTATAAAAAATTCTATACAAACTGACTGTGTTATTAAATATTTTATTAGAAGACCTTTTAATGCATGTACAAAGTGTGTTATTTGTTTAAACTGAATTCGGTGCTAATTCTTTGACAGAAAAATTACAGAAGAGAGGGAAACATCTTTCTTTTGTACGGAAGTCGAAATTCGTTTTTGTGAAAGTTAAATCAATCCGCTTATATACAATTGCAGTTGCAGTTTTTAATTCAATTTGCTTGAACATTTTTTTTATGTTCTTGAATAACACGAAAAAAAGTCTTTCCCATAATTGTTAAATGCATTTTATGATAGCTTGCCATCAACATACATACATATTTATGTACGTAAATTACATGCATATTATGTACGTGAATTACATACATACCTATAATAAAAGCTCTCTCCACGCTCTGAGTGTTCGACTCATTGTCATTATACGTATCTGTTCTGTTTTAGCCTATATAAGTCAATCAGAACTTCCAATGTCATTAGGCTCACCTTCAAGAATACTTTAATGCTAAATTGATTTTGTGCAAAACGTTATTAACGAATTAAACTCTTCCACATTATTTAAGTAAACGATGCAGTATTCAGAAGTGTTTAAGTAACGAAAGACACTTGGGTTATAAGTGAAGTAAAATCAAACAAAAAAATAAAAAAGGTTATTTAAAGCATGTGTTTTTTTTTGTTCCAAGCAAAACATATAAACCAACAACCTAAATTAATTACACAATTAAATAAATAATATAATAAATTGTTCAGCAAAACGGAATTTATTTCTGGGTTAAACTCCTACAAAAAAAAATTATATACATCTCAGGTTCTATCAAGGTTAGTAAGAAGAAAACGAAGCTTTAGCTTGCCTTACTAAATCCAAACAATATTTTGATTTATTCAGGCGGCTCCACTGTTCGCTCTAGGTAGGTATTTTAAGGCCAGGTCTTCCACAACGTGCTCTTTAAAAACGCACAATAACCTGAAATTTCATATGCAAGGCCACATCAACGCGTTCACGCCACACTTATATGACAAGACTTAAAGTGATTTCAGCAAATTGTCTAACAGAAAACTTTACCATATCAACCCTGTACTTCGTGGAGCAAAAAAAAAAAAAGAAGGGAAGTAATCAGTATCGTGTCGATGATATTACTACATAAAAACGTCATCATACTATTATTTTTCAAGGCAACGCTCAATATTACATACGTACAATTATACTTATTAAATACCTTCGATAAACGTAGAACCCTGTCTAACACATACATATATATTTCTAATCTTAAATTATTAACATATATTCAAAATAATTTAACGTCGTCTAATAATATACTATTCTACTCTTAAATCTAGCTTAAACATAAGAGAATCTAAAATAACCTTGCATTGATTATCTTAAACACCATCATTATCTACTTATACTAATTATGCCCGTAATTTCTACACACAGGTAATTTACCTAATGTTTTTACGTACGAGTTTGCCTTATAAAATGCAACTTACACGATAGATATCTAGGCACCAATAGATATCTACTTGTAGAAATTACGGAGCTTAAACCTATAAATACTTATATTTTCCAAAACATTTATTTCCCCAATTCAATAAAACGACTAAATATATTTTACTATGATCTATTAATAATGCGCTACAAATTTGCTAAAATGAATTAAAGCCATTTGTAATTAAACTTTCAAGTCTATATTTTTTTTTACTAATAATTTGCTCTGAGTGTATCATTATATCTTTAATAGCGTAGACAGTAGTGCTGGGATACTATCGATAGACTATCGATACTATCGATAGTTTTAAAATATCGAAAATATCGATAGAAAAAAATATCGACATCGATATTATTTCAAATGCAGTTTTGAAAACGTAAAAAATTTTCAACTGACATCAGCAAAATTTTTCAAAAACTGTCACCTGAAAAAGCGTTCGCAAATACATACATACATATTAAAATATATATAAGACTATATACTTTCAATAAAGTGATAAAAAACTAACTTTAACCCGATCAAAAATTGTTATATTTTACTTTCTCAAGTACAAACATTCAGTCGATAGTAATATCGATAGTACGATAGTGAAATCTGAACTATCGATAGATATCGATAGTATCCCAGCACTAGTAGACAGACGACAGCGTTAATTTGCATTAAAAGCTCACTAATGCGAATTAAAAATTTACCCTGACAGACGACAGTACTTGCATTAAGTAAACCGTCGGTTGGTTATTGGTTTGCGGCACAGTATATTCAAAATACATTATGATTGCAGCAAACCAATAACCAACCGATGATTTGTTTTATCCAAAACAAACCCCATTAACTGAATGTACTCGTAGCCAAGTCGCACACCTTTTCAAGCAGTCCGTATCTAATTCACTCATCAACCAGTATTTGATTGATTATTGACGGTGTTGCCATATTGAAATAGGTAAATTCAGTATTAATTCACTTTCATTTAGTGCATTTACTTCAAATCATGCGCATTGGCATGGGGATAATTCACAAGTTAATTTGAATTAAGGCAGTTAATGCAAATTAACGCTGCCGTCTGTCTATGCTAGAATATTATTTTCCACTTGTTCTTTAGCATTTGTCATGTATCTAATTAACTAAACAAAACGCTAATTTTAATAATGATTATGATTTCCAAAAAGTTGCAAAAGGAGACAACAACAACAACGACATCACATATCATAAATCTTTTTTTGTATTGAATTTTTTTATTATGCATAATTCTTTTATCTCTGTCGGTCCGATTCCATATCGTTTCTATCATTTATATGCACTTATAGTCAATTATCATTAATAAACTATTCAGTTTATTGTAAACATTACTACTCGTAGGTTAATGAGTGAATATTCCTATAGAATTATGCCCTAATTCAGTAAGAAGATTTAGGACGTTTTTGTTTGAAAATGCTTCTGAGTTCTTGTCTTTGAAGTCTCTAAATTATTTTCTTCAAAAATGGTTGTTGTATTTGACAATGAAAAATAAAAATATTATTGCCATGTTTTTAAAACATAAAAATTCAATTCAAGTATTATACAATAGTTTGAAAAATATATGAAAAAATATGTGTTGGATATAATGTTTGGAACAAAATCATAAAGCAAATACACGAACCTTCTAGCATATACAATAAATAATAATCGTTTTAAAGAATCAAAACTGCTTCTTTTTTTCGTCCATAGACAAGACGATACATTCGTCGAACAGAATTAGGGCATTAGTATTATTATTTTTGTAATATATGAATACACTTTAATAATACTTTTAAGTAAATAGCTGAAAAATGAAACGCTAAGTTTTTTTTTGAGGGAATGATATATCAGGCAGGTATGTCAGCATAAATATAAAAGTGTAGTCGTTGTGGGACTGATTATAAATATAGGTACGAGGTCTGTCATAGGAGTCAGTATATACAGGAGAGGATAAAATGTACCGAATGTGGCACAAAATCTGGCCATATGTGCATTGTCGAATTGTTAGGATTCTGGTTTAATTTTAAACACTCTTTTGCATTTTTTTTTTGCTCTAATGGTATGTAGAGTATTTTATGTTACGTTCCAAATTCTCGGGTTGAGAACCACGATCAATCTCATGCTTACAGCTGGCTGGAAAACACCGATTCATACCCTTAAACTTTGTGTGGTACTATTCCGTACAATAATTTCCCAATGTTTTTTTTTAACTCTACCGGCACGTAACAATATGGCTCCCAATATGGGGCTGTAGTTTATTTTAAGTTTAATCTCGGAATCATTAACGTATTTGTAGACAAACGCAATCTGTTGGTTATAAAGTAACTTTAAGTCATTTAATTAACATCCAAAGTTAACCAGAAATACTGAAGTCATTTAACAACTAAGCTCTTGTAATATAAGCAAATTCTTGTGCACATAGGTACATGGTTCAAAAGTAGAAATTAAGCGTGTAATTTCTGCATTCTTTTATCCATATTATTATCGTTATGTTTACAAGAAACACTAGTCGGAGTAATAAAAGTTCCTCATCCTTGCGGAATAACATTTTAATTGATCCTAGTAGCGCGAGACCCCCAGTAGTACACTCTCCTACTGCTAAAATAGCTAAGCCAGCAAAAAAGAACCACAGGTCAACTAGTAATAATATTTTAGTTGATTTGAACAGATCTAACCCTGGTGTTGAAACATCTACGTCAGTTCAAAATACTAGTATTTAAAATAGTAAAGATACTTTAGTTGATTTGAACAAATCAGATCCTGCTGCTCAAACATATAAGTCAGTTCAACAAACTGATAATTCGAATAGTTCTTCGCAACCCATTTTTCAAGATAATTTAATCATGGAAAATCAAGACAGGGCACCTCGACCACAAGATTTTGTACCTCCTAGTGACAGGGATTCAGTTTCCAGATTGATCCCAAACTTAGACTCACAATCTGAACTACCTGCAGAGCAATTTGCTTATGGTGCTGCGGCATCTAATGCTAATCAAACCTTTTCATTTGACTCCCTCATAATGGTCGTTACAGACACCATGAGAAAAACTAGAGAAGAGTTTCGCAGAGAATTAAGTTTAGTTAAAAACATCAAATCGGTAATGCTGGGCAACCTAATCCATGTAGACAGACCGACTTATTGTCAAACCCATTAAATTTAAATGCCTCTAGCTCATACGCGCGGCAGCCAACAAGCAGCCTGAAGGGATGGATAATGGTAAAATCGAAAAATGGAAAATTTCATTTGATGGCACGGGGTCAGTGTCTAAATTCCTTTTTAAGGTGGATACACTTTCAACTCGCGCCAGATGCTCGGACGAGCACTTACTGTCTAACTTCCATGTTCTTCTGGAGGGTAAAGCAGAACGTTGGTATTGGTTATTTACTAAACAAAATAGAAATGTAACTTATCGTTTACTTCGATATGCCTTAACAAAAGAATTTGGTCACAATGAATCTGATCACGAAGTGTTATTAAAAATTTCCGTAAGACAACAGTTATACAAGGAGTGTTATGATGATTATCATACGGCAATGGTTTCTACGAATTCCAGGCTTACAGAACCCTTACCAGACCTTACTCTTATAGATATTATTAAGCGAAACTTGAATTCAAGTCTGCGATTTTTATTGTTTAACACACAATCTGGGAATTTAGATGAGTTCAGGGATGTAGCAAGAAAAGCCGAACTGGTGTTGCGCGATATAAAATTTCAAGCCCCAAGCATAGGTCAATCTCGAAGTGTAAATGAGGTGGAAGCTGCATTTGAAGATGTTGATGATTCTGGAGTCGGAGACCCTCAAGTAGAAGCAATAAATATTTTTAGGAAATCCGCCAAGCAAGATTATTCAAATATAAAATGCTGGAATTGCTTGGCGTATGGACATTCATACATGTATATATTGCTCCCAAACAATCGAAAAGCCATTTTATTTTAAGTGTGGAAATCAAGGAGTTTTAACCCCTATATGTCAAAATAAACATATTTCGCAGGGAAACCAGAGAATGGGCGATTTGGCAACCGGTGACAATCGTTCATCTTTGAAAGCCCCGAGTTTAAACTAATGTCTAATACTTGCAATAATCTCAATTTAGTCAAAACTAATATTTCAAGTAATTCAACTCAAACGAATGTTACTTTGATCTTTCATAGCAAACCTGCCGAGACCAACACACCTAAAATAAAGTTAAGTGGAAGAATAATAAAATGTAGGCTACGGTATAAAAAACGTAAATTTTTCAAGAAAATTTTAGAATCGACCGTTCCTTATGTTAACGATGACCGCCCTTTTGCCAAAGTTAAGGTTTTTAATGAAACTTTAGTTGGCTTATTAGATTCAGGTGCGAATGTGTCGGTCTTGGGCCATGACAGCTTAGCATTCCTCGCAAGAAATAATATTTCATATAGAACTCTTAGCTCTTCAGTTTCAATTGCTAGTGGCGATAAACAAAACGTAATTGGGTTTTGCCGTTTGCCGATACAATATAAGAACGTAATCAAAAACATCGATTTCTATATAGTGCCCACTTTAAATCAGACTGCCTATTTCGCTCTTTAGCTCCGTGTCCTTTGAGCTTTGTAATGGTCCCCAAACCATGAGTAGGCTCATGGACAAGGTTATTCCATCACGCTTTAGGGAAAATGTCTTCATATATTTAGACGACTTATTGATATGTAGTCCGGACTTTGAGTCCCATGTGAAACTTTTGTCGGAAGTTGCTGGGTGCCTCAAGATGGCTAAGCTTACCATTAACGTTACCAAAAGCAAATTCTGTCAAAGGGAAATAAAGTATCTTGGCTACATTGTTGGTAATGGCTGCCTCAAAGTTGATCCGGAGAAAGTGGAGTCAATAAAAGAATTTCCTCTCCCTAAGTCTCCTCGACAAATTCGTAGATTTATTGGAATGGCAAATTGGTATAGGTCGTTCATAAACAACTTCTCTGATTTAGCAGAACCGTTAACCGACAGCCCGAAAAAGTCTTCAAAATCCTTTTCAGTGTGCGATGCTGCAAAAGAGTCTTTTGAGAAACTGAAAACTGCTCTTTCGTCAGTCCCAGTACTAGCGCAGCCTGATTTTAGCAAAGAGTTCGTGATTCAATGCTATGCGTCTAAGATAGGGGTAGGTGGTGTTTTGTTTCAGTGTGATGTCAAAGGTAAGGACCACCCAATTGCTTACGTTTCAAAGAAAGTAAATAATTCACATTCTTTCAGGATTGTGTCCGTTGTTTCTTCGATCAGCATCAACTGCGGTAGTCCATTGGAGTCATATTTTCAGCTCTGCATAACAAAACATGTAACCGCCAAGCGTTACCTTCTTTCCTCTAATGGATACTCTGTAAAGGCTTATAGATTGGTCCATTTGGTCAACGCCTCCCATTCCCTGGTTGTAATTTACAAACAATCTAGGTATACTGAAGTCAGTATTTTCTTTTCGAGCCTTACACCATATTTTTACTTTTCCTAGTGGATGAACAAAATCAAAATTTGTTGCCATGGTGACGACGTTATTGTCCTTCCAACGTACTATTGTGATTTCATTATTTTTATCAAAACGAAAATCATATTCTGCTCTATCTTTTTTTCATTTCTTTTACGGGCATTACTGGACATTTTTTGGTTCTGTTATCACGAATTGTACCAGTCGCTCTAAATCCCAAACGTTTCAATTCACATAATAGGTGATAGTTGGTGAAAAAGTTGTCGAAGTATACGATGTGTTCTGCAGGTACTATAGGAATTTTTGCAAGAAGAGATGTAACAACTCGTTCACCAAGAGGATCAGAACTCGAAGGAACGTGCATTCCTTTTCCACAATAAACGTCAAAAACATAGCAGTAACCATCGGAATGTTTTGCAGCCCAGTTCTTGTATCCAAATCTTACCGGTTTACCCATAATAAATTGCTTTGCTGGATGTCTACCAAAATATTTAATCATGGACTCATCTATCGATAAATTTTCATGCTACCACCCCACTGACATGAATTTCTCTCAATGAGATTACAAAGAGGCCTTAATTTGAAAATTTTTTCATTGGAACTATTGGCGAGGCTGTTATCGGTTAAGTGCAAGTTTTTCTTAATTTCCAGGAACTTTTTGCGGCTCATTGATTTTGCAACCAAATGAACTCCTAAATCTTCATCCAAACTCCAATAATCGCGCTCTGAAGGTAGTGCAACATATCCGCTTAACATTAAAATCCCTAAAAATCGTTTCAGATAATCTTGATCTAGGGCGAAGGTGTGCCGGTTGTTTTGGCTAGCGTATAAACCCCTATCGACTATCAAATCAATTATGTCAACATCGAAAATTTTCTCAAACAAAATTCGGGGAGTATGATTCTTAAAAAGGTTTGTGAACCTTATAACCCTATTTGGAACTGCATCACTTGCATTAAGCATTGGACTATAAGATGGTAAAATCTTTCTCCACTTAGGATCTCCGAAGTCGCCCTGATCTATATTGCCTCTTAGCTTTTCTTTGAAAAAACTAGAAAGTGGTTAATCATCACTGTCGCTCCAATCTAAATTGGAATCATTTTCGTTTCTATACAGAAGCTCAATCTTTCCCGGCACATTCATTTCCTTCGTCTTCATCACTTATGACAGCTGTACCAGGTGGCACGATAAGAATATCATATTCAGCATCAGTGTCATCGCTTTCCATTATTTGTTCAACAGCCTCCTGAAGTCGTAAAAAATCTTTTTGTCCTCAAAGGTATTGCAATGGGCCATATTGCATATATTAAAAAATCTGTAAAAATATATTTTTTTATAGTTGCAACGCCCATTGTCCCCAACTGGAGACAGCTTAGCAAAATCATACCTTATAATAAATTTTTTTTTTTTTTTTTTTTTGTTTTTCATATACAAAATTATTTATTGTATCTTCAAAAATGAACTAACAATAAGTAATCAAATCTTAAATCTAAATATAATTATTAGGCCCGACCAATATCGGACATAAGCTTAGTGATAGTTATAAATAATACATAAGTAGTGATAATCAAAAAGAAGTATTTTTAAGCAGTCCCATCTGGAGTGTTGGGTATAAGAGCACTTGTGTCCCTTTTTTTTAAGCGGATGTGTCCAGTAAAGCTCAAAATATTACGGGCAAGCGGATTAGGATGTGACTCGAGTTTAGTTAAATATTTGCCTGCGTATTTTGCAATTTCTTCCCTCACTAGTGGCATATTTAAATCACGATGAATATTTGAATTTTTAACGTACCATGGAGCAGATGTTATCAAACGTAAAATTTTGTTTTGCCTTCGTTGGATTCTCTCGACATTTGAAGCTGAAGCAGTGCCCCACAGCTGAATTCCATAGCACCATATTGGCTTCAAAAGCGACTTGTATATCAAAAGTTTGCAGTCTAGGCTGAGTGTTGAATTTCTGCCAATTAACCAATATATTTGAGTCAATTTAAGTTTCATTTGGGTTAACTTAGAGTCAATATGATATTTCCATGTAAGCCTTCGATCAAGGTGTATGCCAAGGTATTTGACTTGAGAATGTTGAGGAATATTTTGATTGTTGATTCGAATGGGGGAACAGGTATCTTTTCTTAGGGTAAACGTTATATGAACACACTTTTGTTCATTGACTTTAATTCTCCATAAGTTCAACCATATTTCAAGCTGGGTAATGTGTGCTTGGAGATTGCGGGATGCCTCATCAGGATTTTTGTGAATACTCAAACAGGCTGTATCATCGGCAAATGTAGAAGTGTGGATGTTATTGCTCACAGGCATATCACAAGTATATATTAGATACAAGACTGGCCCCAGAATACTACCCTGTGGCACACCAGAAGATATAGATTCGGGTAAACTCATGAAGTCTCCTTCCACAACGGTAAATGTCCTATCAACAATATAACTTTCCAAAAGCTTTTGTTTATTTATTGGTAGGTATGTCTTCAATTTTAAAACTGGGCCTTTGTGCCATACTTTGTCAAATGCCTGAGAAACATCAATAAAAAGGGCAGAACAATGCTTCTTTTCTTCAAAAGTCCTCCTTATAATTTGAACCAATCTATGCGTTTGCTCAATAGTGCTATGCTGACTTCTAAAGCCAAATTGATGGTCGGGGATGCACCCAGTATCAGCTAAAATTGTGGACAATTTAGTCATGAGCAGCTTTTCGAAAAGCTTTGAAATTGTTGAAAGTAAGCTTACAGGCCTATATGACTCAGCCTTGGTAAGATCTTTGCCTGGCTTTGGAATCATTTTAATCTTGGCAAGTTTCCAGTTATGTGGAAAATACTGCATTCGTAAAATGGCATTAAAAATAAATAGCAAAATTCTTATTGCAATATGAGGCAAGTTCATCAGCATCTTGTTACTAATGCCATCAATACCTGGAGCTTTCTTAGGGTCGAGTTCAGCAACTATTTTTTGTAGTTCACGCATCTTAAACCTTAAGGGACGAGGGGGTAGAGAGACTACACTCGGTAAATCGGCAGCACCCGTACATGAATTGGGAGTGAATACAGATTTTAAATGCTCAGAAAATAAGTTATCTTTCTCATTATCGCTTCTTGCCCAGCCTCCAGTCGAAGTACGCAATGGTGATTTGAGATCAACGGGTCTTTTAAGATTTCTAGTAGCGCGCCATAAAGAGTAATTAGATGTTGACGTTACATCAAGACCTTCTAAATACTTTTCCAGTAATGCAGTCTTTTCCGACGATAGCAGCTCTTTGAGTCGTTTAGTACATTCTTTAAGTCTGATTTTATTTAGGGGTGATCGGTGTTGTTGCCATTCTCTTCTAGCTCTCCTTTTTTCACATACAAGACGTTCAATTTCCGTAGAATAAATTCTATTAAAGCCAGTCTGCGGATAGGAAGTAGTAGCATGTTCAGCAGCCTGTTTAATATATTCGTTAAGATTGGCAATATTAAATTCAATATCATCAGGTGATCTTAGCTGAATGTTTTCTACGCAGTGACTACTAATTTTTTTTTTGAATCCTAGCCAGTTGACCCTGTTAATCGTTTTCGCATATGAGTTAGTTAAATCACTCCTTAGTGGGTTGAAAATTGTAACTATTGTGGGAGAGTGATCGGAGGACAGATCTACAGAGCCCTCTACGTGAATTAAGTCCGTATGGATATTTTTCGTGACGCCAAAATCTATAACATCTGGAATTTTTCTTACGTCAGTAGGCCAGTAAGTAGGCTCCCCACTCGAAATGACATCTAAGCCCATTTTTGAAATTGTATTAAACAACGCTCTACCTCTAGGTGTAACAAGACGCGAGCCCCAGTACGTATGTTTTGCATTGTAGTCACCAGCTGCCACGAAACAAGATCCAAGCGATTTGTAGAACTTCTCATACTGATCTTCGGTAACTGAAAATCTGGGAGGTGAGTAAATTGATGATATCACGAAGTTCGCACAAAAATTTTCTACGAAAATATTCGTAGCTTGCATATATTCTTCACTAACGTTCTCAAGTATATAGTGCTTGAGTCTTGACTTAATTAGAATTGCTGATCCACCGCATGCTCTCCCTCTCGGGTCCTTTGAATCATATAGAGTGTAACCATTTATTTTAAAGCAGCTTCTCGAAGTCAAGTGAGTCTCAGAGACCATCATTATATCAATATTTTTTTCCGTGAGGAAGTGCTCAAGTTCATTTTTATGTTGGCGAATGCCGTTTGCGTTCCAGAAACATAGTTTTAACGTGTTCATGGTTTGTTGACTAATGCTTGAAGCAGAGTATTCTGCATTCTCAGCATTTCTTGCATCATGCTAGTCATATTTGTTGTAAAGTTGTTTATAGTTAGCACCAGATTCTCAATAGTAGCTTCAAGACGACTAAAGTTAAAGCTAGAGTTTGCATTCGTTGAATTACTTGGCGGTGGAACATTTTGTGTGGGAATAGAACTAGTCTTAGCAGCATCGGCATACGATACACGTGAATTAACTAGTTGGCTAGTTTGAGGCAGAGTGGCGGAGTAAGCATTTGCTGATTGAACTGGAGCTAATTTAGATTTTTGACCCATAGCCTGTTTAACGAAAGAATATACACGGCATCCTCTGTAATTAGCGGTGTGATTTTCTCCACAATTACTGCATTTTTTTCAGCTTGTACTTTTGGCTTGGTACAGTTAGCAGTACCATGCAATTCACCGCAGATAACACAAACTGTAGCTAATTTGCAGTAGGTTTTTGTGTGGCCATATTCTTGGCAATTATGGCACTGTACGGGACCTGAACGCTTACGTGGCTCTTCAACTGTGATTTTTCGGTGTAAAAGGTATTTTAGACTATAAATTGGGTGCGTCTCATTTTTCTTTAACTGTATATCATTCGGCTCCAGTTCAACACGAAATAGAGGCTGGGGAATCTTCTCTCTATTGATTATATTGGTAACAATTTTTACTTTAAATCCTTGTTCGATAAGTGCACATTTTACTTCTTCAGGCTCAACATATGAATCTATGCCCTTTAATACTATTTGTAGGCCTTTAGCACTCTTAAGTTGATATGTATAAAAATTTGTTTTATTTTTTTCAAACTCACTAACAATTTTTCGGAAATCTTTTTCATCATATATTTGGATTTTAGTTTCATCAATATTACCTCGTTTAATTGGAATGATGTGAAAAGTATTTTCACCAATGGTCGACAGTAGATTTTTTAGAAGCGCGTTTGAATTTTTTTTCTCTCAGATAAATAGGTGGTGGCTTAAAAGACTTTTGCGATGATGCAGCGGGCTTGTCGTTTTTGTCTTGCAATAATGAAAAACGATTTTGACGATTGATAGAAGATGTACTGTTATCCCTAGACATCTTTGGGGCGGATCCAATTTTAGTAGAATTTGGGCTTCGCCCGCGCTTTAAAATGGTTATATATCTGTCCATTCCTACTTGTACCTTTGGTTTTGTACTACTGTTGTCTTCAGTAACAACTTGTTTAATTGTTGACCACGAGCCCGAAGCGGATGATATCGCTGAGTTAAATGTAGAAGTACTAGGCAATAATGTCAACGATTCACTAGTTGGCATTGGACAAAGCGAAGTTGATCGCTGACGAAACTGTGGTTTTGCCGTTAGTAAAAGTCTATTATCAGATTTTTGATTTTTATTAAGAGCTTCAGAACTCACAGCAAGTCTATTATCAGATTTTTTATTTTTATTGTTATCATTATGAGCATCAAAACTCACAGTAAAATAGGCATTTCTGCCGTTAGAACTCACTTCACTATTTTTTTCCTTTGGGGTACTCATAAAGAGTATTCCTCAAGGGTACTTTGTATGTTTTTTTTTGTTTACGGTTTTTTTTTTGTTTTTGTTATTTCAATATGTAAAAATATTATCAAAGCAAAAAAATGCTTATTTATCAAAGTTAATATGTACTACGAATATTTTTTTGTATGCTTTTTTTTTGTTTAGTTTGTATATAAGAAAAATTCCGCTATTACGTCTGTTCACTATGAAGGTACAACGAGAACTGAATATACTTTGATATAAAATACCTTATAATAAAATGTTACACTTTTTCTTTTAGTTAACTATTTTAAAATCATTCACACACTCTTCGGAGAAAAACCAATTTGTAGTTATTTTATTTTAGGCAGCTTAACACAAAAAATTAACAAGGCTAAAATTAACAAAGTAAACCGAATTGGAATGCTCAATTAAAATGACTGAAAATAACCCTTGCACTTTATACAGCACCTTGTAAGTTTTGCTACAAATTTTTTAAACCTTTTTTTTTTTTTTTTATAATACATGATATTTATTTATTGTATCTTCCTATATGAACTAACAATAAGTATTCAAATCTTAAATCTAAAATATAATTATTAGGCCCGACCACTGTCGGACATAAATTTAGAGATAGTTATAAATAATACATATTTAAGTAGTGATAAACAAAAGGAAGAAAAAATAAATAAAAAATAAAAATTATTTTCAGTTAGTCCCATCTGGAGTGTTGAGTATAAGAGCCCTTGTATCCCTCTTTTTTAGGCGGATGTGTCCAGTAAAGTTCAAAATATTACGAGCAAGCGGATTAGGATGTGACTCGAGTTTTGTTAAATATTTGCCAGCGTTTTTTGCAATTTCTTCAGTCACTAGTGGCATATTTAAGTCACGATGTATATTTGAGTTTTTTATATACCATGGAGCCGATGTTATTAATCGCAAAATTTTATTTTGCCTTCGTTGGATTCTCTCGACATTGGAAGCTGAAGCAGTGCCCCATAGTTGAATTCCGTAGCACCATATCGGTTTCAAAAGTGACTTGTATATCAAAAGTTTGCAATCTAGACTGAGGGTTGAATTTCTACCAATCAGCCAATGTACCTGAGTTAATTTTATTTTCATTTGGGTTAACTTAGAGTCAATGTGGTGTTTCCAAGTAAGCCGTCGATCAAGGTGTATACCAAGATATTTCACATGAGTATGTTGAGGGACAACTTGATTGTTAATCCGGTAAACACGTATCTCTTCGTAATGTATATGTTACTTGAACACACTTTTGTTCGTTTACCTTAATTCTCCATAAGTTTAACCATAGTTCCAGCTGGGTAATGTGTTCTTGAAGATATCGGGATGCCTCGTAAGGATTTTCATGCATACTAAGGCAGGCTGTATCATCAGCAAATGTGGAAGTGTGGATATTGCTGCTCAGAGGCATATCACAAGTATAAATCAAATACAAAACTGGCCCCAGTATACTCCCCTGTGGCACACCGGATGAGATAGTTTCAGGCATGCTCATAAAGTCTCCTTCCACAACAGTGAACTTCCGGGCAGTAATGTAACTTTTCAAAAGACTTACAACGTTTACTGGAAGGTATGTTTTTAATTTTAAAATTAGGCCTTCATGCCACACTTTATCAAATGCCTGAGAAACGTCGATAAACAGCGCAGAACAATACTTCTTTTCTTCAAATGTTCTTCTTATAAATTGGACCAATCTATGAGTTTGTTCAATGGTGCTATGCTGACTTCTAAAACCAAATTGATGGTCCGGTATGCACCCACTATTAACTAGAATTGGGGACAATTTTGTCATGAGCAGTTTTTCGAAAAGCTTTGACATTGTTGATAGGAGACTTATTGGCCTGTATGACTCAGCCTTGGTAAGGTCTTTGCCCGGCTTTGGAATCATTTTAACTTTGGCAAGCTTCCAGCTATTTGGATAATACTGCAGTCGTAAAATGGCGTTAAAAATAAATAACAGTATTCTAATTGCAATACGAGGCAACTTTTATTAGCATCTGGTTACTAATTCCATCAAAACCCGGAGCTTTCTTTGGGTTGAGTTCAGAAATTAGTTTTTGCACATCACGCGTCTTAAACTTTATTTGTTGAGGGGGTAGAGCGACTACATTTGGCAAATCAATTACACCAGTACATGTGTTTGGGGTAAATACGTATTTTAAATGGGCAGCAAATATGTTACCTTTTTCAGTATCGCTTCTTGCCCAACCTCCGGTAGATGTGCGCAGAGGTGGTTTAAACTCAACGGGTGTTTTAAGCTTTCTAGCAGCACGCCATAAAGAGTAATCAGATGCTGGTGTGACATCAAGATTTTCCAGATAGTTTTTAAGAGATACACTTTTTTCATGTGCAAGCAGCTCTTGGAGTCGTTTAGTGCACTCTTTAAATCTAATTTTATTCTGGGGTGATCTGTGCTGTTGCCATTCCCTTCTAGCTCTTCTTTTTTCACATACGAGACGTTCAATATCTGTAGAATATAGTCTATTAAACCCAGTCTGCGGATAGGAGGTAGTGGCATGTTTAGCAGCCTGCTTAATATTTTCGTTAAGATTGGCAATGTTAGATTCAACATCATCAGGTGTTCTTAGTGTAATGTTTTCCGTGCAATGACTACTAAGATATTTTTTGAATCGCAGCCAATTTACATGATTTATCAAATTGGCATATGGGTGAGGTAAATCACTTCTTAATGGGCTACAAATTGTAACGATCGTGGGAGAGTAATCGGACGAGAGATCTAGAGAAGCTTCAATTTGAATTAAATCCCTAGAGATATTTTTCATAACGCCAAAGTCTATTACATCCGGAATTTTATGTATGTCAGTAGGCCAATAAGTGGGCTCCCCACTTGAAATGACATCCAAGCCCATTTTGGAAATTGTATTGAAGAACGCTCGACCTCTGGGTATAATAAGACGCGAACCCCAGAACGTGTGTTTAGCATTATAGTCGCCGGCTGCTACGAAACAAGGACCCAGAGATTTGTAAAAATCCTCGTATTGATGCTCAGTAATTGCGAATCTAGGAGGAGAGTAAATTGATGATATGACAAAATTATTGGAAAAATTTTCAATACAAATATTCGTTGCTTGTAAATGTTCTTCACAAATGTTATCAATAATATAATGCTTGAGTCTTGACTTTATTAAAATTGCTGATCCACCGCATGCTCTTCCTCTCGGGTCCTTTGAATCATATAAGGTGTAGCCATAAATTTTAAAAAGGCTTCTCGAAGTCAAATGAATCTCAGAGACCAACATTATATCAATATTTTTTTCCGTGAGGAAGTGCTCAAGTTCATTTTTATGTTGGCGAATGCCGTTTGCGTTCCAGAAACATATTGTTAACGTGTTCATGGCTTATTAAGTATTGCTTGAAGCAGAGTATTCTGCATTCGCAACATTTCTTGCATCATGCTAGTCATATTTGTTGTAAAATTGTTTATAGTTTGCACAAGATTTTCAATAGTGGCTTCAAGGCGATTATAATTAAAGTTTGAGTGTGTATTTGTAGAATTATTTTGCGGTGAAACATTTTGTGTCGGAATAGAACTAGCCTTAGCAGCATCTGCATACGATACACGGGAAGTAACTGGTTGGCTCATTTGCTGAAAAGTGGCAGAGTAAACGTTTGCTGATTGAGCTGGAGCTAATTTAGGTTTTTGCACCATAGTCTTCTTTACCAAAGAGTACACACGACAACCTCTGTAGTTAGCGGTGTGATTACCTCCACAATTACTGCATTTTTTATCACTTTGATCTTTTGGTTTGTTGCAGCTAGCGGTGCCGTGTAATTCGCCGCACACAACACAAACAGAGGGTAAATTGCAGTATGTTTTTGTATGGCCATATTCTTGGCAATTATGGCACTGTACAGGACCTGAACGTTTATGTGGCTCTTCAACTGTGATTTTTCGGTACAAGAGGTATTTTAAATTATAAATTGGATGCGTCTCATTTTTTTTCAATTTTATATCATTAGGCTCAAGTTCAACACGAAATAGGGGTTGGGGAATCTTTTCTCTATTTATTATATTGGACACATTTTTTACCTTGAACCCCTGGAGGACGAGTGCATCTTTTATTTCTTCGGGGACAACATAAGAATCTATGCCCTTCAATACGATCTGCATGCCTTTAGCGCTCTTAAGCTGGTATGTGTAGAAGCTTGTTTTACTTTTTTCAAATTCAGCAACCATTTTGCGGAAATCGTTTTCGTCATAAATTTGGATTTTAGTTTCATCGATATTGCCATGTTTTATTGGAACAATGTGAAATTTATTCTCACCAATTACCGAAATTAATTTCTTAATAAGAGCGTTTGATTTTTTTTGTCTCAAATATATTGGTGGCGGCTTGGAGGTTTTTTTCGCGGATATTTCTTTAAATTAAGATCATCAGAACTCACAGTAAGTCTATCATCAAATTTGTTATTTTTATTGTTATCATTAAGATCATCAGAGCTCACAGTAAGATAGGCATTTCTGCCGTTATCACTCACTTCGCAATTATTTGTTTTCGAGGTACTCATATAGAGTATTCCTCAAGGGCACTTTGTAAGTGTATTCCTCAAGGGCACTTTAAGTTATTTTGTTTACGGTTGTTTTTTTTTTTTTTTTGTTTTAGTTATTACTGTCTATGTAAAAAAAAAAAAATATTAGCAAAGCAAAAATAGCTTGTTTATCAAAGTTAATGTACAACAAATATTATGTACTACAAATATTTTTTTTTGTATGGTTTTTTTTTTTGGTTTAGTATGTAAAAAGAAATTCCGCTAATACTTCTGTTCACTATGAAGGTACAACGAGAACTGATTAAACCTTTTAGAAGAGATATTTGTTTTTACATTGAGAGACATAACGGTTCCTTTTAGAGTTGCCATCAGTTGAACAAGTGTCCTTATATGGGGACAGTGAGCGGTAATGGGTTAAAACTGACAAGTACCATATAAGAGAATAAAGATTCAGTCAGTACCTGATCTTTGCGTATCAGAAAATTTGGTTTTTAAACCGGTAAAATTTCGGCGGGGTGTAGTAAATGAAGAAAATAGTATGTGGCGACTCTGGGTAGCAAAAGCTCTTATTGATTCTGTTATTACATCTGCTCATAATTCTAATAATTTTTGTCACGGAGGAATTTAAAAAACGTTGTATAGAATTCACCAAAAGTATTTCTGGACTACAATGGTGAACGATATAAATTCATTTATAAAAAACTGTGATGTATGCAAGTGCGTTAAGTCTGACAACAAGATATCAAGACCCGTTATGGGAAACCAAATTGTAACAAATAGACCATTTGAACGTTTCTATTGTGACTTTCTTGGGCCTTATCCGCTTACCAATGCCAAAAACTCCATAATTTTTATCTGTCTCGACCATCTGACGAAATTTATATTTCTCAAAGCTTTTAAAACTGCAACTTCTGCGAATGTTATACTATTTTTCCAGACGGAAATTTTTCCGACTTTCGGCGTGCCAAGAATTATCCATAGCGAGAACGGAAAACAATTTATTTCGGAAGAAATGGCGGACTTTTTCAAAACGTATGGGATTTCCCATATAACGACCGGGTTTTGCGTCCCTCAGTCAAAGCTTCTGAGTGAGCAAACAGAGAAATTATCACCAAGATAAGAAACCATAAAGAACATATGGATTGGGATAAGTACATTCCCCAAATATTGTCGGTACTGCGAAGCGATTATCATACTTCTACACAGTGTTCCCCATATTTTGCCATATTCGGACAAAATATGATACAACATGCTTCGACTTATCGCATTTTGGACAAACTAGGCTGTAGTTTTGGAGAGGATGTCAGTGTTTTAAATAATGTTGATAGGTTAAACAAAATTCGCTATGACATTCGAAACAACTTAAATAAAACACACGAGAGATCAGCAAAAACATACAATCTGCGAAGTAGACCCATACATTTTTCTACTGGACAAATAGTTTTTAGAAAAACCCATATTTTGAGTGACGCGTCGAAACATTTATGCCGAAAGTTCATGCCGAAATTCATAAAATATCGTATTAAAGCAAAAATTGGCAATAACTTACATGACATAGAAGACTTAAAAGGTAAATACATTGGGAAGTATCATGCTTCTGATTTAAAAATTTAAATTTACCCGGCTTTTCGTGGGTCGTACCACACTAATATATGCATAGTCGAAAAAAATAAAAATAAAAAAAAGCTGAATAAAAAAATTTTATTCCTGTTCATCTATTGACGGTTGTCCATAGTCGAAGCAGCTTTGTTGCAATTTTTAATTCAATTTGCTTGAAATTTTTTTTTATGTTCATCAAATAACACGACAAAAAAGAATAATAATTAGGGAGTCTTTCCCATAATTGTTAAATGCATTTTATGATAGCTTGCCATCAACATACAAACATATGTATGTACGTAAATTTCAAGCATATTATGTACGTAAATTACATACATACCTGTAATAAAAGCTCTCTCCACGCTCTGAGTGTTCGACTCATTGTCATTATACGTATCTGTCCTGTTTTAGCCTATATAATTCAATCAGAACTTCCAATGTCATTAATTGATTTTGTGCAAAACGTTATTAACGAATTAAATAAAGTCTTCCACATTCTTTAAGTAAAAGTTGCAGTATTCAGAAGTGTTTAAGTAACGAAAGACACTTGGGTTATAAGTGAATTAAAATCATAAAATTAAAGCATGTGTTTTTTTTTTGTTCAAAGCAAAACATATAAACCAACAACCTAAATTAATTACACAATTAAATAAATAATATAATAAATTGTTCATCAAAACAGAATTTATTTCTGGGCTCACCTCCTACAAAAAAAATTATATACATCTCAGGTCCTATCAAGGTTAGTAAGAAGAAAACGAAGCTTTAGCTTGCCGTACTAAATCCAAACAATATTTTGATTTATTCAGGCGGCTCCACTGTTCGCTCTAGGTAGGTATTTTAAGGCCAGGTCTTCCACAACGTGCTCTTTAAAAACGCACAATAACCTGAAATTTCATATGCAAGGCCACATCAACGCGTTCACGCCACAGTTATATGACAAGACTTAAAGTGATTTCAGCAAATTGTCTAACAGAAAACTTTACCATATCAACCCCGTACTTCGTGGAGCAAAAAAAAAAAAAAAAAAAAGAAAGGAAGGAATCAGTATCGTGTCGATGATATTACTACATAAAATCATACTATTATTTTTCAAGGCAACGCTCAATATTACATACGTACCATTACACTTATTAAATACCTTCGATAAACGTAGAACCCTGTCCAACACATACATATATATTTCTAATCTTAAATTATTAACATATATTCAAAATAATTTAACGTTTTCTAATATTATGGGTACGTTCGTAAATGCTGCAAATTTATGCATCAATGCGGTAGTTCTGCCAGGTTTTACTGCGCATGCGTGATTATCTGCTGCACATGCTTTCCAACTGCTCAACATCTGTGCTCAGTTGACATTTTTGAACAAACTGCAATAAATTTTAAAATTGGCAAGTAATTTTATTTAAGAAAATAGTGACAATTTACTTTTAAATTATAGTAAGCAAAAAATTTAAAAGAAAATCAAAGCGACAATTTCTTATGAGAACAGCATTGGCCTTAAAAAGAATACAACTAAAATAAACAAAACTACTTTGAAATAATAAAAAAAAACTACCACGATTATGTGTTTCAAAGTTATTTTCGCCTTTATCAATCTCCTTTTTTGGTAAGATTCGAAACATGTAATTTAAACATCAAAATACATAGATATATTCAACTTATTGTTCCACTGCAACTTCTTGCATCTTCGAATAATTTACCGCCGGCATACTTGCCGCAAATCTGTGCGATTAAATACATTAAAAAACGTTGGACTCTAAACAATGCTGCCAAGTAATGCATTTTTGAACGTTAGATGTTCGTGCAGACGTGCACTATAAATGCTTTTACGAATGTACCCTATACTATTCTACTCTTAAATCTAGCTTAAACCTAAGAGAATCTAAAATAACCTTGCATTGATTATCCTAAATACCATCATTATCTACTTAAACTAACTAAACCTATAAATACTTATATTTTCCAAAACATTTATTTCCCCAATTCAATAAAACAACTAAATATATTTTACTATGATTTATTAATAATGCGCTACAAATTTGCTAAAATGAATTAAAGCCATTTGTAATTAAACTTTCAAGTCTATATTTTTTTTACTAATAATTTGCTCTGAGTGTATCATTATATCTTTAATATTATTTTCCACTTGTTCCTTGGCATTTGTAATGTATCTAATTAACTAAACAAAACGCTAATTTTAATAATGATTATGATTTCCAAAAAGTTGCAAAAGGAGACAACAACAACAACGACATCACATATCATAAATCTTTTTTTGTATTGAATTTTTTTATTATGCATAATTCTTTTATCTCTGTCGGTCCGATTCCATATCGTTTCTATCATTTATATGCACTTATAGTCAATTATCATTAATAAACTATTCAGTTTATTGTAAACATTACTACTCGTAGGTTAATGAGTGAATATTCCTATAGAATTAGTATTATTTTTTTTTGTAATATATGAATACACTTTAATAAAATACTTTTAAGTAAATAGCTTAAAAATGAAACGGTAAGTTTTTTTTTGAGGGAATGATAAATCAGGCAGGGTGGCGTTGGCTGAAGTAGTTAGCACGTTGACTACAAAACCGAAGGTCCTGGGTTCAATCCCTGTATCGGACAGTCATTAAATAACAACACCATGCATTTTTCTGATGTGCATTAGTGTCCCTTTGTGTCAGTTGTTGTAGGAAAGTTCAAGTGATGAAGGCATAGTCACTGGTCACTGAACTATACCGACTTCAGCAGATACTAATCCTAATGTAACATCAGAGCGCCATCCTTCGTTGTGTAGCAAAATCATCGGCGAAGTAAAATAATTAATAAAATGGCTACAAGACACAGCTTTAAAAAATTAATACGCCTCATTTAACATCAAAGAGGCGCTGCAACACTGCATTATTAAAAAAAAAAAACGTACGAAAAAGCAGAGTTGTAAAAGAATGAAGCTTTCCTCTATCTCTTCCTTCACCACCTGTCTTCTCTCTCACTATCCCTTTCCTAAAGAAGGTAACACCTAGTAATAGTAGTAGGCATTAATTGCCTGAGTGTCTTCTCTTTAAAAAAAAAAGGTATGTCAGCATAAATATAGAAGTGTAGTCGTTGTGGGACAGATTATATACATATATAGGTACGAGGTCTGTCATAGGAGTCAGCATATACAGGAGACGATAAAATGTACAGAATGTGACACAAAATCTGGCCATATCTTCATTGTCGAATTGTTAGGATTCTGGTTTAATTTTAAACACTCTTTTGCATTTTGTTTTCCTCTAATTGTATGTAGGGTATTTTATGTTACGTTCCAAGTCCTCGGGTTGAGAACCACGATCAATCTCATGCTTACAGCTGGCTGGAAAACACCGATTCATACCCTTAACCTTGGAATTTGTGTAGTATTATTTCGTACAATAATTTCCCAATGTTTTTTTTCGAACTCTACCGGTACGTAACACAATTATATTTTTCCGTTTATTTATTTTTTTTGTAAGTTAAAGTAAAAAATAAAATAAAAAAATGTTTTTTGTACTGTTTGAAGTCGGTTAACATTTTAGCATTAAAAATTAAATACATTTTCGTTAAAGATGCACTCGTCCTCCAGGGGTTCAAGGTAAAAAATGTGTCCAATATAATAAATAGAGAAAAGATTCCCCAACCCCTATTTCGTGTTGAACTAGAACCTAATGATATAAAATTGAAAAAAATGAGACGCATTCAATTTATAATTTAAAATACCTCTTGTACCGAAAAATCACAGTTGAAGAGCCACATAAACGTTCAGGTCCTGTACAGTCCCATAATTGCCAAGAATATGGCCATACAAAAACATACTGCAATTTACCCTCTGTTTGTGTTGTGTGCGGCGAATTACACGGCACCGCTAGCTGCAACAAACCAAAAGATCAAAGTGATAAAAAATGCAGTAATTGTGGAGGTAATCACACCGCTAATTATAGAGGATGTCCTGTATATTCTTTCGTTAAAAAGACTATGGGGCAAAAACCTAAAGTAGCTCCAGCACAAACAGCAAACGCTTACTCCGCCACTCTTGCGCAAGTGAGCCAACCAGTTAATTCACGTGTATCGTATGCCGATGCTGCTAAGGCAAGCTCTATTCCCTCACAAAATGTTCCACGGCCAAATACTTCAACAAATACAAACTCAAACTTTAATTTTAATCGCCTTGAAGCCACTATTGAAAATCCTGTGCAAACTATAAACAATTTTACAACAAATATGACTAGCATGATGCAAGAAATGTTGCGAATGCTGAATACTCTGCTTCAAGCAATACTTAATAAGCCATGAATACGTTAACAATATGTTTCTGGAACGCAAACGGGATTCGCCAACATAAAAATGAACTTGAGCACTTCCTCACGGAGAAAAATATTGATATAATGTTAGTATCTGATACTCATTTGATTTCGAGAAGTCTTTTTAAAATTTATGGCTACACTATATATGATACAAAGGACCCTAGAGGAAGGGCTTGCGGTGGATCAGCAATTCTAATAAAGTCAAAACTCAAGCACTATGTTCTTGATAACATTTGTGAAGAATACCTACAAGCAACAAATATTGGCATTGAAAGTTTTTGTTCAAATTTCGTTATATCATCAATTTACTCCCCTCCCAGATTTTCAATCACTGAGAATCAATATGAGGATTTCTACAAATCTCTTGGACCTTGTTTTGTAGCAGCTGGAGACTACAATGCGAAACATACGTTCTGGGGTTCGCGCCTTGTTACACCCAGAGGTCGAGCATTGTTCAACACTATTTCAAAAATGGGCTTGGATGTCATTTCGAGTGGGGAGCCCACTTATTGGCCTACTGACATACAAAAAATTCCGGATGTTATAGATTTTGGCGTCATAAAAAATATCTCTAGGGATTTAATTCAAGTTCAAGCTTCTCTTGATCTCTCGTCCGATCACTCCCCGACGATCATCACAATTTGTAGCCCATTAAGAAGTAACTTACCTGACCCATATGTGAAGATGATCAATCGTGTAAATTGGCTGGGATTCAAAAAATATCTCAGCAGTCATTGTACGGAAAACATTACGCTTAGAACACCCGATGATATTGAATCGAACATTGCCAATCTCAGCGAGAATATTAAACAGGCTGCTGAACATGCCACTATCTCCCATCCGCAGATTTTTTTTTTTTTTTTTTTTTTTTTAAAAAGAGAAGTAACACTCAGGCAATTAATGCCTACTACTATTACTAGGTGTTACCTTCTTTAGGAAAGGGATAGTGGGAGAGAAGACAGGTGGTGAAGGAAGAGATAGAGGAAAGCTTCATTCTTTTACAACTCTGCTTTTTTTTTGCACGTTTTTTTTTTTTAATAATGCAGTTGCAGCGCCTCTGATGTTAAATGAGGCGTATTAATTTTTTGAAGCTGTGTCTTGTAGCCATTTTATTGATTATTTTACTTCGCCGATGATTTTTGCTACACAACGAAGGAGGGCGCTCTGATGTTACATTAGGATTAGTATCTGCTGAAGTCGGTATAGTTCAGTGACCAGTGACTATGCCTTCATCACTTGAACTTTCCTACAACAACTGACACAAAGGGACACTAATGCACATCAGAAAAATGCGTGGTGTTGTTATTTAATGACTGTCGGATACAGGGATTGAACCCAGGACCTTCGGTTTTGTAGTCAACGTGCTAACTACTTCAGCCATTGAACGTCTCGTACGTGAAAAAAGAAGGGCTAGAAGGGAATGGCAACACCACAGATCACCACAAAATAAAATCAGACTTAAAGAGTGCACTAAACGACTCCAAGAGTTGCTTGAATCTGAAAAAATTGCATCTCTTAAAAATTATCTGGATGGTCTAATTACTCTTTGTGGCGCGCTGCCAGAAAGCTTAAAACACCCGTTGAGTATAAGCCACCTCTACGCACATCTACCGGAGGTTGGGCAAGAAGCGATACTGAAAAAGGTAAAATATTTGCTGAGCACTTAAAATCCGTTTTTACGCCAAATATATGTACTGGTGTTGCTGATTTGCCGAATATAGTCGCTCTACCCCCTCAACACATAAAGTTCAAGACGCGTGATTTACAAAAATTAATTGCCGAACTCAACCCGAAGAAAGCTCCGGGTATTGATGGAATTAGTAATCAGATGCTGATGAACTTGCCTCGTATTGCAATGAGAATCCTGTTATTCATATTTAATGCTATTTTACGACTGGAGTATTATCCACACAACTGGAAACTTGCCAAGGTTAAAATGATTCCAAAGCCGGGCAAAGATATAACCAAGGCTGAGTCATATAGGCCAATAAGTCTACTATCTACAATGTCAAAGCTTTTCGAAAAACTGCTCAAAACAAAATTGTCCCCAATTCTAATTAGTAGTTTATTGACGTTTCCCAGGCATTTGATAAAGTGTGGCATGAAGGCCTTATTTTAAAATTGAAGACTTACTTACCAATAAACATTTTAAATCTTTTGCAAAGTTACATTATTTCCCGTAAGTTCACTGTTGCGGAAGGAGACTTTACAAGTAGGCCTGAAACAATTTCATCTGGTATGCCACAGGGGAGTATACTGGGACCAGTTTTATATTTAATTTATACTTGTGATATGCCTGTGAGCAGTAGTATCCATACTTCCACATTTGCCGACGATACAGCCTGCCTTAGTATGCATGAAAACCCTGATGAGGCATCCCGAAAACTCCAGGAACACATTAGCCAGATGGAGCTTTGGTTAAACTTATGGAGAATCAAGGTAAATGAACAAAAGTGTGTTCAAGTAACATTTACTTTACGAAGAGATACTTGTTCCCCCATTCGGATTAACAATCAAGTTGTTTCTCAACATTCACATGTGAAATATCTTGGTATACACCTTGATCGACGACTTACATGGAAACACCACATTGATTCTAAGTTAACTCAAATGAAACTTAAACTAACTCAGGTACATTGGCTGATTGGTCGAAATTCAACACTTAGCCTAGACTGTAAACTTTTAATATACAAGTCGCTTTTAAAGCCAATATGGTGCTACGGAATTCAACTATGGGGCACTGCTTCAGCTTCAAATGTAGAGAAAATTCAACGCAGGCAAAATAAAATTTTACGCATGATAACATCGGCTCCATGGTACATCAAAAATTCAAATATACATCGTGATTTGAATATGCCACTAGTGACTGAAGAAATTGCAAAATACGCTGGCAAATATTTAACAAAACTCGAGTCACATCCTAATCCGCTTGCCCGTAATATTTTGAACTTTACTGGACACATCCGCCTAAAAAAGAGGGACACAATGGCTCTTATTCGCAGCACTCCAGATGGGACTTCTTGAAAATACTTTTATTTTTTTCCTTTTGATTATCACTACTTACATATGTATTATATATAACTACTACTAAGCTTATGTCCGACATTGGTCGGGCCTAATTATATTTTTTAGATTTAAGATTTGAATACTTATTGTTAGTTCATATATGAAGATACAATAAATAAAAATCATGCATTAAAAAAAAAAAAATTTTTTTCGTTAAAGCCATATGAAAAATATGTAGACAGATTTTCAATTAATTTTACAAAAAAAAAAATTTTTTGTGTATGTGAAACACTGAAAGCTCTTTTGTTGTTATTCACAGAAAAATAAATAAATGTTATAAAAACGTAAGCATGGTCTCGTTCGTTATTTTAATGAACGTACATATAAACTTATTCATTTTCGAAAAACAGGCTGATAAATACACGTAGAGATTTTAATTTATTCACTTTCATATGCATCGTTAAAAGATATTTCCTCCTCAAAAGCGTCAACAGATAACACAGCTCAACACGAAGAAATATATGTAAATCTAATATATATAAATAGAGGGACACCAAAAAAAAAAGAACCGTGTCTCCCAGTTTTACCCCATGTCATGAACTTTTTTCTGGGACCCCAAAGATTTGGGACCTTGGTGTATTTCTGCAAAAATGTGAACATATAAAATAAATAAAAAACTTCATTTTCAAGATCAATATCGCAAGAAATTTAAAAAAAGTCGTTTATTTTTTACCTTTTTCCCCCTGTTTAGGTCCATAGGTAGCAAACCGTTCAAAATTCAAGGAAAGAATCAGCTACAAAAATGTACCTAAGATCTCAATAAACAACTTTTTAGAACATATGAACTTCCTAGGAATGATTCTTAACACCGATTAGGTAGCGCTTAGATAACCGCAAAAGTGAAAAATTTCCAAATGAAATTAAAAATTTTTCGGGAAATTTTTCATTTTTGTGTGATCTTGGAGCAAAACTGGGAGATACGGGTCGTTGTTTTTTGTCCACCACGTAGTGGTGTCCGTATATGGTTATATTTCCATGACTTAAAAAATTGCACACAGTGTAATAATGAAAGAATTTATTTTGTTATCAAACCTCGAACTAGAAATTGAGTGCGACGCACACTTGCGATCTTGGATCTGAAGAAATTAAGAGTCGACTGAAAATACGTAAGTTTGTAAACAACTCTCTAAATCTCCTCGTGTCCTTATTTCTTGCTTCTTAAACTTCATCTGACAGCTATATAGGAAGAATCCAAAACCTTATTATGTATTTTCCATGAAAAAGGATCTTATGGACGCTAACTGGCACAATCTACCAAGGGTATTCGTTTAAATATAAATTTCGTGTGACAATATATCAAAAGCATTTTCATCAATAGGGTCACCACTACCTAAAGTTTTCAAAATAATAGGAAACCGTTCAATTAATTCTTTGTTGGCACCAGTGATTTCTGAACAATTTTCTGCTACTCAAAGTTTTTCGGGTTTCTTGCAGCTTTTTTATTTTTTACTTATTTATTTTTTCGGCTAGCTTAAAACAAATATTATTTATATTTGCCTTAAGATTTCTTTTCACGTCTTCTGGTATATATTGAAGACCATATCTAACCATTATTAATGTCAATAAGATGTCCTTGCGATGTATTTTGGGAGTTTTACCCATTCTTCAAAAATTTTATGTCGTGAAAGAGTGGAGATCATACTGGAAAAGTGAAAGTGGAAAAAATGCACAAGATGTTTTTTATTACCACTTTATGGTCACTTTGAAGATTAACCTTATATAGTTTTACACCGAAACTATTCGGAATTAACTAACAGCTTTAACTCTAGTTGAAAAAGGAAATATTAAATTTCTTGCACTTTCTGAACTTTTTTAATACTTACAATGGAAATAATTAAATGAAAATTTCAACATATTTTCTTGAAATAGCGCTTAATAATAATAAAAAATAAAATCACCGTAGCATTTTTAATCATAAATCAGTCACACAAAAAATACCCTTCTCTTTTTTGACAACAACTGACTTTAAAACTTACTTTTTCCTAATCAGAGCTAAAAACAAAACATGAATTAGAGTTGCCTATTATATTGAGGAGCTCATTAAAAGATCAGAAACAATGTAGCCAGACATTTTTTTTTTAATTTTGTCCAGTTAGATTTTCGACCTACCACAGAGTGCTCAGGTGGGACAGAAAACTGCTTTACATTACACTAGTGGCTACATACTTACAGGACATTGTGACATAGGGACACATGCCAGATGATGAAATCTTCTATATAATGAATTCTGTATAAGTTGACTATCGCCGGTTTCCCATTTTTACAAGACCTTGCAAAGATATCGGAATGAGACATTAGAAGAATATATATGTACAAAAATCTAGTTAGTTTAATTCAGAGCAATAGGGATGATGAAAGAAAATTTGTGTCTGTAAATTCCGGAAAATTGTTGAAATGACAGACTATTTTCACAAGGTAAAGCTTTAGAAACACCTATCTATAAGTGAAGAATCAGTAATTTATTTCAACATTATATTTGTTTCGATTCAATAGACATAACATTTCCTGGTTCCTTTAACATTAACAAACTTTTGAATATTCTGAATGTTAGTGATTTAATCGATAGGTAAAGTTGCATTACAAGAACTACATATATAATTTAGTGAGTTTTTACTACAACATTATTATTTCGCAAAACAGCACTACTATTTTCTGAATACAACTGTGATATATATATGCATATAAAATATATCTAATCTTAGTCAAACCTGGATTCCCATGGAGTTATTACACCGTCATTAGGACCACCAATGAGTACCATTTTGTCCAAGAGCAGAAGGGAATTTTTAAATTTTGATGAATTTGATGACTTAAGTTCGTTGTTAATATAAGGTAGGAAAACACTGAACTTGATATATAAATCTTGCTTATTCGGATCATTCCAATAATTTCCCACAGATGTGTGTTGTCCCACTTTTGAGTAAAATAATTCAAACGCGGTTTTTGCTGTTAGATCAGGAAATATTAGGTGCAAAAAACTTGCTGAAATAAATAAACGTATATATGTATATAGTTATATTATTATATAAACTTTTAACGACGGTAGCGATGAAAATATGCGATTTGATGACAAAATGCATGTAGCCAACTTTCAGGCCATAATGAGGTCAAAGTTTTTAAAAACCGCCAAAATACTATTTCTTTGCATTTAATAAGAAATAATAATAATAATAATAGGAAATACTATAAATAAAACTGCTATAAATTAGAATATCATTTATAAGTTGTAAACTAGTTATTAGTTGTATTAATGTAGCACACAATGCTCCCATTATCAAATATATGTCTATAGTATATGTATTTTCATTTTTTATTTGATTCAAAGGACTCAAGCACTATATTCTCGACAACATTTGTGAAAAACATCTACAAGCAACAAATATTTGCATCGAAAATTTTTGCAAAAATTTCGTATTATCATCAATTTACTCCCCTGCCATAAATCACTGGACCTTGTTTCGTTGTTGTTGTTTCTGGGGTTCGCGTCTTATTAAACCTAGAGGTCGAGCGTTGTTCAACACAATTTCAAAAATGGGGTTGGACGTAATTTTCAGCGGGGAACCCACTTACTGGACTACTGACATACAAAAACTTCCGAATGTTATATATTTTTGGAGTCATGATAAATATCTTTAGGGATTTAGTTATCTAACATTGTCAATCTTAACGAAAATATTAAAGAGGCTGCTTTACATGCCACTACCTCCCATCCGCAGACTGGGTTTAATGGAACTTATTCTACTGATATTGAACGTCTGTCATGTGAAAAAAGAAGAGCTAGAAGAGAATGGCAACAGCACAGATCACTCAAACATAAGATCAGACTTAGACTTGCTGGCATCTGAAAAAATTGCATCTCTTAAAAACTATCTGGAAAGTCCCTATGTCACACCATTATCTAATTACTCTTTCATACGTCAAATAGGTATAAAAGCGAAGCATTTTATAAAAGGGAACAGATCGTCAAAAACATTACTATTGTGAATGATGCCGCCGTAATAAGTGTGACTTTAACTAGGGTTGTTATCGCGTAATTTGTAAAAAGAGTACAGTAGAGGGAAAAAACTCGGACATTTGCTTAAAAGGGTAGGACTCAAAAATAAAACGAGATTGATTTTTTTCAATAATATTACTAACCGTAAAAATGTCAATCTTGCACGATTTTGCATATAATATTGGGTGTTTTAACAGAACACAATCGATATGTTTATCTCAAATTGTACATATGTATATACGTATATACCGTTACCTTAATACAGAAAAGCCAAACACAGTATTATTTTGAAATCGAGATGTTTGCATTTTTCCATACATTTGAGTTAAGGCCTTTCTATATTAACCCTTTGACGAGTGTCGTACATTATAATGTACGTTGATTTTATCAACCCGTAACTGATATGAATTTTTGCCTATATGAAATTAATTTAAAGCTATCGGTTCTTTGTTTTGTTGGTGTTTAAATTCTTAAGAGGTTGTAAAATTTCAAAACAATGTGAGTTCAATTTTTGATTTTTTTTCTTGTACTCGTATAAAAACATATTGCTATCCTATTTTTTATGTATGTATGTTTCACCTTACAATGAATTTGTTCGCTTCTTTTTTCTAATGAATTTTTAAATGTATATATACTAAATTAAATGTATATACACTTAAAAAATGTATATATGTATACTAAAAACAAATTAAAACCAATAAAAATAAATAAAATAAAGTGAAAAAGTCTAAGTATTGAAGCGGACTGTACATTAAAATGTACATCTTCAAAACCCACTTTGTAATAAAAATTTGTCCTTACAATTTTTTACACATGTTTTTTTAAGCCTCTTGAAGCTATAAAAACCATTTATAAAAATTTTCGATGGCCAGAATTAATTCCCGTGTCAAAGGGTTAAGCTAACGATACACATTTCACAATATTTGCATACGTGAACGCACAGAAATAGCACTTCAAATGTCATTTTAAGTTTTGGAAACGTTTTTAAACTTATATTTTTTGTCGTTTATACTAGAGATGTGCACGTGAGCGTTTTTTGACTCACGACACGCACGCTCATGCAGAAAAATATTTTACGCACGCACTTTCACGCACGAATGATATTGCAAATATATATATAAAATATACATAAAATATTCTTAATCACGCACGAAAGGTTTACGACTTATCACGCTCACGAAAAGGTATATAATCTAATTGGTACGTTTTTTGGGTTGAAGTAATTGAAATTAAATAAATAAATCCATAAATCCTAAACGAAATTTAAATAAATGACTAAAAATATTAGTTTGTACAAATGCATTAAATTTTTTAAATATTATTTAATGACGATCATTAAAATTTTGGGTAGTTTTTATTAACTTTAAAGTACGCCAACAGGAGTACGAAGTCTTTTTTAATAAAATTTTTTTAATATTTCATATTGCAGACGTAAATAGAACCCCAAATTAAAATCTATAAATTTCATATATTATATTCGCATTCGTATTCGCGAATATCGTTTCAAATATTCGTATTCGTATTCGCGAAAATCAAAAAATTTACATTCTTTACATCACTAATACATACATATGTATGCACGTGTATATTTAAAATTTACATTGCACAGTGGGGACTTTTACAAAATAAATGGTAATAAATCTGGAACTTCTAAACTACTGATTGGTTTTATATGTAACATACGTAGAGGAGGACCTAGGCTTTATAGCACATGTTATGACAGCCTTCTGGCTTGAGCTGGAGAGAAGTTACAGTGGACCAAAGTTGACAATCTGGGACTCAAAAAAACTTCTGAGGCTTGTAACTTTTTTAAAAATTATCCGATTTTTACCAGATAAAGAATTTTGAGCTAAGCTTCAAATTCTTAAGAAATAATTTTCTTAGATGTGTTTCCTTGTCTCTCATAACTTACAAGATATTTTACTTAAGACAAAAAAAATTTTTTTGTCTTGACTTTTTTAGTATTTCGCCTATATATATAGTTTATTGCTGGAATTGAAATTAAAAGACAAAAATTCTAAATAAAAATAGGAATAAAAAACAATTTGTTTGTTTTTTTAAGTATCTTCATTATTTTAAATGTTGTAAAAAGCTTTGTTTAACACATTAACTTTTTAACCAGATAGTTAGCGCTAAGGAAAATCCAATAAGAATGTGTTTAAAACTAATTATTTTGTATTTTGGACATGTACCCTACATTCAGAAATGTTCCAAAATAGTAAATTTTAAAAATATTTTTGTGTTTAAGCGCGTATAAAAAGTTGGAACGGTAGATTTTGAAAATTTCAACTACCAGATTTCATTATGTAAATAGTTTTAAGCATTTTTAACTAAAATTAAAGACTGCCTTTTCATAAATGCGGACATACGTGCAGATTTTCTGAAGAAAGTCAATATTTAGGGAAAATATAGTTGTGTTCCATAAAAATAAATATTAAAGTAATTTTATTTTCCTAAATTGGTATTTTTGAATTTCATATGAGTCTGTTTACTACACTTGGAAATATTATAACGATATATTTAACTGCTCTCGAGATATTCCGATTGCAGGGTGCAGTTCAAAAAATATATAGAATGCTTTTAACTCATTTCCTTTTATTCACACATTAGCTCTATAGAACTGTTGTGATTTCTAAAATTCTACCTAAATAGAAATACAAAACTAAATTTGGAATATTATACAATAAGTATATCTACACTTTTGGCAATAAAAAATATTTCTCGTAATTATAGGATACTAGCTTAACCCGGTGTGCTTCGCTACCCCTCCCCACTCACAAAAAAAAACATTGATAGCGCATAGAGAAAGGGATCTAAGGGTAAAAAAATTTATTTTCACTTTTTTTTTGATGTGGACAACATCTGAGCATCGAATGAGACCGATCCCATGCCCCAAAAGTGTTCCCTCCCAGAGATATGCGCGTTTTATGAAATTGAAGTCGACGATTGTCAGGTTATGTGAAAAAATTTTCGTACTAACAGAGTGATATTCACGGTTTAAAAGAATTATAAACGAGTACTTATTATAATTCACAATTAACAATTTCAGAAAATAAACCTGGATTTGAAAAAACGCGAGCAAAATTGATATCAAACTCATGGAAACAACGCGCTAGGTAGAAAACAGTAAAAACCAACTACACAAAACAAGAGGTAGGGTTGACCTACGCGCGTTTTCAAGGTTGACCACCACGTTCCTGACGTCATGAGACCAATACCAACACGCTCAGTGATGGTACACCAAAGATACACGTATTTAAATCTTTAAAATGGCTCTCCTGAACAAAACCGGTTTCTACCCTTAGGTACCTTTCTATTTTGGCCGTCACATGTATATGGCATTAGTGGTGCATTATGAAAATTAGATTTTGCCACGCCCTTCCACCCACAGACCGAAAATAGTAAATCAGAAGATTCCCTGAAAATTTCATCAAAATCGGACCAGCCGTTTTGGAGTCCATACGTTACATACGTACACACATCCTGTTTTATATATATAGATAGATAAAATATGTTTTCCATGTAAGTGTAGTTAATGCAAATAACAGATAGCATTTAACGAATAACAAAACACATTTTTAATGGATGCAGGAATGTCATCTTGTGACAGAGTGAGAATTCGTGCGCGATTCTTAAAAATAACTCACGCACGATCACGCACAATTAATTTTTTTTAAGTCACGTGTGATTAATTATAAATTTGATCACGATCACGCGTGACGCGATCAAATCACGACATTTGCACATCTTTAGTTTATACCTATCAAACAAGGTTTATAGCACAAGAATTTGTTAAAAAGTAGTTCTTCATCAACTTAGAACTCAAAATTATTTAAAGTTCAAGCGACTGCACATAATATATGTATGTATATCTAAGGTTAGGGCTACCGACTTTAAAGAAACTTTCATTGCTTGGTTAAATTGTCTTGTGTTCACAAAATAAAGATTTTGAACTCTCGCTCCAAGCTACTATATACTACGAGTATATTCACTAGAGTTTGGGATTCGCCGGACTTTTGCAATTCCCGGGAAACGGGAATGAAATAAGCGCGTTCCCGGGATTCCCGGGAAAATCGATTTTTTACCATTAAGTACATTTATTAAATGAAAGTTGGCGAAATGTCGACTGTTTTATTAATGTAATCATTCTTTTGAAATAAAAGTTAATACAAAACCAGTTATAAGGCAAATTTTTAATAATTTTTAAGTAATTTCAAGCAAATAGAATATAATTCTTACACAGTACGATATCATATGCAGACTTTATAGAAAGTATTCCACTTAATATAAAGTAAATAATTCGCTATTAATAATTTTGAATAAAATGTCCTCGCTGATCTAATTTCAGTTTCAAGAATTTTAAAAAAATAATAACAACTCAGTATGTCAGAATTTCATTTTCGACAACAGTAGTAATACTTGTATTATAGTCTGAAACTGCATCTTGCATGTATAGGGTGTTTTTTATTGAGGTATAGAACTTTAAGTTGGCATCACTTTTTTAACTGGCGGCCATTTTGTCAACTGTCAAGTGATTAATATTTAGTTTGGTTTGCCATTTCATCATGAACAAGTTGACAAAAGAACAACGCTTGCAAATCGTGCAAATTTGCTTTATTCGAGCCAGCCGAATTGGCTTTAAAAAAGCCGAATTGGCTTTATTCGAGCCAGCCGCGGCGGCCACATGCCCGAAATCATATTTAAACATTAATGGCATAAAATTATCCTTCCAATAAAGCCAAATTGTGTTTTATTTCAATTCGAAGTTCTATACCTCTAAAAAAATCGTGCAAATTTGCTTTATTCGAGCCAGCCGAATTGGCTTTAATAAAGCCGAATGGCTTTATTCGAGCCAGCCGCGGCGGCCACATGCCCGAAATCATATTTAAACATTAATGGCATAAAATTATCCTTCCAATAAAGCCAAATTGATGGACATTAAAACGATTTTCTTGTGTTTTATTTCATAGTTTTCAAATAGAGCAATGTTTTTTTTCGTCGAAGAATTTGGAGAAATAGTATTACTTCAATTTTATGTTATTTTTATGAAGTTTCCGTTGAAATTTGAACAGCTCAGTTTATTTTTTAATTGAAAAAAAAATTGTATGGTAATTTTACTGCTTGTTTATCGATCTCGAAGGAATTCCTTCTTTCTTACACTTACATTTGAAACAAAAACAAAATTTTAAAATTTAATTTTATTTTAAATGAAATTGTTAGCATGAAACATTTCCTTCGACATCGATAAACAGGGTATTAGTGTTTAAAGAGACGATAAAAAACGTATCATTTTTCAATGAGACCCTGAACAATTTCAATGTGTAAATTTAGTCATGCAATTATTCAAAAGAAATTTTGTAATACTCGTAAAAATAATAACTTAAATGTTGATATTAATGTAAAACAGGATTATGATACAATGATGAAAATAAATTGGACTATAACTTGCGCCATTTTATAAATATGTGTGCCACAAAAGTCTATATCGCACATTCAGTTCAATAGTGTCATAACTAAAAAAAATGTTGCAGAAAACACGTTAAAGAACTCAAAGAAGGCATAAACGAATATTCTTCTATCAGGAAATGATAGTATAAGCTATTTATATGAAATTTTTACGCAAGATAAAATACGAAAATCATTATTATTCTGCATTATTAACGCAAAAAACAAAAATTTTCCGAGTTATGTCATTTTTGAACTGAATGTACGATATATTTATGAAATAACGTGTACTTTAAATTTCCCGTTTTCCCGGGAAAATATCAAACATTTTCCGGGAATATTAGGCAGACATTTCCCGGGATTCCCCGTTTCCCAAACCCTAATATTAACCCTTATCGTGTTTGGCGTGGGCGTATTTCGACGATTGGCGTATTTGTAGTTGATTTTTTATTATAGTGGTATCGTGTAAAATTTTTGCCTAAAACCAGTGTTACCAAAATATATATTCAAAATTACACCTTGTAGGAGTCAAAATTACCCGACTTCAAAGGAATTACACCCAATATTAAAATAAATATTTGACACATTTCAAAAATCTTGTTTAAGGTCTACTTATGATTTTGTATCAGCCCCAGTGAAGAGCAACATATCGAGAGCGTGTATTCAAAATACGTCAACTCAAATTTTCTCAAAATGAGCTTCCGATGGCAAAAAACTCTCCTATAGAATATTCATCTGTAATATAAATTTCGAATCAAAAAAATTATTTTTTCTTGTTTTGTATAAATTTTTTATTCTGCTATCTAAAACACAGGATTCAGACGATGAAATTTATGACGTCTATTTTTCTTGATTCCCTTTTGAAGTTTCTACCCAAAATTATTTGCGTTCATACGATGATTATTTTTACATGTCTAATTTTATTATTGATTTTGATTTTTATTGATTTTATTTTTTATACATACATTTGAAGTACATACTCTGTCGGAGAATGTGTGGTTGACTACAAAAATAGTTAAATTTTCTTAGACTGATTAAAAGCTAACTGGAATGTCATTCAGAACAAACCTAAAAATAATTTGTTGTTGTTGTTATTTTAAATGGTACCTTAGCGCCGAGTGGTAGCACGTTGAGTACACAACGTGTGATGATACATGTTCGAACCCAGTAAAAAAATTTTAATTTACTGACTTCCGGTGATTTAAAAAAGTCAACTTTGAGTTAGATGAAAGTAGTGCAGAGTGAGACAATTGACTACCGCCTAGGACATCGCAAGGTTAAAATAGTCATTTGATTACATTGAAAGTAATCCAAGTGTCAATCAGTACTATTTGCGAAACAGTTAGCTTAAGGTTAACCGAATTTCCGACAGGGTACTTTTTTAATAAAATTTTTTTCGAAGAACACATTAATATAAGAATATTAATAATAAAACGTAACAACAAGAACACAAATTGGTGTAAAGAAAAATATGAAAAAACCATAGAAAACAGTAATCGAGTCATTTTTTCTACCCCTCTTTCTTCTCTACCCCGTTCGCTATCAAACCAAAAATGACGTCGAAAAATAGACTTCATAAAAGTCTTCCACCTAATTCACACGAAGAAAAAACACGAAAGAATCTAAAAGTTTGAAATCGTAAATTTCCAAATAGTGTTCTTCTAAATTCGGATGCTAGAACACATACTATTAATTTGTATTTTCTAAATTTCAACTTAAGCAGGCATGGTACTTTAACATCCGAACTCACAAGAAAACGTGTGAAAACGATGTGAAAGCCAGAACACACACGATTTATTATATAAAACAAACGAATTTCAAATTACCCGTAAATTACACCTGAGAGCAATCACCCTACTACACTTGCACATAAAAATTACACCTGATTCGGGTAATTACCCGCGATTCGGCAACACTGCCTAAAACTCTTTTGTAAAAGAGTCATATTGTAATAGATGGCTCTACTTTATATGATTATGAAACATCCTGTTATGACAACTCGTCGTTCGTAAATTATTGTGTTCTATATGACAAAAATGTTTTATTTTTGGAAATCGCAGTTAAAGTTTAGGTGTTAGTTACAAAAAATTTAACCGAAAAAGTTGTCGCAACTTTTTTACCAAGAAAACTTCTAGTGTTTCTGGGGTTTTCTGTAAAAATATTTTTGTCTAAGAGTTAGAAGTTTTTTGAAAAAAAAACTGCTTTGTTCTACATGCACTTATTTAAGAAACTCTTGTTGTTTTATAGCATATAGAACAAAACGTAAAAAAGTGTTGTATTTAAAATACTTTAAGTATATCCTGGTTATATCCCTGTAGGAAATGGAACTAACACAAGACTAGCCACCTGATCCGGCCCCAAGTGATAGGGACCAGTAAGAGTTCTATCACTTCCTATCATGCGGACCAGTAACTTTTACAAGGGCATGGCCTTAGATGGGGTTAATAGATATTTTGTGCGCACCTTGTGTCTTGTCACTGAACTATCTCATGGCGACCTAATATAAATTATTTAAAAATGTCATTTCGACACTTAACTGTAACAATAGGTCTGTTCATTTACTTTCCCAGCAGAAACTAGCAATGAGAGAGTAAGGCAGCAATTTATAAAATTATTCTCCTAAATATGAAGAAGTAAATGAACGCTTTACTTCTAAAAACTTGTAAGAAAGTTTTATATATATTTTATTCAGAACCATGGATGGAAATCATGATACAATTGTACTTTTTCTGATGTATTTTCTTTGGTAATATTTGAATTAAAATTTTTTTTAGAAATTGACATTTAATATGATATTCTTTACACAGTTTGAGTTAATGAACACTTTCCACCAGTGTTGCCGGAATCGAAATTAAATTGTCCACAGACGAACCTTCGAAATTATCCCAAAATGTTACAAATTACACAAAACAAATTTTGTGTTTGATAAGGGGCCGACCATATATTACGTAACGCTCTAGGTGGTAGGGGGTTCGAGTTTTGTTACGAGTTTTTTTGGTGTGGGGGGAAGGGGATATTTGAAAATGTTACGTAACAGAAAAATTATAGCAATTTCGTACAAAAATACGTATGTTTTTCTCATTTATTTGATTATCATTTATTTAAATGATCATACGTCTTACCTACATATGTATGTATATTATGTATGTATACATACATACATACATGTGCCGAATGTCAATTTTTGATATTCGAGAATTCGAATTCGAATATTTAAAATTATATCAGCGAATACGAATATTTAACACAATGTTCGCGAATACGAATATCTATTGTATGTGAAATTTATAGACATTTAATTGGGGGTCTATTTTGTTCTGCAAAATTAAATAAAAAAAATTTGTATGGAAAAGAACTTTATACGCCTCTACGCGTACATTAAAGTTTATGAAAACTATCCAAAAATTTAATGGTTGTTTTTTTTTCAAATCTGAATTAAGTTGGCGGAATATAATATTCACAAACTACCAGGTTCAACACACAAAAAATATTCAAATTACAGTTCAATGTTTGCTTCTTTGATGAATTCAATTAGTGACTTGTATACAGAGTAATTGCCACTTTCAAATATTTGCTTCAGATCTTTGTATTTATAAAAAATTGTGTGTTTGTTTCTTATTTGTACAAAAATTCTGCATTTGAAAATGAGATGATCAGGAGTTTCAGGTACATGGCAGTGTCGCTTACAAAGCGATACCAACTTTAGCGTTTTGAAACAATAAATATAGAAACAAATAAAGTTCGAAGAATAATTAAAAATTAACTAAAATTAATAGTCATGGGCCCGTGGCAAAAATTAATAAAATATACTTAATAGTAACAAACCAAAAAAATTTGTCTTAAGTAGAACAAAAATTAAGCAAATTAACTAACATGTGCATAATTAGTAAGGAACAAACGAAAATGGCAAGACTGTTGTAAATTTAGAGATGGTAAAATTGAACTTTCATTACAAAAAAGCTGTCAGCAAATTGAAATAAGATGAATCAAAACAATTCACATATTCCATTTGCAATGTTGGCTGAGTATATAAAGGAGAAATCTACATCAACTGACACCACACACAGTGGACCAAACACAGAAGAACGCTGATAATGAAGGTTTAGTGGCCTTCGAAAACTGCTAGTTGTTCCGTTCAACTATGTGTTGTTAGTCAGAATATTTACAACAAACTTTGGTGTTATTTGTTCATTAATAATTATCACATGTAATTTGGCTTACAAAGCGATACGAACTTTAGCCTGTTCAAATCATAAATATAGAAGTAAATGAAGTTCGAAAAATAATTAAAATTTGATAAATTAATAGTCATGGGCCAGTGGTAAAAATTAATAAAATATAATTAATAGTAACAAACCAAAAAAGTTTGTCTTAAGTAGAACAAAAATAAGCAAATTAACTAACATGTGCATAATTAGTAAAGAACAAACGAAAATGGCAAGACTGTTGTAAATTTAGAGATTGTAGATTTGGGCTTTTATTACAAAACACCTTTCAGCACATTGAAATACGATGAATCAAAACAATTCACGTATTCCATTTGCAAAAAAGTTTCGTATATAAAGCAGAAATCTACATAAACTGACACCAAACACAGTGGACAAAACACAGAAGAAGGCTGATGATGAAGGTTAAGTGGCCTTCGAAAACGGCTAGCTGTTCGGTTCAACTATGTGTTGTTAGTCAGAATATTTACAACTAGCTTTGATGTTATTTAATCATTAATAATTATCACATGTAATTTGGCTTACAAAACTATACGAACTTTAGGCTGTTCAAATCATAAATATAGAAACAAATGAAGTTCGAATAATAATTAAAAATTAACTAAAATGTGTAAGTATATTTAAAGCTTTCCCGCTAAGTGCACTGGTTAAAAAATGTTCTCCTTTATAGAATGAAACATTTTTCACGACGGCATCTTTTATTGATCCAAGATATAATTTTTTTTTAGTTTCACAAACATTTTAAATATTTTTGAAGATCACCAAATGGAATCATCTTCAAGCTCCCTGAAATATACTATGATTTCACTAATAGAAACTAGTGAAAGCGAAAGTGAGGCTAATGCCAATTCTCATCTTGGTGTTTCAAATACTGCTCAGTCATCAATACGGATAACTATAGCCGATTATTTGGCGGAAAAACTGATGGCAAATGAATAGAAATAAATTTATTTTTAATCAAATACGAATATCTAGAAATTGCCGATATTTGGGATTTCGAATATGCATCATTAATACAAACATACATTTTAGGAACCCAGCAAAAAAATGGAGCTTCGCTGGAAGCACCTATATAAGTGCTCTTTTCTTAGGCAAGTGCTTACCCGATGCATGAAATTTTGCATGATTTTTATATGGGATTCCTCGCGTAGAAGCTCTGCGACGTCAATCTAAAATGTGATTCTTTCATGCCTGCCGGAGTGACCTGAATTCAGCCAAAAAAAATATTCGTCTACCTAGGAGCATGTCTTTTTCATATTTATATAATAAAAAATTTGCTCTTTAGATCAGAGTTGTATATCTACTCTCAGATTAACTTCCAATACTTTATTTTGTTTTTATATTTATTATGTATTAAATACAATATCAAATTAAATACGTTTTGTTCGCGTGTTGAATCAGGAGTCGATTCCAAGATTTCCGTATGCTAAGCTAGAACACTACCCACTGAACTGCCGAAGCACATATTTATTTTTGTACACAATTCAAATAAAAAAATAAAAAATCGAAGTAAAAATGTCATTCGCATCCAAATTTTTATCCAGGTCAGCGAGAGAGGATGATCTATAAAAAACTTTCAGAGTTTGAGTATAAACAGCCTACTGGCTTCGTAGTGTTCGTGTTAAATTTCGTCATTTGCTTACTTTATTGCATCCTCGCAAAACAGAGGGGATGCACTCTGCACAGAGAAAAAACTGCCTCATAGAATTAAGAAGATTTTCTCTATGAAACGTTCTTTAATTACTTTCTGTTGCTGCTCTGTGCTTTGCCGTTCTGTTTCTAAATTTTAATAGTTACTTTTTCTGTAATAAATTATCAGCTGTTTCGAACCAGAACGGTCACAGTATTCCACTAAAGTGATGAGTTTTGCATCGTGCATTGTTATTATAGTTTTTCTTATCCCGGACTTTTTCATTTCCTGGGAAAGCGGGAACGACTTTTCGGTTTCCCGGAAATTCCCGCCCGTTGCAAAGCAATACAAAATATTTTTTTATTTAATTTTAATTTATTTATTTCAACAAAAAACACAAGTTATAATTTTTGATATCGATTACATAATAACGTTTTATAAACACATGTCAAAAAAATAACAAAATTTGAATTCCCGGCCGTAATTGTTGTAAAGTTTAGCTATAGTTCTCCCATCGCATTTATATAGTGAATAACGACACTCATCGAGGATTGTGTACATTTGTACAAACTAAAGTTGCCCGCACAAATGTCGCGGGATTTCTTTCCCGCAAAATGTGCGGGATCCCGGGAAATCCCGTATGAAAAAAAAAATTATGTTTCAATATGTGACAGCGCATAGAGAAAGGGACCTAAGGGTAAAAAAATCAATTTTCACTTTTTTTTGATGTGGACAAAATCTGAGCATTGAATGAGACCGATCCCTCCCAGAGATATGCGCGTCTTATGAAATTGAAGTCGACGATTCTAAGGTTATGTGAAAAAATTTTCGTACTAACAGAGTGATATTCACGATTTAAAAGAATTATAAATGAGTATTTATTACAATTCACAACTAATAATTTCAGAGAATAAACCTGGATTCGAAAAGACGCGCGCAAAATTGATATCAAACTCATGGAAACAGCGCGCTAGGTAGAAAACAGTAAAAACCAACTACACAAAACCAAAGGTAGGGATGACCTACGCGCGTTTTCACGTTTGACCAACACGTTCCTGACGTCATGAGATGTGTCGCTTTCAAATGAGCTCAATACCAACACGCTCAGTGATGGTACACCAAAGATACACGTATTTAAATCTTTAAAATGGCTCTCCTGAACAAAACCAGTTTTTACCCTTGGGTCCCTTTCTATTTAGCGCGTCACATATAGTTTTATGTTTTTCTGGTAAAAATTTAATTTTTTCAAATTCTTAAAGCACAATCACAGTTTATTTCGAAATGTTTTATTTACGCTGACACTTACAAGTAGTTAACATTTTTTTTTATTTTCAGAGGTTGAACCGTAACAGAACAGAATGAAAGAGAAAAACTAATGGCTTGTATATGATTTCTATAAACCAAAAAGAGTCAGCTGATTCGTAACAGAACAGAAAGTGAAACCAAATTCTGCCTTTAGGCTTATACCCACATATCCAAAAAGTGACCTGCCTTTGTTGGGTCACCTTATAAATTTGACTGGGATGTTATTATGAAACTTCTCTTTTTTTCTAGTACTGATGTCAATATCGTACAGTTTAAGTTTAAATTTATTGAGCCTTTTTTTAATTCTTTATACAGGTAAACTTATAAATAACCGTAAACCACAAAGTAGACCAGAGTTGAAGAAAGTGACTTATGAAAAAATCTAAAATCATTTGTGGCGCAGATTCTGCGAGAAAGGGACAACTGCAGTATATTTATTATTAAAATTTTACCAAAAAAATCAAAACAAACAAGAGAAAATGCTCTACAAGAAATGAGTGACTGAAACTAACACAAACGTAATTTTTTCACTAACACATTTTCAACAATTTTATATTGAAATCAACAGTGACATTCAATTGCTCTAGTTGCTCTACTCTAACATATATGTAAGAGTGGAACATCGAATATGTATATGCCAAAAATTTAAAAACATGGCATTTTATTGTAAAATATACAATTCGTTCGGTCTGTGTAATTAAAATAATGGAAGTGTTAAAAAAGTTAAGTAAAAACAATAGTGTATAAAATAAATTTACAATGTTTAATTTAAACCATACTTTTCTTTTTAAAATTTTAGAGATTTATAAAACAAAGTGTGTTGGTGGTTCAAAACAGTATGGAGGTGCAGATACCATCTACGTTATTTTGTGTTTTTTGGTTATTGTTCTTAATTTTTAAATAGTTTACGTAATTATATATTTTTTTTTATAATAAAAAACGTTTTAGACAACATAAAATTTGTGTTTATTAATGTAATTATGCAGGTTTGAATAGTTTACTATGTCGGTTATATACATCAAGTGTGATCAGTCAGACGTGACTACCACATGCATCATCAATGCCAAGTAAAAATACGGCAGAGCAAGCAGGTCAGATATATATGTTTCATAGTAGATATTTTCAATTAGTTAGACAAAGATGCAAAATCACACGTATACAAAAGTTTACATCACTTTTTCCACATTGGCCTTAACAAACTGATAGAAACTTAGATAGCTAAAGCCATCACCACTCCCAGTCAAATGACCGGTCATTAGTGGGTGTGTACTTTGTGAAATAAACACGTGTACATACATACATACGTACATACACATTTACAAAATTAAATTGAAGAATTTGTTGCATTTAATTAAAAAAACCGAATGTGAAATGTGTGTATTGAAAAGTTATTAAAATTTGTTTGCAAATGATTCCTGATTTAACTTTAAGTATTTTCATTGAAAAATTTGAATTTTTACCTTTTATTTACAAAAATCACTCAGCGAATAAGACCACAAAGTGTTAAACGAAAAACATTTCAACAAGTAAACAATTTTACAAAATTAGATGAAAGAATTTGTTGTGTTGAATTAAGAAACAAAGTGCGAAATAGCTTATAACTATTGAAAAAGGCAATTAAAAATTGTTTTGAGATGATTGCAGATTTCATTTGAAGCATTTTCATTAAAAAATATTAATTTTTATCATTTATTTACAAAAATCGTAAAGCGAATGAGGTTACAAAGTATAAATTGAAATTAAGCTACAAAATTCCACCACGAAAGAAGGTTAAAGAAGACGCAGTGACAGAGTGAGCGAGAAATCCGAAAACACAAATTATCTTCCGTCTCGTGTCATCTCTGGTATACCCTGTGCGGTAAACTACAAAAAGAAATATCTTAAGACTATAATGTAAAATCTTAATTTGCGTAAAATTGCATTCAGCACCAAGCTTTACAGAACGTACAGTTAAAAAACGTCTATAGCTCTTAAAAGTATCAAAACCCGATACTCGTAAATAAGAATCGATGTATCGATATACCGATTTTTGAAAAATCGGCGATATACATATGTTGATATTTATTTTCTCAAATACCGATATTTGGATATTTTTTGCCCATTCCTAACACCAAAGGTGAAAAGGATTCCTATTGTTTTCGCTACGCTGTCGGTCACAGGGTATTTTATCGAGCACCGTAAGAGCTACGGACCTGAAATTTGGAAAGAGTGTGTAGACCTTTGCCCGCTACAACAGCAAATACATGAGAGTTAAAAATTAAGGGGTGTTCCAAAACGAGCAACGAAAAATGTTAAAATCTCATGTAATATACATACATACAATTGTATGTATACACACTTGAAATTTGTAAGGTTAGTGTATTTTTATACAGACTACAACAATTAACACTAAAATTTAAAAAAAATTTAAATTAAAGGGTGTTCCATCAGTTAATGCAATTTTGACTATGTAGTTTTGACAACTTGCTGTATCTTGGAAACCGTAAGAGCTAAACTCTTTAAATTTTGAAAAACGGTAAAACAAAAAAATCCCAAAATTATAAAATCGCCAAGCCAAAAAAAAAATCGCCAAATTAAAAAAATTTCTAAAAAGTAAATAAATCGCAAGAAACAGGAAAATCGCCAAAATGGAAAAACGCCAAAAACTGAAAAAAATCCCAAAACGAGAAAAAAAAGAAAGAACAAAAAATATAATTTCAGCTGAAAAAAATGCTCAAGGTCCAACGTACGGAACCCTTCGTGCGCGAGTCAAAGTCGCACTTTACTGAATTTATTTGTTTTCTTTTTTTTTTTGTTGCATTTCATTTGCCAACTGCAATGTGAAGTAACGAAAAATAAATAAAACAAAAACAGATATTGCACAGAGATCCAAATAACTACAAACTTTATTTAGACTTTCATATGGAACAAAATAAAAAATAACTTTTTTTTTGGTTAGTATTTTTGGTCCTTTTTTGGTCTATATGCACGAGTTTTTGCATAAGCATAAAAATTTTAGCGTAAGCATAATTTGAAACCTTAAGTCAAGTATTTTTGAGATTTTTTTCAGATTTTTCGGAAGAGGCTTAGTGGTCGCACAACTTGACTTTTTTAAAAAAATCGAGTTTGCCGGCTTCTTTTTGTATTTTCTTCATAGCTTTAACCATAACCACGATTTTCTTCACTATAGGAAAACAATTAGTAAAATTTAGTTTATAGTATTTCTTATTGAAAAAATTTATAAAATGCCGAGTATTTTGGTGGTTTTTAAAAATTTTGACCTTTGACCTCATAATGACACGGGTTGGCACCACTCGATCAGCCTGAAAATCTGTAACATCCATATTGGTATCAAATCGCATGTTTTCATCGCTGCCCACATTCAAGTTTAAAAAAAAATTTTAGCGCCAGTTCTAATATATGTATATTAGTGTGACCGTCTTTTTTTCGTATTTTCACTTGGCAAACCCCTTAGATTGATTCCAAATTCGAAAAAAATATATATAAAACATTGTATGTACATCGTTTGGATAATTACACTGTACAACAGCCAAAATAGCCTTTAGATAAAAGTATGCGGACTATATGGATTTCGATGCATTAAATTCAAATCTGCTGTCAGTTTTTCTCTATCACGTAGAGATTTTTTTTATGGGCGTGGCTAATTTTGGCCCCTAAATTAGTCGGCCATACTAATATATTTTACTATAACTCGAAAACCGCTATTTCGATTTTAATAGATAATAAACCAAAAGACGCGCCACAAAATTTTGTTAAAAAAAATTAATAATCATGTTTTACCTATTTTTTATGGTTTCGAAGTTATTCAGAATTTAAAAAAGAAAAAAGTTTTTTTATGCAAAAATCGCGTAATTTTTTTACATGAAAATTGCAATAAAAAAATCAGAAACTCACAAGTTTCATATTTTTTACATTTTTCTTAAAACCACATATCCTAGGAATAAAACAAGCTATAAAACGTGAAAATCCAGCAATAAATCTTGATTTTATTCACAATTTAAAGCAGGTACCTAAAAATGGAAAAATGTGTGTAATGCATTAAATGCAGTCACATTTACATCTGGCAGTGATGGGAAAGTTGGTACGATCGTACTTTTTTTGATACTGTTTGACATGAAAAAGTACCGTAGTACTCCCCTAAGAAATTTGATACTCTCACGGGCAACTTAGAAATGCAGTCAGAAGACTCGCGCATGCATATATTTTGCCAAGAATTAAATTGTTTTTTCGACAAATAGAAAGAAGCTTTATTAGTAAAGATCTTTTAGAAAAGTGTAACCACAATTAAATATCAATATCAATATTTCATTCAATGATATTTTATGTGGCACAGAAGTTGATCTATTGAAACAACTGTTTTAAATCAGTTTAGAGAAAATTTTAAAAAGTTTATATTAAGTTCTAAGGGCAAAAGTGGACTTTGACAATAAAATGTTAGTTTGGTTTAGTAAGTTTTCCCCTGAAAGTATTTTATCTGTTAAACCAATATCATTACACCACTGTTAATTAAAATGTTCCCAGGGAAAAGAAAAAAAAGAAAAGAAAAATAATTTGAAATATTAACAACCAATATAGAGCACTGGCTTATATAAAAACGCATTAGATGAATACATGTTTCCTGATATATCGAGAGTAGCTTACGGAATTTTATCCATGCCTCACTCCGCTGTAAATGTCGAAAGGATTTTCTTTTACCAAAATTTCATGAAAACAAAATATAAATCAACAGCCATCGTATTCTGTAACTCGCTAAGAATCCATAAAATCAATTTGTCGATTTTCGGCTACGAATGCAATTTTCAAACGGGTATTGATAAATCAGGTAATGGCTTAAAAATGTAATTCGCCGAAATTTTATTGCTTTATGTCATCGCCAAAAATTTAAAATTTTCTATTTGTTCAGCATTTTAGCAGTCGAACTTAGCTTTAGCTTTAGCGAGCTATGGAATACGGAGGCAAGCTTTATGTTCCAAACAGTATTAAGTCTAATCCAGGCTACACCTATTTGTATATTTGTACCTATGTGTTCCTTTTTTTTTGTAAATGAATTTCTTATAATTTTTTGTTAATAAAATTTAAATAAGAAATATTATAATTTTTGGTACTCTCGGGATCAAAAAAGTACTAAAAAAATTTGTTTTTGATACCGAAATGCAAATCTCATTTCCCATCACTGATATCTGGTAATGCTATTGAAAGGGCATTGCGGGCTGGTAACAGAACTTTAAATTGTGAATAAAATCAAGATTTATTGCTGGATTTTCACGTTTTATAGCTTGTTTTATTCCTAGGATATGTAGTTTTAAGACAAATGTAAAAAATATGAAACTTGTGAGTTTCTGATTTTTTTATTGTAATTTTCATTTAAAAAAATTACGCGATTTTTGCATAAAAAAACTTTTTTATTTTTTAAATTCTGAATAACTCCGAAACCATAAAAGATAGGTAAAAATGATTAGTAATATTTTGTAACAAAATTTTGTGGCGCGTCTTTTAGTTTATTATTTATTAAAATCGAAATAGCGGTGTTCGAGTTATAGTAAAATATATTAGTATGGCCGACTAATTTAGGGGCCAAAATTAGCCACGCCCATAAAAAAAATCTCTACGTGATAGAGCAAAACTGACAGCAGATTTGAATTTAACGCATCGAAATCCATATAGTCCGCGTAATTTTATCTAAAGGACAGCCAAAAAATGTTATTTTGTTGTACAGTGTTATTGGGCGTGCTTAGAGCACACAAAGTTTGCTAAAATGCTATTTTTCTTACTATGGCTAGCTTTATTCACAACTTCAGTAATATTTATTTTAGAGAAAAACCTTATTCACAAATATTCTAGGGCTATATCTGATGAACAATGTTGCTCTGTATTAGTTTTCTTTAACATTAATATTTAATCCAAAAAAAAACTAAATTAAAAATAACAGCGACATTTTCACATATCTTCGCATTCTTTGCATACGAACTTATTTTCTTAGCATTTATTGCTTTTGTCCATCTGCGTTGTTTTTTTTTATTTCTCAATCATCATTATTAAAAAAAATTCAAAAACAAAATAGAACAATAATAATTATGAGTAATAATAAACAAAACAACTTTCATTCGCCGGCTTTCTAATTCGGGTAAATACTCAAATTGTTGTGGATTTCTTGCGAATTATTTGGAACAGTTTACCGTTAGTTCTTACTGAGTAGCAGAGCAGAATGTTATTTTTGTTTTTACTTAATGACGACTACATTTCATTTATTGTCGTGCATTGAAAGTAATTAGCAGGGAAACCGCAAATATGCAATTGCATGTTTTTTCTTGTATCACGTATTAATGCGGGGACAAGATATTTGTCCATTTCAGAACTTTTAATGAATTTTGGCATCGATTTGTTAGGGCATATTTTTGCATATTTTACTATTTAAGGCATGTTTATGCATATATGAGTTTTACACGCATAATTTTAGCATATTTTCGAATTTTTAGAGCATAATTTACGCTCTTAGGGCATATTTTGATAATTTATAGAATTTATTTTATTTCAACCCGCTTGGCACCACCATCCTTTAAAAAACACTCCATTCCGAAAAAAAATTTTATGAAATTTTTTTTTCTAGCAACTCATTAAAATTTCGTTTTTGAAATAAAAAAGAAAATTTTTGCCTGCGCTATCTGGGTTAATATGCATCCAATAAAAATTAATTTGTATTATTAGTTTTAGTTGAATTTTTGATTAAAAAATATATTTTCATTTACAAATAAACCAATTAATTCTATTTTAAGAGCATATTTTTTGACTTTAAAGTGCATATTTACAAGTTTTTAGTGCATATTGAATGCGCATAAAACACTTTTTTTAGAGCATATTTGTGGTTTCCCTGGTAATTAGACATGTCATCAAGAATTTTGCGTGAAAAAATTTACTTGTTAGGCTATTTTTCTCCTTCCTTAAGTGGGTGTAAACCAGGGTAGGAAGAGTGCTCGAATTAATTTCTTTCGCAAACGAATTTAATTCGAACGAATTTTATTTTCCATATTGTAAAGAAATATTCTTTTTTTTATTTATAAAATTTGCAAACGAAAAAAACGCCCAAGAATGCAAAATAAAATTCCTCTCGCAAATTTAAAAACAAAATTCGCAAACGAAAAGAAAATAGAATTCGCGATTAAATTAAAAATCAGGGTAGGAAAAAATTCTGCTCGCAAATGCTATTTTATTTTTTTCGTTCGTTTTAAAATTTGTTTTCGGAATTTTAAAAATTAAATTCGGAAAAGAATTCTATTTTAAATTCTTGTTTTTTTTCGTTCTCCTCGCAAACGAATTAAATCAACAAAAGTTAATTTAATTCGTTTGCGAGGAGAACGAAAAAAAAACAAGAATTTAAAATAGAATTCTTTTCCGAATTTTATTTTATAATTCTAAGGAACGAATGCAAAAGAATAATTCTTATAAAGTTCGTTAGGCAGCCAATTGAATTCTTGAGGAGGTAAAAACTGAATTTTGGTACCTTGGAGAAAATGGCGGAGGCGCCAAAAAGTGGACACTTATGTCCATTTATCACTTTCATGATATGGGTATCAAATGAAAGGTATTTTCGAGGAGATGACAAAAATGTGTTGGAAAAATGGCGGAGGCGCCAAAAAGTGGACACTTACATATGTCCATTTCTCACTTTCATGATATGGGTATCAAATGAAAGGTATTTTCGTGGGGATAACAAAAATGCGTTGTAAAAATGTTGGAGGCGCCAAAAAGTGGACACTTATGTCCATTTATCACTTTCATGATATGGGTATCAAATGAAAGGTATTTTCGAGGAGATGACAAAAATGTGTTGGAAAAATGGCGGAGGCGCCAAAAAGTGGACACTTATGTCCATTTATCACTTTCATGATAGGGGTATCAAATGAAAGGTATTTTCGAGGGGATGACAAAAATGTGTTGGAAAAATGGCGGAGGCGCCAAAAAGTGGACACTTATGTCCATTTATCACTTTCATGATATGGGTATCAAATGAAAGGTATTTTCGAGGGGATGACAAAAATGTGTTGGAAAAATGGCGGAGGCGCCAAAAAGTGGACACTTATGTCCATTTATCACTTTCATGATATGGGTATCAAATGAAAGGTATTTTCGAGGAGATGACAAAAATGTGTTGAAAAAATGGCGGAGGCGCCAAAAAGTGGACACTTATGTCCATTTATCACTTTCATGATATGGTTATCAAATGAAAGGTATTTTCGAAGAGATGACAAAAATGTGTTGGAAAAATGGCGGAGGCGCCAAAAAGTGAACACTTATGTCCATTTATCACTTTCATGATATGGGTATCAAATGAAAGGTATTTTCGAGGAGATGACAAAAATGCGTTGGAAAAATGGCGGAGGCGCAAAAAAGTGGACACTTATGTCCATTTATCACGTTCATGATATGGGTATCAAATGAAAGGTATTTTCGAGGGGATGACAAGAATGTGTTGGAAAAATGGCGGAGGCGCCAAAAAGTGGACACTTATGTCCATTTATCACTTTCATGATATGGGTACCAAATGAAAGGTATTTTTGAGGAGATGACTTGTATGAAAAAATAAATTAACCGATATTGTCCCATCGGATTTTCGATGCCTTTTGGCATGAGGAAAAAACTTTAACTTAAACAAAATCTACAGCAGCAATTGGTAGCTTATTACAAAAAGTTGCATTCATTCTTTTTATTGTATTGTATCATCTCTAGAGTAATAAAAGTTAAAATAACACTTTAAAAAAACTTTGCGATATAACGAATTTTTCGATATAACGAATGGGCCTGACATTATATCGTTCGTTATACCGGGATTTGTCTGTATATAAAACAAAATTAAGTCAGTCGTGTTACCTTCTAAAACAATCTCAAAAAACTAAAAAAATCAAAAAATTTAATTTCTGGCGCCTCGAAAATAATTATTTTGCTATGTTGTAGTGGAATTTTTTTTCCGCATACTAAAAGCTATCAAAAAATCGATGGCACAGTATTAATAATTTTTTTTTCACAAAGGTCACCTTCTTGAAAATCCCTTTCATTTGATACCTGTTAAGTTTGAACCGAAAAAGATCTGCACGCAATTGGGGTTGTAACGAAACTGATTTTATTGCTAATCTCTCTTATTACTAATTTTTACAATGTTGTATATTAAGGTATGTTCAGGGTTTGGAATACAATTAATAATATAATTATCTGTTCAGGGTTTGGAATACTATTAATAATATATTCAATTATAGAATTATATATTACATTACTTCACCCCAAATTTTAGAAAGCATTATTAGTATTTTAGTTCATTAATTAATTAAGTTCAAATAAATTCAAATTTTGGAATTAGATAATAATATATATAAAAAAATAAATACAAATCTTTGATTTTCTAACGTTTCCGGATGTCATCTGGCTGGTAGCGTGATACTTCCCTGCGAGTTCTTGTAGTTCTGCGAACTTGAAAATTCTGTTGATTACGGTTTGTCTCTTGTGATGACGATTTTTCTGAAGAGTCTGCTCTATGTGGTGAAGTCGAACAAGGTAATTTTTCTGATGTTGATGGTTATTTTTCTTCGTCGTTGAAACTGTTTGGATCGATGATTGCAAAGCTGCGAGGTTTTAACTGGTTGACATGTCGTCGGCAAATTCCTTTTTCAGTGTTTATGACGAAAATTACTTTTCCCATTTTTGCCTGTACACCTGCCTGTATCCACTTTTTCCCTTTACCATAATTTCTGGCGTAAACAGTGTCATTTACTTGATAGTTTGCTGAACTGGAAGAATTTTGGTTAAGTTGTTTGGGTTTTTCCAAAATCTGTGACCATATTGTTCGAACGGGTCTACCTCGCATAAGTTCTGCAGGGGATTTGCCTTCGGCTGTTGGCATAAAACGATATGTTGACAGAAACTTATGGACAGCATCTTTAGTTGACATGTTGTCTTCGATGTTTTTACGAACGGAAGTTTTAAACGTTCTAACAAAACGTTCAGCCAACCCGTTGGAGGCTGGGTGAAACGGCGTAGTTGTGATATGGCAAATACCAAGTTTTTTACAAAATTGTTCGAATTTGTCAGAGCTTAGCTGCGGACCGTTGTCACTTACGATTGTATTTGGTATACCTTCTATAGAAAATATTGCAGAAAGAGCAGAAACTGTGTCTTCTGTAGTTGTTTTGTTCATGGAAGAAACATACGGGAACTGCGAAAATGCATCGACGCAAATGAGCCACATGGAGTTGAAAATAGGACCAGCAAAAGCTACGTGTACTCTGTCCCAAGGCTTTGAAGATTTTGGCCAGCTTTCGTATTTTCTGGAAGGAGCTTGATTTTGAAATTTACATATTTCGCAATCAGACGATAACTCCTCAATATCAGCATCGATGTTGTTCCACCATATGTGTTGTCTAGCAAGTTGCTTCATTTTAACAACTCCCCAATGTCCGTCATGTAGCAGTTTTAACATTTGGTTCTTTAATACTTCTGGTATAATGACACGAATATACTCCGTTTCTAAACAAAGTAATTTATTGTGAATGGCTAAATTATGCCTACGGTGGAAAAAAGGTTTAAGGTTTGCTTGATCCTCATTAAGCCGGTCCGGCCAACCATTTTTTACGAAATTATAAACGGCACGTAAGGTTTTGTCAACCTTAGCCGAATTATATATCTCTGTTTTCAGCGGAATATTTTCAAAAGATATTGAAAAGCATTTATTTTCTTCTTTATCGAAACTTTCGTCAGTTCCAATGGGTAAACGCGACAATGCATCCGCATTACCATGATCAGCAGTACTTCTGTACTTTATTTCAAATTGATAACCCATGAGCATTATAGCCCAGCGTTGGATACGATGCGCGGTCATAGTAGGTAATTGTTTGTTAGGGTTTAATATGCTTACCAGTGGTTTGTGGTCAGTAACAAGGGTAAACTTGCGACCATACAGGAACTGATGAAAACGATTAACACCGAATATTATTGATAGGCCCTCTTTTTCAATTTGGCTGTAGTTTACTTGATGTTTATTCAGTGTCTTGGAGGCAAAAGCAATTGGTCTTTCAGATCCGTTTGGATAAAGGTGTGAAATGACAGCCCCTATACCAAAAGGAGAAGCGTCGGTAGAAAGAATAAGAGGCAAGTTGTCATGAATATGTGACAGCTGTGTTGCGTTAACTATGTGCGTTTTAAGCTGGTCAAACGATTTCTGCTGTCTTTTTCCCCAATGAAAACAAACGTTTTTTCTGCGTAGCATGTTTATTGGAGCTGCAAGAGTTGAAAAATTTGGCACAAAGTTATGATAATAATTGACATTGCCCATGAAAGCTTCTACTTCTTTGATATCTTTTGGTGGTTTAAGATTTTTTACGGCAACAACTCCTGATTCGTCCGGTAATATACCTTCAGCACTAATCTGACGGCCTAAATATGTAATTTTATGTTGCAAAAACATGCACTTTTCTTTTTTGCATCGTATACCATTAGACAATAAAATCGAAAACACCTGTTCGAGTCGCTGGAAATGTTCTGTTACGGTTGGCGCTGATATTATGATGTCATCTAAATAATTTGCACATCCTTTTATAATACCGTGAAGTAGCTGCTCTATATACCTTTGAAATATAGCTGGGGCGCTAGCTATGCCATAAGGTAAACGTTGATATTGGAAAAGTCCAAGTGGTGTATTAACTACCATTATTTCTTTCGATGCATCGTCTAACTCCATTTGAAGATAGGCATCCTTCAAGTCAATTTTTGAAAAATATTTGCCGTCACGAACGGTGTGGAACAAACTTTCACGATTAAGAAGCGGATATTGTTCTATGTCAATTTGAGAATTAACAGCTACTTTAAAATCACCACATATACGAATTGAATTATTTGGTTTTTTTGCTAACACGATGGGAGAAGCCCAATTACTGAATTTTATCGGAATAATTATGTTTTGCGCGATAAGTCTTTCTATTTCTTGTCTAAAATGAGGCATTTGTGCGAATGGAATTGGCCGACTTCTGAAAAATTTTGGTTGAGCATCAGGTTTTAGATGTATAGTTGCTTTAAAATTTTTCACCGTACCGAGGGATAGTTCAAAAATCTCACTAAATTTTTCACAAAGTTCTTTTAAACGACCACTGTCATTTTCCATTACCGAATTTATTTGTTTAATTTGAAAACCAAATGTGTTGAATAAATCAAAACCAAATAAATTATCACCCGCATTAGTATTTACAACAATTAACATCACCTTCTTTTCACAATTACCACATTTAATTTTTATGTGCAGTTCACCCAATATTGGTATTATTTTTCTGCCAAAACCGTATAATATTCTTTTTGATTTCAATAATTTTGGTTTATTCAACTGTTCAAATGTTCTTAAATTAATTATTGAAATTGACGCACCAGAGTCCATTTGAAATTTAAATGTTTTATTATTAGTGTCAACATAGATTACACTCTTTGAATTCTCTGTTTCCATTTTACCTGAAATGCCATAAATTGTCTCAACAACGTCAATGTTATTGTTTTGTTTTTTGTTCTTGCGTGTCTTTTTATCTTCAGTTTTTTGTTTTGACATACACACGGGCGCTATGTGTCCCTTTTTTCCACATTTATTGCAAACAGCGTTTTTAAATTTACACTCTTCTCTTCTATGAGAATTAAAACATCCCGAACACGATTTGTATTTATGGTTTTCTTTTTTGTATTTTTGGTTTTCTTTTTCAACGAACGATTGTTTTTTCACTAAGTTTATGTCTATTGTATTTTCACTGGGAGTTTCTTTTAATGTAGCTATTGTTCTTGTTGTTGCTTCATACGATTCTGCAATAAGTAATACGTCTGAGAGCGTTGTTTTTAACTTCTGCAAAGCAGCGGAACGAACTGAGTCGTGCGGTGTATTCACAATTATGTGATCTCTTATCATGTCATCTACATAATTTGATGAGCATGTATTGGAGTTGCAGACAAACTTGCAGTCTCTCGCTAAACCACGAAGATCTGCAATCCACTCTTTATATGTTTGTGTGGCCTTCATTTGCCTTTAAAAAAAAATATAACGCGCTGCTACTATATAGTTACTCCGAATAAATTTTTAAGCAAATCAAACACCTCTGCCCCGCACCATGACAAGAAAAATGATTTTTGCTTACCGACTGAAGTTACTGAGTAGGCAACAAAATGTTCTTGCAATTGTTGCAAATAGGAGTCCCACTTTTGTTGTTCTTTATTGAACATGTGGAACGCTGGTACCATCAACTGGTCATTTGTGAGTTTCGCTACAGGTGCAGCTTCTGGTTTCTGTTCCAGAATTGACTGCATCCAACATTGTTGTTGTGTTAACAGGTATTTTGTAAATTCCTGTTGTTGTTGCAAAAGCAATTCTATACCATTAAGGTTTGTAGCCATTTGCTTATTGTTTTATAACACACGAATAAAAGACCGCACTTTGTTTAACTTATTTGATAATTAACAACCGCACAATATAAATTGTTTTATTTTTTTATCTCGTCGCCAATGTTAAGTTTGAACCGAAAAAGATCTGCACGCAATTGGGGTTGTAACGAAACTGATTTTATTGCTAATCTCTCTCATTACTAATTTTTACAAGGTTGTATATTAAGGTATGTTCAGGATTTGGAATACAATTAATAATATAATTATCTGTTCAGGGTTTGGAATACTATTAATAATATATTCAATTATAGGATTATATATTACAGTACTCATATCATGAAAGTGATAAATGGACATAAGTGTCCACTTTTTGGCGCCTCCGCCATTTTTCCAACACATTTTTGTCATCTCCTCGAAAATACCTTTCATTTGATACCCATATCATGAAAGTGATAAATGGACATAAGAGTCCACTTTTTTGCGCCTCCGCCATTTTTCCAACGCATTTTTGTCATCTCCTCGAAAATACCTTTCATTTGATACCCATATCATGAAAGTGATAAATGGACATAAGTGTCCACTTTTTGGCGCCTCCGCCATTTTTCCAACGCAGTTTTGTCATCTCCTCGAAATCTCCTCAAAAAATTTTAAGTCTTTACTTTGAATTATGTACATATGTATGTATTTGTATTTTTAATTTAATCGCGAATTCTATTTTCTATTCGTTTGCGAATTTTATTTTTAAATTTGCGAGAGGAATTTTATTTTGCATTCTTGGTTTTTCTTTTCGTTCGCAAATTTTATAAATAAAATTTGCGAATTAAAAAGAATAATTCTTTACAATATGGAAAATAAAATTCGTTCGAATTAAATTCGTTTGCGAAAGAAATTAATTCGAACACTCTTCCTACCCTGTTAAAAATACAAATAATCCAAAGCAAGGAATTTAAATTTTTTAAAGTAGATTTTTTTATTAACGACTATAGCTAAAGAGCCGAAATTCGGTGTGTATATTCCTCTTCCGATGTGTAAATTCACTAAGAAGGAATTTTTGGAAATTCAAGCGTGAAAAGGGGTAAAAAGGAGTAAAATTGGTATCTTTATATCTCGGAAACTACATAAGATAGACTAAAAATTCTAAAAGCATACGAATGCTGATAAGAAATAAGCCGACACGTATTTTGTACATTTCCAATATGTGTACTTTTATGGGTTAAAAGGAGGTAAAAACTGAATTTTGGTACCTTTTTTGCACTTGACATATCTTCAAAATTATTTCACGTAGCAGAAAGCTTTTTGGTGCGTTCCTTTGTTCTGGACAGAATCTTGAATGGGTTTGACAGTTAAAAACAATTATTCGCGAGTTTTATTAATTTTGTTTGATCAAATTCTGTTTTCTATAGGTCGCAATGTTGAAATTATATTTTATTATTGACAGGTAAGCATTTCCATAACTTTTCATGAAGCAGAAGCCTTAAAACATATGAAAAATACCTCATGACATGAAAGTAAGAACATATATTTTTATATACATATGTATATGTATTTGTAACTACTGTACTTTTCAAATTCGCATATAAATACATATACTTTTTCGAATAAAAATTTTTTTTTTGTAATAACTACTCGTTTTGAATTCGTTTATGCTCGTTTTGCACTCTTTTAAAATTTGTGTTTACGAGTTTTAAAATAAAACTCGCGAGTACAAATTTTAAAGCGAGTCATTTATTGCTTACGAGTCGAGCACAAAAGGAGTACGAGTCTTATAAAATTTGTGCTCGCAAGTTCAAAATTAGAATTTTTCCCTACCCTAAAAATTTTACCCGTTTTCGGTACCTTTATGTTAATGAAAATGTACACATATATGTACATACATGTAAAAATAATTTACTATGTTTTCTTACCGGTCAGTAGAAGCTGGGATAATAAAATTTATGTTATTTTTAACTGCCAAAAAAGTGCAAGGGGGTAAAAACGGGCAAAATTGGTATCTTGATATCTCGGAAACTACATTAGATAGACTAAAAATTCTAAAAGCATACGAATGCTGCTAAAAAATAAGCCTTTTTAGAAAAAGGTACTTTTTTGGAAAAAGTACTTTTTAGAAAAGGCTACTTTTTGGGAAAACCACTTTTTAGAGAAAGGTACTTTTTTGGAAAAGAACTTTTTAGAAAAAGTACTTTTTAGAAAAGGCTACTTTTTGGGAAAACCACTTTTTAGAAAAAGTAACTTTTTAGAAAAAGGTGCTTTTTGGGAAAAACACTTTTTAGAAAAAGGTACTTTTTGGAAAAAGTACTTTTTAGAAAAGGCTACTTTTTGGGAAAACCACTTTTTAGAAAAAGGTGCTTTTTGGGAAAAACACTTTTTGGGAAAACCACTTTTTAGAAAAAGGTGCTTTTTGGGAAAAACACTTTTTAGAAAAAGGTACTTTTTGGGAAAAGTACTTTTTAGAAAAAGGTACTTTTATGGAAAAGTACTTTTTTAAAAAAGGTATACATATATACTTTTCCCAAAAAGTACCTTTTTCTAAAAAGTGTTTTTCCCAAAAAGCACCTTTTTCTAATAAGTACCTTTTTCTAAAAAGGCTTATTTTTTATCAGCATTCAGCGAGCTATTTTCAATACTGCTTCGCTTTCGGCTACCACGCTTTGTATTTACAATAGACATTGAGAAAATGTATCGCCAGATGCTAATACATCCAGCCGACAGAAGCTTCCAAATTATTATATGGAGACATGACCCATCTACACAAATCAAATATTATCAACTCAACACCATTACATACGGTACCCAATTTGCACCATATTTGGCTACAAAATGTTTGGAAAGGATTGCCAAGGATAACATGACACAGTATCCATATGGAAGCCAATTTTTACTTAAAAATTTCTATGTGGATGATGGAATAGGCGAGAGTGATGATTTGAATGAGACACTGACAATGCAACAAGAGCTGACACATATATTAAAGAAACATGGTCTGAATCTACAAAAATGGAATGCCAATCATCCAAAACTACTTCAAGGCATTGAAAAGAAAGAGCAAGAAGTAAATATTGACTTCAACAGAACAGAGTGTAAAACGGTAAAAATCTTGGGCTTAACCAAAATGCCAAAGACTGACAAGTTTTGTGTGAAGGTATGTCCAGGAGATGTAAAACAAATTACTAAGCGAACAGTAACGTCGGATCTAGCTAGACTCTTCGATCCGTTAAGTATACTTGCACCAATTGTTATAACCGCCAAAATGTTCATTCAAGAGCTTTGGGAAACAAAATTGGAGTGGGATGAAGCATTGCCAGCAAACTTACACACAAGATGGGTGACATTCCGTACTGAATTAAGGCAATTAAACAACCTAGAATTTTCAAGACTTGTTTTTGAAGGGCATATGTCATCAAACACACAAATTCATGCCTTTGCGGATGCTTCAGAAAGGGCATACGGTGCAGCTGTATACATCAGATCCGTTATTAAGAACGGGCAGGTAATCGTACGGCTGCTATGTGCAAGATACCGTGTTGCTCCTTTAAAACGCCAGACTTTGCCTCGTCTCGAACTTTGCGCAGCACTCTTATGTGCCCAACTAACAGCAAGAGCAAAGAGTGATTTAAATCTTGAGAACACATCCACTTACCTATGGACAGACTCAGAAATCGTTTTAGCCTGGATCAACTCAAAATCATCAGCGTACTAAACGTTTGTGGCTAATCGAATCACTGCAATACAGGAATTATCCATAGCTGAGCAGTGGAGGCACGTCAAATCAAAAGAAAACCCGGCAGATATTATTTCACGAGGTCTATTCCCGTCAAAACCAGCTGCAAACACTTTATGGCTCTATGGCCCCATATTTTTGCATGGAAGAGAGGAAGTTTGGCCGACAAATACTTCCAACACACTCACAATAAACGCAAATGAGCACGATATGGAACGAAAGAAAGTGATTACAGTGGTGACCGTAGATGAAACATCAACAGACATCATCTACAAAATGCAACACAGTGGTTCATTCCAAACACTCCAGAGAGCCGTGGCTTATATGCTGCGATTCATTAACCGTACGAGAAGGATCAAACAACATCCCGATCTAAACTTAACAGCTCAAGAATTGAAACAGGCTCTCATAGTCATTGTACGTGGAATGCAACGATCCGATTTTCAAACCGATTTGAAGAACTTGCAGAGGCATGGAGAAGTAAGTAGAGGCAGCCAATATAGCAATCTTACCCCCTTCTTAGATAATAACGGCATCATCAGAGTTGGGGGACGGTGGAAATCATCAACACTGCAATATGATGCAAAACATCCAATGCTGATTCCCTACAATGATCCAATAACGAAGTTGATAATGCAAATGACACATGAAAAAATCGCCACTGTGGACCTCAAGCCCTATTATCACATGTAAGACAAAGGTATTGGCCAATCAAAGGCAAGACAGCAGCACGATCAATCGTACAACATTGCATACGATGCACCAGAGCCAAACCAAAATTGCTCAATCAAATAATGGGCAACTTACCGTCAACACGCATCACACAAGCTAGACCTTTTATAAACTCTGGTGTTGACTTTTGTGGACCCCTTTGGGTGCATTACAAATTAAGAGGGAATAAACCTCATAAAGCATACATTGCCGTATTTTGCTGCTTCGCTACAAAGGCTGTTCATCTGGAATTGGTTACCGATCTAACCACCGGAGCATTCATTGGCGCACTAAGGCGATTCATGAGCAGACGAGGTCATTGTAGAGAGCTGTACTGTGACAATGCGACTAATTTTTTTTTTTTATTAATACATATTTTATTTATTGTATCTTCATATATGAACTAACAATAAATATTCAAATCTTAAATATAAATATATAATTAGGCCCGACCAATGTCGGACATAAGCTTAGTAGTAGTTATATATAATACATAAGTATTGATAATCAAAAGGAAAAAATATAAAAAATAAAAGAATTTTCAGGAAGTCCCATCTGGAGTGCTGTGAATAAGAGCCCTTGTATCCCTCTTTTTTAGGCGAATGTGTCCAGTAAAGTTCAAAATATTACGAGCAAGCGGATTAGGATGTGATTCGAGTTTTGTTAGATATTTACCTGCGAATTTTGCAATTTCTTCAGTCACTAGAGGCATATTCAAATCACGATGTATATTTGAATTTTTGATGTACCATGGAGCCGATGTTATCATGCGTAAAATTTTGTTTTGCCTGCGTTGAATTTTCTCTACATTTGAAGCTGAAGCAGTGCCCCATAGTTGAATTCCGTAGCACAATATTGGCTTTAAAAGCGACTTGTATATTAAAAGTTTACAGTCTAGGCTAAGTGTTGAATTTCGACCAATCAGCCAATGTACCTGAGTTAATTTAAGTTTCATTTGAGTTAACTTAGAGTCAATGTGGTGTTTCCATGTAAGTCATCGATCAAGGTGTATACCAAGATATTTCACATGTGAATGTTGAGAAACAACTTGATTGTTAATCCGAATGGGGGAACAAGTATCTCTTCGTAAAGTAAATGTTACTTGAACACACTTTTGATTTACCTTGATTCTCCATAAGTTTAACCAAAGCTCCATCTGGCTAATGTGTTCCTGGAGTTTGCGGGATGCCTCATCAGGGTTTTCATGCATACTAAGGCAGGCTGTATCGTCGGCAAATGTGGAAGTATGAATACTACTGCTCACAGGCATATCACAAGTATAAATTAAATATAAAACTGGTCCCAGTATACTCCCCTGTGGCACACCAGATGAAATTGTTTCAGGCCTACTTGTAAAGTCTCCTTCCGCAACAGTGAACTTACGGGAATTAATGTAACTTTCCAAAAGATTTAAAATGTTTATTGGTAAGTAAGTCTTCAATTTTAATATTAGGCCTTCATGCCACACTTTATCAAATGCCTGGGAAATGTCTATAAACAGCGCAGAACAATACTTTTTTCCCTCAAAAGTTCTTCTTATAAATTGAACTAATCTGTGAGTTTGTTCAATGGTGCTATGCTGACTTCTAAAACCAAATTGATGGTCTGGTATGCACCCACTACTAATTAGAATTGGGGACAATTTTGTTTTGAGCAGTTTTTCGAAAAGCTTTGACATTGTAGATAGTAGACTTATTGGCCTATATGACTCAGCCTTTGTTATATCTTTGCCCGGCTTTGGAATCATTTTAACCTTGGCAAGTTTCCAGTTGTGTGGATAATACTCCAGTCGTAAAATTGCATTAAATATGAATAACAGGATTCTCATTGCAATACGAGGCAAGTTCATCAGCATCTGATTACTAATTCCATCAATACCCGGAGCTTTCTTCGGGTTGAGTTCGGCAATTAATTTTTGTAAATCACGCGTCTTAAACTTTATGTGTTGAGGGGGTAGAGCGACTATATTCGGCAAATCAGCAACACCAGTACATATATTTGGCGTAAAAACGGATTTTAAGTGCTCAGCAAATATTTTACCTTTTTCAGTATCGCTTCTTGCCCAACCTCCGGTAGATGTGCGTAGAGGTGTGTTTAAGCTCTCTGGCAGCGCGCCACAAGGAGTAATTAGACGCCGGTGTAACATCAAGACCCTCCAGATAATTTTTAAGAGATGCAATTTTTTCAGATTCAAGCAACTCTTGGAGTCGTTTAGTGCACTCTTTAAGTCTGATTTTATTTTGTGGTGATCTGTGCTGTTGCCATTCCCTTCTAGCCCTTCTTTTTTCACGTACGAGACGTTCAATGTCTGTAGAATAAATTTTATTAAACCCAATCTGCGGATGGGAGATAGTGGCATGTTCAGCAGCCTGTTTAATATTCTCGCTGAGATTGGCAATGTTCGATTCAATATCATCGGGTGTTCTAAGCGTAATGTTTTCCGTACAATGACTGCTGAGATATTTTTGAACCCCAGCCAATTAACACGATTGATCATCTTCACATATGGGTCATGTAAGTTACTTCTTAATGGGCTACAAATTGTAATGATCGTCGGGGAGTGATCGGACGAGAGATCAAGAGAAGCTTGAACTTGAATTAAATCCCTAGTGATATTTTTTATGACTCCAAAATCTATAACATCCGGAATTTTTTGTATGTCAGTAGGCCAATAAGTGGGCTCCCCACTCGAAATGACATCCAAGCCCATTTTTGAAATAGTGTTGAACAATGCTCGACCTCTGGGTGTAACAAGGCGCGAACCCCAGAACGTATGTTTCGCATTGTAGTCTCCAGCTGCTACAAAACAAGGTCCAAGAGATTTGTAGAAATCCTCATATTGATTCTCAGTGATTGAAAATCTGGGAGGGGAGTAAATTGATGATATAACGAAATTTGAACAAAAACTTTCAATGCCAATATTTGTTGCTTGTAGGTATTCTTCACAAATGTTATCAAGAACATAGTGCTTGAGTCTTGACTTTATTAGAATTGCTGATCCACCGCAAGCCCTTCCTCTAGTGTCCTTTGTATCATATATAGTGTAGCCATAAATTTTAAAAAGACTTCTCGAAGTCAAATGAGTCTCAGATACTAACATTATATCAATATTTTTCTCCGTGAGAAAGTGCTCAAGTTCATTTTTATGTTGGCGAATGCCGTTTGCGTTCCAGAAACATATTGTTAACGTGTTCATGGCTTATTAAGTATTGCTTGAAGCAGAGTATTCTGCATTCGCAACATTTCTTGCATCATGCTAGTCATATTTGTTGTAAAATTGTTTATAGTTTGCACAAGATTTTCAATAGTGGCTTCAAGGCGATTAAAATTAAAGTTTGAGTTTGTATTTGTTGAATTATTTTGCGGTGAAACATTTTGTGTCGGAATAGAACTAGCCTTAGCAGCATCTGCATACGATACACGGGAAGTAACTGGTTGGCTCATTTGCAGAAAAGTGGCAGAGTAAGAGTTTGCTGATTGAGCTGGAGCTAATTTAGGTTTTTGCATCATAGTCTTCTTTACAGAAGAGTACACAGGACAACCTCTGTAGTTAGCGGTGTGATTACGTCCACAATTACTGCATTTTTTATCACTTTGATCTTTTGGTTTGTTGCAGCTAGCGGTGCCGTGTAATTCGCCACACACAACACAAACAGAGGGTAAATTGCAGTATGTTTTTGTATGGCCATATTCTTGGCAATTATGGCACTGTACAGGACCTGAACGCTTATGTGGCTCTTCAACTGTGATTTTTCGGTACAAGAGGTATTTTAAATTATAAATTGGATGCGTCTCATTTTTTTTTTCAATTTTATATCATTAGGCTCAAGTTCAACACGAAATAGTGGTTGGGGAATCTTTTCTTTATTTATTATATTGGACACATTTTTTACCTTGAACCCCTGGAGGACGAGTGCATCTTTTATTTCTTCGGGGACAACATAAGAATCTATGCCCTTCAATACGATCTGCATGCCTTTAGCGCTCTTAAGCTGGTATGTGTAGAAGCTTGTTTTACTTTTTTCAAATTCAGCAACCATTTTGCGGAAATCTTTTTCGTCATAAATTTGGATTTTAGTTTCATCGATGTTGCCACGTTTTATTGGAACAATGTGAAATTTATTCTCACCAATGTCCGAAATTAATTTTTTAATAAGGGCATTTGAATTTTTTTGTCTCAAGTAGATTGGTGGCGGCTTGGATGTTTTGTTCGAGGATACCTCGGGTTTGTCGTTGTCATCTTGAAAAATTTTAAAGCGGTTTTGGCGATTAGTTGAGGATGCGCTGTTATCCCTAGACATCTTTGGAGCAGATGCAATTTTAGTAGAATTAGGGCTTCGCCCGCGCTTTAAAATTGTAATGTATCTGTCCATTCCGACTTGGACCTTGGGTTTTGGGCTACTCTTATTTTCAGTGACAACTTGGTTAAGTGGTGACCCCGAGCCCGAGGCGGGTGATATCGCTGAGTTAAATGTGGAAGTACTAGGCAATATTGTCAACGATTCACTAGTTGGCATTGGACAAAGCGAAGTTGATCGCTGACGAAACTGTGGTTTTGCCGTTAGAAAAAGTCTATTATCAGATTTTTGATTTTTATTAAGAGCTTCAGAACTCACAGCAAGTCTATTATCAGATATTTTATTTTTATTGATATAATTATGAGCATCAAAACTCACAGTAAAATAGGCATTTCTGCCGTTAGAACTCACTTCACTATTTTTTTTCCTTTGGGGTACTCATATAGAGTATTCCTCAAGGGTATGTTTGTATGTTTTTTTGTTTACGGTTTTTTTTTTTGTTTTTGTTACTTCTATATGTAAAAAATATTTGCAAAGCAAATAAAGCTTATTTATTATAGTCAATATGTACTACGAATATTTTTGTATGATTTTTTTTTATTTAGTTTGTATGTAAGAAAAATTCCGCTATTATGTCTGTTCACTATGAAGGTACAACGAGAACTGACTAATTTTGTTGGTACAAAAAATCAGCTTACAGAATTAGCAGACTCGATTTATTCTATTCCGGCCGTAAGTGAAATCAGCAAGGAATGTTCATCCAGAGGCATAACGTTCCACTTTATACCACCACGAGCACCACACTTTGGAGGGTTATGGGAAGCCGCGGTGAAATCAGCGAAAAATCTTTTGCTCAGAAGTGTAGCAACGGCATCGTTAACGTATGAGGAACTCGATACCTTTGTAATTGAAATTGAAGGCATTCTTAATTCAAGGCCAATTACTCCAATGTCAAACAACCCAAATGATTTGAATGCCTTGACACCTGGTCACTTTCTAATTGGGGAACCATTGAATTCCCAGATAAACGTAAGCTCTAAACAAACAAAAGTGAGTCTCTTGACCAGGTGGAAATTTGTCACCCACTTGAAAGAGGAGTTCTGGAGGAGATGGTCACGGGATTACTTGTGCGAATTACAGTATCGGCACAAGTGGAAAACAGGGAACGTCAACGCTAAGCCAGGCGATATGGTAATAGTTAAGGAGGACAACACGTTGGCTAGAATAGTGAAGGTCAATCAAGGAGATGATGGTCTGGTTCGAGTGGCTGATGTCAAGACAGCATCCGGGATTTGGAGAAGGCCAATAGCTCGGCTGGCACCTTTGCCAATTGACAGCACAGAGTCGGATGAATCGTCCGACCATGAAGATTTAGATACGGATAAAATTAATACATCTGAGAATGCTAAAAAGAAAAGGCGAATATCTATTCCAAATAGTATCATCACTGCGTTGATAGCTTTAATGTTACTGCCATTAGTCTTAGGCGCTCAGGTCCATAACATGCAGTTTGGGAATCAGCTGGGCATTCATTTTGAAGAAATTGGATCAGCAACAATTTCCTCCTCAGATTGGAAAATTTTAATTTATTATGACTTGAAAGAATTTTGGGCCGAATCGGAAATGTTTGCAGAAGGGACTAGGGCGTTAAGTAATTTATGTGACGACATACAAGAAAATTCTACATGCAAAAACCTAGTCAAATACTTTGAACATACCAAGAGTGAGTTACACATGAGCAGCACCCTACTTTCAGGCAGAAGATACAAAAGGATTTAGTCGGGAACATAGCGCATTCACTTTTTGGCGTACTGGATTCCAAATACGCGGAAGAGATGGCAAACACCATTTCACAAGTTAAGGAAAATGAGGCACATCTGATCAGCCTTTTAAGAAATCAGACGTCAATTGTAGACTCTACCATGAATATCCTGAAGTCAGACCAAGTTCAAATAAAGAAAAAGTTTGACCAAATTGACCTTCAAATATCACAAATATACAACAAGATACACAATGATAGTAAAGAACTATATCAAGAACGAATATACCGAATTTTCTCATCACTGTGTATTCAACTAACAATTACTGCGTCAAACTTACAACACACACAATCTTCAATACTGGATATTCTTACAAACACTCACCATGGCATCATAAGCCCGCTTATCCTTACTCCGTATCAATTACAACAGGAAATAGAAGAAATAAAAATGCATCTGCCCGAGTCACTTGAGTTGCCTGTAAAACAGAATGATGTATTACAATTGTACAAACTGATGAAGGTCCAAGGTGGACTCACGAATAACACAGTCGTGTTTCGCATTAATTTACCCTTAGTTGAACGCATTCAGTTTACAATATTCAACATTGTACCAGTGCCAAACTGGATCAACGATACCCTAACATCAATAAAGCCATGCTCGTCCCTGTTGGCCGTCGATATTATTCATCGCCAATATTTTACTATTGATAAAACTGAACTGAATTTATGCGCTGTCATCAATGAAGATAGTTTTGTATGTTCCAAGGTACAGATACGTTATGAATCAGGTTCTCCAACATGCGCTTGCGAGATAAGTTTATTACACAACGAAACTAAAGCTGATTGTCCAGTGCAACAAATAAAAAACACCACTGCCTGGATACCCCTCCATCACCAAAATAAATGGATTTACACATTGCCAACGGCAATTCATAAAACGGCTGTGTGTAAAAAAGATATCACTCAATTTACACTCCAAGGGTCAGGCGTACTTTATTTGGAACCAGAATGTACTCTCAAACACAAGTTCATGACACTCCAAGCTCAACAGACAATCTCCAGCTCGCTTAAGGCATCATACACCAGAATTTGGGAAGTTATAGAACAAACTCAAGCAACTCGTCTGAAGCCACTACTGGATAAAATACGCACAAGCGAGTACAATTCACAAATACAAAACATAACAGATTTACAAAACTCACTAAAGGCACAGGAGATACTACAGCTTCCAAACAGAATTGACACTCATAATTACCACCACATGACTGTCGGTTATTCAGCATTAAGAGCGACTTTCTGTATATTAATATACTTAATCAGCAAGAAAAAATGGTCAAGACGTTTAACTCCAATTCCAGCACCACGTCAACAGCAAACAACTTCAGACTTCACTGTACACATCTAACAACCAACTGATTAAAAAATTAAACTTCAATTTCTACAAGGTCTTACACAGATAAGAATGAATGCCAGACCAGCGGATTTTGAAACATGAGAAGACAACACATAGACTTGCAGTGTAGTTGATTATCATTATTGTCCATTGTTATAAGTTTTTTTATTTTTTTTTTATTATTGTTCATTATTATATTACATTACCTTAATTTTATTTTGAGTTGCACTCAACGGGGGGAGTATGTTTAATATATTTTTTATTTGTTCGTTGGGACATATATATTATTGTTTACGTTATTATTAGTTGTATTAATTTCATCACTAAGAATACATTTTTTGTTTGTAACCATACTAAGTCAATGACCATGTATTGCACAAAATGTTTTATGCAAACATTACAGTTTGCAATATTCAAAGTAGGTCATTGCTAAGTTATCGTTTATTAATTTTACAAAAAAAAATATACAAAGCAATTAATCATTTATAGAGTAAGCATTTCTTTTCTTTAATTTCATGTATAAAAGAAAGCAAAATAAAGTCAAAATTTTAGTGTTTAGTAGAATAACAAATCAATTGTTTTATTGAACAGTGCCTCCAAGTTCAAGTGCTTGTGAGGACAACAAACTATACTACAACTGTATCCAAGTTCAAGTGCTTGTGAGAATCCCAAAATAACCACAATTCTTCAAGCTACAAGTGCTTGCAAGAAAATACTTCACAATTAACATTAACATTTTTGATTAATAATAACCAGGGCAAGTTTTTGTGGCATTTTCCATTCTTGTCATATTAGCCATTCCTTCAATCATTGACATAGAAAACCATTATTAGTCCAATTTGCCATCAAATACCCTTTTTGCAACGCAGAACAGATTTTTATATGTCAGAGTGTTTTACCAGCCATTTTTGTCTGTCCCTCGTGCCACAAAAAACTTGCCCTGATAATAACGTAAACAATAATATATATGTCCCAACGAACAAATAAGAAATATATCAAAACACTATCAAAAACAATTTCCTATGAGCACGAGGGAGATTTTATCATAAAACTTTTTATAATTACACCATTTAATAAAACTAATAATCACCAGGCAAAGAATGCGAAAATATGTGAAAATTTCGCTGTTATTTTTTAATTTGGTTTTTTCTGGATTAAATATTAATGTTAAAGAAAAAAGATATAGCCCTAGAATATTTGTGAATGATGTTTATCTCTAAAATAAATATTACTGAAGTTATGAACAATTAAAGCGAGACAGTGAGAAAAATAGAATTTTTAGCAAACTTTGTGGGCTCAAGGCACGCCCAATAAGTATGCAAACGATCTAAAATTTTTCATATATTTCTTTTTTTTAATTTGGAATCAATCTAAGGGGTTTGTCAAGCGAAAATACGAAAAAAAAATTGTCCATATAACTTGCAGTCACACTAATGTATATATAATATATATTTCTAGCATCGGAAAAGTTCTCGCATAGTTTTATCAATTTGTGAGAAATGTGAAACATACATCACTAATTCCGTTTTTACAGGATTATTTCCGTTTGTCGAGCGTCAAATGAAAACAAAACGTCAAATTAAAAAAAAGATAAGGATATAATGAACGGGTATGTGTGTATATAAAATCTTACACATATAACTGTAGATGGTTGATTAGTTTGAGTTAAATACCCGAAGCATACATATACAATATTCATATTATAACTTATAAAACTTTGTTCACCACTAGTTTTTGAAAATTTTTTTCATAAATGTTTCCAATTATTTTAGTTTATGGTGAAAATATATAATAATCTGCATTAAGTTGTTTTTACATGGTAATGCAATGTATTACGACATGTCAAAAAAACGCTGTAGAATGTACAAAATCGTATCATGTAAAAGCAAACTGTATCGAGTATGAGAGAATACGGATAAAAAATTTGACAAGCGGTCGGTAAATGTTTATTTTTTAAACCATTTAAAAAATAAAGTATTCTCATCACACCAGAGAAAGGCGAATTAAGTGTCAGGTGGCCTATATAACTACACAAAAAACAACATGTAGTTTGCTACAAAGCCAATCCGTCAGAAGATGTCTGAGCAAATTATGACATTATTGTTCAAATTACTCAATTTGGCATCAACAGCTGATAATCAGCCGGGCGGAAAAGGTCACCTGATACTGATTTCGCCTTGCACCAGAGGTGTATTTCAAAGTAAACATTGGCAGCATTAATGGTATTTATTGAAGGTGTCAATCAGACTTGCGATAACCATAGAAAACAGTTGTTCGAACCAAACTTATGGGCAACACTGTATTTGATTATAAGTAGGTGACTCGCCATAGCGCCATAGCCATTACCAAAGAAACCAATTAAATTTTGGTTTGGTTATGGCTATAGCACGTCTAATTTAAGCTTTAACACTTTTACAAAAACAACCAAAATCAACTCAGGAAATATTCATGTTGTTTTTGTAAATATTGTACAACTGCAACTACCAGCTATGAACTTAACCCGTACGACAAAACCAAACAAACAATAAACAAACCTATAAAAAATATATTTTGTAGTACAATTACATTGAAAAAATAAAATGTTTTCTCCAATATTTAGTTTTATTAGTACACATCTTTTTCTTTTAATTTTCCAATTCTTTGTTATTAACTCATGAGTTTAATATGTTTGCTTGTATTTTACTTATAGTACATAGTGTCCACACCTGTACCGGGGTTCTGTAACTTTTAGTGATTCCGTAGTTTCCTTTCTACGATAGTCTCCAGAAATGAACTGCAATGCGTGATTGGAAAAAAAGCATACGTAATCAATATCCTAAAAGCATTCCTTTTTATTAAATAAAATAAAACTTGTTCAAACACACATATTCGTTGCTAAGTTTAATGCATTAAACACATTCGACACAGCAGGCTAAGGGCTACAATCTGTCAAAAATAGAATACACACATTCTTATGGTAACAATTATTTTAACGACAGCAGGCTACACGACTGCACGACCACCGTTGTAGCTGTCGCCAACTTTAAACTAAGGATGGGCAAATGAAAAAAATTTATCGATATATATCGTATCGATATTTTTCAACAGCATCGATATATATTTTTTCAAAACATCGATATTTCGATATATCGATATTTTTTTCCCACAAATGTTGCAAAAATCTTTTAAGTTTAAAATAAATACACATACTAAAATATAGTGTCATAACCGCCAAAAAGTTTAAACGACATAATTTTAAGAACTTAATATTTTGTTAGCGATTTCTTTAAATATTAACATGCTTATTTATACAAATTATTGAGGCTTTATAAAGCGTTTTAAAACAGATCTCCATAAAAAAATTTCCTTATTAAGCCTTTAGAAAGCCTTAATAATTTTTATAAATAAATGATCAAACAGAATTGGGGCATAAACACATTTTCCATACAAAATGACACAAAAAACTAGCCTCAAAAAGCAGTCGATAGATAGAATCTATTTTATTTTGAAAACTTTTTTTCTTATGCTCTCACATATAAATAAATATTCTCTCAAACATGTTACCATACTTTCAATAAATTTCATACATTTTGTGAACAAAAATACAAAGAAAAATAAGCACAAAAGAAAATAAAACAAAAATTAGAGAGCATTTGAAGTTACTGCCTTAGATTTTATTATGGGTTAATTTGACAGCGATTTTTCCTGAAGTTGCGGACTTATTCTGTTTGATCATTAAGGCTCTTAATCATTGTTTTATGAATGCTCAGTGTTGAACACTTCAAACTTCATCGTTGCAGAATACGAGAAATATGCACTGGGCATCCATTAAATAATGATTTAATATTTAGAGAAATCGCGAACAACTATCTAACTTAAATTTTAATGAACTCCAATAGTGGAGAAAACCAAAGTTGATATTGAGCTCCTTAAGGCTTCATTAGTCTTTACTTTCTGTTGCCGTTCTGTTTCTAAGTTTTAATTCTGCAATAAATTTGAAACTAAAGTGCTGAGTTTTGCATCGTCCAGTGATATGTTTCAATATAGTTTTATGTTTTCTGGTAAAAATTTAATTTTTCAAATTCCTAAAGCACAATAACAGTTAATTTCGAAAGGTTTTTATTTTACTTATGCTGACACCTACTATATACATTACATTACTTAATAGTTTTTTGATTTTCACAGGTTGAACCGAAACAGAATATAACGAAAGAGAAAAACTAACGGCTTGTATAATATTTCTATAAACAAAAAACTAATTCTGCCTTAAGGCTTATACCCACACAATCCAAATTGGACATTTAGCTTAGTTAATAAATAAACGTCAGCTGGATTAGTGGGGTCACCTTATCGATGCGTCTTTTCTGTTATGAAATTTCTCTATTTTTTCTTCGCATTACTAGCAGTCATGCCAACATCCTAGCGTTAAAAAAATGGCTAAAATTTATACCTAGAGCTCATAAAAATATCGAAACCCGATACTCGTAAATTAGAATCGATGTATCGATATATTGGTTTTTGAAATATCGGCGATATATATCGATATTTATTTTTTCAAATATCGATATTTCGAAATATCGATATTTTTTGCCCATCCCTACTTTAAACTAATTTCTATTTTTCTGGCTACAATGAGCAAATGCAGTGTTACCAGTATAATACAAAATGGTGAATGAATGATATCGTACAATTATTTCATACTATTGACTAGAAACAATATCCAAAAATTGATGTAAAGAATAAATTGATTCATTATTGTACTTTTATGTGAAATAAGTACATTTTAAAAGAAAAATTAAATTTTATAAATGCAAAATATATGAAAGTGGCAATACTGAACTATGTATTTGTACTTGAATATCAGCTGCAGATGGTGCTGCTGCCGTCTCCAAAATAATTAAGTAGCTGGCTACGAGGCGACAAATGCTGCTAGCGGCATTTGAAGTCGTGTGTTCGTGTAGCCTGCTGTGGTGAATGTGTTTAATGCATAAATCGCTCAGTTCGGATGATTGGTCTCTTGACTCGACAATGAGTGTTTTGAACAAGAACATAATGCGAAAGGAAAATATTTTCATTTTAATCAGCATCAAGTAGTAAAAGCAAAAATGAAAAATGCATTATGTATGAATGTGGTAATTATAAAGATCCAACGGAAAATGCTGTCATAGTAAGTCCTAATTTACACTCAGCAAGTCTTATTGCTAAGCTGATTAGTTTATTAGGATGTGTACTTAATTTGGGTGTTTCATATCAGGGATGGTAAAATTAAAGAAACTGTGTAATCGAGCTAGTCACGATGAACTTTTTAAAAAATAGCAGAGACAAAAATTTTATATAAATTTCTGAGATGAATTATTAAAAAAGTGCATTTTAAAATCAAATTTGAGGAGGATTTTTCGATACGCAAATCAATTTTTATAATAAACTTATATTATTATTGTCCTATTCATAACAGAACTTATGTTTGAAATATCGAGCCCTGTTTTCGATTTAATCGTAAGCGACAAAAATTAAAGCTTTCCGGGGAAGGTTTTTTAAAACAACAAACAAAAATTAAAGTTTTCAGAAGAAGTTTTTTTTTATATATTCAAATATGTTTTTGTACGTAAATTGTCGCTTACGATAAAATTTAACAGCCTGTATCTTAAAAGTTATCAAAAATTTTAGCATTTTGATACTTCCAAACTATGGGTAGGGCTATAAAATTCTAATTTCAATAAAAGAAAGTCTATTTTCGATTGCATGTCGCTTACGATACAATCGAAAATAAGACTCAATATGTTTTGCATACTTAAATTGTCGTTTACGATAAAATTTTACAATCTGTATCTTATAAGTTATCAACAGTTTTGGCATTAAGCTGGGAGGGACCATAAACTTGAAATAACAAAAATTTTGAATTAAATTAACTTTTTTGAAGCGTGAAAAAGTGGATACATAGACCTTTTTTTCAAAATTGACTCAACCTTAACTTTAACATTTGATATTCATGGATCTTACGAACATATCGCGCACTAAATCATAAAGAGTCACAACTCAAAATTATAAAAGTGCTTTTGCTTTTTTATAAACCAGTTAATTGAAGAAATCAATAACGACCTCAACAATTTCTTTTGCAATACAGCCTTCCTGAAGAATATAAAATACCGTTATGCTTGTTTTTGTGCTACATACTTGCGTCATTTGTACAATATCAACAACTACTACTGCAACTACTCAGCATCTAAAATTTTTTTAATTGTGACTCTTTATCATTTAGTGTGCGATATGTACGTAAGATCCATTGTAGCTGTAGCCAATTTCGATATATTTCTATTTTCGTTGGCGACAATAAGCAAATACCGTGCTGCCAATATATTACAAAATGTAAAATGAGTTAAAACTTGAAATTATTGGATATTATTTAAGAGAAAGAAAATCTTAAAACTAATATACATACATTGATTAATTTTAATACTTTTACGCCATATAAGAACATTTGAAATGAGTAATTTTATTTTTATACATGCGAAGTATTTGAAAGTGGCACCACTGAAGAAATATGTTTATATATTTCAATATCAGATGATTATGTTGTCGCTGCCGCTTTCAAAATAATTAAGTTGCTGGCTATATGGCTACAATTGCTGCTAGTGACATTTGTAGTCGTGTATTCGGTAGCCTGCTGGAGTGATGTGTTTAATATGTGTTTAATACATAATTTTTAAGCTTTAATAAACGAGAACAGCATTGTCAGCCTTAAAATTTAAAACAGCACTGAAATCGAAAATAAGCTTACAATTTTTCAAAAAATCCCAAATTATAAATTGTACGAAATTTATAAAACTAATTATAGCTCTGTGCAGCTGTGCTATATGGCTTTTAAAATGGCAATCATTGAATAACTAACTTTATAATGTTTATACATACTTCTTAGTAAGAGCGGTGTTTTAAGATTGAAAGACAAAAATTTTTATTTCTCTAAAACTTAAAACTTACATAGTTTTCATATGTATGTACATATAACAGCAAAAGTCTTGCCAACTTCTTCAAACCTTCATAACCATTTGTTCAGTAAAAAATTTACTGGTAAAACATTACCTATCAGTTGTGTTTGCTCAATATAAGTCCCTGTCCAGACTTGCAATTTTTGTTTCAGCAAATCTAGAGTTCATTGATAAGAGGGGTAAGGAGATTGGGAAGGGGTACACAGTTTCATGTGCTCGGCAATTCTCTTTTGATTTGAAATTCGTGCTTGTTTATATCAAGTTGTTAGTTGTATTTGACATTTTTTATTTATTTTATTTTTTCAGTTGTGTGAAAAATAAAAAATATAACAAAAAGTAAATAGAATTGTTAATTTTTCAGGCAAATTTGTGGTGTAATAGAAATTTTTCATTGCATAATTGCAAAATTAGAATTTCATAATGTGGACACTAGTGCAATTTCAAAGCAGAATTTTGAGATATTGCAGCAATAAAAATTGCAAGTCTGGACGAGGACTAAGTTTTCTTGGCGTATGTGCAAGCTGTCTAGCTTTTTTAATTTCCTCAACGTACATCCTGCAATTTTATTCCTCTATCGATAAAAGTTTATAGATCCAATTATGCTGATGCCGATCTTCTTAGAAGAATGTGTTACGAATTTAATCAATTGTATAGATTTATAGACTTTTCATTAAATGGTAATGTTGTAAAGAATGAGGTTGTTAATTTTATAAACTCATAATTATGAATTTTTTTATATTTCATGTATTTTTTTAGTATTGTGAAATGGTAATTTAATATCAGTTAAGGCCGTTTCACACTATAATACAAGTATTAATACTTTTGTGGAAAATGCAACTCTGACATGTTGAGTTGTTGTTCTTTTAAAATTTTTGAAACAGAAATTAGATTAGGGATGCATTTTCGTCAAAAGTATTAATACTTGTATTATAGTGTGAAACCGCCTTTAATAATATCATTAATTGTCTGTAAGGAAATAATTCCATAGACAAATAATAAATAAATATCAAAGCGTAATATTAATTAAAAGTTGCCAGAACAGTAAAAATGGCAAAAAACTAACTATCAGACAATGAAATGGCTTGAGTCAACCTTAATTTGCTAAAATTACACACAAGAGCAATAAGTTTTGTAAAAATTACATGTTTCGCAAAACTTATTAAAATTTGCAAATACAGCACAATCTCTGTAATCTTGACATTCTCTAGTCCGGCCAATCCAATAATCCCGACAAGTCAACATTTCGGACAGTTTAGAAATTTTACCTCTGTAGTTCGGACAAGCGCTTTTTTCGTAGTATTTTGCCGCTGGGGCACAGTATACGTACATTTGTGTAAGAGCAAAAAATAACGCAAAAAAAAATTAATAGTGAGTAGTAGTGGAATCTCTTTTCGGGAGCTGATTAAAATTGGGTAATTAATATTTAAAATTTGAGTGTTTCAGTGCAAAATTTTCTGAAATTTTAAAATTTGGGTAATTGTCCCCCCTGTTCTGAAAATCACGGTGATTTCAAATCACGTGATTTCAAAAGTAAACTATTAATAGTTGCCTTGGTAATGAGATTTTATTGCGTTTTAATTTTTTTTTCATTTATAATAGCATATTTTCTTCCAACTTCCAAAGCTATAAAACGTAAAATTTACAAAAGCAATGATTTAGCTTTAATTAATTTTTAGAAATCACCGTGATTTGGCATGTCGTGATTTGCAGAACAGGCCCGTGTAATATGAGAACTTGCGTTTTCGGTGCACTTTAATGGGCCTGTTCGGAAATGCATCTATGCGCTGCATCTGATGCGCCTGTGTGATTACTTTGCGCAGCTGATACAAAAGAACTGATGCAGATGCGCATACAAAAAAGTTCATTTGATTACAATTTCGAACGCGAGAACATTAAAAGTGGAAACTTAATAATTAACATATTTTCTGACTTGGACGAATGCAAAAATGAGTTGAAAGTATAATTAAAAATAATATTAAAAAAATATTATAAGAAACAATAAATTAACAAAATAAAACAAATAAATAACAAATCAAATATTTACTCATCTATTGCATCAGCAATTTTTGTGATTTGTTTTTGATGTTACTTTGCGCATCATATACATCAGTGATGCATTTTAGAACTCACCACTTTTGAAGTGTTGCCATCTGATGATTTTCAGAACGCATGACGCATCAGATGCAGCGCAGTGATGCATTTCCGAACCGGCCCAATGTTTTTTGTTTACATTATGAGTTTTTGTAAACATTAACTGATTTTTGTTTATATTAAGTGTATGTATGTATGTTTGACCGTCGGAATTTGTATTTATGTGAGAATACGTTAAGATGTTTCATAGGTTTGAGGTTTTTTAAGTGTGCATATGCCGACGGGAAAATCATGAAAATTATTTTTCCTAATGCCGACGGGAAAATTGTGAAAATGATTTTTCCTAATGCCGACGGGGAAAAATTATTATTTTTTTTAATGCCGACGGGGAAATTGTGAGTGTTGCCAGACTGTGGCGATTTGTGGATGTCCGTGATTTGGGGTGGGTGGGGGTATTATCGTAAACCATCAGAGAAATTAGATTTGATGACTACCAAGCGATTCTCATATGGATCATGCGGATGATTTCCTCACGCTAATAATCATGTCGACATTTTATGGTATGAAATGTTCTCATATATGTGAACGCCCTTCATACTTGTGTGTGGGTGGTCGAGTTTGTCTGTCGCTGATAAGTTTATATTTTGTTTATTTGTTTACGAAAATATATTTCATAATATTGCGAAATTGCATGTATGTATGTGTGTGTGCATATATGTGAGTGTGCATGTATGTGTGTGTGTATACATGTATTTATGTATATATGTATGTGTGACCGTGGGAATTTGTGAGTGGAATATTTTGTGGCTGTGAATAATACAAACGTTATGTGTGTATACATTTATATTTTGCAACGCAAGCAGTTCTTTGGCTGCAACTATTTTAAATCAGCGGATTTTCAGCGAGGTACAGTCATCAGCAGAGTAACAAAAAGTAAAATTTGCAAGTAAGCAAAAAAGTTAACTTCTACTCCACCTCTCCATTTCCTTCTCCTTGCATTTGAAATAAGAAAACACTTATACATTTTTTTATTTTTAATTTGTATGCATTTATTGTTTAAAATTTAAAAAAAAATACATAAATCTTTTATATAAGCTAAGCGCATAACTTGAAAATGGCTTGATCGATTTAGCTAAGTTTTTTTAATATATGTAATAGGCTGGAAAAGGTATTTATGGAAAGAAACATTGCAAGACTTGATTGGAAAATTTAAAAATTCCGAAAAAACTAAAATTGAGATTTGCTTTGGGATTTAAATTTTTTTTACAGATTTCCTAAAAACTTCGTACTAATGATCGCAATGAAATTTGGTGCACTTAGTCTGTGAAACTCCGGGAGTGTTTGAGGGAATTACCTTTTTTAAAACTAGGACCAGGAGGGCGATAGGGGGAAATGTCTGCCCCTCCGAAAAGTTAAAACCAATTTTAATAAAAATTAGCACATATATAGATTTGCATCAAAGATCTTAAATAGGCTCTGTTTATTTTCAAAACTAGATCAGAAGGACAATACGGGGGAAATTTCTGCCCCTCCAAAATGTTCAAACCGATTTTAATTAAATTTCGAACATAGATAGACCTGCGTCTAAAGAGTCAAAGAGGCTATCTGCGTTTAAAAAGTCACACAGGATCTGTAAATTTTTAAAACTAAGAACAGGAAGACGATTGTGCATATATATTTTTAAAACTAGGACCAGTAGGGCGAAAGGGGGAAATGTCTGCCTCTCCGAAACGTTCGAGCCAATTTTAATGAAATAGAAGGTCACATAGGCTATGTTAGTTTTTAAAACTAGGACCAGGAATTCGATAGTGGGAAATTTCTGCCGCCGAAACGTTCAAACCGATTTTAATAAAATTTAGAACATCTGCATCGAAAAACTTACATAGGCTGTGTACATTTTCAAAACTATAACCAGGAGGGCGAAAGGAGGGAAATTTGAGTTTCCGAGCCAATTCAACCGATTTTAAAGAATTTAGAACATAGATCCGCGTCTAGAAAGTCACAAAATTACAATAGACATTTTCTAAAGTAGGACCACGAGGAAGTAGGGGGACACATTCTGAGTCTCAACTCGATTTAGCGAAATTTAAAATATAGATAATTCTTGGTTTAAAAGGAGACATACTCTATGTACCTTTTCAAAAGTAAAACGAGCAAGGGGCATTGGATGAGTCCGCTCCTCCAAAACGTTGAAATCGATTTGAATGAAATTTAAAGCATAGAAGAATACATAGTCTATGTACCTAATTTCTGCTCCTCGGACACTTTCAAACCGATGTAAATGAAATTTAAAAGACGATGGAGGTAAATTTTAAAGTCGATCGGTGTAGCTAGTAAAAAATATAAAAAGAAGCAAATATTCTATTCCTAAGCTGGAATGCCGGATCAGTTTCATTTAAAAATGTTTATAAATCTATAAAAGGCAATGCAAGATGTTCTAAAATAAATGTAAAAGGTGATAAAAAAATTGTATATCAAACATCAACTTTAACCAAATTTAAATTAAATATAGGAAATATTTCTATTTTAGTTACATTACTATAGAGTAGGGATGGACAAAAAATATCGATATTTGAGGAAACCGATATTTCAAAAACCGATATATCGATTCTTATTAACGAGTATCGGGTTTCGATACTTTTAAGTGCTATAGCCGTTTTTTAACTACGATATTGGCATCACTACTAGTGATGCGAAGAAAAAAAGAGACATTTCATAATAACAGCCCAGGTGCATCTATAACGTGACTCCACTAAGCCAGGTGACTTTTATTTCTTAACTAAGTCATATTTGGATAGTGTGGGTATAAGCCTAAAGGAAGAATTAGTTTTTATTTCCTGTTCTGTTACGAATCGGCTGACTCTTTTTGGTTTATATATGCAGATCTTATACAAGCCGTTAGTATTTCTTTTTCATTCTGTTCTGTTTCGGTTCAACCTCTGAAAATCAAAAAACTGTTAAGTAATTGTAAGTGGCAACATAAATAAAATAATAACATTTCGAAACTGTGATTGTGCTTTGAGAATTGAAAAAATTAAATTTTTACCAAAAAAAAAATAAACACTGTATTTAAACATAACAATTGACGATACAAAACAAATCAATTTAGTGGAAAGCTGTGACCGTTATGGTCAGAAACAGCTAATTTATTACCGAAAAAGTAACTATTAAAATTTAGAAATAGAACGCCACAGAACAGAACAGCAACATAACGTAAAGACTTATGTGTAGTTTCCACAATGCAAGAAGCGACATGTATAAAAAAAAAAATATGTGAAAAGCATTAAAATTTTTGAGTGATTCCTTACAAATTTTCTAGACAAGTCGCTTGCTTGCATTGTGGAAACTACACATAATGAAGCATTGCTTAAACTTTTTTTGGTGGTTATGGCACGATATGTCAGTATGTGTATTTATTTTTGATTTGGAATATTTTGGCTAAAAATATTGATATATCGAAAATCGATGTTTTAAAAAAATATATATCGATACTGTTCAAAATATCGATACGATATATATCGATACGATATATATCGATACATTTTGTCATTTGCCCATTCCTACTATAGAGTATGTATCTTAAGGAATTCAGTTTTACTGAAAACAAAAAATCCTTACAATCGCTCTATTATTGACGGTATACGTGCATATATAAAGAATGATCAGCGATTATGGGATGAGAATTTATCGAGAATTAGTTGTTCTGGGCTGGTTTTACTATAAATCGGCAGCCTGTTATAACCTAACCTAACCTAGTTGTTCATTAAGGAATGCTTATCATCAAGCCATTCAATGCTCCCCATATCATGCACTCTTTGGGTTTGATATGATCACTCACGCCAGTTCATATAGCCTGTTAAAGAAGTTGAAGTCACTAGATGAACCCATGTATCCTTTGTCGCGGGACGATAATCGGCATCTATTACGTGCGGAATTACGTAAAAATATTAGGAAGGCATATGAAGTCAGTCGCAAACAATAAAACCTCAGATCCAAGCCGGTGAGTCTTAGAATAGGAAGGAAGTGAATAGAAGAAATTTTGTCCACAGTAATGCCGAAGAAGGATTCAATGCCAAATTAGCACCTCTGTTATCAAATGTCGAATCAGGAAGAGATTAGGTTCCCATTATTACTCCATAGAGTAGTTGTTCATCACTTGTTAGATTGATGTTATTCGCAAACAAATACAGGTTTTGTATCTGGCAAGGACTTTTAGTGCATCTTGAAATTTCATTTGACGTGTTTTCTTTCATTCGTTTGAAAAAAACAGAAATTATAACGGGAAAATGGAATGATTTGTTTTTAAAAACTTCTAGAAGCGTGGATAGAAAAGTAAGGAAGAGAAAATAAAAGGCGTTAGTGGATAGTAGTGGTTGTGCAAAGTTTAAATGTTTTCTAAAGTGCTAAAGTAGAGAAAGATTAAAACCAAAAAGTAATGTACAGTTCTAAATAATATTAAAGAAATTGTGTTCTTTTTTTTAATGGCTAAATTAACGATATAAATATAATTAAATAATTTTAAGCTGCATCCATTATACGGTAGAAGTTTTTTTTTATATAAAATAAAAACTATAACCACTTTGTTGTAAGGATTAAGGCATAAGCTAACCTCGACGACAGTGAAAGTGATAAATGTGCCAGTGAAAGGGCACCTGACAATCCAGATACATTCAATTATGCATTAAGTCACCAATATCTGCTGTTTACAATATTCATTTAGGCAGTCATCCTTATAAAAAAAATTAAAAAACTACCTAACCATAAATTCGCTACCTTTAATACTTGTTCGGGAAATCTAACCGTCAAAAACTACCAAACCTAGAAGGCTCCTGCATCCTGGCATCCATTCGGCATTCATGACATAAAAAGCCATCACCAATATTAACACTCAGCGCCAAAAATTATCATCCAATTCCACCATGCACAGAAGACCAACATATTTCTTTGAGTAAAGATAAGTAATATATATATATATATATATATCAGAGCTCGCAAAATATGCTCAACCAAATTTCTTTGTGCGGTCTTCTCACCCAAAAGACCTAAAGAAATGAGATTGAATCATTCATTGTCTGAACAGCAACCCTCTTTTTCCTTTCAATCGTGTTCTCGCTCCCGTGTTATGAGTTGAGCGTAACACACGAATCGGTCTCTTACTGACCGCATGAGAGTCTAAACACAATGTTTGCGGTGCGGTGCGATTTCTCGTTGCGGGAAAGAAAAATAAACATAATACAACGGAAGACGGCTACGGCAATACTTGTCATTGTTTGTTTAAATTTTTATTAATTTTTTTTTTTGTATACATTTTTATAAAAAAATACTCTTTGTGTTGAATATTTTGTATTGGCAGTAACTAAAAACAAAAAATTATTAACATTTTATACATTCGCAGATATATTTGATATATTTTTTAAACTTTTATATATTATGACAAAAAAAATCATGCTTTTTGTCAAAACAATGTTGTGAAAACATCAGAAAGAGAAAGATTGTCAAAAATTGAGAGAATAAGAAAGTCCGCAGAGAAAATAAAATAGATTTTAATTTTATTCCGTTCCGCACTGCGGTTTTTTACTTCAAAATCGTATGAAAAACCGCACCGCAATAAATTATCGTTGCATTGTGTTCAGACTCTGATACGAACAGAATAGTTCGTTGCTCAGCTACTGAGGGTCAGTAAGTGAGCAAAACAAGCAAAGTGTTTGCAAAAAAGGTCTTTATTTTTATTGTTGCGTTTGCTTTATGTTGTTGTCTTAAATATTTCGTCACAGGCAAAGCATTAAAGAGGAAGTAATAAATAACAATAAAAACATCTGTAAATCAAAAGTGTAATTGTAATATGTATATAAGACAGATATGTGTACAACAAAAACAAAATTTATCTTCATGTATGTTAATGTTTACCTATCCACACTCGCAACACACATACATGCTCAAAAGACCGTTTGCGATATTTTACGAAATAAAGGGTCTCGAGTGAACACATGAGCCGACCGATCGAACAAAAACGGTCGTTGGTTGAGCGAAGAGCAAGCCAAAGAACGAATTTTGAGGGTTTTTTCGCGACAGCGTCGCATCGTGTTAGTGGACGAGCGTTTTTTTTTCTGACAACAAGCACAAGAGGGACCAATTATTACGAGCTCTGATATATATATATATATATATATATATATATATATATGTACACCAAAATAACCTGCATCCTAAATTTATACACTGAACCCCCGATAACCATAATTATGTAAAATAGACTGATTAAAGAAAATATTAAATTAATTTTTCCCTCCTTGTAATTAATAAGTAATTCACTTTTAAAAAAATACTACTCCTTGTAATAAACCCCTAGTGTAACGAAAAACGTTAAGTAAATACAATTCTGAAAATATTGATTGATGATATGAAAAATTGATCTAAGTAATGTACATTTGATACATACTTAAAAAATATAAATACCTATGTATGTAAAGGTGCTAAGAGGGTTAAGAAATACAACACAGGTTGGTGTGGTTAAGTTGAAGTAAAAAGAATCGAGTCAGTCGTAAGTCGTAAGAGGATCATTGAAGTTGACAAGTTTTCCTGCGCTCATTATTTAAAAGTTGTTTAATTAAAGTTGCCTTGTTTGAAGTAGTTAAAAGTAGTTAACATATCCTAAACTAAAGAAGTTAAAAAGTTGTCCAATTGCCTTAATTGAAATTCTTAAAATAGAAATACTTAAATTTCCTTAATTTAAATACTTTAAACTATATAACTTATCTTAATCAAAGTGAATTTCCAATACTTTAATTTAAAAATAATTCAAACAATATAACTAATTGTTTAAAATTATTCAACGAATATTAAATAATTGAATTTAAAAACGAATAAAAATTATATTTGTTTAATTAAAGTATTTAACTTTACACCATTTACATTTGGGGGCTCAACCGTGTCTGAATTAAAATCAAAAAATTGGTTCGGAAAACTAAAAATTAAAAATATCTGCTTCATCATTGAAATGTGTTAATAAAAGCGGTATTCAAAGAAAAAGTGGCCCTCCATTTAAATTGATATACCACGCAGTAGTTGGCTATTTAAAAATCTAGTGAAAAAATATATATTACTTAAATTAACATAACTAACGGTTTACAATTAAAAAAAAAAAAGAAAAAAAGTAATGATACCGTATGTTATAAGTCTCTTAAAAGAAAAAATCATTAATACAAAAGAACGGCGATAAATAAGTACATAGAATAGGTAATGAATAAGGATAAACGAATTGAAACAACAAAACCTAGTGAACAGAAAGAGCCATATAACACAAGAGCAAGAGTGAAAAATATAAACGCAAATATAGAAGAAATTACGCTCAGTTTAATACAGCGAGAACAACTAAATTCACCACGGAATATCGTTCAAACTAACGAGTTGTCAGGGGGTCGATTCTGGTTCTGTGATAATGTGAAATGAAAAAAAAATTTTCATATTCATTTTCATAATCATTTTTCATAATACTTTTCACAATTACATAAAATGCGATTCTCGTTGCTATTATGAAAACATTGTTTTATTCCGTTGTGCCTATGAAACTTTTGTTTTTATGCTATTGAAATATGTCATGTAAATAAATAATATTAATTATTATTTATAAAACTATTGCAAGGAACTCGGTATGAGCATAGGTAAAGGTGTTAAAGAGATTATCGCTACTTAATTAAACTTAATATTTTTCTCTTCTTTATTATAGATTGGGAAAAATTTACGCTTCCAACTGCAAGGTCTTTTCTTTGTTATGAATTAGCGTCATAAGCAGAATTTAAGACAAACTTTATTTCAACCCCTAGGTGTTATTATTAGCTTCTTCTGCAGGAATAGGGAAATGTGCACGTCTTCTGTCGGGCTTGAATATCGAACAGTGGCTGTGTCGAGTAAAGGTTTCCTTTTTATCTTGCCGATAGCCTTTAATGAAGAACATCTTTGTCAGCCATTAAGTTCTGCAGAAGGCTGGATAAGGATAAGTATTTACTCAACAAAGCCGTTATTCGATATACTTAGGGGAGAAACCCCTTTAGTTCGGCCGACAGCTTTGAAGGCAAAAAACATCTTGATGCTACTGTTTTTGGTATGCTCGTAAAATGTTATGTCCTTGCAAAAAGCACATGATGCCCATCGTCAAAAATGAAAGCAACTTCATGGACATTATTATTTAATTTTTTAAATGCTACCACCCACATCTGAAACCACCCCAATTCATTTTCCACATTCTAGCATCTTAAATTTTAAGATGACCCAAAGGAATGACCTATTTGTACCTCTCTGCACTTTTCTTCTCTGAACTTGGCACTCACTGTCTGCAGACACATCTGTTATTTTTTTTTTTTTATTAACTGAATTTCTGACTTGTCGCTTGCAATTTCGACATCCACCCCCAAAATAATTCATAAGATATTATTTTTGATTATGTACTTAAATTTTGGACTTGTTGTTAACAATTTCGACATCCTCTAAATAATTTACAATCAAAAAGATTTGATTTTCGCTGTTACGCGTGTTTTTTCTAGCTTCTCTACTGTTTTCACCTAAATATTTTTTGTGTAAAATAATTGAACATATGAAAAGTTTTTTAAGTTTTTTTTTCACAGTTACACTAAACAAGAATCGACAGAGTTATGTAACTGTGAAGAGTTTTGTTCCGTTCCCCATTTTTTTCATATATGAAAATGTATTTAAATTCTTTTAATTTTTCACTGAACGGGAATCAGAAATGCTATGAAATCGTGAAAAAACTTTTCATTTCATAGTTTCACAGAACGAGAATCGACCCCCAGAACATTGTTTAAAAGAAAATTGTGAAAACGAACAAGTAGACTTTAAAGTTAGAGAAACATTGGGAAAAATATATGGCATTACAGTTCGAGAAGTGTTTGAAAAAGTAAGTGACATTGACAGGAACAGTTTGGAAGCAATTGATAAAAATGTTGAAGAAATTGAAAGTATAGGGTGTTTTTTATTGAGGTATAGAACTTTAAGTTGGCATCACTTTTTTAACTGGCGGCCATTTTGTCAGCTGTCAAGTGATTAATATTTAGTTTGGTTTGCCATTTCATCATGAACAGGTTGACAAAAGAACAACGCTTGCAAATCGTGCAAATTTGCTTTATTCGAGCCAGCCGAATTGGCTTTAAAAAAGCCGAATTGGCTTTATTCGAGCCAGTCGCGGCGGCCACATGCCCGAAATCATATTTAAACATTAATGCCATAAAATTATCCTTCCAATAAAGCCAAATTGATGGACATTAAAACGATTTTCTTGTGTTTTATTTCAATTCGAAGTTCTATACCTCTAAAAAAATTGTGCAAATTTGCTTTATTCGAGCCAGTCGAATTGGCTTTATTCGAGCCAGCCGCGGCGGCCACATGCCCGAAATCATATTTAAACATTAATGCCATAAAATTATCCTTCCAATAAAGCCAAATTGATGGACATTAAAACGATTTTCTTGTGTTTTATTTCAATTCGAAGTTCTATACCTCTAAAAAAACACCCTTTATAAACAAAGAAGTGGAGAATAAACAAGTTTTTAATAAAGTTGGTGAAATGGCGAATGAACAATTAAGTGAGTTAATAAGATTGCTATCTATTAAAATTGCGAAAGATGAAGAAGTTGAAGAAAAAATTAACATTTCGGTCGAAAGCTTCGCAAAAATTATGCCTGATTTCGATGGTAAAAATATGCCGGTAAGAAGCTGGTTTGATACATTTGAAAGTAATGCGTCTGCATATGAACTGACAGAAAAGCAAAAGTATGTTCAATCACGCAATAAAGTGTCGGGAACGGCTAAATTATTTTTAGAAACAGTGAGTGTTAATAATTACAATGAACTAAAGCAAAACATATAATTGTAATGAAGTGCATAAGATGTTAAGTAGCAAACGCAAGTTAGAAAACGAATCGTTACACGAATACATGTTGCAAATGCGCAAAATTGCAGCCTTAGGCAGTTTGGATGAACCTTCAACAATCCGGTATATAGTAGATGGGTTAAAAATTAAATCGGAACTCAAATATCAACTATACAGTTCAACTTCGTTCAAAGAACTCCGCGAAAAATATGAAATTTTCGAACATATGAAAAATGATTTTTGTTACGAAAATAAAAATAAGCAATATAAAAGTGCACACGTAAAAAAAGAAAAATGTTTCAATTGTGGCTCCACAGAGCATAAAAGATCTGATTGCAAAACGTCATCAAAATGTTTTAGGTGCAATAAATTTGGGCACATAGCGAAAAATTGTGCATCCAGCTCACTTAATATAAAAGATCATGAAAAAAATGTGAATATTATAGTGGACAAAAGTCGGTACAAAACTGTAATTTTGAATGGTAAAGAATTGGAGTGTCTCGTTGATACAGGCTCTGATATTTCGCTTATGAGGGAATATGTGTTTAAGACAAACTTTCAGAATTGTGATTTGCTAGACTGTAATTATTCACTTTTTGGTTTCGGCAATAAAAGAAACATTACCGCTTGGATGTTTTAATGGAACTGTCACTGTGGATGGTATAGAAACAGAACATTCTTTCATCGTTGTCCCAGATAATGCAGTTAAGTGTGAGGCTATTTTAGGTTACGATTTTACAAAGAAATTTAAACTTTATGGTGATGAAAACGGATTTAATTTTGAAAATAAAGTGTTGAATATTGTGGAAACCCCGCATTTCAATCCAAATGTAAACAACACTGTAATTCTATGTTTTTACTAATGTCAAATATTTTGCGCCTAAAAATGTTTGTATGTATCTAATTTTTCTTCACTTGAGATAGAAACGTGCTTTAAATCACATCTTAACTCACTCATGTCATATATATATATATATTTAAATAAACATTATATTATATTATTGAATTATACGACACCGTGTTTCACTGCGTATTGGAAGATCTGCGACTATAAAAGCAAGGTTTGATCCAACAAAGGTTATGGGCCCAGATGACAAACAGCTCGAAATAAAATAGTGCAGTATCTTAATACGGTCATACTTAAAATTCACTAAAGGTAAAAAGTGAGGTTAGTTTATTCGTGTCGTTTTGGTTTTTATTGTTTTGTCCGGTGCTGAAAAACAAGGAAAATGTCGTCTGCTGTATCCAACATAGAAAAGCTAAATGGAGATAATTATGCAACATGGTGCATATTATTAAAAAGTTTGCTCGTTACAATGGATTTATGGAACACTGTTGTCGAAGCTTGTCCAAAGGAGAATCCTGCGTCATGGAAGGAGACAGATGCCAAGGCTCTAGCAACGATCACTTTAAGCGTAAAACCATGTCAATTGATTTACATAAAAAACTGTTTGACTGCAAAAGATGCTTGGAATGTTTTAAGCTCAATGTATAAAGCGGACACAGCATCCAGAAAGGTGAACCTGTTTAAGAGGTTAGTTCGTTTTAAATTTAACTCTAATGAAAAATTTGCTCCACAATTAAATGAGTTTGGTTCGATAATTGACGGCTTAAAAGAGATTGGGATAACACTAAATGAAGATATGTTGTCCATTTTATTATTGTGTAGTCTTCCCGAAGAAATGGAAAGTTTCGTAGTGGCTATAGAAAGTCGTGATGCGTTGCCCAAATATAATAAATTATTTGCCAAAATTTTAGAAGAAGAAATACGTCAAAGTAATAAAGTTGTTGAAACAAATGAAACTGTATACGCTGCAAATTCACGAAAAGATTATAAAAGAAATAAAAGAAATGTTAACAGCAACAACAACTACAAGTGCAATGATGTTAAGCAACAGCAAAAATCAAGTCATCAAAATGAAAAGAAAAACAGAGATGGTAACGTATACAGCAACATGAAATGCTTTAAATGTGGTAAAAAAGGCCACATAAGATCTCAATGTAAATGATCAAACAGAATTGGGGCATAAACACATTTTCCATACAAAATGACACAAAAAACTAGCCTCAGAAAGCAGTCGATAGATAGAATCTATTTTATTTTGAGAACGTTTTTCTTATGCTCTCACATATAAATAAATATTCTCTCAAACATGTTACCATACTTTCAATAAATTTCATACATCTTGTGAACAAAACTACAGAGAAAAATAAGCACAAAATAAAATAAAACAAAAATTAGAGAGCATTTGAAGTTACTGCCGTAGTTTTTATTATGGGCTTTGTTAATTTGACAGCGATTTTTCCTGAAGTTGCGGACTTATTCTGTTTAATCATTAAAGATAGTAATGATAAAAGAGAAAATGACTTTGCTTGCTCTTTGAAAGAAAACCAATTGAAATTAAGAGAGTTGTGGATCTTAGACAGTGGTGCATCATCACATATGGTTAACAGTAAAGAGTATTTTGAAGAGTTAACAGAAGCAAAACAAAAAATTTTTTTAGCTTCAGGTGAAATAATTTATGCAGAAGGAATTGGAGATATAAGACTCAAAACCAATTTTTGCACACTAACGTTAAAAGATGTATGGTATGTCCCTCAACTACATTCAAATTTCTTGTCTATAAATAAAATTCTTAAAGCTGGTCACATTGTTCAATTTGCCGAAAATAAAGCAACAATGAAAAGTAAACAAAACAAAATTATTTTAACAGCTGAGTTAGTAGATGATTTATTTATTGTAAATTTGCAAAAAGTAAAAGATTTTGAAATTGTAAATGGTATAATTGATGAAGAAGTTGTAAAAAAGTGGCACCAAAGGTTTGGTCATATAAATATTAATGACTTTAATAAATTAGTTACCAAAAATATGGTTAAAGGTATTGATATCAAAATACCCAAGTCAATGGAGTGTTTAATCTGTGCAGAAAACAAAATATGTGCTAAGTCATATAAAAACTATTCAAGTGTACAAACGAGTGACGTATTAGAGCTGGTGCATACAGATTTATGCGGACCGATTGGTGTAAGATCTGTGGGAGGCTCATCGTATTTCATAACGTTCATCGATGACTATTCGCGTTATATATCTACATATTTTCTTAAACAGAAAAGTGATGATTTTAATGCATTCACACATTTTGCTGGGCTCGCGGAGAAGCAGACAGGCCGCCAAATAAAAATTGTTCGTAGCGACAATGGTAAAGAATTTATTAATTCGAAGTTTAAACAATATTTTAATGAAAAAGGTATTATCCACCAAACGACGGTTGCTTACTCACCACAACAAAACGGTGTCTCGGAGCGTGCGAACAGAACTCTTGTGGAAATGGGTAGGTGTTTGTTAAATTCGTCGGGATTACCACAAAGTTTATGGGGCGAAGCCATAAATACGGCTACTTATTTAAGAAATCGTGCTACAACAAAAGTAATTGGTGACGTTACTCCATATGAAAGATGGTGTGGAAAAAGGCCATCAGTGTCTCATTTTAAAATTTTCGGTTGCGACGCAGTAATGTTAAATAAAGGTCCAAGGCCCAAAGGAGGCAAATTTTTACCAAAAGGCACTAAAATGAAATTCGTCGGTTATCAACTTTACACAAAGGCATATCGTTTATATAATACAGAGACAAGACAAATATGCATTGCTCGTGATGTTTTGTTTTTTGAACAGTCTTTCGAAAGCGTTTCAAATGTACAAAAAGATATAAATGGCGACCTCAATTGTGAATTAGGTTTAGAAAATCCAAGCAGATTTAATGATGTGCAACAGGTTGATGATATTGATGACGAGCAAGATAATGGTAATGAAATCGAGGCACAAGCCGATGAAGAAGAAAGTGAACAACAAAGTAATGAAATGCTGAAAGATGAAGAATCTGAGCTGAGTAGTGGTGAAACAGATAGAGAAGACAGCCCTATTGTAGAAAAAAAGAGAAAGCGAGGCAGACCAAAATTGTTAAGAGCTGGAGGTAAGGGCAGACCAAGAAAAATTTATTGTACTGAATCTGGTCCCCAAATCCTGAATTCAGTTATTGAGAACCCTCATACTGCGGCAGAGGCTCTAAATGGTAAAAACTCTGATAAATGGCTGGAAGCTATGAAGATTGAATACGAATCGTTGATTAAAAATAAAACTTGGGAGCTGGTCGACAAACCAATTGGAAAAAACATTATTGGGTGCAAATGGATCTTCACTTTAAAACATAATCCTGATGGTACAATTGAGAAGTACAAGTCGAGGCTAGTGGCTCATGGCTGCTCACAAAAGCATAACATTGATTTTCAAGAAACTTTTGCTCCTGTAGTACGACATTCTATTTATTGAGGTATAGAACTTTAAGTTGGCATCACTTTTTTAACTGGCGGCCATTTTGTCAGCTGTCAAGTGATTAATATTTAGTTTGGTTTGCCATTTCATCATGAACAGGTTGACAAAAGAACAACGCTTGCAAATCGTGCAAATTTGCTTTATTCGAGCCAGCCGAATTGGCTTTAATAAAGCCGAATTGGCTTTACTCGAGCCAACCGCGGCGGCCACATGCCCGAAATCATATTTAAACATTAATGGCATAAAATTATCCTTCCAATAAAGCCAAATTGATGGACATTAAAACGATTTTCTTGTGTTTTATTTCAATTCGAAGTTCTATACCTCTAAAAAAAACACCCTTTATAAGGTTATTGTTAGCATTGGCAGCAAGGCACAAATTGCTTGTAAATCACATCGACATAGTGGCAGCATACTTAAATGGTAATTTGGAAGAAGAGGTGTATATGAATCAACCACCTATGTTTGAAGTTAATGAGTATCCCAAGAAAGTTTGTAAGTTGAAAAAGGCTCTATATGGACTAAAACAAGCCGGACGTGAATGGAACAAGCGAATAAATGATATTTTACTAGAAATGGGTTTTGCAAGATGCAAGTCAGATACTTGTGTGTATATAAAAGAGTGTGAAAACAATATTTGCATAATTGCTTTATATGTCGACGACATGTTAGTAGCATGTTCAAGCGAATTGCAAATAAAAAAAATAATTTCCAAATTAAATAATTCGGTAGAAGCTATCGACCGTGGTCCTATTTCATTTTACCTGGGAATGGAAATTAATCGTGATGGTCTACGTGGAGATATATCCATTCATCAAAAGAAATATACTGAAACACTATTGGAAAAATGGGATATGAGAGAATGCAAGCCAGCAGCAACACCTTGGGCTAGTGGAACTATTCTGAAAAAATGTGAAGAAAATTGCGAGAATTTGGACACAAAAAATTATCAAAGTTTGATTGGTGGTCTCATGTATTTAGCCGTGATCAGCAGGCCTGATTTAATTCACGTGGTTTCTAAGTTGACCCAATTCAACTCTCATCCACACAGGGAACATTTTCAAGCTGCGAAATATGTGTTGAGATACCTGAAGAAGAATCCTGTTGGTAAAATTAAATTCTCAGCTAATGTAGACAAGTTTTTATGTTTTACAGATTCAGACTGGGGTAGCGATACGTATGACAGAAAGTCATATTCTGGTCATGTGGTTCTCTTGGCTGGTGGTCCTATAGCGTGGGAGTCACGTAAACAACCGGTTGTGGCCCTTAGCACCATGGAAGCTGAATATATAGCTCTATGCCAGGGGACCAAAGAAGTCGTTTCTGTTCGTAGTTTGATAGACGAGATAGGTTTTAAGCAGTATACTTTCAACCCTACTTTTATATTATGTGATAATCAAGCTGCATCGTTTATGGTAAAGAATGGAACGGTTCAGCGAAAAAGCAAGCATATCGACATACGGTATCATTACATCCGAGAGAAATATGAAGAGAAGCTGATTGATATAGAATATATTCCGTCTGATGATAACGCAGCTGATATTCTAACAAAGGTTTTAAGCAAATAGAAACATATAAGCGGATGTAAACTTTTGAAAATTGATTTTTAAATTTGTGGTACATTTGGCTTCAGGGGGAGATTGTTGAATATTGTGGAAACCCCGCATTTCAATCCAAATGTAAACAACACTGTAATTCTATGTTTTTACTAATGTCAAATATTTTGCGCCTAAAGATTTTTGTATGTATCTAATTTTTCTTCACTTGAGATAGAAACGTGCTTTAAATCACATCTTAACTCACTCATGTCATATATATATATTAAAATAAACATTATATTATATTATTGAATTATACGACACCGTGTTTCACTGCGTATTGGAAGATCTGCGACTATAAAAGCAAGGTTTGATCCAACATAAAGAATTTAATGAAAATACTAATGAACTGAAAGTGTATAATATAAGTATGGAAGAAATCGATGTTGACAAGGTGCATAAAGAGAAAGTCGAACGTTTAATAAAGTCATATAAACAGGTAGTGCCGCGGAAAGAATCGCCAATAACAATGAAAATAACGCCGAATGATGAAATTAAATCAATCCGGCACTCACCAAGCCGCCTTCCTATACAACAGGAGCAAATACTAAACTCGCAGGTAGCAGAGTGGCTGGAGAAAGGAATCATCAGAGAGTCGACGTCAGATATGTGTTAACCAAAAAGAAGAAATGTGTTAACCAAAAAGAAAGGAGGTGACTATCGAATGTGCATAGATTATCGTCAGTTGAATAGAATGGTGTTGAAATATTGCTTTCCAGTGCCCATTATAGACGACGTTTTATTGAAACTACAGAAAGCAAAATTTTTTATAGTGATGGATCTTGAAAACGGTTTTTTTTCATGTTCCTGTTGAAGAAAACAGCAAAAAATATACAGCTTTCATCACTAAACAAGGGTTATACGAATTCAATAAAGCACCATTTGGTTTTTGCAACTCGCCAGCCAATTTCATCAGGTATGTCAGTCATATATTTCAAAAACTTATTAACTCAGACGTTATGGAGCTTTACGTAGACGATATTATTATTTATGGTGGAACGGTTGAAGAATGTTTAGACAAACTAAAACTTGTTTTAAATACAGCTGCTAGGTTTGACTTAAAGTTTAAATGGTCAAAATGCGCTTTTATTAAAACTAAAATTGAATTTTTGGGCCATAGCATTGAAAACGGCAGTGTTTCGCCCGGCAAAACAAAAACGAAAGCTGTTGCAAAATTCCCAATCCCGAGGAATATAAAAGATGTGCAATCTTTCCTCGGATTGACGGGGTACTTTAGAGAATTTGTGCATGGCTATGACCATATAGCAAAACCGTTAACTGACTTGTTAAAAAAAGATGCACGATTTCACATAACTACCAAAGAGTTGCAAGCAATTGAGTAGTTGAAGACAATCATCACTAGTGAACCAGTTTTAAAAATTTACAACAGAGATGCTGAAACAGAGCTGCATACAGACGCGTCTAAAGAAGGTTTTGGTGCAACTCTTGTTCAAGTTTTTAATGGATGACTACACCCTGTTTATTATTGGAGCAAAAGAGCGTCACCGCAAGAGAGTAAACTACACAGTTACATAATGGAGGTAAAAGCAGCTTACCTCGCGTTTAAAAAATTTCGACACTATTTATTAGGAGTCGAATTTAAATTGGTTACTGATTGTGCCGCGTTCAAACAAACAACATCTAAAAAAGATATCCCAAGAGATGTGGCACAGTGGGTCATGTACCTACAAGATTTTTCGTACACTGTTGAACACAGACCAGGTAGCAGAATGAAGCATGTAGATTGTTTAAGCAGATATCCAGTTAACGTAATGGTGATATCATCAGAAGTAACGGCACGTATTAAACGTATGCAGCATACGGATGAATATATTAAAGCAATATCGGCAGTACTTCAACAGCATGATTACGAAGATTATAAAGTCAAAGGTGGTTTAATTTATAAGTCAGTAGATGGAAACGAGTTACTCCTTGTTCCAAAAGCAATGGAAGTTGAAATAATAAGAAGTTGTCATGAGAATGGTCACTTTTCCGTTGCAAAGACTATGCATGCGATACAACAACAATTTTATATACCACATCTGGAGAAGAAGGTTACCCAGATTGTACGAAATTGTGTAAGATGCATAATACACAATAAAAAACTCACTAAGAAAGAAGGCATGCTGCAATGTATCGATAAGGGCGATATTCCGTTGCACACTATACACATTGACCACTTGGGGCCAATGGATTCAACGTGCAAGCAATATAAATACATTTTGGCAGTAGTAGACGGGTTTTCCAAATTTGTTTGGCTATTCACCACAAAGACAATAAATACGGATGAAGTCGTGAAAAATCTTTCAATATGGTCTAACACGTTTGGCAATCCGAGTCGTATTATTAGCGACAAAGGGTCAGCGTTCACGTCGCAAAACTTCAAAGAATACTGTGAGTGTAATTCAATTGAACACGTTTTGACTACAACAGGAGTACCAAGAGGTAATGGGCAGATTGAGCGTGTTAATCGCTGCATTTTATCGGCTATCTCAAAGTTGTCGCATGAAGATTCGTCAAAATGGTATAAATACGTTGGGCAGGTGCAAAAATCATTAAATTCCTGCATCCACAATTCTACAAAATCTACACCATTTGAAATTCTGTTCGGTACCAAAATGAAGATTATGCCAGAAAACAACATTCTTGAAATACTCCAGGATGAACTAGTTAAGCACTTTGATATGGAACGTCAGCAGTTGCGAAAGGAGTCTAAACAACAAATCATGAAGGCTCAAGAAATCTACAAGAAGCAGTACGACAAAAATCGAAAAAATCACATTAAATATGCAGTCGGGGATCTTGTTGCTATCAAAAGGACTCAATTTGTAGCGGGCAAGAAGTTAGCCAACGAGTATTTGGGCCCATATAGAATAGTGAAGGTAAAACGCAATGGGCGATATGACGTTTTGAACGCAGCAGAATTTGAAGGTCCAAGCAATACATCCACAACACTGTTGGGATTTGTGGTACAATTGTACCAATTTTTTTACAATTGCATTTGTATTGGTACACTGGCACACTTTATATTTCAGTGGTACAATTTGAAAAAAGTTGTGCTTTGCCATACACTGATCAACACTGATTCTAAGTACCAAAATTTTCAACATTGGTAGCTTATGCTAGACTTGGGTCGAACTCGTTCACTAGTTCATTTTTGCCACAAACCAATGATCGAACCTATGTAATTTAAATAAGTTTGATCATTGGTTTGTGGCAAAAATGAACTAGTGAACGAGTTCGACCCAAGTCTAGCTTATGCTCATATTTTTCATATGTTTTGCTAGCCCTTACAGAGATATATTAGTTGATTTTTTTATCTTCTTGTTTCTAATAAATGAAAAATTGTTATGAATTCTTAATTCGAATTTGCTCGATTCACAAGCTCGAATTAACGTCGTATTTGTTGTCTAAAAATCAATAAAATATCTGAATAACTAACACCAGAAATACATTATTCTTAAGGTGCGTTTCCTCAAGCGACAAAATTTCGAAAATTCGCAAAAAAATCACAATATTGGAAAGAAACACTAAAATTTATTAAAACACTCTAAAACTGTAAAGCAAGCAGAAAATGAAATCAATGAATGAAATGAAAATTTGCAAAAACTTTCTAAAATTTTAAAGATTGCAAAACTTTGCGAGAAAGCAAGCTCTAAAATTTAAAAATAAAAAAAGTTTGGCAAAATGCGACAAAATCGCAAGTTAGCTAAAAATTGCTAAATGTATTAAAGAAATTACTAATAATAATTGACTACATAATATTTTACTCAAAAGCATGGTAATCCTTGCTGACATACAGAAACATTTATTTTTTATCGCGCAACAATGTTCAAAATTTCGAATTTTTCGTTTCAACTTCCACTGCAACGGCTACTACAACTGCGCATTCTGCTTACTTCCCTTTGAAACAACATTTTTTAACTTCTGACAGCTTGCAGCGCTACTAGTTACGTTGTACTACAGCTACTATTCTATTCTATTCTATTCTATTCTATTCTATTTACTGTGTATGCTTAACTATTTAGCAAATGGTACAATTGATGTTAATTTGATACAATTTTACCATTTTCGTGGTACAATTTAAGAATAGCAAAATCCCAACACTGATCCACAAGCTGCGATTTCATGAAGCCGTGGGGAAATGCAGAAGAAGAAGTATTGTCATCGGAGACCGATGACTAACAGGATGGCCGAATGTAAAGGTGCTAAGGGGGTTAAGAAATACAACACAGGTTGGTGTGGTTAAGTTGAAGTAAAAAGAAGCGAGTCAGTCGTAAGTCGTAAGAGGATCATTGAAGTTGACAAGTTTTCCTGCGCTCATTATTTAAAAGTTGTTTAATTAAAGTTGCCTTGTTTGAAGTAGTTAACATATCCTAAACTAAAGAAGTTAAAAAGTTGTCCAATTGCCTTAATTGAAATTCTTAAAATAGAAATACTTAAATTTCCTTAATTTAAATACTTTAAACTATATAACTTATCTTAATCAAAGTGAATTTCCAATACTTTAATTTAAAAATAATTCAAACAATAAAACTAATTGTTTAAAATTATTCATCGAATATTAAATAATTGAATTTAAAAACGAATAAAAATTATATTTGCTTAATTAAAATATTTAACTTTACACCATTTACATGTATATACATAGATTTTCCTCTTCTACATTTATATAATTCAGGTCGACATAGCTTCCTATATAGCTAATAACTAGTGAATATAATAAATATACCTTTATATCCATATCCGAAATGTAATAAAAATCCTTGTAATAAAATAGTTTGAGAAATTTTTAAAGGAAAAATTCAGAAAAACTTTATATTTTATATTCTGCAAATTATTAGAACGGTTATCCAAACGAACAAAAGGGTCATGGTGATAAATAATCATAAAAATCAAATAAAGTTCTTTTTCAGCAAAATTATTACGATCGTGTTCATCACTATCCGGAGGCCTTCGAGAATTTGGAAGCCACATGATTGGTGAGTTAAGTTCAATTACATTGGTTATTGTAACTTTTAATACTGAGTTAATTAATTACTAGTTGATAATTAATTAATATAATTTATTAATACTTAATTGTTGTATTTGGTGTCAAATTAACCCTTATACAAAATTTTTATATGGCAGACACTTGTTTTTAAAATAGTTGCTGTTAATTTTTTTTATTTATTACCTTATTATCAATTTCTTTTTCGTTGGATTCCCACTAAAATTCTATTTATTTAGATAAATTGTTATTCGTATTTTACTTACAAATGTATCCTGTTGTTCTGAGCCTGAATTAGTTCGATTAAATGTTAAACAGTGTTTTCTGTCAATTCTCCTCGTAATCATTTTCGATAAAGTAAAGAATTCCGCAAAATTTAATGTAATTTTGAAGTATAAGTAGGTTCATGTAATTTTCATCGCAATCCAGTTTAGTTTTCTTCAGAATATTTTTTTAAGTACTGTACTATAAAACTGTATTAACTAACATTAAAAAACAATTAAATTTACCATTTATTTGAGGGTCATATTTTTGTATATTTGCCTAATGAATTACTATTTTAAATTCAAAAGAAAACGAAAAGATTGTAAAATTAAAAATCTTATAAGATAATTCTTGGAGAAGTTCTCTCATATTTTGAAATAAAAACAATTAAAATGAAATTTAAATCGAATATTATATATTAATTTGTTAAAACATAAGAAGACCCATAAACACTTACATGCTTTAAAATAATAAATTGAGTTAGTACAGTAAAAAGGTGTATCTAACTAGGTGGCAGCGCTACTTCAGCTGATAATTTTTTGCTCTATGTACTTTGTAGCTGAAGAATGTCAAAAACTTCGATTTTGTTTTGGTTTTAGTACAATTGTTTTTGTGCATTTGACATTCTTCGGTTCTTTACACAGCTATGGTTGCCGTATTTTTGTATAACAAATCCTTACGCAGTCACCTGTATAATTACACCATAGTACAGTAACTAAAACAAATGGAGTAATTGTTAACTGATTTTTTTAATAAAGTCAAGACTCAAGCATTATATTATTGATAACATTTGTGAAGAACATTTACAAGCAACGAATATTTGTTTTGAAAATTGTTCCAATAATTTTGTCATATCATCAATTTACTCTCCTCCTAGATTCGCAATTACTGAGCATCAATACGAGGATTTTTACAAATCTCTGGGTCCTTGTTTCGTAGCAGCTGGCGACTATAATGCTAAACACACGTTCTGGGGTTCGCGTCTTATTACACCCAGAGGTCGAGCGTTGTTCAATACAATTTCCAAAATGGGCTTGGATGTCATTTCAAGTGGGGAGCCCACTTATTGGCCTACTGACATACATAAAATTCCGGATGTAATAGACTTTGGCGTTATGAAAAATATCTCTAGGGATTTAATTCAAATCACGATCGTTACAATTTGTAGCCCATTAAGAAGTGATTTACCTCACCCATATGCCAATTTGATAAATCGTGTAAATTGGCTGCGATTCAAAAAATATCTTAGTAGTCATTGCACGGAAAACATTACACTAAGAACACCTGATGATGTTGAATCTAACATTGCCAATCTTAACGAAAATATTAAGCAGGCTGCTAAACATGCCACTACCTCCTATCCGCAGACTAATAATAGACTATATTCTACAGATATTGAACGTCTCGTATGTGAAAAAAGAAGAGCTAGAAGGGAATGGCAACAGCACAGATCACCCCATAATAAAATTAGATTTAAAGAGTGCACTAAACGACTCCAAGAGCTGCTTGCACATGAAAAAAGTGCATCTCTTAAAAACTATCTGGAAAATCTTGATGTCACACCAGCATCTGATTACTCTTTATGGCGTGCTGCTAGAAAGCTTAAAACACCCGTTGAGTTTAAACCACCTCTGCGCACATCTACCGGAGGTTGGGCAAGAAGCGATACTGAAAAAGGTAACATATTTGCTGCCCATTTAAAATACGTATTTACCCCAAACACATGTACTGGTGTAATTGATTTGCCAAATGTAGTCGCTCTACCCCCTCAACAAATAAAGTTTAAGACGCGTGATGTGCAAAAACTAATTTCTGAACTCAACCCAAAGAAAGCTCCGGGTTTTGATGGAATTAGTAACCAGATGCTAATAAAGTTGCCTCGTATTGCAATTAGAATACTGTTATTTATTTTTAACGCCATTTTACGACTGCAGTATTATCCAAATAGCTGGAAGCTTGCCAAAGTTAAAATGATTCCAAAGCCGGGCAAAGACCTTACCAAGGCTGAGTCATACAGGCCAATAAGTCTCCTATCAACAATGTCAAAGCTTTTCGAAAAACTGCTCATGACAAAATTGTCCCCAATTCTAGTTAATAGTGGGTGCATACCGGACCATCAATTTGGTTTTAGAAGTCAGCATAGCACCATTGAACAAACTCATAGATTGGTCCAATTTATAAGAAGAACATTTGAAGAAAAGAAGTATTGTTCTGCGCTGTTTATCGACGTTTCTCAGGCATTTGATAAAGTGTGGTATGAAGGCCTAATTTTAAAATTAAAAACATACCTGCCAATAAACGTTGTAAGTCTTTTGAAAAGTTACATTACTGCCCGGAAGTTCACTGTTGTGGAAGGAGACTTTATGAGCATGCCTGAAACTATCTCATCCGGTGTGCCACAGGGGAGTATACTGGGGCCAGTTTTGTATTTGATTTATACTTGTGATATGCCTCTGAGCAGCAATATCCACACTTCCACATTTGCTGATGATACAGCCTGCCTTAGTATGCATGAAAATCCTTACGAGGCATCCCGATATCTTCAAGAACACATTACCCAGCTGGAACTATGGTTAAACTTATGGAGAATTAAGGTAAACGAACAAAAGTGTGTTCAAGTAACATATACATTACGAAGAGATACGTGTTTACCGGATTAACAATCAAGTTGTCCCTCAACATACTCATGTGAAATATCTTGGTATACACCTTGATCGACGGCTTACTTGGAAACACCATATTGACTCTAAGGTACATTGGCTGATTGGTAGAAATTCAACCCTCAGTCTAGATTGCAAACTTTTGATATACAAGTCTATTTTGAAACCCATATGGTGCTACGGAATTGAACTATGGGGCACTGCTTCAGCTTCCAATGTCGAGAGAATCCAACGAAGGCAAAATAAAATTTTGCGATTAATAACATCGGCTCCATGGTATATAAAAAACTCAAATATACATCGTGATTTAAACATGCCACTAGTGGTTGAAGAAATTGCAAAATATGCAGGCAAATATTTAACAAAACTCGAGTCACATCCTAATCCGCTTGCTCGTAATATTTTGACCTTTACTGGATACGTCCGCCTAAAAAAGAGGGATACAAGTGCTCTTATACTCAACACTCCAGATGGGACTGCTTGAAAATACTTTTTATTTTATTTTATTTTTTCTTCCTTTTGATTATCACTACTTATGTATTCTTTATAACTATCTCTAAATTTATGTCCGACAGTGGTCGGGCCTAATAATTATATTTTAGATTTAAGATTTGAATACTTATTGTTAGTTCATATTTGAAGATACAATAAATAAAAATATGTATTAAAAAAAAAAAAAACTGATTTTTTCTTTTCTGGTTTGGTGAGATCGGGTGATTTTTGTGGGGTTCTGAACAAGGATTAAGGTCAACAGAACAATGGTAGAGGTAGGATATAGAGGACAAGCTCATCGCACAACATCTGATGACGCTTTCCTTTAGTATGCAGTCGATACGCTAGGTGTTATCACTATTTGAATTCCCTTCTTGATCATATCGGGTTCTTTTTCTTATTTTATGGTATTTTCTATGATCAGGCTAAACTTTTTACGAACATGAAATTTCTAACATCTACAAAAAAAAACGGGTAGTCTACAATAAATATGAATATGTGTGTATGTGTAGACTATTCCAACGAAGTGTTTTGATGTGGACAGAACCCCCCACAACCGACTCTAGCTAGCGAACATCAATGGCTCCCGTAGTCCATGTTTTAACATTTTTGTAATATTCTGGTCGTTTTCAGTATCTACAACATCTAGCACCCAGTCTACAACAGTCGTTTTTTTATGTGAACAGCAAAAATTTCACCCTTGGTATATTCACTCACCCCGCATAAGTATTACCATTAAATAAAATGGTGTAGAGTACATTTAACACATTACACTCTATTCTCCTTCATGTAAATAACATCATAATAATCATACAACCACATACATAATTTCGTTACAAGCATAAAAATTGTACCATAGTAGCCTTCATGGATATTGAAGGTGCCAACAATATTGATCCGATGGCAATCATTCAGTCTCTCAGAGAGATGAGGGTTGACCGGGTGATTTGCCAGCTCATTGAAAATTTCCTACTACGCAGAATCATCACTTCCACCATGGGAGCAGCCACTCACCCCGGCCTACAGAGGTACACCTCAGGGGGGCGTTCTGTCACCCCCTGTTATGGAATGTGACGGTGAAGAATTTGCTCAAAAAATTTGAATCCATGAATATTTAAACAGTAGCATACGCAGATGATGTAGCGATTGCAATATCATTGTTCCACCTGGATACTATATCACAGAGACTAGAAACTGCACTAAACGACGTTAGTGCTTGGTGCTAACATAGCGGACTTAGTGTCAAACCGGACGACACGGAACTCTTTTCCAGGAGATATAAGTTTCCTAACTTCAACCCCCAAAGCTAAATTACATTACTCTAACCCTGTCAGATAAAGCCAAATATCTGGGTGTTGTCCTCGAGGGAAAAGCTTTCCTGGAGGGAAAATCTTCACGCAAGAATAGCGAAAGCCACAACTGCAATCTACGTCTGTAGAAATGCAATCCTAAGGAGTCGGTTGGATACTAGACCCAGCAAAAAATGTTCATGTTTTTTTAAGCAATAAGATAATAGAGTGCATCATAATTCGCTTTAAAATATGAGCTGGTTACGAAGCAGTGAACGTATATGAAGCAAACCACAAGAAAAAGCGACACAACAATGCAGGTTTTAAAGCTAGAAAGTTATCTAATGCACACACATACAATATTATATACTTATACTAGCTGACACCGGTCCGCGTTGCTGGCCCTAAGCAAACATTAGTGTTGTATATGACATTGGTGGTACAATATGAAAATGGGATTTTGCCCACGAATAAACTAAATATTGCGCCATCTGCCGGACGAACTTCAAACTACACAGAAAGACTACTTACGCCCTATAGAGCATGTATATAAACTTTGGTCAAAATCGGTGCAGTAGTTCTTGAGTTACGGTGCAGTAGTTCTTGAGTTACGGTGCAAAAACACAAAAAATAATAAATACTGCGCCATCTGTCGGACGAGCTTCAAGCTACACAGAAACACTCCTCACGCCCCATAGAGCATGTATATAAAGTTTTGTCAACATCGGTGCAGTAGTTCTTAAGTTACGGTGCAAAAACACAAAAAAACTAAATATGGCGCCATCTGTCGGACGAACTTCAAACTACACAGAAACACTACTTACGCCCTATAGAGCATGTATATAAAGTTTGGTCTAAATCGGTGCAGTACTTCTTGAGTTACGGTGCAGTAGTTCTTGAGTTACGGTGCAGTAGTTCTTGAGTTACGCTGCAGTAGTTCTTGAGTTACGGTGCAAAAACACAAGAAAACTAGATATGGCGCCATCTGTTGGACGTACTTCAAACTACACAGAAACACTACTTACGCCCTATAGAGCATGTATATAAAGTTTGGTCTAAATCGGTGCAGCAGTTCTTGAGTTACGGAGCAAAAACACAAAAAAACTAAAAATTGCGCCATCTGTCGGACGAAAGGGGCGTAGCATTTACCGGGATAGAATATCAGCCCAATCATGAACATTCCCTCGGAATTTATTTCTCACGGAAAATAATTTTCTCGAGAAAACATTCCTCCAATCATAAATTCCTTGGGAACAAAAAAGAGTAATACGTGGCATCACCGCATTACGAAGCTCGTTGTTTTGCTTGTTGTTGACATTTTGTTTCTCCTTTTTTTTGAGTGAGATAATAAACAAAATTAATAAAATTCGTAAACTTGAAAAAATATGTGAAAAAAGCTTATAAATGATTTATTAGAGCATTATTTGTGTTTTTTTATATACAAAAACTATAAAATACAAGTTTATATATATAAATTGTGTTTTAATTGTGTATTAACTATGTTTTTATGTAAACTCCCTTCTGTTTAGCAAGGGAAAGATTTTTAGTGAAAAAAACAAGTTCAACGGCGTTCATAATACCTACTTTTTTCCCGGGGAGTTTTTTTTATTCCCGCATTTGGTAAAAAAAGGGAAAACACAAGTTCATAATAGGAGAAAAGGGAAAAGTGAAAAACTCGCACGGAATTGTTGTTAATAATTGGGCTGTATATATAAATAGGCAAGTGAAAAAAGTTAAGAACCATTTTAACTGACTTAAACTCAACGTATTCGCTTGATTTTTTTTTGTTAGATAGATTGACAATAGGAGCAGTGCAGAATGTATTTTTTCTTCTACATTTTTGTGTCTAAGATAGTTAAAAACAGTTAAGAATATTAGCCAATCATAAAGCCATGATTGGCTTTAATTTGCTAAAAAAAAAAAATTACAACAATTTGGCTTGGCAACTCCATAAACACTCAGAAGGAAAAACGTGTTTTATTTGCTCATTCTATTCTTATTTCCATCTTTCTATGTACTTAAACGATTATTGCTGAAACTAATAAAATTTGGATATTTAAATAACGAGTGGTACTGTATTATTTTTCTTTAGATGCTTAAAAATAATATATTTTTTTTAAATTCACCTACAGCACAAAGCAAGTTTTTTATTTTTAGTTTATTTTGTGTGCGTTTTGTTTTTGTTCATTGTTTTCATTATTTTTCTGTGCTTTAAATTACTGAACATACTGGAATGTTGGAATATGACGGAATGTTGGAATATGATGGTATGTTTATATTATTAGGCTAGCATATTCGTACATACATATGGGGTCTTTCTCAAAGAATTGTAGTGTACCACACTTATAGTAATGCACTGTAACAGAAATTACTTGCATTGCTGTAATATCAGTTCAATGCACAAGCATTGCAACACAACCCTAAATAATAATAATGCTGAATGCAAGAAATTGAGTGACATACTTTTGAGTCACAATATAAATTGTTGATTACCAAATTCCTGTTTTTGATTGGTTAATAAAATAATGCTTACTATTTTCATAGTAAAGAAAAGAAACAAAAACATAATTGTAAATATGAAACGTAAGTTAGAAAGGCTAATTTAGAATTGTAAAAATAGTATATAAGCAGAACAAAATATTGAATAAATCAGACTTTAATTTCTAAACGCAAACCGGCAATAACTTGCCTAGTTTAATTATTGAATTCTCACTTTTTCTGGCAGTTCCTTTGAACGCCTAGTTATAAGCTGGACCCCCTGTACAGCTGGATAAAAATAATAATTGGGCTATAGGGCTTCACCAACACACTACTACATACTAGTTACACATCCTACTCTCGACCTTTACAGAATAAGGAATAGAAACTTTTTTGTAACAAACGTTTTAATGGGGAGTCTAAAATTTTAGAGAAAAAGCGTTCAATGAAAAAATAAACGAATATTTTTGTTTTGGGTAATAATAATGAATATGAAGTGAAAACACTAGGAGCAAATATCCGATTACATTTAGTGAACAACTTTTTTTTAAATAGTTAGCTTAAAATCTATTCTTATTTATGCCGATAAATGAAATTTTAAATTCGTATTTAGTAGTTAAGAAAGTGGTTTAAGAGAGTGAGTGGTTTACCTTGGAGTCTATACATATGTATATTTGAATATAGTTTTTAAATTGTGTTTTAAATTCATCAAACTTTAAATATTTTCATTCTATTTTCCACCTCTGTGCATTAATGGTTGATTTTCAACCACTGGGCGAACACTAGTATATATAAACACGCACAGGTCTTTTACGAATATTTTGCGGGGTGGAAGGCGAAAATCTGTTGGGGCATTGAAGAGTTTACCCATAACAAATAAACGTGTTTTTGTATTATATATAATAAGATTATGTCATGTATATATGGATATGCATTAGAAGATTTTCTCATCTATGTTGTTAAACGTATTGTAAACCCAAACGCACACGTGCAGACATGCAAAACACAACTGAGGAGAATTTTTGCCTGTAAACGAACAAAAGCAAATTACTTAAGCATTTTTCAAAACAAAATTTTAAATTTTCCAAAGACAAATTAATAAAAATATACATTTAACTGCGTTTTTTTCATGTTTTATTAGATAAAAAAAAGCGCTTTTGTTAACAAAAATGTAGTACTCCAAACCGGGAACTCAACATACAAAAATCAGCAGCGATATCAGGAGGTTTGTCAGCGCTACTTTTAGTCTCTAATAGTAAAAACCTGCTTTATTTGAAGCAAAATTTTTACTGGGAAGATAGTTATAAAACCTATATTATTTTATGGAATTTCGGTCTGGTCCCGTATAGAGGGAATTCTCCGAAAAATGGGCCTTATGATAACAGGTGCTCTAAGATCAACGCCAACAAAAGCGCTCTTCGTTATGTTGGGTTGGCTTCCTGTGGACTTAACGGCTAGAAAGCTAGCTCTACGTACCGCCGTCAGGTATAGTGGATAACATACCAGAACTTATGGACTTACTGCATTCCGAAACCCTATTTCAATAGGAATTTTAAAATTTCATTGACAGAAAGGTTTTCACCACTAAACGGAGCCATACAGGTCTTCATGGACGGTTCAAAAAAGCGATGGAGCGTTGGTGGGGGCGTTTAAATTCCAGAATACGAAATTGAAATGTCCTTCAGACTCCCGAACGAATGTAGTACATTACAGGCAGAGTTATCTGCCCTTAAAAGAGCGGCACACTGGCTAAGATTCTATCGGATTTCAAATAGAGATATCCATATTATGACTGATAGCAAATCTGCTATTAAGTCCCACATAGGGGTGTGCACCACATCCTTTCTTGTCCAAGAATGTCGTAAAGCCCTGGATGGACTTGCGCAACACTCAAATATCTCGTTAAACTGGATGCATGGACATGGGACTATTTCAGGAAACATAGTTGTGGATGACCTGATAAAGAGGGGAACCCTACTAAGAGAAGTCGATATCGACAATATTTGTGGTCTCCCACTCTCATCCTGCTGGAGACGTTTTGATGTTACCTTTCTTGCATTAGCTCAAAACAGATGGCGCAATGAGTCAACTTGTGTAATAGCGAGAACCCTCTGGCTTCGCCTGGACTCCCGTAGAACGAAAAATCTCATGAACTTCAACAAAAACTTAGGAACATCATGGCCACATTGACCGGTCACTGTATCTTCGGAACCCATGCTAAACGTATGGGTCTCCAGTATAACGACTACTGCTACAGTTGCAATGACGAGGAAGAAGAGGAAAGTATCCTGCTTGTCCTGTGTCTTTGCACCGCCCAGGACAAAGACCTCTGCACCTCCTTGGCAGAATATCCTTCGGAAGCTTACCCGAGTAATCGGAAAATAGGCTCAAAAACCTAAGCCTCTATATTAAGAATAGTGGTTGGTATAATCGCTGACTCCCCTTCCAAATTTCTTGACCCACTCTTATCTCACAACTCCCTGAACAACTTTTATCTAATTTCTACTTCTATCCTTCTTTCCCTCCTCTTGTTCGCTCTCTGTCTTTTTTCAACTTACAGGTAGCACAAAGGGAGCATTCTGGTATGTGATGGAAAACGATCGTTTTCAAAACGATTTCAAAACAATCGTTTTGAAAAGGTTTAATGAGTTCCGATTGATTTTGAGTATCATTTTTGAGCTAATTTTAAATGGCCGACTTCTAAAAAGTACAATAAAAGGTAAAATATAATCCACATAATAGGGTTGTGAAAAGATATTTGTCAAAAATATTTGGAAAAACTATTAAAAACAAGTTTTCAAATTATTGACAAAACGGCTATGGAAAACACATCACACCTTTCATCGTTTTCAAATTGTTTTTGTGTCTAAATCGTTTTTCATCACATACCTGATTATATTGGACCCAAGTGAGCTGGACTCGAATTTTCTACTTTTCCTAACCAGAAGCCTGCTAACCTAACCTAACCTAACCTAACCACTTTTGCACGCTTCAAAAAAATTAATTTAATTCAAAATTGTTTAGTATTTTGAGCCCTGTTTTCAACTTAGTCGTAAGCCAGATGACGTAAAAAATTTGTTTTTATTGAAATTAAAAGTTTATGGGCTTACCCATAGTTTAGAATTATTAAAATGCTAAAATTGTTGATAACTGAGACATTTTTAGATATAATAAACTGTCTGAATTTTAATTTTAATTTAAGAAGTCATTTCTGTTAATAACTTTTAAGATACAGGCTGTAAAATTTTATCGTAAATGACAATTTACGTACAAAAACATATTTGAATATTAAAAAAAAATCTTCTCCTGAAAACTTTAATTTTTGTCGCTTACGATTAAATCGCAAATAATGCTCGATATTTGAATATTATAAAAAAACCTTCCCCAGAAAGCTTTAATTTTTGTCGCTTACGATAAAACCGAAAATAGGGCTCAATATTTCAAACATAAATTCTGTTATGAATAGGACAATAATAATATAAGTTTATTAAAAATATATATTTTCTTATTGAAAAATCCTCCTCAAATTTGATTTTAAAATGCACTATTTTAACAATTCATCTCAGAAATTTATATAAAATGTTTGTCTCTGATATTTTTTAAAAAGTTTTTAGCGACTAGCTCTATTAGACAATTTCTTCAATTTTACCATCTCTGATATGAAACGCCCAAATTAAGTACACATACACATACATACTTAAACATTGATTTGTTACTATAACAGCATTTTGCGTTGGCTATTTATAATTACCACATTCATACACAATGATTTTTTTAAATTTTTGCTTTTACTCTGCATCAACTACTTGATACTGATTTAAAATGAAAATTTTTTCCTTTCGCATTATGTTCTTGTTGAAAACACTCATTTTCGATCCAAATACCAATCATCGGAACTGATTCATATGATGCTACGCATGATTATAAAGCATACGAAACAACATTCCACTCACTTCAGCGATTAAAACTTATCAACGAATATACATATGTCTTTCAACAAGTTTGATTTTTTCAACAAAAAAACAAGTTTTTAGGATATTGATTACGTATGATTATTTTTCCAATCACGCGTTGCAGTTCACTGGTGAGTAACCAATATAATTATTAAACTTTTCTCGATCCGTTAATTTCACATAAGTCACAGCAACGGGGCACTGGTTACATTGTATTATTTTTTATACTCTTAGATTTCAGAAAAATATAACTTGAATCTTCTACTCAAAAAACTGAAATTAATATAATTGTTTGAATGAAGCGGTCAAAACTAAACTTTTTGCTTAGTAATTAAGGCACAAAATTCACTGACTTGTATCCCTTCTGGTGGGGTCAATAAGAACTAAGACATCAAAATTCTTTCAAACTGGTTTGAATTAGATTATTACCTATCGAACAGCATACCTTTTATTACAATATAAGAATTTTTTTTTGTATTTTTATATATGGAACAAAGCACTGTGCACCGTGGCAGAAACTCTTTACTATGCTGCGCCGTGTCGGGAAATACCATGGTGGAGAAAATCTTTCAGCCCGGACGAAGGCCGGTAGTGCAGAAAAACGTTATTAGGCAGGAAAACTTGACAATGCAAAAAATCTTTATAATGCTGCGCAGCGTCGGGAAATTCCCTGGTGGAGAAATTGTGTTGATTTGTCAATAGACGGAAAATACACCAATTTTGTACTACAATTTCGGAGGCCCATAACTCGGAAACTAAGCCTCGCCACCAATTTTTTTTCTTATTTTTCAATTTGCTGTAGGATAGAACTTTTTTTTTTAATTGTTATAGACTTAAAATCTATAACTAAGGATGAAGTTTCAGTGATGGCCTGCAAGGTCAACCGATTCCCATATTTTTTTTTAAATTTAAAATCAATTATATCAAAACAATTTTTGTAAATGATGGTATTGCATATTACAACAAGCCCTTTAATTATGCAATTGAAGTTATTCAAATCTATAATTTAGCATTTTTATGTCATTTAATTCGTCTGGGTTGACTTTAATATTTTTTATATACCTATTTCTCCTTAACCGCTTACTACGTAACTTTACATGAATCATCGCGCCTATTACAATTTAACTTTACATTTTACCCAATCAGGTTTTAGAAAACTTCGTACTTACCTTGGGCTCTTGTAAGGACGCAAAAGTGGCGCAAAAGTATGCACATATTCAGTTCATGTTACAATATATTGCGTTTTAAAGGTGGACGGGTCAAGTATTATATTAAACATGCCAACCGAAACGTTTTGATAAAGCAAATTTAAAAGGAACTGGATCCATAAAATATAGAAATGAGGATTAGTTCCATTGCAAAAATCTCGGCCGAAAAAGTACTGCGGTGAAAATGTCTAGTTTGGTACAATACCTATCATTACAATATGCATTTTATTTTATAGTCAGTGTGCCATCTAATTTCTAGGCAACCTCCTAAATTAATACTTACTACGTACGACAGATAACCATTTTTTCCCTAATTTAAAGCTTTCTTTTTTTCAATTCGGGCATTTTATGCGAGAAACTTTCAAGATGCAAGAAATACAGGAGCGAGTCTAAATTATTAGTGCTTCGTAGTTTATTATTGGATAATTACTTCCGTACTGCCCAGCTTGTGGAGAAGACAGTGATATAAATACTTTAACATTATGATTTGGCATTAATTGTATGGTGGCTCTTGCTAATAGTCCTCCTTGTGAATAACCTGAAATTATGATCACGTGAATATATGTAAAAACAAACAATAATAGCAATTGATCCACTTTGGCTTACAATCCTACCTAAAACTATGATCCCTTCAGGATGCTGCCTTTGGACTGACTCCAAGTAATGTTTGTATTGATACACTTGCTTCCAAGAGTTTTCCAAGCTATACCAATTGCTGAATAATTCACAATTGTATACCTTAGTTCGAGGGTGCTCCTGGAAAAATAGATCAAATTTAATCAATAACATATTATCCATAACCACCAAAAACAAACATAAGCGACACAATTTTCGAATTTAATTTTTTATCAAAAATCTTAAATCTATTTTCGTGAAAAAATTAAATTCGAAAATTGTCAATAAACAATTTTATTTTAGATCTGTTCATTTACTTTCCCAGCAGAAACTAGCAACGAAAGAGTAAGGCAGAAATTTACAAAATTACTCTCCTAAATATGAAAAAGTAAATGAACGCTTTATGCTAGAAACAAAACTGGGACGAACGACGAATATTTCGGTGCGAACTTTCGTCATAAAAAATAATGCAGTATACACGATACTTAATTCCGTACTTTGCGTAGTATGAGTTGTAGTACGGGTTTTTAGATACACATTACTACAAATCATACTAATTCATTTGAAAGAAAATTTTTAAGGCAATACAAACGCGGATTAATGAATAATGTGGTGTATTTATTAATAATAAGTGAACTACACTTGAAAAGAATAAAAAAAATAATGCAAAACATAAGGAGCATGTTGTAGATAATGGTTATGATAATGTTTCATGATCTTTTTTTAATTAAAATATACGCTACATAAAGCTAATTTTAAAATTGAGCCGCAGAAACATTGCGTTTTTTAAATCAGCTCCTCATAAAACTAATTTCGCTGTACAACAGCATGATACACAATACTTATTATCGTACTTAGCGAAGCTCCGCCCACAGAAATCAAAAATTTTTGATTTTCATACTACAAAGTATACTTCATAAGTACGACAGCATGATACACGTTACTAATTTCATACTTGTATGATTTATCGTACGATTTGTAGTATCGTGTATACTCGCCATAAAACACATTTTCGCATATGAAAATGAACACAACAAACACCGTAGAACGAAATTCGTCGGGTGTGACGAACTCTGAGATAGGTTTATTTCTATTTTGTACGCCGACGAACGACGAAAAAACAATTTTCTCTCTTTCTTTGCACACACAATAACCAACTTTATAAATTATGAGAGTAGAATTCGGTGAGTAAATTCGTCGTTGTTGTGCTTCACACGACGAATTTACGCAGCGATTTCTTATCGACGAATTCGTCGACGTGGACGAAATTCGTCGTTCGTCCCAGTTGTGTTCCTAGCATTACTTGTAAAAACTTGCAAGAAAATTTTATTCATATCAGAGCCATGGATGGAAACCAAGATACATGTTGTGGATTTTTATTGAATTTTAAGTTTTTGTCATTTATAATAAAATATTTTATTACGACTTCCAACGCTTTAAATCGTGCAATTAACAAATATAAGGGCACTGCTACACGTTAAATATATATTGTGATATTTGGATCGCGATCCATTCTGATGGATTGATGGATCACGAGCGTATGCTACACGTTCAATATTTATCGCGTCAGTATTTACGTTATTTTTGTGCTGTGCGGATCGTTTATTAATAATAAATTTATTAATAAGCTTAAAGGCTGGAACAGAATAGTAGCTGTAGTACAACGTAACGAGTAGCGCTGCAAGCTGTCAATCGCATTGGCGATTTCTAATAAATTGTAGGGCTTGCTTCCGATTTTGCAACTTCTCGCGAATTTTTGCAAAGTTTGCGACATTAGTAACTTTTGCATGTTTTCAGCTTCCTGAGAGTTTCGCCGGTTTTTAAACAATATTAAACTTCGTTATTATCCCGCTGTTAGCAAATTCTTGCAAATTTTCGTGATTTTTTTGCATTCCTTAGAGTTTTTGAGATTTTAAGTCAATATTATGACTTATTTAAAATTTTGCAACTTTTCGCAATTTTTTGCAAACTTCGCGATAAAAGCGACTTTTTTCATGTTTTCTGAGTTCTAAAATTTTTTTCGATTTTTAAGCGATATTAGACTTTGTTATCATCCCGCTGCTAGCTACTTTTTAGGAATTTTCGTCTTTTTCACGATTTTTACCGAATTTTTTGCATTTCTTACAGTTTTACCGATTTGTAATCAATATTATATCTTGTTTAAAATTTTGCAACTTTTCGCGATCTATCGATTTTTCGCGATATTCGTAATTTTCCCAAATTTTTTTTCTATCTTATATTTTAAGGGATTTTAATCTATATTGTGCTTTGCAATCGTTAAAATTTTAGCAAGTTTTTTTTGCAAATTTTCATAATTTTCGCGACTTTACCGGAATGTTTACTTGCCTTACAGTCTTACCGAGTTTTAATAAGTTTCAGTGTTTCTTTCCAATATTGTGATTTTTGCGAATTTTCGAAATTTCGTTGCTTAAGAAAACGCATCTTAAGAAGAATGTATTTTCTGGTGTTAGTTAAAAATAAATAAATTAAAAATAAAGTCTCAAAATAATTTTTTCGGTCGTTAATTCCGATTCCACCGGCAGAACCCAGTCGCGTTCATTATCTTCTGCCATTACCTTTTATTAAAACAAATTTTACACAAATGTAATAAACTTTTTTACTTTTTATTTGTTAAATTTTTTTCACCTCGTCTTTTATTTTATTTGTTTTATTTTAATTCTTATTAAAGTATCGCGATCCAATATCATGAAAGTGCTACACGTTCAATATTTCTCACGCGATCCGTGAACTGGATTCCATAATTTAGGCCTTTCTGTGATATGGATTGCGATCCATCAATACTGCATGCTACACGTTCAATATATATCACGATACTGGATCGCGTTCAATATATATTGAACGTGTAGCAATGCCCTAATGATTCAGTTTTTACTCGATTTTTGACAATTGTACTTTTTCTGATGTATTTTGTTTGATATTTTAAATTGCTTTTTTTTTTTAGAAATCGTCATTTAATATGAAATTCTTTACACAACAGTTTCATGTATTTTTAATATTTTTATGTATTTTTCATAATTTTTTTATTTTTTTCTATTAACAAATACAAAAATGCCACTTTTCATCTCTGATTATATATGAGAAACAAACAAAATTATTTGCCATTAAAATTGAATTTATGTGGCTTAATGAAAGAAAAAAAAAATTAATTAAGAAAACATGCATTCTTTTTACATACAAATCTTTTTCCTTTTTCAGATATTTTTTAAATAATTAATTTGCCAACAAAACACAACAGGTGGTTGGATAATTCTCATGAGCATAGTCAATTCGTCAAATTTGGAGCGAAAAATTGTAAAAATCGTTAAAATAATTATCCGAGAACGTCCAAAATTCGTGAAAAATAAAACATCACTTTTTCATACATATATATTGGAATTGAACCATTCTATTAGATCAGTTACTGCTTTCAAATCAAAGCAATTCGAATTATATAGTTTTTAATTATCCTTAGTATACAAAATTACTTAGAGATGCTATAATCAACCGGTTTTTTACTTTGGTTTTGTTTACTCTTAAGTTAACCCGACGACTAAAAACTCATTTTTTCTATATTTTCTGAAGATTGCATTAAAAGTATAATAAATAGTTAAAGCGGGATAAAATTACTTAACGTGGGAAATAAAAGACTCTTAAGTCACCTTCTTCATTTCTGATTTTTCTAAATCTAAAAGTTTCAACTGTATCAGGGAATTTTAATGACTTTAATTGACTGAATTCAGATTCAGTTTCCTGTCTTTAGCATTCTTCAAAACAGTGACAAAATTCTTAGAATATCGAAGAAAGAATTTTTATTTTCTATAATAATATTATAGGCATCAATTAAGCTTAATAAAAGCCTTAAGCTTTTATCTTTTTCATCTTCGAAGTCAAATGTTATTAAAATCTTATCACACATTTTTAAATTTGATTAACTTTAGCATCCGCAAATATATCCTTAGCATATATTCCCAAGTAAATTTCTTAAATGTCTAAATAATTATTTTCATCTTTATAAACACCAAATAAAAATGATCACATTCAAGCATAAAAAATCATTCATAATTATGTCAACGTAATTTATAAAAACCATTCAGTTCCAAAATTATTAGTACAAAAATTAAGATTGATTGCCTTTTACTCCTTAATTTGATTGTATATTCTATCAAAAGCTGTCAAGTCCTTGATCAAGTTCAAAATTGTTTTATAGTTCTGAAAAAAGGTGATAATTTATAATTAGCCAAATTGAAGGCGAAAATCGTCCAGTCGTCAAAATGCTATTTTTGGCACCCAAAATCGTCAAAATGACGATAAATCGTCCAATCTGGCAACCGTGCTTGCGAGTAAAAATTTTACTAGTAATAATTTGTAAGAATTTTTTGTCTCTCAATTTTTTTCTCTTTTGACGCTCTCTCCTTGCAAACTTTTTGAGTTAATGATCAAACAGAATATGTCCGCAACTTCAGGAAAAATCGTTGTCAAATTAACAAAGCCCATAATAAAATCTACGGCAGTAACTTCAAATGCTCTATAATTTTAGTTTTATTTTCTTTTGTGCTTATTTTTCTTTGTAGTTTTGTTCACAAAATGTATGAAATTTATTGAAAGTATGGTAGCATTATTGAGAGAATATTAATTTATATGTGAGAACATAAGAAAAAACGCTGTCAAAATAAAATAGATTCTATCTCTCGACTGCTTTCTGGATGTACTTTTTTGTGTCAATTTGTATGGAAAATGTGTTTATGCCGCAATTCTGTTTGATCATTTAATGAACACCAGTGATGCCATTAGGATACGAAAGATACATTTTTCGTATCTTTTGATGACTTCAGGTACCATGTGTAATCCTGACATTTTTCGTATCTGTTGAATCTGTACGCAAAATGTGCAGAAATTTTTTTTGATAACATCCCAATTGAATTTGATTGCATTTGTTTTTATAGTATCCAAAGATAGTTACATATAATTAAATTTAAGTTTGCTTACAGTATTTTTAAAAATAAATATAAAAATGAACTTATGACAGCCATCCACTACACAAGTTCAGTGCTCAAGTCTGGCACTGAGTAAACTAAGCTTGTGACTAGAGATGCTAATCGGGACATGTTTTTTGAAATCCCGGGCTTCGGGATTTAGTGATGGAGTCTCGAAATCCCGAACCGGGATCCCGGGATTTTCAGGACTTACAAAATCCCGAAAACATTCTGCACAAATGTGCTTCCTTATATTAAAAATGATATTTTAGTTTTACAATTTTTTTTTCATATTTAAAAAGTAAATACAGACAAGCATACATATGTATGTGCAATGCATATATAACTCAAACATTTAATTGAAAATTTTCATTGAAAAGTGAAAAATATGTAAACAATTTTCCTAGAAAAGAAAACGCCATAAGATATATGTATATACAATATAATATTGTCTACTAAAATATTTATTCAAAGCAAATTTTTTATTTTAACATTTTAAAGAGAGTTTGTAATCATTTTAATCATCATTTATTCAAAGCAAATTTTTTATTTTAACTTTTTAAAGAGAGTTTCTAATCATTTTAATCATCCCTATCCTCAATAAAATGTGAAATTTTTTTTCATGAGATTTTCATTCCCCATGAGGGTGAATTTTCTATCGGAAACTTCATGGAACTTCATGAAGTCTACTGACGATTTGTTACAGCAACAATGAAATGCTGAACCACCAGCAAATAAATTTCAAATTAAAGTAAACTAGTGACAATATGTCGAATAATAAATTTCTTAAATGTTTGATAGTAAAAACTGCACAAATTTGTTATTTAAAACGCAATGTTCTTAAGTGTAAAGTTGTGTTTTTAAATATTCTTAAGTATGACATCGCCATAGAATTTAACGTATGTGAAGCAAAACGATTCATATTCAATGAAAAAAGTTGTTGTACGGAATTATTATTATAATCGTGGACATTATTTACTCATATTGTCCTTAAAACAATTATTTATAAATTTTAATATTTAATTGGAAGCTTAATAATGAAATTACGCGATGTATTGACTTAGTTCGCCTGCAAAAAAAAACGTGGACAAAACCAAGGGAAAAGTGAAAAAATCTATGTGAAAAATATTTTTCATGATAAGAGGAATCAATAAAAAGCAACACATTTCTGGGAAGAATATAGAAATGACAGTCAAAAACATTATTTATGCGAAAACGGGATTCAGACAATCCCGAAAATCCCGGGCTTTAAAATTAAAAAATCCCGTGCTACGGGATTTGCATAGTCCCGAAAATCCCGGCATTTCCGGGCTCGGGATTACCCGTTTAGCATCTCTACTTGTGACACACACTATACAAGTAAACTGCGCAGTTTTTCTTTTAAATCTATTACAGCTTCTGCTCCCAAGACCTGCTAAACAGGAATTAAATGTTCTGGTTCTATTTTTGTAAAGTAACCCTGTGTGTTTCAATTATTTCTCACCTACGTTTTATATAGTTTCATTCTCACGTTTTACTTACAGCCATCCCTAAACACGGGTGGCAAGCGTTTTTTAGCTGTCAAAAGTTATCATGTCCATATATTTTGTATGGAGCATACCGAAATAACGCGGCGGGAACGCAACGGCAACGCTTTGCTATTGGAAAATCCGATTTTGACAAAGCGTTTCGCAAGTTAGTTGCAAAAGAAAACAATTGCCTTCTGTTTGCCATCATCAGAGTTACCATATGTGAAGATATATCTTATTTTCGAAGTTTTTCGGGATGTTAAAAATGCTAAAAGATTTCTTTGTTAAAAATAAGATTTTTAAGAATACGATATTTAATTCTTTTAGTTTATTATTTAATGTCCTAAAGTACTGAAATATTTTCGTCTTTCCTTCATTAAAAGTATGAATTACGTACATACATATATTTATCTTATACATGTTCTATTCAGTAAATATTTTGTGCCAATTCTAATTGGTATTGGGTGCATGCCAGACCATCAATTCGGTTTTAGAAGTCAGCATAGCACCATTGAACAAACGCATAGATTGGTTCAATTTATAAGAAGAACATTTGAAGAAAAGAAGTACTGTTCTGCTCTGTTTATTGACGTTTCGCAGGCATTTGATAAAGTGCGGCATGAAGGCCTTATTTTAAAATTGAAATCATATCTACCAATAAATTTTCTGAATTTATTAGAAAGCTACATTAATACCCGGAAGTTCACGGTTGTGGAAGGAGAATTCATGAGTGTGCCCGAATCTATATCATCTGGTGTGCCACAGTGGAGCATACTGGGGCCAGTTTTGTATTTGATTTATACTTGTGATATGCTTTTGAGCAGTAATATCCATACATCTACGTTTGCCGATGATACAGCCTGCCTAATTATACCGAAAACCCTAACGAGGCATCCCGATATCTACAAGAACATATTAAACAACTGGAACTATGGTTAAACTTATGGATAATTAAAGTAAACGAGCAAAAGTGTGTTCAGGTAACTTTTACCTTGCGAAGAGATACTTGTTTTCCAATTCGAATCAACAAGCAATTTGTTCCTCAACATTCACACGTAAAATACTTTGGAATACACCTTGAGCGATGACTTACATAGAAACTCCATATTGACTCAAAGCTAACACAAATGAAACTTAAATTAACTCAGATACATTGGCTGATTGGTAGAAATTCAACACTCAGCCTAGATTGCAAACTTTTACTATACAAGTCGCTTTTGAAGCCAATATGGTGCTACGGAATTCAGTTATGGGGCACTGCTTCAGCTTCTAATGTCGAGAGAATCCGACGTAGGCAAAACAAAATTTTACGTTTGATAACATCGGCTCCATGGTACATTAAAAATGCCAGTTTACATTGTGATTTAAATATGCCACTAGTGATTGAAGAAATTGCAAAATATGCAGGCAAATACTTAACAAAACTCGAGTCACATCCTAATCCGCTTGGTCGTAATATTCTGAACTTTACTGGACACATCCGCCTAAAAAGAGGGACACAAGGGCTCTTATTCTCAACACTCCAGATGGGACTTCTTGAAAATACTTTTTTTTCCTTTTTGATTGTCACTACTTATGTATTATTTATAACTATCTCTAAATTTATGTCCGACACTGGTCGGGCCTAATAATTATATTTTAGATTTAAGATTTGAATACTTATTGTTAGTTCACATTTGAAGATACAATAAATAATTACAAGCATTAAAAAAATATTTTATAAATCTACACATAAACGATCATATTTCGACTTAATTTCCACATTTACAAAAAAAGCAATGTGGTTCCGATCACAGGAAAGATGTGTAAGCATCTACACGCCAAAAAAAAATTTAAAATCAAGAAGAAACAATTTGATTTTAAAAACCTATGAAATATAACTTAGTTTTTTTCCGTTATTTTAAAAATTTTCATTCTTGTTTTAAAAATGAAAAATATTTTTAAATCAAAAAAGAATATTTTTTGTTCGAAAAAGACAACAACCTTGATATAAAGTTGAACATACTCAAATTAAAAGATTATGTTTTTGTTTTAAGAATGAAATATTCTTGAAGTAAGTATGAAGCATTCTGATTCTAAAACTTATTATTTTTATATTAAAAATGAAGCGTTTGAATTAATAATGGAGAATTATTAAATTAAAAATGAAAGATCTTAAATTAATAATAGAAAATTTTTGAATTAAGAATGAAACGACCTAAATTAATAATGGAGCATTTTTTAATTAAGAATGAAACGACCTAAATTAATAATGGAGCATTTTTTTAATTAAGAATGCAACGACCTAAATTAATAATGGAGCATTTTTTAATTTAGAATGAAACGTCCTTAATTAATAGTGGAGCATTTTTTAATTAAGAATCAAACGTCCTAAATTAATAATGGAGAATATTTTAATTAACGATGGTTCGTTTTTAAACTAAAAATGTTACAGTTTTACTTTAATGGTGCGTCATACTTACAATATGCTATGGAATCAAAAAGTACACGCATAAGTTAAAGAATATATGAGATTTTTTTTTATTAATTTTCATTTATTTTGTAGGGATTCTACTTGTTTTAACTTAGTTTTTTAATTTAAAAATATTAATAATTTTTAATCGCAATTGCATTGATTTTTGGTTTGAAAAAATCTATTTCAAAAAATATTTTTTAATGATCAAACAGAATTGGGGCATAAACACATTTTCCATACAAATTGACAAAAAAAATCAGCACCAGAAAGCAGTCGATAGATAGAATCTATTTTATTTTGACAACGTTTTTTCTTATGCTCTCATTTATAAATACTCATTCTCTCAAGAATGCTACCATACTTTCAATAAATTTCATACATTTTGTGAACAAAACTACAAAGAAAATTAAGCACAAAAGAAAATAAAACTAAAATTATAGAGCATTTGAAGTTACTGAAGTTGCGGACATATTCTGTTTGATCATTTAGTCTTAATATTTTTCAATTTGAATAAAGAACATAATTTCTTAATTAAACTTTTTTATAAAAAAACATAAATTGTGTTTCTTCAATTTTAAAGTAATATGTTTACAAAGAATATATGCTAAAAAGTGCTTAATTAAGTTATACGTACTACATACATATAATAATAAATGTCTGAGAATTTCGACAACTTTGCTATGCATAAACTTACTTTGTCGAAGGAAAAGCTTGAATTGCAAGATGAATATGCTGTTTCGGAATTTTGCAAGCAATCCTTCAATGGCAGCGACAAAGATTCGTAATCAATCCCTCATTCTTTTTTTCTAGATTCAAATAATTTCTCGCGGAACTCTGCCCCTTGAATTACCGAATGAATAACTTCTTTTAAGTCCTCATTTCTTAAATATTTGAGTCTCTTGAAAGAAATATCTGCATCTGCAAGAATTTAAAAAAATATATATACGAAATACGACACTGTATCACACTATCGGCACAATGTATCGATTTTCGTCGGTTCACTGCAATAAAGTCATAAATAATAAGACAAAATGGCATTATTACTCAATTAATTCAGCAATAAGTCTATATGGCTTTTTTACCAACACAGTGTTGTACAATTATGTCCTTATATTTTATTATTCGTTGAGAAATAAGGCAAATTTAGCTAATTACATATGACTTTATTTCAGTGAGCCGACGAAAATCGATACATTGTGCCGCTAGTGTGATCAGGATTTAGGCTCATTTCCCATTCGAAACAAATCCACTTATAATATTGCAAGAACTTACCTTTCAAATATTGCAATACGTTCACCATATCGATAAATTCATTCACTTTTTTTTAAGACGACACAAACATACAAGGTTACTTCGATAAAAAATTGATTTTTAAAGTTAAAATTCTTGATATAATAATAAAATATTTTTGGTTAAAAGAATTTCTGTTTAATAAGCAGAAGCACACATTTTTTTAAACAGATTCGTTATAAAAATAAGAATGTAATATATTAATATTATATAAGAAACATTCTTAATTCAAAAATGCTCCATTTTTAAAACGAAAATTAAAATTTTTGTTTTAAAGCTGCTTCGTTATAAAAATAAGAATGTTGTATATTAAAATTATAAGAAACATTCTTAATTTAAGAAATTTATTATTCGACATATTGTCAAGTTTATCTTAATTTGAAATTTATTTGCTGGTGGTTCAGCGATGTCTATATGAATTTCATTGTTGCTGTAACAAATCGTCAGTAGACTTCAACCACACATTTTGAACAGTTACAAACCTCTTATCTTATGTACAGACTTTCAAAAACTATTTGAGAATTCACAAATAATAATATTTTTGAAAATCACAAAAGAAAAAAAAGCGTAGTAGGCTTAGTAACTTATACAAAACCCAGCAAATAATTTATATTCGATATGAATCCATTCTATTTTTCTACACCTTTATACAATTAGAAATCCTTTGGATAACAATAAAAGTAATTATAAGGCAAAATGAAAAATAAAATCTAAATTTAACATTTAAGAAATTTATTATTTGACATATTGTCAAGTTTATCTTAATTTGAAATTTATTTTCTGGTGGTTCAGCGATGTCTATATGCATTTCATTGTTGCTGTAACAAATCGTCAGTAGACTTCAACCACACATTTTGAACAGTCACAAACCTCTTATCTTATGTACAGACTTTCAAACACTATTTGAGAATTCACAAATAATAATATTTTTGAAAATCACAAAAGAAAAATAAGCATAGTAGGCTTAGTAACTTATACAAAACCCAGCAAATAATTTATATTCGATATGAATCCATTCTATTTTTCTACACCTTTATACAATTAGAAATCCTTTGGATAACAATAAAAGTAATTATAAGGCAAAATGAAAAATAAAATCTAAATTTAACATTTAAGAAATTTATTATTCGACATATTGTCAAGTTTATCTTAATTTGAAATTTATTTGCTGGTGGTTCAGCGATGTCTATATGCATTTCATTGTTGCTGTAACAAATCGTCAGTAGACTTCAACCACACATTTTGAACAGTCACAAACCTCTTATCTTATGTACAGACTTTCAAAAACTATTTGAGAATTCACAAATAATAATATTTTTGAAAATCACAAAAGAAAAATAAGCATAGTAGGCTTAGTAACTTATACAAAACCCAGCAAATAATTTATATTCGATATGAATCCATTCTATTTTTCTACACCTTTATACAATTAGAAATCCTTTGGATAACAATAAAAGTAATTATAAGGTAAAATGAAAAATAAAATCTAAATTTAACATTTAAGAAATTTATTATTCGACATATTGTCAAGTTTATCTTAATTTGAAATTTATTTGCTGGTGGTTCAGCGATGTCTATATGCATTTCATTGTTGCTGTAACAAATCGTCAGTAGACTTCAACCACACATTTTGAACAGTCACAAACCTCTTATCTTATGTACAGACTTTCAAAAACTATTTGAGAATTCACAAATAATAATATTTTTGAAAATCACAAAAGAAAAATAAGTATAGTAGGCTTAGTAACTTATACAAAACCCAGCAAATAATTTATATTCGATATGAATCCATTCTATTTTTCTACACCTTTATACAATTAGAAATCCTTTGGATAACAATAAAAGTAATTATAAGGCAAAATGAAAAATAAAATCTAAATTTAACATTTAAGAAATTTATTATTCGACATATTGTCAAGTTTATCGTAATTTGAAATTTATTTGCTGGTGGTTCAGCGATGTCTATATGCATTTCATTGTTGCTGTAACAAATCGTCAGTAGACTTCAACCACACATTTTGAACAGTCACGAACCTCTTATCTTATGTACAGACTTTCAAAAACTATTTGAGAATTCACAAATAATAATATTTTTGAAAATCACAAAAGAAAAATAAGCATAGTAGGCTTAGTAACTTATACAAAACCCAGCAAATAATTTATATTCGATATGAATCCATTCTATTTTTCTACACCTTTATACAATTAGAAATCCTTTGGATAACAATAAAAGTAATTATAAGGCAAAATGAAAAATAAAATCTAAATTTAACATTTAAGAATGGATTCACATCGAATATAAATTATTTGCTGGGTTTTGTATAAGTTACTAAGCCTACTATGCTTATTTTTCTTTTGTGATTTTCAAAAATATTATTATTTGTGAATTCTCAAATAGTTTTTGAAAGTCTGTACATAAGATAAGAGGTTTGTGACTGTTCAAAATGTGTGGTTGAAGTCTACTGACGATTTGTTACAGCAACAATGAAATGCATATAGACTTCGCTGAACCACCAGCAAATAAATTTCAAACATTCTTAATTTAAAAGTGCATAATTTTTAAAACGAAACACACATTTTTGTTGTAAAACTACTACTAAAATAAGAATGTTATATGAAATTCCTTGTAAAGGTAACGATAACGTCAGCTGTGATCTTGTGTATATAGGAACTACAAAGAGGAGCTTAGAAACAAGAGTGAACGAACATAAAGCAGACATCAGTGAAAACAAAGAGAATACTGCACTGTCACAATTTATATCAAATACTAAACACAAACCAGATTTTGACGGTATAAAAATACTGGACAAAGTAAACAACGACAGAAAGAGATACATAACAGAAAGTTTAAGAATTCAACAGAAAATAAACAAAACGATGAATATCAAAGAAGACACGGACAATTTGAGCGTAAACTACAAATTAGCAATTGTCAAAAACCTGTGATACTATAAACATGAAAATTTATTTAAATGGTTTTTTTATTTAGTTGCAGCTCTAGGCCGCAGTAATTTTCAGATTCAAATTACTATAGCCTATATACTACTTATGAGAATAAATCTTAACCCTACATATTGACATACTTATGTTGAAACATACGAACATGTATGCACAAAATAAAGTGAAATTAAATCTATTATTTACTTAAAATTAGTGCACATATTTTCGTGTGGAATCTGGCCGTAATATGATGCTTGTTTTAAAAAACAAATTCATTCTCACGATTGCGAGTGTTTTTGTGCAGCAGGTATGTGTGGCTGTTCAGGTGCCAACAATAAAAAACTCTTTCTTAAATTAGCCGTCGATGCACATTTGTACTTGGCCTTGAATAGTTGTCACTTGTACGACTTCAACATTAGTGAAATATTAGAATCTTTTAATTGTACGTGCAGAAGTTGAAAGTTATGCAAACATTAAATTAGATACTGCTACACCTCCACTTTTCGCAAGAATGTTCATATAACGTTAGTTCCATGGACATTCTTTTACAAATATGTTTAAACGAGAATTAGAATTTATTTTAGTTTTATAAGTATAATATATGTATTATTATTTTATTTATTGCATACTCCGGAGTATCAATATTTATTTATTTATATTGTTTCTTTTTTTTTTTTTTTTTTTGTTTCTATTACTTATGATACAACTTAATTCCATTTTTGTGAACTATTTGTTCTTTATTAGTTTTCTTATCTACTATTGTTACATTATTTCTTATATCTATGTTTTTAATTTCGTATGGACCTTTATAGTTTGGCTCCACCTTATGCCCTGCTTCATTCTTGAGTAAAACTAAATCTCCTATATTTAAATTGTAATCCTTAACATTCTTATCGTAATTTTCTTTTTGCTTAATTTTATTCTTATCTAGTAATTGTTGGGCCCTCTTATATGCTATTTCTAACCTAAATTTTGCCTCTTTGTCGTAGTCATCTATATTATATAAAGGAGAAATTCTATCCATTTCAGTGAATTGATGAAATTTAGAGTCTAAACACAATGTTTGCGGTGCGGTGCGATTTTTCGTTGCGGGAGAGAAAAATAAACACAATACAACGGAAGACGGCTACGGCGATACTTGTCATTGTTTGTTTAAATTTTTATTAATTTTTTTTGTACATACATTTTTATAAACAAAATTACTCTTTGTGTTAAATATTTTGTAAGGGCAGTAACTAAAAACAAAAAATTATTAACATTTTATAGATTTCCAGATATATTTGATATATTTTTTCAACTTTTACATTTTATGACAAAAAAAAATCATGTTTTTTGTTACAACAATGTTGTGAACACCGCCAATTATTCAAAAACTATGGCAACATCAGAAAGAGAAAGAGTGTCAAAAATTGAGAGAATAAGAAAGTCCGCAGAGAAAATAAAATAGATTTTAATTTTATACCGTTCCGCACTGCGGTTTTTTCCTTCAAAATCGTATGAAAAACCGCACCGCAATAAATTATCGTTGCATTGTGTTCAGACTCTTATTCGGAAGTTTTGAAAAAAGTAATTCATAAGGACAGTAATTATGAGCTGTTGAAGGTGTTGTATTAAAGCAATATGTAAAGTATTTTAACCATTCGTCCCAGTCAGTTTTGTCTACTGAAATGTAAGAGCGTACGTATTCGTTAAAGGTTCTATGGCTTCTTTCCACTGTTCCTAATGTTTGATGGTGGTAAGCTGTTGAGTTTGGTTTTTCAATTTTCATCAAGTTACAAATTTCTGTTAAAATAGAATTCTTATACTCTGTTCCCATGTCCGAAATGAACGTCTTCATCGGACCATAGGTGAGTATGAAATTTTCAAAAATTACTTTAGAAATTGTTTTGGCACTTTTGTCTCTAATCGGTATTGTTACCAAATACTTAGTTAAATCACATATTAGTGTGATCGCATATTCGTTTTCTTTCAATGATTTTGGAAATGGTCCAATAGTATCCACATAAACCTCATCAGGTGTCTGTGTGATAATCATTGGACTTTTTATGTGGTTTGTTGTTTTGGAAAGTTTGGCAATTATGACATGATTTTACGTATTTAGATATGTCTTTTGACATATTGTTCCAATAATAATATCTCTTAATTTTTTCTATTGTTCTATATATTCCGCAATGTCCTCCTATGGGATCATCGTGATATTTCAGCATAAGTTCGAGAATTGCCTTGGCATTCTTACTATCAATTTGGGTCACCTCATTTAGTAGCGCTACTTTAATTTTATTCAACATTTTATTGCCCATAACTTAAAATTCATTTATAGAGATAAATTCGAAAATTTTCTCACTAGGTGCAACTTGTAATTTATTAATATTATGTTTACCGGCCACATATTCGAGCCTAGAGAAAAATTGTCCTAAGTCAAACTTCCCTTTAGTAAACAAATCATTAATTTGTATATATGTTACTATAGATTTTTCTCGTTTTATATAACATCTTCCGGGGGAAATCTTTAGTTTATTATATTTTCTGACATCAGTGTTATTTAATGGTACATATATACTGGGCTTATAATCATTATTATTTTTATTAATATTATGCTGTTTGGTATGTGAATTACTATTTAATTCTTTTTCCTTCTTATTGGTCATTGATCTGGTCGTGACTCTTAATATAGAACAAGTTTTAATATTCATGTCTTTTAGGTCATTTATGGTTATTCGTGATAAAGCGTCTGCAACATAATTATCTTTTATATATTCTTCGAGATCAAGTCTCATTCTTGTTAATTTGGAGCTTGGATTTTTCATTGAAAATAAATAAGATAGTGGTCTATGGTCGGTTCGGACAAGAAAATGTTTTCCATATATGTATGGTCGGAAGTGTGTTATAGCCCAATGTATGGCGGTTAATTCTTGCTCAATTGTTGATTTATTACTTTCACCTTTAGTAAGTGTTTTTGAAGCATACGCTATTGGTAAATGTTTACCTTCGTTTTCTTGTGTTAAAACTGCTCCACAAGCGTATTTACTTGCATCTGTGGTTATGCAAAATTCTTTATTAAAATCGGGGTATTGTAGTAATGTGGGGCTTATTAACGCTTTCTTTAGGTATTTAAATGCAAATTCACAATCTTTTGTCCATTCGAATGGAAAATTTTTCTTGGTTAGTTTTGTTAAATGTCTTGAATATTCAGAAAACTTTTTAATAAATCTCCTGTAATAGTTGCAAAAAGCTACAAATCTTCTTGCACTATCAGCATCTTGTGGTGTTGGATAATTTTCAATTGAAGGTGAGCCGCGAATAACGTTTTAAGTGACAAAATAATGATTTTGCAGGAGAGCCACAAAACGTATTTTAAGGCAAGATTGTTTTTCTCGTTTACATTTTTTTGGCGTATCGAAAATAATGCTAACTAGCATTATCTTTTCTTTTTGTATCTCTGCTACATTTATCACTTATTTTCGACAATTTTGTTTGTATGATTTATTAGTTACTTACAAAGTTTTCCACTGACTGACTGATTGTAATTGTATTTTGACGGCGATCAGATGCATAATTTTGCATGGTTTGATGTTTGAACAACACAAGAGAGTTATGTTACTGGTAATCTGTGAAAAAACTGGTTTTTCTTAAATTGTCATTTACAACGTTATTCGCGGCTGTGCTTCAATTATCGAGTATTTACTATCATCTGGCAATATTCCTTTGTCTGTACATTTATGACCAAGATATGTTACTTCTTTCATAAAAAATGAACACTTTTCAGGATGAAGTTTTAGGTTGTATTTGCGACATAAATCGAAAACGTCTTTCAGATTTGAGAGCATATGAGTAGTATAAATATAGGGATACTGGCTCAATGTATTTTTTCCATAAGGATCTTATAAATGTAGGGATACTGGCTCAATGTATTTGTTCCATAAGGATCATTCTAATTAGTATATATGTGCATTCCAATACATGTATTTTTCTCATAAGGAAGGATATTCCAATACATGTATTTTCTCCATAAGGAAGGATATTCTAATACATACATATATTCCTACAACAAAGTTAACTTCAAATGAGAATATATTTTTCTCATAAAAAGTTTAACGACGACATTTTTGTAAATGGAACAATTCGAATGAGATTCTCATTTGAGTAGTTATATAAAAATGAGAGTTCGATTGACTCAAAAATATGTATATAAAATACCAATTATAATTTAGTTTTAGTTATTGTTATTCAAAGATCCTTGAAATTACGTTCAACAACAATGGTAAGAATGAAGTTTAACATAACATTAGAATTTTTTTATTTATTATATGAAAGTTTAATAATACATATAAAATTTAACTAATTTTTGTTTGTTTTTAGATCTATCAACAAATAATTAACATTGCGCAAGGAATAAAATCAGAATACACAAAAATTGATGATATTCCCTTAAATGAACCTTACAAGATTTTAAATTTTGAATGGAAGGTTACACAATATGGATCCAAAGTTATTGCATATTTAAACAACAATAAGTGGTTTTATCTTCCGCAAAGAATCTTTAAATATTTAAACAGAGAGGATCCTTACTTATCAAAAATGAATGACAAAATTTGGACAATTATTTACAAAGGACGTCAATCACCAAATGGTTCAGCAATATTTGAACTAAACTATAGCTAAATTTTTTATTTGTTATAAGAAATTTTATGTAGTTACACAATTTTTAAAACAATAAATATATTTAGTAAAGTGAAGTGAGCCCCTATTATTTATTGATTTTTGTTTTTATGTTAAACATGCACATGCACGTTAACAAAGTGAATTTGAAATCCATTTCAGGAAAATTTTGTTTGAAAAATTTAAAACGAATTTGAAATATATGCATTTTATTTTAATTTTATGAAAATGAGAGTTTATGTTTAAAATAAGTTATCTTATTTATTTTCATTTTAAGAAAAAGGATAGGACATTTAAAAATTTTGATGAAAGTTAAACATGCATGTGCAAGACACATGGTCATATGTATATGTATGCATTACAATGTTTTATTACTTTTTTCATTTATATGTATTTTTCCATAAGACATGCGTATGCATGCTTTTTCATGTCACAGCAACTAGATGTACTTTGCTTTACTCTAATTTTCATTTTAAGAGAAAAAAAGGATATGACATTTAAAAATTTAATGAAAGGTAAACATGCACATGCAAGACACATGATATTAAGTATTAAAGTATTAAGAACGAGAGACATGCGTATGCATGCTTTTTTGTGCGTGTAGATTTACGTGGGTGCGTTGGTTAAATTTACATTTTATTTGTTCTGAGAAAAAGGGTACACGAAAAAAAAAACGTGAAGGACAAACAAATATTTTTCCTTTATTGCTTAAACTCACTAATTTACAAGATCATAAATGTAGATAAATATGAAGATTTTCCAATCACAGGTAATTTTCTATAGATGAATGTATGCATATATTGTGTGCACAAAAAAAAAAGGATAAAATAAAACATTTTTCTGAACAAAATTCTAGTCTTGTGACATTATTCAAAAACGAAGTGTATATTAAATTAAAAACAAAAAAATTTTGGGATACTCCTTTATATAGGAGAATAATTAAAAAAAATAAGGATATTAGAGAAGTGAAGCATTATCATCTATAGAAGCCACAACACCAACTACAGTAACATATACTGAGCCCGCAACATCAACATCAACATCTACTGTCGAAGTCGCAACACCTATTACATCAATTACAGAAGCATCAACACCAACAACACACGAGTGGTACCATCATCTATTAGAAGGAGATGAAGATGTATTTTTAAGCATCAAAGAGCCCATAGATATTAGGGAGGTAATAGTTTTGCCACCGGTGGATGTAGCAGCATATTTATTGTTACATGATGGGCAGGATGATATTCTTTTAGACGTATTAAGAAGGGTTGAAAATATGGGTTAAGAGAATCATGTAAAATAGTTTTCTTATTTTTTTATTATTAAATAAATAAATATGTTTTTTTTTCTTTTAAATAAATATCTTATTATCTAAACTTTTTGAAAATTACAGTTTTTACATTTACTGACAGTATATACATATGTTATAATAGAATTTCATAAGTTTGTTTGATTCTTCCTCTATTCTCATATTTTGTCTTCTTTTGTATGAACATGAACAAGTTTCGGGTCCACAAGTTTCATTCTCATTAGACCATGAACAATCTTCATAATGCTCTCCAAATTTGTTTTTCGTTGTTTTTAAGTGATTTACTTCTTCGAGATGTGATTGAATATTAATCAGTTTATATCTATCTTCGTTGGAGACAATGTGTGAACATCTTTTTAAAAATTCATATATATCGTTGAGTAACATCCTTGCAAATAAGTGTGACTGAGTATGTAGACCAAATGTTTCTGAATAAACAATACTATCAGGAAGGATATTTCCAATACATGTATTTTCCCATAAGGAAGAATATTCCAATACATGTATTTTTCCATAAGACATGCGTATGCATGCTTTTGCATGCTTTTTCATGTCACAGCACCTAGATGAACAATTTACAAGATCATAAATGTAGATGAATAGGAGGATTTTCCGATCAAAGATAATTTTCTATAGATGAATGTATGTCTGTATTCTGTTCAGAAAAAGTATAAAACAGAATGTTTTTTCAAACAAAATTCTAGTCTTACAACATCATTCAAAAAAACTAAAACAATATTTAAAAACTGTTAAATTATATGAATATTATTTTTGCAGTGATAAGTGTATTCATTAAAAATAAATAATTTTCTTTAAAATTAACAACGAAAAATAAGAAGACTTTCAACAATTTTAAATTATATAAAAATTATTTTACCAGTGATAAGTTCAATTCCCAAAACTTTAAATTGTATAAAAATGGAAAACTTATATAGTTGTATTGAATGTGGAAAATTTTTCAGTAATAAAAAAAATTTATTTGAACATGAAAAAATCTATGCTGGATCATCGAAACATGTAGCAGAATTCCCTATTCCTCAAAACGGTGTTAAGAGACTACATAGCGCATTCAAGTCTAGAATACAAACATTGCTATTTGAAAACAGTGATGATGGATGTCTCTTTCCTGAGGAATTTTTGAATAAGGCTTGGTTAACTTTAAAACCCGAAATTAATTTATGGTTGAATGCATATAAAGCTATGAAAATTAATATTGAGCTATCGGGATTATACGCCAAGCTTTCTACAGAAGATATGGAAAATACGTCATTAGAGATTAAAACATTTCAAACGAAAATGGAACCAATTTTTAATGAAAATAGCCTTAATGAAGTCTTTATCCATAAAATAAAAGAAGGAGTTCCAGAAAAGAGACAGTAGATGGACGTTGGTTCAAATTATAAAATTGGAGACAAACCTTAATAAATATCAACCATTGAAAGGTTCTACATATTTTCCACTACCACAGAAGCTGAGGAGTAGAAAAGCTTGTGTAAATGTGCAGAACAATGACCAGTTTTGCTTTAAATGGGCTGTAGTGTCCTCAATATATAATTTTAACAGAAATGCGAATCGTATATCATCATATCCAGTCAACATAAATTTAACCCAAATAAATACATATAGAGGACTCTTGAATTTTGAAGGTTTATGCTTCCCTCTACAGATAAAAGATGTAGAGCTGTTTGAAGTGCTTAACGAATGGATAAGTGTAAATGTTTTCGGATATGATGAGGAACATAATATTATTATCGGATCATATTATAAAACAAAAGAAGTTAAATCACATCATATCAATCTTCTCTTTCTTCAAAAGGAAATTAGCTTAACAACAACAGGCCATTATGTGTGGATAAAAAATATTTCAAGGTAATATAAAACATAAATTTTTTATAAATTCCTTTCAATTGATTATTTTGTTTGTTATAATATATTATATAGATTAATTAGGAACCAAACCAGCAAGTTTAAGGGGAGAAATTATCTATGCAACTTTTGTTTGAAGCACTTTACAAAGGAGGACAGATTAACAAAACACATGTCAGAATGTAGAAAGCGGGTAGTATATCTTCCAAATGAAGATAAGGTAATTTTAGAATTTAAAGATCATGAGAAAGCAATGGATGTACCATTTGTTATTTATGCGGATTCTGAATGCATATTTCAGAATTTTGAAACATGCATTCCGAATCCAAATAAATCATCAACAACATTTATAAACAAACATATCCCATATGCTTTCTCATATTATTTAAAATGTAGTTATGATAAGAATTTAGATAAGTTTAATTATTTTAAGGGAGAAGATTCACCCAAAGAATTTATAAGTGAACTAGTGAAGGATGTAGTCTTCTTACATATATACAAATTATTTAAAAGATATAAAACTAATGATCCCTTTGAATGAAGACGAAGAATTACACTTTAGGAAGTCCACTATTTGTCATATTTGTTTAAAACCTATTGTTAATGAAGATAAAGTTAAAGACCATTGTCATTTAAGTGGGAAATATAGAGGACCTGCACATTAAAAATGTAATTTAAATTTCAAAGTTCCACGTTTTATTCCTGTTGTCTTTCATAATCTTTCTTCATATGATTCACATTTGTTTATAAAGGAACTTAATCATATTAATAATGGTTCAATAAATATTCTCCCATTAAATAAGGAATTGTACATATCCATTTCAAAAATTATCACTATAGATAATATCAATATTGAAATTAGATTTTTGGACTCATACAGATTTATGCAGTCAAGTTTAGACTCATTAGCACATAATTTATCAAGAACTGATTTTACTACATTAAAGTCAAGTTTTGAAGATGAAAAACAATTTTCTTTACTAATGAGAAAAGGAGTTTTTCCATATAATTATTTAAATTCAGTTGACAAACTTAAAGAACGGAATTTACCAACGAGGGAACAATTTTTCAATATACATACTTACAGAGACAGAATGTTCAGTAGACGATTACAACCATGCCAAGGAAGTGTGGAATGCTTTTAATTGTGAGACACTAGAAGATTATCTAATGCTTTACCTCAAAACTGATGTTTTACTTCTGACAGACGTTTTTGAGAATTTCAGACTATTATGTAAAAACATATATAAATTAGATCCATGTCATTATTATACAGCGCCAGGGCTTTCATGGGACGCAATGCTTACAATTACGAAAATAAAATTACAACTTTTGACTGATATTGACATGATTACGTTCATCCAAAAGGGAATAAGAGGAGGAATTGTTCAATGTTCGAAAAGACATTCAAAAGCTAATAATAAATATATGACAGATTTCAACAATAAGCTTCAATCTAAGTATCTAATGTATTTAGATGCAAATAATTTATATGGGTGGGATTTTTTTATTTACCAGAAAGTGGATTTGAATGGGTTAGTGACATTGACGGTTTCTCCTTACATTCCATTCCCGACGATTCATCTGTTGGATATATTCTAGAAGTGGATTTGACATATCCAACAGAGATTCATAATCATCATAACTTCTTACCATTTTGTTGCGAAAACAAAGTACCTCCAATGGCTAAAGATTCAAAGCTTATATTGGATTTGACTAACAAAACTAAATATGTTATATATTATAAAAACTTGCAACAGTGTCTAACACATGGTTTAAAGTTAAACAAAATGCATAGAATATTGAAATTTAAGCAGTCCGATTGGTTAAAAAGTTACATATCTTTAAATACATTTCATAGGATGAATGCTAAGAATAAATTTGAACAAAATTTCTTTAAGTTATTAAATAACGCAATATACGGAAAAACAATGGAGAACGTAGACAAACGGAAAAATATAAAAATTGTTAACTCTTGGGATAATGTTGGGAAAGAGCTTGGAGCTCGAGCTCTAATTGCCAAACCAGAATTCAGTTCTTTAAGTATTTTTGATGACAATATGATTGCAATTGAATTAAATAAAACGCATTCTATATATAATAAACCAATATATCTTGGATTTTGTGTTTTAGAGATATCTAAGTGGAAAATGTATAATTTCCATTATGATTATATGCTTCCTAAATATGAATCTAATGTAGAACTTAATTATATGGATACAGACTCCTTTATTTATACAATCTATACTGAGGATTTTTATAAAGATATTTACAATGACATTGATGATAGATTCGATACGTCTGATTATGAAAGTGATAATAAATTTAATATTCCCCAGAAAAATAAAAAAATTTTGGGAATGATGAAGGATGAAAATAATGGAGTCGTCATGAGGGAATTCATTGGTTTAAGATCTAAAATGTATTCTTTTAGTACTGAAGAAGGGAGAGAAATAAAAAAAGCAAAAGGTGTAAAAAATAACTGTTGTGCTAAGTTAAGCTTAAGTGATTATACAATAAACAAATTTACTATGCGAATATGTATATATTTAAGCCAAAGCTACATAATCTGTATACTTCCTTAATAAATAAAATATCTTTAAGCTATGTAGATGAGAAAAGATATGTTCGCAAAAATAATGTAGATACCCTTGCTTGGGGACATTATGAAGAACAATTTATGAATGATACTAACGATGATTCTCTAATGGAAATTGATTATATAGATAAACAAAGAATAAATAATTTTAGGGATATATTTCTAAATGATGAGGATGACGATATTTTGAAGAAAATTAAATATTAGTTTGTATATAACTAGATTATCTATTTTTTACAATTAATAAACAATATTGTGACATAATTTAAACCAAAAGCTTGATTAAGTAAAAAAAAAAATAAATAAATTGCAACACACGTGTAAATCATATGTATATGTATAAATATTTGTTTTATTTATTTCAAGTTACATTTACTGAATAAAAATTTTAAACACAGGTGACCACAATTAAATGTATTAAAGTGTTGTTTTCGTTCATAATTATATTCAATGGGTATCTTTAAATAATTAACAAGTTCAATTGGAGGTTGTAAGTTTCCAAAGCTATCAAAATATTCTTTATAGTTATGATTTTTATAATAGGCTACCCAGTGAGTTCCAGCACCACGAGAGTTATCTAGATTAACAATACCACATTCTTGAACTAATGGTTTTTTAGGCAAACGATCTCGAATAAACACACCTCTAAAATTTTCGAGTTTTTTACCATATTTTATTAAATCTAGATCAGTTAATGGTCGATTGGGTAGGTTATCTAAAAGTTTTTTGGAATCGGTTTATAATACAGTCCATATCCAGATTTATATGGTTTAAGATATAAGCCTTTTCCCATAGCAATTGATTCCATGTGTCTATTATGCCGAGTAGCCTCGGCTAGTTGTTCTTTTCCATTTTTAATATCATTTACAGCCTTAATAATAGACGATCCACCCGTAGCCAAACCACCAAGTGCGGATAAAGCTGTTAGGATTGGAATTAGTTGAAGAAATCCACCGATTTTGGGCATTGGTATAACTCTCGGTATCACAATATTAGCCCTCTTCTTCCCTTTGAAGTTCGAAGTAATGGATTTTAACGCAATTTTAACAGCAGCCTTTAAATTGTCTGGTTTTTCATTTCTCAAGAGGTTAAGAGTATTTTTAACAGCTATTGAAAACAATTTTCTATCACATGTTTTTTTCATTTGACTCTTTTTTTTCTGTGACTTTTTAGATTTATGAATTTTTATATTGTTCATACCTAATCCGAATTTAAGTTTTGATTTCATAGCGTTTGTTACGAACCAAGCGTTAGCCTTTTCTTTGAAATCACTATCTTTAGATTGCACTTGTTGCCAAGCTTTTTCAACTAAAATTTTATCCGCTTTATGTCTCTTATTAATATCGTTTGTTTGTATGTAATATCGTGTTCCCTACAAGCTGCATCCAATGAATTTATTCCCTTATCACCTCTTGCTAAACATTTTTCAAGTTTTGTTCCAGGTCCACAAAACTGATAACCAGGTAAATGTAGTTCAACAGGTAATTTGTTTATTAAGTTGTTTACTAATCCACTACCAATACTATACTGATTATCTTTAACTCCCTTTTTATAGTTTATATTCATTTTTATTAATTATATGCTATGTGTAATGGGATTGACACTATAAACTTAAATGATGAAGTTAATTATAAAAATGCGATTAGTAAAACAAGCTAAACAAATTGTAGTAAGAAATGCGGATGAAGCACAAGAAAACGAACCGAAAATTAAACATAGTACACTTTTACCAAATTCAATACGAGCATTAATTGTAGGTCCTTCAAATTGTAGCAAAACTAATGTTATGATTAGTCTAATAGAGAGCCCCAACGGTTTAAGTTTTAAAAACGTTTACATATATTCAAAATCTTTATATCAACCAAAATACTGTTATCTCAAGGAATTGATACACCCAATAAAAGGAATAAATATTTTTACATTTGCGGCAAACGAGAAAGTTATTAGTCCTACAGAAGCGAACTCACATTCTATCATAATATTTTATGATATTATTTGTGGAAAACAAGACACGATAAGAGATTACTTTTGTATGGGTAGACATAAGAATATAGATTGTTTTTATTTATGTCAAACGTACACAAAAATCCCTAAACATCTTATACGTGATAATGCGAATATGATTATAATATTTAAACAGGATGAAATGAATTTACGACATATATATAATGATCATGTAATTGGTGATATGTCATTTAAAGAATTTACAAATATATGTAGTGAATGTTGGAAAAATAAATATGGCTTTCTTGTTATCAGTAAGGATAATTTGATAAATAAAGGGAGATATAGAAAAGGTTTTGATGAATTCATAGAACTATAAGTAAGCAGATCTTAAGTAGTTATAATGCAGATTGCAATCAGACATAAAACAGATCATTAGCAGATAAATATCAGTTGCTTAAGCAGATATCAGGCAGATCATTATCAAATATAAAGCAGATTTCAAGCACATATAAATACAATAACTATGGATAATAAATTTTTAAAGGATATTGTTAAGACAAGAGGAGTATTGAAAGCCAAATTAAAAAATCTCAAATTAGACAATATAGAACGAGTTAATATTTTAGAAGATACATTCAAACCAATAACTAAACCTTTAAATACGATAATTGGAAAAATTAATGAATATCAAACTGATGATATATTGAATGATACATCTAAGTCCATAACCAAACCTTTGAATAAAATAATAAAAAAAGATGATGATTATAACTCAGATGATTATCAATCTAATGATAACATAACAGATCCACAACTTCCACCACTACCATCCGACGACAGTTCAAACAATTTTGATGATGCAATAGATTATAACCAAGTTACTGAAACTGATTTAAAAAAATATCCATTAGCTGAAAATATAGAATTACTCCTCAATAATAAAACAATAGATAAAATTTATGGTTTCAACATATATGAAAGCGGAAATTGGCGATATGCAAATAATGAATTAAATTTTAATGCTGATAACTCTATTCAAATAGGGAATTCAACGTGGAAAATGACTCCAGGATTATTTGAATTAGTTATCCATTCAAAGCCTCTACATTATAATAAAAATGATTTAAGAAAATATAAAGAAATTTTAATAAGTACCAATGCTCACAAACGTCAATATCAATCAAAAAGTCAAATTAAAGGTACACGAGCTTATAAATATATTCGTATAATAAAAAATTTATTTAATACTAAACCAAATATTCTAACGAAAGGTAGTGGATTCTCGTTAAAGACTATTGATAATCGTAGATCTAGTTATATATACTGGAATGACACAAATGAATTAGTTGACATATTACGTTTACTTATTTCATCAGAAAGTGTTGGTCATAATAATCACAATAACGAAATAATTTCCATTATTGAAGAATTGAAAGAAGCTGATATAATATATTAAACTAAAAATGACTTATATAAATAAGTTTGGAGAAACTTCTTTCCGACATAATCTAAATGACTCAAAGTTAAAATTATACAAATATAATTTGCAATTGAATAACATAACAAAAGATATGGAAAAACTGGATAATATAATTAAAACTATTAACGAACAACGTGAAGAACTTAAAAACGATTATAATTTCAATTAAACATTATCAAAAGGGATGTTAAGTATTACAAGAATTAATTACAAAAGGAATCAATGAAAATGTTGAAGCTATTGAAAAAATAGTGAGGAATCAAATAAGTTATGCAAATGAAGACTTTTCAAAGAATATCGAAGAGAGATTCAATACACTTGAGGATTTTATATTTAAATCGATGAAGAGAAATGATGTAAACGTTGAGGTGAAAAAACGAAAACTTGAATTTCCTAAAATTAAAGGATAAAAATTTTATATAAATATTTGACACTCATATCTGAATGCTTAACAGTAAAGAATCTTATTTCAAAATGAACTTAGATAAAAGAGAAATAGTTGATGAACTTCATAAGCAAGCGCGAAAAAATTTTAAAAGAAGACGAGTTATCATAAAAGGAATCGATGATTTATGGCAAGCGGATTTGGTTGAGATGGGCAACTACGCAACATATAATAACGGTCACCGTTATCTCTTAACAGTAATAGATTCTTTTTCAAAAAAAGCTTGGGCTATAGCAGTGAAAAATAAAACTGCACTCAACATAACGAACGCCATGAAAAACATTTTCATAAAAAGCAATCGTAAACCAAAAAATTTACAAACAGATGATGGTAAGGAGTTCTTCAATAATCAGTTTCGTCACTTAATGCAATTGAATCAAATCAACCACTATTCAACATATAGTGTTCTGAAAGCATCCATCATAGAAAGATTTAACAGAACTCTTAAAGGAATGATGTGGAAGGAGTTTAGTTATCAAGGAACATATAAATGGTTAAACATATATAAGAACCTTGTAGAGAAATATAATAATACTTACCACAGAACAATAAAAATGTCGCCCAATGAAGTAAATTCATCAAACGAAAAAATTTTATTGGATACAGCTTACAATTTAAAAGTATTTACAAAACCAAAGTTTAAAGTGAATGATAATGTTAGAATAAGTAAATATAAACATATATTTGAAAAAGGTTATACACCAAATTGGACTACTGAAGTATTTACGGTTAAAACTATAAAAAATACTAATCCAAATACATATATATTAAAAGATTATCAAGGACATGAAATTAAAGGAGGGTTTTATGAGTCTGAATTAATGAAAAGTAGATTTCCTGAAACTTATTTGGTTGAAAAGGTTTTGAAAAGGAAAAGCAACAAAATTTATGTTAAATGGCTTGGTTTTTCTTCAGAACATAATTCTTGGATTAATATAAATTATGATTAATAATAAAAACTGTGAATAATTTAATAATTAACTTAATCATTCATGAACCACTAAAATGTCAATTACATTAACTTTAAACGGAGACTCTTCGCATCTTGTCGCAAACTATTTTCCGCCAATTGAACTAAATGAAAATTATGTTTGCGGCTTAATAAGTTTTGATACATATCATTCAATTCCAAATGTAGATGTTGAAAACAATTTATTTCATATTGGAAATCATGAAATAACAGTTCCAGTTGGGTCATATGAATTAACTGATATAGCTGAACTAGTAAAAATTAAATATCATGATATGAATCCAACCGGTTCTCTTGATGTACGAGCAAATTATAATACACTACAAACATGTATAAAAAGCACTTCTGATTTAATTTATTTTAATAAAAAATCCTCAATTGGATCATTATTAGGCTTTAGTAGAAAAGTACTAGCACCTGGAATAGAACATTACTCCGATAAAACGATAGATATAACCAAAATTAATACAGTAATCGTTGAATGCAATATTGTATGCGGTTCGTATATAAACAACATGTCTACACATATTTTACATCAGTTTTCGCTTAACGTTAGTCCTGGATATAAAATAACAGAGACTCCAACCACTGTAATATACTTACCTGTAAATTCAAGAACAATAAATAATATAATTTTGAAAGTTGTTGACCAAGACGGAAACTTAATAAACTTTCGCGGCGAAAAAATAACAATACGATTGCATTTAAAGCCTATGAAAGAATGATAATATACAACAAAAGTGATCTATCGAATGATTTAACATTTATTCAATCACCATCAGCCGAAGACGAAGGTGAAAATTCATCAAATTTTTGCAAAAAGTTAAAAATACAATACTATAAAAATAATAAACATCGAAAGCCTAAAAAAGCTAACGTTTTAAATAAAACTAATCAGCATTTTTTAAAAAGTTTAGGATTTAAATTAAAATAATAAAATTAATTACGTAGTTACAACCAAGGAAAACAAACAAATGAGTAGTATAATTAATATATTGCAAAAGCCTGAAGTGGATAATTCAATTATCAAGAAGGAGTACCACAGTTATACATCATATTTACAGTCATTTAAAAATAATGATGAAATTCGTATATCAATTCAAAATCAAGATTTGTATGTTTTACCAAGTGAAAGTTTTCTATATATCGAAGGTCTTGCAACAAAGGAAGATTCAACAGTTTCTACATCCATACGTCTCTTAAACAATTGTATGGCACACCTATTTGATGAAATTCGTTATGAAATTAATGGTATAGAAATTGATCGCACACGTCATTTGGGTATTGCAACAGAATTAAAAAACTATGTTTCGTTGAATAAATTTGAAAGTGATAGTCTAATAATTGCAGGATGGTGACCATTTAACAATGATGGTCTTATACCCGAAAATGGATATTTTAATTTTTGTGTACCACTAAAATTACTACTTGGATTTGCCGAAGATTTTCACAAAATAATAGTTAACTCTAAGCATGAATTGATTCTGTTACGATCAAAAGATGATAAGCAAGTTTTTAAATCTCAACTATCAACTGAAAAAACCAAGTTAACAATTTTAAATATAACTTTGAAAGTACCACACATTCAACTTGCTGATGCATACAAATTGCAGATATATAAAACAATAAATAACCGTCACCCATTAAGTATATGTTTTAGAAGTTGGGATATGTATTATTATCCATCACTTCCTGAAAGTACAACAGTTTTGTGGAATGTTAAGCTAGCTGCTCACAACGAAAGACCACGCTTCCTATTGTTAGGTCTTCGAAATAATGACAACGAGTTTCAACATTGTGATTTAAGTGATGTAAAAGTACATCTTAACTCTGATACATATCCTTATGATGATCTAAATCTTAAGTTTGATAGAAATCGTTTTGCTATTCTATATGACATGTACTTAAAATTTCAACAAAGTTATTATTCACGCAACACCCAACCATTATTAACACCAGAAAACTTCAAAACTATGGCGCCAATAGCTGTCTTGGATGTTACACATCAAAATGAATTAGTCAAAACCAATCGATATTAGAATTGAACTGAAGACTTTAAAAAATATATTACCTAATACATCTGCGTATTGTTTAATTATTCATGATAAAATATTTGAATATATTCCACTAACAAACGAAATTAGAAAATTGATATAACTTTATTTTTAGTTAGTTTAAGAGACTAATAATTATAGATAAACATAAACTAAAAAGTAATTGTATACAATTTATATAAATGTTAACTGTAATAACATTATTGTTTATTCACAAACATTTGGTCTTCATACTCAGTCACACTTATTTGTAAGGATGTTACTCAACGATATATATGAATTTTTAAAAAGATGTTCACACATTGTCTCCAACGAAGATAGATATAAACTGATTAATATTCAATCACATCTCGAAGAAGTAAATAACTTAAAAACAACGAAAAACAAATTTGGAGAGCATTATGAAGATTGTTCATGGTCTAATGAGAATGAAACTTGTGGACCCGACACTTGTTCATGTTCATACAAAAGAAGACAAAATATGAGAATAGAGGAAGAAGCAAACAAACTAATGAAATTCTATTATAACATATATAATGTCAGTAAATGTAAAAACTGTAATTTTCAAAAAGTTTAGATAATAAAAATATTTATTTAAAAGAAAAAAAACATATTTATTTATTTAATAATAAAAAAATAAGAAAACTATTTTACATGATTCTCTTAACCCATATTTTCAACCCTTCTTAATACGTCTAAAAGAATATCATCCTGCCCATCATGTAACAATAAATATGCTGCTACATCCACCGGTGGCAAAACTATTACCTCCCTAATATCTATGGGCTCTTTGATGCTTAAAAATACATCTTCATCTCCTTCTAATAGATGATGGTACCACTCGTGTGTTGTTGGTGTTGATGCTTCTGTAATTGATGTAATAGGTGTTGCGACTTCGACAGTAGATGTTGATGTTGATGTTGCGGGCTCAGTATATGTTACTGTAGTTGGTGTTGTGGCTTCTATAGATGATAATGCTTCAACTTCTCTAATATCCTTATTTTTTTTAATTATTCTCCTATATAAAGGAGTATCCCAAAATTTTTTTGTTTTTAATTTAATACCGTGTTGCTTCAGATAATGGCGTTTCTTATTTGAATTACTAGAAAAAGTAATTATTTCACATATATGGCAAAATAAATTGTTATTGTTCATTTTTAAATATTATTTTAGTTTTTTTCACACAACACTTCGTTTTTGAATAATGTCACAAGACTAGAATTTTGTTCAGAAAAATGTTTTATTTTATACTTTTTTTGTGCACACAATATATGCATACATTCATCTATAGAAAATTACCTGTGATTGGAAAATTTTCATATTTATCTACATTTATGATCTTGTAAATTAGTGAGTTTAAGCAATAAAGGAAAAATATTTGTTTGTCCTTCACGTTTTTTTTTGTCGTGTACCCTTTTTCTCAGAACAAATAAAATGTAAATTTAACCAACGCACCCACGTAAATCTACACGCACAAAAAAGCATGCATACGCATGTCTCTCGTTCTTAATACTTTAATACTTAATATCATGTGTCTTGCATGTGCATGTTTACCTTTCATTAAATTTTTAAATGTCCTATCCTTTTTTTCTCTTAAAATGAAAATTAGAGGAAAGCAAAGTACATCTAGGTGCTGTGACATGAAAAAGCATGCATACGCATGTCTTATGGAAAAATACATATAAATGAAAAAAGTAATAAAACATTGTAATGCATACATATACATATGACCATGTGTCTTGCACATGCATGTTTAACTTTCATCAAAATTTTTAAATGTCCTATCCTTTTTCTTAAAATGAAAATAAATTAGATAACTTATTTTAAACATAAACTCTCATTTTCATAAAATTAAAATAAAATGCATATATTTCAAATTCGTTTTAAATTTTTCAAACAAAATTTTCCTGAAATGGATTTCAAATTCACTTTGTTAACGTGCATGTGCATGTTTAACATAAAAACAAAAATCAATAAATAATAGGGGCTCACTTCACTTTACTAAATATATTTATTGTTTTAAAAATTGTGTAACTACATAAAATTTCTTATAACAAATAAAAAATTTAGCTATAGTTTAGTTCGAATATTGCTGAACCATTTGGTGATTGACGTCCTTTGTAAATAATTGTCCAAATTTTGTCATTCATTTTTGATAAGTAAGGATATTTAACGATTCTTTGCGGAAGATAAAACCACTTATTGTTGTTTAAATATGCAATAACTTTGGATCCATATTGTGTAACCTTCCATTCAAAATTTAAAATCTTGTAAGGTTCATTTAAGGGAATATCATCAATTTTTGTGTATTCTGATTTTATTCCTTGCGCAATGTTAATTATTTGTTGATAGATCTAAAAACAAACAAAAATTAGTTAAATTTTATATGTATTATTAAACTTTCATATAATAAATAAAAAAATTCTAATGTTATGTTAAACTTCATTCTTACCATTGTTGTTGAACGTAATTTCAAGGATCTTTGAATAACAATAACTAAAACTAAATTATAATTGGTATTTTATATACATACATATTTTTGAGTCAATCGAACTCTCATTTTTATATAATTACTCAAATGAAAATCTCATTCGAATTGTTCCATTTACAAAAATGTCGTCGTTAAACTTCTTATGAGAAAAATATATTCTCATTTGAAGTTAACTTTGTTGTAGGAATATATGTATGTATTAGAATATCCTTCCTTATGGGAAAAATACATGTATTGGAATGCACATATATACTAATTAGAATGATCCTTGTGGAACAAATACATTGAGCCAGTATCCCTACATTTATATGATCCTTATGGAAAAAATACATTGAGCCAGTATCCCTATATTTATACTACTCATATGTGTTTCTGAGCATCCCAAGACAACTAGGTCGTCCATATATAGAAATGCTTGATCTGGTTTTAAACCACTAAAAGCAAGTGTCATCATTCTTTGGAATGAATTTGGAGCTATTTTTAGGCCGTAGGGTAGCCTTGTAAATCTGTATGAACCATTACTGGTGGAAAATGATGTAAAGTCTCTTGAATTTTTCTCCAAACTAATTTGGTGAAATCCTGACATAAGGTCTAAGCAAGAAAAATACTTCGCTCTGCTGAGTTGGTCTAGAATATCGTCAATTCTAGGTAATGGAAATTTGTCAGCCACTAGTTTCTTATTAATTTGCCTATAATCCATTACAAGTCTCCATCTTTTATTTTTTGAATTTGGTAATGACTTCTTGGGTACCAATAGGATTGGACTATTGTATGCAGAGTGTGAAGGTTCGACTATTTTGTTGTCTATTAACTTTTTTACGTGTTTATCAATTTCTTCTTTGTGTGCGTGTGGAATTCTGTAATTTTTAATGTATACTGGTTGTGTATCTTTTATTCTCAACTTTTGTTCATAGAAATTGTTAGTAGTTATTGCTTCTGTTTCTAAACCGAAAATATCGCAGTATGAAGCGCATAATGTTGTTAAAGTATTATTGAATTGTGGTGGAAAATTTCCTTTTAAAAGTTTTAGAACTTCTTTGTTTCTATTTATTTTTGTTTTATAATTGTTTTTAACTATATCATAATTTGAGATGTTTTCGGTTTTGATTTTGCTTTGTTTAATTTTGCTAGTATTGTTGTTAGTATTTAGGATACGAATGAAAGCTTTGTTTGTTGTTACTAATGTGTTCGCTATGAAAACACCTGGTTCTATTTCTTGATTTGGGATTAGTAATTCATTATTTACTGAAGTTAGTTTTACTTGACGTATGACTTCGGATCTCGGAGGTAAGATTATTTCATCACCAGTATTTGTGATTAGTATTTCTATTGGTGTTGTGATATTGAAAGGGCATAGTACAAGGTAATCACAGTCATTATTGAAATCTAGAATGCAATTATATTGTTTAATAAAGTCCATGCCGATAATTCCGTCGCATGGTATTGGAAAATCATTTTCTACTACTTGAAAGTTATGTGGTATAAGAAAATGTTTGTGTTTTAGATCAAAAAATATGCTTCCAACGGAATGTATTTCACCCTGTCCTATTCCTCTTAATGTTGTTATCTTGTTAGTATTTATTTCATTTGGATGAAAATATGAAATTTTTATTAGTGAGGTGTCTGCTCCAGTATCAAGTAGTAGTGTTATTGGCGTTTAAGTTTTGTTTATTTGTAATTGAACGCAGAAACATAAGTTGAGATTTAAATTGTAGATATGTTTATTTATTGGATTTCTCTTAGGGGAACATCTAGGTTTTCCGAATCAATTTCGTTTGATTCTGTTGCTCTGACGTAACGTCTGTTTCTACTGTTATTGTTTTGTCTCTGACTAACTACAGTGTTGCTATTATTTCTGTTGTTATAGCTGTTATAGTTATTGTTACTATTATTGTTGCTATTATTTCTTGGGAAGTTGCTTCTTCCACGGAATCTTGCGTAACTACCTCGGAAGTTATTATTCCAAGTGTTTTGACGTTGCTTGTAGTATAGTATAGAATTTTGTTGCCCAGTTGCTTCTGTGCAACTGTTGACAAATTTACTAATGGCATCATTAATGGTATTGAATTGTCCTGCTTCCATGATAAGTTTTACTTTATCGATGGTGCAGTTTTTGGTGATAGCTTTTACTGCCACTTGTGTGGAGTATTTAGTTGCTAATTCACATGGTATCCCGTCTGTAATGTAAGCACTTTCGAGGGATTTTGCAAGATTCTCAATTTCTGCACAATATGTATTTGCAGTTTTATTATTCTGTTTTATATTTTGTATTTTTGCCGTTATTACTTCTACTGATTCACGCTTTACTGTATTTTGTAACTTATTTATAATTTTTGAGATGGTTGATTCAGTGTTTATTAGATTTCTTCTGTTTCCTTTGAGTTTTGTTTTAATTAATGAAACTGCAGTTTTTTCATGTGAGCCTTTAATACATTCAACCAGTGATAGTGAGTCTATAAAGGAACGCAAGTTTTCAGATTTGCCATCGAAGTCTGTAATTAACTTCGAAGCTGTACTGAGAAATTCTACGACTGTTTGGTTCATTTCGTAATAGTTTTCATCATCTTTAGGGGGAAAAATTATTTTTATATCAGTTTGTTCATGTATTGTTTCTGGCAATTCAATTTGAATGTTCCTTTTGGCTGCTAGTTTTAGTATTTTGTTCCTAATATCATAAAAAAAATGCGTCTGCTGCAGTCTTGTGTGTAGATGTTAGTCGCGCATAATTAGTATTTAGGATCACTCTTGTTTTTTCTAAGCAATCTAAAAGAATTTTAAAATGTTTATTTAAGGTGTCTTGTTTTATTAGTCTGTCTATACTAAGACATTTATATGATTTTTCAAATTCTGTTTAAATATTTCTACATTTACTGAGGATAGTTTGCCAATCCATTCAGACTTAAACTTTATCCAAATCATTTGCCCTACTAATGTACTGCTTTTTGAGCGATCTTTTATGTGGTAAGTAAATTTTAAGAAGTAGATTAAGAGCTGTTATTATTGTAAGGATTAATAAAAGTAGCCATATAGAGTTAATTTCTTCCTTGTGGTCAATAATTTCTACGTTATTGACAACATTTGCGTTGGGATGATCTACTTTAGATTCTTTTGCTCCCATTATATTGTCCTAAAAAAATTTACCAATCTAGATATTTTCTCATTAACAACACTGTTTCTAATTCCACTTTTCGTCTGTTAATTACATCATCCCTAGTAGGGGTTCCTTCTATTCCTAAATCCTTCCACAGTTCAGTTAAAAATTTTATAGCTCCTTCAATTTCCTCTTCTTCGTATTCTACTGGGTTTTTTGGCCTAGCCTTGTTTTTATTGTTATTTCTATTCATTGCGAAAACAAAAATTTCGAACAATAAAGGCCATTTACAAATTATTTTACCAAAGAGTATTTGTTAATATGTACATATGTATATATATATTGTAGAATTATAATTATTATTTTTTTTTTAACGAAAATAATGCAAGAAATTCTTATATAAGGATGTATGTATATAAAATTTTTACATAGAAAACTTCAAATTGGTATTAAATTTTTTTTTTTTATTTTATTTCGGTTTTTACCGAACTTATTTTATCTATGATTTTTTTCAGCTCGCCACCCTGAGCGTAAGTTTGTTGGTGCATGAGAGCACGTAGTTCCGTCTTTAATTTGTTTAGTCGGCCACCTCTAGATTTTGTTGTGTTTGGTAAAGGGAATATTGGATATTTTGGCTTTTCTTCCTTCTTCTTTTTCGGCTTTATGGGTTTTGGGCCTATTGATAGAATTTCAGGTTTTTGGCTGGGATCTGCGCCCTCTTGTAGCTGCTTTTCCCAACGGGCTTCGGCTTCCGCTAAGTCCTTCAAGATTTGAGTCAAATTTGGGTCCATTTAAGGACAAACTAGAGATTGAGAACGGCTGTCGGTAGAATCCTTTTCGCGTTTCTTCAATTCGGCTGGTGTCAATTCTTTGATGGGCACATGAGGCATTTCTTCATCATCTTGGCGAAAAATAATTAACAGGAATCCAACTTAGCACAAGCTCTGTATGTTGGATCCTATTGTCCTTTCTTATTTTTAGATAAAGGATAAGCAAATATGCTATGTTTTCCTTTATTCTAAAAAATATGGCAGGATCGCCATATAAACATGAAAATTTATTTAAATGGTTTTTTTATTTAGGTGCAGCTCTAGGCCGCAGTAATTTTCAGATTCAAATTAAAATTAAATTACTATAGCTTATATACTACTTATGAGAATAAATCTTAACCCTACATATTGACATACTTATGTTGAAACATACGAACATGTATGCACAAAATAAAGTGAAATTAAATCTATTATTTACTTAAAATTAGTGCACATATTTTCGTGTGGAATCTGACCGTAATATGATGCTTGTTTTAAAAAACAAATTCATTCTCACGATTGCGAGTGTTTTTTGTGCAGCAGGTATGTGTGGCTGTTCAGGTGCCAACAATAAAAAAAAACTCTTTCTTAAATTAGCCGGCGATGCACATTTGTACTTGGCCTTGAATAGTTGTCACTTGTACAACTTCAATATTAGTGAAATATTAGAATCTTTTAATTGTACGTGCAGACGTTGAAAGTAATGCAAACATTAAATTAGATACTGCTACAATACACAAAAAGTTTAAAAATATTTTATAATGAAATGAAATACAACAATGAAAAAACAACATGGGCTGTAGTTCATCCAAAACTTCAAATATATAATTTCTTTAACATAATAATAATAAAAATTATTCACATAAATTTGAAAATATTTCTCCACGGCAGCTACCACTAACAAAATTTGCAACGTTTAGCACTTTTCACAATTTTTTAATAATTTTTTCATATTTTTAGATTTGTTTTCACAGAATTTGTTTAATAAAATATTTTTCATATTGAAATTTTTTTACATTTTCTTTTAATTTCTCTTTCGTAAAAAATTTTTGAAGTTTCGGATGAACTTTAATTTGAAAAAAAATAGCTCAGCTGCATTTCCGCTACTACCTTGTGAATGTGCCTTGGTAAGTTTTATATTGTTTTATATAAAAAAAATGTTTATGTATGTAAATGTCCACAATATTGTTGTTGTTTTCTTATTTTTATTAAATAGACGACATCCCTTGAAAAAGTGAACAAAAAATTCACGAAACGTCGGAACAACATGTAATAAATTCCATTTTTATTGACATTAAATACGGTAGGCCTGATAGCTTAACGGAAGTATATAACTAACGAAAGATTTTAATGGGCCAAATATATCAACAAAAACAACTAAACATCGGATAGCCAGCCGAAAAACTAAAGTTTCATTTAATAAAATTAAAAACATAAACTTTTTAGACTTATAGTATCATTTAATCAAAAACATTAAAGGTTTCTTCCAACATATAGAACTCAAATACGACCGCAGAGCTTGTAGCACCATAAAAGAATATTGCAACTACTTAAAAAAGTTAGCACACAAACAGCAAAGCTTAAAATTGTTATTAGCATGCAGAAATAATGGTATAGTACCTAACCACACAGTGCCAGTCTATAAAAAAACAGTTGGAAAAAATAGAATACAATTTCCATAAAAAAATTCTTGATTTAGAAATATCTTAAGTTAATGCTGATTTAAAATTCTTTAGAAAAAATGTTTTTCATCTTAAACAATGTATACAAAATTTAGTTACAATAGACGACTTTGAAAAATTTATGAAAAATCAAACGCAAAGAGCAAAACATATAACGACTAATCAAGGGCAAACACGTAAATAAATTAAATGCACTTAAAGTAAAACTGTTCATTGAACAAGGGTTCAAATTTAATGATCACTGCCCTCTAGTCAGCCTAGAACCATATGTCTCTATGTCAACACTCTTTTCTCTAGCGACAATTGCACTAGTTGAAATGCGACAACTTTCCTTTTATGCACGAGTAGAGATACGTTAGAGACAATAGTTCTAGTGTATTTCTGGTGACATTGTCAATGAACGCGTCAATAGTTTGATTTTCTTTTTTATTATGCTATGCAATAATGTTAAAAACTTACGTACATATGTATGTGTGTATGTATTTAAGTTTGTTGCCCCAACCCTTATAAAATTGTAGACGAGAGTCACTAAAATCTATTATTGAATCTTTAGTTCAAATGTCTCCATGTGGTCGTAGGAGAATAGTGCTAAAGTATACTGGTAGATTTTCAATGACAACCCTATGTTATATGTCAATAGTCGATTACATTGGCTGGGGTACACCTAGTCAGTAGTACTATTTACGATGTCACTAGCAAATCACTACAATTTTACTATTGACATCGAGCGAGGAAATATCGAAATTGTAGACTAGAGCCCCTAAAATTTACTAGTGAATCTTTTGTTCCAATGTCTCTATGTGATCCCAAAAGAACTAATTAGTCAGTAGTGCTACAGTCTAGTGGTGGATTTTCAATGACAAGCTAATGTTAAATGTCAATAGATGATTACATTGTCTGGGGTACACCTGGTCAGTAGTACTACTGACAATTTCACTAGTAAGTCACTACAATTTCACTATTCGCATTTTCTGCAGGGTGGTTTGAAAATAAAACGGAAATAGAAATACCTTGGGAAAGTAGGTGGTTATTATCTTTGGGGAAAAAGTTTGCTCTCCCAATTAATCGACAGAGTTTTTCACCACTTGAAATTATAGCTGATATTGAGGAATGCATACAGAAACTAGAAATTAATAATAACGGCGAAAAGGAAGTAAGAAGGGCCCGTTTGGCAAATATGGTAACATGTTTCAAAAGAGACGTTAAAAACAATATAATTATTACACAAGCTAATAAGGGAAACAAAAGAGTTGCAATATACAAAGAAGAATATAATTCCAAAATGGATGAACTTTTACGAGACAACAACATTTATAGAGTCATGAGGACTGACCCCACACAAAAACTAATTAAACCAACTAACAATATAATTACAGATCTACACAAACGACAATATATAGATAATTATAGAAAACGAATACTCATGTGTTCTGCCGGCACTGCGCCGAGAATTTATGGACAAAAATCCATAAAGCTCAAATGCCATTGAGACCTATAGTGTCATCAGTACAAGTCCCATGTTACCAACTCAGGAAATATATAGCAATAAAAACATAAAAACAACAATAGATAACAATAACATATGTTTGGCATATAAACCAAATAAAACATTAAATACAATTTTTACAAAAACAAAAACACCTGTAGAAAAATTGCAACAAAACAACGTTGTATTTGAAATTCCTTGTAAAGGTAACGATAACGTCAGCTGTGATCTTGTGTATATAGGACAGTGATGGGAAAGTTGGTACGATCGTACTTTTTTTGATACTATTTGACATGAAAAAGTACCGTAGTACTCCCCTAAGAAATTTGATACTTTCACGGGCAACTTAGAAATGCAGTCAGAAGACTCGCGCATGCATATATTTTGCCAAGAATTAAATTGTTTTTTCGACAAATAGAACGAAGCTTTATTAGTAAAGATCTTTTAGAAAAGTGTAACCACAATTAAATATCAGTATCAATATTCCATTCAATGATATTTTATGTGGCACAGAAGTTGATCTATTGAAACAACTGTTTTAAATCAGTTTAAAGAAAATTTTAAAAAGTTTATATTAAGTTCTAAGGGCAAAAGTGGACTTTGACAATAAAATGTTAGTTTGGTTTAGTAAGTTTCCCCCTGCAAGTATTTTATCTGTTAAACCAATATCATTATACCACTTTTAATTAAAATGTTCCCAGGGAAAAGAAAAAAAAGAAATAGAGCATTGGCTTATATAAAAACGCATTAGATGAATACATGTTTCCTCATATATCGAGAGTAGCTTACGCAATTGTATCCATGCCTCACTCCTCTGTAAATGTCGAAAGGATTTTCTCTTACCAAAATTTCATGAAAACAAAATATAAATCAACAGCCATCGTATTCTGTAACTTGCTAAAGCTAAATCTCTATCGCTAAGAATCCATAAAATCAATTTGTCGATTTTCGGCTACGAATGCAATTTTCAAACGGGTATTGATTAATCAGGTAATGGCTTAAAAATGTAATTCGCCGAAATTTTAGTGCTTTATGTCATCGCCAAAAATTTAAAATTTTCTATTTGTTCAGCATTTTAGCGGTCGAATTTAGCTTTAGCGAGCTATGGAATACGGGGGCAAGATTTATATTCCAACAGTATTAAGTCTAATCCAGGCTACACCTATTTGTATATTTGTACCTATGTGTTCCTTTTTTTGTAAATGAATTTCTTATAATTTTTTTTAATAAAATTTAAATAAGAAATACAAACTGGACACTCAGCTGACTTCGAAGGAGTTAAAATTTTGGATATAGAAAAAATGGAAAGAAAAAGATACACTATTGAAACATTAAGAATACAGCAAAAAATAAACAAAACAATGAATCTAAAAGAAGATACAGCGAACATAAACACAAACTACAAAGTAGCTTTAAACGAAACAGATCTGTGATATTAAGTTAAGTTGTGTTTAAAAAAATTTTATATTTGTTTATATATGTTTTAATGTTGAGTATTGTTATTCAATATGTAAAATATGTATATGTACCTATGTAATTAATTATTCCATGAATTGTAAGTTAAAATTACTCAAAGCAAAATTGTTTTTATAATTGTTTTTATTATTTAAATAGACGATCCCTTGAAAAAGTAGACAAAAAATCTACGAAACGTAGGGAAAAACTGTAAATAAATGGATTTTTGTTTGCATTGAAATATTAGGCCCAATTAGCTTAAAAGGAAGTCAACTTAGAAATATTATAATTTTTGGTACTCTCGGGATCAAAAAAGTACTAAAAAAAATTGTTTTTGATACCGAAATGCAAATCTCATTTCCCATCACTGATATAGGAACTACAAAGAGGAGCTTAGAAACAAGAGTGAACGAACATAAAGCAGACATCAGTAAAAACAAAGAGAATACTGCACTGTCACAACATATAACAAATACTAAACACAAACCAGATTTTGACGGTATAAAAATACTAGACAAAGTAAACAACGACAGAAAGAGATACATAACAGAAAGTTTAAGAATTCAACAGAAAATAAACAAAACGATGAATATCAAAGAAGACACGGACAATTTGAGCGTAAACTACAAATTAGCAATTGTCAAAAACCTGTGATACACAAAAAGTTTAAAAACATTTTATAATTTTATTTTTCATAATACACTTGTTTCAACAAAGTTATTGCAAATATATTTATATATCAAATAGTATTCATGTAATTTTAAAAAATACAGTAAGTTTTATATTGTTTTATATAAAAATATTTTTATATATGTAAATGTCCACAATATTGTTGTTGTTTTCTTATTTTTATAAAATAGACGACATCCCTTGAAAAAGTGAACAAAAAATTCACGAAACGTCGGGACAACATGTAATAAATTGCATTTTTATTGACATTGAATACGGTAGGCCTGATAGCTTAAAGGAAGTATATAACTAACGAAAGATTTTAATGGGCCAAATATATCAACAAAATCAAAAAGAATGTTATATATTAGGTGTGTTCCACAAGATTTTGTTAAAGTTCGGACTAATGAGAGTAAAAAGAAAATTACTCTCTGAATGTGCAAAAGTTATCCAAAATTGCTGGAACGCAAAAAACCATAATTGACCATCTTGAAATACTAGTGCTGCTTACTTTTTAAATTAAATTTTATTTTAGTGATTTTAGTCGCTTAAAACGCATAACATTATAAAAACATAAAATTTGCAACATTGGCAACAGCTGTAAAAAGTAAATGTAAAAAGTAAATGAAAAAAAATTCCAAAAAAATTAGAAGTTACGTGAATTATTTAAAAAATCATAAAAATATTTTTTTTTATAAAAAGAAATAGAAAAATAAGCACAAATGTACTTACAACTTAAGCTTTATTTCAAAAACCTTCCATTTTGCTTTATAATAAATCTGTGTGTAAAAACTTTTTTTCTATATTTGCAAATTTTCTGATTAATATTTCAGTTTCACATGTAAACCAAAAACAGCTGATTATTCAATTCTTGTCCGAACTTACCCAGAAGAAAAAGTTCGTACTAGTTTGTACATGTAATGAAAAAAATTACTCTCTCATTCGCTCTCAAAATTACACAAAAATTGCTGGAACGCTTTTGGATTACTTTGCACAAGTTCGGACTGGCTTCGTTATAAAAATAAGAATGTTATATGTTAATGTTATAAGAAACATTCTTATTTGAACAATTATTTTTAAAAATGTTTCATTTTTAAAACGTAAATTAACATTTTTTGTTTAAAACTGCTTCGTTGTAAAAATAAAAATGTTATGTATTAATGTTATAAGGAACATTCTTATTTTAACAATTATTTTTAAAAATGCTGCATTTTAAGAAAGAAAACGCAAATTTCTTGTTTTAAGAATGCTTTTTGTTTCAGTGTATATATGTACTGCATTAAAAATTGCAGTAAGCAGTAACTTTACTGATTACTAAAAAAATTCAGTAAATTTTTACTGAAATTTAATTTGCATTACCAGTAAAATCGTAGGGCCGTATCATAATAAAATTGTAGCAAGTGGCAAATTTTTTTTTATTCAAATTTTTTAATTTTTGTATGAAAAAAATTTAGCCACTTGGTAGAATTTCATTATGAATACGGGCATTACTGATTACTAAAAATTCAATGCATTCATAATATAATCTGCCTTATCGTGGTTGGCGTATTTGAAATAAGCCAACCACGATAAGGCAGAATAAATCATTTAGGCACTTTTTACCATCTATGGTAAATGCCTTTACTTTAACTTTTTAATTTTTAATTCCTGTTGTTCATCGTTTAGTTGTTGCTGTTCTTGTTGTTGTGTACGCATTGCAATTAAAATAAAGCAATTATCAAGTTAAATAAAACAAACAAAAACCAGCAAATTCCTATGTATTTACAATATTTTAAATAAGTTTGTGTTGCTTCTTTCAAACACTATTACACTCATACTTCATAATGCGGTGTGATGACGATCTTACTCAAAATTTGTGATTGTGTTGTGAAAAAGATTTTTACTCCCCACCCCCCGCGCGTATAGGTGCTTACTAGGGATGCCAATCGGGACTGATTTTCCGAATCCCGTGATTCGGGATTTCAAAAAATCAAATCCCGGGATTTCGGGATTTTTCCGGATCCCGAAATTGTTTGAGATTCTGGGATTTTTCGGGACTTTGGGTTTTTTTTTGAAGAATGAAAGATATATGCTATTTATAGTTACTTATTAATAAATCGTCTTTGAAAGACGTTCACAACCAAAAGTTTTATAATTCATTTTATATTACATAGTTAAATATAATTACCTTATATACTTGAATATAACAAAAATATTTGTTATTCATAAAAAAGCAAAACTAAAAAATAAAATTCTTTAAATATTAAAAGTATTCACGTAAAAAATTGCGCTTTTGTGGAAAAGAAAAATTGTAAAGTTAAAAAAAAAAATATCACAACAACCAGATAGGAAATTATTTTGTAAAAATTATGCAAAATTATCAGGGTCTGACTGAGTAAGTGCAAGATTACACTGTACAACAGCCAAAATAGCCTTTAGATAAAAGTATGCGGACTATATGGATTTCGATGCGTTAAATTCAAATCTGCTGTCAGTTTTTCTCTATCACGTAGAGATTTTTTTTATGGACGTGGCTAATTTTGGCCCCTAAATTAGTCGACCATACTAATATATTTTACTATAACTCGAAAACCGCTATCTCGATTTTAATAGATAATAAACCAAAAGACGCGCCACAAAATTTTGTTAAAAAAAATTAATAAACATTTTTTACCTATCTTATATGGTTTCGGAGTTATTCAGAATTTAAAAGAGAAAAAAGTTTTTTTATGCAAAAATCGCGTAATTTTTTTACATGAAAATTGTAATAAAAAAATCAGAAACTCAAAAGTTTCATATTTTTTATATTTTTTACATTTTTCTTAAAATCACATATCCTAGGAATAAAACAAGTTATAAAACGTGAAAATCCAGCAATAAATCTTGATTTTATTCACAATTTAAAGCAGGTACCTAAAAATGGAAAAATGTGTGTAATGCATTAAATGCAGTCACATTTACATCTGGCAGTGATGGGAAAGTCGATCGTACTTTTTTTGATACTATTTGACATGAAAATGTACCGTAGTACTCCCCTAAGAAATTTGATACTCTCACGGGCAACTTAGAAATGCAGTCAGAAGAGTCGCGCATGCATATATTTTGCCAAGAATTCAATTGTTTTTTCGACAAATAGAACGAAGCTTTATTAGTAAAGATCTTTTAGAAAAGTGTAACCACAATTAAATATCAACGAAAACCATATTTCATTCAATGATATTTTATGTGGCACAGAAGTTGATCTATTGAAACAACTGTTTTAAATCAGTTTAAAGAAATTTTTAAAAAGTTTATATTAAGTTCTAAGGGCAAAAGTGGACTTTGACAATAAAATGTTAGTTTGGTTTAGTAAGTTTCCCCCTGCAAGTATTTTATCTGTTAAACCAATATCATTATACCACTTTTAATTAAAATGTTCCCAGGGAAAAGAAAAAAAAGAAACGAAAAATAATTTGAAAAACTAACAACCAATATAGAACATTGGCTTATATAAAATCGCATTAGATGAATACATGTTTCCTGATATATCGAAAGTAGTTTACGGAATTTTACCATGCCTCACTCCTCTGTAAATGTCGAAAGGATTTTCTCTTACCAAAATTTCATGAAAACAAAATATAAATCAACAGCCATCGTATTCTGTAACTCGGTAAAGCTAAATCTCTATCGCTAAGAATCCATAAAATCAATTTGTCGATTTTCGGCTACGAATGCAATTTTCAAACGGGTATTGATAAATCAGGTAATGGCTTAAAAATTTAATTCGCCGAAATTTTATTGCTATTTTATTTTATGTCATCGCCAAAAATTTTAAAATTTCTATTTGTTCAGCATTTTAGCGGTCGAATTTAGCTTTAGCCTTAGCGAGCTATGGAATACGGAGGCAAGCTTTATGTTCCAACAGTATTAAGTCTAATCCAGGCTACACCTATTTGTATATTTGTACCTATGTGTTCCTTTTTTTTTTTTTTGTTAATGAATTTCATATGATTTCTTGTTAATAAAATTTAAATAAAATAATAATTTTTGGTACTCTCGGGATCAAAAAAGTACTAAAAAAATTTGTTTTTGATACCGAAATGCAAATCTCATTTCCCATCACTGACATCTGGTAATGCTATTGAAAGGGCATTGCGGGCAGGTAACAGAACTTTAAATTGTGAATAAAATCAAGATTTATTGCTGGATTTTCACGTTTTATAGCTTGTTTTATTCCTAGGATATGTGGTTTTAAGAAAAATGTAAAAAATATGAAACTTGTGAGTTTCTGATTTTTTTATTGTAATTTTCATGTAAAAAAATTACGCGATTTTTGCATAAAAAACACTTTTTTCTTTTTTAAATTCTGAATAACTTCGAAACCATAAAAAATAGGTAAAACATGATTATTAATATTTTTTAACAAAATTTTGTGGCGCGTCTTTTGGTTTATTATTTATTAAAATCGAGATAGCGGTTTTCGAGTTATAGTAAAATATATTAGTATGGCCGACTAATTTAGGGGCCAAAATTAGCCACGCCCATAAAAAAAAAATCTCTACGTGATAGAGCAAAACTGACAGCAAATTTGAATTTAACGCATCGAAATCCATATAGTCCGCGTAATTTTATCTAAAGGACAGCCAAAAAATGTTATTTTGTTGTACAGTGTTATCAGCGTAAATTTTGCAAGGTTGTAAACTTTTAATCACACTGCCAAACCAAAACAAATAGACAAAAAGTACTTATAAAACACAAAATTATAACGCAGAAACCTGTTTAAAGAATTATAAAATTCATAATATTGTAAAAATTCTTAACAAGTGAAAATATAGAAATTATGAAGTAATTTTCAAATTAGATATCAGGTTTAAGAAATTTATTATTCGACATATTGTCAGAAGTTTATTTTAATTTGAAATTTATTTGCTGTTGGTTCAGCGATGTCTATATGCATTTCATTGTTGCTGTAACAAATCGTCAGTAGACTTCAACCACACATTTTGAACAGTTACAAATCTCTTATCCTATGTACAGACTTTCAAAAACTATTTGAGAATTCACAAATAATAATATTTTTGAAAATCACAAAAGAAAAATAAGCATAGTAGGCTTAGAAACTTATACAAAACCCAGCAAATAATTTATATTCGATATGAATCTATTCTATTTTTCTACACCTTTATACAATTAGAAATCCTTTGGATAACAATAAAAGTAATTATAAGGCAAAATGAAAAATAAAATCTAAATTTAACATTTAAGAAATTTATTATTCGACATATTGTCAGAAGTTTATTTTAATTTGAAATTTAAATGAAAAAAATCGATAAAATGAAAAAGCAGAAAAAATCGCCAAAATGAAAAAACCCCATAAAGCAGAAAAAAACGCCAAAATGAAAAAACCCCAAAAACAGAAAAAAATCAACAGAATGAAAAAACCCTAAAACAAAAAAAAAACGTCAAAATGGAAAAAACACCAAAAACAAAAAAATCACCAGAGTGAAAAAACCCTAAAAACAATAAAATAAAACGCCAAAATGGAAAAAAACCCCAAAAACAGAAAAAAAACCAAAATGAAAAAAAACTTTGAAAACAGGAAAAATACTCATATGTATATTTTATTTTTGCTGCATAAAAACCAGGGTTCGAATTCTTGACTTCAAAATAGCATCAGCACACATATTATGCTATGCTTCGACTTCTGCTATTCATACCCAAAGTCTTAATTCAGCTGTGTGAAAGACAGAGGTCGTAGTACAGTCTCTTTCTGTCTTTCTCCCAGCGTAAGTAATTAGTAGGTATAATTTTACTATTGACATTTCCTACAGCGTCCATAGTGAATCAGTACAGTTTTACTACGGACATTTCCCACAGTGTGGTGATATCGTCAATAGTAAGTCAGTACAATCTTACTACTGACATTTTTGCCATATGGTCCCACAAGAACTACCTAGTCAGTACTGACGAAGTCTACTGGTAGATTTCGTAGGACAAGCCTGTGTTAAATGTCAAAAGTAGATAGAATTAGTTGGGGTATAATTTGTAAGTAGTACTGGTGACATCGTCAATAGATAATCTGTATAATTTTACTATTGACATACATACATACCTACCACCTACATTAATTTCTGCAATAACAAAATACAAAAAAAATTACTTTTCAACCAAAAATACATCCGTTTCTATAGCATACGTACATATCACATCATTAAAACCAATTTGACTTGTATCCCTCATAAAAAATAAATTTTCAAACAAACAACAAAAATATCCCATCAAAGAAAATGCTCCGAATTCGTAAAGAATTCGTAACGACTAGTCGACAAAATCTTCCGATTTCGGAACCAAAATATTACCGAAATCGTAACCATTTTTGTATGTCGGTACGAAATCGATACGATATGTCAGTACGAGTTCGTACCTACATACGATTTCTTTTTGCTTTCATAGCAGAGTGCTGCTTCACAGTTATGTTGCTGGTATTGCCGAAATAATTTGCACATACTCACATTTTTTAATATTTGTTGCAATCCTTTTTTAGGGTTCCGTACACCAAAGGTGAAAATGGAACCCTATTGTTTTCGCTACGCTGTCCGTCTGGCCGTCTGTCCGTCACAGGGTATTTTCTCGGGAACCGTAAGAGCTACGGCCCTGAAATTTGGACACAGTGTGTAGACCCTTGGCCGCTACAACAACAAATACATGAGAGTTGGAAATTAAAGGGTGTGCCAAAACGAGCAACGAAAAATGTTAAAATCCAATGTAATATACATACAATTGTATGTATATACACTTGAAATTTGTAAAGTTAGTGTATTTTTATACAGACTACAACTAACAGCAAAATTTAAAAAATTTTAATTAAAGGGTGTACCATCAGTTAATGTAATTTCGAATATGTAATTTTGATAACTTGCTGTATCTTGGAAATTGTAAGAGCAAACTTGTTGAAATTTTCAAAAACGGTAAAACAAAAAAAACTCAAAATTATAAAATCGCCAAACCGAAAAAAAATCGCCAAAATCAAAAAAAAAATCGCCAAACCAAAAAAAAAAGCACCAAATTAAAAAAAAAATCTAAATCGAAAATAAATCGCGAAAAACCGGAAAAATCGCCAAAATGAAAAAATCGCCAAAATGAAAAAAATCGCCAAGATGAAAAAATCGCCAAAATGAAAAAAATCGCCAAAATTAAAAAAATTGCCAAAATGAAAAATAAATTGCCAAAATGAAAAAAATCGCCAAAATTAAAAAAATCGCCAAAATTAAAAAAAATCGCAAAAATTAAAAAAATCGCCATAACGAGAAAAAAGCGAAAAATAATAAAAAAAAAATATTTCAGCTGAAAAAACGTAAAATAACACTATTAAAACAAATGCTCAAAGCCAACGTACGGAATTTATTTATCAACATATACATATTTATTCAAAACAAAATTTTTACAGGCTTTATTTATGTACTCAAAAATCAAAGTTTTAATGTTTTTAAAAAAGTTCAGAGAAACTACCGAAATTTCTTAACGAACTCGCTACGAAAAGTCCAAGTTCAGACAAACTACCGAAATGTCTTAACGAATTCGGTACGACAAGTCTGACTTCAGAAAAAGTCGAAACATTTGGTTTGGGTGGATACTATAAGTATACAAACATACATGCATGTATGTAAGTAGTATGTGTATATTCCCAATTATAAAGGGTGTTTTTTTTAGAGGTATAGAACTTCGAATTGAAATAAATGAATAAAATATTGGAAGGATAATTTTATGCCATTAATGTTTAAATATGATTTCGGGCATGTGGCCGCCGCGGCTGGCTCGAATAAAGCCAATTCGGCTGGCTCGAATAAAGCAAATTCGCACGATTTTTTTTAGAGGTATAGAACTTCGAATTGAAATAAAACACAAGAAAATCGTTTTAATGTCCATCAATTTGGCTTTATTGGAAGAATAATTTTATGCCATTAATGTTTAAATATGATTTCTAGTTAAAAATTAATTGAGTAAAGTGCGACTTTGACTCGCGCACGCAGGCTTACGTACGTTGGGCTTTGAGCATTAGTATGGCGTTTTTTGTTTTTTTTACGTTTTTTCAGCTTTAATGATTTTTTTTTCACTTTTTTCTCGTTTCGGCGTTTTTTTTTTTCGTTTTCAATTTTTTCATTTAGGCGATTTTTTTTATTTTGGCGATTTTCTTTCATTTTGGCGATTTTTTTTTTACTTTAACAATTTTTCCGGTTTTTTGCGATTTTTTTTAATTTAGTGCTTTTTTTTCGTTTTTTTTTGTTTTTGGCGATTTTTTTCGGTTTGGAGATTTTATAATTTTTTGATTTTTTAGTTTTACCGTTTTTGAAAATTTCAAGAGTTTGGCTCTTACGGTTTCCAAGATACAGCAAGGTGTCCAAATTATATAGTCAAAATTACATTAACTGATAGAACACCCTTTAATTTCGATTTTTTTTAATTTTAGTGTTAATTTTTGTAGTCTGTATAAAAATACACTAACCTTACAAATTTCAAGTGTATATACATACAATTTTTCTCTGTTCGTTTTTGAACACCCTTTAATTTCCAATTCTCATGTATTTGTTGTTGTAGCGGCGAAATGTCTACACGCTGTGTCCAAATTTCAGGTCTGTAGCTCTTACGGTTCTCGAGAAAATACCCTGTGACAGACATAGTTTTAGACATAGTTAATTTTACATAACACAAAAAGTTAAAGTTTTCTAACCCTGGAAACGTCTTTTTAATTTTTTTTATATTTTTTTAATTTAAAATACCAATTTTAGTCGTACTGAAGTGTAAAGTAAGTTTATTTATTAAAAAAAATAAAAATTTGTTTTCGGTAGTTACTTTTATATGGCAAAAGTTTTGGAAAATTTCTGACACACCAGTCCAAGAACGAAGTCTCTAGCTTTTCTGGGAGCTTCGGAAAACCGATTTCACGTATAGACAGACAGTTATTCGTCTTCCCTATGCATAAGGATCCAGAATATATATACTTTATGGGTCGCTTATTGATATTATAGAAATTACAAACGGAATGACAAACCTATATACATATTAGAGTTCGACCGATTAATCGGCTTCGGCTTCGGCCAAAAATTGGTAATCGGCCAACATTCGGCCTACGGCAAAAATTGGCCGATTAGCCGAAGCCGAATATTTTTCATTCCAAGCTTGAAAAATAACATTATTTTTTGTCGTTGCTCGCCGACAGTTTCTGTTGTGTTTAACGTTTTGAAAAGGTTGCTTTGAAATACAACCCTGTTGCTTTCTATTTTCTTTTACTTGGACGTTCTTGTGAGTGATCATATGAAAAAGCAATCTAGAAATTGCAAAATAGTTTTATTTTTCTTGTTATGTATCCAATAGATATTACAGCTATTTCAGTGATTTCAAAAAAGCAAACTTTTTTCTTAATTCATATAAAACAAGTATCATTTTTAAAATTTAAAACATTCGGCTTCGGTTTTGGCCGAAGTTTAGGATTTTAGCCGAAGTTCGGCTTCGGCCAAAAAAAACGCCTTCGGTCGATCTCTAATACATATACACTTTTACCATTTTTTTGGTAAAGGGTATAAAAAAGGTCCAATTAAAGAACTTGAAATCAGTCGATTTTTCAGATAATTTAAAAACCCTAATAAAATAAATACTACATTACTACTACTTCAAACTAAAAATTATTAAGGTTTTTACAAAATTTCATCCATTTACATTCTCTTACTTTATCATAATAATCATTACAACGCAACAGAATCTTTTGCAAGCAAAATGTGTATTTTGTACCACAGTAAATGAGCAATGCGCTTTTTTTGCACATTGCGTAAACAAAGGGAGCGGAGCAAGAAAAGAGCCAACCATGGTACTCCTTTTCTTGCTCTGCTTTTGTAATGAGCAGCGTTAACATAATGGCGCAGAGCAAGAGCAATAACAAAAAAAGTGCCAAAAGAGCTGAAAAGAGCGGTTCTGCTCCGCGTATTTACTTACTCTGAAAACAAACAAAACTTAGTAAACAATTTCGGGATTGACTGAATCCCGAAAATCCCGGGATTAAAAAATTGATTTTCGGGATCGGGATTTTGGGATTGGCATCACTAGACACCAGAAAAAAATTCTTCATAAAATTTCGCTGAATTATGTACATATATTTCTATAAGCGCACAAAAATAACTTCTATTTTTGTCGCGTCCGTTTCTCGCTGATATTTTCTTATTTTTACTATATTATTGATATCGCCAAGAATTTTTCTTAAATATAATACTCCTTCATTGCTTTAAAACACTTAAGATATATATTGGATCTTTCCATTCCTTTCTTGTTTTTTGCTCAAATAAAAGTGTACGAATGTCGCGTCCGTCGCCTGGGAATTGCCCAAATGTATTGAACGTAAAAATCATAATTTTCAAATTTAAAAATCATCACTCGAGAAAAAAAATCTTAAAATCATATTTTGTGCCAAAAATCATCAAAATTATGATAAAATCATCATTCTGGCAGCACTGAACCCTGTAGCTCGTTTCTGTATTTCTCGCATCGTAAAATTTCCCGCATGAAACGAGGGAATCGTAACAAAAACAGTGTAAATTGAAACACAAAATGGATTTTCTCACATAAGTGTTTCTGTATGTTTAAATAAGTTTCCAGCAATTATTGGAAGGATGTGAGAAAAAGTGTTTCTGTAACAATATTTTGTGAAAAGTTTCTCGCAAGAACTGTCAAAACAACTCGCATTTTAAATTGGTGCGGCAACAACCAAATGTGTACAAAAACATGTAAATTTTTGAATTTGTGTGTAAAAATATGAAAAATAATTTAGTTGAAAAGATATGCAAAGAATTGTTGAACTAAAATAATTTCTAACGAGTCGATATGATTATGTTTGTTTATAATTTATTTTGTGTTATTTTCTTATGTATATTCATTTTTATTATTTTATTTTAATTTTCTTGTAAATTATTTCTTTTTTTGTTATTAAATAATATTTTGTGACATTTTGTTTTCATTTGACAGTCGATTACTGGAAATATTCCAGTGGAAACAGAATCAGTGTTGCCTTTTCTCGCATTAAAATACAGAAACACTTTTTTCTCACATATCGAGAAACTTTTTTTTTTTAATACATGATTTTATTTATTGTATCTTCATATATGAACTAACAATAAGTATTTAAATCTTAAATCTATATTTTTAGATTAGATTAGGCCCGACCAGTGTCAGACATAAGCTTGGTAATAGTTATATATAATATATAAGTAGTGATAATCAAAAGGAAAAAAATAAAAAATAAAAGTATTTCAAGAAGTCCTATCTGGAGTGCTGTGACTAAGAGCCCTTGTGTCCCTCTCCATTAGGCAGATGTGTCCAGTAAAGTTCAAAATATTACGAGCAAGCGGATTAGGATGTGACTCGAGTTTTTTTAAATATTTGCCTGCGTATTTTGCAATTTCTTCAGTCACTAGTGGCATATTTAAATCACGATGTATATTTGAATTTTTTATATACCATGGAGCCGATGTTATTAACCGTAAAATTTTGTTTTGCCTTCGTTGGATTCTCTCGACATTAGAAACTGAAGCAGTACCCCAAAGCTGAATTCCGTAGCACTATATAGGTTTTAAGAGCGACTTGTATATTAAAAGTTTACAATCTAGGGTGAGGGATGAATTTCTACCAACCAGCCAATGTATCTGAGTTAGTTTAAGTTTCATTTGCGTTAGCTTAGAGTCAATGTGGTATTTCCATGTGAGCCTTCGATCAAGATGTATACCAAGGTATTTCACATGTAAGTTTTGAGGAACAATTTGATTATTGATTGTAATGGGGGAACAAGTGTCTTTTCTTAAGGTAAATGTTACCTGAGGACACTTACGTTCGTTTACCTTTATTCTACACATGTTTAACCATAGTTCTAGCTGAGTAATATGTTGCTGAAGATATCGGCAAGCCTCGTGAGGGTTTTCGTGCATACTAAGGCAGGCTGTATCATCGGCGAATGTAGATGTGTGAATATTACTGCTCAATGGCATATCACAAGTATAAATCAAATATAAAACTGGCCCCAGTATAATCCCTTGTGGCACACCGGATGAGATTATTTCAGGCGTACTCATAAAGTCTCCTTCCACAACAGTGAACTTCCGGGCAATAATGTAACTTTCCAGCAGATTTAGGATGTTTATTGGTAGGTAAGTCTTTAATTTTAAAATTAGGCCTTCATGCCACGCTTTATCAAATGCCTGAGAAACGTCAATGAACAGCGCAGAGCATAGTAGAGTGGTAATGGTGGCGATAGTCCTGTTTTGGGAATTCAAAACCGGGAAAAAATAAAAACGATGGCAACCCTGTTTACAAATGAGGGGATTTTGGGGATTTTTTATGCTGAGATTTTCTTGGCTATGTGTGTGTGTGTGTGTCTGTGTGTGTGTGTGTGTTTGAGTTTGATTCTTTGTGGATGTGTATGTATGTATACTTGTGTGCACAGCTTTTGTTGTTATTGTTGTGCTTACAGTGTATGGATGTATGTATGTGCCGTGTGTGCGTGTTTGTGTGTGTGAGTGTGTATGAGTATGCGTTTTTGTATTTACTTGTATGTTTGATGGTGTCCAATACTTTTGTTGTAGTAGCAGACAATCATTATACCCAGTAGGAAATATCGATGGTGAAAATGTGCTGACTAGGTTGTCATCAGTACTACTATATAATTATACCCCATACAATACTTTGTACTATAGACATGATGTCATTGAAAATATACTAGTCACACTAAAACAATTGATTAGGTAGTGACCACGTAGTTGTTATGGGGTCATGAGACATACTAACCAGACAGTTATTTACTGGTACATTTCTATAATTTACGAACAAGTTATTGTCAATTCTGCCTCTCTCCTTTTATACTGGCGGATAGTAGAAAAATTATTATACCAAAATTGCTAATAGAATTTTAGTGTTGACACAAAGACACTTGCTCCCAGTCTGACTGCAGGGTAGTAACAAGGGATCTGTGTATTTGTGTGTATGTAGTGATTGTTATTTGATAGGCTTTGGGTAGCTGTTTTGAGTTAGCGTTAGTATGCTTATGTAGGGTTATTGTATTGCATTTATGTTTGCGATCTCTGGGGAAATAATCTAATAGCTGCAGAGAGTGGCAACCCTGTTGTACATGGAAGTGGATAGGGAATGTATTTGGTAATGTATCTATATGTTGCTGTATTAATGTATGTGATCGTATCTATTTTTACTTTGAAGAATATCATTGCTTGTGGGTATTGTTTGGCCTTCGAGAGTTTTTCATACATATTTACAAATGAATGTGTATATGTTTTCTACGATATTGACGTTGCTATTCTTATGTAGATAGAAAATATTGTGTTGGCATGTTTTATATGTAGATACAAGTGAATTTTAGATGTTAAATATTTTGAATCAAATCAGGTTGATAAGCAGATTTTTTGAATAGGGGTAATGATATTTTTATTTCAGTAGATTTTACTTTAATGTAACAATTATAGGAAATAGCTTTTGGAGACATACACCAAAACTTATAGAAGCATCTACTTTTACGTGTCCCGATTTTTCTCGTGCCTTTGTATTACAAACTGATGCTAGCGATTTTGATCTGGGTGTTGCTGTTGTTGTTTCATCATATATCGTAATACCATCAGATAAATTAGATTTGCCGACTACTACACGATTATCATATGAATTATGGGAATTTGTATCTGTGTGTGTGTGTATGTGAGTATGTATGTGTGTGTGTGTGTCTGTGTGTATGAATTTCATAATATTATAAAATTTCATTATGTATTTTTGTGTTTGTGTATTACGTCATTACCTCTTTGTGTGTCATGCCAGACATTTGGTAGTATAAAATATTAGCATATAGGTATCAGAACTTTTTTTTTTAATCGTAGTATGTTTTTATACTCAAGATTGCTGGGTATTTGTCATGCTTAAAATTGTCCAGCTTTAAAGTCTACCTATGAGAAATTTGTTTACATTACAGATTTTGTTTATTTAACTACGTCCGGCTTCTTTCGCTGAACTTCTTTTCATACGATCATGGGAATGGTTTACGCTGTTCATAATAAGGTCGTTTAGCTTGGGCATGTGCTCTGACTGAATGGTTTGCGTTGTTCATATATTTTTATGATGTAGATATGTAAGTGTGATAGTCAAGATCTAATAAATACTTGAGTATTGATAAGAAATTTGATATTATGTGTACATACATATCTACAAATTGATTTTATGTATGTATGTACATATGTACATACAAATAAGTGTTTGGCTCCGTGCTTGAATGTCATGTGCTTTCTTTTGTTGATGTTGTAAATATTCGCCGGGTCTTTTATGTATAGATGTCAAATATCTTCATATTTTTTTTTTATTTGAAATTAAAAAACGTTAATTTAATTTTTATCTGTATTTACTTCAAAGTTTGTGAGAATTTTCTGTTTTAAGTAAAACTGAATTCCTTAAGATACATACTTTAGAGTAATAGTAACTATAATAGAAATGTTAATTTAATTATTATTTTTCGAACTGTATTTGTTTCTATATTCTTATGAATTGAATAGGCTAAAGTTCGTAACGCTTTTTAAGCCAAATTACATGTGATAATTATTAATGAACAAATAACATCAAAGTTAGTTTTAAATATTCTGACAACAACACATAGTTGAACGGAACAGCCAGCCGTTTTCGAAGGCCACTAAACCTTCCTCATCAGCGTTCTTCTGTGTTTTGGTCCACTGTGTGTGGTGTCAGTTGATGTAGATGTCTGCCTTATATACGTAACTTTATTGCAAATGGAATATGTGAATTGGTTTGATTCATTGCATTTCAATTTGCTAATGTGTTTCGTAATGTATACGCAAGTTACCATCTATATATATATACCATCTTCTATATATATTACCATCTTCTATATATATTACAACAGTCTTACCATTGTCGTTTTGTTCCTTACTAACTATACACATGTTTGTTAATTTGCTTATTTTTGTTCTACTTAAGACAAGCTTTTTTGGTTTGTTACTATTAAGTATATTTTTATTTTTAATTTTTGCCACAAGCCAATGACTATTAATTAGTTAATTTAATTATTATTTTTCGAACTGTATTTGTTTCTATATTCTTATGAATTGAATAGGCTAAAGTTCGTAACGCTTTTTAAGCCAAATTACATGTGATAATTATTAATGAACAAATAACATCAAAGTTAGTTGTAAATATTCTGACAACAACACATAGTTGAACGGAACAGCCAGCCGTTTTCGAAGGCCACTAAACCTTCCTCATCAGCGTTCTTCTGTGTTTTGGTCCACTGTGTGTGGTGTCAGTTGATGTAGATGTCTGCCTTATATACGTAACTTTATTGCAAATGGAATATGTGAATTGGTTTGATTCATTGCATTTCAATTTGCTAATGTGTTTCGTAATGTATACGCAAGTTACCATCTATATATATATACCATCTTCTATATATATTACCATCTTCTATATATATTACAACAGTCTTACCATTGTCGTTTTGTTCCTTACTAACTATACACATGTTTGTTAATTTGCTTATTTTTGTTCTACTTAAGACAACCTTTTTTGGTTTGTTACTATTAAGTATATTTTTATTTTTAATTTTTGCCACAAGCCAATGACTATTAATTAGTTAATTTAATTATTATTTTTCGAACTGTATTTGTTTCTATATTCTTATGAATTGAATAGGCTAAAGTTCGTAACGCTTTTTAAGCCAAATTACATGTGATAATTATTAATGAACAAATAACATCAAAGTTAGTTGTAAATATTCTGACAACAACACATAGTTGAACGGAACAGCCAGCCGTTTTCGAAGGCCACTAAACCTTCCTCATCAGCGTTCTTCTGTGTTTTGGTCCACTGTGTGTGGTGTCAGTTGATGTAGATGTCTGCCTTATATACGTAACTTTATTGCAAATGGAATATGTGAATTGGTTTCATTCATTGCATTTCAAATAGAATATTTCCTATATTTAATTTACATTTGTTTAAAGTTGATGCAGTTTATATTCATTCTTAGAAATATTTTGATATAAATTTTTTCCAGCCGTAGGCTTTTTTCATCACCTTTTACATTTATTTTAGAACATCTTGCATTGCCTTTTATACATTTATAATCATTTTTAAATGAAACTGATCCAGCAGTCCAGCTTATGTAACGATAGTTTTTTGTTAGCCAGCTTGCTTCTTTTTTATTTTTTATATTCGTAATTGTTGAAAACAATCACTACTTCTTTTCCAATGAATTCATTTGAGTTATTTTTGAAACCTTGTACGTGTATAAAAATTATGTTATTTCCATATTGCTTAACTTATAAGACTTTTAGAATTTGACCTTTGATGGGTATATATTCTAGTATATTATCATGAATAAGAATACAGTAAGCTGGTTTCTTTGCTTACTATTTCAAATTAAAATTTTATTCAATTGCCCCGCTATTGAATAAAAGGAGCTTTTATCTTAAACTCTGGCAAAGGTAGAAACGCATGAGATTCTTTCATATACTACCTTTGCTGGAATCTTAGATACATATAATAACTATATAGAATTGCATTACGTTTATTTTTAAATTTTATGTTAGGATTATCATCATATGGATATGAGACTGAACGTAAATGTACTTTTAAATTAGTTAATTCATAATGAACAATCTTATTTTCTTCTTGAATAGAGATCAACAGAAAACGAAGGCATTTTCTTACAATTTAGGTCTGACCTCTCAACTGCTCCTATAGTATACAATATGACTTTGTATGTCAGTATTTCTGTCTACTCTTTGTCAGCGTTAGGGATAATTAAATTTTAAACTTTTTATTCTTCAGATTGTGTTACTTCATACTGATAATATGTTTACATTAATAAAGTACGAGTGTATGTTTCTTTTATGAAAGGTGAGCGCCTATGGCTTTTATTTGATGCTCTGTGTTTTTTTTTCTCATTTTACTAAAGTTCAGCGTATTGCGTATATATTTCTAATATATTTAAGTGAGCTTTTTGTACCTGTCAGTCATATTTCTAATATATTTAAGTGAGCTTTTTGTATCTGTCAGACAACCCCCCCAGGGGAGTCAAAATGACTACGGGTGTGGCAAGCCCGGGGCCCCAGCTAAGGGTTATGAAGTTTTTTCTGCTGGCGGACCTTTGGCTCATTACCCGTAAAACTTATGTGTTACTACCCGATCTCTGAAATAACAGAGCAAAGGATGTGCACATATTTATAAAAGGAAAACATATAATAGTTGATGTCAGTTAGGCGCATGATCACCTAGAACTGCCCCTGAGTTCAAAAGATAGTAGTAGTGAAGCCTTTATTAATAAAGGTGGATCTGCGAGGTCTGACCAGAGGCTACTTCTGGTACCACGGGTGCCGGTTGCCCGACAGTCTTGTACTGTGCCGGCAATGGTAGAGGGATTCTGATGGGGACCTCGCTTTGGTGTATACAAACACCTTAGCGTGGAAGCCTAAGAATCATCGTGGTGGCTATGGTTGCTACCAAAAGATACGCTGGGAGAATAGTCTTGGCTTTCCAGGTTTAGCCAATGCTAGTGATTGGCGTGGCGCGGTTAGCCAGACACTATTCTAGGTGCTGTTGCCAATCAACAGAAGCTGCTATGTTCACTTTCATAGCAGTAGAGTTTAGGTAGCTCAATTACCTAAGCAAGGTAATTAAATATAGTACAGGGATAACTATATATAAGGTTTGCAACCTGTGGTCCCTCAAGGCACACCTATGTATTGCATAGGTGTGAACTGTGAGGGTTCACGGGGGCGTTGGTCTGGCGTCCCAAAACTGGACTCGGTGCTTGGCACCCGTGAGGTTAGGCCGTAATGGCAGGTACTCACGGAAAACCATTGCACATCTGTCAGACAGAGTGAACGTATCAGTTGGTCAGTCAGTCTCTCTTTTTATTTTATTAATTTTTTCTTCTAATGTGTCACTACTATTTTTCAGATTTTACTACTTGAAATAGAAAATATTTATATATTTTAAAAGTATTAATATATACATACACATAGGTAAATATATGTATGTGTGGAGAAATTATTTTTTTTTTTTTATAAAAAGATATACATCTTTAATAATCAACTAATCTAGAAAATCGATCTAAAATAACACATTTACCTCCATCATCAATTCACCATCGGTTTTTTCATTAAGTATCAGAAACATTAGAATATCTATGGTTGGGAGAATTTTTATCGCAAGTGTTTTTACAAGAGGTTTGGTGGTTGACCCATTGACATTATTTTGCTTAACGTAGGCTGGGTTGTATCACATTCAGATCTTATGATTTTCCCACTTACAAAAAGTTCTCATGAGTTGAGTTGATCTAGATACAATTGCTGTCTACAAATTAATGATTAGAAAAAAGCTTTCTAATCACCTTCTAACAGGTTTAATATTTTGCTAGCATGCATGCTTTAGCATGCTTCTATCGATAATAACGCAAAAGTCCGACATTAAGTGGCGTTTCAATTAAAAATCTATACTATTAGAATTACGAATTCACTCTTTTGAATTTTTAACAAAGTAGATACATATGTAGTATGTATTTCAGTTTCCACAAAGTCTTAAAATTTCTTTACTTATAAAAGTATGACGTGAGGAATTTTTTTAAATTATACATGGTTCGGCATGCTTCCAATATTTTTTTTTTTTTTGGTAAATTTATTTCATATCCATACAGATACAGATATAAAGTAAGATATGTTTATATTACATTTTACAATTTATGCATGCTTCAGCATGATTCTAGTTGAAGTCTGTATTTATTTAGTAATTTTGTTTGATACCCATTCATGCACTGTACATTCTTAAAGATTGGATATCAAAGTCTAATTTCCTTAGTTTATCTAGAAATTAACAGAGTGAATATCTATTATATTAATCCCCATATTCACAATTTAAAATTTTGTGTGCTACACCTTTCGAAATGTAAAATGTACAACTTTTACTATAAAAAGTGATAATATGATGTGTTACTGAATATTTTGAACGCTTAAGTTTTCACAATATTTCATACAGACGATCAATTTAGAGAATTGTAGTACATTAAGCTAATTATCTTCCCTGAGACCTAACATTCCTAATCAATCCTTCAAAAAACCAATAAAAACTAGGTTTTTCCTTTTTAATTTTATTTATATTTTCATTAAATTTCAACATTTTGTACATATTCAAATTACTGTATTTTATACCTTTTGCTCATTTGTTGAGTTAACTTTAATTGCAAACATTTTAATGGTGAGATGAACGTTTCTATTGTAGGCATTAAGTAAATCTTTGTATATATCAATCCACTTATATGAACCATTAGTGCTAAATTCTTAACACATAATTCCCTTTAATGATCTATTAAGTCATTCTAATATTGATGCTTTCATATTAAGTAATTTTTAATACTCTATTTATGCATGAATTTTCGAAAGTGTCTGTTGAAAAATTCTTTACCATCATCTGTTTGTATGTTTTTTGGCTAGGTTTTCCCGAGTACAGTTTTTATTTTCAGCGGCACTGACCATATAAATTTTGAGAATGTGTATATTACAGTCTACAAAATTCAATAATTTCTATTTTCTGTGGAAGAGTTACCCACTTCACCTAAATCAGCTCCATAAAATATCATCTATTCCTTTCAGTACATCACTACAATGCACAATTTTCGAAATTATTCTGGAGTTTGGTTTCTAAATTTCTTTTTAAAGACATTAAGTTGTTTTTAGAGATTTTTTGAAGAGTGTTGTGATCTACTTGATACACTTTCAGCTATTTATACTAAAATGTAGTTAATTTTCAAATCTATAAAATTTTATTGCTCAGCTCTTCAATTTGTTTGTCAAAAGATGATTTAATTTTTAGAATGTCTTTTTCAATATTATACCTATCTTCTATCGTTAATTTTATTTCACACTAGTAGTTAGATACTGCCGGTTCTATGACCATTAAAATTGTCAAATTTGGGTAATAAATGTCGAAATTTGGGTAATTAATGTCGAAATTTTGTAATTTATGGGCTAAATTTTCCATATTATGGTAATTAGTGTCAATGGTGTGGAGTGACGAGGGTTTGCATAACCCTTTTTTGTTTGTACATAGATAAGGATAGTTTGATGTCGGTCCGTCGATGTGTTTTTGTTTTAATTTTATGGTTTGATGTCCGTCTGTTGCTGTGCATAGTTATTTATGTAGGCACGCAGGTGCGCTTGTCCCTTTTTTGTTTGTACATAGATAAGGATAGTTTGATGTCGGTCCGTCGATGTGTTTTTGTTTTAATTTTATGGTTTGATGTCGGTCCGTCGATGTGTTTTTGTTTTAATTTTATTGTTTGATGTCCGCCGGTCTATGTGCATAGTTATTTATGTAAGCACGCAGGTGCGCTTGTTTGTACGTAGTATTTTTTTCGTTTGTTAAGCGGTTGCAGTAGCTGTATGATTTTAGATTGTGTGTGCGTGTGTGGATAGAGAAAATGTTGCTTTGGTTTTTTTGTATTATTCTTTTGTTTGTACGTAGTATGGTTTTTCGTTTGTTAAACGGTTGCAGAAGGGTATTTGAGAAAGAAATTATGTATGCTTGTGTGGGGGGAATCTGAGAATGTTTTTGTTGTTGGTTTTATTTAGTTTGATTTTTCTATTTCCTTAAAGAGTTTGAAGAGATGAATAAAATATGTAATTTATGAGCAATGAATTTACTTGAAGGTTGGACAAATTGAAGTGTAACATATTTAGGATTGTCAAAGGGAATTAGAGATGTGTGATCATGGGAGCTAACGTTATGCTCGTGCGTGTGTATGAAGTTTGTGATACTGAGGATTGTCAAAGATTGGTTGTTATTTTCTTGTATTATTCTTTTGTTTGTACGTAGTATGGTTAATCGTTTGTTAAACGGTTGCAGAAGGGTATTTGAGAAAGAAATTATGTATGATTGTGGGAAATCTATAAATGTTTTTTGTTGTTGGTTTTATTTAGTTTGATTTTTTCAATTTCCTATGTTTAAAGAGTTTAAGGAGATGAATAAAATATGTGGTTTCTGAGTTAAGCATGGTTTGATATCCGTCCGTCCGTCGATGTACATAGTTAATTATGTAGGTACGCATTAATTATGTAGGTACGAAGGCTTGTATGTATGTTTTTGTTTTAATTTTGAATTGAATGTTTTTTTTCTTGGTTTGTTAAGCGGTAGCAGCAGGTTTATGATTTTAGATTGTGTGTGTGTGTGTGTGTGCATAGAGAAAATGTTGCTTTAGTTTTTTCTATTTTCTTTTTAGCTGGTGACCATGGAAGGTTATTTTAGAAAGACATAATGTATGCTTGTGGGAAATCTGAGAATGTTTTTTGTTGTTGGTTTTATTTAGTTTGATTTTCCTATTTCCTATGTTTAAAGAGTTTGAAGAGATGAATAAAATATGTAATTTATGAGCAATGAACTTACTTGAAGGTTAAAGAAATTGAAGTGTACGATATTTAGGATTGTCAAAGGGAATTAGAGATGCGTGATCATGGGAGCCAACGTTATGCTCATGCATGTGTATTTACGTATGTTTTTACAATAACTTGAGTGTTGGCAGATGGGTAAGTAGTCGTATATGTATATAAAAAAAGCGAGTGTGTAATGCCGAGTACACATCTGGCATTTGTTGTGTTCTAATTATTTTTTAAAATGTGTGCAACGCCTTTCACATTATGTTTTTTATAGGGAAGGCAACACCACACAACAAAAAATAAATAAAAAATCGGAAATCATAAACGTTACCATTAGTGCAAACTGTGTGCATGCGGCATTACTTTTTTTGTTTGTAGTGTTTCGTTTAGGACATGGAAGGGTATTTATAGAAAGTAATTATGTATGCTGATGAGATATCAATGTTTCTGTTTTTGTTGTTGTTTGTGATATTGAGGATTGTCAAAGATTGGTTGTTATTTTGACTGCTTGCTGACATTTGTCTCTGTCTCTGTCTATTGACTCTTAAATTATGCATATGACTTGATCGTAATTCGTATAAATTGAGAAGTTTTCTAATCTAGCAGCAAGTACAGCCTTGTATCTAGCAAGTACATCATCGTATAAAATTTTAAAAAATATATAAATTATTAAAATGGATGCGGTATATGTATGCAATATCTGCAATAAGGTATACAAATACCAAAAGTGTTTTTCCGACCATATCCGAAAACATGATGTTGAGGACCAATATAAATATCCTCAACAACAACAACATCAATATCCTCAACAACAACAATATGTATATCCTCAACAACAACAACATCAATATCCTCAACAACAACAATATGTATATCCTCAACAACAACAATATGTATATCCTCAACAACAACAACATCAATATCCTCAACAATATAAATATCCTCAACAACAACAACAACAATATGTATATCCTCAACAACAACAACATCAATATCATCAACAATATAAATATCCTCAACAACAACAACAATATCAATATCCTCAACAACAACAATATCAATATCCTCAACAACAACAATATCAATATCCTCAAAAACAACAATATGTATATCCTCAACAACAACAACAACAATATCAATATCGTGAACAGCAACAACAACAACAACAACAATTACAAATGTATTGGGAGCAAACTCCTACTGCCATGCAGTGGTACCCAAATACGGACCAACAATTACAATATCAACCACAACAACAACTACATGAAGCGGATGCTTATGGAGGTAATTTAATAAATAATACCAGCATTGATGAAGAAACTCAAGGAAGACATGAAGAAAATATGAAATTTTACAACATAAGCAAAGCTTTCAAAAATAACATTGCAACTTATGGATTAAACAATAAAAGAGATGAACTTTTACTGGAAGATTTCATTGGTGAAAATGAATCAATTTTCATAGAGATGCTTGAAAGTCATTTACTAAGCCACATTGTAATAAAATTTAATGTAAGTATTGTGGCAGAATATGTAAAAATTGTGGGAGAGGAATTGGAGTTCAATATTATTCATCATAGAGCTAAAATGAATTTGTTGACCAGAGGAGATGAAATATATGAAGTATTTTCAAACCAAATTTCACAAATTCAAAATAAAATGTGTGAATTCCAAGAGAAGGACTCTGGTTGGACTTTGATACGCATAGTCCGAGCAGAGCTAAGTATTAATAAGGCTTCTCTAGTTAAAGGAGCAAACTGGATGAGTTTACCAGAAAAACTTTAAAAAAGAAAAGCTTGCATTAATGTAGAAAACACCGATCAATACTGTTTCAAGTGGTGTCTAATCGCAGCAGTGGATAATTCTCAAATAATGAGTAAACAGCGATGTAGCTCATATAATATTCATGATATAACTGCTGACATCATTTGTACCCAAAACGGTGTAACGCTCGATTTTAAGAATTTAATATTTCCAATATCTTTAAAAGATATTAAAATATTTGAGAAGCGGAATAGCGGAATCAGCGTAAACGTATTTGGTTATGATGAGGAAAATAATGTAATTGTTGGTCCGTATTATATTACAAAGGAGGAAAAAAGCTAAAGTGTCAAGTACTAGTTAATATAATATATATATATAAAAAAAAAATTTTTATAATATTTATTATAAATGATTTAATTTAAATTTTTTTACAGATTATTAAGTGGTCAAACTAGCAAACATGAACACTCTCTTAAATTGTGTAATGTATGTCTACAATATACACACAATGATAGGATCATGGAGCAACACAAAGCGGAGTGTGGTAAAATTGTAGCCCAACTACCATCACATAAAAACGCTACACTTAAATTTAAGGATCACCAACGACAGATGGATGTACCTTTTGTCGTGTACGCTGACTTTGAGTGCATACTTGAGGACATCCAATATAAAGTAAGTGAAAAAAATAGTTTAACTAAAAAGCATATTCCCTGTGCTTTTAGTTATAATATTAAATATATTAAGCATAATATAGATAAGTTTAGAATCTATACTGGCAAGGACGCGGCAGAAAAATTTGTTGCTTATTTAGTTAAGGATTGTGAGGATATTTATACTAATTATTTAATGACTAAGAAACAAATGGATTCTTTATCCCCTTTAGAGATATTCAGTTTCCAAAATGCTGTAAATTGTCACATATGTGATACATTTTTAGGTGGTGATCGCGTAAGGGATCATTGTCATGTAACTGGAAAATTTAGAGGTGCAGCTCATAATATGTGGAACTTAAAATATCAACAGCCAAAATTTATCCCTATTTATTTTCATAATTATTCGTCTTATGACTCACATCTTTTTGTTAAAGAGTTAGGAGAAAAGTCTGACAACATAAAAGTCCTTCCGCTAAATAAAGAACGTTACATATCTTTATCAACATATACAAAAATGAATGACGATTTCAATCTTGAACTTAGATTTCTAGACACCTTACGTTTTATGCCCGAAAGCTTAGAAACTTTAGCCAATAATCTTACGGATAACGATTTCTGTACAATTAAAGAGCAATTTACATCAAAAATAGAGTTTGATCTGGTTAGAAGGAAGGGTGTTTTCCCTTACAATTATCTCAATTCTTTTGAAAAATTAAATGATAGTCAACTTCCAGCGAGGGAAGACTTTTTCAACACACTTACCAATAGAGAATGTTCGCATGAAGATTACGAGCATGCAAAAAAAATTTGGCAAACATTTGATTGCAAAACTTTACAAGACTATATGGAGTTGTATTTAAAAACAGACGTACTGTTACTAACTGATGTATTCGAAAATTTTCGAAAAGTTTGTAAGGGAATATATAATCTAGATCCAAGCCAGTACTATACTGCTCCTGGACTATCGTGGGATGCTATGTTGAAGTACACAAATATAGAATTGGAATTGTTAACTGATCTAGATATGTATAATTTCTTTAAAAAGGGGATACGTGGGGGGATTGTACAATGTAGTAAAAGGTATTCAAAAGCAAACAATAAATATCTAGAGGATTTCGATAAAGAGAAACCCTCAGAATTTCTAATGTACCTAGATGCCAATAACCTTTACGGTTGGGCTATGTCCGAATATCTTCCATATGTAGGATTCAGATGGTTATCAAGTGATGAGCTAAATCTGGATCCAAATCGGATAGATAATAATTCAAATGATGGTTATGTGTATGAAGTTATTTTAGAATATCCCTCCAATTTGCACGAGTCGCACAATGACCTACCTTTTTGTGCGGAAAATAAAAAACCTTATGGAAAGAATCAAACTAAATTAATTGCTGACTTTTCTACTAAACATTTATATATTATTCACTATAGAACTCTTAAGCAATGTTTAGAGTATGGTTTGATTTTAAAGCAAGTACATCGGATTCTCACTTTCAAACAATCTCCATGGTTAAAATCATATATAGACTTAAATACCAAGCATAGAGCTAACGCTAAAAATACGTTTGAGAAAAACTTCTTCAAATTGCTCAATAATGCGGTATATGGTAAGACTATGGAAAGTGTAGATAAGAGAAAAGATGTTAGAATTGTAACAAACTGGAACAGAACGAATTGCAATCATTTGGGAGCCCAAGATTGGATATCTAAACCCAATTTCCATAGTTTGTCTATTTTTTCAGAAGACATGGTGGCGATTCAAATGAATAGGCTCCAGACATATTATAATAAGCCTACTTACTTAGGATTTTGTGTGTTAGAACTTTCCAAATGGAAAATGTATAATTTCCATTATGGTTACATGCAGACTAAATTTAAATCAAAATTGTCATTAAACTTTATGGATACTGATTCATTCATATATACAATACGGACTGATGACTTCTATGCTGACATAAAAATGGACAAACAGGATGAATTTGACACATCTGATTATCCTGCAGATAACATATATGGTATTCCTCGTTTAAACAAAAAGGTGCTGGGTATGATGAAAGACGAAAATTGTGGAAAAATAATGAAAGAGTTTGTTGGGTTGCGATCTAAAATGTATTCATTTAGTGTTCAAGATCAAAATAATGTAAAAAAATCGAAGGGGGTCAAGAAACCATTTTAGATAAGTATAGCCTAAGTTCATATAGAGATTGTCTGTTTAATAAATCAAATGTATTTGATAATATGCTTACCTTTAAGTCGAGTTTGCATCAATTATATACTATGCAACTACATAAACTAATACTAAGTTATCAAGATGATAAAAGGAAAATAAAAAGTGATGGTATAAGCACATATGCATGGTATCATTCAGCAATAGAGGAAACCAATCCTGAGTATGAGCTTGACATGCTATTAATGGAAATTGATAGACTTCAAGAAGAAGTAGAAAGTTAAAATAAATGTAAATTATTGTAAATTTTTATTGTTAAAATAAATGTAAATATTAATTATTAAGAAAAAATTTTATGAAAAAACAAAGAAAATATAACCAATAAAAAAACAATAAAAACATATATTTTTGTCTACATTTTGTTTTTTATTTATTATCCATCCTTAAATATAATTTATGAATTTTCACATCTGTTAGAATCTTGTGCTGCATTTTTTCCCCAATCTCATAACAAAGTCGTGTCAGTTCAATCTTTACATCCCTTTCGTGTATTTCTCGTATTTCATTGATTTGAAGTTTTGTTTTGTTTAAAGCGGAGCAGGTTGGTATATAATATTCATGATAGAAATGAAGGATTTGTTTTCTCAGAATGTTGTTCCAAGATAAAATTGATGTAAAAAATACTCGAATTTGAGTTAGTGATCTCCATGTGTCAGAATCGATTTTTATTTTAAAGTTTCCTTGTATGATAACTAAAAAGCAAACACCTCTTTTATATTGAAACTTATATTCAACATCTCTCTCACTTTCGTTATCAATTATATTTATAGAATTTAAAAAATCTCGACGATTAAGCATATCATGAATATACTCCTTATAGCACATGAGATGTAACCACTCTTCTCGATCCAGTCCAATGTATTGCTTATTTTTATAATGCAACCATATCATTGGCTTAAAACCAAAAGCTGTAGAAAATCCACATGAAATCTTCAATTTCCAATTGAGCAAGTATTCAAACCCAAAAACCAAATCATATATTTGAGGTTTTCGTTCTTGATTGTTGTGAAATATATTCTTTAAAGTACGTTTATCCATCCTCAATGAAAATAACATTTAAACTAATAGCTTTTTCGGTCTATTAATTTCTATATATACAGAAATATGTATATTAAAATAAATAAGAAATCAAAAGCATACACACACATACATATATATTTTATATTTATTAATTGATTTTTTTACATACATTTTTATAGGTATCTATAATTTTAAAAATAATTTTTTTCCTAATGTGAAACATGGTACACCGACATGTGTCTGGGCCTTCTTCACATCCTTCACTATACCAGGGGCAGCTGGCAAAATGTCCATTCTAGTCGGAGTCCTCCTGCTCCACAAGTCCATACTCCTCATTTTCAGTGAGCATGGATACGAAAAAATTTATGCTCTCCTTATGCTCATATAGTAATGAGTCCTCAAAGGAATGGAGGAATTCAAATAACTGCTCACGTACTTGACTCATTTTTTAATTTTTATTTTTAATTTTCTTTTTTTAAAGAATACTTTTTTCTTGAATGCTATTTTTATATTAATACTCTTGAAAGGTTTACATTCTTATTTATAATAAAAAATATTCTTGTGAAATTAAAATTTTACAAAAAATTGTGAGTTCTTTTGAATTTTTTTTTGTTTCAGTTACACTTTAGCACATTAATATAACTATCTCTCTAATCTTTTGTTTTGCAATTTTTTTGTTTCAGTTACACTTTAGCACATGAATATCTCTCTCTGACCTTTTGTTTTGAAATTTTTTTGTTTTCAGTTATGCCTTAGAACGTCAAAATATGTAACTATCTCTTTCACTACAATTCTATCAGGGACAAAACAAAAAATTTACGTAAAACATGATTACAATATGAGAAAAAGAGATAGCTACGATACTGATCTTTCTTTTAAGAACTATTTTTTACCTATTTAAAGATTGGTAGAAATATTTAATACATCAGTTTACAAAAGCAGATTGAGCTATCTGTCAGAGAAGAAAAAAATACATATAAAAATTAAATTTAATTAATTAATATTGTGATAATGAATCCTCCAGATTTGATCACGAAATTCAATACATTGAATAAAAAAAAATTAATTCATATAAAAGAGCTCCAGGACTCAACGAAGTATGCAGTTAAAAACGCTAAGCGTGTGAAGAGTAAATACGGCACCACAATTCAAATTGAACTAGAAAACAACATAATGTTTTTACCAAATCGGTACAACACGCTATCGGATGATGACATAATAGAACTGGCATCCGGGATATATTGCATATGTAAGCAAGGAGACAGTGGCTTAAAATTGGATACTGCTGCTGAAATAAATATCTTTTTAACAAATGCTCAATACCCACAGTGGGAATAATATGTAGAAACTATTATTTTATAAACATTTTGATTAATAAAACAGAAAAAATTTTAAAAATTGTTCGTGTTTTGTATTTATTTATTTTTTAAACTTACTTTGTAAAGAAATGGAAGACATAAATGTCCACATTTAAATGAATTATAATCTTGATATTGATTGTAATTATATTTTATATTTTTGCCTAGATATTTAACTAGTTCTAATGGAGGTTGTAAATTTCCAAAACTGTCGAAATATTCTTTATGTTCATTGTTTTTATAATATGCTACCCAATGGGTTCCAGGTCCTCTTGATAAATCCAAATTAATGATTTCGCATTCTCTTTTTCTCGATCGTTTTGGTAGTGTATCCAACATGAAAACTCCTCTAAAGTATGGAATGTTTGTTGAAAAGTTTCTCAGATCAACATCAGATAGGGCAGCTTTACGAAAAATTTGGTTTTTGTTTTTCTTGACAAACCAATCCATATCCTTTCTTATATGGTTTAAGGTAAAAACCTTTCCCCATTGCTACTGCTTCCATTGTTTTATTATGTCTAGTTGCTTCATCAAGTTGTTGTTTGGCATTCTTTGCAGCATTTATTGCTTTTGCTATAGCTGCTCCGCCACTAGAAAGACTACCAATTGCACTCAGAGCAGTAAGAATAGGTACTAAAGGTAAGAAGCCACCAATTTTTGGAACATTAATTACGCGTGGTATTACAACTTGCGATTTCTTCCCCCTTAACGATTTGTTGATAACCTTTCGTGCAATCCTAATGGCAGAGTTAATGTCTTGAGGTTTTTCCTTCTTCAGTATTTTTGTTGCAGTTTTAATTGATGAAGTGAACAGCTTTTTTCCATTTTGTTCACGTTTTTTCCAACCTTCTTCTTCAATCCCATACCAAATTTTCTTTTGACTTTCATTGCGTTAGTAACCATATATGCAAACGATTTTTCTGCAAGACTGCTATCTTTTGAAATAACTCGTTCCCAAGCTTTATTTTCAAGAATTTTATCAGCTTGATGTCTACTATTTAAATCATTTGTTTTGGAATAAGCAATATCGTGATTTTTACATGCAGCGTCTAATAAATTAATTCCTTTGTCACCGCGATCTAAACGTTTTTGTAATTTTGTTCCGGGTCCACAAAACTGATATCCAGGAAGGTGTAATTCAACAGGCAGAGAGTTTATTACTCTATTCACTAAACCTTTTCCAACGACTGGTTTTTTATAACTAAACGTTTTGTTATAATGTATAAACATCTTATTTTTTTTTTCTTCTATAATAAAAGTAACATTTATGAAATGCAATTAGTTATAAGAATGCAATTAGTAAAACAACATAAAAATATTGTGATTCGCAATATTGATGCCTCAACGAACATCAGATCTAAAATAAAACATAGCTCTCACTTACCAAATTCTATTCGTGCTCTAATAGTTGGACCATAAATTGTGGAAAGACTAATGTTATGATTAGCTTGCTAGAAAGTCCTAATGGACTCAAGTTTGAAAACATCTATTTATACTCAAAATCCCTTTATCAACCCAAATATGAATACTTAAAGCGATTAATTTCACCAATTAAAGGGATGGGATATTACACATTTACAGATAATGAAAAAGTTATTCCTCCTGATGAAGCGAAAACTAATTCTATTATGATCTTTGATGATGTTGCATGCGAGAAACAAAATAATATACGAGCATATTTTTGCATGGGGCGACATAAGGATGTTGATTCATTCTACTTGTGCCAAACTTATACGAGAATCCCCAAGCACTTAATAACAGACAATGCAAATGTGATTATAATGTTTAAACAAGATGAGACAAACATAAAGCACGTTTATAGTGATCATGTTGCCAGCGATATGAGTTATGAAAAGTTTCATGAAATTTGTCGAGAGTGTTGGAAGGATAAATATGGATTTTTGATGATAAGCAAAGATAATGACTTAAACAATGGTCGCTATAGAAAGCAATTCGACTATTTTATAACGATATAAATTACTCTACATAAAAGTAAAACATTAGTACTAAATTTGGCCTTGCACATAGTACATCTACTTATTTCCTAAAGTATTTACCGTACCTGATCTGTAAGCTGATTTATTACCTGATCTAATAGCTGATACCTGATCTGATAGCTGATCTGATAGCTGATCTGATAGCTGATCTAATACCTGATCTGATAAGTGATACCTGATCTGATAGCTGATCTGATACCTGATACCTGATCTGATAGCTGATCTGATACCTGATACCTGATCTGATAGCTGATCTGATACCTGATACCTGATCTGAAAGCTGATCTAATACCTGATCTGTTAGCTGATACCTGATCTAATAGCTGATACCTGATCTGGTGTCTAATAGTTTAAAATGGATGAAAAAGTTTTAAAAGAGCTAATAAAGACAAGAAATGTTTTAAAGAAAAAATTTCGTAGTATAAAAGTTGATGAAGCAGATACACATGAGCAATTCAAAGATACATTTAAACCAATAATAGAACCATTAACAGAATTTGTGAACAGTTCTAAAAACAATAAAAAAAGTATTAAATCAGAAAGAGATGAATTTAAAACGAAAGTTTATAAAAATTCAAATTTTCCATTCAACGAACAATCAGTTAAGTTAGAGACAAGTACTCCAAAGAAACTTGTTGAAGAAACGTTATGCAATAAAAATATCTCACTTCGTAATCGAAACGCAAACAAGGTTGATAATGTTGATACTGATGATGATGATGATGACAATGATGATTTTTACTCTCAATCGGAAACTCTAGACAATTCAGATAATAATAAGAGTTATACTGACTCTTGGAAAGCAGAAACGAATTAGATACTCTATACGGTCCACATAAAGATTTTAATAATGAATGGAAGTTTGGCAATAGTAGTATTAAACTTACTGAAGATAAAATAGTGATTGGAAATCAAATATGGGCTTTTACACCAGGTTTATTTTCTTTACTGTTTCACAAAACACCAAAATATTATGATAAACATGAATTAGATATATATAAGAAAATTTTAGTGAGCACAAATGCATACAAAAGAGATTATAGACCTGATGGACAAATCAAAGGAACGAGAGCATATAAATATAAGCATATTATCAGTAAATTGTTTAAGAAAGAAAGTGAAAAAAACTCATCAACTTCGTCATCACTACACGCAATAAAAAGCCCTTACAAGGGTAAGGGTTTGATGAAACTAAACCCATACAAAGCTAACTATATATACTGGGATGATCCTAATGAGTTAGTAGATCGCCTTAGGCTATTGCTAGCATCACAAGCTGCAGGTCATACTAATCACAATAACGAAATTGTCTCAATTATCGAAGAATTATATGAAGCAAAAATTATAGAATAATATTTATCTACATAAATCATGTCCATCGATAAGTTTGGGCACTATCTTAATGATACAAGTGGCACAGTTTTTGTGAAAAATATTCCTAAGCTGCTGGGCTTCGGTATGGATACAACTAATAACATTGACGTTCAAAACAAAAGAATCAAAAATGTGGGAAAAGCTTTGGAGGAAAACGACGTTGTTAATAAATTGTTTCTGCAAAGTCAAATTGAAGAGGTACGAGATGAAATCAACATAAGTTTAAGTCAGAAACTCAACGAAATTCAGGAAACAATCTCAAGTATGAAATTATTCTTTGAAAAAGAAATTAAAAAGATAAATGAGTTAATTTATGGGTATGTAAGAACTATGATGGTCGACAGTATTTAAATGAACTCACACTGAACTCAACTTATCCCATCAAATTCTAAATACGTAAAATAATGACTTCAAAAAGAAATTTAATAAATGAACTACATAAGCAAGCACGAAAACATTTTCCACGTCGAAGAGTTGTTATGAAAGGAATAGATGATCTTTGGCAAGCTGATTTAGTTGAAATGGGGAACTATTCTACAGACAATAGAGATTATCGATTTTTGCTCACTGTAATTGATACATTTTCAAAATTTGCTTGGGCAGTACCCTTGAAAAGAAAGACTGCATTGGAAACAAGCCAGGCTATGCAGAATATTTTTCAACTGGGACGAATACCAAAAAACTTGCAAACAGACGATGGTAAAGAGTTTTTCAATAAACACTTTGGAAAATTGATGAATAAATACAACATTAATCACTACTCAACATATAGCAGAATGAAAGCATCAATAGTAGAACGATTTAACAGAACATTAAAAGGAATGATGTGGAAAGAGTTTAGCTTTAATGGGTCTTATAACTGGCTCGACATTTATAAAGACTTGATTAATACATATAATAAAAAAATGCATCGCACCATCAAAATGCCACCGATTCAAGTTAACTATAAAAATGAGAAAAAATTATTAAACACGGTATATAACCGCTTAAAACTATTCAAATTATCAAAGTTCAATGTGGGAGATCATGTGCGCATAAGTAAATATAAACATGTTTTTGAAAAAGGATATACACCAAATTGGACCACAGAAATTTTTACGATTAAAAGAGTTCAAAATATACATCCAGCTACATACATATTAGAAGACTATCGTGGTAACCCTATTAAAGGTGGATTCTATGGTGAAGAACTTTCAAAAACCAGATATCCAAATACATATCTAGTTGAAAAAGTTCTTAAAACTAAAGGCGAGAAGGCATATGTTAAATGGTTAGGATTTACCAATCAACATAATTCTTGGATCAATAAAAATGAAATATTGTAGTTAAGTGTATATATAAGTCTATATTTGTATCTAATATATTTAAATAAAATATAATTATATATAAACTTCCTTTTTATACAAAGTGCTGTGTTTAATTTCACTTATTTGTAATCAGACAATCATAATGTCAATAACACTTACTCTTAGCTCAAACTCATCTGAGTTATCTGCTAATTACTTTCCTCCTATTCGTTTGGATGGTGAATATGAATGTGCTCTAACTGATTTTCATTCATATAATAGCATTCCCAATGTAGATGATTATAACAATTTATTTCATATTGGTGAACATGTAATTAAAATACCAATAGGATCTTATGAACTGAATGATATAGTTGATTATATTAAACATCGCTATACGCAGTATTGTCCGGAAAATAAAATTGATATAGAAGCTAATAACAATACAATGCAAGTTAGAGTTAATAGCTCTAAGGATCCCATATACTTTAACAAAGATAAGACAATTGGAAAACTCTTTGGATTCAATAAGAAAATTCTAGCTCCTAACCAAGACCATTACTCAGATCTACCAGTCAATATTTTCATCGTGAATATCTTGCGTGTTGAATGTAGTATAGTGGTTAACACATATACGAATAACTCACAAGCACACACATTACATGAATTTGCGATCAATGTCCCTCCAGGCTATAAAATTGTTGAGATTCCTCGAAATCTTATCTATTTGCCAGTTAACTGCCGAGAGATAAGTTCTCTTACTCTACGCATAGTTGATCAGAACGGTGATTTAATTAATTTCCGAGGAGAGGAAATTACAACACGAATACATTTGAGATCTAGCAAATAATGATAATATACAACGTCAAGCAATCTAAGGATAAAATTGGATACACTCATAAAACGCTATTGCAAACCAAACCACAATTAAAGACATCATTACACAAAAAACATTTGACGCAAGAAAATAAAAAATTTTTGAAGTCTCTCAATTTAAAGCTGACAAAGAAATGAGTTACATACTAGATGTTCTAGAAAAACCTCAATCAGACGAGAGTATAATTAAAAAGGACTATCACACATATACACCATACCTACAATCCTTCAACAATAATGATGAGATTCGAATTTCAATACAAAATCAAGACTTATATGTGCTACCCAGCGAAAGTTACATATATGTTGAGGGAAGTACTGTAGATGATAATAACAGCAAAATATCTTCGTTTTTAAATCTAAAATTAAAAAATAACTTTGTGGCACATCTCTTTGACGAAATTCGATATGAACTTAATGGCATAGAAATTGATCATACAAGACATTTAGCGATCACAGGCACCCTAAAAAATTTTGTTTCTTTATCACCAACAGAAAGTGTTGGCTGTACAACGCAGGATGGAACAAACTCGATGATTTGGATATTTCAAATCGACACTTTAATTTCTATGTACCACTGAAACTATTTTTAGGTTTTGCTGAAGACTATAATAAAATTATACTCAGCGGCAAACATGAATTGGTTCTCCTACGTAGTAAGAACGATGAAAAACTCGTATACTCAACTGTTGCTACTGACAAACCAAAAATTAGTATCTCAAACATCTCATGGAGAATTCCACATGTACAGTTATCTGATTTGAGCAAATTGAATATGATTAAAATTATTAACAGTGGTGCTTCTATACCAGTGGCATTTCGCAGTTGGGATTGTGACATTAATCCTCAACTAAATACAGGAACTAGCTATATATGGAATGTTAAACTGGCTGCAAATAGAGAACGACCCCGTTTTGTGTTGATTGCTTTTCAACAAGAAAATAAGTTTGTTCACTGTAATCTAAACAATTTAAAAGTGCATTTAAATTCAGAATCGTACCCATATGATGATCTAAATATAAAATTTAAAAATGATCGGTATGCCATCATATATGATATGTATCTACGGTTTCAACAAAACTATTACATGAAGGAATCACAACCGCTTCTGACTGCTCAGGAATTTAAAAATAGTGTGCCGATAGTGGTAGTAGATGTCAGTCACCAAAACGAAGCCCTCTCTAACGGTCCTGTTGATATAAAAATTGAAATTGAAACGGACTCCAACATTCCTACTGATACATCTGCTTTTTGCATTCTCATCCACGATCGCATAATAGAATACATACCCTTAAAAGGTCAAGTTCGTAAAATAATGTAAATTAAAACTAAGATGATTGGGGATAAAGTTTTCATCGATATGCAAGGATTTAAATCCAATTCAAACATCTTCATTGCAAAAGAAATATCAATTGTTTTTAACAATAAGGAGCACATAAATTTTATTATTAAACCACCGTTTAACTTCAAAAGATTATCAATAGCAAAACAAAGAGAAGCGAATTGGCTAACAAGAAACTTTCATCATCTGAATTGGAATGACGGATCAATATCATTTAAGAGTGTTGTAAAATTTTTAAAATCCAATTTAAAACATTCTTCAATTTATGTTAAGGGTGTGGAAAAGAAGAAATGGTTTGAGAAACTACTTCAACTTATAGTTTTCAAAATCGAGGATATTGGCTGCATAAACTTAAAGCAAATACAACTTAAATATCCGGAATATTTTTACTGCAGCTATCATAATTATGGAGTCTGTGCCTTAAGAAATGCATATTTACTTTATCAGGAAAATAACTAAAAAATTTATTTTAATTTTCTATTTTTACATTGCTACAACATATATTTACGATATTTTTTTAAATAAATATGTAGATTAAAAATATACAAAATTTTGTTCAATCATTTATTTATATGTATATGGTATGTACAAGGACAGAGACAAATGTTAAAAAACGACAATGAAAAAAAATCTATTTACACGTTTTTTACGTTTTAAATAAGTTAATTTGAATTTATGTTTAAAAAATTAATAAAATTAAAATCTTAAATTTAAGGCCGCCAATAATGCATCCCCCTTTTCGTTTTGCATAAAGATTTCCACATCTTCTGGCATATAGTTCAATGTCGCCAACAAAGAATCGTCCTCATCATCTAGCTTAAACTTCTCTTCTTCATTTTGGAAGTTTTCATTAGAGATGTATGCCATCTGGTTGTTTGGAATGTCATCATCTATCTCGTCCCCAAAAAATATATCTTTAATAGATATATTAGGAGGCAAATCGTCGTCTGATCAATTCAAAATTAAAACAAAAACATACATACAAGCCTTCGTACCTACATAATTAATGCGTACCTACATAATTAACTATGTACATCGACGGACGGACGGATATCAAACCATGCTTAACTCAGAAACCACATATTTTATTCATCTCCTTAAACTCTTTAAACATAGGAAATTGAAAAAATCAAACTAAATAAAACCAACAACAAAAAACATTTATAGATTTCCCACAATCATACATAATTTCTTTCTCAAATACCCTTCTGCAACCGTTTAACAAACGATTAACCATACTACGTACAAACAAAAGAATAATACAAGAAAATAACAACCAATCTTTGACAATCCTCAGTATCACAAACTTCATACACACGCACGAGCATAACGTTAGCTCCCATGATCACACATCTCTAATTCCCTTTGACAATCCTAAATATGTTACACTTCAATTTTTCCAACCTTCAAGTAAATTCATTGCTCATAAATTACATATTTTATTCATCTCTTCAAACTCTTTAAGGAAATAGAAAAATCAAACTAAATAAAACCAACAACAAAAACATTCTCAGATTCCCCCCACACAAGCATACATAATTTCTTTCTCAAATACCCTTCTGCAACCGTTTAACAAACGAAAAACCATACTACGTACAAACAAAAGAATAATACAAAAAAACCAAAGCAACATTTTCTCTATCCACACACGCACACACAATCTAAAATCATACAGCTACTGCAACCGCTTAACAAACGAAAAAAATACTACGTACAAACAACCGCACCTGCGTGCTTACATAAATAACTATGCACATAGACCGGCGGACATCAAACAATAAAATTAAAACAAAAACACATCGACGGACCGACATCAAACCATAAAATTAAAACAAAAACACATCGACGGACCGACATCAAACTATCCTTATCTATGTACAAACAAAAAAGGGACAAGCGCACCTGCGTGCCTACATAAATAACTATGCACAGCAACAGACGGACATCAAACCATAAAATTAAAACAAAAACACATCGACGGACCGACATCAAACTATCCTTATCTATGTACAAACAAAAAAGGGTTATGCAAACCCTCGTCACTCCACACCATTGACACTAATTACCATAATATGGAAAATTTAGCCCATAAATTACAAAATTTCGACATTAATTACCCAAATTTCGACATTTATTACCCAAATTTGACAATTTTAATGGTCATAGAACCGGCAGTATCTAACTACTCACACTCCACTACATCAATTTACATTTGAATATATCCTTGAATTATATTAATGCCTTAAGCTTTATTATTAATTCATCCTTTAGTTTCTCGATTGGAGTTTCCAGAAACAATTTACAGATACCATTATTCTCCGTCAGTGAATGATAATGATTCTCTATTTATGCATTGGTAGAAATTATATATTTTATTTAGCTTTCAAAATCAAATTTGTCATAGTATTTACACGTTTTATTAATCATTAAGGAAAATAAACCCACTTTTAAACCCCATATTTGACCATCAACTTGTATTTTATCTTCATACAGTTTTAGATTTCTATCACCAAATTTCCATTCATTATTGAAATCTTTAGATGAGCCATAGTTTGTATCTAATTCATTTCTTTCTTCCAAGACTAATAAGTCAATATAAGTGTCTTCGGAATTGGAAGTCTGTGAGTAAAAATCACCTTCATAATCGTCACCACCATTTTCAGTATTAACATCATTAAATAAGATGCTATTATCAAATATTTTTCCTTATGCTAGGTTCTTTGGTATCTTGACTAATAAGCTTTCAGGCTTTAAACTTATATTATTTTCAACATCTGTCTTCATTTTATTTTCTTCTTTCATGGGAATTCTTTTAATTTTTTTTTTAGAACTATTTATGAATTCTTTGAGTGGTTCTGTTATAGGTTTAAATGTATCTCTTAGTTGTTCACGTGTATCTATTTCACCAGTTTTTATACTACGAAGCTTTTTCTTCAAGACATTTCTTGTCAACACCAACTGTTTTAAAATTTTCTCATCCATATTTAATAAATAAAAGGTATCAGCTATTAGATCAGGTATCAGCTATTAGATCAGGTATCGGCTATTAGATCAGCTTATCAGAAGCTGGTCTGGTTTTCAGATCAGCTTTTCAGGACCTGGTCTGGTTTTCAGATCAGCTTTTCAGGACCTGGTCTGGTTTTCAGATCAGCTTTTCAGGACCTGGTCTGGTTTTCAGATCAGCTTTTCAGGACCTGGTTTGGTTTTCAGATCAGCTTTTCAGGACCTGGTCTGGTTTTCAGATCAGCTTTTCAGGACCTGGTCTGGTTTTCAGATCAGCTTATCAGCACCTGGTCTGGTTTTCAGATCAGCTTATCAGGAGCTGGCCTGGTTTTCAGATCAGCTTTTCAGGACCTGGTCTGGTTTTCAGATCAGCTTTTCAGGACCTGGTCTGGTTTTCAGATCAGCTTATCAGGACCTGGTCTGGTTTTCAGATCAGGTTATCAGGTATCAAATCAGGTTATTAAATAGCTGGTCTGGTTTTCAGATCAGCTTATCAGGTATCAGATGAGGTTATAGCAAATAGATGTATCAAGTTTCAGGTCAGATGAAGTAACTAAAGTCAATCCTTTATGAGCAGTAATTTATATAGTTATGAAATAGTCAAATTGTTTTCTAAAACGAACATCATTTAATTTGTCATCAAAAATCCATATTTATCCTTCCAACACTATACAAATTTCTTGAAACTTTTCAAAATTCATATTACTGACAACATAATCCCTATAGACGAGCTTAATATTTTTCTCATCTTGCTTAAACATTATTAAAAAATTTGAATTGTCTCTTGTTAAATGCTTACAGCCGTATTCATAAAAATTTTAAACAGCATTTTGAATGTTGTTTAGCCAAAATTCACTAAAATTGTATTCATAATAGAATTTTAGCTTAAAAAAGGTTTTTTTATTTAAACCTTGTTTAATTCACCAAATCCTAAAAATTAACTGCACCCATACTTAAAATAATTTTGAGTTGACGTCGTTGTAATTTTGCTTCATGTTTATTTGCATTTTTAACTTTACCTGTATGTATGTAAGCATGTATATATGTATGTATGTATTAAATGTTAAAAAGAATTATGTTATAAGTTGGGCACAAGTAGAATGAGTCAATCATTCTTCTGTCGCCCCATACAAAAATATACACGTACATATGTATGTATATTATTCTGCTTTTCACATGCAGCATCAGCAAATATCATACTTAAAATTCTTTAAGCTTCATTACGAGAAAAAAATAAATGTATAATATACTATTCTTTTAATTATGAAATTAACTTCTTCAGATATTCATATTTGACTTGATATAGATAATTTTAGTATATATATATGTTTTTAAACTTGAGATAATAGTAGTGAACTGTCACTCCGGCGTAGATTAAAGTTTTAAAGATTAATTACCCATAACTCCGACAAAGGACCCCCACAAATTATTACAAACCCCCAATTCCCTGACAGACTCGAATTCCCATAGACAGACAGACATCAACAAATTTTTCGTCAACTTTAGAAATATTTTATTTTAACGTTTTTCCCGTCGGCATTATTATAAATATTTTTTATTTCACGTTTTCCCGTCCACATTATGAAAAACCATTTTCATGATTTTCCGTTGGCATTAGGAAAAATAATTTTCATGATTTTCCCGTCAGCATTACAAAAATATTTATTTTCACGTTTTCCCCGTCAGATTTACATAAATATTTATTTTCACGTTTTTACCGTCCACCTTACGAAAAATCATTTTCACATAAAACGGACTTATTGATCCACCCTCGTATGTAGTAAACAAAAAAAAAACAAAACAACAAACAAAAAATGTTAATGTAAATAAAAAAAAAATTGGACGGACTTCTTGAACCACCCTCGTAGGTATCAAATTTCACAAATTTCCAAGAATTTTAAAATTTGGGTAATTAAAATTTTAAAATTTCAAAAGTTTAATTGGGGTGGGACGCCCAGTTCCCTACTACTATCTCAAGTTTAAAAACATATATTTATACTAAAATTATCTATATCAAGTCAAATATGAATATCTGAAGAAGTTAATTTCATAATTAAAAGAATAGTATATTATACATTTATTTTTTTCTCGTAATGAAGCTTAAAGAATTTTAAGTATGATATTTGCTGATGCTGCATGTGAAAAGCAGAATAATATACATACATATGTACGTGTATATTTTTGTATGGGGCGACAGAAGAATGATGACTCATTCTACTTGTGCCCAACTTATAACATAATTCTTTTTAACATTAAATACATACATACATACATACATGCATACATACATACAGGTAAAGTTAAAAATGCAAATAAACATGAAGCAAAATTACAACGACGTCAACTCAAAATTATTTTAAGTATGGGTGCAGTTAATTTTTAGGATTTGGTGAATTAAACAAGGTTTAAATAAAAAAACCTTTTTTAAGCTAAAATTCTATTATGAATACAATTTTAGTGAATTTTGGCTAAACCACATTCAAAATGCTGTTTAAAATTTTTATGAATACGGCTGTAAGCATTTAACAAGAGACAATTCAAATGTTATTATAATGTTTAAGCAAGATGAGAAAAATATTAAGCTCGTCTATAGGGATTATGTTGTCAGTAATATGAATTTTGAAAAGTTTCAAGAAATTTGTATAGTGTTGGAAGGATAAATATGGATTTTTGATGACAAATTAAATGATGTTCGTTTTAGAAAACAATTTGACTATTTCATAACTATATAAATTACTGCTCATAAACAATTGACTTTAGTTACTTCATCTGACCTGAAACTTGATACATCTATTTGCTATAACCTCATCTGATACCTGATAAGCTGATCTGAAAACCAGACCAGCTATCTAATAACCTGATTTGATACCTGATAACCTGATCTGAAAACCAGACCAGGTCCTGATATGCTGATCTGAAAACCAGACCAGGTCCTGAAAAGCTGATCTGAAAACCAGACCAGGTCCTGAAAAGCTGATCTGAAAACCAGACCTGCTCCTGATAAGCTGATCTGAAAACCAGACCAAGTGCTGATAAGCTGATCTGAAAACCAGACCAGGTCCTGAAAAGCTGATCTGAAAACCAGACCAGGTCCTGAAAAGCTGATCTGAAAACTAGACCAGGTCCTGATAAGCTGATCTGAAAACCAGACCAGGTCCTCAAAAGCTGATCTGAAAACCAGACCAGGTCCTAAAAAGCTGATATGAAAACCAGTCCAGGTCCTGATAAGCTGATCTGAAAACCAGACCAGCTCCTGATAAGCTGATCTAATAGCCGATACCTGATCTAATAGCTGATACCTGATCTAATAGCTGATACCTTTTATTTATTAAATATGGATGAGAAAATTTTAAAACAGTTGGTGTTGACAAGAAATGTCTTGAAGAAAAAGCTTCGTAGTATAAAAACTGGTGAAATAGATACACGTGAACAACTAAGACATACATTTAAACCTATACAGAACCACTCAAAGAATTCATAAATAGTTCTAAAAAAAAAATTAAAAGAATTCCCAAGACAGAAGTTGAAAATAATATAAGTTTAAAGCCTGAAAGCTTATTAGTCAAGATAGAGACAAGTATACCAAAGAACCTAGCATAAGGAAAAATATTTGATAATAGCATCTTATTTAATGATGTTAATACTGAAAATGGTGGTGACGATTATGAAGGTGATTTTTACTCACAGACTTCAAATTCCGAAGACACTTATATTGACTTATTAGTCTTGGAAGGAAGAAATGATTTAGATACAAACTATGGCTCTCTATGGATAGAGAATCATTATCATTCACTGACGGAGAATAATGGTATCAGTAAATTGTTTCTGGAAACTCCAATCGAGAAACTAACGGATGAATTAATAATAAAGCTTAAGGCATTAATATAATTCAAGGATATATTCAAATGTAAATTTATGTAGTGGAGTGTGAAATAAAATTAACGATAGAAGATAGGTATAATAATGAAAAAGACATTCTAAAAATTAAATCATCTTTTGACAAACAAATTGAAGAGCTGAGCAATAAAATTTTATAGATTGGAAAATTAACTACATTTTAGTATAAATAGCTGAAAGTGTATCAAGTAGATCACAACACTCTTCAAAAAATCTCTAAAAACAACTTAATGTCTTTAAAAAGAAATTTAGAAACCAAACTCCAGAATAATTTCGAAAATTGTGCATTGTAGTGATGTACTGAAAGGAATAGATGATATTTTATGGAGCTGATTTAGGTGAAGTGGGTAACTATTCTACAGAAAATAGAAATGATTGAATTTTGTAGACTGTAATATACAAATTCTCAAAATTTATATGGTCAGTGCCGCTGAAAATAAAAACTGCAATCGGGAAAACCTAGCCAAAAAACATACAAACAGATGATGGTAAAGAATTTTTCAACAGACACTTTCGAAAATTCATGCATAAATAGAGTATTAAAAATTACTTAATATGAAAGCATCAATATTAGAATGACTTAATAGATCATTAAAGGGAATTATGTGTTAAGAATTTAGCACTAATGGTTCATATAAGTGGATTGATATATACAAAGATTTACTTAATGCCTACAATAGAAACGTTCATCTCACCATTAAAATGTTTGCGATTAAAGTTAACTCAACAAATGAGCAAAAGGTGCAAAATACAGTAATTTGAATATGTACAAAATGTTGAAATTTAATGAAAATATAAATAAAATTAAAAAGGAAAAACCTAGTTTGTATTGGTTTTTTGAAGGATTGATTAGGAATGTTAGGTCTCAGGGAATATAATTAGCTTAATGTACTGGAATTCTCTAAACTTGTTGGTCTGTTTGAAATATTGTGAAAACTTAAGCGTTCAAAATATTCAGCAACACATCATATTATCACTTTTTATAGTAAAAGTTGTACATTTTACATTTCGAAAGGTGTAGCACACAAAATTTTAAATTGTGAATATGGGGATTAATATAATAGATATTCACTCTGTTAATTTCTAGATAAACTAAGGAAATTAGACTTTGATATCCAATCTTTAAGAATGTACAGTGCATGAATGGGTATCAAACAAAATTACTAAATAAATACAGACTTCAACTAGAATCATGCTGAAGCATGCATAAATTGTAAAATGTAATATAAACATATCTTACTTTATATCTGTATCTGTATGGATATGAAATAAATTTACCAAAAAAAAAAAAAAATATTGGAAGCATGCCGAACCATGTATAATTTAAAAAAATTCCTCACGTCATACTTTTATAAGTAAAGAAATTTTAAGACTTTGTGGAAACTGAAATACATACTACATATGTATCTACTTTGTTAAAAATTCAAAAGAGTGAATTCGTAATTCTAATAGTATAGATTTTTAATTGAAACGCCACTAAATGTCGGACTTTTGCGTTATTATCGATAGAAGCATGCTAAAGCATGCATGCTAGCAAAATATTAAACCTGTTAGAAGGTGATTAGAAAGCTTTTTTCTAATCATTAATTTGTAGACAGCAATTGTATCTAGATCAACTCAACTCATGAGAACTTTTTGTAAGTGGGAAAATTATAAGATCTGAATGTGATACAACCCAGCCTACGTTAAGCAAAATAATGTCAATGGGTCAACCACCAAACCTCTTGTAAAAACACTTGCGATAAAAATTCTCCCAACCATAGATATTCTAATGTTTCTGATACTTAATGAAAAAACCGATGGTGAATTGATGATGGAGGTAAATGTGTTATTTTAGATCGATTTTCTAGATTAGTTGAAGATGTATTTCTTTTTATAAAAAAAAAACTAATTTCTCCACACATACATATATTTACCTATGTGTATGTATATATTAATACTTTTAAAATATATAAATATTTTCTATTTCAAGTAGTAAAATCTGAAAAATAGTAGTGACACATTAGAAGAAAAAATTAATAAAATAAAAAGAGAGACTGACTGACCAACTGATACGTTCACTCTGTCTGACAGATGTGCAATGGTTTTCCGTGAGTACCTGCCATTACGGCCTAACCTCACGGGTGCCAAGCACCGAGTCCAGTTTTGGGACGCCAGACCAACGCCCCCGTGAACCCTCACAGTTCACACCTATGCAATACATAGGTGTGCCTTGAGGGACCACAGGTTGCAAACCTTATATATAGTTATCCCTGTACTATATTTAATTACCTTGCTTAGGTAATTGAGCTACCTAAACTCTACTGCTATGAAAGTGAACATAGCAGCTTCTGTTGATTGGCAACAGCACCTAGAATAGTGTCTGGCTAACCGCGCCACGCCAATCACTAGCATTGGCTAAACCTGGAAAGCCAAGACTATTCTCCCAGCGTATCTTTTGGTAGCAACCATAGCCACCACGATGATTCTTAGGCTTCCACGCTAAGGTGTTTGTATACACCAAAGCGAGGTCCCCATCAGAATCCCTCTACCATTGCTGGCACAGTACAAGACTGTCGGGCAACCGGCACCCGTGGTACCAGAAGTAGCCTCTGGTCAGACCTCGCAGATCCACCTTTATTAATAAAGGCTTCACTACTACTATCTTTTGAACTCAGGGGCAGTTCTAGGTGATCATGCGCCTAACTGACATCAACTATTATATGTTTTCCTTTTATAAATATGTGCACATCCTTTGCTCTGTTATTTCAGAGATCGGGTAGTAACACATAAGTTTTACGGGTAATGAGCCAAAGGTCCGCCAGCAGAAAAAACTTCATAACCCTTAGCTGGGGCCCCGGGCTTGCCACACCCGTAGTCATTTTGACTCCCCTGGGGGGGTTGTCTGACAGATACAAAAAGCTCACTTAAATATATTAGAAATATGACTGACAGGTACAAAAAGCTCACTTAAATATATTAGAAATATATACGCAATACGCTGAACTTTAGTAAAATGAGAAAAAAAAAACACAGAGCATCAAATAAAAGCCATAGGCGCTCACCTTTCATAAAAGAAACATACACTCGTACTTTATTAATGTAAACATATTATCAGTATGAATATAACACAATCTGAAGAATAAAAAGTTTAAAATTTAATTATCCCTAACGCTGACAAAGAGTAGACAGAAATACTGACATACAAAGTCATATTGTATACTATAGGAGCAGTTGAGAGGTCAGACCTAAATTGTAAGAAAATGCCTTCGTTTTCTGTTGATCTCTATTCAAGAAGAAAATAAGATTGTTCATTATGAATTAACTAATTTAAAAGTACATTTACGTTCAGTCTCATATCCATATGATGATAGTAGTAGGGAAATGGGGAAGGTAAAAAAAAATCATCTTTTTGGGATGAATTTTTTGGGATGATATTTATTTGGATGATTTTAGAGATGAAAATTTGAGATGAAAAAAAATTTGGGATGATTTTTTTTTGTGTGAAATGCAAGTGCATAAGAAAATGTTTATTGCTGTTGAATAGAATTTTTTTATTTTCATTGCACACTTGATGTGATGAAACATTTTAGGGATGACTTTTTGTTTAACGAGCCGTTATGTTTGTCTGTCGGTTTGTCTCTTTAATAATAGTTATACCTATTTCTGTCTCTTAAATCACTTGAAATCGTCAATAGAAACCTTTTTGTTTTTTGTAATTATAAACACCGGCTTTAGTGTGAAATATGGGTTGCTTATCATTTTGCAAATGCTGTTATCTGTACGTTTATAAATTTGCTTTTTTATTGCTGTTGGCTGGTAAGAAGAAAAAGGGAAAAGAGTATTCTTTTGTTTTTATTTTGGGATGAAAATATAAAAATTGAAGGACGAATTTTATTTTAACAAGCCTTGTGTATTAATTGTGCGTTTGTTTGTTCTCATTAAATGCTATAAATTTGGTTTTTATTGCTGTGGGGGAGGTAAGAAGAAAAAGGGAAAAGAATTGTATGTTTGTTGTAACTCTTAACTATACATAATTTTTTTTTACATATGTATGTATATATGTTTAAATGAATTTGAAGATGTATATTTGAGAACATTTGCATATAATATAATTATTTGAAATAAATTATTTAAAACATAAGAGGAGGCATTTTCATTATTATGTAGAAACTAAGTAAGAGTAATTATGAAGGTATGAATAAAAATATTAAGAGATGAAAATTTTAGTTTCAGAAAACAAAACTCTCCTGATTAAAATATTTTGTTTAATGTGTAGCAAATAAATTGATATAAAAACGCAGCTTCTGAAATATTACTATTCATTAACTCACTGCAATCCTTTGCTAGCCAACTATGACATCGAAAAATATTACAAACATTGAGGTTGTTGAGGCTTTTAATAAACTGAAAGCAAAATCATATATATCTGTGAAGGAATTACAACCAACAAGGCCATATAAAGTGATAATGATGTTTCGTCATAAGACCAAATATGGAAATATAGTGATTGCAGAGCTCGAGGATGGAATGCTATATCTTCCCAAACGCTACAATAGCTTAGATGACAAAATAATTGAAGGGGCTGGGGATGAAAAATTTTCTTTAACAAAAAAACTAGAAAATTATTCATACACATTAGAATTGGCGGAGATACTTCCTGACGAAAAAGAAAAAACTATTGAAGACAATGAAGGCTTCTATATTCCAAACTCGCAACCCTTTTTTACTTGGGAAGGAGGCAAAATTCCAAAAGTGTATTAAAGTATGAGCAACTTACATTTGAAATAAAAGCCTTATTTTGTAAAACGCAATGTTGTCAAATTTCTTTAAATAAAATAGTATTTTAATATCTGTTCAATGAAATTTTGTTTAATGTAAATATTTTGTGGAAACTGTATATAAGCCGCGAAAATTTTTAAAAAATTTATTAGTCGCCTTTTGTCTTTCCTTGGAGTATAAGCAGGATGTCCACAAATCCAATTCGACAATTTCTAAAGGACTTTGAAGGACTTATTTTTAAGGATCATCTCAAACTTATTGAGGATTACTTGAATAACAAGAATCAAGAAAGAATTCAAATTGAAAAATTAATAAAAAAATATTATTTATTATCAAACAGATTATAAGCTTATTAATTGAATATAATTATAAAATAAAAGCAAATATTATTTTAATTGAAGTTGTTTTATTTTATTATAAATAATTTAAATATATATATATATATATATATATATATATATATATATATATATATATATATATATATATATATATATATACATATACATTTCTTTTGGGTAAAGTATTCCAATTATCGAGATGATGATCAATCAGCTGGTGATCAGCTGGAAAAATAGTTGATGATCAGCTGGAAAAACCAGTTGACGATCAGCTGATAGTCAACTCACAATAAAGTAGCAAACACTAGTTTGCACTATTATTCTAGTTGTCTCATTCTATTGATATGTATATAAACAATATCAGAGCAAGAGAGATATAATATTCCATTTGTGAATAAGGTGATGATCAGCTGGTTTTCAACAGCAAAATTAGTTGGTTGATTATCAGCTGTTAATAACTAGCTAAAGAAAACGCAAGCCTTGTTGCTTACACATAAGAAACGTACGTTTTATTCCAACTTCTAGCTTTCAACAAATAAGACAAATTAAGTAAATTAAGCAAAATGTCCTCAATGAATAGAAATGGAAAATACTCGCTCGGGAAGAACACAAGTTCAAATAAAAGAAATAATAATTCTACCGAGGTTAGATCTCCAGCGATTTCTTTTTATGCATGAGAAGACAGATGACGAGCTACTCGCCAATACAGTAGCCTTAATTGAGATGCTGCATGATGGGAACGATCAAATCTTAGATGAAATAGCTGCCCAATGTGAAGATATTTACAACATGAGATGATTTTTTACATGCATATATATATATATATATATATATATTTTTTTTTTTTGTGTATTTAAAATGCTCCTTAACTTTATAAATAAATGAGTAAATAAATAAATAAAATATAAGGATAAACAAGAAATAAAATTGAGTTTCAATTTGATTTAGCTTTTATACTTTACAGTTTATATTTTATTGAAATTGCAATTTTTACATTTAGTAACATTGTAAATATTATAATATGTTGTTATCAGTTGCTTTGCTACTTCTTCCGCTTCCATATTTTTCCTTCGGTAGTGCAAGCATAAGCAAGTATCTGGCCCACATGTAGTATTATCATCCGACCAAACACAATCTTCATAATGTTCTCCAAATTTATTTTTCTTTGTCTTCAATTTATTGGCGCACTCTAGTTGAGATTGAATATTAATGAGTTTGTTTTTATCTTCATCCGAAACAATATGTGAACATCTTTTCATGAAATCATATATATCTTTTAGCACCATTCTTACAATCGATTATGACCAAGTACTTGCACGAAGTATTTATGAATAAGCATTAACATTTTGAAGTGTGGTATTTATACTTTTTAACTAATTACATATGAGCTAGCATTACATAAGTAGATACACAATTACTTACTTACTCTCATCATTCTTCTATACATAATGAAAACAATTTTTATATTTATTTATCTAATTTTTATTGTAATAATATATATTTATTTTTTTAACTAAATATAAAATTTACATTATTTTTCTTATTTCGTTTGTAAGAGGAATATATTCAAACATCTTATCATGTATAATCAAACAATATGCAGCTGTATTCGACGGAATATTTTTCAAGGTTTTTAATTCAATGCGAATATCGATAGGTCCAGTTTTAACTGATTCATTTTGATGAGTAACGTCTAAAACTATTATTGGCGCCATAGTTTTGAAATTTTCCGGGGTTAATAATGGTTGGGAATCACGTGAATAATAACTTTGTTGAAATTTTAAATACATATCGTATAGAATTGCAAAACGATTTCTGTCAAATCTTAGATTTAAATCATCATATGGATATGTGACAGAGTTAAGATGCACTTTAATATCACTTAAATCGCAGTGTTGAAACTTGTTATCATCATTTCGAAGACCCAATAATAAAAATCGCGGTCTCTCGTTTTCGGTAGCTAGCTTCACATTCCATTGTACTTTCTGGAAGTAAAGGATAGTAATACATATCCCAACTTCTAAAACATATACTTAATGGATGGCGATTGTTTATTGTTCTTAACATCTGCAATTTGTACGCATCAGCAAGTTGAACGTGTGGTACTTTCCAAGTAATATTTAAAATTGATAACTTTATTTTTTCTGCTATCGTTTGAGATTTAAGAACTTGACCGTCATCCTTAGATCGTGAAAGTATCAGCTCATGTTTGGAATTAACTATAATTTTATTAAAATCTTCAGCAAATCCGAGTAAATATTTTAATGGTACACAAAAATTGAAATAACCCTTTTCAAGTGTAAGATCATCAATATTAAAAGGAGACCATCCTGCATTTAGTAGACTATCACTTTCAGATTTATTCAACGAAACATAGTTTTTTAATTCTGTTGCAATACCCAAATGACGTGTGCGATCAATTTCTATACCATTAATTTCATAACGAATTTCATCAAATAGATGTGCCATACAATTGTTTAAGAGCCGTATGGATGTAGAAACTGATGAGTCCTCTTTCGTAGCATGTCCTTCTATATATAGAAGACTTTCGCTTGGTAAAACATACAAATCTTGATTTTGAATTGATATACGAATTTCATCATTATTTTTAAATGATTGTAAATATGATGTATAGCTGTGGTACTCTTTTTTGATAATGGAGTTATCAAATAGCGGTTTTTGCAAAATGTTAATAATGTTGCTCATTGTTCCTTTATCTTTATGGTTTTTACTTTAGATGAAACCCCAAATGGTTTAAAAACTCCTTATTATCCTCACGAAGAATAATGTTTTGTTTCTGTTGTGCTATTTTTTTAATTTGTTGTTTTTTTCAGTTTTTTCGATTTATTGCAATACGATGGCTTTCCGGTTTCGTCTTCAGTTGATAAGGTTAGAATGAATGGTGAATGCTTTTGCAAGTCAGTTTTATTGTATATAATCATTCTCTCATGGGCTTTAAATGCAATCGTATTGTTAATTTTTCACCACGAAAATTTATTAAGTTTCCGTCTTGGTCAACAACTTTCAAAATAAGACTATTTATTGTTCTTGAGCTTACAGGTAAATATATTACATTAGTTGGAGCCTCAGTTATTTTATATCCTGGACTGACGTTGAGTGAAAACTGATGCAAAATATGGGCAGACATATTATATATATATGATCCACACACAATGTTACATTCAACGATTATTGTATTGATTTTGGTTATATCTATTGTTTTATCAGAGTAATGTTCCACGCCAGGCTGTAATACTTTTGTACTGAACCCTAATAAGGATCCGATTGATATCTTCTTATTAAAATAAATTGAATCTGTAGTACTTTTTATACATGTTTGTAGAGTATTTATTTGCTAATACTTCAGCTATATCTGACAATTCATATGAGCCAACTGGAACTTCTATTTCATTATTCCCAATATGAAATAAATTGTTTTCGATATCAACATTTGGGATTGAGTGATACGTGTCGAAACTTATTAAGCCGCAAACATAGTTTCCATTTAGTTCGATTGGTGGAAAATAGTTTGCAACAAGATATGAAGAGTCTCCGTTTAATGTTAATGTAATTGACATTTTAAAGGCTGATGAGCGAATAAATTATTAATAAATTTGTAATGAGTTTTATGATGATGTGTTAGTAGTAGGGAACTCCCACTTCTGCGCCAATTAAAATTTTGAAATTTTAAAATTTTAATTACCCAAATTTTAAAATTCTTGGAAATTTGTGAAATTTGATACCCTTGAGTTTTCGGCGGCACGCTTTGATGTTTTTTTGTTTACATAAGGAATTTTTTGTTTACATTAGGAGTTTTTTTTTTTTTTTTTTACATTAACCCTTGTGGGAACGGGTGATTTTTTTTTGGGGGTTACATTAATTGTGTGAACGGGTGATTTTGTTTTTTGTGGGAATACGTTAAGTGGGTTCATAGGTTGGAGGTTTTTCTTTTTGTAATGTATGTATGTATATGACGACGGGAAAATCATGAATATGATTTTTCCTAGTACCAACGGGAAAATCATGAATATGATTTTTCCTAATACTAATGGGGGTGAAATAGTGAAAATTAATTTTTCCTAATGCCGACGGCAATACATGATTATTGTTCCTAATGCCTACAGTAAAACATGAATATTATTTTTTTCAAATGCCGACGGCAAAACATGATTATTATTTTTTTCAAATGCCGACGGGAAAATGATTTTTCATAATTCCGACGGGAAAAACATAAAAGTTATTTCTAATGCTAATACAGGAGTTTAAGGCTGGCTGTGATTTGGGTGGGTGGGGTTGTTGTTGTAATATATAACTGAGGGACTTTATGGATGTGTCTGTCTGTCTGTCTGCCTGTCTGTCCGTCCGTCTGTCTGTTGTGCGAGGCTAGGATTGGCCGGGGGAGCGTGGTGTAGTTGAGGTAGATGGATTGAGTGCATGTGTGTATACCTGGCTGTTGGAATTTGTGTGAGGGTGTGATTGACAGGGGGCGGGGTGTAGTTGAGGTATATCGACTGCGTGTATGCAGGTGTTGCAAGTCTGTAGGAATTTAAGACTTATAGTGATTTGGGGTAGGTGAGGGTGTTGTTGTACAAGTAGTATGTATCCATGGGAATTTGTGGATGTGTCTGTCCGGAGGAATTTAAGCGAGGCTGTTATTGGGAGGGGGTGTGGTGTAGTTGAAGTTGATCGACTGCGTGTATGTATGTCTATATGTTTGTAGGAGTTTAAGGCTGATCGTGATTTAAGAGAGGTGAGGATGTTGTTGTAATATGTATACGTAGGAATCTGTATGTATGTCTGTGAAAATTTAAGGCTGATCATGATTTAGGGTAGGTGAGGTTGGTGTAGTAATATGGCTGTGTGTATGTACATATGTTTGTAGGAGTTTAATGCTATTAGTGATTTGAGGATAGGTGAGGGTGTTGTCGTACGAGTGATATGTATGCGTGGGAATCTGTATGCATGTTCGTAGGAGTTTAAGGCTGATCGTGATTTGTGTTGTTGTCAGTGTTGTTTGTAGGAATGACCGTGAGAATTTTTGAATGTATATCTGTAGGAATTTAAGGTTGGCCGTGTTTTGTGAGGGGTGGTGTGTTGTTGAAATAATTTGAAATTTTCTTAGATGAAATCTGGTATATGTGTGTGTGTGCGTATGATTTTCTCACGCTAGTAGTTATATGTACGTAGAAATAAATTGTATTCAATATCGAGATTTGGTTCTATAAAATATTTTCATATATCTGATACATATACATATACATAAGTATATTTTCATACTCAAGGTTGCTGGGTATTTTGTCATGCTTAAAATTGTCCAGCTTTAAAGTCTGCCTGCGAGAAATTTGTTTATATTACAGATTTTGTTTATTTAACTACGTCCGGCTTCTTTTGCTGAACTTCTTTTCATACGATCATGGGAATTTATAGTTTCTCTGTCCATAATAAGGTCGTTTAGCTTGAGCATGTGCTCCGACTGAATGGTTTACGTTGTTCATATATTTTTGTGATGTAGATATGTAATAAATATTTGAGTAGTGATAAGAAATTTGATATTATGTGTACATACATTCATAAATATCTACAAATTGATTTTATGTATGTATGTATGTATGTATGTCATGTGCGGTCTTTTGTTGTTGTTGTAAATATTCGCCTGGTCTTTTATGTATAGATGTGAAATATCTTCATAGTTTTTTTATTTGAAATTTAAAAACGTTGCTTTAATTTTTATCTGTATTTACTTCAAAGTTTGTGAGGATTTTCTGTTTTAAGTAAAACTGAATTCCTTAAGATACATACTTTAGCCTAATAGTAACTATAATAGAAATATTTCCTATAAAGTTGATGCAGCTTATAGTCATTCGTAGAAATATTTTGATATAAATTTTTTCCAGCCGTAGGCTTTTTTCCTCACCTTTTACATTTATTTTAGAACATCTTGCATTGCCTTTTATACATTTATAAACATTTTTAAATGAAACTGATCCAGCAGTCCAGCTTATTTAACGATAGTTTTTTGTTAGCCAGCTTGCTTCTTTTTTTATTTTTTTATTGATTATTGAGTTTTCTAATGAAGTTATTATATTCGTAATTGTTGAAAACAATCGCTACTTCTTTTCCAATAAATTTATTTGAATTACTTTTGAAACCTTGTACGTCTATAAAAATTATGTTATTTTCCATATTACTCAATTTATAAGACTTTTCGAACTTGTCCTTTGATGGGTATATATTCTATTATACGATCATGAATAAGAATACAGGAAGCTGATTTCTTTGCTTACTATTTCAAATTAAAATTTTATTCAATTGCCCCGCTATTGAATAAAAGGAGCTTTTATCTTAAACTCTGGTACAGGTAGAAACGCATGAGATTCTTTCATATACTACCTTTGCTGGAATCTTAGATACATATAATAACTATATAGAATTGCATTACGTTTATTTTTTAAATTTTATGTTAGGATTATCATCATATGGATATGAGACTGAACTTAAATGTACTTTTAAATTAGTTAATTCATAATGAACAATCTTATTTTCTTCTTGAATAGCGAACAACAGAAAACGAAGGCGTTTTCTTACAATTTCAGTCTAACCTCTCAACTGGTTCTCTAGTATACAATACGACTTTGTATGTCAGCATTTCTGTCTCCTCTTTGTCAGCGTTAGGGATAATTAAATTTTAAACTTTTTATTCTTCAAATTGTGTTACTTAATACTGATAATATGTTTAAGTACATTAATAATGTACGAGTATATGTTTATTTTATGACGGGTGAGCGCCTATGGCTTTTATTTGATGTTCTGGATGAAGTGATTTTTTTTTTCTCATTTTCTTAAAGTTTAGCGTATTGCGTATATATTTCTAATATATTTAAGTGAGCTTTTCGTATCTGTCAGACAGAGTGAACGTATCAGTTGGTCAGTCAGTCTCTCTTTTTATTTTATTAATTTTTTCTTCTAATGTGTCACTACTATTTTTTCAGATTTTACTACTTGAAATAGAAAATATTTATATAATTTTAAAAGTATTAATATATACATACATATAGGTAAATATATGTATGTACGTAGAAATTAGTTCATATACAAAGAAATACATCTTTAATAATCAACTATTCTAGAAAATCGATATAAAATAACACATTTACCTCCATCATCAATTCACCATCAGTGTTTTCATAAAGTGTTAGAAATGTTGGAATATCTATGTTTGGGAGAATTTTTACTTCAAGTGTTTCTATATAAGATTTGGTGTTTGACCCCTTGACGTTATTGTGGTTAACGTAGACTGCGTTGTATCGCATTCAGATGTAATCATTTCTCACTTAGGAAAAGTTCCTCATCACCATCAATCATACTTGTATACAATTCATTCATGAGTGGAGTTGATCCAGATACAATTGCTGTCTACAAATTAATGATTAGAAAATAGCTTTCTCATCACCTTCTAACAGGTTTAATATTTTGCTAGCATGCATGCTTTAGCATGCTTCTATCGATAGTGACGCGAGAGTCCGACATTTAGTGCTGTTTTAATTAAAAATCTATAATATTAGAGTTACGAATTCACTCTTTTGAATTTTTAACATAGTATATACATATCTATTTCATTTGCCACAAAGTCTTAAAATTTCTTTCCTTATAAAAGTATGACGTGAGGAATTTTTTAAATTATACATGCTTCGGCATGCTTCCAATTTTTTTTTTTGGTAAATTTAGTTCATATTCATACAGATACAGATATAAAGTAAGATCTGTTTACATTCAATTTTACAATTTATGCATGCTTCAGCATGATTCTAGTTGAAGTCTGTATTTATTTAGTAAGTTTGTTTGATACCCATTCATACACATATACATTGTTAAAGATTGGATATCAAAGTACAATTTCCTTAGTTTATCTAGAAATGAACAGAGTGAATATCTATTATAATAACCATATTCACATTTTAAAATTTTGTGTGCTAGAGCTTTCGAAATGGAAAATGTACACCTTTTACTATAAAAAGTGATAATATGATGTGTTTCTGAATATTTTGAACTCTTAAGTTTTCACAATATTTCATACAGACCATCAAGTTTAGAGAATTGTAGTATATTAAGCTATTTATCTTCCCTGAGACCTAACATTCCGAATCAATCCTTCAAAAAACCAATACAAATTAGATTTTTCCTTTTTAATTTTATTTATATTTTCATTGAATTTCAACATTTTGTACCTCTTCAAATTACTGTATACTGTATTTTGCACCTTTTTCTCATTCGTTGAGTTAACTTTAATCGCAAATATTTTAATGATGACATGAACTTTTCTATTGTAGGCATTAAGTAAATCTTTGTGTATATCAATCCACTTATATGAACCATTATAGCTAAATTCTTAACACATAATTCCTTTTAATGATCCATTTATTTATTCTACTATTGATGCTTTCATATTATGAAATTTTTAATCCTCTGTTTATGCATGAATTTTGCAGTGTTTATTAAAAATTCTTTCCCAACATCTATTTATATTTTTTTGTTTTGATACTCATATCATTGCAAAAATATTTTCCATTGCCTTGGTTTTTTTCGAGTGCAGCTTTTATATTCAACGATACTCACAATATAAATTTTGAGAATGTGTCAGTTACAGTCAGCAAAAAATCAATAATTTCTATTTTCTCTAGAATAGCTACCCAGTTCACCTAAATCAGCTCCATAAAAGATCATCTATTCCATTCATTACATCACTACAATACACAAACAATTTTATAAATTTATTATGGATTACGTTTACTAAATTTCTTTTTAAGGACATTGAGTTGTTTTACAGTTTTTTGGAGAGTGTTGTGATCTACTTGATACATTTTCAGCTATTTATACTAAAATGTAGTTAATTTTCCAATCTATAAATTTTATCGCTCAGCTGTTCAATTTGTTTGTCAAAAGATGATTTAATTTTTAGAATGTCTTTTTCAATTTTATACCTATCTTCTATCTTTAATTTTATTTCACACTCCACTCCATCAATTTGCATTTGAATATATCCTTGAATTATATTAATGCCTTAAGCTTTATTAGTAATTCATCCTTTAGTTTGTCGGTTTGAGTTTCTAGAAACAATTTACTGATAACATTGTTCTCCGTCAGTGAACGATGATGAATATGTATGCATGCATTAGTAGATATTATATATTTTATTAAGTTTTCAAATTAAAATTTGTCATAGTATTTTCACGTTTTCTCAATCATTAAAGAAAATAAACTCACTTTTAAACCCCATATTTGACCATCAAATTGTATTTTATCTTCATACAGTTTTAGATTTCTATCACCAAATTTCCATTCATTACTGAAATCTTTAGGTGAGCCATAGTTTGTATCTAATTCACTTCATACTTCCAAGACTGATAAATCAGTATAAATGTCTTCGGAATTGGAAGTCTGTGAGTGAAAATCACCTTCATTATCGTCATCACCATTTTCAGTATTAACATCATTAAATAAGATGGTATTATCAAATATTGTTCCTTATGCTAGGTTCTTTGGTGTACTTGTCTCTATCTTGACTGATGGGTTTTCAGGCTTGCTTTAAACTTGTATTATTTTCAACTTCTGTCTTCATTTTATTTTCTTCATTCATGGGAATTCTTTTATTTTTATATATTTTTTTTTTTAGAACTATTTATGAATTCTTTGAGTGGTTCTGTTATAGGTTTAAATGTATCTCTTAGTTGTTCACGTGTATCTATTTCACCAGTTTTTATACTACGAAGCTTTTTCTTCATGACATTTCTTGTCAACACCAACTGTTTTAAAATTTTTTCATCCATGTTTAATAAATAAAAGGTATCAGCTATTAGATCAGGTATCAGCTATTAGATCAGCTTATCAGGACCTGGTCTGGTTTTCAGATCAGCTTTTCAGGACCTGGTCTGGTTTTCAGATCAGCTTTTCAGGACCTGGTCTGGTTTTCAGATCAGCTTTTCAGGACCTGGTCTGGTTTTCAGATCAGCTTTTCAGGACCTGGTCTGGTTTTCAGATCAGCTTTTCAGGACCTGGTCTGGTTTTCAGATCAGCTTTTCAGGACCTGGTCTGGTTTTCAGATCAGCTTTTCAGAACCTGGTCTGGTTTTCAGATCAGCTTATCAGGAGCTGGTATGGTTTTCAGATCAGCTTTTCAGGACCTGATCTGGTTTTCAGATCAGCTTATCAGGACCTGGTCTGGTTTTCAGATCAGCATATCAGGAGTTGGTCTAGTTTTTAGATCAGGTTGTCAGGCAGCTGATCTGTAAAACAGATCAGGTTATCAGGAGCTGTTCAGATTTTCAGATCAGATTATCAGGAGTTGGTCTAGTTTTTAGATCAGGTTGTCAGGCAGCTGATCTGTAAAACAGATCAGGTTATCAGGAGCTGTTCAGATTTTCAGATCAGATTATCTGTTTCAAATTGGGTCATCAGTTTACAAGTAGCTGGACATTTATAACATTTAGATGAATGAAGTTTAAGGCCAGATAAAATGCGAAAAACTATACTGTTATGTAGTCAAATTGTTTTCTATGACGATCATCACTTAATTCAGTATCTTTCCTTATAATCAAAATTCCATATTTTTAATTCCAACACGATTTATATTTTTCTCATATTACTTAAACATTCTAACTACATTATGATTATTTCCTATCAAATATTTGGTGATTCTAGTATAAGTTTGACATTAGTAGAATGAATCAACATTATTTTCTTACCCCATACAAAAATATGCTTCTCACACACAACATGGTTAAATATCGTATTGGTATTACTTCTAGATTTCTTAAAAGAAATAACAGATTCATTATCTGTAAATGTGTAATACCCATGACTTTCATTAATGAAATTAATTTCTACAGGTATTTATATTTAGGTTGTTAGAGAGATTTTGAGTTTAAATATGAAGATGTTTTCAAGTTTTAGTCCATTAGAACTGTCTAGCCAACCAATCATAATATTATTATTTTTTTATTTATTTTTTATTTATTTTTTTATTTATTTTTTATTTATTTTTTTACCAATTTAACAGACCAACTATTCTTGCACGAATAGAAATTGATAGAAGGGAACTATGATTTATTTTTGAGCTAACGTTTGATGACAATACTGGTTTTAAACTCCTAAAATATACTTTGTTTTGACTATGAGTAGGAACCATTATCTCTTATTATAGAAAAATAAAATAATGTAGCCATATGATATCGGAAAATATTTTCTGATATCATATGGCTATATTATTTTATTTTTCCTATAATAAGAGATAATGGTTCCTACTCATAGTCAAAACAAAGTATATTTTAGGAGTTTAAAACCAGTATTGTCATCAAACGTTAGCTCAAAAATAAATCATAGTTCCCTTCTATCAATTTCTATTCGTGCAAGAATAGTTGGTCTGTTAAATTGGTAAAAAAATAAATAAAAAATAAATAAAAAAATAAATAAAAAATAAATAAAAAAATAATAATATTATGATTGGTTGGCTAGACAGTTCTAATGGACTAAAACTTGAAAACATCTTCATATTTAAACTCAAAATCTCTCTAACAACCTAAATATAAATACCTGTAGAAATTAATTTCATTAATGAAAGTCATGGGTATTACACATTTACAGATAATGAATCTGTTATTTCTTTTAAGAAATCTAGAAGTAATACCAATACGATATTTAACCATGTTGTGTGTGAGAAGCATATTTTTGTATGGGGTAAGAAAATAATGTTGATTCATTCTACTAATGTCAAACTTATACTAGAATCACCAAATATTTGATAGGAAATAATCATAATGTAGTTAGAATGTTTAAGTAATATGAGAAAAATATAAATCGTGTTGGAATTAAAAATATGGAATTTTGATTATAAGGAAAGATACTGAATTAAGTGATGATCGTCATAGAAAACAATTTGACTACATAACAGTATAGTTTTTCGCATTTTATCTGGCCTTAAACTTCATTCATCTAAATGTTATAAATGTCCAGCTACTTGTAAACTGATGACCCAATTTGAAACAGATAATCTGATCTGAAAATCTGAACAGCTCCTGATAACCTGATCTGTTTTACAGATCAGCTGCCTGACAACCTGATCTAAAAACTAGACCAACTCCTGATAATCTGATCTGAAAATCTGAACAGCTCCTGATAACCTGATCTGTTTTACAGATCAGCTGCCTGACAACCTGATCTAAAAACTAGACCAACTCCTGATATGCTGATCTGAAAACCAGACCAGGTCCTGATAAGCTGATCTGAAAACCAGATCAGGTCCTGAAAAGCTGATCTGAAAACCATACCAGCTCCTGATAAGCTGATCTGAAAACCAGACCAGGTTCTGAAAAGCTGATCTGAAAACCAGACCAGGTCCTGAAAAGCTGATCTGAAAACCAGACCAGGTCCTGAAAAGCTGATCTGAAAACCAGACCAGGTCCTGAAAAGCTGATCTGAAAACCAGACCAGGTCCTGAAAAGCTGATCTGAAAACCAGACCAGGTCCTGAAAAGCTGATCTGAAAACCAGACCAGGTCCTGAAAAGCTGATCTGAAAACCAGACCAGGTCCTGATAAGCTGATCTAATAGCTGATACCTGATCTAATAGCTGATACCTTTTATTTATTAAACATGGATGAAAAAATTTTAAAACAGTTGGTGTTGACAAGAAATGTCATGAAGAAAAAGCTTCGTAGTATAAAAACTGGTGAAATAGATACACGTGAACAACTAAGAGATACATTTAAACCTATAACAGAACCACTCAAAGAATTCATAAATAGTTCTAAAAAAAAAAAAAATATAAAAATAAAAGAATTCCCATGAATGAAGAAAATAAAATGAAGACAGAAGTTGAAAATAATACAAGTTTAAAGCAAGCCTGAAAACCCATCAGTCAAGATAGAGACAAGTACACCAAAGAACCTAGCATAAGGAACAATATTTGATAATACCATCTTATTTAATGATGTTAATACTGAAAATGGTGATGACGATAATGAAGGTGATTTTCACTCACAGACTTCCAATTCCGAAGACATTTATACTGATTTATCAGTCTTGGAAGTATGAAGTGAATTAGATACAAACTATGGCTCACCTAAAGATTTCAGTAATGAATGGAAATTTGGTGATAGAAATCTAAAACTGTATGAAGATAAAATACAATTTGATGGTCAAATATGGGGTTTAAAAGTGAGTTTATTTTCTTTAATGATTGAGAAAACGTGAAAATACTATGACAAATTTTAATTTGAAAACTTAATAAAATATATAATATCTACTAATGCATGCATACATATTCATCATCGTTCACTGACGGAGAACAATGTTATCAGTAAATTGTTTCTAGAAACTCAAATCGACAAACTAAAGGATGAATTACTAATAAAGCTTAAGGCATTAATATAATTCAAGGATATATTCAAATGCAAATTGATGGAGTGGAGTGTGAAATAAAATTAAAGATAGAAGATAGGTATAAAATTGAAAAAGACATTCTAAAAATTAAATCATCTTTTGACAAACAAATTGAACAGCTGAGCGATAAAATTTATAGATTGGAAAATTAACTACATTTTAGTATAAATAGCTGAAAATGTATCAAGTAGATCACAACACTCTCCAAAAAACTGTAAAACAACTCAATGTCCTTAAAAAGAAATTTAGTAAACGTAATCCATAATAAATTTATAAAATTGTTTGTGTATTGTAGTGATGTAATGAATGGAATAGATGATCTTTTATGGAGCTGATTTAGGTGAACTGGGTAGCTATTCTAGAGAAAATAGAAATTATTGATTTTTTGCTGACTGTAACTGACACATTCTCAAAATTTATATTGTGAGTATCGTTGAATATAAAAGCTGCACTCGAAAAAAACCAAGGCAATGGAAAATATTTTTGCAATGATATGAGTATCAAAACAAAAAAATATAAATATATGTTGGGAAAGAATTTTTAATAAACACTGCAAAATTCATGCATAAACAGAGGATTAAAAATTTCATAATATGAAAGCATCAATAGTAGAATAAATAAATGGATCATTAAAAGGAATTATGTGTTAAGAATTTAGCTATAATGGTTCATATAAGTGGATTGATATACACAAAGATTTACTTAATGCCTACAATAGAAAAGTTCATGTCATCATTAAAATATTTGCGATTAAAGTTAACTCAACGAATGAGAAAAAGGTGCAAAATACAGTATACAGTAATTTGAAGAGGTACAAAATGTTGAAATTCAATGAAAATATAAATAAAATTAAAAAGGAAAAATCTAATTTGTATTGGTTTTTTGAAGGATTGATTCGGAATGTTAGGTCTCAGGGAAGATAAATAGCTTAATATACTACAATTCTCTAAACTTGATGGTCTGTATGAAATATTGTGAAAACTTAAGAGTTCAAAATATTCAGAAACACATCATATTATCACTTTTTATAGTAAAAGGTGTACATTTTCCATTTCGAAAGCTCTAGCACACAAAATTTTAAAATGTGAATATGGTTATTATAATAGATATTCACTCTGTTCATTTCTAGATAAACTAAGGAAATTGTACTTTGATATCCAATCTTTAACAATGTATATGTGTATGAATGGGTATCAAACAAACTTACTAAATAAATACAGACTTCAACTAGAATCATGCTGAAGCATGCATAAATTGTAAAATTGAATGTAAACAGATCTTACTTTATATCTGTATCTGTATGAATATGAACTAAATTTACCAAAAAAAAAATTGGAAGCATGCCGAAGCATGTATAATTTAAAAAATTCCTCACGTCATACTTTTATAAGGAAAGAAATTTTAAGACTTTGTGGCAAATGAAATAGATATGTATATACTTTGTTAAAAATTCAAAAGAGTGAATTCGTAACTCTAATATTATAGATTTTTAATTAAAACAGCACTAAATGTCGGACTCTCGCGTCACTATCGATAGAAGCATGCTAAAGCATGCATGCTAGCAAAATATTAAACCTGTTAGAAGGTGATGAGAAAGCTATTTTCTAATCATTAATTTGTAGACAGCAATTGTATCTGGATCAACTCCACTCATGAATGAATTGTATACAAGTATGATTGATGGTGATGAGGAACTTTTCCTAAGTGAGAAATGATTACATCTGAATGCGATACAACGCAGTCTACGTTAACCACAATAACGTCAAGGGGTCAAACACCAAATCTTATATAGAAACACTTGAAGTAAAAATTCTCCCAAACATAGATATTCCAACATTTCTAACACTTTATGAAAACACTGATGGTGAATTGATGATGGAGGTAAATGTGTTATTTTATATCGATTTTCTAGAATAGTTGATTATTAAAGATGTATTTCTTTGTATATGAACTAATTTCTACGTACATACATATATTTACCTATATGTATGTATATATTAATACTTTTAAAATTATATAAATATTTTCTATTTCAAGCAGTAAAATCTGAAAAAATAGTAGTGACACATTAGAAGAAAAAATTAATAAAATAAAAAGAGAGACTGACTGACCAACTGATACATTCACTCTGTCTGACAGATACGAAAAGCTCACTTAAATATATTAGAAATATATACGCAATACGCTAAACTTTAAGAAAATGAGAAAAAAAAATCACTTCATCCAGAACATCAAATAAAAGCCATAGGCGCTCACCCGTCATAAAATAAACATATACTCGTACATTATTAATGTACTTAAACATATTATCAGTATTAAGTAACACAATTTGAAGAATAAAAAGTTTAAAATTTAATTATCCCTAACGCTGACAAAGAGGAGACAGAAATGCTGACATACAAAGTCGTATTGTATACTAGAGAACCAGTTGAGAGGTTAGACTGAAATTGTAAGAAAACGCCTTCGTTTTCTGTTGTTCGCTATTCAAGAAGAAAATAAGATTGTTCATTATGAATTAACTAATTTAAAAGTACATTTAAGTTCAGTCTCATATCCATATGATGATAATCCTAACATAAAATTTAAAAAATAAACGTAATGCAATTCTATATAGTTATTATATGTATCTAAGATTCCAGCAAAGGTAGTATATGAAAGAATCTCATGCGTTTCTACCTGTACCAGAGTTTAAGATAAAAGCTCCTTTTATTCAATAGCGGGGCAATTGAATAAAATTTTAATTTGAAATAGTAAGCAAAGAAATCAGCTTCCTGTATTCTTATTCATGATCGTATAATAGAATATATACCCATCAAAGGACAAGTTCGAAAAGTCTTATAAATTGAGTAATATGGAAAATAACATAATTTTTATAGACGTACAAGGTTTCAAAAGTAATTCAAATAAATTTATTGGAAAAGAAGTACCGATTGTTTTCAACAATTACGAATATAATAACTTCATTAGAAAACTCAATAATCAATAAAAAAATAAAAAAAGAAGCAAGCTGGCTAACAAAAAACTATCGTTAAATAAGCTGGACTGCTGGATCAGTTTCATTTAAAAATGTTTATAAATGTATAAAAGGCAATGCAAGATGTTCTAAAATAAATGTAAAAGGTGAGGAAAAAAGCCTACGGCTGGAAAAAATTTATATCAAAATATTTCTACGAATGACTATAAGCTGCATCAACTTTATAGGAAATATTTCTATTATAGTTACTATTAGGCTAAAGTATGTATCTTAAGGAATTCAGTTTTACTTAAAACAGAAAATCCTCACAAACTTTGAAGTAAATACAGATAAAAATTAAAGCAACGTTTTTAAATTTCAAATAAAAAAACTATGAAGATATTTCACATCTATACATAAAAGACCAGGCGAATATTTACAACAACAACAAAAGACCGCACATGACATACATACATACATACATACATAAAATCAATTTGTAGATATTTATGAATGTATGTACACATAATATCAAATTTCTTATCACTACTCAAATATTTATTACATATCTACATCACAAAAATATATGAACAACGTAAACCATTCAGTCGGAGCACATGCTCAAGCTAAACGACCTTATTATGGACAGAGAAACTATAAATTCCCATGATCGTATGAAAAGAAGTTCAGCAAAAGAAGCCGGACGTAGTTAAATAAACAAAATCTGTAATATAAACAAATTTCTCGCAGGCAGACTTTAAAGCTGGACAATTTTAAGCATGACAAAATACCCAGCAACCTTGAGTATGAAAATATACTTATGTATATGTATATGTATCAGATATATGAAAATATTTTATAGAACCAAATCTCGATATTGAATACAATTTATTTCTACGTACATATAACTACTAGCGTGAGAAAATCATACGCACACACACACATATACCAGATTTCATCTAAGAAAATTTCAAATTATTTCAACAACACACCACCCCTCACAAAACACGGCCAACCTTAAATTCCTACAGATATACATTCAAAAATTCTCACGGTCATTCCTACAAACAACACTGACAACAACACAAATCACGATCAGCCTTAAACTCCTACGAACATGCATACAGATTCCCACGCATACATATCACTCGTACGACAACACCCTCACCTATCCTCAAATCACTAATAGCATTAAACTCCTACAAACATATGTACATACACACAGCCATATTACTACACCAACCTCACCTACCCTAAATCATGATCAGCCTTAAATTTTCACAGACATACATACAGATTCCTACGTATACATATTACAACAACATCCTCACCTCTCTTAAATCACGATCAGCCTTAAACTCCTACAAACATATAGACATACATACACGCAGTCGATCAACTTCAACTACACCACACCCCCTCCCAATAACAGCCTCGCTTAAATTCCTCCGGACAGACACATCCACAAATTCCCATGGATACATACTACTTGTACAACAACACCCTCACCTACCCCAAATCACTATAAGTCTTAAATTCCTACAGACTTGCAACACCTGCATACACGCAGTCGATATACCTCAACTACACCCCGCCCCCTGTCAATCACACCCTCACACAAATTCCAACAGCCAGGTATACACACATGCACTCAATCCATCTACCTCAACTACACCACGCTCCCCCGGCCAATCCTAGCCTCGCACAACAGACAGACGGACGGACAGACAGGCAGACAGACAGACAGACACATCCATAAAGTCCCTCAGTTATATATTACAACAACAACCCCACCCACCCAAATCACAGCCAGCCTTAAACTCCTGTATTAGCATTAGAAATAACTTTTATGTTTTTCCCGTCGGAATTATGAAAAATCATTTTCCCGTCGGCATTTGAAAAAAATAATAATCATGTTTTGCCGTCGGCATTTGAAAAAAATAATATTCATGTTTTACCGTAGGCATTAGGAAAAATAATCATGTATTGCCGTCGGCATTAGGAAAAATTAATTTTCACTATTTCACCCCCATTAGTATTAGGAAAAATCATATTCATGATTTTCCCGTTGGTACTAGGAAAAATCATATTCATGATTTTCCCGTCGTCATATACATACATACATTACAAAAAGAAAAACCTCCAACCTATGAACCCACTTAACGTATTCCCACAAAAAACAAAATCACCCGTTCACACAATTAATGTAACCCCCAAAAAAAAATCACCCGTTCCCACAAGGGTTAATGTAAACAAAAAAAAAAAAAACTCCTAATGTAAACAAAAAATTCCTTATGTAAACAAAAAAACATCAAAGCGTGCCGCCGAAAACTCAAGGGTATCAAATTTCACAAATTTCCAAGAATTTTAAAATTTGGGTAATTAAAATTTTAAAATTTCAAAATTTTAATTGGCGCAGAAGTGGGAGTTCCCTACTACTTGTGTTGTTGGCATTAATCTAAGAGTTGTGTTCTGATGAAAAGCCTAACCATTTAACGTAAATTTTGTTTCGTTTCCTTTTTAAAACTTTTTCAATTAAATATGTTTCTGGAAATTTAGTTTTCATTAGCTCAGACTCATAAAAACCACCTTTAATTTCGTGACCTTGATAGTCTTGTAATATATATGTATTAGGATTTGTATTTCTTATAGTTTTAATTTTAAATATTTCTGTAGTCCAATTCGGTGTGTAACCTTTTTCAAATATATGTTTATATTTACTTATTCGTACATTATCATTAACTTTAAACTTGGGTCTTTTAAAGACTTTCAAATTGTTGTAGACTGTATCCAATAACAATTTTTCATTTGATGAATTTACTTCAATAGGCGACATTTTTATAGTTCTATGGTAAGTGTTATTATATTTTTCAGCAAGTTGCTTATATATGTTTATCCATTTATATGTTCCTTGGCAACTAAACTCTTTCCACATCATTCCTTTAAAAGTTCTATTGAATCTTTCTATAATGGATGCCTTGAGAACACTGTATGTTGAATAATGATTAATTTCATTCAATTGCTTTAACTGCTGAAATCGGCTATTGAAAAACTCTTTACCATCATCAGTTTGTAAATTCTTTGGCTTACGATTGCTGTTTCTGAAAATATTTTTCATAGCGTTTGTCACGTTGATTGCGGATTTATTTTTTACTGCAGAGACCCAAGCCATTTTGGAAAAACCATCTATCACCGTTAAGAGATACTTAAATCCATTATTATCTGCTACGTAATTACCCATCTCAACCAAATCTGCTTGCCATAAATCATCGATTCCTTTTATAATAACTCGCCTTCTTTTAAAATGTTTGCGCGCTTGCTTATGAATTTCATTAACAATTTCTCTCTTATCTGAATTCATTTCCTTTATGCTAGTTGTTGCTAATTAATATGTAAACGGGAATTCTATATGTTTATTCTTTATGTTTAGGAAGTTCGAGTTTTCGTTTTTTAACAACATCTACAACAGCATTTTTATTAATTGACTTAAATATAAATTCTTCAATATTTTCAAATCTTTCCTCGATATTCTTTAAGAAGCCTTCATTTGCAAAATGAACTTGATCAATCACTACTTTTTCAATAGCTTTAACATCGTCATCGATCCCTTTTGTAATTAACTCTCGTAATACTTTTACATCTCTTCTGATAACGTTTAATTGTGAATTATAATCGTTTTTAAGTTCCTCACTTTGATCCTTAATGGTTTTGATGATAATATGCATTTTGTTGATATCTTTTGCAATGACATCCATTTGGAAATTATATTTGTACGTACTTAACTTTAAATTATTTAGGTTACTCTTAATGGAACTTTCTCCAAACTTATTTATATAACTCATTTTTAATATATTATGTCAGCTTCTCTTAATTCTTCAACAATGGAAATTATTTCGGTTTTATGATTATTATGACCAGCACTTTCCGATGAAAGGAGTAAACGTAATCTGTCAACTAGTTCATTTGGATCATCCCAATATATATAATTAGATTTACGATTATCTGCAGTTTTCAATAATAATCCATTACCTTTTTTTAAAACATTGGGTTTCGTAGTAAATAAATGTTTTATTATATTAACATATTTATATGCTCGTGTACCTTTAATTTGACCATGTGGTTGATATTGTCGTTTGTATGCATTTGTACTCGTTAAAAGTTCTTTGTAAGTTTTCAAATCATTTTTAGTGTAATGTAGAGGTTTGGAATGAAAAACTAATTCAAATAATCCTGGAGTCATTTTCCACTTTATATTTCCTATTCGAATAGAATTATCTGCATTAAAATTTAGTTCATTATTTGCATATCGCCAGTTTCCGCTTTCATCTACAGTGAATCAATCGGAAAATCGGACATGAACTTTCTTGTGTTCGTTTTGTTGAAAAAGTTAGTTAATCGTGTTATTCTTTCAATCTAATCCTAAAATATGTTTTATTTGGTGTATTTGTAAATGCATACGGCAATCATGTACACAAATTAATATACCGTTATAAATATATTCTCTCATAAACAAAAATATCAACTTTTGAAAGTCAAACGGTAAATCGGACTAGCAAACTAGTCTTTGATTTTTCTACATTTTTGCAAACAGAAATAGAAACAAATAATTTAGTTTCATTCTATTGGTAAAATAAGAGTGATTTTGTCGAGAAAAAATACAAATGGTTCCAAGAGGTACGCAAACAACAGTGGAAATAAGGCATCTTGTAATTCGACTGTATGGAGAAGGCAAAACTGTACGAAATATTGCTGAAATTGTGGATAGAAGCCGGTCGACCGTTCATGATATTATTAAAAGGTACAGAAATGAAAATAGAGTGGAAAACAAAAGCAAAGAAGGTCTTGGAAAGACTTTAAATGACCACGATGAAAGACGTATTTTACTTGAAGTAAAGAAAAATCCCTTAAAATCCGCTGTTGAGCTACACAAATATGTAGAAACCCATATAGGAAAGTCAGTTTGTTGTGAGACTATTAGAAATACCTTGAGAAAACATGATTTTCACGGTCGAATTTAGAGAAAAAAGCCCTTTATAAGCCCTAAAAATAAAATATTAAGCCTGAAGTTTGTTAAAGAATATATTTTAAGAAACCAAGATTTTTGGAATACGGTAAAGCCCGTCGTAACTCAATATGTTTCAGAAAATACATTGAATTCTTCTTTATATGTAGGTTCTGTATACAGACGAAAGCAAGTTTAATCTTCATGGGTCAGATGGAAGGAGGTTTGTTTGGCGAAAACGAGACACTGAGTTTGAGTTTAAAAACACTACAGCTACAGTTAAGCATGGAGGAGGTTCTATGATGGTTTGGGGCTGTATGTCTAGTGCTAGAGTAGGTAATTTAGTATTTTATTGATGAAAAAATAGACAGACATGTCTACCTAAACATTTTAAAGATCAACGTCAAGCAAAGCGTGGAGAAACTGGGCATACAAGACAATTTTGCTTTCTATCAAGATAATGATCCAAAGCATACCGCCGAAGTTTGCAAGTTATGGATCATTAATCACTGCCCCAAACTGTTGAAACCTCTCCCACAATCGCCAGACCTGAATGTCATTGAACATTTGTGGGATGAATTAGCGCGTAGCGTTCACAAAAACTCGATTAACAACATAAGTCAATTAAAAATAGCTTTAAAAATAGAGTGGAATAAAATACCTCCTGAAGTGTGTGCCAAATTAGTTAATTCTATGCAAAAAAGATTACAAAAAGTTATTGACTCTAAAGGAAATGCTACAAAATACTAAAAAACTATTATTTATTATTTTATTTATTTATTATTGTTCGTTTTTATTTATGTTGCTAAAAATTTACCGTTTTGTCCGATTTTCCGTTTGAGTTAAAAAAAGAAGTTAATTTATTCATCACAAATATTTCTTAAAAAAAAATGAAATTTTTTGCTTTTTTCTTATCAATAGCTTAGAAATTATCTCTTTTAATAGAAATATGCGTTTTGTTAAAAAAAGAAATGATATTTTGTTTGTAATGTACCTTAATATAAATGTTTTAGGAATGTTCGATTTTCCGTTTGATTCACTGTATGTTGAATCCATAAACCATATCTATTTTTTTATTACGCAAGAGCAGTTCTATATTTTTGACTAGTGAGGACTTATTATTATCATTTTCGGGTACCTTGTAGTTGTTTTTATCGTCGTCATTATCCTCGTTAACTATTTGTAAATCTAGTTTTCTTTTTTTTGTTAGTATGTTATTAATCATATTATCGTCATAACCCTCAGCATCATCAAAGTTATCAGAACTATCATTGGATGGTAGTGATGGAAGTTTTGAATCTGATATATCATTATCTGATTGATAAGCATCTGATTTGTAATCAAGTGTTTTTTTAATTATCTTTTTTAACGATTTTTCTGTAGGTGTATATGCATCTTTCAATAAATCACCGGATTGATAATCATCAATTTTTTTAATTATCTTATTCAGAGGTTTCGTTACAGGCTTAAATGTATCTTCCAATAAATTGAGTCTATCCACTTCGTTCAATTTTATATTTTTCAGTTTTTCTTTTAATATGGTTCTTGTTTTAACAATATCTTTTAATAATTTGTTATTATTCATTTCGAACTAATTTGTAACTGGTGGTTATCTTCTTTGTATCTGATATTGATCTTGTTTGTATCTGCTTTATATCTGCTCTGTATCTGCTTTGTATCTGCTTTATATCTGCTTTTATCTGCTTTGTATCTGCTTTTATCTGCTCTGTATCTGCTTTGTATCTGCTTTATATCTACTCTGTATCTGCTTTGTATCTGCTTTATATCTGCTTTTATCTGCTTTGTATCTGCTTTTATCTGCTCTGTATCTGCTTTGTATCTGCTTTATATCTGCTCTGTATCTGCTTTGTATCTGCTTTATATCTGCTTTTATCTGCTCTGTATCTGCTTTGTATCTGCTTTTATCTGCTCTGTATCTGCTTTGTATCTGCTTTTATCTGCTCTGTATCTGCTTTGTATCTGCTTTTATCTGCTCTGCATCTGCTTTGTATCTGCTTTATATCTGCTTTTATCTGCTCTGTATCTGCTTTGTATCTGCTTTTATCTGCTTTTATCTGCTCTGTATCTGCTTTGTATCTGCTTTTATCTGCTTTTATCTGCTCTGTATCTGCTATATATCTATTCTGTATCAGCTTCTGGACAAAACCACTTAAAGTTGTATGAATTTATCAAAACCTTTTCTATATCGTCCGTTATTTACAGGATCATCCTTACTAATAACAACGAATCCATAGTTATCTTTCCAGCACTCACTACATATATCCATAAATTCTCTAAACGACATATCTCCAATAACATGATCATTATATATATGTCGTAAATTCATTTCATCTTGTTTAAATATTATGATCATATTCGCATTATCACGTATTAGATGTTTGGGAATTTTTGTATATGTTTGACATAAATAAAAGCAGTCAATATGCTTATGTCTTCCCATGCAAAAGTAATCTCTTATATTATCTTGTTTACCACAAATAACGTCATCAAATATTATTATGGAATTAGAATTTGTTTCAGCGGGACTTAAAACTTTTTCATTTTCCGAAAATGTAAAAAGATTAATTCCTTTTATCGGATCGATCAGTTTTTTAAGGTAACAGTATTTTGGTTGATATAAAGACTTCGAATATATATATAAGTTTCTGAAGCTAAGACCATTAGGACTTTCTATTAGACTAATCATGACGTTAGTTTTACCGCAATTTGAAGGTCCTACAATTAGTGCACGTATTGAATTGGGTAATAATGTGCTATGTTTAATTTTAGTTTTCTTTTCTTGTGATACGTCAACATTCCTTATAACAATTTGTTTTGCTTGCTCTACTAATCGCATATTGATAACTAATCTGTTTTGCTATAAATTTAATCTTATATACGGAAATCACATCATTTTAATTTTTAGTATGGAACATATAAGACATATATATGTATATTAAAGACAAATAAACATTAACATGGTTATAAACTATAACAAAGGAGTTGGAGATAATCAGTGTAAGATTGGTAGCGGCTTAGTAAACAACTTAATAAACAAATTACCTATTGAACTACATTTACCTGGTTATCAGTTTTGTGGACCTGGAACAAAACTTGAAAAACGACTAGCGAGAGGGGACAAAGGAATAAATTTACTGGATGCGGCTTGTAGAGAGCACGACATTACATATTCAAAAACAAACTATATTAACGAAAGACATCAAGCAGATCAGGAACTAGCTGAAAAAGCCTGGCAACGAGTAACATCTAAGGATAGCAGTTTCAAAGAAAGAGCACACGCTTGGCTCGTAACAAACGCAATGAAAACTAAAGTGAAATTGGGTTTAGGTATGAAGGATACTAAAATTTATAAGCTCAAAAAACATAAGAAAAAGTTGACAAAAAGGAAAATATATAACAGGAAACTATTTTCATCTTCTATTAAAAATGCATTAAAAATTTTAAAAAAGGAAAAACCAGATAATATAAGATCTGCTGTCAAGATTGCGAAAAATTCATACATCCAAAGCTTAAAGGTAAAAAGCATATTGAAGTTAATATACCAAGAGTTATTCCAGTGCCGAAAATCGGTGGATTTCTACCACTGGTTCCAATTTTAACAGCCTTATCAGCACTTGGAGGATTAGCTACAGGCGGATCTGCTATTGCTAAGGCTGTGAATGATATAAAAAATGGAAGAAAACAACTATCAGAAGCTATGCGGCATAATCAACATATGGAATCAATAGCAATGGGAAAAGGTTTATACTTAAAACCATACAAAACAGGATATGGACTTTATTACAAACCAGCCTCAAAAAACTTTTAAATGATCTACCCAATAGACCATTAACTGAACTAGATATAATGAAATATTGCAAAAAACTTAAATATTTCAGAGGAGTTTTTATGTGCGATCGTTTGCTTAAAAAGCCATTTAGTCAGGAATGTGGTATTGTTAATTTAGACCATTCCAGCGGTCCTGGAACACATTGGGTAGCCTATTACAAAAATTATAAATACAAAGAATATTTCGATAGCTTTGGAAATTTGCAACCACCACAAGAAATAATTAATTACTTAAAAACACCTATTGAATATAATTATCAACAAAAGCAAAAATTTAATACATTTAATTGTGGTCATTTATGTATAGAATTTTTATTTAATAAATATTATATAAAATAAATCTAAAAAACGTTGTTTCAATTTCAATGCAGACATAAGTTTATTTTTTATTTTTTTTTTTATTTATAAATATATACATACATTGATTTTTTTTTCTTAAACATATACATATATATACAAATTTGCTATACATATTTACAAAGAGCTGTTTATATATTCATAAGTACATAGCTTGAAAATAATAATTACAAATTAAATATCTAAATTCATAAAAAACTCGTCATCAGATGAACTGGTAATAAAATCTAGATATGAATCAGAAATATTCATAAAAATATCGTCATCTTTATCTGAATAAAATTCTTCAAATGTCTTCTGTCTATAATGCCCCCTAGCAAGTGTATTTATCTGGTTTTTATCAATAATTCTTTTATCATCAGAATAACTCAATACAACTTTATGTAACTTTTGAGTATACAACTGATGGTACTTGGATCTAAATGTATTCACAGAATCTGAAATAATTTGTTTTTCGAATAAAACTTTTTTATAATCTGCAATAGAATAATTCTTAATACAAGATTTTTTTATTCCTTTAGATTTCTTCACTTGATCCATCCCAACAGTTTCAAATGAATACATTTTTGATCGAAGTCCTACAAACTCTTTCATAATTTTTCCTTTATTTTCGTCTTTCATCATTCCAATGACTTTTTTGTTTAATAATGGTAAATTAAAAATGTTGTCAGGCTGATATTCGGATGTATCAAACCTCGAAGCAACATCTTGACGGATATCATCATAAAAATCATCTGTTTTTATGGAATAAATAAAAGAGTCCGTATCCATATAATTTAGAGATAAGTTTGTTCCAAACTTTGGCTGCATGTATTGATAATGGAAGTCATACATCTTCCACTTAGACAATTCTAATACAGCAAATCCTATATAAATGGGTTTGTTGTATTTGAACTTCATTATTTTGAGCTGAACTGCAAACATATTATCCGAGAACTGTGTTATACTCGAAAAGTTTGGTTTTGAAATCAATGCTCTTGCACCTAAATGGTTTCTCCTTGTAGTCTCCCACTCTGTGACAATTTTAACATCTTTGCGCTTATGGATATTTTCCATAGTTTTTCCATAAATCGCATTGTTAAGCAATTTAAAGAAATCTTTTTCAAACGAATTTTTTGCTATTGTTCTGTAATGAGTGTTTATATCAATATATGATTTAAGCCAAGGAGATTGCTTAAATTTTAATGCCCTGTACACTTTTTTTAATATCAACCCATTTCTGAGGCATTGCTTAAGCACTCTATAGTGAATTTGATATTTTGATTTAGATGTGAGGTCAGCTATAAGTTTTCTGCATTTAGAATCACCGACCGTTTTATTTTCTGGGCAAAAAGGTAGATCATTATGTTTATCATGTATATGTTGGGGATACTCTAAATCTACTTCCAAAATATATCCAACAGTTGATGTATCTGATATATTATTCACATCTAAAATACGAAGATTTTCCTCATTAACCCACTCAAATTTTCCGTATGGTAGGTACTCTGACATTGCCCAACCATATAAATTGTTAGCGTCTAAGTACATCAAGTATTCTGAAGGCTTATTACAATCATAATCCTCCATATATTTATTATTTGCCTTAGTATACCTCTTTGAACATTGTACTAGACCCCCTCTGATAGCATCTTGCACAAAATTGTACATATTAATATCCGTAAAAAGTTCTAGTTCTATTTTTGTGGTCTTAAGCATGGCATCCCATGATAGAGAAGGGGCAGTATAATATTGACATGGATCAAGCTTGTAAATACTTTTACAAATTTGCCTAAAATTTTGAAAAATGTCAGTTAGCAATAGAACGTCAGTTTTTAAATATAATAAGGTATAATCTAGCATATTTTTACAGTTAAAGGTTTTCCAAACTTTCTTGGCATGTTCGTAATCATCCAAAGAGCATTCGGAATTACTTAAATAATTATAAAACTTTTCTTGAGCGGGAAGATGATCTTCATTAAAGCGCTCCATTGAATCCATATAAGAGTAAGGAAATACTCCCTTTCTTCTTATCAAATTGAATTCTTCTTTTTGAGGAAACAATTTATTGAGGATGTGAAAATTATCATCACTTAAATTGTTTGCCAGCGATTCTAAGCTGGAGGCCATAAATCGGAAAGAGTCTAAAAAACGAATTTCAAAACTCTCTTTTTCTCCGATTCTAATGAACTTTGAAAGTGAAATATATAATTCTTTATTAAGAGGAATTACTTTCATATCACCATCAAAGTTAGAAAGTTCTTTTATAAACAAGTGACAATCATAAGAGGAAAAATTATGAAAGAAAACTGGTATAAACTTAGCAGTTCTATAAAGAAGATTGCATGAGTTATGCGCTGACCCTCTATACTTGCCTGTAAAATGACAATGGTCACGCACTTTGTCATTTCTTAAAATTTTTCCACAAATGTGACAATTTGTGGAGAGAGCATATTCAATTTTTTCGTCATTTGTCAGTGGCGTCATTGGTACTGTTTTTGATAAAAAGTTTATATAAATGTCCGTCAGGTCGTTAATTAAATTTACTAAAAAAACTCTAGGTGCATCATCACCAAAATAAATATTAAACCTATCTAAATTATTATCAAAACTACATTTTATAAAATAGCTAAAAGCACATGGAATGTGCTTTTCTATGTTACCACCTGTTGTTGCTGTTCCTCCTCCTCCTCCTCCTACCTTTTCAAGATATGCCTCGAAATCGGCATATACAACAAAAGGTACGTCTAATTGTTTGTGATAATTTTCAAATTTTAGTATTGTTTCCTCATTCCTCGGCATAATGGCAACAACTTTTTTGCAACCTAGCTTGTGCTCCTCCATCATCCTTTCATTATGTGAATACTGCAGACATGCATTACATAACAAAAGTTTTGCTTTGTGCCCAGTTATGCTGCTTCTTATTAGCCTGAAATATATAATTATTAAATGTGAATTAGTTAAAATATAACATATAATATAATATATATATATATATATATATGTATATGGTTTCGTATAATTACCTAGAGATATCTCTTATTAGGACGTAATGAGAATATCCATCTTTCGATATCAGCAACAGGTTGACATGATTGATTTTCTCATTCCCAGCTAAATGGTACGGTCCAACGATGGACTTACCTTCTAGTCCGAACACATTTACGCTAATGTTATGATTTTGTTCCTCAAACGTTTTGATAGATTTAGTTCTCATAGGAAATTCTAAATTTTCAAAATTTAGAGTCCTATTATTAATAGTTATTATGTTGGAACTAATATCTATTGAATCATCATGTAGCGCAGCTGGGCAGAGTGCTGCAATGATATACCATTTGAAGCAATAATCGTCGTTGTTTTTAATATTTAAGCAGGCGTTTTTGCGTTGAATCCACCGTGGGAGAGGGATGTGTCCTGATCCCTTAACAAACTCTGCTTTATTAATATTAATATATAATTTTTTAATTGTAATAAGGCTCCATCCGCTGTCCCTTTCTTGAAACTCTGACATTTTACGAGCAATTTCCTCGCTTTGTTCCTTAAATATTTCTAAAAGATCATTGCTTATTGTAATAAATTTCATTTTGGAGCGGTGCGAAATCATGCAGGAATGTATCTCATCATCCACTATTTTTATATAATCACATTCCAGCTCCATGTTGTATTTAAATGTCAGATGATGCATTTGTGCATCTGATAATATTTTCAAAGAATTTCTATGAACTGACTCAAAAAATTCTTCAGGAAATAAAATTTCTTCCCTCTCATTTTTGTATGAGAAAGTTTGAATTCTATTTTTGAACGCTGTGGATTCCAGTATGAAACTGGAATCATTATTTACTTCATCGTTCTTTGAATTGATCATTGTGGTGAAGGATGTAGATGCATGAGTCCTCTCATGCATTTTTAAATTGTTTTTGTCTCCAAACCACTTGTGACACTCTACACAATGCTGACTTTCATGAATCTCAGCCATATTCTTTTCACCAAAAACGCGTGGGCAATATTTGCACTTCATTTTTATTTTTTCAGAGATTTTTAATTATTTTTATCAATAATGATTGTTTAACTGTTATTTTACGACTGTTAGAAAATTATATGTTGTTGCTCATAAAATAATTTTCAAGTATAAAATAATTTTCGAATATATATATATATTAAGAAAGAGATAGACTAATTTAATATTATCACTCAAGTATATGTTTACCTCTCTCTCAAATGAGATTAATACATAATTTCACTTATATAATACGTAGAAAGATAGATATGTAGTTGGAAAGATAACATGTAAATATTAGTTTATAACTTTCATATCTAATTATAAAGCATGAAAGAGATGCACTGACATTACCCTGAAATAATTGTGTGGTAGAAACCTGATTTGAGTATTTCAGTTGGGCTATAAAATTTCAAAATCTGAAGAGAAACGAAGAATGGGGTAGAAAGGAAAACACTTATATCAAGAATATAATTATTTCACTCACACATCAATTTTTTAGATTGCTTGTATTAGTATTGAGGTATCTACGACTATCTTTAATATGGAAGTAGCTACGACTATCTTTAATATTGAAGTAGCTACGACTATAAAAAGCAAACATTTAAGGGATGTTGCTTATTAATGAAAATGAATTCCTTAATTTACAAGTGTGAGCTCTGTATCTGCTTTGTATCTGCTTTTATCTGCTCTGTATCTGCTTTGTATCTGCTTTTATCTGCTCTGTATCTGCTTTGTATCTGCTTTTATCTGCTCTGCATCTGCTTTGTATCTGCTTTATATCTGCTTTTATCTGCTCTGTATCTGCTTTGTATCTGCTTTTATCTGCTCTGTATCTGCTTTGTATCTGCTTTTATCTGCTTTTATCTGCTCTGTATCTGCTATATATCTATTCTGTATCAGCTTCTGGACAAAACCACTTAAAGTTGTATGAATTTATCAAAACCTTTTCTATATCGTCCGTTATTTACAGGATCATCCTTACTAATAACAACGAATCCATAGTTATCTTTCCAGCACTCACTACATATATCCATAAATTCTCTAAACGACATATCTCCAATAACATGATCATTATATATATGTCGTAAATTCATTTCATCTTGTTTAAATATTATGATCATATTCGCATTATCACGTATTAGATGTTTGGGAATTTTTGTATATGTTTGACATAAATAAAAGCAGTCAATATGCTTATGTCTTCCCATGCAAAAGTAATCTCTTATATTATCTTGTTTACCACAAATAACGTCATCAAATATTATTATGGAATTAGAATTTGTTTCAGCGGGACTTAAAACTTTTTCATTTTCCGAAAATGTAAAAAGATTAATTCCTTTTATCGGATCGATCAGTTTTTTAAGGTAACAGTATTTTGGTTGATATAAAGACTTCGAATATATATATAAGTTTCTGAAGCTAAGACCATTAGGACTTTCTATTAGACTAATCATGACGTTAGTTTTACCGCAATTTGAAGGTCCTACAATTAGTGCACGTATTGAATTGGGTAATAATGTGCTATGTTTAATTTTAGTTTTCTTTTCTTGTGATACGTCAACATTCCTTATAACAATTTGTTTTGCTTGCTCTACTAATCGCATATTGATAACTAATCTGTTTTGCTATAAATTTAATCTTATATACGGAAATCACATCATTTTAATTTTTAGTATGGAACATATAAGACATATATATGTATATTAAAGACAAATAAACATTAACATGGTTATAAACTATAACAAAGGAGTTGGAGATAATCAGTGTAAGATTGGTAGCGGCTTAGTAAACAACTTAATAAACAAATTACCTATTGAACTACATTTACCTGGTTATCAGTTTTGTGGACCTGGAACAAAACTTGAAAAACGACTAGCGAGAGGGGACAAAGGAATAAATTTACTGGATGCGGCTTGTAGAGAGCACGACATTACATATTCAAAAACAAACTATATTAACGAAAGACATCAAGCAGATCAGGAACTAGCTGAAAAAGCCTGGCAACGAGTAACATCTAAGGATAGCAGTTTCAAAGAAAGAGCACACGCTTGGCTCGTAACAAACGCAATGAAAACTAAAGTGAAATTGGGTTTAGGTATGAAGGATACTAAAATTTATAAGCTCAAAAAACATAAGAAAAAGTTGACAAAAAGGAAAATATATAACAGGAAACTATTTTCATCTTCTATTAAAAATGCATTAAAAATTTTAAAAAAGGAAAAACCAGATAATATAAGATCTGCTGTCAAGATTGCGAAAAATTCATACATCCAAAGCTTAAAGGTAAAAAGCATATTGAAGTTAATATACCAAGAGTTATTCCAGTGCCGAAAATCGGTGGATTTCTACCACTGGTTCCAATTTTAACAGCCTTATCAGCACTTGGAGGATTAGCTACAGGCGGATCTGCTATTGCTAAGGCTGTGAATGATATAAAAAATGGAAGAAAACAACTATCAGAAGCTATGCGGCATAATCAACATATGGAATCAATAGCAATGGGAAAAGGTTTATACTTAAAACCATACAAAACAGGATATGGACTTTATTACAAACCAGCCTCAAAAAACTTTTAAATGATCTACCCAATAGACCATTAACTGAACTAGATATAATGAAATATTGCAAAAAACTTAAATATTTCAGAGGAGTTTTTATGTGCGATCGTTTGCTTAAAAAGCCATTTAGTCAGGAATGTGGTATTGTTAATTTAGACCATTCCAGCGGTCCTGGAACACATTGGGTAGCCTATTACAAAAATTATAAATACAAAGAATATTTCGATAGCTTTGGAAATTTGCAACCACCACAAGAAATAATTAATTACTTAAAAACACCTATTGAATATAATTATCAACAAAAGCAAAAATTTAATACATTTAATTGTGGTCATTTATGTATAGAATTTTTATTTAATAAATATTATATAAAATAAATCTAAAAAACGTTGTTTCAATTTCAATGCAGACATAAGTTTATTTTTTATTTTTTTTTTTATTTATAAATATATACATACATTGATTTTTTTTTCTTAAACATATACATATATATACAAATTTGCTATACATATTTACAAAGAGCTGTTTATATATTCATAAGTACATAGCTTGAAAATAATAATTACAAATTAAATATCTAAATTCATAAAAAACTCGTCATCAGATGAACTGGTAATAAAATCTAGATATGAATCAGAAATATTCATAAAAATATCGTCATCTTTATCTGAATAAAATTCTTCAAATGTCTTCTGTCTATAATGCCCCCTAGCAAGTGTATTTATCTGGTTTTTATCAATAATTCTTTTATCATCAGAATAACTCAATACAACTTTATGTAACTTTTGAGTATACAACTGATGGTACTTGGATCTAAATGTATTCACAGAATCTGAAATAATTTGTTTTTCGAATAAAACTTTTTTATAATCTGCAATAGAATAATTCTTAATACAAGATTTTTTTATTCCTTTAGATTTCTTCACTTGATCCATCCCAACAGTTTCAAATGAATACATTTTTGATCGAAGTCCTACAAACTCTTTCATAATTTTTCCTTTATTTTCGTCTTTCATCATTCCAATGACTTTTTTGTTTAATAATGGTAAATTAAAAATGTTGTCAGGCTGATATTCGGATGTATCAAACCTCGAAGCAACATCTTGACGGATATCATCATAAAAATCATCTGTTTTTATGGAATAAATAAAAGAGTCCGTATCCATATAATTTAGAGATAAGTTTGTTCCAAACTTTGGCTGCATGTATTGATAATGGAAGTCATACATCTTCCACTTAGACAATTCTAATACAGCAAATCCTATATAAATGGGTTTGTTGTATTTGAACTTCATTATTTTGAGCTGAACTGCAAACATATTATCCGAGAACTGTGTTATACTCGAAAAGTTTGGTTTTGAAATCAATGCTCTTGCACCTAAATGGTTTCTCCTTGTAGTCTCCCACTCTGTGACAATTTTAACATCTTTGCGCTTATGGATATTTTCCATAGTTTTTCCATAAATCGCATTGTTAAGCAATTTAAAGAAATCTTTTTCAAACGAATTTTTTGCTATTGTTCTGTAATGAGTGTTTATATCAATATATGATTTAAGCCAAGGAGATTGCTTAAATTTTAATGCCCTGTACACTTTTTTTAATATCAACCCATTTCTGAGGCATTGCTTAAGCACTCTATAGTGAATTTGATATTTTGATTTAGATGTGAGGTCAGCTATAAGTTTTCTGCATTTAGAATCACCGACCGTTTTATTTTCTGGGCAAAAAGGTAGATCATTATGTTTATCATGTATATGTTGGGGATACTCTAAATCTACTTCCAAAATATATCCAACAGTTGATGTATCTGATATATTATTCACATCTAAAATACGAAGATTTTCCTCATTAACCCACTCAAATTTTCCGTATGGTAGGTACTCTGACATTGCCCAACCATATAAATTGTTAGCGTCTAAGTACATCAAGTATTCTGAAGGCTTATTACAATCATAATCCTCCATATATTTATTATTTGCCTTAGTATACCTCTTTGAACATTGTACTAGACCCCCTCTGATAGCATCTTGCACAAAATTGTACATATTAATATCCGTAAAAAGTTCTAGTTCTATTTTTGTGGTCTTAAGCATGGCATCCCATGATAGAGAAGGGGCAGTATAATATTGACATGGATCAAGCTTGTAAATACTTTTACAAATTTGCCTAAAATTTTGAAAAATGTCAGTTAGCAATAGAACGTCAGTTTTTAAATATAATAAGGTATAATCTAGCATATTTTTACAGTTAAAGGTTTTCCAAACTTTCTTGGCATGTTCGTAATCATCCAAAGAGCATTCGGAATTACTTAAATAATTATAAAACTTTTCTTGAGCGGGAAGATGATCTTCATTAAAGCGCTCCATTGAATCCATATAAGAGTAAGGAAATACTCCCTTTCTTCTTATCAAATTGAATTCTTCTTTTTGAGGAAACAATTTATTGAGGATGTGAAAATTATCATCACTTAAATTGTTTGCCAGCGATTCTAAGCTGGAGGCCATAAATCGGAAAGAGTCTAAAAAACGAATTTCAAAACTCTCTTTTTCTCCGATTCTAATGAACTTTGAAAGTGAAATATATAATTCTTTATTAAGAGGAATTACTTTCATATCACCATCAAAGTTAGAAAGTTCTTTTATAAACAAGTGACAATCATAAGAGGAAAAATTATGAAAGAAAACTGGTATAAACTTAGCAGTTCTATAAAGAAGATTGCATGAGTTATGCGCTGACCCTCTATACTTGCCTGTAAAATGACAATGGTCACGCACTTTGTCATTTCTTAAAATTTTTCCACAAATGTGACAATTTGTGGAGAGAGCATATTCAATTTTTTCGTCATTTGTCAGTGGCGTCATTGGTACTGTTTTTGATAAAAAGTTTATATAAATGTCCGTCAGGTCGTTAATTAAATTTACTAAAAAAACTCTAGGTGCATCATCACCAAAATAAATATTAAACCTATCTAAATTATTATCAAAACTACATTTTATAAAATAGCTAAAAGCACATGGAATGTGCTTTTCTATGTTACCACCTGTTGTTGCTGTTCCTCCTCCTCCTCCTCCTACCTTTTCAAGATATGCCTCGAAATCGGCATATACAACAAAAGGTACGTCTAATTGTTTGTGATAATTTTCAAATTTTAGTATTGTTTCCTCATTCCTCGGCATAATGGCAACAACTTTTTTGCAACCTAGCTTGTGCTCCTCCATCATCCTTTCATTATGTGAATACTGCAGACATGCATTACATAACAAAAGTTTTGCTTTGTGCCCAGTTATGCTGCTTCTTATTAGCCTGAAATATATAATTATTAAATGTGAATTAGTTAAAATATAACATATAATATAATATATATATATATATATATATATATATATATATATATATATATATATATATATATATATATGTATATGGTTTCGTATAATTACCTAGAGATATCTCTTATTAGGACGTAATGAGAATATCCATCTTTCGATATCAGCAACAGGTTGACATGATTGATTTTCTCATTCCCAGCTAAATGGTACGGTCCAACGATGGACTTACCTTCTAGTCCGAACACATTTACGCTAATGTTATGATTTTGTTCCTCAAACGTTTTGATAGATTTAGTTCTCATAGGAAATTCTAAATTTTCAAAATTTAGAGTCCTATTATTAATAGTTATTATGTTGGAACTAATATCTATTGAATCATCATGTAGCGCAGCTGGGCAGAGTGCTGCAATGATATACCATTTGAAGCAATAATCGTCGTTGTTTTTAATATTTAAGCAGGCGTTTTTGCGTTGAATCCACCGTGGGAGAGGGATGTGTCCTGATCCCTTAACAAACTCTGCTTTATTAATATTAATATATAATTTTTTAATTGTAATAAGGCTCCATCCGCTGTCCCTTTCTTGAAACTCTGACATTTTACGAGCAATTTCCTCGCTTTGTTCCTTAAATATTTCTAAAAGATCATTGCTTATTGTAATAAATTTCATTTTGGAGCGGTGCGAAATCATGCAGGAATGTATCTCATCATCCACTATTTTTATATAATCACATTCCAGCTCCATGTTGTATTTAAATGTCAGATGATGCATTTGTGCATCTGATAATATTTTCAAAGAATTTCTATGAACTGACTCAAAAAATTCTTCAGGAAATAAAATTTCTTCCCTCTCATTTTTGTATGAGAAAGTTTGAATTCTATTTTTGAACGCTGTGGATTCCAGTATGAAACTGGAATCATTATTTACTTCATCGTTCTTTGAATTGATCATTGTGGTGAAGGATGTAGATGCATGAGTCCTCTCATGCATTTTTAAATTGTTTTTGTCTCCAAACCACTTGTGACACTCTACACAATGCTGACTTTCATGAATCTCAGCCATTTTCTTTTCACCAAAAACGCGTGGGCAATATTTGCACTTCATTTTTATTTTTTCAGAGATTTTTAATTATTTTTATCAATAATGATTGTTTAACTGTTATTTTACGACTGTTAGAAAATTATATGTTGTTGCTCATAAAATAATTTTCAAGTATAAAATAATTTTCGAATATATATATATATTAAGAAAGAGATAGACTAATTTAATATTATCACTCAAGTATATGTTTACCTCTCTCTCAAATGAGATTAATACATAATTTCACTTATATAATACGTAGAAAGATAGATATGTAGTTGGAAAGATAACATGTAAATATTAGTTTATAACTTTCATATCTAATTATAAAGCATGAAAGAGATGCACTGACATTACCCTGAAATAATTGTGTGGTAGAAACCTGATTTGAGTATTTCAGTTGGGCTATAAAATTTCAAAATCTGAAGAGAAACGAAGAATGGGGTAGAAAGGAAAACACTTATATCAAGAATATAATTATTTCACTCACACATCAATTTTTTAGATTGCTTGTATTAGTATTGAGGTATCTACGACTATCTTTAATATTGAAGTAGCTACGACTATCTTTAATATTGAAGTAGCTACGACTATAAAAAGCAAACATTTAAGGGATGTTGCTTATTAATGAAAATGAATTCCTTAATTTACAAGTGTGAGCTCTGCTTAGAGCTCAAAGGAAAATTAATAAAATTTTCCAATGTCGCAAATAAAAAACGACATTTTTTAAATAAACACAATTTTGAATACTGTAAAGCGAAGAGTTACAAGCATCAACAAGTTACAACATCAGCATTGTTGTCATCAACATCAACATCATCATCGTCATCATCAAAATCAGCGTTCTCAACCTCAACATCATCATCAACATCATCAACACCGTCATCATCAAAATCAGCGTCCTCCGCATCAACAACACCATCAACATTATCATCAACACCGTCATCATCAAAATCATCAACACCGTCATCATCAAAATCAGCGTCCTCCGCATCAGCGTTGGACAAAATTATATACCAATTTAAAATCGAAAATGATGATTTTTTAAAATATATTGAATATTAAAATAAAAAATATAAATAAAAATTTAATTAAAAAATCGTGTATTTTATTTGGCAGAAATCATTAGGGCTACTAATAAATTTTTTAAAAATTTTTATATACAGTTTCCATAAAAAAATATTTACATTAAACAAAATTTCATTGAACAGATATTAAAATACTATTTTATTTAAAGAAATTTGACAACATTGCGTTTTACAAAATAAGGCTTTTATTTCAAATGTAAGTTGCTCATACTTTAATACACTTTTGGAATTTTGCCTCCTTCCCAAGTAAAAAAGGGTTGCGAGTTTGGAATATAGAAGCCTTCATTGTCTTCAATAGTTTTTTCTTTTTCGTCAGGAAGTATCTCCGCCAATTCTAATGTGTATGAATAATTTTCTAGTTTTTTTGTTAAAGAAAATTTTTTATCCCCAGCTCCTTCAATTATTTTGTCATCTAAGCTATTGTAGCGTTTGGGAAGATATAGCATTCCATCCTCGAGCTCTGCAATCACTATATTTCCATATTTGGTCTTATGACGAAACATCATTATCACTTTATATGGCCTTGTTGGTTGTAATTCCTTCACAGATATATATGATTTTGCTTTCAGTTTATTAAAAGCCTCAACAACCTCAATGTTTGTAATATTTTTCGATGTCATAGTTGGCTAGCAAAGGATTGCAGTGAGTTAATGAATAGTAATATTTCAGAAGCTGCGTTTTTATATCAATTTATTTGCTACACATTAAACAAAATATTTTAATCAGGAGAGTATTGTTTTCTGAAACTAAAATTTTCATCTCTTAATATTTTTATTCATACCTTCATAATTACTCTTACTTAGTTTCTACATAATAATGAAAATGCCTCCTCTTATGTTTTAAATAATTTATTTCAAATAATTATATTATATACAAATGTTCTCAAATATACATCTTCAAATTCATTTAAACATATATACATACATATGTAAAAAAAAATTATGTATAGTTAAGAGTTACAACAAACATACAATTCTTTTCCGTTTTTCTTCTTACCTCCCCCACAGCAATAAAAACCAAATTTATAGCATTTAATGAGAACAAACAAACGCACAATTAATACACAAGGCTTGTTAAAATAAAATTCGTCCTTCAATTTTTATATTTTCATCGCAAAATAAAAACAAAAGAATACTCTTTTCCCTTTTTCTTCTTACCAGCCAACAGCAATAAAAAAGCAAATTTATAAACGTACAGATAACAGCATTTGCAAAATGATAAGCAACCCATATTTCACACTAAAGCCGGTGTTTATAATTACAAAAAACAAAAAGGTTTCTATTGACGATTTTAAGTGATTTAAGAGACAGAAATAGGTACAACTATTATTAAAGAGACAAACCGACAGACAAACATAAAGGCTCGTTAAACAAAAAGTCATCCCTAAAATGTTTCATCACATCAAGTGTGCAATGAAAATAAAAAAATTCTATTCAACAGCAATAAACATTTTCTTATGCACTTGCATTTCACACAAAAAAAAAATCATCCCAAATTTTTTTTCATCTCAAATTTTCATCTCTAAAATCATCCAAATAAATATCATCCCAAAAAATTCATCCCAAAAAGATGATTTTTTTTTTACCTTCCCCATTTCCCTACTACTGATGATAATCCTAACATAAAATTTAAAAATAAACGTAATGCAATTCTATATAGTTATTATATGTATCTAAGATTCCAGCAAAGGTAGTATATGAAAGAATCTCATGCGTTTCTACCTGTGCCAGAGTTTAAGATAAAAGCTCCTTTTATTCAATAGCGGGGCAATTGAATAAAGTTTTAATTTGAAATAGTAAGCAAAGAAACCAGCTTACTGTATTCTTATTCATGATAATATACTAGAATATATACCCATCAAAGGTCATATTCTAAAAGTCTTATAAGTTAAGCAATATGGAAATAACATAATTTTTATACACGTACAAGGTTTCAAAAATAACTCAAATGAATTCATTGGAAAAGAAGTAGTGATTGTTTTCAACAATTACGAATATAAAAAATAAAAAAGAAGCAAGCTGGCTAACAAAAAACTATCGTTACATAAGCTGGACTGCTGGATCAGTTTCATTTAAAAATGATTATAAATGTATAAAAGGCAATGCAAGATGTTCTAAAATAAATGTAAAAGGTGATGAAAAAAGCCTACGGCTGGAAAAAATTTATATCAAAATATTTCTAAGAATGAATATAAACTGCATCAACTTTAAACAAATGTAAATTAAATATAGGAAATATTTCTATTATAGTTACTATTACTCTAAAGTATGTATCTTAAGGAATTCAGTTTTACTTAAAACAGAAAATTCTCACAAACTTTGAAGTAAATACAGATAAAAATTAAATTAACGTTTTTTAATTTCAAATAAAAAAAAAATATGAAGATATTTGACATCTATACATAAAAGACCCGGCGAATATTTACAACATCAACAAAAGAAAGCACATGACATTCAAGCACGGAGCCAAACACTTATTTGTATGTACATATGTACATACATACATAAAATCAATTTGTAGATATGTATGTACACATAATATCAAATTTCTTATCAATACTCAAGTATTTATTAGATCTTGACTATCACACTTACATATCTACATCATAAAAATATATGAACAACGCAAACCATTCAGTCAGAGCACATGCCCAAGCTAAACGACCTTATTATGAACAGCGTAAACCATTCCCATGATCGTATGAAAAGAAGTTCAGCGAAAGAAGCCGGACGTAGTTAAATAAACAAAATCTGTAATGTAAACAAATTTCTCATAGGTAGACTTTAAAGCTGGACAATTTTAAGCATGACAAATACCCAGCAATCTTGAGTATAAAAACATACTACGATTAAAAAAAAAAAAGTTCTGATACCTTTATGTTAATATTTTATAGTACCAAATGTCTGGCATGACACACAAAGAGGTGATGACGTAATACACAAACACAAACATATATAATGAAATTTTATAATATTATGAAATTCATACACACAGACACACACATACACACATACATACTCACATACACACACACACAGATACAAATTCTCATAATTCATATGATAATCGTGTAGTAGTCGGCAAATCTAATTTATCTGATGGTATTACGATATATGATGAAATTCATATACACAGCAACACCCAGATCAAAATCGCTAGCATCAGTTTGTAATACAAAGGCACGAGAAAAATCGGGACACGTAAAAGTAGATGCTTCTATAAGTTTTGGTGTATGTCTCCAAAAGCTATTTCCTATAATTGTTACATTAAAGTAAAATCTACTGAAATAAAAATATCATTACCCCTATTCAAAAAATCTGCTTATCAACCTGATTTGATTCAAAATATTTAACATCTAAAATTCACTTGAATCTACATATAAAACATGCCAACACAATATTTTCTATCTACATAATAGTGTTTTCACACTGACTTGGTTTTAATAAAAGTTGGTTTTAATGTCAAAACCAACTGTTAAAGCCTGGTTTTACCATACAAATTGTTTTTGTTAAATCCAACTTAAAACCATTTCTGAATTGGTTTTATTTTGGTTTTATGAAATGCAACCCTGTTTTCGCTGTGGTAAATTTAGTGCTGCCTAGTTAAAATGTCCGGCAGTAGCTGACAATGTTTATGCCAGTGAATAACAAGAGATGTCGCTTGCAAGATTTTCAACTTAAAAATGGATGCAGCAGCAACAATAAGTAAAAAATTATGGAAAAATAAGAGGTTTTTGGAAGAAAAACAACAAAAATATTTTCATTGACCTCTGGAAAGTGAAAATAAACGGTATGACATATCGATCCACCGATAAAAAAGTTGTATTTTGTAATTTATTTGTGCATTTTTTATATACTTCTTCACTTTGTATTACTAGTTCCATAATTTTAAAATATTAATTTACAAAATATAAAATAATTTCCATTTTAGAGCGCATCGTAAAGTTTCTTAGTTTTTCATATAAACAAAAACAGTTGTACAGTTTGTCAAATAAGTGTTATAAAAAGCAGAAAAATATACAACAACAAACACACGCATTTCTGCAGGAGATTTATTTTATTTTGAGCAAAGTTATTAGACAGTCTGTGAGTTAAAACCTGAATTTAACAAACTGGCAGTGTGAGTGCAAAATCAGCTGTTTATGGTTTTAACGTTAAAACCAGGTTTTAACTTGCAGTGTGAAAACACTATAAGAATAGCAACGTCAATAGCGTAGAAAACATATACACATTCATTTGTAAATATGTATGAAAAACTCTCGAAGGCCAAACAATACCCACAAGCAATGATATTCTTCAAAGTAAAAATAGATACGATCACATACATTAATACAGCAACATATAGATACATTACCAAATACATTCGCTATCCACTTCCATGTACAACAGAGTTGCCACTCTCTGCAGCTATTAGATTATTTCCCCAGAGATCGCAAACATAAATGCAATACAATAACCCTACATAAGCATACCAACGCTAACTCAAAACAGCTACCCAAAGCCTATCAAATAACAATCACTACATACACACAAATACACAGATCCCTTGTTACTACCCTTCAGTCAGACTGGGAGCAAGTGTCTTTGTGTCAACACTAAAATTCTAGTAGCAATTTTGGTATAATAATTTTTCTACTATCCGCCAGTATAAAAGGAGAGAGGCAGAATTGACAATAACTTGTTCGTAAATTATAGAAATGTACCAGTAAATAACTGTCTGGTGAGTATGTCTCATGACCCCATAACAACTACGTGGTCACTACCTAATCAATTGTTTTAGTGTGACTAGTATATTTTCAATGACATCATGTCTATAGTACAAAGTATTGTATGGGGTATAATTATAGGTGTGTTCATTTACTTTACTAGTAAAAATTAGTAACGAGAGAGTAACAAGAAATTTTTCGAAACTACTCTCAAAAATGTGAAAAAGTAAATGAACACTTTACTAGCTAAAATTTGCAAGTTAAAGTAGTGTTGTAATGTATAGGTATATATGAGTACTCAATAACTACCCCTATGTTTTCTGAACATATTATACATATGTATATGTATATTATTATAAAATGATTGTAATTGTGATATTGATTAAAAATGATGTGATTATGGTCATTTATATTCACCATTGTCGTGACTAATAAATTATGTGTTAATTCAAATTTATTTGCAAATATATATCTGAACTAATTGAATTATTTGCCTGCTTAATGCCTATTCAAATTATGCCTTTTTAGCCTGGCTTGCTTCGACAATTTTCTTTTAATCCCTCTTCGAAAAGTCACGCACATTTACATTAAGACTTTTTTCTTCAAGACTTTTTGACGTTAATATACATGCTTAATCCTAAGAGTACGAAAAAACAAAGATAAATGTCAAAAATCCCCTCGAATTTTCATTTCGTGCCTTTTGTTTTACTCCGCATGCTTCTCAACACCACTCAGCAACAAACTTAAAAAGCCTGCCTGCACAGATAACCAGAAAAGGCCCAGTGTAAATATCGTCTTAGTGTAAATTACCGAGTAGCTAGGTACTCATAATATTTACAACACTAAAAATAACAGCTGGTCTGTGAAAATTAAAGAAAAACAAAAACATTTTAGTTCAATTTCATTAGACATATTATTTTGCTTCTGTTGTTGCTAGTTACACAAAAATAAATTTTTTATTTTTTTAATACTTTTTATCGTCTTAAAAGTTTACATTTACTTACAATTTCTTAAATTTTCCAAAATATTTTTATTTTCAACTTAATTTAGAAAATTGTTTTGCAAACACAATCATAAAACAGCTGTTTGAAAAATTATTACAAGTAAAAATTTTACTTGTAAAAACTTGCAAGAATTTTTCTGTCTCTCAATTTTTTACGCTCTTTCGACGCTCTCTCGTTGCAAATTTTTTGGGTTAATGAACACTTTCCAGTAACAATTGTTACAAATTCGTAAAAATTTTTAGTAAATGAACACAACTTATATAGTAGTACTGATGACAACCTAGTCAAAAGCTAGTCAGCACATTTTCACCATCGACATTTCCTACTGGGTATAATGATTGTCTGCTACTACAACAAAAGTATTGGACACCATCAAACTTACAAGTAAATACAAAAACGCATACTCATACACACTCACACACACGCACACACGACACATACATACATCCATACACTGTAAGCACAACGCTTCTCTACAAAACAACAAAAGCTGTACACACAAGTATACATACATACACATCCACAAAGAATCAAACTCACAAACACACACACACAGACACACACACACACATAGCCAAGAAAATCTCAGCATAAAAAAATCCCCAAAATCCCCTCATTTGTAAACAGGGTTGCCATCGTTTTTATTTTTTCCCGGTTTTGAATTCCCAAAACAGGACTATCGCCACCATTACCACTCTACTGAGCATTACTTTTTTTCATCAAAAGTTTTTCTTATAAATTGAACCAATCTATGCGTTTGTTCAATGGTGCTATGCTGACTTCTAAATCCAAATTGATGATCCGGTATGCACTCATTATCAGTTAGAATTGGGGACAATTTTATCATGAGTAACTTTTCAAAGAGCTTTGACATTGTTGACAGTAAACTTATTGGCCTATATGACTCAGCTTTGGTAAGATCTTTTCCCGGCTTTGGAATCATTTTAACCTTGGCAAGCTTCCAGCTGTTTGGATAATACTCCAGTCGTAAAATGGCATTAAAAATGAATAACAGGATTCTAATAGCTATACGAGGCAACTTCATCAGCATCTGGTTACTAATTTCATCAATACCCGGAGCTTTTTTCGGGTTGAGTTCTGCAATTATTTTTTGTACATCACGCGTCTTAAATTTTATTGGTCGAGGGGGTAGCGCAACTACATTTGGCAAATCAACAGCACCAGTACATGTGTTTGGGGTAAATACGGATTTAAATGCTCACCAAATATTTTACCTTTTCAGTATCGCTTCTTGCCTAACCTCCTGTAGATGTGCGCAGAGCTGGTTTAAACTCAACTGGTGTTTTAAGCTTTCTAGCAGCGCGCCACAAAGCGTAATTAGACGCTGGTGTGACATCAAGACCTTCCAAATAATTTTTAAAAGATGCAGTTTTTTCAAATGCAAGCAACTCTTGGAGTCGTTTAGTACACTCTTTAAATCTGATTTTAAGTTGGGGTGATCTGTGCTATTGCCATTCTCTTCTAGCTCTTCTTTATTCACTAACGAGACGTTCAATATCCGTAGAATAAATTCTATTTACCCTAGTCTGCGGATGAGAGGTGGTGTCATGTTCAGCAGCCTGTTTAATATTTTCATTAAGGTTGGCAATGTTAGATTCAATATAATCAGGTGTTCTTAGCGTAATATTTTCCGTGCAATGACTATTAAGATATTTTTTAAATCCCAGCCAATTAACACGATTTATCAAATTCGCATGTGGGTGAGGTAAGTAGGTAAGTCATTTCTTAATGGGCTACAAATTGTAACGATCGTGGGAGAGTGATCGGACGAGAGATCTAGAGAAGCTTCAATTTGAATTAAATCCCGAGATATTTTTCATGACGCCAAAATCTATAACATCCGGAATTTTATGTATGTCAGTAGGCCAATAAGTGGGCTCTCCACTCTAAATGACAAGCCCATTTTTGAAATTGTTTTGAAAAACGCTTGACCTGTGGGAGTAATAAGACGCGAACCCCAAAACGTATGTTTTACATTGTAGTCGCCAGCTGCTCTCGAAGTCAAATGAGTCTCAGACACCAACATTATATCAATATTTTTTCCGTGAGGAAGTGCTCAAGTTCATTTTTATATTGGCGAATACCGTTTGCGTTCCAGAAACATATTTTTAACGTGTTCATAGTTTGTTAAATAAAGCTTGAAGCAATGTATTCTGCATTCGCAGCATTTCTTACATTATGCTAGTCATATTTGTTGTAAAATTATTTATAGTTTGCACCAGATTATCAATAGTAGCTTCAAGGCGATTGAAATTAAAGTTCGAGTTGGTATTTGTTGAATTATTTGGTGGTGAAACATTTTGTGTATGAATAGAATTTGTCTTAGCAGCATCGGCATACGATACACGGGAACTAACTGGTTGGCTCACTTGCGCAATAGTGGCTGATAAAGCGTTTGCTGATTGGACTGGGGCCAATTACTGCATTTTTTGTCACTTTGATCTTTTGGTTTGTTGCAACTAGCAGTGCCGTGTAATTCGCCGCACACAACACAAACAGTAGGTAATTTGCAGTAAGTTTTAGTATGTCCATATTCTTAACAATTATGGCACTGTACGGGTCCTGAACGCTTGTGTGGCACGGATGGAAATCATGGAACAATTGTACTTTTTATGGTACATTTTTGACCTCGTTGGTACCGTGGTACTACCGCGAGTTACTTTGTACAATTTAAAAATGCCAATGCCTCACTGTATGGTAACATTAATTTTGCCTATGTTGTCTTTCATTTTTTTGTGTGTGTTTTATTTTAGACGTACAGCTTCTCTGTTTTTGTTGCAATGCTGTTGTCAAGGCAAATTCATGTACCAGGTGGTGTCAATTCTCCTTTACTTCAATAGTGTGTTTTAGGTTTTATCGCGCATTGTTTATGAGCATAATTTAGATTTGATAATGCATGAAAATAACAGGCCTGTTAATAAGCAAAATTTGTAAAATAACCGATCTCTTACAAGTCTTATCTACTAATGTACTCTTATGAATGCAATATTTAATATTTTTTATGTTATTTTTAATTTTTTATACTGAATTTTTATACACATTTTTGTTAAGTTTCTGTTTTTGTTTTTTTCCGAATTTTTACACATTTTTTTAAGTTTCCGTTCTTATTAATAAATATGGTACCGTTATGGTCCAAAAAGTACATTTTGTTTTCACAGTTGGTACAAAATCCAAGAAGTAATTTTCCTTCCCTGTTTTGTGGTTCTTCAACGGTTATTTTTCGATATAATAGATATTTTAAATTATATATTGGATGGATCTCATTTTTTTCAATTTTATATCGTTTGGCTCAAGTTCAACGCAAAATAGGGGTTGAGGGATCTTTTCCCTATTTATTATGTTCGATACATTTTTTACTTCAAAGCCCTGGAGGACGAGAGCATCTTTTACTTCTTGGAATACGAATATACTTCTTCATATCGAATATAAATTATTTGCTGGGTTTTGTATAAGTTTCTAAGCCTAATATGCTTATTTTTCTTTTGTGATTTTCAAAAATATTATTATTTGTGAATTCTCAAATAGTTTTTGAAAGTCTGTACTAAGATAAGAGGTTTGTGACTGTTCAAAATGTGTGGTTGAAGTCTACTGACGATTTGTTACAGCAACAATGAAATGCATATAGACATCGCTGAACCACCAGCAAATAAATTTCTAATTAAAATAAACTTATGACAATATGTCGAATAATAAATTTCTTAAATATACTTCTTCGAATACGAACATACGAATCTATGCTCTTTAACTCAATCTGCAGACCTTTAGCACTCTTGAGCTGATATGTGTAGAAATTTGTTTAACTTTTTTCGAAAATCTTTTTCTTTATAAATTTGAATTTTCGTTTTATCAATATTACCACGTTTTATTGGAACAATGTGAAATTTATTCTCACCAAAGACCGAAATTACTTTTTTAATAAGAGCGTTTGAGTTTTTTTCTCTTAAACAGATTGGTGGCGGCTTGGAGGTTTTGTTCGCAGAGTCAGCGGGTTTGTCATTGTCATCTTGCATTATTTTAAAACGGTTTGCCGATTAGTAGAGGATGCGCTGTTATCCCTAGACATCTTTGGAGCAGATGCAATTTTAGTAGAATTTGGACTTCGCCCGCGCTTTAAAATTGTAATGTATCTGTCCATTCCGACTTGGACCTTGGGTTTTGGGCTACTCTTATCTTCAGTGACAATTTGTTTAAGTGATGACCACGAGCCCGAAGCGGATGATATCGCTGAGTTAAATGTAGAAGTAGTAGGCAACGGTAATTTCAACGATTCACTAGTTGGCATTGGACAAAGGGAATTTGATCGCTGACGAAACTGTGGTTTTGCCGTAAGAAAAAGTCTCTCATCAGATTTTTTATTTTTATTAAGAGCTTCAGAACTCACAGTAAGTCTATCATCAGATTTTATATTGTTATCATTATGAGCATCATAATTCACAGTAAAATAGATATTTCTGCCGTTAGAACTCACTTCACAATTTTTTCCCTTTGGGGTACTCATATGGAGTATTCCTCAAGGGTACTTTGTGTGTTTTTTTGTTTACGGTTTTTTTTTTGTTTTAGTTATTTCTATATGTAAAAATATTAGCACAGTAAAAAAAAGCTTATTTATCAAAGTTAATATGTACCATGATATAAATATAGAAGGTACTTCCATTCTCTCATTTTTTCTTGACATTCACCTTCTGACAAGGATAAGTATTTTCAAAGTAAATTTATAGAAAGTATATGCAAGTACTCAGGTGATTAATTTTTTTCTCGTGTAGTGTCAATGCATTAATGTCAAAGGTTGTTACAATTTTCGTGCGCCATTTTGTTTTGCTTTGATTCGTTATACACAATTGTGTGTAGTGAAAAAGTTGAAATAAATTTTTACTCAAAAAATGTGTTACAAAACATTTAAATATAATTATATTTAATTATTAAAATAAATATATAGCTTTTATTATACTTATTTCACGTAATAAATGTTTATCAATTAATAAATTTACTTTGGTTTTGTCTATCCATACATTTCCTTTTTGTTGTATGCAGATCTGGAACTTTCATTAAATAAGCAAATGCATTGACCATCTTCCCACACTAAGGGCCATTATTATGACTTCACGATAAAGTTCCGGATAGTAAATCCTAAGTTTAGCAATACTGAACTATAAAGTGACTTTTAAATTTTTCCATTATTACAACTGTCCGATAAAATAAATACTAAAATTTGTGTTTGATGGCAACGTTTCTGTGGAACCTGTGGATATTGATTGTTAAAAACACTAAGTGGCAACTTGCTTTTGTTTATTTGCCAAATTACAAACATAATGAAACCATTTTTCTCAATTCTTTTCTTTTTTTTATATTATTATGTGTTTTGTGTTATATTGCTTTTGTTTTCTGTCATATTTTGTGAAAATAAATTTGGCTGTAATGTATGAAATAGAAAGTGTGGCAACTTATGAAAATGTGGCAGCTCCAAATTACTAAACCTCACGATAAAAGTTACAGGTAGGGTGAACTTGACTTTAACTTATTGCTCACTTTTGGTTAAAGAGAAGTTGTAATAATGAAAATGTGTTTATCCATCCAATAAAATTCTATCTTTAACTAATGGCAAGTTATAATATTGGCCCTAAACCACATCAATACAAATTTATTACATTAGAACTAACTTTGACAATTATAGTGCAATTTTTTGGCATTAAACTAAAATCTCTTCAAAGTAATACATTAATATTGCGCTAGCACCAAATCACATGGCAAAAAATAGAACGTAAATGTGTACATACATAAAAACATATGTACGTACAAACATAAATATGTAAACTTTTTTCCATCTACATATCGCCACTTAATTCAGGCAAAAATCATATCACTACCATTTTTATAAATTTTCAAGAGAAAGACAAAACTTGATTAAATTGTTCCAAGCGGTAGTATTCCGTTTATAAAATCACAATTTTTTAAGATATAGCTTTACAATAAAATAAACGAAAACCTAAGTTCTGATCTTTCATTTGTATGCACGTACTTATACAGGTGCCTTCAATGTTCCTTTAATGTATTTTTGCTATCTGATAAAAATATGATTACGTTTTATATAATTTTACTGTGTACAATATGTGATATTGCATTATTTCATGATGTGAATAGTGGCAATACAAAATTAGTGCATTTTTCGCCATACGATTAGCTGATAATGCAATATTAATCCATTACTTTTAAGAGATTTTATTTTAGTGCAAAAAAAGTGCATTACAAACATCAAATTGAAATTTTCACTAAAATTTTTGTTTTTCAATCAGTGCTTATGAAAAGTAATGCAAGTTGCCCAGGTCTGGTTGTAATCATCTGTTTTCGACATTCATCCATTATTTTTACACAAACAAAGCGCATGTTGTTTTTGTATTTTCTTAGTTGTTGTAGACCTGCATATACTTTATATAAATATACTTTGAGTATTTTGAAGTTTCCAGTAAAATCGTGCTACCGTATTAATTTAATATTTCCCCTCTGTTTCCTGTTTGTTTGAAAATTTTATTGAAAAATTATTTCAGAAGTTTTTTTTCTAAATTCAAACAATTAAAAAAAAAAGTGATGATAAATGTTTTATTACCTTGAAAAGCATTGAAATGCATTGTAAATGTATTGTGGTGTTAAAAAAAGCGAAAATGAGCTACATATTACAAACTGTAGATGTACAAAATATCATTGTACAAATATGAATGTAGCATATTTTAGTCCTCTACATTATCTGGTGTTCGCCAACAGCTTGCAAAATCTGTGAAATAGACTTGCCAAAATTATCTGATCGGGTATTTAAGTCATTTTTTTAGAAAAACATGTTACAATCAACAAGAAGAGAATTATATAGATTAAACAAGATGTAATATTAATCAATATTAGTTAAACTCATTGTCAACTAATCAAAATCATCAATCAATTTTGATGAAAATATAGGCAGACAATTTAAAAAGATGCGCCAAGTTATTACATAACCACTTTTTAAACATCACATATGTGTAGTTATGTATATCACTTTATTTATTCGCAACTTTTGTTAAGATAATTACACATTTTTGTAAAAATTTTATGGGGGAAGACTTATACTTTTTACGATATGGGAACCTTTGTTTTGTTTCTCTCAAAAAACAAACTTCAAAAATACCTATTTTTTAAAAACAAAGAGATAATGGAAGTACCTTCTATATTTATATCATGATATGTACTACGAGTATTTTTTTTTGATGATTTTTTTTTTTTTTTGTTTAGTTTGTATGTAAGAAAAATTCCGCTATTAAGTCTGCTCACTATGAAGGTACAACTAGAACTTGACCTCGAGAAACGATGGAATTTTGTGTTTCACATTTCATGTGAGAAATTTTACGATGCGAGAAATACAGAAACGAGCTACTGCATGGTAAAATTATAGTAGTCATACACGACTACAACAAAACTGCAACACCAAAAAACACAAACATTTTGTTGATATACGCAAACGAATAATTGTCAGAAACATATGCCTTTTGTAACATAAGCAGACGCGGCATTCATGAACGATTCAGATACAACTTTAAGGCTTTGCGTGACGTTTCTAACTTTGGAAAAAAAGCGTGACGCAAAATGTGTATAACACAATGAAAACTTTGACAACACTCGCTTTTTGTTTTACTGCTTTGTTTAATGCATAAAAAAAAAAAACTTCATACAGATTAGATCACTACTTTTCTTCTATAATGTTATGCTCACAGACTGTCCAGACTATGTCCGTAGACTTTTTACATTTTTGCAAAGTGATAGAAGCCCACAGCTGCTATTCCCCATTAGAAATCTTCTTATTTATGAAAGATCATTTACTGTACGAGTCGCCAAATGTTGGAACTCATTGCCACGATCCTTAACATGCCGACCACACGAGCAATAATCTTGGCAATTATTGCCGTGGCAACTGTCAAATTCGGTTGCCGACACAAGATATTAGCGTGTGGACCATATGAATATGTGTTCAAATATATATTCAGCAACAAATGTCAAAATACATTGCTGCGCAATAATCTCTTAACACATGCTGTCAAAATGAAATAATATTAATTTTTATTCAACAAAAAAGTAAAAAAAAAAGTTTTAACTACATAAAACAAATAAAATTTCAATTTACAATTAAAAATTATCTATTTATTGATCATTTAAGTGTTTATATGCATAAAAACAAAATATATTTGAATATACGTGTTCACCACCTCTAAATACATTGTTGAACACAAGCAATTTGACGTCATCGCTCTGCCGGCGTTATTGCTTGTGTTAAGATACATCAAATGGCTCGTGTGGTCGTAGTGTAAGAGCATTCCATCTTACTCGTAATTCATTCAAAGGTAAGCTTGTTGAACACTTTTCTCAATTGAACTGATCTTGATTCTGAATACATATAGTTATTTCATGCGCAATATATCTTCCAATTTATAAGTAGTAGTCTCTTCTAATAATTTTATAACTACATATTATTTTTTTATCTAATTTGTTTTTGCAAATTTTGTGTCTAGTTTATTTGTTGCCTAAATGTATAATTATTCTTATGCTATTCTTGTAGTCCACCAACTATATATGGCCCTATGGGCTCGGTTGGTTATTGTTATAAATAAATAAAATAAATAAAATACAGCACAATTCGATTACTCTGATGCCACTATCTCGTTTTTTATGTAAATTTAAAAAAAATTAATAAAATTTCATACATATGTACATGCGAGTTTGGTCAAACAAGTTAAGAAAAGTATACCAACTTATTGTCAAAGCACACAAAAAGTTGAGAGTTGCCTAACTTTTCGCTTTGCGTTAAAAGTACTTGATGTGACTTGTTTCATATAACCAAACCATGTACATTTCATCTTAAATGTCTAAGCGAATCTTCAACGCAACGCGAAGCCAAGGCCTATTTATCAGGTCAACGCAACTCTACAAAAACACAGCAATACAAAAAACAACTTTATGTTTAAGTTGTCAGAAACACACACAAACATGAACTAAAGTATATGGTGCAAATAACTTTTGGCAGCTTAAACACGAAAACACAGAATATCATCAGGACGATTGCGTTGACCTGATAAATAGGCCTTGCGCGAAGCAAAAGTTTTATCTGACATTGCCTTTATTGTCATTCAGTGTTGCCAATATCTGTTTAATTACGCAGAGTGTGCAATTTCTTTCATGTGTAGGCCATGTAAGTAGATTCGTGTATAATATGTGTGTAATTCTACTTTGTGTTCTATTTTTAATTATTTTTGTTTTCATTTTAACATACACAAAAGATGTGGTGTAATTTTCTTCAATGTGTAATTGGAGACACAGCCATGTATAACTTCATTTGCAACACTGTAATCATTTTATGTAAACACATACACTAATATTTTAGTAGCTTGTAACCAAAGTTTGACAACATTGTATACATTAACAGGCTGGGCTTGTGAATGCACCTATTATAATTTTACCATGAGCTACTGGTTCTATCGTTTTGACATAACGTTGCCGCTTTTGTTTAAGTATGGCATTTCAGCGTTAGCCCTGCGGAAAAAACGTTCCGCGTTCCACCAATGTTTAGGGATGGTTGTAAGTGCACCACACGACGTAAGACGGACGAAAAAAAATTAACGTGTTCTACATATGCAAATTCTTACGTATTCGTGCGTGGCTTGATTGTGACGTGTTTTATAAACATGCTGTAAATTTTTTTTTAAATTTATTTTTAGTCGCATGTAGACTTTTGGGGCTAAGTGTACATATTTTGATACTTGTTTACAAACCGTTTCTATAAATCGCTGTAAGGACACCATTGATTCAGAGCCTGAGAGAATACCATGAAATATTACCACTGGTTTGAATGCGGTAACCGTGAGTATATAAAATTTTAAGCAATATCCCAACAAAAGTATTACTAATTCCATTTAAAACTTTTCTAATGGAATTTATCAAGAGCACAATGATAATGCAAAATAGATTCGCGGCGGTAAAACTATAATCGGCGGCATCGAAAGAAAAAGATACAGGGATGGAAACTGTCTTTTCGCATATCTCGACTAGCAATATATATGTAAACATAAATTGCAGCAGTTATCAAAATTATTGTATTGCTCATGATCATGATATAAATATAGAAGGTACTTCCATTCTCTCTTTGTTTTTAAAAAATAAGTATTTTTGAAGTTTGTTTTTTGAGAGAAATAAAAAAAAATGTTCCCATATCGTAAAAAATTTAAGTCTTCCCCCATAAAATTTGTACAAAAATGTGTAAATATCTTAACAAAAGCTGCGAATAAATAAAGTGATATACATGACTACACATCTGTGATGTTTAAGAGGTGGTTATGTAATAACTACAAAAAATAAACAATTGTTTTGACATATGTATTAAAGTTAACCAAAACAAAACAAACTTGATTTTTTTAAGTGAATTTGTGTGAAAAAAAAATTCAAATGTCTCAAGAAAATTTAATTAACTTTATAAGTACTATTGCTAAAATAGTGGAAACAACGACTTCAGTGTATGAAGTGTATAAGTGTATATGGCCGGCCGCGTACTTCTATTAGCTGCTCGTCCACGTCCATATTTGCAGTAAATTGAACTAAACATTTACATTAAACAATATAATAAATACATATAAACAGTAAAAATGACTATTATATACTTACCAATTTCAATAAAAAAACAAAAAAATAAATATAAATAAAACAAATGAACAGATGATTATTATTTTTCAATGGTGCCACTATACATAATAGTTTTTCGGGTTTTTAATAGCGATATTTAATTTATTGCGTTTTAAAACCACAATTTCATGCATTTATTGTATTGGCAGCACTAATCTGTTTTTTTTAGCCAAGAAAAATAGAAATTAGCCTAAGTTGGCTACGGGCTCCAATAGTAGTCGGTAGTCGTGTAGCGGCTAAAAGAATTATTCTCATAGCGCTGATTTACACGGGATTAATTGTGCTGGCATAACATGCCAGTTTGTAGGTGAGAGAGGCAAAGAGAGGAGTTTTGTGTTTGGCATTATTTTTCAACCGGCTACAACCCCGCATTAGCAGCACAAAACCAATACACACACAAGTTAAAAAACAGCAAATATCAAATGCATACAAAAACCACTAACACACAAAGCTATGTATACGTATACATTTTTATTCCGGAAGAATTAGTGTGTTCTTAAAAAAACAACAATGGTGCGGCTTAAAAATTGTTCTCGTGTAAACTACCTCATTATAAGCACGCATGTATTCTATTTTTCACATCTTCTAGTCGGTGGACTTGATTGTGTTTATAGCATTATACCACAGGTTATACGAGAGATGACACGAGACGGAAGATAATTTGTGTTTTCGGATTTCTGGCTCACTCTGTCACTGCGTCTTCTTTAACCTTTCGTGGTGGAATTTTATAGCTTAATTTCAATTTATACTTTGTAACCTCATTCGCTTGATGATTTTTGTAAATAAATGATAAAAATTAATATTTTTTAATGAAAATGCTTCAAATGAAATCTGCAATCATCTTAAAACAATTTTTAATTACCTTTTTAATAGTTATAAACTATTTCGCAGTCTGTTTCTTAATTCAACACAACAAATTCTTTCATCTAATTTTGTAAAATTGTTTACTTCTTGAAATGTTTTTCGTTTAACACTTTGTGGTCTTATTCGCTGAGAGATTTTTGTAAATAAAAGGTAAAAATTAAAATTTTTCAATGAAAATACTTAAAGTTAAATCAGGAATCATTTGCAAACAAATTTAAATAACTTTTTAATAATCTTCTTCACATTCGTTTTTAATTAAATGCAACAGATTCTTCAATTTAATTTTGTAAATGTGTATGTACGTATGTATGTATGTACCCGTGTTTATTTCACAAGTACACATTTTCTCTTGTTTGTTTTGATTTTTTTGGTAACATTTTAATAATAAATATACTGCAGTTGTTCCTTTCTCGCAGAATCTGCGCGACAAATGATTTTAGCTTTTTTCATAAGCCACTTTCTTCAACTCTAGTGATTTATACCAAGGTGGATAAATATTAGCTAACCTTACCGCCGCAATAATACTAAAAACAACATACAATTCGTCTGGTCTTAAAAACCCCTATCTGTCAAAAACAGTTGACTAAAACACCAATGCATACATGTTTATGAAATACATACACTCTTGAATTCAAATGTAAGCACGCATTAGATAAAAGAAGAGATTTTCACAGTCGGGTACCATAGTTTATAATATTTATTAATAAGCACGGAAGCGTAAATTTTTTTTTTAAATTCAGAAGTAAACAATAAAAAACAGAAACTTAACGAAAAAGAGTATAAAAATTCAGTATAAAAATTAAAAAAAAAATTTTATTTATTACATTCATAAAGCTTGAATTATACGTGACATAGCCATAACTCCATAGCCATAACCAAACCAAAGTTCAATTGATTTCTATGGTGAGAGTGATAGTGAGAGAAACTCGCCATAACTCTCACCATACAAACCAATTGAATTTTGGTTCGGTTATGGCTATGGCGTTATGGCTATGTCACGTATAATTTAAGCTTAAGGGTTCATTCGTAGATTAGACTTGTTAAAGATCGGTTATTTTACAAAATTTGCTATTAACAGACCTGTTATTTTCAAGCACTATAAAATCGAAGTTACGCGCATAAAAATGCGCGATAAAACCTAAAACACACTGTCAAGTTAACAGGTATGTACAGATAAAGTACTAGACAATTTTTTTTGTTGCAGACTTCACACCACCTGGTACATGAATTTGCCTTAACAACAGCATTGCAACAAAAAAAGAGAAGCTGACAGTCTAAAATAAAACAAAAAAATTAAAGACACCATAGGAAAAATTTATGTTACCATTTAGCGAAACATTGACCTTTTTAAGTTGTACCAAGTAACTCGTGGTAGTACCACGGTACCAACGAGGTCAAAAATGTACCATAAAAAGTACAATTATACCATGACTTCCATCCGTGGTCTACGATAATCATCTGGACTGTCGCCTGTTGTTAATACGCCTTGGTCTATACCTGATAAAAAAATTATCATAACAACTAACAAATCGTCAGCAGCGCCATTAGTAATTATTTTTAATGCTACCACACATACGATGACTTGTTTTTTTTTTTGTTATGATAAATCATATTTTGTTTGTCGTCGTGAAGAAAGTTTGTCACAACGCCTAGAATATTTCACTTTAAATTTATTAAAAAGGTTTTATATAAAATAAACCTCTATATTTTTATATATGTTTTCTAAATATTACATACATTTACATTAAGTTATGCAAATAAACAGTTTGCTTACGTTTTTTATTAAGACAAATTGTCTGAGGTTGAGCTCTAATGAAATTGTCAAGACACTGCAATAACTATAATAAATGCAATCTATACCTGATAATTATTTTTCTTAATAACAATTTGACTTAGAAAATTTATTAGGTATAGACCAAGGCAAATTCAGTATCAGGTGACCTTATCAGCCCGGCTGATTATCAGCTGTTGCTACCAAATTTAGCATTTTGATCCAAAACGTCAAAATTTGCTTAGAAATCTTCTGACAGATTGGTTTTGTAGCATAGCAAACTACGTGTTGTTTTTTGTGTTGTAAAATTGTTGTAGGGAATAGTTCACCTGATACTGAATCCGCCTTGGTATAGACTCGTTATTAAGGGGCCCATACAACAGGGATGGGCAAATGAAAAAAATATATCGATATATATCGTATCAATATTTTTGAACAGTATCGATATATATTTCTTGAAAACATCGATATTTCGATATATCGATATTTTTTGCCTAAAAATGTTGCCAAAATATTCCAACTCTAAAAGAAATACGCATACCCAATAAGTAATTTTGGTTGAAATCAAGTATAAAACAAGTGTTATTCAAGTCAAACAATCAATTGTAAAGGGTTGAGTTATGCTTGATTTACACTTTAATTCAATAGCACTCTCCAGTGAAATGGGAACTTGAACAATGCAATTGTATTACAGTTCAATTCAAGCCTTGAATTATACTGTAATTCAACCTTGTATTACAATTGAATTCAACTATATTTCAAGCTTCAAAAACAATGCTTTTAAAATAGAAAGGAAAATGCAATAGACAAGTTTTCTTATGATAATTTTCTTCATAAATACCTTCACTATTGTTTTCACGTTTTTAATCACCTTTTGTTTATTAAAAAATAAATTTTTTTATTTATCTTTGGTATTTTTCACAACAATTTCAATTTTATTAAAAAATAAATTACGTATTTGACAAGGTTTGAACATATACAATGTATGTTGTTTGAATTTTTATTTCAAAAAATGCTTGAATTCAAGTTTGTTTCCAGTTAAATTTCAAGTGCTTGTATTTTAATGTTTTGAGTGCTTATTGGGTACAAACGTATCGTGCCATAACCGTCAAAAAAGTCTAAGCGACATAAATTTTTAACAATTATTGAGACCTTATAAAGCGTTTTGTAAATAACATACATAAGAAATTTTGCTTATTAGACCTTTAAAAAGCTTTAATAATTTTTATAAATAAGGATCAAGGCCTATTTATTAGGTCTATGCAACTCTACAAAAACACAGCAATACAAAAAACAGCCTTATGTTTAAGTTGTCAGAAACACACACACACATTAACTAAAGTGTATGGTGCAAACAACTTTTGACAGCTTAACCATGAAAACTCAGAATACCATCAGGACGCTTGCATTGACCTGATAAATAGGCCTTGATAAGGATGTTCATCATTGTTTTATGAATGCCCAGTGTTGAACACTTCTTCAAATTTCATCGTTTCGAAATAAGAAATATCCACTACGCATCCATTAAACAATAATATTTATAACCCATTCAGGCTGACCCCAAATTAAGCAATTTCGTGATTTCGGTCGAAATCAAGTTAAAATTAAGTAATTTCCCATATATTTTGACATTTTCCAAATTAAGTTATTTGACTTAATTTCGATGAAATTAATAAGAAATTACAATATTGAACTCTTTTTTTGTACTAAAACAACTTTTTTTTCAAACATGAGGAAATTTACAACTATGAGAAACAACAATTAAAAGAAACAACAATTTTGACATTCAATATTACTTTAAAAAAATATTGAAAATTATTAAATTTATGAACATTTTTGAAACAAATATTTGTATAAGTGTAACAAAAAATATATTCAACTGAAAAAAGTAATTCAATGTCTGCCGAAGTGAATAAGATGTTTGTGAAATCAACTCAAATGTCATTCAGTACCTGCATAAACACTTTTCATTTCGTTCGTAATTTGAGCTTGAAATTAGGGGCCATCCACATATTACGTAACGCCATTTTTTCCGATTTTTGACCCAACATGGTTCAAAATAAGTTTGATAAAGAACATGATTTTTAATTAGTGTTGCTGTTGGTTTTATTCACATACCTCAGCGTAATAGGCTTGTTGGAGAAAAAACTTCTTAACTTTTGTTTTTGAAGTAAAACATTCCGCTCTTTAGGTGAAGAAAACTAAGCTTTTTAATGTTAATTGTACAAGAAGTTGGTTTTGTTTTGAATTGTTTTGTTTGAATTGAAGTAAATTTCTTTATTTAGCTATTACAAACTAATATACAAATATTTTTATGGCATTTTCTTAAGTTTCGTTTAGGATTTATGCATTTATTTATTTTATTTATGGGAAAATGCAAGTAATTGAGAATGGACGAATATTCGGGAATTCGAATACTTTTGTTCCTTTATTTTTATTTTCTGTTAGACTAACACAGTGCGTAGACAAAAATCAAATAAGCTTGCAAAATATAAATAATAACAATTATGTATTTATGTACATCCATATGTATATGCATATATTTATATCTATTTAACACTCATGATTCTTGATTTATTATGTATTTCTTTGATAAATTAAATACATAAATAAATGAAAAATCGAAGTGTTTTTGTACGAAATTAGTAAAATTTATGTTACGTAACAATTTTACAGACCCCCCTACCCCCCCGTAACAAATCATAACAAAACTCGAACCCCTCCCCCCACCAAGGGCGTTACGTAATATATGGATGGCCCCTTACTTAGTTTCGTGTCAGCCTGAATGGTCTATTAAAGAAATCGTGAACAACCAAATTAATATTGATATTGAAGAAGGAAATTAATTTATCCATACATCTGTATTTTTAAGTTGTATTATAAGATAATTTCTGAAAAACTGCATTCATTTCGAGTGCACAATTAGTCACTTTAAAAAATTTAATACAAAGGAACTACATATGTAAAGTTACAAGTAACCTACTATAGCTCCTTAAGACTGCATTAGTCTTTGAAAATTGATCTCTTATTATTTAGCTGGTGAGCACAGATTACACAGAAGTGAAGAAAGTGACAGGTAAAAATGCTCCAATCAGGTTTTTTAAAATTCGTGGAAAAAAGAGAAAAGTGTAGTGTATTTGATACTCTAGTGTATTACTACTTACCAATTAACACAGCTCACAAAAAGCGTTGTAATCTTATTGCAACAGAAAGAAGAATCAAAACAAAAACGCCGACAAAATTTGAGGGAAAACGAGACAAAGAGAAAAATTCCCTTATCTTCCGTCTCGTGACACTTCAGTTTGTTTCGTGTGGTGAGGGGTATCTTGTTTTATGTCAATAAAAACCAAATTTGTATTACACATTTTTCCCGACGTTTCGTGATTTTTATGTTCACTTCTTCAGGTGTTAGCAATCGAGTTGTATTGTTATTGAAACATTAAAATATAAAATATACAAGTTTACTTTAACTAAAATTACAATATTAAAAATTAGTTATTAGTCTTTACTTTCTGTTGCTGCTCTGTGCTGTGCCGTTCACTTTCTAAGTTTTAATAGTTACTTTTTCAGTAATAAATTATCAGCTGTTTCTGACTAGAACGATCACAGTTTTCCACTAAAGTGATGAGTTTTGCATCGTTACTTGTTATGTTTCAATATAGTTTTGTTTTTCTGGTAAAAATTCAATTTTTTTAAATTCTTAAAGCTCAATCACAGTTTATTTCGAAACGTTTTTATTTTATTTATGCTGCTACTTACAATTACTTAAAATTTTTTTTATTTTCACAGGTTGAACCGAAACAGAACAGAATAAAAGAGAAAAACGAACAGCTTGTATATGATTTCAATAAACAAATAAGGGTCAGCTGATTCGTAAGAGAACAGGGGCCCGTTTCTCAAAACTACAAATTACAAATCTACAAGTAAAATACACACAACAGAACAGCACTTTTACAAATTTTATTGTCGTTTTGTGTGTATTTTACTTGTGGATTTGTAATTTGAAGTTTTGAGAAACGGGCCCCAGGAAGTAAAGGCAAATTCTGCTTTTAGGGTTATACTCACACAATCCCAAAAGTCACGTGGCTTAGTTGTGTGTCATAAAAGTTTTGGCATTTCCTTAATACATCGTGCATAATTAAATAATTTCAGCATTATTTGTATCAAAAAATATTAATTTTCACTTTAATACACAAAATTCTCTTCACGTACTTATGTATGTGTGCGTTTTTTGACACTGGATATCATAATATTGTTTTCTAAATATATATTATGAAAACAATATTATAATATCTGATATAATAGTAATATAATACTAAAATTGCAGTCCACACGTAACATAGCGTCTATACCTGATCTTAACTCTGATAGAATATGAGAGAACGTCGGCAGAATAAGGAGAAAAATATATTTACATTAATATTAATATCTATGTAGGGGAAAACGTACTATTGAAAATATCATAATATTTCATAATTATCATGCAGCCGTGCAGTAAACATCTCCGTTTATTGTAATAGTAATGTGCGTGTTAACGCAACCTCCAAAATCCCCATGATACAAATTATGGTGATCTGGCATCACAATATTTAATTTTCTGATTGTAAAACTTTGATTGATTGTAAAGCATTGACTTAACGAAACATTAAAATATGTACATACATTTTTGAAGTAAAACCGCTAACTTTGGCACTAGCACAACCATTTTGTATTCCGAAAGGTAAAGGTGCGAAGTAACCAGGAGTAAATCTTAAACATAAATTTATTGAAACTTAGAATTTTCTTGGTGGTTTCCATACCAAAAAGTATGTACTATTTTATTATAATTTCACATAATTATTTCATATATTCTTATTTAAAATTACTTAGGAATTTTAATTATTATAAATACACATTTTGTTGAATTTGCATTTGTGTGTTTTAATTATTCAAAATCCACGTGGAAGTCACCAGGCGTTTGGCCCAATTGCCTTAGCAACATTTTAAAATTCTTTTTGCTTTCTAATTTTCCCCAAAAAACGAATTGCCGTTATCATCAGCAAGTTCCAGCGCCACATTTCGCACCCCTTTGCTAATCTCGCAGTAAGTACAAAATATTGTTACGTAACATGGAGGGTCAACAACAAGTAGAACAATCATTGCATGAATGCTCACTTTGCCATAACCCCCCTGACGAAAACATGTCAACCTGCGTGCAATGCCATAATATATTTCACAATAATTGTGGTAATGTTTTGGACGACACGCTATTTAAATGTCTCTCATGTACGGCCATAAGACCAAATTCGGCTGCATCTAGTGTTACAAGCCGCCAATCAAATGTTTCTCGCCTATCGCAATCAAGAAAAGTTGATTTAAAACTTCAGAAGCTTGAAGCAGAACGAAAGCTCAATCAAGATTATTTGGATAAAAAGTTCCAACTTCTTGAAGAAGCCGAAACGCTTTCTGACTCATCAGAGAAATCACAAACAGTGCATAATTGGCTTACCTCTACAAAATCAGTTGCTCAACAACATATTGTGAGCAATAATGTAAGCGCCAGTTCAAACTTGCAGACCTCTCGTTTGCCAAATCAAAGTTATGATATTGCACAGAATGCATACAATGCAGCTGCGTTAATAGAAAAACAACCACCGTGTAGCGACTCATCGCTACCACCACACAATCAGGTAACTTATGCCCCACCAACAGTTACTAATGCTGCCATTGATTCGTCATTACCTGTGTTTGTCATGCCAAATTGCACGACGAACACTTCCACCATCAGTGGCTTTATGCGAATGCAGCCTTTAAATACCGCAGTGGCAAATAATCAACCTGCCTGTATACTTACATCGTCTTTAAATAATAATAACACACAAAATTTATTTTCTTCGATGCCACCAGAATTTAATGTGCAACAACCAATAACAAATTTATCAAATTTGAACACTCACATACCAATGAATTCAACAGTTTATCCGTCTGTCAATTTTCCACGCATGCCCATAAATTCTTCAACTTACGCGACTGCTAATTTTCCACGCATGCATATGAATTCGTCAGCCTACCCGTCTGCTAATGTTCCGTACAGGCCTATAAACTCATCAGCTTACCCTTCTGTTAGTTTTCCAACCGTTCAGAATCTTTCTCAAACAAATATTAATTCAAGACAATCACTACCTAAACAACTTCCAGCGTTTTCCGGTCAACCAGAGGAATGGCCCTTATTTTCCTCAACATTCGAATGGTCCACCACATCGTGCGCATTCACTAACGAGGAAAACCTTATACGCCTCCAAAATTCACTTAAAGGTGAAGCACTTAATAGTGTAAAACACATGTTAGTTCATCCCTCAAATGTACCACACGTCATGCAAATTCTTTATTTATTATTTGGTCAACCTGAAAAGATAATTAATTCAATCAAAGATAGGATAAAATTATCGCCAAAGGTGGACGAGAATAATTTAAAAACACTTACCTCAATGGCTGTAGAAGTCCGAAGTTTAATTTCAACAATTACTGCAAGTAATTTACAGGATGAATTAAATAATTCATCACTTTTACAAGAACTGCTGCAAAAGCTTCCAAATATGTATCAAATGCAGTGGGCAGAAAGAAAAATACAGCTGATGAATCAAAACAAAAAACCAAATTTACTTGAATTTGACAAATGGTTTTTTAATATTGGTATAACAGCTAGCAGTATAACAGTTGGCCACTGCTTGAGCAAATTAAACATAGAAAAGAAAACACTCAAGAATACAACAACAAACAAAAGAGCATACATTAATGCCCATTCTCAACGAACATGCATTGTTTGTAACAACAACAATTGCAAATCCATAGTCAATTGTTCTACATTTCAAGCATTGGATCGCGGGGAGAAGTGGAATATTGTAAGAAAACATAATTTGTGTAAATTTTGTTTGTTTAAGCACAGTGGCGAGTGCAATAGAAAAAAGAAGTGCGGCGAAGAAGAGTGTGAATATTATCATCATCCCTTGCTACATCGTTATTCTGAAAAATCAAATAAACAGAACAAAATTGAAACAAATAAAGAGCAAAAACGTAATAAAGAAGTGGTCATTAATAACACGCACAGTGGAAGTCAATTAAAAGAAATTTTATTCAAAATTATTCCAGTGCAAGTTTATGGAAAAAACAAAACAATAAATACATTTGCTTTTATTGACGAGGGGTCATCTATAAGTTTAATGGATGACACATTAGCAAATAAATTAGATCTACATGGAGATCCAAATCCCTTGTGTTTGCGTTGGACAGGTGGTATGGAGCGAGTTGAAGATAATTCGAAAAGGTTAAAAATTCATATTTCAGGAGGAAATAAATCGCGTATGGCAATTAATGTATCAACTGTAAAATCGTTGAATTTGCCGATGCAAACAATGGACTACGAAAATTTAGCACAACGCTATCCCCACTTGCGGAATTTGCCTGTTGAAAGCTATAAAGACGCCGTGCCACAACTATTAATTGGATTGAATCATTTTGATGTAGGAGTATCGAACAAAATTTGTGAAGGATCATCTGAAGAACCGATTGCCGTCCGAACAAAACTTGGATGGCTTATTTATGGTGCTGTTGGAGAAAATAAAGCAAGTAAGAGTTTTAATTTTAAAATATGTAATTGTACAACCACTGTTGAAGAGTTGGATCAATTAGTTAGGAATTATTATTCACTCGAAGCCGTAACAGGAACAGATACAAAAACTCTTCTAGAGTCAGCTAATGATAAAAAAGCTTTAGAATTATTACATAAATTCACAAAACAAAAGTCATGTGGACATTATGAAGTTCCTCTTCTTTGGAAATATGATATCGTAGATATGCCACCCAGTTATGAAATGGCCCTCAAAAGGTTAGCTTGCTTAGAAAGAAAATTAAAGTACAATTCGGATCTTTTTAATATTTTTAAAGAAACAATTTCTAAATATATAGCTAAAGGCTACGTACGAAAATTAAGCAATGAGGAAATTTCTAGTTCTGATAAAAAGGTTTGGTATCTGCCTATTTTTCCTGTTTTCAATAAAAACAAACCTAGTAAAACGCGTGTAGTATGGGACGCTGCCGCCAAATCTAATGGTGTTTCACTCAATTCGTTTTTTGTCAAAGGGCCTGATTACTTGATTTCTTTGCCATCAATTCTTTTTAAATTTCGCCAAAAATCAGTAGCTATCTGTGGCGACATCGAGGAGATGTTCCACCAAGTGCACGTAAGACCAGAGGATCGTAATGTTCAACGATTTCTTTGGCGAGACTGTCAGCAGGATAAGTCTCCAGACATTTACGTAATGGATGTTTTGATTTTCGGTGCTTCATGTGCACCTTCCATATCACAATATATTAAAAACTTAAATGCCAGTCGATTTGAGAATGAATTCCCTAGAGCTGCTAAGGCAATAAAAGAAAATCATTATGTGGATGATTTACTTGATTCCGTTGACGATCCACAAGAAGCCGCAGAACTAATTCTCGATGTTTCATACGTTCATCGTCAGGCTGGTTTTAATATTCGAAATTGGATTTCTAACGAAAAATTAGCACTAAAAGGCCAGACTCTGTGCAAAAAAACAGACGCAAAGTGCTTGAACACAAAGGAAGATCACATTGAAAAAGTTTTGGGTGTTTTTTGGGAACATGAAGAGGATGTGATAACCTTTAAAATATCACCATGGCTATTGAAGAGCGGTATATTTTTAGGTGAAAAGGTACCAACAAAACGTGAGATGCTACGACTCGTCATGTCGATATACGACCCTCTTGGTCTTATTGGCCACATTACAATGTATGTAAAAATCCTTCTGCAAGAGGTATGGCGATCAAAAATAGATTGGGATGAAAAAATTCCCCCTCAGTTATTTGACAAATGGTCTACATGGATAAATATTTGGCCCGATATTGGTAAGATTAGAATCCCTCGATGTTATTTGAAATCTTTTCAAACTTATGACCAAACCGAAGTGCAACTCCATACGTTTGTGGATGCAAGCAAAGATGGCTATGCAGCTGTTTGCTACTTGAGAATAAAAAAAGGTGAGAAAATAGTATGCTCGCCAGTAGGAGCGAAAACAAGAGTAGCTCCTATGAAGCTAACATCCATTCCTCGATTAGAACTTATGGCTGCCCTTATAGGAGCTCGTTTCGCCAAATATATTGTAGAAAATCACAGTATAAAAATTTCAAAAAAATATTCTGGACTGACTCAAAAACGGTGTTGAGCTGGATAAATTCTGACCATCGCAAATACAACCAATTTGTTGCATTTCGAATCACAGAGATTTTAGAGCTGTCCTCAGCTAATGATTGGGAATGGATTCCGAGTAAACAAAATATAGCTGACGATGCTACGAAGTGGTCAAAGATTCCTAAAATCTCAAACTCAAGCAGATGGTTTACTGGACCAGAATTTTTATTTCTCCCAGAACACGAATGGCATCATGGAATAGCTCCACTTGAGTCTACTGAAGAAGAGCGAGTGCACTGTTCATTCAACATTACAAAAATTGATAATATTTTTGATTTTAGTCGATTTTCAAAATGGAAACGGCTTTTACGAACCGTAGCATACGTTTTAAGATTTTTAAGCAACTGCCGTAAAACCCATGTAGAAAAAAGTAAGCTAACTCAAGAGGAGTTACAGAAGGCTGAAGAAACTTTGTATGTACACACTCAAGCTGAAAATTACTATAATGAAATGACCATATTAAATTCTGGTAAAACTATTCCGAAGAGCAGTGATATATATGGTAAAAATCCATATTTAGATAATGGAGTTTTAAAAGTCGACGGTAGAATTGATAATGCTGATATCCCGTTAGCACAAAAACGCCCAATTATACTACCCAGAAAGAGCTATCTCACTCAACTGATAATAATGCATTATCATGAAAAACTTTATCATATGAATCACGAAACGGCCATCAATGAGATTAGGCAAAAATATTCTATTTCAAAGCTTCGTACAACTTTCAATTCAATAATACGCCGATGTCAAATGTGCAAAATCAAAAAGGCCGTGGCTCAGAATCCACAAATGGCAAAACTGCCTCGCGCCCGTCTTGCATCCCATATGGCCCCGTTCACATATACCGGTGTTGACTTTTTTGGCCCCATTTTAGTCAACGTTAATCGTCATAAGGAGAAACGGTATGGTTGTTTATTTACGTGCTTAACAGTCCGGGCAGTCCATATTGAAATTGCGCATTCTTTGACCACCAGTTCTTGCGTCTTAGCCATACGCAATTTTATGGCTAGAAGGGGAATTCCTAACGCATTCTACAGCGATAACGGGACGAATTTTATCGGTGCCGAAAGAGAGCTTCGAGAGGCTTTAGTAGAAGTCGATAAAGACAAATTAGTGGAAGCGTTCACAACAACAACAACAAAGTGGAACTTTACTCCACCAGCTTCCCCCCATATGGGTGGTGCATGGGAGCGCCTAGTGCGCTCTATTAAAACAATTCTGTATAGAATTATGCCATCCAGGGCACCCAGCGATGAACTGCTCCTGAGCATGATGATTGAGGTTGAAAACGTTATAAATTCAAGGCCTCTTACTTATGTGCCCATTGACAGCGAAAAACATGATGCATTGACACCAAATCATTTTCTTGTTGGAAGTTCCTCTGGATTAAAACCGATGTCTGCTTGCGACGATAATAATTTTGTATTAAAACGAAGTTGGCAAACGTCTCAACAATATGCAAATATTTTTTGGAAGAGGTGGCTCGCTGAGTACCTTCCGACCTTAACCTGTAGGTCGAGATGGCACGACCGTCCAAAACCATTAAGTCAGGGGGACCTAGTGATCATAGTTGACCCTTCCCTTCCACGTAACGTCTGGCCACGCGGAAGAATTTTGGAAACGAGATTAGCAAATGATGGTCAGGTTCGAAGCGCAAAGGTTCTGACTCAACATGGCGTTCTTGAAAGACCCGCTGTCAAACTTGCTATTTTAGATGTCGCTCCACCATTGGAGTCTGGCGGCGAACAATCTTCTTGCCATACTGCGGGGGGAATGTTAACGCAACCTCCAAAATCCCCATGATACAAATTATGGTGATCTGGCATCACAATATTTAATTTTCTGATTGTAAAACTTTGATTGATTGTAAAGCATTGACTTAACGAAACATTAAAATATGTACATACATTTTTGAAGTAAAACCGCTAACTTTGGCACTAGCACAACCATTTTGTATTCCGAAAGGTAAAGGTGCGAAGTAACCAGGAGTAAATCTTAAACATAAATTTATTGAAACTTAGAATTTTCTTGGTGGTTTCCATACCAAAAAGTATGTACTATTTTATTATAATTTCACATAATTATTTCATATATTCTTATTTAAAATTACTTAGGAATTTTAATTATTATAAATACACATTTTGTTGAATTTGCATTTGTGTGTTTTAATTATTCAAAATCCACGTGGAAGTCACCAGGCGTTTGGCCCAATTGCCTTAGCAACAGTGCGTGTCATAAAAATTTTGGCATTTCCTTAATACATACATCGTGTATAGTTAACACATTTCAGCATTATTTGTATCAAAAAATAACAATTTTCACTTTAATACACAAAATTCTTTTCTAAATATATATTATGAAAACAATATTATAATACCTGATATAATATTAATATAATACTAATATTGCAGTCCACACGTAATATGATTCTCTCTGCTATGAAATTTGACGTTTGCTGATAGATACATATATATTTGATATTATATCAGGTGTAGACGCTATGTAATATGATTCTCTCTGCTATGAAATTTGACGTTTGCTGATATAAATATATTAGGAAATTTTTCTTTTTTCTTCGTATCACTCGTAGTGATGCCAATACCGTAGTTAAAAAACGGCTATAGCTCTTAAGAATATCGAAAGCCGATACTCGTAAATAAGAATCGATGTATCGATATATCGGTTTTTGAAATATCGGCGATATATATGGATATATTTTTCTCAAATATCGATATTTCTTGCCCATCCCTACCATACACTACAACAGCATGCACATGGTAAAATTACAAGAATGATAGAAATACAGATTACGACATGCGCATGATTTCCCGCTAGATGACGTATATTCCCCTAAGAAAGGGTTGCCAACCCATTCATTCCACAATAATTTTTAGGGCTGTATTTTTATCTTGTATGATAAATATTTTTATATTTACTTACTAGTGTAATTGGATCAGTGTTCCTGTTAATAACAAAATAAATTTTAAAATTTCGATTTTCGTAGACAAAAAAGCGTTTTGGTAGATTTTTTGAATAATTTTGGTGGAAAAAGAATTTCTCACACGGCAAGGCTACTTTTAAATTTTGCCAATAGTTTTACTTTGTGCGAGCGTTAAACAATTTAAAGTAAATGTTTTTAAAGGGTTTTCTTATCTTTGTAAACGAAATGTCTTAAAAAATTGTTTATAAAAGGTATTGTTAATGCCAAAATTATTAATTTAATGAAATTCCTAAGTGCCATTAAAATTATTCAAAAACCGCATATCTATTTTCCTCACAATTCCCAGTTTTGTCTATATAAATAGAAGCTGAAATATACATCTTTGCAACATATCTTACATCACTATGAAAAAATTAATGCCTAATAGGCTTTTTACACTGACACACATTTCGGTGAAACGCATGGAAGATGTAAAAAATGTGAAACATGCGTTTACATTGACAACATCTAACATCTACCATCATCTCAGTTGTCAAAAATTAGACTTGGGTCGAACTCGTTCACTAGTTCATTTTTGCCACAAACCAATGATCAAACCCATGTAATTTAAATGGGTTTGATCATTGGTTTGTGGCAAAAATGAACTAGTGAACGAGTTCGACCCAAGTCTATCAAAAATACAACACACACTACATAGGTTTTGTTAAGGAAATTATAAAAAATTGGACTTGATGAACCATTAATAATTGGACTAGTTGTTGCTTTGCAAGAGCAAACCCAGTTAATAATGCTGTGTATGAAAATTATAAAAGCTTTTGCAAGAAAAATATTTTTTTAAAAGGTACATATATGTACACACATATATTTATGTATGTTTGTAGTTTTTTCTTAGTTTTTGACCAGCGTTGCCACTAGTGGAAATAGAAATTACACATCTGCAAGTCTTAAATAGTGCAAAACTAAATGAAATATTGCAAAAAAATCCAAGAAAAATTTTAATTTTTTATTAGTTTGTTGGTAACTTGAAATTTAAGGCGAGATAATTTTTTAATATATAAAAATCCTATAACAAATTTAAAAATATAACACAAAATTCCATAATTCTCAAATATTTACTTCAACGAAGAATAATTTAACCGCTTTCCTCTTAACATTTTGTCAAAATTTCATAAAATATCCTTTAAACTAGGCGTTTGAGAATAAGGTTATCAACCTTTTTCTTTTCTTAATTTAAACTTATTTAACTATAAGTTTTGAGCGATACTTATACATTCCTTAGCTTTTTAAGCATACATACATATGTACATTAGGCTTATGCAGAAAATAAAAAATTACAAAACGCGAAAGGCTCACTGGGTTTTCATATGCAGGAAAAAATTCTAAGACAAACTGCGTTTTTACGTTTTTGATATCTTAAAAAAAAGTTCCGAGTCAAATGATTTTCTGCAGCAAAAATGTGGATTTTTTTGGAATTAAAAAAAATCTCACCACATTTTTTCATGCAGTAAAAACGCAGTTTGTCTTAGAATTTTAGCCCGCATATGAAAACCCAGGAGCATTTGTGTTTAAAAAATACGCATAAGGTACATACATATTTAAATTAAACTATTTTTTCCAATTTCTTTTTGTTAGTGTTTAATTTTTGGGAATTGCTAAAATTTAAGTTTAACGTTTATTAACGCACTAATAATCCCAAATTATTATTTTACTTAATTAGTAAAATAACTTTTTTATTAAAAATACATTTAAATTGATTATTGAGGGGTTTTTTTGTTATTTTATGCTAAAAATTTGCAATTTTAAAATCGATGCTACTGTATTACCTGATAACAAATTTTTGAGGTATCAGTTTTATTTAAGTTCAATTTACTAAAAAAGACTCAACAGAAGCGTTTAAAAATTGTAATATCACAACCTTTAAATTTAGAAAGAGAATATCGCCAGCAGAGTTTTTACTTTAAAAAATTTAATAGATTAAGGTCTTTAGGGTATAATTTTTGATAGTTTAGCTTAACAAATGAAAATCGGTTTTCATTTCAATGATTGTGCAAATTTTGGTTCTACTACATCAATAAGATTATAAAGGTCATCATGAAAGATTATATTTTTTAATTTGTCTAATTATTTCAATATAAAAGTTACTAAAATCTTTATACATTACATTTGTGTGTCTCGTAACAGTATTTTAAGCAGTATTTATTTCAAAAACTGCAATCTTCAATATAATCTTAATACTTCTTTATATAATAGGTGATAATAGCGGGAAATATCGTAAAAATTCTGGGAGTTTGCATTACGTTTATAGTAGGATCCAAGATTTATTAGCAAATCTTCTAAACATGGTTAATATAACTTGGGCCTTATTTAAAATATTATTAGACTTTTATTAAGACTTACAGGAATATTGTTTTGTTTATATCTTTATAATAAACTTTGTTAGAGACATGTGGATTTCCCGCAGCCATTAAGTTTCATCTGTAGAGTTTTGTAGCACATATAACTTGATTTTGTCTTAAGTCGACTTATGCTGTTATCGCTTTAAAAATATAAATGTAAATGCCATTTAAGTCAAATAGTGCAAAATTACACAAAAAATTTATGGTGCAAAAATAGTGCAAAGAACTTTATTATCACATATTTTGCACTGCGTTTACACAGAAAGTGGCAACGCTGTTTTTGACACAACAATGCTGTTTTGCTAGTGATGGCACTAAAATTAACGAAAGATGTTAGATGAAACAAAATGAGATAGGAACATCTTTTAAAGATGTAGAAAGATGTTGGTTTTTAGTACTGTGTATTTCTTATGGGAAGATGTTAACATTTTCTCAAATTGATGGTAGATGTTAGATGTGCGTCAGTGTAAAAAGCCTATAACGAAATGTCAAGAACATGCATGAGGGGCAGATACTAATTTCCGCTAAAACCCCTTCCTTCTTGATTTGTCGTTGTCCAGTTGGTAAAATTCATCCTCCGATTAAATACAAATAAATATCCAACCCATTTCCATACTGGTTGTTTTATTTTACGCTGAGACTTTTGTTTAATTTTCCCTATTTTGAGTCACAAAATAACTTTGGGCTCAGAGACTATTATAAAGCTCCAATCCATATACCTGCTCACCTATTTCGTCCAGTTGAGTGACATTCACCCTCATTTTTACAGGTAATTAAAATATATTAAGCAGTCTTTGCTCGTAATGTTTTATAATTAAAATTTATATGTGAACTTCGATAATGAATTATAAGAGAATGACTTAATTAACTTTATTTGGTTTTAATGTTTAACAAGTTGATTTGTGTGGCCTTATAAAGTGTATCAATTACTTCTCTAGTTGACCTGTAAGCCTTAAAAATATAGAAAATAATATAAAATTCCAATGTTTGTTTTTTTTGTCTTTTTGTCATGAAAACCCCCTTTAAAAAACTTCCTGCAATAAACTGCAATGTAGGTCGTTTTCGTCATTGTAATCTTATTGTGGAAGTTACAAGCGCTTGATGTTTGAAACACTATTTTTGACTGTACCTTCAATAAAACGATTTCGCATTTTCTTAATTCCTGGAAAAATAAATTTAAGCAACTTTTTTTTTGGCCTGCAACCTTAAAAATATAAGTAGAAAATAATTGTAGCATTCCAATGTTTTCCTTTGTTTTTTTATTGCATGTACACAGATTTTTAAAGGGTTTTTCCCACTTTAAAAAACTACCTGTAATAAAAACCAATGTAGGAAATCTATTTCTGAACATACCCTCAATAAAACATTTCTGGTTTTTCCCAATTATTTATTAAAAAAATAAATTTAAGCACCCTCAGAAATTTTTTTAGGTAATTGTAAAATGTTGCGTTTTTTAAGGTAAATAGTCAGTGTTCATGGTTTGATATGAAAATAATTTTTTAAGTAATATCAGTCGTATTGTGTCTTTCAAAGTGAATTGGTGAATTTTAATTGAAAAATAAAAATAATAATAAATAAAACAAACCGTTAATCTAAAAAAGTGAAAAAATCTAAATTTTAAAAATCATAATTGTATACACAAATAAATAATTTTGCCCGAAACTTTGTTAAGTCTAATGTGAGACTTGGCAACCACGCAATTCAAAATTAATTTTGATTGGTCGAAACAAATATATATTATATTTCGATAAAAATCAGGATTTTTTAATTAAATTTAGTTTTATTTTATAAAAAAAAAATAATCTTTATTATAAAAACCGTGTATAAAGTGTTTAAAATAAGAAAAAGTGAACGAAATCTTTGCAAAAGCAAAAAAAAAAACATGAAGTGTGCAGTGGGCAAATGCAGGCAAAATGATAGTCAAAAATCATGTGAGCAAATGTGTGAAAAATTAATTTTGTGCATATTTTTAATTAGTTTAAATTTAGCTGTATCTTTTTATAGTTTTCCAAAGAACGATAAAGGGCTAAAAAGACTTTGGATAAAGTTTTGCAATCGGCGGGATACAATAAAGACCCACAGGGAGAGAATTTGTTCTCTACATTTTAAACAGGACGATTTTGAAAGAAATTTAAAATTTGAAATGGGTAAGTTACAATTATGTTTTTTTATTTGTTCAGTTTTTTTATTAACAATTACGCATAGGATTCAGCAATCGAGCAACTCTGAAGTTGAAAAAGAGAGCAGTACCGACTATAGAAGCGGGTGAAACGGAAGAGGAGACAACAACATTCGTAGAGTAAGCAACAACATCCGTAGAGGAAACCAAAACATTTGTAGAGGAAACAAAAACAATCGTGGAGGAAACAAAAAAATTCCCTGAGGAACGAACAATTGTGAAGACTAGCACTAACGAAGACAGTTTACAGATCTACATAAAAAATTTGGAAGACAAAATGTATGTATCTACACTTTTATATATACTTTTAAATGGTTCACAAAAACTTTTACATATATGATCGTTTCTAGGGATGCATTGCGTAAGGAAAATGATATGCTAAAAATGCAAAAAAAAACCAAGCTGAGATCACTAATAAAAATTTGTCTCAAGAAGTTCAGAAGTTAAAGTTTACAAACGCAAATCTGCAGAAGGCACTGAGACGTCTTTTCACTGAAGGCCAAATAAAAAAACTTAAAAAAGGTGACAAAAGACAAAACTTTACTGAAGAAGATATTGCACAGTCAATTACGCTATATTCCACAAGTGCCAAGGCTTACAGGTTGCTGAAGAGAAAAAATTTTCCGCTTCCCTCCGTAAGAACATTGCAGAGGTGGTCACAGAAATTAGATGTGTCGACAGGTATTTTGGATCCTGTTGTAAAAATATTGTCTGCGGCTAATCAAATGTCCAAAATACAAAAGCTGTGTGTATTAAGCTTTGATGAAATGAAGGCAAAAAAAAAGTATTGTTACGACAAGCCAACAGACTCTTTGTTAGAACCGGCTAATTATATTCAGGTGGCTATGTTGAGAGGTGATTTATATAAATCAATTTCAAGAGTTTTTATTAACATTTTTCTATTTTATTATCAGGTTTGACAGCAAAATGGAAGCAACCAATATTCTATAACTATGATTGCCAAATGACAAAAATTATATTATTTGATATAGTGAAGACAATGCGGCAGTGTGGCTTTGAAATTGTTGCAATTGTTTGTTATTTGGGCGGTGGGAACCGAAAACTTTTTAATGAGCTTGAAGTTGATTTTAATAAGCCCTAGTGAGTGGTATATGTAGTAAGTATGTATTGTGTGGTAATTAAAGTAATTTTAAATTTACAGGTTTTTGTACGACGACACAAAAATATTCGTATTTAGTGATGTTCCACATATGATTAAACTGTTAAGAAACCATTTTATTGACGACGGGTTCATCATTAACGGCAAAGAAGTTAAGAAGGATATTATTTTAAATCTTTTATCGCTTCAATCTAGTGACTTAAAAATCACAAACAAAATATCAGTACATTATCTAAGCGTTGCTGGAGCTGAAAGACAGAAAGTTAAACTGGCTACGAAGCTGTTCTCACAAACAGTTGCTCAATCAATTACACGAGCAGCCAGTTTAGGATTTTTGAGTGATAAAAATTGGAGTGAATGCAGTCAATTCTTCAAATTGGTAATGAGATGTTTTATTTTAAAATATAATAAAATCATTATAAATTTTTTACTAGACGAATGACTGGTTTGATATAATGAATTCAAGGGTACCAAGACAGGACGCAAGAGAGCGATTACACGCATACGGCTTGTCACTTGGAATACAAAATGAGACGTTAAATAATATGTCCCAAATGATGTTAGATATTCGTGCGATTGGCAAAAATACGCTCTTGCCATTTCAAAAAGGTACACATACATTTAATTTAAACTTTAAAAATGTATCTATTGTAAAACATTTATTTCACAGGCATTATTCAATCAAATAACGCGTTGAAGATGCTCCACGATGAACTAAAGAATCGTTATAATATAGACTACGTCTTAACATATCGCCTAAATCAGGATGTTCTTGAGATTTTTTTTGGGATAATAAGATCTAAGGGAGGTCTTCATGACCATCCCGATCGTCAAGAATTTAAATATAGACTTCGGTCATATATTTTGGGGTACAACGAAGGCATCTTGGGCAGTAATGCAAATGTAGAGATAGACAATACTCCCGATTTGGAGGACGTACATTATTCATTAACAGGTAAATTTAAACTAACAATTTAAAATCATACAGTTTTTAAAGTTTCGTTTGATTTCTTAAGGTAAAATACTTAAAAGTATTAATCCCAGCATTGAGCAAAACGATTTGCCAAAAGAAAATTATGAGGAGGAGGTGGAAAACCTGAATTATGATGGTTTGGAGAATTTGGCCGGCTATATTTGCAACAAATTAAAAAACGAAGATCCCAGTCTTGTTGCTAAGCCTGTAGAGGACTCTACATACTCATGGGTTAGACATTTAAATGAAGGTGGGTTAAGTATTCCATCAAACACTTTAATGGAAACGTTAAAATCTTGTGATAAAATTTTTTAAAACTAAATGGGGATAAGTTACTTGATACAAAGGGATATTTAGAAAAGCAGTTGGCGGAAGCAAGGAATATAAAAGCAAGTGAAGAAGTAAAAAGACTTTTTTTTAGATGCAGAATGTATTTTAGAATACGGTCTCTTAATGCAGAAATGTCCCAAAATATAAATAAGCGTAAAAGAAAATTAAATAAAACAACAACGTAATATAAATAAAAAAAATATTTATTTTTCATTTTATTTTTTTTTAACAAAAATAATAATTTGCCCCACTGTTATGTTTACATATTTTTTGAGAGTCGTGACGTCATTTCACCTACCTGCGCAGAAGAATAAAATTTTGTGTGCTTGATGTCGTAATCTGTTTTTCTATCATTCTTGGTAAAATTATAACAGGTACATGCACAAGCCCAGCCTGTCAATGTATACAATACAAATGGTTGTCAAACTTTGTTTGCAAGGTACAAAAATGTTAGTGTATGTGTTGTAAATAAAATGATTACAGTGTTGCCAATGAAGTTACACATGGCTGTGTCTCCAATTACACATTGAAGAAAATTACACTACACATCTTTTGTGTAGGTTAAAATGAAAGCAAAAATAAATATACTTCTGTATTTCAAGTATAAATAAAAATGGAACTCAAAGAAGAATTACACTCAGATTATACATGAATCTAATTACACGCCCTACACATGAGGGTAATTGCACACTCGGTGTAATTACACACATATTAGCAACACTGAATGACTACAATCATTTATGAATGCCGCGTCTGCAATTGTACTTTAATTACCCTGTATTTGTTATATTTAAAACAAAAAGGCATCTGTTTCTGACAATAATTCGGTTTTTTATACCAACAAAATGCAAGTGTTTTTTGGTGTTGCAATTTTGTTGTAGTCGTGCATGTACCTAGTATAATTTTGCCATGAGCATGCATGCGCAATCAAGTGTTTGTACCAGCGCACAGTGGCGTGAATTAAAAAAAAGTGGTAAAAAGTCCGCAACTTTTGAACTAGTTAACCGATTTCGATGAAACCAACTGTTTTGGAAAGTAGAAGTGTTGATATTTTTAGAAAGCATATTTTGAGGCACCCTTTTGTAAGACAGGGTAGCTCCAAACAGCCTCAAAGTGGGAAAGTGCGGGTATCGAAATTCTTTCGGAGCTTGTAACTTTTGTAAATAGGGACCGATTTCAATAATTTTTTCAGCGGGACAATCTACGTTAAGAAATAAAAATAAAACATGCTAAGAGTACCATTTTATCTCTTTCAGTTTCAAAGTTATTTGACTTGAAAAATTTATTTTTTAATTTTTGGCCCTGACTTTTTTTATTCGTTAGTACATAACTTCTTTATTACTTGGCAAAAATCAGTATGTTTTAATGTTTTTGAAAGAAAACTTCATTACCATTCATATAAAAAAAAATTTTTTTTGATATCTCAAAAATTGTAGCAAGGAATAATTTTGCAATTTGGATTTTTAAAAATTATGAAAAAATTTGGTATATTTTGTGAAAAAAGTATTCTTAATTTTTTTGGAATATTTTAAAAAATTATTAAGTATTTGATAAAAACTTTGATTGTTTCTGAGAAAGGAGACATTGAGAAAGGCTGTGAAATAAATTTTGGAGATTGTTGTTGGTGCACCCTACATTCAGCATTGGTCGAAAACTAGCAATTTTTTTTCAAAAAATCCGATTTTCTGATGTGGCAAAAAAATTGCACGATCGTTTTTGTAAACTTTTTGGTTTTTTATTATAAATAAACTTGTTGTAAGTAACCTGTAAGAAACTCTTGACATCCTACACATAAATGTAGGCAGGAGAGGAGATTTTCTAAAAATTCTAAAATTTTTCTAACACAATTTTTCCCAATAAGAAAAAAGTATTATAAAATTATAAATTGGGAATCATTTTAATTTTTATCAATAGTATACATTTAGCTTTGCAAACTGGAAAAAAATAATTCTCCTACCTTCAATACTTTTTGAAATATTAGAAATCCAATTTTGATTAAAAATTTTAATTTTCTACATTTTTTATTTTTGTCTAAATTATTGATCTTATTTTCTTTACTGCAAATGTTTCTTAATTTTTTCTATGTTATTACAATAGTAGATATAATTGTCTATTCAACGGTATATAATATGTATTCCTTTGCCATTATATCAGTCTTAAAATGTATACACAAATATAACAACCTCATGTAACAATTTACGTGTTTTATCTGATACTCCTCTCCTGCCTACATTTATGTGTAGGATGTCAAGAGTTTCTTACAGGTTACTTACAACAAATTTATTTATAATAAAAAACCAAAAAATTTACAAAAACGACCGTGCAATTTTTTTGCCACATCCGAAAATCGGATTTTTTGAAAAAAAATTGCTAGTTTTCGACCAATGCTGAATGTAGGGTGCACCAACAACAATCTCCAAAATTTATTTCACAGCCTTTCTCAATGTCTGCTTTCTCAGAAACAATCAAAGTTTTTATCAAATACTTAATAATTTTTTAAAATATTCCAAAAAAATTAAGAATACTTTTTTCACAAAATATACCAAATTTTTTCATAATTTTTAAAAATCCAAATTGCAAAATTATTCCTTGCTACAATTTTTGAGATATCAAAAAAAAATTTTTTTATATGAATTGTAATGAAGTTTTCTTTCAAAAACATTAAAACATACTGATTTTTGCCAAGTAATAAAGAAGTTATGTACTAACGAATAAAAAAAGTCAGGGCCAAAAATTAAAAAATAAATTTTTCAAGTCAAATAACTTTGAAACTGAAAGAGATAAAATGGTACTTCTAGCATGTTTTATTTTTATTTCTTAACGTAGATTGTCCCGCTGAAAAAATTATTGAAATCGGTCCCTATTTACAAAAGTTACAAGCTCCGAAAGAATTTCGATACCCGCACTTTCCCACTTTGAGGCTGTTTGGAGCTACCTTGTCTTACAACAGGGTGCCGCAAAATATGCTTTCTAAAAATTTCAACACTTCTACTTTCCCAAACAGTTGGTTTCATCGAAATCGGTTAACTAGTTCAAAAGTTGCGGACTTTTTACCACTTTTTTTTAATTCACGCCACTGTGCAGCGGTTGGGTCGTGCATGGGCATTTTGTGTGATTGTACATTTTGCTGTAGCGATGTCACATAGAGTTTGATATTTTGTTGATGGTACCAAGGCCTATTTATCAGGTCAATGCAATCGTCCTGATGATATTCTGTGTTTTCGTGTTTAAGCTGTCAAAAGTTATTTGCAAAATATACTTCTGTTCTTGTTTGTGTGTGTTTCTGACAACTTAAACATAAAGTTGTTTTTTGTAGAGTTGCGTTGACCTGATAAATAGGCCTTGGATGGTACCAGCTTTCTGGTATTGTGTATGCTGAAATTAAATCAGTTAAGTAAAGTTGTCAAGGAGTAAACATGCATTTAAAAATTGTAATTTGCTTAAACATAATCTGTTTGAATGGAAAATGGAATTTAAGGGTACCCCTGTGGCTGAGTGGTAGCGATGCTAGCCTCTCAGTACAGAGGTCGTGGGTTCGATTCCCACCATAGACCCTGGGTATTTTCCGCAGACAAGCTAATCGCTTTGCGGGTTGTGTTTGTTCTTAAAAAAAAAAAAAAAAAAAAGCACTTTAGTTATCAACAAATTATCAACAAAAATTGCAGCAAAAACAGTGTCACTATTCAGAACCACACTACTTGAATTTTTTTAAAAAGTGAATATTGTACCAGTTTGCTGGTATGCTATGTGGTTCGATCATAATAGCTCAATAGCTTGATTGCAGCATGCATGCTGTTGTAGTGTATGGGCCACTTTACAGGTACCTGCAACATACATATGTTTGTCGCAATAATTGGCAAAGAATTATCGTTAACAATTATTACAAACATAAAAAGTGGTGTTAGTTACACTATTTATAACTCAAGAACGGATGAACCGATTTGGCTGAAAATTGGTGGAAGGGTAGCTTAAAACTAGGAGACGGACATTAGATACTTTTTATCCCGTTCGATCAGAAGGGCGATAGGGGAAAATTTCCGCCCCTCCGAAACATAGATAGATCTACGTCTAAAGAGTCACAGAGGCTATCTAAATTTTTAAAGCTAGGAAAATGAGGGCGATTGGGGGAAATGTCTGCCTCTTAAGCCGATTGTAATGAAATTTAGAACAAAAATTGATCTGCGCTTAAAAAGTCACATGTAAGAGTTTAAATAGGCTCTTTGCATTTTCAAAACTAGACTACGGATGGCGTTACGGGGAAAATTCTTGTCTCTCCGAAACGTTCAAACCGATTTTAATACAATTAAGAACATATATAGATCTGCGTCTAATGAGCCACAGAAGCTATCTAAATTTTTAAAACTAAGAAAAAGGAGGGAGATAGCGGGAGATTTCTGCTTGTAATAAAATTAAGAACATAGATAGATCTGCATCTAAAAACTTACATAGGCTATGTACATTTTCAAAACTAGAACCAGAAGGGCGAAAGGGGTTAATTTTCTGCCCTTCTGAAACGTTGCAACCGATTTTGATGAAATTCAGAACATAAATCTGCGTTTTTGAAAGCCACAAAATGACCATAGATATCTTCTAAAGTAGGACCACGAGGAAGTAGGAGGACAATTTCTGAGTCTCAACTCGATATTAGTGAAATTTAAAATATAGATACCCCTTCGTTTAGAAGGAGACATACTCTATGTACCTTCTCGAAAGTAAGACAAGCAAGGGGCCAGGGATGAGTCCTGCTCCTCCGAAAAGCTGAAATCGATTTAAATGAAATTTGAAGCATAGCAGAAGACATAGTCTATGTACCTTATTTCTGTTCCTTTAACACTTTCAAATTGATGTAAATGATATTTAGAAGACGATGGGGGTAAATTTTAGCTAGTATTTAAATAAAAGGGCACCAAAATCTAATTTTAAGAAATCTACCGAGAAAAGTTTAAATATAAAATATAATTGTACAAATATAAAATATACAACATAAAATTGAAATGGAGTATAGTGTTGAAGGTGTTTTCAAGATTCAAATGCTATATGAACAGCTTCCCTGCTGTGGGACTATACACCTTCAGCACAGAAGTGAAGAAAGTGACAGGTAAAAAAAGCTCCAATCAGGTTTTTTAAAATTCGTGGAAAAAAGAGAAAATTATCGTGTATTTGAATTTGAAATTTATTTCCTGGTAGTTCAGCGATGTCTATATGCATTTCATTGTTGCTGTAACAAATCGTCAGTAGACTTCAATCACACATTTTGAACAGTCACAAACCTATTATCTTATATACAGAACTTCATAAACTATTTGAGAATTCACAAATAATAATATTTTTGAAAATCAGAAAAGAAAAATAAGCATAGTAGGCCTAGAAATATATACAAAACCCAGTGTATTTGACACTGTAGTGTATTTCCACAGGCTTACCAATTAACAGTGCTAATTAAAAGCGATGTAATTTTATTGCACTAGAAAGAAGAATCAATACAAAAACGCCCATAAAATTTGAGGGAAAACGAGAACAGAAAAATTCCCTTATCTTCCGTTTCGTGACACTTCTGTATGTTTTGTGCTTCAGTGTGTACCGTGTGGACACGGCCGGTGTGCATTGATAGCACAGGAGTATCTAGTACACACCACCCTACAAGAAATGAATAACCGAAACTAACACAAACGAAATTTTTGCACTAATACATTTGCAATAATTTTATAGTGAATTTAAGAGTGCCAGTCAATTGACTGGTCATTTGACTGGTAGCGATGACCGACACATTTACCAATTATAGTTGCTCTTCTCTAACATGTATGTTAGAGTGAAACATCTAATGCTCATAACGCAAAAATTTTAATACAACGCATTTTATTGTAAAATATACAATTCGTTCGGTCTGTGAAGTGAAAATTTATTAAAGTTTTAAGAAAGTTAAGTAACAACAATACTGCATAAAAGAAATTGAAAAGTTTAATTTAATTTATACATTTGTGTATTTTGTTTTTTAATTTTAGATATTTACAAAAAGAAATGTGTGTACGACCTAAAAAAAAGCGTAAAGAAGACTGATTGGTGCCATCTACATTATTTTGGACTGTTTTTATATATGTATATTACTTATTTATTTATTTTCTTATAATAAAAAACAATTAAAATAATATAAAAATTATGTTTATTTATTTAAAAGTTACATTTTTCCAGTTTCTACGTAAAAATTGACTAGTAACAGGTGACCAGTTGCTTTGTAACCACTTACTAGTCATAGTTCACCAATGCTTATGTAATCTGTGACTGGCAAAAGAGTAGCAGAGTAAGCAGTTCAGATATATGTGTTTAAATTAAGTGAAATTAATGAGTTAGAGGGAGAGAAAAAATCACACGTACACAAATGTTTTGGTCATTTTTTTCACCAAGCCCCTAATAAACTAACTGGGGACGGTGACCGAAGTTGTGGTCGTCGCTACTAGTCAAATGACTAGTCAGTTGACTGGTAGCCTTCTTGTAGGGCAGTGGAATATTCAACACAGTGACATGCCATGTAGTGAGTGGCAGTTGTGACAGCAGTCCGTGCTGCAAACTAATAGTTGTCAGGCGGCGCACTGTGGACCATTTTACGAGATAGCGGCCAAAAGTAATTTTTTTATGGTTACTGACTGTAAAATGAAATATTAAATTTCATTGGAAAGTAGACACCATAGACTACTAACCTACTACATCATAGACTACCTTGTTATTTGTTATTGAGCTTATCATTTGTTTAAATGAAAGTTTATAACATAATAACTCTAGTTGTTCTAAGAAACTTTGTTTAAAGGTTTCCTGATGATCTGCAATACCTGCCTACATTTATGTGTAGGATGTCAAGAGTTTCTTACAGGTTACTTACAACAAATTTATTTATAATAAAAAACCAAAAAATTTACAAAAACGACCGTGCAATTTTTTTGCCACATCAGAAAATCGGATTTTTTGAAAAAAAATTGCTAGTTTTCGACCAATGCTGAATGTAGGGTGCACCAACAACAATCTCCAAAATTTATTTCACAGCCTTTCTCAATGTCTCCTTTCTCAGAAACAATCAAAGTTTTTATCAAATACTTAATAATTTTTTAAAATATTCCAAAAAAATTAAGAATACTTTTTTCACAAAATATACCAAATTTTTTCATAATTTTTAAAAATCCAAATTGCAAAATTATTCCTTGCTACAATTTTTGAGATATCAAAAAAAAATTTTTTTATATGAATTGTAATGAAGTTTTCTTTCAAAAACATTAAAACATACTGATTTTTGCCAAGTAATAAAGAAGTTATGTACTAACGAATAAAAAAAGTCAGGGCCAAAAATTAAAAAATAAATTTTTCAAGTCAAATAACTTTGAAACTGAAAGAGATAAAATGGTACTTCTAGCATGTTTTATTTTTATTTCTTAACGTAGATTGTCCCGCTGAAAAAATTATTGAAATCGGTCCCTATTTACAAAAGTTACAAGCTCCGAAAGAATTTCGATACCCGCACTTTCCCACTTTGAGGCTGTTTGGAGCTACCTTGTCTTACAACAGGGTGCCGCAAAATATGCTTTCTAAAAATTTCAACACTTCTACTTTCCCAAACAGTTGGTTTCATCGAAATCGGTTAACTAGTTCAAAAGTTGCGGACTTTTTACCACTTTTTTTTAATTCACGCCACTGTGCAGCGGTTGGGTCGTGCATGGGCATTTTGTGTGATTGTACATTTTGCTGTAGCGATGTCACATAGAGTTTGATATTTTGTTGATGGTACCAAGGCCTATTTATCAGGTCAATGCAATCGTCCTGATGATATTCTGTGTTTTCGTGTTTAAGCTGTCAAAAGTTATTTGCAAAATATACTTCTGTTCTTGTTTGTGTGTGTTTCTGACAACTTAAACATAAAGTTGTTTTTTGTAGAGTTGCGTTGACCTGATAAATAGGCCTTGGATGGTACCAGCTTTCTGGTATTGTGTATGCTGAAATTAAATCAGTTAAGTAAAGTTGTCAAGGAGTAAACATGCATTTAAAAATTGTAATTTGCTTAAACATAATCTGTTTGAATGGAAAATGGAATTTAAGGGTACCCCTGTGGCTGAGTGGTAGCGATGCTAGCCTCTCAGTACAGAGGTCGTGGGTTCGATTCCCACCATAGACCCTGGGTATTTTCCGCAGACAAGCTAATCGCTTTGCGGGTTGTGTTTGTTCTTAAAAAAAAAAAAAAAAAAAGCACTTTAGTTATCAACAAATTATCAACAAAAATTGCAGCAAAAACAGTGTCACTATTCAGAACCACACTACTTGAATTTTTTTAAAAAGTGAATATTGTACCAGTTTGCTGGTATGCTATGTGGTTCGATCATAATAGCTCAATAGCTTGATTGCAGCATGCATGCTGTTGTAGTGTATGGGCCACTTTACAGGTACCTGCAACATACATATGTTTGTCGCAATAATTGGCAAAGAATTATCGTTAACAATTATTACAAACATAAAAAGTGGTGTTAGTTACACTATTTATAACTCAAGAACGGATGAACCGATTTGGCTGAAAATTGGTGGAAGGGTAGCTTAAAACTAGGAGACGGACATTAGATACTTTTTATCCCGTTCGATCAGAAGGGCGATAGGGGAAAATTTCCGCCCCTCCGAAACATAGATAGATCTACGTCTAAAGAGTCACAGAGGCTATCTAAATTTTTAAAGCTAGGAAAATGAGGGCGATTGGGGGAAATGTCTGCCTCTTAAGCCGATTGTAATGAAATTTAGAACAAAAATTGATCTGCGCTTAAAAAGTCACATGTAAGAGTTTAAATAGGCTCTTTGCATTTTCAAAACTAGACTACGGATGGCGTTACGGGGAAAATTCTTGTCTCTCCGAAACGTTCAAACCGATTTTAATACAATTAAGAACATATATAGATCTGCGTCTAATGAGCCACAGAAGCTATCTAAATTTTTAAAACTAAGAAAAAGGAGGGAGATAGCGGGAGATTTCTGCTTGTAATAAAATTAAGAACATAGATAGATCTGCATCTAAAAACTTACATAGGCTATGTACATTTTCAAAACTAGAACCAGAAGGGCGAAAGGGGTTAATTTTCTGCCCTTCTGAAACGTTGCAACCGATTTTGATGAAATTCAGAACATAAATCTGCGTTTTTGAAAGCCACAAAATGACCATAGATATCTTCTAAAGTAGGACCACGAGGAAGTAGGAGGACAATTTCTGAGTCTCAACTCGATATTAGTGAAATTTAAAATATAGATACCCCTTCGTTTAGAAGGAGACATACTCTATGTACCTTCTCGAAAGTAAGACAAGCAAGGGGCCAGGGATGAGTCCTGCTCCTCCGAAAAGCTGAAATCGATTTAAATGAAATTTGAAGCATAGCAGAAGACATAGTCTATGTACCTTATTTCTGTTCCTTTAACACTTTCAAATTGATGTAAATGATATTTAGAAGACGATGGGGGTAAATTTTAGCTAGTATTTAAATAAAAGGGCACCAAAATCTAATTTTAAGAAATCTACCGAGAAAAGTTTAAATATAAAATATAATTGTACAAATATAAAATATACAACATAAAATTGAAATGGAGTATAGTGTTGAAGGTGTTTTCAAGATTCAAATGCTATATGAAAAGCTTCCCTGCTGTGGGACTATACACCTTCAGCACAGAAGTGAAGAAAGTGACAGGTAAAAAAAGCTCCAATCAGGTTTTTTAAAATTCGTGGAAAAAAGAGAAAATTATCGTGTATTTGAATTTGAAATTTATTTCCTGGTAGTTCAGCGATGTCTATATGCATTTCATTGTTGCTGTAACAAATCGTCAGTAGACTTCAATCACACATTTTGAACAGTCACAAACCTATTATCTTATATACAGAACTTCATAAACTATTTGAGAATTCACAAATAATAATATTTTTGAAAATCAGAAAAGAAAAATAAGCATAGTAGGCCTAGAAATATATACAAAACCCAGTGTATTTGACACTGTAGTGTATTTCCACAGGCTTACCAATTAACAGTGCTAATTAAAAGCGATGTAATTTTATTGCACTAGAAAGAAGAATCAATACAAAAACGCCCATAAAATTTGAGGGAAAACGAGAACAGAAAAATTCCCTTATCTTCCGTTTCGTGACACTTCTGTATGTTTTGTGCTTCAGTGTGTACCGTGTGGACACGGCCGGTGTGCATTGATAGCACAGGAGTATCTAGTACACACCACCCTACAAGAAATGAATAACCGAAACTAACACAAACGAAATTTTTGCACTAATACATTTGCAATAATTTTATAGTGAATTTAAGAGTGCCAGTCAATTGACTGGTCATTTGACTGGTAGCGATGACCGACACATTTACCAATTATAGTTGCTCTTCTCTAACATGTATGTTAGAGTGAAACATCTAATGCTCATAACGCAAAAATTTTAATACAACGCATTTTATTGTAAAATATACAATTCGTTCGGTCTGTGAAGTGAAAATTTATTAAAGTTTTAAGAAAGTTAAGTAACAACAATACTGCATAAAAGAAATTGAAAAGTTTAATTTAATTTATACATTTGTGTATTTTGTTTTTTAATTTTAGATATTTACAAAAAGAAATGTGTGTACGACCTAAAAAAAAGCGTAAAGAAGACTGATTGGTGCCATCTACATTATTTTGGACTGTTTTTATATATGTATATTACTTATTTATTTATTTTCTTATAATAAAAAACAATTAAAATAATATAAAAATTATGTTTATTTATTTAAAAGTTACATTTTTCCAGTTTCTACGTAAAAATTGACTAGTAACAGGTGACCAGTTGCTTTGTAACCACTTACTAGTCATAGTTCACCAATGCTTATGTAATCTGTGACTGGCAAAAGAGTAGCAGAGTAAGCAGTTCAGATATATGTGTTTAAATTAAGTGAAATTAATGAGTTAGAGGGAGAGAAAAAATCACACGTACACAAATGTTTTGGTCATTTTTTTCACCAAGCCCCTAATAAACTAACTGGGGACGGTGACCGAAGTTGTGGTCGTCGCTACTAGTCAAATGACTAGTCAGTTGACTGGTAGCCTTCTTGTAGGGCAGTGGAATATTCAACACAGTGACATGCCATGTAGTGAGTGGCAGTTGTGACAGCAGTCCGTGCTGCAAACTAATAGTTGTCAGGCGGCGCACTGTGGACCATTTTACGAGATAGCGGCCAAAAGTAATTTTTTTATGGTTACTGACTGTAAAATGAAATATTAAATTTCATTGGAAAGTAGACACCATAGACTACTAACCTACTACATCATAGACTACCTTGTTATTTGTTATTGAGCTTATCATTTGTTTAAATGAAAGTTTATAACATAATAACTCTAGTTGTTCTAAGAAACTTTGTTTAAAGGTTTCCTGATGATCTGCAATACCAACAAAGAAATGCGCATAGGATCCAGCTAAACCCCTCAATTGTAGTGTAGCATCGTCTGAACGCCCCTTTTGTCCTCATTTGTTTTCTTTTGTTTCTTTTGCTTCTTTAAAGAAAAAGTAAACGGAACAAAACGATCAATTTTCATTGATCGTACTGACACACAAACTTTATTAATAAACTAACAAACACTTTGAATATTTGGCAACAGCAATAAACTGCTGAATTAGTGAAAAGGGGTTTTTATGAATTAAATGTATTATTATGTAGGTTACTAGTTGTGTAAGAATATTTTTGTAAAATAGTATTTAAGCCAGTATAAATCAAAAATAAAGACAGAATTATTTCATGCCTTAAATCGGCACATTGTTTTAATTAAATAAAGGATTCTGCATATAAACCTGCGAATCCTGGCCAGCGGCGCCTTAGCGCCGGCCATATAATATATAACAAAATACACTTAAATATAAAACCACCATACAATAATCAATTTCAATGTATTTTTGAATTAAAAATATTTTACTTAACAAGAATTTCTTGTATTATTTTCGTTTAGAAAAATAATTCTACAAAATAAAAGCATAGGTACATATTAACAAATAGTCTTTGGTAAAAATAATTTCTAAATGGCCTTTATGGTTTGAAATTTTTAGTTGTCGCAATGATTAGAAATAACAATAAAAATAAGGCTAGGCCAAAAAACCCAATGGAATACGAAGAAGAGGAAATTGAAGGAGCTAAAAGATTTTTAAGTGAACTGTGGAATGATTTAGGAATAGAAGGAACCACTACTGGGGATTATATAATTAACAGACGAAAAGTGGAATTAGAAACAGTGTTGTTAATGAGAAAATATCCAGATTGGTAAATTTTTTTTGGGATAATAATATGGGGGCAAAAGAATGTAAAGTATATCATCCCAATGCTAATGTTGTCAATAACGTAGAAATTATTGACCACAAGGAAGAAATTAACTCCATATGGCTACTTATGTTAATCCTTATAATAATAACAGCTCTTGATATACTATTTAAAATTTACTTTGCACAAAAAAGATCGCTCAAAAAGCAGTACATTAGTAGGGCAAATGATTTAGATAAAGTTTAAGTCTGAATAGATTGGAAAATCATGTAAATGTCTCAGTATAGACAGACCAATAATAGACGACACCCTAAATAAACATTTTAAAATTCTTTTAGATTGCTTAGAAAAAGCAACAGTGATCCTAAATACTAATTATGAGCTACTAACATATGCATAATAATAGAAACAACAACTATAACAGCTATATCAACAAAAATAATAGCAACACTAACTACAGTCAGAGACCAAAAAATAACAGTAAAAATGTTCAGAGCAACAGAATCAAAGCGCATTTATTAGGTGGCAGCACTATACCATGTTTCTAATGTCATTATACCAAGCTAAATGTCAAATCTGAATTGTGTAGGTATAAGCCTAAAAACATGCTTTTATTTGGGTATCCATAAACACCTAACGAATATTCAGTTTTGTATGGTTTTTGACATTTCCTATAATAAACATACAATCTATCGATGCTACCCTGTTTTGAAAAGTAAGATGGTAATTTATAGCAACAAAGTACATGTGGTTATTGCTGTTGTAATATTTGTTGTTGAAATGAGCGTACCTGATTGATGTGCCTTGAACAGAATCAAACGAAATTGATTCGGAAAACCCCTAAGAGAAATCCAAGAAATAAACATGTCTACAATTTAAATCTCAACTTATGTTTCTGCGTTTTATTACAAATAAACAAAATTAAAACACCAATAACTCTACTAATTGATACTGGAGCAGACATTTCACTAATAAAAATTTCACATTTTCATCTAAATGAAATAAATACTAACAAGATAACAGCACTAAGAGAAATAGGACAGGGTAAAGTACATTCCGTTGGAAGCATATTTTTGATCTAAAACACAAACATTTGCTTATACCACATTATTTTCAAGTAGTAGAAAACGATTTTCCAATACCATGCGATGGAATTATCGGCATGGACTTTAAAAAATATAATTGCATTCTAGATTTCAATAATGACTGTGATTACTTTGTACTACGCCCTTTCAATATCACAAAACCAATAGAAATACTAATCACAAATAATGGTGATGAAATAATCTTACCTCCAAGATCTGAAGTCATACGTCAAGTAAAACTAACATCAGTAAATAATGAATTACTAATCCCAAATCAAGAAATAGAACCAGGTGTTTTCATAGTAACAACAAACAAAGCTTTCATTCGTATCCTGAATATTAACAACAATAGTAGCAAAATTAAACAAAGAAAAATTAAAACCGAAAACATCTCAAATTATAATATAGTTAAAAACACTTCTAAAACAAAAATAAATAGAAACAAGGAAGTTCTAAAAATTTTAAAAAGAAATTTTCCACCACAATTCAATAATACTTTAACAACATTATGCGCTTCATATTGCGATATTTTCTGTTTAGAAACAGACCTTATGTCAGGATTTCATCAAATTAGTTTGGAGAAAAATTCAAGAGACTTTACAAAATTTTTCACCAATAATGGTTCATACAGATTTACAAGGCTACCCTACGGCCTAAAACTAGCTCCAAATTCATTCCAAAGAATGATGACACTTGCCTTTAGTGGTTTAAAACCAGATCAAGCATTTCTTTATATGGAAGACGTAGTTGTCTTGGGATGCTCTGAAAAACATATGCTCTCAAATCTGAAAGACGTTTTCGATTTATGTCGCAGATACAACCTAAAACTTCAACCTGAAAAGTGTTAATTTTTTATGAAAGAAGTAACATATCTTGGTCATAAATGTACAGACAAAGGAATATTGCCAGATGATAGTAAATACTCGATAATTGAAAATTATCCAACACCACAAGATGCTGATAGTGCAAGAAGATTTGTAGCTTTTTGATTTATTAAAAACTTTTCTGAGTATTCCAGACATTTAACAAAACTAACCAAGAAAAATGTTCCATTCGAATGGACAAACGATTGTGAATTTGCATTTAAATACCTAAAGAAAGCATTAATAAGCCCCACATTACTGCAATACCCCGATTTTAATAAATAATTTTGCATAACCACAGATGCAAGTAAATACGCTTGTGGAGCAGTTTTAACACAAGAACACGAAGGTAAACATTTACCAATAGCGTATGCTTCAAAAACATTTACTAAAGGTGAAAGTAATAAATCAACAATTGAGCAAGAATTAACCGCCATACATTGGGCTATAACACACTTCCGACCATACATATACGGAAAACCTTTTCTTGCCCGAATCGACCATAGACACTAACTTATTTAGTTTCAATGAAAAATCCAAGCTCCAAATTAACAAGAATGAGACTTGATCTCGAAAAATATTTTTATATATTTTACAGTTGAGTACCTTAGGGTAGTTAGGTAATTCACATACCAAACAACATAACATTAATAAAAATAATAATGATTATAAGCCCAGTATATATGTACCATTAAATAACACTGATATCAGAAAATATAATAAACTAAAGATTTCCCCCGGAAGATGTTATATCACACGAGCAAAATCTATAGTAACATATATACAAATTAATGATTTGTTTACTAAAGGGAACTTTGAGTTAGGACAATTTTTCTCTAGGCTCGAATATGTGGCCGGTAAACATAATATCAATACACTACAAGTGGCACCTAGTGAGACAATTTTCGAATTTATCTCTATTAATGAATTTGAAGTTCTGGGCAATAAAATATTGAACAAAATTAAAGTAGCGCTACCAAATGAGGTGATTCAAATTGATAGTAAGAATGCCAAGGCAATTCTCGAGCTTATGCTGAAATATCACGATGATCCCATAGAAGGAGGACATTGCGGAATATATAGAACAATAGAAAAAATTAAGAGATATTAGTATTGGAAAAATATGCAAAAGACATATCTAAATATGTAAAATCTTGTCCTAAATGCCAAACTTCCAAAACAACAAAACACATAAAAAGTCCAATGATTATTACACAGACACCTAATAAGGCATTTGATACGGTTTATGTGGATACTATTGCACTATTTAGAAAATCATTGAACGAAAACGAATATGCGATCACACTAATATGTGATTTAACTAAGTACTTGGTAACAATACCTGTTAGAGACAAAAATACCAAAACAATTGCTAAAGCAATATTTTTAAATTTCATACTCACCTATGGTCCAATGAAGACGTTCATTTCGGACATGGGAACAGAGTATAAGAATTTATTTTTAACAGAAATTTCTAACTTGATGAAAATTGAAAAACTAAACTCAACAGCTTACCACCATCAAACATTAGGAACAATAAAAAGAAGCCATAGAACCTTTAACGAATACGTACGCTCTTACATTTCAGTAGACAAAACTGACTCCGACGAATGCTTAAAATACTTTACATATTGTATTCTTTACATAGGTATCCTCGAACAAAACATCCAAGCCGCCACCAATCTATTTGAGACAAAAAAATTCAAATGCCCTTATTAAAAAATTAATTTCGGTCATTGGTAGAGCTGGCAAACTATCGATAGTACTATCGATATTATCGATAGTTTCTCTTTCATTAGACTATCGATAGTTTTTTCCCGATAGCGATACTATCGTTGAAAAAATATATTACCAAATTGGCAATAAACTCGACCAAATTTAACACATTGGTTTTCTTTTATTGAAAATACATGTAGTACATATCTCTCATTTACTCAAAAAAGTCATAGCTCGAAAGAATAAATAATAAATTTATGGACTTAGTAATATAAAATACTTGGTGTGTAATGTATCAACTCTTGATAGAAGAACACTTTTTAATATCTCCACTGAAAACTAAACTCATTTGAAAATTAAATTTAACATTCCTAACTCTTCGTCTCCTGCTGACATGAAATGACTTTCTTTAACACTAACTGCAAGTAAGTAAAAAAAGTATATCGTTAGAGTTTTGCACAGCATAATTTAAGGTTGTGGAATAGAGATCGAATATATCCTTTTGTGTCATCTCATATTTTAACTCAGTTGTTTTAACTGATAGGTTAGGTTAGATTGAGGGCAGTAATAAATTTACCCAATCCATGTCGGATTACACCCATCCATTATAGCATGTTGTGTGTTCTTGATAAGAAATATTGGGAAGATACCTCAATTTAAACCTTAACCAAACATTAACATTTGAAGTCTACACTTAACATTAACTAGAAATTAATGTTAAAGTTAGTAATTTTATGTTACGTGTAGACCGCAAGTAAAAGAATTCGATACTATTGATAGTTTTCCAACAAACTATCGAAAATATCGAATGGCGTGACTATCGATAGTTTGCCAGCTCTAGTCATTGGTGAGAATAAATTTCACATTGTTCCAATAAAACGTGGCAACATCGATGAAACTAAAATCCAAATTTATGACGAAAAAGATTTCCGAAAAATGGTTGCTGAATTTGAAAAAAGTAAAACAAGCTTCTACACATACCAGCTTAAGAGCGCTAAAGGCATGCAGATCGTATTGAAGCGCATATATTCTTATGTTGTCCCCGAAGAAATAAAAGATGCACTCGTCCTCCAGGGGTTCAAGGTAAAAAATGTGTCCAATATAATAAATAGAGAAAAGATTCCCCAACCCCTATTTCGTGTTGAACTAGAACCTAACGATATAAAATTGAAAAAAAATGAGACGCATCCAATTTATAATTTAAAATACCTCTTGTACCGAAAAATCACAGTTGAAGAGCCACATAAGCGTTCAGGTCCTGTACAGTGCCATAATTGCCAAGAATATGGCCATACAAAAACATACTGCAATTTACCCTCTGTTTGTGTTGTGTGCGGCGAATTACACGGCACCGCTAGCTGCAACAAACCAAAAGATCAAAGTGATAAAAAATGCAGTAATTGTGGAGGTAATCACTCCGCTAACTACAGAGGTTGTCCTGTGTACTCTTTTGTAAAGAAGACTATGGTGCAAAAACCTAAATTAGCTCCAGCTCAATCAGCAAACGCTTACTCTGCCACTTTTCATCAAATGAGCCAACCAGTTACTTCCCGTGTATCGTATGCAGATGCTGCTAAGGCTAGTTCTATTCCGACACAAAATGTTTCACCGCAAAATAATTCAACAAATACAAACTCAAACTTTAATTTTAATCGCCTTGAAGCCACTATTGAAAATCTTGTGCAAACTATAAACAATTTTACAACAAATATGACTAGCATGATGCAAGAAATGTTGCGAATGCAGAATACTCTGCTTCAAGCAATACTTAATAAGCCATGAACACGTTAACAATATGTTTCTGGAACGCAAACGGCATTCGCCAACATAAAAATGAACTTGAGCACTTCCTCACGGAGAAAAATATTGATATAATGTTAGTATCTGAGACTCATTTGACTTCGAGAAGTCTTTTTAAAATTTATGGCTACACTATATATGATACAAAGGACCCTAGAGGAAGGGCTTGCGGTGGATCAGCAATTCTAATAAAGTCAAGACTCAAGCACTATGTTCTTGATAACATTTGTGAAGAATACGTACAAGCAACAAATATTGGCATTGAAAGTTTTTGTTAAAATTTCGTTATATCATCAATTTACTCCCCTCCCAGATTTTCAATCACTGAGAATCAATATGAGGATTTCTACAAATCTCTTGGACCTTGTTTTGTAGCAGCTGGAGACTACAATGCGAAACATACGTTCTGGGGTTCGCGCCTTGTTACACCCAGAGGTCGAGCATTGTTCAACACTATTTCAAAAATGGGCTTGGATGTCATTTCGAGTAGGGAGCCCACTTATTGGCCTACTGACATACAAAAAATTCCGGATGTTATAGATTTTGGCGTCATAAAAAATATCTCTAGGGATTTAATTCAAGTTCAAGCTTCTCTTGATCTCTCGTTCGATCACTCCCCGACGATCATTACAATTTGTAGCCCATTAAGAAGTAACTTACCTGACCCATATGTGAAGATGATCAATCGTGTTAATTGGCTGGGGTTCAAAAAATATCTCAGCAGTCATTGTACGGAAAACATTACGCTTAGAACACCCGATGATATTGAATCGAACATTGCCAATCTCAGCGAGAATATTAAACAGGCTGCTGAACATGCCACTATCTCCCATCCGCAGATTGGGTTTAATAAAATTTATTCTACAGACATTGAACGTCTCGTACATGAAAAAAGAAGAGTTAGAAGGGAATGGCAGCAGCACAGATCACCACAAAATAAAATCAGATTTAAAGAGTGCACTAAACGACTCCAAGAGTTGCTTGCATCTGAAAAAATTGCATCTCTTAAAAATTATCTGGAGGGTCTTGATGTTACACCGGCGTCTAATTACTCCTTGTGGCGCGCTGCCAGAAAGCTTAAAACACCCGTTGAGTATAAGCCACCTCTACGCACATCTACCGGAGGTTGGGCAAGAAGCGATACTGAAAAAGGTAAAATATTTGCTGAGCACTTAAAATCCGTTTTTACGCCAAATATATGTACTGGTGTTGCTGATTTGCCGAATATAGTCGCTCTACCCTCAACACATAAAGTTTAAGACGCGTGATTTACAAAAATTAATTGCCGAACTCAACCCGAAGAAAGCTCCGGGTATTGATGGAATTAGTAATCAGATGCTGATGAACTTGCCTCGTATTGCAATGAGAATCCTGTTATTCATATTTAATGCTATTTTACGACTGGAGTATTATCCACACAACTGGAAACTTGCCAAGGTTAAAATGATTCCAAAGCCGGGCAAAGATATAACAAAGGCTGAGTCATATAGGCCAATAAGTCTACTATCTACAATGTCAAAGCTTTTCGAGAAACTGCTCAAAACAAAATTGTCCCCAATTCTAATTAGTAGTGGGTGCATACCAGACCATCAATTTGGTTTTAGAAGTCAGCATAGCACCATTGAACAAACTCACAGATTGGTTCAATTTATAAGAAGAACTTTTGAGGAAAAAAAGTATTGTTCTGCGCTGTTTATTGACGTTTCCCAGGCATTTGATTAAGTGTGGCATGAAGGCCTAATTTTAAAATTGAAGACTTACTTACCAATAAACATTTTAAATCTTTTGGAAAGTTACATTATTTCCCGTAAGTTCACTTTTGCGGAAGGAGACTTTACAAGTAGGCCTGAGACAATTTCATCTGGTGTGCCACAGGGGAGTATACTGGGACCAGTTTTATATTTAATTTATACTTGTGATATGCCTGTGAGCAGTAGTATCCATACTTCCACATTTGCCGACGATACAGCCTGCCTTAGTATGCATGAAAACCCTGATGAGGCATCCCGAAAACTCCAGGAACACATTAGCCAGATGGAGCTTTGGTTAAACTTATGGAGAATCAAGGTAAATGAACAAAAGTGTGTTCAAGTAACATTTACTTTACGAAGAGATACTTGTTCCCCCATTCGGATTAACAATCAAGTTGTTTCTCAACATTCACATGTGAAATATCTTGGTATACACCTTGATCGATGACTTACATGGAAACACCACATTGACTCTAAGTTAACTCAAATGAAACTTAAATTAACTCAGGTACATTGGCTGATTGGTCGAAATTCAACACTTAGCCTAGACTGTAAACTTTTAATATACAAGTCGCTTTTAAAGCCAATATTGTGCTACGGAATTCAACTATGGGGCACTGCTTCAGCTTCAAATGTAGAGAAAATTCAACGCAGGCAAAACAAAATTTTACGCATGATAACATCGGCTCCATGGTACATCAAAAATTCAAATATACATCGTGATTTGAATATGCCTCTAGTGACTGAAGAAATTGCAAAATTCGCAGGTAAATATCTAACAAAACTCGAATCACATCCTAATCCGCTTGCTCGTAATATTTTGAACTTTACTGGACACATTCGCCTAAAAAAGAGGGATACAAGGGCTCTTATTCACAGCACTCCAGATGGGACTTCCTGAAAATTCTTTTATTTTTTATATTTTTTCCTTTTGATTATCAATACTTATGTATTATATATAACTACTACTAAGCTTATGTCCGACACTGGTCGGACCTAATTATATTTTTATATTTAAGATTTGAATACTTATTGTTAGTTCATATATGAAGATACAATAAATAAAATATCATGTAAAAAAAAAAACAAAAAAATGTTTAATTTATTGTAACAGCTAATAGTGTTTTCACACTGACTTGGTTTTAATAAAAGTTGGTTTTAATGTTAAAACCAACTGTTACAACCTGGTTTTACCGTACAAATTGTTTTTGTCAAATCCAACTTAAAACCATTTCTGAATCTTCTGAATTGGTTTTATTTTGGTTTTATGAAATGCAACCCTGTTTTCGCTGTGGTAAATTTAGTGCTGCCTAGTTAAAATGTCCGGCAGTAGCTGACAATGTTTATGCCAGTGAATAACAAGAGATGTCGCTTGCAAGATTTTCAACTTAAAAATGGATGCAGCAGCAACAATAAGTAAAAAATTATGGAAAAATAAGAGTTTTTTGGAAGGAAACAACAAAAATATTTTCATTGACCTCTGGAAAGTGAAAATAAACGATATGACATATCGATCCACCTTAAAAAAATTGTATTTTGTGATTTATTTGTGAATTTTTTATATACAATAACTTGATTTCCAAGCAGTTCTTTAAATTATTAAATTACAAAATATACAATATATATATATATATAAAAATGAAACGGTCCATGTATGTAATCGCATAACATGAGAACGACTGGAGCGGTTTGGCTGATTTTTTTTTATTCGATTAGAAATTTTCTGGACATGGTTTGTAAAAAAAAAAAATTAAAAAAATACCTACTATTCACTTCTCATTTTTTCTACGCACAAACTAACAAAGGGGACAATCATTAGTAAAAAACTTCCGAGCAAAGCCGGGGCGGTCAGCTAGTATACAATAATTTCCATTTTAGAGCGCATTGTAAAGTTTCTTAGTTTTTCATACAAACAAAAACAGTTGTACAGTTTGTCAAATAACTATTATAAAAAGCAGAAAAGATACAACAACAAACACACGCATTTCTGCAGGAGATTTATTTTATTTTGAGCAAAGTTAAAGTCTGTGAGTTAAAACCTGAATTTAACAAATTTGCAGTGTGAATGCAAAATCAGCTGTTTATGGTTTTAACGTTAAAACAAGGTTTTAACTTGCAGTGTGAAAACACTATTAGTTGCTAATTTTCTTTCGGATTTATTTTTTGTATCATTTATACATATTTTGATTTAATTATTCTAAAGTGCACACACATACATATGTACATTGTACATATGTATATGGGTGATTCTTTTCTGGCGTTACATGCCATTTGTACGACAAAATGTAAAAAAAAACGTTTTAAAGTTAAGTTTGAAACATTTTTTTTCTTACATTTGAGAAGTGATTAAATAGGTATATATTCAGTGAAAAAATGCTAACAATCAAACCTAAGGATTTCAAGATATTCGCAAAATATGACGTGGCGTTACGTTACAAAAAATGTAACGTTTTGTAACGTAACGCCACGTCATATTTTGCGAATATCTTGAAATCCTTAGGTTTGATTGTTAGCATTTTTTCACTGAATATATACCTATTTAATCACTTCTCAAATGTAAAAAAAAATGTTTCAAACTTAACTTTAAAACGTTTTTTTTTTACATTTTGTCGTACAAATGGCATGTAACGCCAGAAAAGAATCACCCATATACACAAGATATTCAAATAAAACCAACGAATATTGTAATTTTTTTAATTCAATTTAATTTTCGAAACAAAAAGTACATGTATACATGTTATATGACTTGAAGACTTACGTGCCCATAATTTATAGTTTTTAAATTATAATTAAATTGAATAAAATTAAATTAAATTTTGATATGTAATTCTCTTATAACAACTAAATTTAAAGTTATCTCTGCAAATGGTTGCGTTCTTAAAACATAATAATTATAATGAAGTAAGGGGTATATGATTGTATATGAACTAAGTTGTATTTGATATGAATGTAAAAAGTAATACATATGTAATTAAAATTTATTTTAAGAACTCAATAATGCTCACATGTAAAATAGAAACTTAATTCAACAACAACAAAATCAAAAACTGTAATAGACAATAATACCTATAAAACAACGAATCAATACAAATTACACAACTATACGCACACACATCAACACCAAAAAGAAAATATTAATTTACAAAATATAAAATAATTTCCATTTTAGAGCGTATTGTAAAGTTTCTTAGTTTTTCATACAAACAAAAACAGTTCTACAGTTTGTCAAATAAGTGTTATAGAAAGCAGAAAAAAATACAACAACAAAGACACGTATTTCTGCAGGAGATTTATTTTATTTTGAGAAAAGATATTAGACAGTCTGTAAATTAAAACCTGAATTTAACAAACTTGCAGTGTGAATACAAAATCAGCTGTTTATGGTTTTAACGTTAAAACCAGGTTTTAACTTGCAGTGTGAAAACACTATAATTTTTTTTTTGTAAAAATGTATTTTTGAGGCACATGTATTTGAAATACAAAATATTTCTAATTTGTGTATTTCAAATACAGATACAAAATACGTATTTGTATTTGAAATACGTATTTCAAATACTGTCCAGCCCTGCACGCATCCCAATGATTCCCACTGATATGCCATTTCAATTTCAACGATTATAGTTTCGCTTTCGTTTGGCTTTTGCAATGACTATTAACAAAGCTCAAGGCCAGTCGTTGGAAGTTTGCGGAATAAATTTAGAATTTCCTGTATTTTCACACGGTCAACTGTATGTTTCATGTTCACGTGTTAGGAAGCCGTCGTCTTTATTAATTTTTTGTGAAAATGGCAATAATAAAAATGTCGTTTACCACCAAGCTCTGCAATAATTTTTTTTCCTTTTGATGTTCTCATTTTAAAAAATTTATAATATTTTGCACTTATTTTTCAGGAAAACGTCTATTCTTTCTAGAAAATTTAATGTTTAATACAAAGACGTAAGCGTATGTTATTGTATTGTCCAGCAACGCGGGCAGGGTTACTCTAGTTAAATATAAAAATACATTTTAACAAATTTAAAACAATAAATGTTTGGTGTTTTTTTATTTTTATATTCCGTCATCGTTCACAACAATCGCTGCCTCTATCACTCATATACTGGATCCTCACACACTTACAATTAGTAAGTTTTTATTTTCTACCGTAGAAATTCTCTAGGAATAATTTATGTAGCAAAACAACGTTTGTCGGGTAAGCTAGTTATTCAATAAAAGTAAATATAATTTTGTAACATAATTATAAAACTTGTACCTTTTTTGGGATTGTTAAAAATTATTTTACAAAGAAAATATGTGAATATGTACATTGAAGAATATGCGAAAATACTTAAATTTTGTAATAAAAATTATAGTAAACCAAAATTATTTTATTCTGTTCGAAGCAGAATATTTATTTTATTCTGTTCGAAGAAGTTCTCGTTGTACCTTCATAGTGAACAGACGTATTAGCGGAATTTTTTTTTACGTACATAAGTACATGCTAAACAAAAAAAAACATACAAAAAATATTTGTAGTACATAATATTCGTTGTACAATAACTTTGATAAACAAACTTTTTTTTTGCTTTGCTAATATTAATTTACATAGACAGTAATAACTAAAACAAAAAAACAACCGTAAACAAAATAACTCAAAGTGCCCTTGAGGAATACACTAACAAAATGCCCTTGAGGAATACTCTATGAGTACCTCAAAAACAAATAATTGTGAAGTGAGTGATAACGGCAGAAATGCCTATCTTACTGTGAGCTCTGATGATCTTAATGATAACAATAAAAATAACAAATTTGATGATAGACTTACAGTGAGTTCTGATGCTCTTAATATAAACAAAATAAATAAAAAACCTGATGACAGACTTTTTTTTAACGGCTAAGCCAATTTTTCGTCAGCGATCAACTTCGCTTTGTCCAATGTCAACTAGTGATTTGTTAACATTACAGTTGCCTACTACTTCATCATTTAAATCAGCGATATCATCCGATTCATCACTTACCCAATCTGTCACTATAAATAAGGAGTAGCCCAAAACCCCAGGTCCAAGTCGGTATGGACCGATATATAATTGTCGGAAAGCGCGGGCGAAGCCCAAATTCTACTAAAATTGCATCTGCTTCAAAGGTTTCTAGGGATAACAGCGCATCCTCCACTAATCAGTTTCAAATATTGCAAGATGACAACGACATACCTGATATATCCGCGAACAAAACCTCCAAGCCGCCACCAATATATTTGAGAGAAAAAAATTCAAACGCTCTTATTAAGAAATTAATTTCGGTCATTGGTGCGAATAAATTTCACATTGTTCCAATAAAACGTGGCAATATCGATGAAACGAAAATTCAAATTTATGACGAAACAGATTTCCGCAAAATGGTTTCTGAATTTGAAAAAAATAAAACAAGTTTCTACACATACCAGCTTAAGAGTGCTAAAGGCCTGCAGATCGTATTGAAGGGCATAGATTCTTATGTTGTTCCCGAAGAAATAAAAGATGCACTCGTCCTCCAGGGATTCAAGGTAAAAAATGTTTCCAATATAATAAATAGGGAGAAGATTCCCCAGCCTCTTTTTCACGTTGAACTTGAGCCGAATGATATAAAATTGAGAAAAAATGAGACGCACCCAATTTATAATTTAAAATATCTTTTATACCGAAAAATAACAGTTGAAGAACCACACAAGCGTTCTGGACCCGTACAGTGCCATAATTGTCAAGAATATGGCCACACAAAAACTTACTGCAAATTACCTACAGTTTGTGTTATTTGCGGTGAATTGCACGGTACTGCTAGTTGTACTAAACCAAAAGATCAATCAGAAAAAAATGCAGTAATTGTGGAGGTAATCACACCGCTAATTATAGAGGATGTCCTGTATATTCTTTCGTTAAAAAGACTATGGGGCAAAAACCTAAAGTAGCTCCAGCACAAACAGCAAACACTTACTCCGCCACTCTTGCGCAAGTGAGCCAACCAGTTAATTCACGTGTATCGTATGCCGATGCTGCTAAGGCAAGCTCTATTCCCACACAAAATGTTCCACGGCCAAATACTTCAACAAATACAAACTCAGGCTTTAATTTTAATCGCCTTGAAGCTACTATTGAAAATCTGGTGCAAACTATAAACAATTTTACAACAAGTATGACTAGCATGATGCAAGAAATGCTGCGAATGCAGAATACTCTGCTTCAAGCTTTAGTTAATAAACCATGAACACGTTTAAAATATGTTTCTGGAACGCAAACGGCATTCGCCAACACAAAAACGAATTTGAGCACTTCCTCACGGAAAAAAATATTGATATAATGTTGGTCTCTGAGACTCATTTGACTTCGAGAAGCCTGTTTAAAATTTATGGCTACACTTTATATGATTCAAACGACCCGAGAGGAAGAGCATGCGGTGGATCAGCAATTCTGATAAAGTCAAGACTCAAGCACTATATTCTGGACAACATTTGTGAAGAACATCTACAAGCAACAAATATTTGTGTCGAAAATTTCTGCTCTAATTTTGTCATATAATCAATTTACTCCCCTCCTAGGTTCGCAATTACTGAGGATCAATACGAGGATTTCTACAAATACCTTGGCCCTTGCTTCGTAGAAGCTGGCGACTACAATGCAAGACATATGTCTGGGGTTCGCGTCTTATTACACCTAGAGGTCGGGCATTGTTCAACACAATTTCAAAAATGGGCTTGGACGTCATTTCGAGTGGGGAGCCCACTTACTGGCCTACGGACATACAAAACATTCCGGATGTTATAGATTTTGGAGTCATGAAAAATATTTCTAGGGAATTAGTTCATGTTGAAGCGTCTCAAGATCTCTCCTCTGATCACTCTCCCACGATCGTTACAATTTGTAGCCCACTAAGAAGTGACTTACCTCACCCGTATGTGAAGACGATCAACCGTGTTAATTGGCTGGGGTTCAGAAAATATCTCAGTACTCATTGTACGGAAAACATTACGCTAAGAACATCCGAAGATATTGAATTTAACATTGGCAATCTTATCAAAAATATAAAACAGGCTGCTGAACATGCGACTACCTCCCACCCGCAGACTGGATTTAATAGCATTTACTCTACGGGTATTGAACGTCTCGTAAGTGAAAAAAGAAGAGAGAGAAGGGAATGGCAACAGCACAGATCGCCCCAACACAAAATCAGATTTAAAGAGTGCACTAAACGACTCCAAGACTTGCTTGCATTTGAAAAAACTGCATCTTTTAAAAACTATCTGGAAGGTCTTGATGCCACACCAGCATCTAATTACTCTTTGTGGCGCGCTGCTAGAAAGCTTAAAACACCTGTTGCGTTTAACCCACCTCTGCGTACATCTACCGGTGGTTGGGCAAGAAGCGATACTGAAAAAGGTAAAATATTTGCTGAGCATTTAAAATCAGTATTTACCCCTAACACATGTACTGGTGTTATTGATTTGCCGAATGTAGTTGCGCTACCCCCTCGACCCATAAAATTTAGAACGTGTGATGTACAAAAACTAATTGCTGAACTTAACCCGAAGAAAGCTCCGGGTATTGATGGAATTAGTAACCAGATGCTAATAAAGTTGACTCGTATTGCAATTAGAATCCTGTTATTTATTTTTAACGCCATTTTACGACTGGAGTATTATCCAAATAGCTGGAAGCTTGCCAAAGTTATAATGATTCCAAAGCCGGGCAAAGACCTTACCAAGGCTGAGTCATACAGGCCAATAAGTCTGCTATCAACAATGTCAAAACTTTTCGAAAAACTGTTCATGACAAAATTGTCCCCAATTCTAGTTAGTAGTGGGTGCATACCGGACCATCAATTTGGTTTTAGAAGTCAGCATAGCACTATCGAACAAACTCAGATTGGTTCAATTTATAAGAAGAACATTTGAAGAAAAGAAGTATTGTTCTGCGCTGTTTATCGACGTTTCTCAGGCATTTGATAAAGTGTGGCATGAAGGCCTAATTTTAAAATTAAAAACATACCTCCCAATAAACGTTGTAAGTCTTTTGGAAAGTTACATTACTGCCCGGAAGTTCACTGTTGTGGAAAGAGACTTAATGAGCATGCCTGAAACTATCTCATCCGGTGTGCCACAGGGGAGTATACTGGGGCCAGTTTTGTATTTGATTTATACTTGTGATATGCCTCTGAGCAGCAATATCCACACTTCCACATTTGCTGATGATACAGCCTGCCTTAGTATGCACGAAAACCCTCACGAGGCTTCCCGATATCTACAAGAACATATTACACAACTGGAACTATGGTTAAATTTATGGAGAATCAAAGTAAACGAGAAAAAGTGTGTCCAGGTAACATTTACCCTGCGAAGAGATACTTGTTCGCCAATTCGAATCAACAATGAAGTTGTTCTTCAACATTCACACGTAAAATACCTTGGTATACACCTTGATCGACGGCTTACATGGAAGCCCCATATTGACTCAAAGCTAACACAAATGAAACTGAAATTAACTCAGATACATTGGCTGATTGGTAGAAATTCAACACTCAGTCTAGATTGTAAACTTTTAATATACAAGGCGATTTTAAAACCAATATGGTGCTACGGAATACAGTTATGGGGCACTGCTTCAGCATCCAATATAGAGAGAATCCAACGAAGGCAAAATAAGATTTTAAGACTAATAACATCGGCTCCATGGTACATTAAAAACTCAAATATACATCGTGATTTAAATATTCCACTAGTGACTGAAGAAATCGCAAAATACGCAGGCAAATACATAACAAAACTCGAGACCCATCCTAATCTCCTTGCTCGTAATATCTTGAATTTTACTGGACACAGCCGCCTAAAAAAGAGGGACACAAGGGCTCTAATACTCAACACTCCAGAATAAACTGCTTGAATATATCTACTTTTGTTTTTGCTTATCACGACTTATGTATTATTAATAACTTTCACTAAGTTTATGTCCGACACTGGTCGGGCCTAATTAATTATATTTAGATTTAAGATTTGAATACTTATTGTTAGTTCATATTTGAAGATTCAATAAATAAACATATGTATTAAAAAAAAAAAAATTCTGTTCGAAGCGCATTTTCACCATCAATAAATTTTTCTCTCTAGATATAATTCGTTATTAACTAGAAAGTACTACAATAAATAAATACTTTCACGTAATGATATAAATAAGTTGTTAATTTTATTCATTACAGGACGGTCATTATTATACACATAAAATAATAAAATAAATAAGTACCACTCATTACTTTGTAAGCCATTAAAAAATCTTGCAAAATGTTTGCACAGGTAGAATTGTCGTTTAAATTTCATTTAACCTTAATACAGGGTGTTTGAAGATATGATACTCTTATTTCATCTAAAAGACGTATTTTATTGAAGATTTTATAAATAAAACAGCTCCAGCATGTGCTCTATCGCCTGGATTATTAGCGGTTATCACTTCATATTAGAAAGCCCATTAGCATCCCATATTTCAATATTTAAATTTGGTTGCATAGTTTTGCAATCAAAACTTTTATCACGTTCTTGAATTAATTTTTCAAATGAATTTCATTGAGGCTAAGAAGGCAGAATCTATCTTAACTAATAGTTGACAACCTAGAAATTTATTTTTGCTTTTAGTCAACAATCTTCTTGGCACCGACTAGAAATAATTAATTTGTATGAGAGGCTGTCTTTCCCCTGCTCTTACACAATTACTTTTCTTCTGGATTTCGTGCATTAGCTATAAAGTAATTCATACCAAGTTTGTAGACCTGTAGAATATACCATTTCATATAAAAAAATTAAAGATCGCTTCGTAAATGACGGAGAAATCAGTGAACAAAGAAAAAATATACATACTTACATGATGAACATATAACCTCCAGCGTTTTTGAAGTCGGTAAATAAAATAAATACACAATTGGATTGAAAATCAAATCTAACTTTTTTAAAATTTATTTTATGAAAAGTAATATGCTTCATAATTGCCTAACTATATGAGCAAATATGTACATACATAGTTATATGAAGTCACTTAACTTCATAAAGGCCCTAACTCGTGTTTTTTTTTCCGAAATTGAGTTTTTCAGTGATTCCAATACATTTCGCACAAATACACCTTCTCACAAAAATATATTGCAAGTGTAAAAAATAACGTTTTTACAAGCAGTTTTATAAACAAATTTTCATTGTGAATATTACAGTTTCTATTATATTTTACCTTCTCCTGTAAAGTTACAATAATTTGAGTTAGGGCCTTTCTACTTGAGACCATCGATATGTATCTATTAAGCGCCGAATAAATAATCTCTCGTCATTTACAGTTGGTTCATTGATTCATAATTAACAATACTACCCAGCAAAAAAGTTTGCCTACTAGAATACAAAAAAGTGTATGTACTCTCAAGTCGTCAGTACAATTTACTGAATAACCCATTATTTTTGTTTGAGAAGTTCTAAAAGTATGCGATACTCCACACTTTTTGCCCACAAATATCCAAATGTTAATAGATTACTGATTGCCTAAATATGTTCAAAATTTAATGGTTTATTTTTTGCTTACAAAATGCAAAATTTTTAAGATTACTTTTTGCTTAAAATTATTCAGAAGTTAGTTGACAATTTTTTCTAATAAAAATAAATAGAATTTTGTAACAAAATTATAAAACTTGTACCAATTTTAGGGAGTGTTAAAAATTATATTTTTAGAAAGAAAATATGTGAATATGTAGGTATATTGAAGAATATGCGAAAATAATTAAATTATGTAATAAAAAATTGTGGTAAACCAAAGTTATTTTATTTTTCGAAGTTCAATTTCACGAGCAATAAACTTTTCTATAGATATATTTTATTATTAACTGGAAAGTACTACAGTAAGTAAGTACTTTCACGTAATGATATAAATAAGTCGTTATTTTATTCTTTACAGGAGAGTAATTTTTATACGCATAAAATAATTAGATAAATAAGCACCATTCATTACTTTGTAAGCCATTAAAAGAGTACCACCCATTACAAAATGTTGAAAAATTTTTGCTGGGTAATTTCGTTTTGTTATAAAACTACTTCATAGCAAAAAGTTTTTTTAGCATTTTACATTGATTTAATTTTTCATAAACAATACAATCTTTCAGCGTTTTATCACCAACACAATTTAAATCACCCGAAAGCAGGGACCGCAAATAGCAATTATTTTTCAAATTTAAACTAAAAAATCGCGCAAAATGGGAAGTGCTACGAGCACAAGGAATGCACCAAGCTACTCCTTGTTACATGGCCTACCTTTAATGCATTAATTTTTATTAAAAAAAAACTAACTTTACCTATTATTTTCAGAGTTTTATTTATTCCTCAGAAAATAAAAAACTTATTGACTTGAGTTTTATTTATTTGTCACAAAAAAAAGTTGTTTTTTTATTTTTATGTATTTCTCAGAAAAAAGAAGTTATCTCTTGATTTTTATTTATTCTTCAGAAAATAGAAGTTATTTTTTGAGTTTTATTTTTTGTTTAGAAAATAACATTTACTTCTTTATTTTTATTTTTTTGCGTAAGAAAATTAATTTTAAACCGTAGGAAATTAATAATAATTAATAATTAATATTCACCGATTCAAAATAGAATTTAATTTATTTATGAAAAATGATTTCACTTTAAAAATTACTTTTTTAAGCAAAGAAATACAAAATCAAAAAGAAACTGTAATTTTCTAATCAAAAAATAAAACTCAAAAATTACCTTTTTTTATTTTCTGAGGAATAAATAAAAACCAAGAAATAACTTTTATTTTCTGAGGAATAAATAATAACCAATAAATTACTTTAGTTTCTGAGGAATAAATAAAAATTACGAAATAACTTTTATTTTGTGAGTAATAAATAAAAATCAAGAAATAACTTTTATTTTCTGATGACTGAATAAAACTCAAGAAATAATGATTAAAAAGTTAAATTTTAAAATAAAAATTATAACCGTACGGTCCTTACCCGAATGTCAGAAAACAACAATACTCAGAACGGAAAATTTTTAAAATCTGTTGATGGTAAAATCATTGATAGCTCCGAGTTGGTGTCTTAATTTTAGGTCATTGTAAAGAGTATACATACAAACATAGTACATATACATTTTTGTCAGATGATTGTGTTGCAATTGAACTAATATTTAAGTTTCCTTATGATTATATTTTTTGCTTCTTTGCTTATCTTTTAAAATTGTTCAATGATAGTTCTCCTTCAATTAAAGTTCTTCTCCAATTTGGTCGACTTTTTTAGTTGCGTTATCATTTTGAATTATATTTTGACACACAACGCTCACCTTTTTCAACAATTCAATTGCGGTTTGCAATACGGTGTGCCACTTTTTCAATTCGGCTTGATGCAAGAGCTCCTGCTGTCGCAATAATTCAACCCAATCTTGATGACTGTTCGGCAACTGCCTGTAACACACAGGTTCCACGGTTAAAAGTAGAAAATAAAAATTAAATTAAGTTAATAAAAAAGAAACAAAACATTCAAATGAGATATGTACATACTTTATTGCCGATAAATTTGGAATACGGGGTTTAGCTGAGAAGTCTTCTTCAATTCGCTCTTCTAATTTCCATAGTTTAAGCAATAACATTATATTAACGATTATAAGGAAACATAACAAAACAAGAACAAACAATGACAGCCACCTGAATTTTATTGTTGCTTCAGCTCCTATAATAGGACTTTCAGTATATTGGTGAGTTGAAATAGTTTGTGCAATACCGCAAGACTTCACTGGTTCAACTTTTGTTTGAAAAATAGGCATTTCTTCCAGTGAACGTATTTGCGCGGCAGTACCTAAAAAAATTAAAAATATTTATGCAATTAAAATTACAAGAAACATTAGTAAATATACAATTTAAATTTTGCTGAAGATTTTAATTAGAAATGTGCAAATGTCGTAATTCATGCGCGAATGATGCAGATCGTAATTAAAAATAAATAACAGTGCGTGATTTTTTTTAATATAATTTTCAGGCAATCATTCAAATTCAGCGTCAAAACCTTTTCAATTGTGTAATAGCTTTCGCTGCTACGTGCACATCTTCTTCTCAAAATGCAAACAGTCAAGGCACAAGTACAAATTGAAAACTTATATACAACGAAGCACTTCCACAGTCAATATTGTTATGCTTTTACCCTTAGAAACGCTTTTCCGTGGACTCGAAGATTTGCAAATGAATAAAAAGACCCACTGTAGTAATTAGGGTTAAGAATGAAAGAAGTTTTATTTACAAATACACTTAAACTAGTATAGGACTGCCAGAAGTATGAGCCCGTCAACCAGAACACTCATATACTCATATACTCATGCAATCTTTAAGGTATTTCCTGCAAAATAAAAACATACATAAGTGTTTTCATGAGAACTCTTAAAATTGCCATTTGTGCAATTGGGCAAACTTGTGTTATGAAGCCCCTTTTAAACTTTTGTGCAAACAGCTTATGTAAATTTGAAACAAACGTCAACTACTTCATTTAATAATAATAAAATAAGAAAATCTCAAGCAATTTTTAATTTAAAAACATATTTATATATTTCTATAAAAATAAAAAGATAAAGATATCCAAAAAAGCAAGAAGTTGTGGTTTACAAAATGCACAACTGCACAGCCTAAGTTTACAAGTCAAAATTTTTGTGCCAACTTAACAGGTTTGTGTAAATAAATTTCTATAAAATTTTTTACATTTTATTCACGAGAGCATAAAAATGCATAATTGCACAGTTTGCGAGACTTTTCAACATTCTCATGAAAACTCTTAGGGCCATTTTCTCAACTTGCCTTTAGCTAAAGGCAGGATTCTGTCTGATCGATAAATGACTTTGCATTATAAAACCTTCATTTATAAATTTTTTATCCATTAAATATTATTATTATTGATAATAATAACAATAAAATTTTTAAGTTAAATAATACAAAGATATTTATCGGGAACACAAAATCCTACCTTTAACTAAAGGCAAGTTGTGAAAATGGCCCTTATTATTTTAAACAAATAAAACAAAAATGAAATAATATTATAAAACTCAGCACTATTCACAAATGAAACAGATGTTTCACATGTTATAGAAAACAATTGGTAATCGGTTCTCGGTTATTTGTAGTATTTGTTTACACGGTGCAATTTTTTATGACACTTAGTTGAAACAAAAATTGAATCGGAGTGGCTCCCGCTTAACTTTATTGTAGATGGTGGTAAATTTTCCGGTAAAAAACCAGGACAATTTAAAAGTAGACCAGAACACTAAGACAATTTGTCAAAATCCTGGAAGATCTGGACATTTGGCAGACCTAAACTAGTATAATCAAGACCTTAAATACACATGTAAAACTTCAATTACTCAATTATACACAACTGGTTACCACTACGCCTTCCTCGCTGTTGTATCTGCACGTTCCTTAAACTGCCTGCACTACTATTCCATAGTACCCCTTTGCCTGCTATTCGTCTTACACGAGACTCACTCTGCTGACACTAACCGTTATACAACAATAACAATTCTCTGGGCGACACTCACAGTTGATACACCAATAAAGACTCAATGGCTTTATTTTCACATTTACACACGTCTATCAGCAGTGTTGCTCACTGTACTCTATTTGACACGATAGCCTTCACAATAATCTCAACGACAGACTTTAACTGCGTTATACACTGACTCACTATAGTCTCTTCAACTACCAACTCAACTGACGTATTCAAAGCACATACAGGGCTGCCAAAAGCTTTCCATAGAAAATCATTATTTTTCGAAAAGAAAATCATATTTTGAAGAAAAAAATCATCACAAGTCCAATTTTTCTCAAATAACAAAAGTAACAACAATTGACATACATATGTATATAAAAATAAAATTTCTTATTAGCTCAATTCACAATTTTGTGCATATGGTCTTGCATCGTAGCATGTGCAAAATGGTATAGTATATTGATACTCACCACTAAGAATTGTGAAGTGGCGAGTATTAATAGTTATACTAACAATTTTGCACATGCTACTATGCAAGACCATTTGCACAAGACTGTGAATTGCACTATTGTATATGCCCAAGGCACTGAGACATTTTTGTGTATGCAAGACGCAGGGTGCACAATGGACCGTCAGCCTTACATGCAAAAAAATTCGTGGTGCACCACCGAATGTAAAGTACTGTTACAAGGCACTTTCGAAAAAATTATTATTTGTTTTTGCAGAATGTAGGGGTTCCCAAAATACATTTTTCGTTATATCTTCGGCATTTACAGTCGGATCTTAAGGTGTGATATATCGATGTTTTTGTCTCGAAAAGACCTATGCTTTACCTCAAATTATTCATTGACCTCAAATATCCCGTTCTAGCATTAACCTACCAGATCTCAGTTCCTATCACCCTAATTTCAGAAAACTGAAGCTCGCAAAAAATTATTAAAATTTATCTAAGGAAATATATCAATAATTCCAGCAGAACAATTTTAAAAAATGTTTTGTTTTCCAAACGGCTTTTTAAATTTTTTGTCATATCTTCGGTATTTACAGTCGGATCTTAAAGTATGATATATCGATGTTTTTGTCTGGAGGAGCCCTTTTTTCTTTAATAGTAATTGACCTCAAGTACCCTCTTCTAGTACTAACTTATTATAGATCAAATAATGAAATTTTAATCAATCGTATTGCTACATGATTCAAGTTGGCTGTATTTTGGCGGCTCTCGAGTTTGGAAAAAATGTGGCCAATGCCTTGCTCATCGGTGACAGCCACGACTTTTTGCTAGCTAATCTCTCATCGCATTCTCCGGTATGAACAGCTCGAACCATACGATACGAATAAAACTGATCGCCTCGAACATTTCAGCCTTCTATGTTCGCTGGCATTTCTTTCATTGGAATGTGTTAGAAATTTTTATTGATATGAATAAACGGAATAAGCAATAAAAGATCCAAATTATTAATTAAATGCTTACAATTACATTGTAAAAACTGTTAATATAACAAGTAAGAGTGCTATATTCGGCTATGCCTAATCTTATAAAGGGTGTTTTTTTAGAGGTATAGAACTTCGAATTGAAATAAAACACAAGAAAATCGTTTTAATGTCCATCAATTTGGCTTTATTGGAAGGATAATTTTATGCCATTAATGTTTAAATATGATTTCGGGCATGTGGCCGCCGCGGCTGGCTTGAATAAAGCCAATTCGGCTGGCTCGAATAAAGCAAATTTGCACGATTTGCAAGCGTTGTTCTTTTGTCAACCTGTTCATGATGAAATGGCAAACCAAACTAAATATTAATCACTTGACAGCTGACAAAATGGCCGCCAGTTAAAAAAGTGATGCCAACTTAAAGTTCTATACGTCAATAAAAAACACCCTATATATCCTTTAAGGCCGTTTCACACTATAATACAAGTATTAATACTTTTGACGAATATGCATCCCTAATCTAATTTCTGTTTAAAAAATTTCAAAAGACAATAATAACTCAACATGTCAGAGTTGCATTTTCCACAAAAGTATTAATACTTGTATTATAGTGTGAAACGGCCTTTACCAACGTATGTACACATACATATGTAGTATACAGATACATATGTACATAACTACATACATAGATATTTGTTTTGTGATAAAATTATAATTTTTTGTTATAGTCCAATATTTAGTAAGTGACCTCTGGTTTCTTCGACTGAATATGTTTAACTAAAAAAAATCATTTTCGGTTATTTTTTTACACAATTTTTTTTTTAATTTCCAACCCTTGAACCATAGTTTAAATTTTTCTGGTTTTAACACCAGTACTAATTTATTTCTTTCTAAAATATAGAATATATTTAATTACCAAAGAAATAACTAGCTTTATTTAATTAGTTTTATATATTAGTTTTATATACATATATATTTCCAACCCTGGAATCATCCTTTTAGATTTTTTTGGTACCTTATACCAATCTTGTTCTTTAAAAAATATATAACATATGTTAAGTGTACAAAGAAAAAAAGAAATAAGGAAAATACTAGTTTTATTTAGTTACTTTAATATAAAAAAGGTTAAACTTTCCAGCTGTGGCTTTTATTTTTCTTATTTTTTATACCAAACTTTTCTTTCCAAAACATAATATGTATCATGATATAATAATATAAAGGTACTACCACATTTGACGTATAAAATTAATTTTGACTTTTTTGTAAAGAGAGGAAAACGTTGCCACACGAAATCACGGGGAACTTTTTTTATGAATGTTTTTGGAAATGTGTAATTTTAAGTTTAGAAATTATGGTTTAATACACATTTTGTTAAATGTTGTATTAATTGGATACGTGGATAACGAAATATGCATGTGTATAATATGATGTAGAATGGATGAGCGTGTTTCATGCATATAATACACATTTACATACACTTCGTGTGCAAATTTATTGTAGCTTACAGTAAGAATTAATTCTTTTTTGATGGGCTACATCTGAATAATCTGAACAAAAAAAGACATGCAAAAGAAATAGTTAGTGCATGGGTTCTATTGCTAATGAATTGGTTCAAATTAGGTGCAGAACGCATGATTTTAACACAGGCGTGTCATTGACGAGCATGGGCTAACATTTAGCAAAACTGCTCATCATTCCAATGAGTGCTTAGAACCCATGATACGTTTATTCGTTTATATATCGAGCCTTGAGCGCGACATTATCGTAAGCGACATCCGGTAAAAATTTTTTTTATTTGAGAAATTAAGATTTCGTGACATAGCTCAAAATTCGAAATTGTCAAAATATCAGAATTGCTTATAGTTTCAAAAATACGGCGCTTGAGATTTTATCGCAAGTAGATGTTTACATTTAAAAAAAAATAAAAATTATCGTAAGCGACACATATTTATTGAGATATTTTATTTTTAATTATGAAACATATAAACTATTGGAAAAATTAAATGAACATTTATTTCACCGATTCTTACGAAACTTGTCACACACCCTAAGCTTTAATAAAGGCACAAAATTGCGTTCAAAAGAGTGGGAGGCACGCCTATTAAATTTTAGCATAATATTTCATGTGCTTGTACTTAACCTATATTTTCGAAACTTGGCACACACCTTGAACTCTTAAAAATACACAATCTTGTTTTAAAAAAGTAGGCGTAGCCACGCCCCATAAAATTTAATACTATCGGGTATGTTCTGTATTCCACGTTAAATTAAAAGGTGTGGAATTGCCACAGAATTGTTATAAATACATATTTCCAGCAACAATTCTATAGCAATTCCACACCTTTTAATTTCACGTGGAATACAGAACATACCCGTATATTTCACGTGTTTTTACTTAATCGATTTTTACGAAACTGGGCCATATTTCTAAACAAAAAAAAGATAATTACAAATAAAACTTTTTTGAATTGACCAGAGCTCAAAAGTATGCACTAAAAAGGTAAAAATAAAACTTTTTAAACACATAGGAACATGCCCGGTAAAAAAACTGCAAGTAATTGTTAAGTACATATGTATGTGCTTAATTACCAATGTTGCTGGCACCAACTTCAAACGGCACTGTAGGTAACATACAGTATGTCAAGAAAATGTTTTGACATAGTTAAAATCGTTATAAATTTTGATTTTTATCATAAATATTTTTATTTTTCTTTGCATTATGAAATTTTTGGTTATGGATTTCATTTTATTTACATTTAAGTGAACAAATAGTAGTAAGTTATACGCAAAATTAAAAAGTGAGAGCATCAAAATTACATGAAAGCCAAAAAAAATAAAAAATTTCTCTGTCAAGAAAATGTTTTTACATCCTTGTATTATATAGTAAGAAAATAGGAAAATAAAAAAAATTAATTTTTTTTTGGCCCCATTGGTATTAAATCGGCTTGTAAGACGACTTCTCATGGAAAAAATTTTCTTTTCCAAATATTCCGCTGAAATTTCTCATGTTCCCCTCGTATTACTGTTTTAAGCTCCATTTAGCTCTTGAAATACCCTTTGGAAATACTATTTTTCAAATAAATCCATAAATTTTGAATAGGGCATAGATCTGGACCTTGAGATGGAGTATCCACAACCTTACCGCAATTGAAAAGACACCATGTTCTTACCGAAAGTGCCTTGTGTTTGGTGTCATTAGATTGATAACAACTGGAAACTTGCATGTTTTCCAGCAATAAAGCCAAATTTACTCGAGCTGTCATCCAAAAAAATGCTTCAATATATTAAGGCACTGCCCCGCATTCATGGTGTTCTCAATAAAGCAAATTTATCCCACGTTTTACACCATATACATATATACATATGTATGTATATATACCTCCAATCCATCAACCAACCTCTTTTAAGTTTTACAGATGGGTTTACGGTTTCACTTTCCAATATTTTTAAAGATTTTTTTTTCCTCCATACTTTGTTAGATCCATCATTCTAATAAAGCAGAAGTTTGGTTTCGTCGCCGAAAATCACATTATCGTAGAAGCCATCAAGCTTGTAAGTATGCAAAATCACAAAAGACAATTGTAAAGACAATTGTTGCTATTTGGGCTACACTCTAGAAAGCGGGGATTTCCGACCATTTATTGTAGTACAGTCGATTCTTTTGAGCAATTGCCTTTGTCTCATGGGAAACTGTGTGAGTGGTACATCAATACGTTGAAATGGTTTTTCGTTGACAGCGCGAGTATGGTTGGCTTTACAGCTAAATATGGTAAATATGGAATTTTTAAATTTTTATTAATGTATTGACCTCAAACATGAGGCACTTTGGGTAAGAACATGGTGTCCTTTCAATTGCGGTAAGGTTATGGATACTCCATCTCAAGGTCCAGATCTATACCCTATTCAAAATTTATGGGTTTATTTGAAAAATAGTATTTCCAAAGGGTATTTCAAGAACTAAATGGAGCTTAAAACAGTAATACGAGGGGAACATGAGAAATTTCAGCGGAATATTTGGAAAAGAAAATTTTTTTCCATGAGAAGTCGTCTTACAAGCCGATTTAATACCAATGGGGCCAAAAAAAAATTTATTTATTTTATTTTCCTATTTTCTTACTATATAATACAAGGATGTAAAAACATTTTCTTGACAGAGAAATTTTTGAGTTTTTTTGGCTTTCATGTAATTTTGATGCTCTCACTTTTTAATTTTGCGTATAACTTACTACTATTTGTTCACTTAAATGTAAATAAAATGAAATCCATAACCAAAAATTTCATAATGCAAAGAAAAATAAAAATATTTATGATAAAAATCAAAATTTATAACGATTTTAACTATGTGAAAACATTTTCTTGACATACTGTATATAAAAATCTTTTATTTAACTAGATCTATATTATTTGTAGCTTTTTAGTGCTTATTTTTGAAGGCGGTTTAATTTTTTTTTTTAAGTTTTATTAACAGTAATTCCCTACTTTTTGAAAACGTCTAAGTGCTTGCAATCTGTAAAAGTAACTTTTTTGTTACCAGGACACACAATGATGCCTGTAGACTCCGTTCACGCCACAATTGAGAATTTTATAAAAAATAGAAGTATTTGGGCACCTTTTGAATGGGCATCACAAATTTCTAATTCGCATTGTACTAAATTATACTGATTTTCAAAATTGGAAGACATACTCCAAGGTATTTTTGCCACATAACATTAAAATAAAATTTAATAATTTACGATCAGTTAACTTTGACAAAAATAAGTTTCGCGCACAATTAAAGTATGGATACAATGATGATAAAATCGAAGAGTTAAACCTTAATTTAATAAAGCGCTCAAGAAAAAATACAGAGCTCCTTGAAAATGGACCGCAATTTCTTTATTCACAAAAATTAGAAATAGCACAAAAATTTAAAGATTTGTGGACATTATGTGACAACGGAATAATCTCTGAAAGATATCATCAAGAATACATTAATATGAAAAGTAATGATAAAATTGAAGATATACTAGCTGAGAGTGACGATGATGATAATTAAAAAAAATTAAAGCCATTTCCATAAGTATTACTACTAAATACCTAAGATAATTATATTAATAAAACACTTTATAATATTTAAATAATATTGTTTATAATACATAATACCTATTTTTTACCAAAATAATATTGTTTTGACAACCTAATTGTAATCAGATTGAAAAAAAACCCAAATGTACCAATTTATTTTTCTATTAAATCAAAAAAAAAAAAACAAAACAAAAATATCGTAAGCGACAAAATTTTTTTAATTCCTCCATTAATATGAAAAAAAATTATTGTAAGCGCCATAACTAGTGCCAAATATGAAAATACAAAATTATTTTTGCTCCCAATCACTGGCCAGGACAAAATTATCACAAACTGCATAAAAACATTTTCAATTTTATCCATACATTTGGAAATAATCAATAAAAAGGCTCTCCTGTAAAGTTTGGTTATTGTCGCTTACGATAATGTTGCGCTCAAGGCTCGATATACATACATATGTATGTTTAAAACAGAGCATAACGAAGTGCCCGCGGGTGGCCTTTTGCTTATAATTTTAGGCTCTAAGCAGGCATACTCTGATGATTGTACTCGTATTTGAGGCAAACAGCTTTGAAAGCTGTTAAGTGTGCTATTGTTTCCTTGCAAATTAAGAGGAAGCATTGTTCTCGCCGAGATCTGATTGGCAATTGTGCTCTCGTCGGTGTGAAAGCTCAATAGCTATTTTAAAAAAGTTTGCACATTGTGCATATGACTTGGACGCACCTGATGTAAAGCAATAAGCCAGAGTAGTATGAAGAGAAAGTCCCACCCTTGATTCAGAGGCTTTTCCGTTGGTAATTTCCCTTGAATTGTTTATGCTGATGTAAATTTTTTTTATAATTATAATTTAAACACATATTCTTCAATATTTTTCAATAAATAAAAAAGAACGTCAAAAAATTAATCAAAAACTCGGATTTCATAAATTAATAAGGTAGCATTAATTTTGAGAGTAAAAAATTGTCGGCACAAGCGTCAGAAGGTTAATATGGCGACGAAAAGAGAGAACAGTTGTACCTTTATATTATTGTATCATGATATGTACAGGGTGTTTTTTAGAGGTATAGAACTTCGAATTGAAATAAAACACAAGAAAATCGTTTTAATGTCCATCAATTTGGCTTTATTGGAAGGATAATTTTATGCCATTAATGTTTAAATATGATTTCGGGCATGTGGCCGCCGCGGCTGGCTCGAATAAAGCCAATTCTACAGGTCCAATTTTCAACCACTTTTTCGAGCATATGGGGCCGTATGTTGGCAATAACGCCACGAATGTTGGCTTCCAAGTCCCCTAACGTTTCTGGTTTGTTGGCGTAGACGAGCGACTTCACATATCCCCAAAGAAAATAATCCAATGGTGTCAAATCACACGATCTTGGTGGCCAATTGACAGGTCCATTCCGCGAAATTATGCGCTCATCGAATGTTTCCTTGTGCCGTCTTGTTGGAACCACAACTCATCCACATTCATGCCATCCAATTCGGGAACAAAATAGTCGGTTATCATGGCTCTATACCGGTCTCCATATCGAATCGATTCATTCGGGTCCTCTTCAACACTTTGCTCTACAACGGCAATTTTTTCTTCGGTGCGCACTGTTCGACGTCTCTGCGGATGCGTATTATCACATAGAGTAAACGTAGTGCGAAAACGATCCATGGTTAACCGAATTAATTGCTCTGATGGACGATTATGTCGACCATAAAATGGACGGAGCTTGCGGTAAACTTCGCGAACTGAACCTTTATTTTCGAAATAAATTTGCACGATTTGCAAGTGTTGTTCTTTTGTCAACCTGTTCATGATGAAATGGCAAACCAAACTAAATATTAATCACTTGACAGCTGACAAAATGGCCGCCAGTTAAAAAAGTGATACCAACTTAAAGTTCTATACCTCAATAAAAAACACCCAATATATATAAATGAAAAAACATTATTAGACCTACATAGTTAATTTTATATATCACAAAAAGTGAAAGTTTCCCAACACTGGAATCATAATTTAAAATTTTTCTGATTTTTTACACCAATTATTTTCTTTTAATAATGTAAGACATTTTAAATTTATAAAAAGGAAAAATTAGTTTTAGTAGGTTATTTTTATACAACAAAGAATTACAGTTCCCAACCCTGGAAATGTCTTTTTAATTTTTTTTTTATATTTATATTACAAATTTTATTCGTACTGGCGCCCGTTTCTCAAAAATACAAATTACAAATCTACAAGTAAAATACACACAAAACAACAATACTTTTACAAATTTTATTGTTGTTTTGTGTGTATTTTATTTGTAGATTTGTAATTTGTAGTTTTGAGAAACGGGCCCCTGAAATATAAAATAAGTTTGTATAACAAAAAAATCAAAAAAATCTTATCTAGTTACTTTTAGAGTTGTGCTGAAAAGAACGAACTAGTTCAATTGAACTATTCCCATAAGTGAACAATGTGAACTAGTTCAGTCTAGTTGTTCCTTTTTGTTCTTCTGGTCTTTATTGTTCTTTTGGTCTTTCTCGTTCTTTTGGTCTTTCTTGTTCTTTCGTTCGTTTTTATTCCTTCGTTCGGTCTTGGTCTTTATTTCGTTTTGTTTATCTTATTTTTTTCCTGACTCGGTTGCCAGATGTGACGATTTATCGTCATTTTGACGATTTTTGGTGCCGAAAAAAGCAAAATCTTCGGTTGGTTTGTGGTTTGCGGCACAGTATATTCAAAATACATTGTTTGTAGCAAACCAGAAACCAACCGACGAAATGACGATCTGACGATTTTTTGCTTAAAACCCACGACTTTTCAAGTCAAATTGGTCTGCTTTTTATGAAATGTCTACTGTTATAGCGAGTATACACGTTACTACAAATCGAACGATAAATCGTACAAGTATGAAATTAGTCACTGGTGTGATGCTGTCGTACTTATGAAGTATACTTTGTAGTATGAAAATAAAAAATTTTTAATTTTTGTGGGCGGAGCTTCGCTATGTACGAAACGGATATTTTAATTAAAAAAAAAAACATAAAACATTCAGGGCAATTATGTAAAAAATTCCGCAGGAAATTTCTCCCAGGGAACTATTCCAACTAATAGCAAATGAAAGGGAAAACAAAAAATTATAATTGGAAAAGGGAGATATTTCCTGCGGAATTTTTTACATAATTGCCCTAATTATTTTAACCGTTCTCTACAACATACCCCTTTTTTTCATTATTTTTTTTTTATTTTTAACTGCAGTACACTTATTATTAATAAATCCACCACATTATTCATTTATCCACGTGTATTGCCTTAAAACTTTTCTTTTAAATGAATTAGTATGATTTGTAGTAACTTGTATCTGAAAACCCGTACTACAACTCATACCACGCTAAGTACGAAATCAAGTATCGTGTATACCCTGCATTAAAATTCATATATGCACGCCCATTTTGGTATAGTTTTGCAGACTCTTTCTTAATAGTTTGTTTAATTTAACAAAATTTTTTGTTGATGGCTTAGCGTTAAATAAAAATTACATACGTATGTATGCAAGTATGTATTTTTTCCGAAATTGAGTTTTTCAGTGATTCCAAAAAATTCATTTTGAATATTACACTTTCTATTATGTTTTACCTTCTTTTGTAATATAATGGGCCTTATTACAGGTGTCGTAGTACGACTTCGACTACCACTACGACTATTTTGTAATAGCTTAAAGAACATTGCAGCATTTTTTGTTTAATCTAACACAAGATCGTCGTAGTGGCTTCGTGTAGAATTCATATATGAACACGAATTGTTATGTTATTGTTTGGTAATAAATACATTTATAAAATAAAACATATAGTCGATTGGTTTCTGGCTTGCGGCACAGTATATTCAAAATACATTATGTCTGCAGCAAACCAGAAACCAACAGACGATATGTATACATGTTCACAAAAAGTACATTTTGATTTGTCCGATTTTTTTAAGTATGAATGACGATTTTTTTGTATTTTATCGGTATTTCGACGATTTTTCGATAATTTTATCTGGCAGCCCTGGTTCTTGATCAATACACACCAGTTTTGGCAATGTTGGTACAATTGTACTTTTTTTGGTAACATTCAAACTCGCAATGTGCAATAGTAACCCAATGACTGGTTTTCTGGTTTCCAAATCATTTTTCTTCTAAATTCGGATGATAAGCATATGCTGCGTGTATTAATTTGTATATTTTAAATTTCACATCCCAACTTACAAGCAAATTTGTGAAAACGATTCGGTAGCCAGATGAAAGTCGATGATTTATTAAAAACAAATAAAAATATGTAATTTGAACTAAAAAATATTTTAGTACAATTAAGGTAAAAAAGTACAATCTTTGAAAATTGTTGCTACAATTTCGAAATTCTCAATGCCATCCCTGATACACATGCAAAATATTTCAATTGCTGATTTGCATACTGTTAAAAAGAGACAAATGTAGTATGCCTATTAATTAGCACAATAATCAAAACAAACAGCAGAAAATGTATACTTAGTGAAAAATACAAACAAGTGAGTTTTACAAAATTAAAAGAAATAACTTGTAGTATTGATTTAAAAAACAGATTGTGAAAAAGATTATTACAATTAAAAAAGTGAACAAAATTGATTTTAAGCTGATTAAGGATTTCATTTAAAAATTTTCGTTCAAAAATAGTTTTTCCTTTTACTTACTTAAAGCATACCACGAATGAGACCACAAAGTGCAAACGAAAAAAGGAAAATTTTTTACTAAATTAAAAGAAAGTATTTGTTGTGTTGAATATGAATCAGTATTAAAAAAGTGATTAACACTTGTTTTCTAAAGACTTAATTTTAAGCATTTTTAATTAAAAATATTAATTTTAACGATTTACTTACAAAAACTAGAATAACAACACACGAAGAAAACATTGAAGAGGATTCGACGACTGTGCAATATCTGTTCTGTTTTGTTTACTGAACAACTGACCGAAAAGAACAACTGAACGAAAAGAACGAACTAGTTCTTTTAGTTGTTGGGAACAAAAAGGAACAATCCGCAAAAGGAACAACAATGCCCAACTCTAGTTAATTTTATAAGGCAAAATCAAGTTTAAGTTTTCCAGCTCTGAAACCGTCTGCTCGATTTCGCTGATTTTCAATACCAATCTATTTTGGACCATTTCTGATACACCAGTCCAAGACCGAAGTCTCTAGCTTTTCTCGGAGCTTCGGAGAACCGATTTAACGTACACCAGACGGACGGACGGATGAACAGAATGACATCGCTTATTCGTCTTCCCTATTCATAAGGATCCAGAATATATATTTTATGGGTCGTACATGAATATTATAGAAATTACACACTGAATGACAAACCTATATATACCCTTTTCCATTTTTGGGTAAATACTAGAACGGGATATTTGAGGTCAATGACTATTGAAGCAAAACATTGACCTCCTCGAGACAAAAACATCGATATATCACACTTTAAGATATATTTTTTTTAAACTGCCTTGGTGTACGGCGAACTTTTTTTTTGTGAGACATCCTAGTGCATAAGTGAAGTGAATGGAGGCAATATATAACAAGCTGATACAAAACTGTTTTCTTTATATATGTATGTATATTAGACTGGCCACTAAAAATAGATTTCCGATTGCTGGGCGGAAAAAGTTTCCTTTTGATACCAAATGCTTAGCATTAAAATTTGGTAGCGATCGGAGAACGTTTGAGCCTGCCGCCCAAGACTTAAAGTTTGAAAAATCTAAATATATGGGAAAAATAATTTTTTTTATTGAAATACTTAAATTTTAATACATAAAACTAGTTTTAGTTGTTGATTTTTAATATTTAATTGAATTGCCAATTAAATTACCATTAATTGGCAATAATTAATATAATAATTAAATTGTCTGTAACCAAGATTGCATTTTTGATTTGCAGCTTGATAATATAAAGTCGGACGAACCATCAACCTTTGCCGAAATGGAACCAACCACATCAAAAGTGATTACTCGTACGTCTGATAAAGTATTACGTCAAATATATTTGATTGGCAATGTGACACATCAAATAAGTGGAGCTAAATTACCCTCCAATCGACAAGTATTGCAAGTCTATTTTTATAATATTCGATTCGCCAAATTATCGCAGAAAGAAAGTGCAAGATTGGCAGTGAACGCTGCATCCCTTTTTTGGCTACAAGCCCGCTTACCGATCCGTGATTTGTACAAATGTGCTGATAAATTGATAAAACTGTATAATGAATGGCGACGTGTTTCTAAAAAGTCGTCGAAAGGGAAAGCGAACAAAGATCAGGCAGAATTTCTCGAAAATTTGGACAATCTCTTCGACATTGCTCACAACAACGCGTTGCAGATGATTCGCATTGAAGATGATCGGGAATTTTTATTGAAACAAAGACAAAAAGGGCGCCCCGGATGCATGATCGGAGTCGATATGCATTTATTCAGCCGTGAAAAGCGATCGCAGGAGCGAAGAGCAAGAAAAGAGTCACGAAAGCGAAAGCACGATGAGTCTCAAAACGTAGATATTGGTAAATATTTTTAATTTGCATTGTATAACACATATCAATTATTGGAATGAATGAATTCCTAACTTCTTTTATGATTTCATTCAGCGATTGAAGAAAACAATAGTGCTAGTGAAAGCGATAATATTTCCGACGACAACGATCTAACAATGGACGTGGACGATTATGACACTCAACCAGAGGAAAGAAGAGGCCGTACGCAATTGATAACACCACGTCTTTCAGCCGCTCTGGATGATGCTAAGGTTTCCGATAGAAAAGCAATACATATAATAATGGCAGTGGCAGAAGCCTTGCGTGTCAACGTTGATGAGCATGTTGTCAATCGAAAGTCTCTCCAAAATTTACGAAGAAAGCACCGTGAAAAAGAATTTGAGAAGATTCAGGCCGAGTTCGTCGAAGACGTAATTTACTTTACTTTTGGTTTAATTTTAATTATATATATATTTTTTTTTCGTAGATAAATAGTGCACAATCATTAGTTGTTCATTGGGATGGCAAATTAATGGAAGCAATAGTTGGTAAAAAAAGTTGAGCGAATCGCAATTCTCGTCAGTTATAAAGGCACCGCAAAATTTCTCAGTGCAGCAATTGTAGAACCCGCCACGGGAGAGAATATTGCAGGCGCTGTTCGTAATGCTTTAATTAGTTGGAATATCATTGATCGCGTTGGTGCGATGAGTTTCGACACTACTTCTTCAAACACTGGTCCTAACAATGGTGCAATCGCATTCTTACAACAATATTTACAGCGGAAATTAATCAAACTTCCATGTCGTGATCATATTTTCGAAATTGTCTTGAAAAGTGTTTTTGACTTGAAATACTCAGCGACCAGTGCACCCGAAGTTCCTATTTTCAATCGATTTGCGGAAGCTTGGGACAATCTCAATCAAACTTCATTCAAATGCGGTCTCGACGACGAAATTGTCCGTTCAAAAATAAGCGAAGAGGATTGTGATGAAGTCAAACATGTCTGCTATCAAAATTAACAAAAAGATCAAATTCGCGCTGATTATAAAGAATTTCTACAGCTCACAGTCACATTCCTTGGTGGAAACGGTGGCAATTTTCGGACGTGTAGTTCAACGTCCCATGCAAGGTTTATGGGAAAAGCAATTTATTGCCTGAAAATATTTCTTTTTCGCGAACAATTCAAATGCACAGATAGACAATTGAGCGCGCTGCGAGATGTATGTATTTTTCTAGTTCGACTATATGTCAAAGTCTGGTATGGATGCCCAAATGCCATCACAGCTCCAAATCAAGATCTACAATTTGTAAAGGACTCGATCGCATACGCTGAAACAGATGCAGCAGTGTCCAACATAGTTCTATCAAAAATCAAAAACCATTTGTGGTATCTAGCACCAGAAAACGTTGCTTTAGCATTTTTTGATCCTTCCGTTTCAGATGAAGCAAAGCGCAAAATGATCAAATGTCTCCAATCAAGTGAACCGAACGTAAACCTATTGGAGAACCGTCGAATTGCAAACGTTGAAGTTTTACGTTCCAGTTCATTGAGCGATTTAGTATCATATAAAACAAAATATTTTTTCACTGCATTTGGTTTGTCTGCCTGTTTTTTGGAAAAAGATCCATCGTTATGGGAAGAAGATGATGACTATCAAGACGCTTTGGACTTTTGTCGTAATTTGTTCGTCGTAAACGATGCTGCCGAACGCGGCGTCAAATTCATGAAAGATTACAATCGAATCTTAACAAATGACGAAAATCAAAAACAATTGGTATTTCAGTTCGTCGAGTCATATCGTCAGAAATTCCCTTCACATAAGAAATCCACACTCACTTAAATTTGCCTGTATTTAGTATTTTTCAGCTATAAAATTGTCTAACTTTGATATTTTTCATTAAATTTTGGATTTATAAAGCTCGTTGAAATGGTAATTTAATTGGCAATTCAATTAAATATTAAAAATCAACAACTAAAACTAGTTTTATGTATTAAAATTTAAGTATTTCAATAAAAAAATTGATTTTTCCCATATATTTCGATTTTTCAAACTTTAAGTCTTGGGCGGCAGGCTCAAACGTTCTCCGATCGCTACCAAATTTTAATGCTAAGCATTTGGTTTCAAAAGGAAGCTTTTTCCGCCCAGCAATCGGAAATCGAAGGAATTTTTTATAAATAAGGGCCAGTCTAATGTATATATGATTTTATACTTCGCACAATATCCTAAAAACATGATATTTTGATGAAAAAATCAAACTTGTTTAAACACACATATTCAATGCTAAGTTTTAATCGCTCAAGTGAGTGGAATATTGTTGGGTGTGATTTATAATCATGCGTTGCATCATACCAATCAGTTCTAATGATTGGTATTATGCTCGACAATGCTGTTTTGAATAAGAACATAATGGGAAAGGAAAAAATTTTCATTTTAAATCAGCATCAAGTAGTTGATGCAGAGTAAAAGCGAAAATGAAAAAAATCATTGTGTATGAATGTGGTAATTTTAAAGAGCCAACGCAAAATGCTGTCATAGTAACAAATCAATGTTTAAGAATGCATGTGTATGTGCACTTAATTTGGTTGTTTCATATCAGGGATGGCAAAATTAAAGAAACTGTGTAATAGAGCTAGTCGCTCCGAACTTTTTAAACAATATTAGAGATAAAAATTTTATATAAATTTCTGAGATGAATTGTTAAAAAAAGTGCATTTTAAAATCAAATTTGAGGAGGATTTTTCAATACGCAAATTAATTTTTTTTAATTAACTTCAATTCTTATTGTTCTATTCATAAAAGAATTTATGTTTGAAATATTGAGCCCTATTTTCGATTTAATCGTAAAGCCTGGTACTCTGTTCAAAATTTCACGCGAAATGTTGACATATTCCATACAAAAAAAGTTTACGTGAAATTTTCATAAAATAATGTTGCAAAACTTGTACTCTGTTCAACTCGTGAAAAATGTATGAAATGTATCTGGCAACATTTTCTTGCTATCTGTGAAATAATGAGACTGGCATTTATTTCGTGCGAAATATTGACAGCTGATGTTTTTGTTAACAAAAGTTGATCAGTGTTGCCTACTTCAAACCAATATATACGAACATTTTTTCCGGAAAAGTAAAATGGGCATCACTTGTTACGTGTCAAATTTTTCACGCGAAATAATCAATGTTGCTGAAAAATTTTCACAACTTCGAACAGAGTACCAGGCTTAAGAGACAAAAATTAAAGTTTTCAGGTGAAAGTTTTTTTTAAATATTCAAAAATATGTTTTTGTACGTAAATTGTCGTTTACAGCCTGTGTCTCAAAAGTTATTAAAAGAAATAATTTCTTAAAACAAAATTAAAATTCAGTTCAATTAAATCTAAAAATGTCTCAGTTATCAACAATTTTAGCATTTTGATAATTCTAAACTATGGGTAATCCCATAAAACTCTAATTTCAATCAAAAAGTCTATTTTCGATTGCATGTCGCTTAGGATAAAATCGACAATAAGGCTCGATATATTTTGCATACTTAAATTCTAGTTTACGATAAAATTTTACAATCTGTATTTTAGAAGTTATCAACACTTTTGGCATTTTGATAATTCTAAGCTGGGTGTGAGCATAAACTTTTAGTTTCAATTAAAAACTAATTTGTTACTATATCTGGCTTGCGGGTGAGTTGAAAACTGGGCTAAAAATTCTAAAAAATTTTGAATTAATGGCCTAATTTTGTAAAACTAAACGAGTTTTCGTTTTCGTTTCTGGTTGGAGCGAAAACAAAAGTATTTTAAACTTTGTAAAACGCTACGTTGTTTTCGTTTCTTGTCAAAATGTTATAATTGAAAAATATATTATTCATTATAAAAAGCTGAATATAAAAATATTTTCAAAGTCAAATTTACCCAGTAAAAAAAATTGGAAGTCATTCTAAGGGAACTACATTTTCATTGCTTCCAAAAAATCGATATTTTTAATTTGCCGATAGTTAGCAGAAAACCAAGTAGAAGTTTATTTTAGTTACACATAACCTTGTAATTCCTCAATAGTTTTAGAAATTTCTCACCAGAATTTTTAAAAAATCGATTTTTTTGAAGAAATTTATGAACTAATTTTGGTCTAAAATTTTGAAGTTATTTGCTTAAATTTACATGAAAATACTGTTTCACGTTTAAATTCCTATAAAAGAAACTAATTGTTAAAATAGGTAACTATTGGCCATTTTTCCTAGATGAAAATATTATCATAGAACACAAAAAAGGAAATTTTTCTTAAAATCGCTTCCAATTCGGTGACCAGGCATCGAAAAAGAGAACTTCTTGCAATGACAACCCTATGTAAAAATCATTAGATCGGATCGAAATTTGCACTACTTCCAGATCGCAAACTCTACATTTCCATGACTTTTTTGGAGTGTCTTTTTTTACTGGGTAATTATATTATGGAATATGCACCAACGAAACAAGAAATTCTAAATCAGCGGCGTTAGTTAAGGGCCCATAAATACTTATTGAATGTTTGTGAATTTTTGAAACGTTCAATATTTCAATGCTGGAGTGAAATGTTAATGTATAAGGATATGTTTTTCATCATACACATGGATTCAGTCAAGTTCCTATCCAAAATCTCACAAGTGCAATCGATAAGGTCTCATATCATTTCTAGGCAACCTGCTTACTTCACAAAATTTTTCCCCACATAAAGAAATAAAGAGATATCCGCTATTATCTTCTGTATTGTAAAGGTAAAAATATTGCCAAGTATGCAGGTTGCATAGAAGTAACATGACACCCTCCTAACGATTATAAATTAAAACACATCCATATGTATGTAATATTGTGATAAGTATTGTGCCAAAAAAGAACTTTATAAAAAAAATGTATCTCACCGAAATTTTTTATAGGAACTTTGCCTTTTTCACATTTATATTTTTGTGAAGATCTAACTACTTTTGTTTTCTTTAATAAAACATTGCAAATTAAAGATTGCTAGTCTGTTATATTTCTATTAATGATCACTGCGCCAGTTTAAAAGGGTAGAGTTAAATAATATAATGGGTTAAAGAGAGATACCTAATAGTATAACATCACGTTATAAATTCAATGCTTTCGAATTTTTCTTGATCGTAACTCACCTAGGCCTACTTGTGTAACAAAATATAGCACTGTTGTTAGAGTTCAAGTGCTTCATCAATTTGATGACTGTATCAGTGGTCAGTGTCAGTAAGTTTGTCTTAAGAAAATCACTTTTTGCATCTCAATTTATCAGGAAACTTTCACTACACACTTTCAAACTTCGGATTAAATTTTATCATTGACAGGAACAAAGTAGTTATGAGGGTTTTAAAGCGAATATATGTGTAAATATAGGCACTACCTCCATAGGCCGAGCTGGCCTGGAGCTCTATCATGCACCTACATAGATTAAAGTCAGGCAAACGCATACATATACATATAAAAAAGAGAGTAAAATGCGTGCTTGTACGAATGTGCGTGTAAAAAATATCATAACAAAGTACCCACGGGCGGCCTTTTGCATATGTTTGACCTAGATACTAATTTACTCATTAGTGCAGCAAAACTAATGCAATAATGTAGTTAAAACCTTTAAAACGAATACCATTTAATAAACATTTTCATATGACATTTAAGTCGTTTGAAAACGTTTGCAACTGTTTTATAAAATATATTTATTTTACGTAAGATAGAATTTTCGTTTTCAAATGTTTTACAAAATTCAAAATTAAAAACAAACCAAAAATTTCTGTTTGAAACGTTTCGTTCTGTTTTACAAAATTAGAAACAAATCAAAAATTTCTGTTTGAAACGTTTCGTTCTGTTTTACAAAACTAGGCCATTAATTTTATATAAAAACTCATAAAACTTAGTTCAGCATTTGTTTATAAACCTTTTTGATGCAATTTTTGAATGTTTTTAGTGTTTAGGATAATTTAATTTAACTTTGTTATTGGTTATTTTTCAAACAGCTGATTGTTTTTCAGCTTGCCCAAACTAGCACAAAGAAAAATTACGGGCTGTTTGGGGCAAGAAGAAGAAGAACATTACTCTCTCAAAAGCTCCCTTACTTGCCCAAACTTTTAGTACAGGAACAGTTTTCGGTAAAATTGGGCTCCCGCGGGCTCCCAATGTGGAACGGGATCAAACCTAATATTATTTCCTCTTTCATAAAGTTTTTCACCTTTTAAAATTATGTACTTTTATTAAATTCGGCTTTTACAATTGCTGCTGAATATACATTTAGAATTACCAAGGTATGACTGTATGTAATTTCATATTTAAAAATCTTACGCAAATGAAAAGATTCACGCCAAGGCGTTTTAACACCATGTACTCCCACAGAAAATAATACAGCGCCATAGTATCAATTTACCAATAAAGATATTTTTTTTGTATGTACGAATCTGCGTATATTTATTGTCAACATAAAAACGAAAGTTGGCTTCAACTGCCGGCAGTGCATGAGTAATCTATATATATATATTAAAATGAAATGTTGTCCGTTGCTAAGCGCATAACTTGAAAATGGCTTCACCTATTTCTCTAATTTTTTTTAAATATGTGCAATAGTTTGAAAAAGGTTTTGATAGAAAGAAAAATTTTAAATTTTGCTTGGAAAATTGCAAAATTTTTAAAAAACTAAAATTGTGTTTTTCTATGGGATTTGAATTTTTTTTACAGATTCTCTATAAACTTCGTACAAACGATCGCAATGGAATTTGGTGGACTTAGTTTGTAAAACTCCGGGAGTCTGTAGGGGTATTACCTTTTTTAAAACTAAGACCAAGAGGGCGATAGGGGGGAATTTCTGACCCTCCGAAACGTCCAAACCGATTTTAATGAAATTTAGAACACAGATCTGAGTTTAAATACTCACATAGGCCATGTACAATTTTAAAACGTTTAATCCGATTTTAATTGAATTTAGAACATGCAAAAAGTCACATAGGCTCTGTACATTTTTAAAACTAGGACCAGGAGGGTGATAGGGGGACATTTTCGCCACTCCGAAACGTTAAAACCAATTTTAATAAAATTTAGAACATAGATAGATTTGCATCTAAGAGCTTTCATAGGCTCTGTGCATTTTCAAAAGCAGAACCAGGAGGACGTTACGGGGGAAATGTCTGTTCCTCCGAAACGTTCAAACAGATTTTATTAAAATGTTGAACATAGATAGATCTGGGTCCAAAGAGTCACAGGGGCTATCTAAATTTTTAAAAGGGGGCAACGGGGGGAAATTTCTGTGCCTCCGAAACGTCCTAACTGATTTTGATGAAATTTAGTACATAGATAGAAATGTATCTTAATTCACAAAGGCCATATACATTTTTAAAACTTGGACAAGGAGGGCGATAGATGGACATTTATATCCCTCCGAAACGTTGGAACCAATTTTAATGAAATAGAAGGTCAATAGGCTATATACGTTATTAAAACTAGGACCAGGAGGGCGATAGTTGGAAATTTCTGCCATCCGAAACGCTCCAACCAATTTTTGGTGAAATTCAGAACATAAATCTGCGTCTAGAAAGTCACAAAATTACCATGACATTATCTAAATTAGAACCATGAGGAAGTAGGGGGACACTTTCTGAGTCTTAACTTGATATTAGTAATATTGATGGAATAGGACAAAGGGAAGGGGAAGGGGAGTACCAACCCATACGAAGTAATTAATAATAATATATTTTGTAGGCTATAATAGCAAGGGTCCTCAAGTTTGGTATGGACTCTTTTGAGAGCGAGGTGCGAAGTAATTCAAAATTTTGGTAGAATAGGACCCCTGGGGAGGAGCACCCCCATACAAAGAAATTAATAATAATCTTATAAATATCTTGAACCCTATAATAGCAAGGGTCCTCAAATTTGGTATGGACTCTTTTGAGAGCGAGGTGCGAAGTAATTAAAAATATTGGTAGAATAATACCAAGGGAAGGGAGCACTTCCTATACAAAGTAATTAATAATAATATATTTTCAAAGCAATAATAGCAAGGGTCCTCAAATTTGGTATGGAATCTTTTGAGAGACGGGTGCAAAGTAATTCAAAATATTGGTGGAATAGGACCAAGGGAAAGGACATTTCCCATACAAAGTAATTAACAATAATCTTATATATTGGAAGGTGTAACAGCCAAGGTCCTTAAATATAGTTGGACCCTTTTGAGAACGTGGTGCGAAGTATTTTTAAATGTTGGTAGAATAAGACCAAGGGAAGGGGCATAAAACAAAATAAATAATAATAATATTATATCTTGGAAGCTATAGTAGCAAGATTCCTCGAATTTAGTATGGACTCAAGATATTGATAGATTAGGCCCAGGGGAAGGGGCGCTCTCTATACAAAGTAATTAAAAAAAGGTTATACATATATGTATATTGAAAGCTATAGTAGCAAGAGTATTGAAATTAAATATAAAAATAAATTTTAGCAAATTTAAAACAATAAATGTTTGGTGTTTTTTTATTTTTATATTCCATCATCGTTCTCAACAATCGCTGCCTCTATCACTCATATACTACATCCTCACACACTTACAATGAGTAAGTTTTTGTTTTCTACCCTAGAAATTCTCTAGGAATAATTTATGTGGCAAAACAACGTTTGCCGGGTATTAAATAAATAAATGTGTATGTAAATAACTGCCTGTACATAAAATGAAAGAAAAACATGTAATTGCATATTTGCTGTTTCCTAGTAATAACTATATATGACAAACCATTAACCATAATACTTAAGCTATGTACGAACGGTTGTCAGATCTGACAACATTGCCAACTCAAGGTAGATTACACTAGTTTACACCGAAAATGTACATTTCATGAGAAGTGGTTTTCCTTATATATTTTTCGCTGAATTCGAAAAGTAAGGTTAATTTTTTTATAGAACAGTTTTTGAGATATTGTGATTTGTTTAGTTTTTCGACTTTTTTTCACTTGATCCATTATATCTCGAGCTAGAATTGTCCGATTGGGTCGGAAAGGTATGAAGATGATAAATAAATATATATAATCGGATCTGTAAATAGTAAAGAGGTTCAAAATATATCGATGAAAATAGGGCACATTTAGAAAAAATATATTTTTTTCAGTGATTATATGCTGACAGAAAATTACAAAAAAACGTCTGGTTTCTGTTCATGTACGTAAAGATAATACCTTTACGCAAGAACTTAGACTAACCAGAACAAAATCGACCGAAAAATTACAAGTTATAAGCAATGGAGTGAATAAATCCAGAAGTAAAAAAAGTGTATCAATCCCTTTAAATTAGTTTTTTGAATTGACTCTGTATCTCGAGATTTTCCGATATAAAAAAGAGGATGCTGTATCACATAATTTGCATTAAATTGAGAACCAGTTCTTCGATTCAATAAAAAATTACACAGAAGGAAACAAATTGACTTTTAAACTACGTTCTTATGAATTTTTTAACAGTCTTATAGTTTCAGAGATATTCAGAAAGTTTTATAAAAAAATACATTTAAAAAAAATAGAAAATCGTTTATTTCTTAAAAGACTCGTTAAAATTTTAAACTCAAGAACATTTTATGTTTTATTATTAATTGTGATACCTTCATATGTTTTAAATAAAACAAGCCAAATTTATTACACATCATTCCATTAATTCTGAATTTATTCACAATTAAGTGGTAGCATACGAGTATATTTTACAGAATAAAATAATAATAATAAAATAAATAAAAATGAAAAAATTCCGTAAAATATACTCGGTCGATTTTCTTCTTACGTAAAAGTATTATCTTTACGTACATGAACAGAAACCAGACGTTTTTTTTTAACGATTTGTAAAGTCAGCATATAATCACTGTAAAATATGATTTTTTTGAAAATGTGCCCTATTTTCATCGATATATTTTGAACCGCTTTACCAATTAAAGATCCGATTATACATATTTATTTGTCATTTTAATACCTTGCATTGGAATACCAATAATGACCCAATCGGACAATTCTAGCTCGAGATATGATGGGTCAAGTGAAAAAAGGTCGAAAAACTGAAAAAATCACAATTGTATGTGTTCTGGCTTTCACATCGTTTTCACATTTTTTCTTGTGAAATCGGATGTTAAAGCACATCCTACGCCTGTTTAGATTGAAATTTAGAAAATAAAAATTAATAGTATGTGTTCTTGCATCCGATTTTAGATGAAAACGATTTTTAAATGGACGATTTCGTATTTTTAGCTTTTTTCGTTTTCTCTTTTGACAAAAAAAAAACTCGTATTCTTTTCACAAGACTATTAACAAGTGAAAAGAATACGAGTTTTTTTGCCAAAAGTGAAAACGAAAACAGCTAAAAATTTGAAATCGTACATTTAAAAATCGTTTTCATCTAAAATCGGATGAAAGAACACATACTATTAATTTTTATTTTCTAAATTTCAACCTAAACAGGCGTAGGATGTGCTTTAACATCCGATTTCACAAGAAAATATGTGAAAACGATGTGAAAGCCAGAACACATACAAATATCTCAAAAACTGTTCCATAAAAAAAATTAAGTTTTTAAATCTATATCTCATCAAATGTACATGCAAAAAATTTAATTTTGTTAACTAGTGTTATCAGTTCATACAATTTATTACCAGACGATTGTATGACAATAAATTTATCTGACAATATCGTCAGTCAAAAATTATTGTGCTTGTGTTAAATGAAGACAGTAAAAATACAAATTATTACGTACCATTATTATTGTGCTTAATATGAAATTTATGTATTATTAATTACTATCACTAAGTTTATGTCCGATACTGGTCGGGCCTAGTAATTATATTTAGCTTTAAGATTTGAATACTTATTGATAGTTCATATTTGAAGATACAATAAATAAATATATGTGTGTCAAAAAAAAAAATTACGTAGCATTGAGAAGCACATGCAATGCTTTCGGTTGCATATATTTTATTATATTTTTGCACTTTGCTTTTTCTTTACAATCAAGTGTGTATACTGTTGCACATAGAAATAAATCTCTCACAATGATGCCATTGCCACATGCATAAACTACGCACATCTGACAATAATAGAACGTCTGAAAAATAGATGGCATTAATTTGACAATACCAACTAAACGTGTTCACACGATTGTCAGATGTCTTATAATTTTTTGTGAGCTGGTAGTCTTGCAATGGGCTGACAATGTTTTTGATGTTGGACACAAATTTGAAGTTAACACTATTTACCAGTGCCAGATTTTGTCATTTTAGGGGAACTTAAGTCTGAATTTTGATACCTATCAAAGGTAAAGCTACGAATTTTTGATGTAGGTATTATCATAAAATTACACATTATCTTTAAAAAATTTAGGGAAATTGGAGAACTTCTACGTCTACCCTCCATACAACAGTAAGCAAAAATATACATTAGGTGGCTCACCCAAATATGCAAGGTGGTCGCCAGGGGATTCTTTAGGCCAAACTAATAATGTAAGGTTACTCGGACGTTACTGAACTGAACAAATGTTAAACCTGATCAAAAATATATATATAGGTAAGTATAGACAATTTTAAAGTTGTATTTACATTATTTATTTCAAACCAGAGCCATCACAGTCATTATCATAAATGTCTGGCTCTTTCAATTTTCGGATTTTTGCGCAAACTGCATATTAACGTAAGGTGATCATACGACCTCTTTTTTAGAGGAGAATCGCTGACATCTGTAAAATTTATGTCCTCTTTTTGTCATCTTTTTTATTATCAGTCATCATGACAAAATCATCTTTAATATTAAAATAATTATTTATATTTGTTTTTGTCGGTAAAGCAATGTACCCTCACTTTCATTTGAATTCTCTGTCACCCAAGCTCCATATGTAATTTTTTTTATTTTTATATGAAGGTTGACAGTTGAAGTAAATATCTGATTGCAGGCTTACCTGCTTTGAGTGTACCCTGTATCTCTTTTCTGTATTTCTCGCATCGTAAAATTTCCCGCTTGAAACGAGGGAATCGTAACAAAAACCGCTTAAATTGAAACACAAAATGGCTTTCTAAAATAAGTGTTTCGGATATTTACTTTGCGAGAACTATCTGTCATTTAAATAAATTTCCATTAATTATTGGAAGGATGTGAGAAAAGTATTTCTGTAAAATGTTTCAAACACATATGAATTTTTTAATTTGTGTGTGAAAATATTAAAAATAAACTAGTTTAAGTGATATGCAACGGTTTGTTGAAATACAATTGTTATTAACCAGTCGATATGATTATGTTTATTTATAATTTTTTTTGTGTAATTGTCTTACGTAGAGACAATTGATAGAAAAACTTTTTATTTCAAGCATTTTATATTCATTTTATATTCTTGTTCATTATTTTATTTTCTTTTTCTTTGTAAATTATTTCCTTTTTTTGTTATTGAAATAATATTTTGGGAAATTTTGTTTTCATTTGACACTAGATTACTGGAAATATTCCAGTAAAAACAGAATCAGTGGTGCCTGTTTTCGCATTCAAATACAGAAACACTTTTTTCTCACAAATCGAGAAACGATGGAATTTTGTGTTTCACACTTCATGTGAGAGTTTTTATGATGCGAGAAATGCAGAAAGGAGCTACAGGGAGTTTGTTGAGACTTTTTTTGTTTTTATGGTTTGCTACATCGTCAACTGAGTCAGGGTTTTTACAATTTATAATTTTTATTTTATGACCTAATTTTATTACATACATATGTATATGAATGCATTTTTATTCTGTAAAGTTTGTAAAAAAGTAGAAATTTAATTCAAATAATTTTTTTTACTATTTTTGTTAATGTTATCTTATTCTTTCTCAGAAATCTGGTCACCTTAATTAACTGATCTGATGATATCAAAAGTCTATGCAAGAAATCAGTATTGGAGTCAACTCCAGATGCTGTTCTCGTGAAATTTCAACGATGTCTTCTGTTGTCTTTATTCCTAGCTTCCTGTGCTTCTTCTGATAATTGGCCTATTGGACATATGCGTTTATCTATAATTTCTCTAAATAAATTTCTTGTAATTACTATTTTTTGGTCTACCACTGCTGGGCCCTGAAACAGAAGTTTTACATAAGTATAACGAGAAATCAACTTCATATGCGAGCCAATCGCTGTTGAATTTTAAAAACTTCAATTTTGATCTCTGAGGTTTCCTCCACTTTTCTAGTATTTCATGAAAAATTTTACCAAAACAAGTTTTTAATTTTTGAGGATCAATAGTTTGATTGGATCCATTAGTAACATTTTCTAAAATAAAATGCAAGACAATACAATTATTATTATTATTATTTGGCACAGTTGAACACCAAATATCGACATCGAACACCAAACATCGACTTTATTAAAATTTCTGATCCACCGCATGCTCTTCTTCTCGGATCCTTTGAGTCTTATAAAGTATAGTCATTGATTTTAAAATGTTCATAGTCAAATGAGTCTCAGAGACCAACATTATATCAATATTTATTTCCGTGAGGAAGTGCTCAAGTTCATTTTTATGTTGGCGAATGCCGTTTGCGTTCCAGAAACATATTTTTAACGTGTTTATGGCATGTTAACTAATGCTTGAAGCTGCATTTGCAGCATTTCTTCCAATAAGGTAGTCATATTTGTTGTAAAGTTGTTTATAGTTAGCACCAGATTCTCAATAGTAGCTTCAAGGCGATTAAAGTTAAGGCTTGAGTTTGCATTTGTTGATTTATTTGGTGGATAAACTTTTTTCATGGGAATATAATAGATCTTCACAACGTCAGAATACGATACATGTGTAGTAATTGATTGGCTCATTCGAGGAAAAGTAGCGGAGTACGTATTTCCTGGCTGTACTGGGTTACTCTAGGTTTTTGCCTCATTCTCTGCTTAACCAGAGGAACAGGACAGGATCCTCTGTAGTTAGCAGTGTAATTACCTCCTCAATTACTGCACTTTTTTTCATTTTGATCTTTCTGCTTATTGCAAGTAGCAGTACCGTGTAATTCACCGCACACAAACAGTAGGTAATCTGCAGTAAGTTTTTGTGTGGCCATTTTCTTGACAATTACGGCACTTTACAGCTCCTGAACGCTTGTGTGGTTTTTCAACCGTTATTTTCGGTATAAAAGATGTTTTAAGCTATAAATTGCATGGGTCTCATTTTTTTTCAATTTTATATCATTTGGCTCAAGTTCAACTTGACAACGAAATCGTCCCAGCAGCATACTTTATGACTACACCTGACGTCGATCGTTGATTTTTTAGACGGTCTCTAAAATCTGCATCGCTGTAGCAGTACAATTCACATATGACATTCGTATATATGTACATATACTACACCAAAATTAATAGTTCCTGCAATATATCCAAACACCCTTTTTACCGGAGTTATATGTTCTGACGTAGGACTTTCTAAAGTTCTTGAAAGAGATCCCACATAGTATGCAATTTATGAAATACATATCTAAGTGCGCCAACAGGCTGTATATGAGGGAATTGAACTTCTTTCTTTTCTTGGACTATATCATTTTTTAAACTCTTTATTTGATTTCAGCTTTGATGTATTAGCTCTACTGCATCTGTTGAAATTTCATTTTTCTAGAATCTTTCTCACATACGCCTCTTGACTAATTTGATTTTTACAATTTTGTTTTCTTATTTATATTCCAGCCTCTTTATCGACAATTTTGAACTCTCTTTTGAGTTGCTCCAAGAATTTTTCAAGATCTTTGGAATCATTTGAGACAATTAGGCCATCATCCACATAAATCATTAGAAGTAGTTTTTTACCATTACATTCTCTGATACACATAAAAACAGCGATCAGCCTCACTTGCTTTGAGTCTGAGTTTCAATAAATATCTCCCGAATAGTTTATTCAGACATCTTGGCCATCCATTAAGACTATATGTGGAGGTCCATAGCAAAATACAAAATTTCCATTTTACAGATTTTTTGAATATACGATCAATTGTAATTACACTCAATAGAATATATCCAGGGTTTGCAGTTCGATTTTAACCGGAATCGAAACCGCGGTATTTAGGCCAAATATTCGAAAGCGAATACCGTAGATTTTCGATATTTTACTATTTTACTTCCTGTTATTTTTAGATTTCCTATTTTTTATATTATCAAACTTTAATAATGATTATAGAGCGGCGCATAACGTTGGCGCTTACACAAGGCAAATGTCATGAGGAAATTGTAAAAGAACTCAGTGGTAGTTCAAAAATGTCATTGTTGATATAACAAATTTAAATTTTTGTAATCAATTAAATTACTCAACAAAATTATTTGTTAAATTATATCATAACGGAATGCACACATTCAGAAGAAACATGAAATCATGTTTTACGTGTATTCATTGTTTGCGTGTCTAATAAAGTGTTGCTCTTTAGCTGAGAGGTTAGTAAGTCAGCTTGTTACCCCTAACAAGCAAAAATCGTTTCGAGGGTTGTGATTGTGTATAGTATAAAAAAAGTTGTTAATATGATAATAAAAATTTGTACGGAAATTCAACAATTCGCATTGTTAATATAACCATAACTCTAATTGAAATAACTTTAAAATCTAATAAAAATAAATGTATAAAAAATAAATAAATTTCAACAAACTATTTGTTGATATATTTAATTGAAAATATATTTCAGATTTTCCTTTAACTTACAATTTCGTTAATTGTATTTACAAAAATCGTTGTAGGTTCAAAATCAATTAATTATTTAATTGATATAACAAAAAAATTAATTGTATTTACAAATAATTTTTTTCTGTGAAGTGGTTGTTGAACACGGTGGTGTTACCAGTATTTATTATTAAATCACAAAATAATTAAAGTTGTCTTTTGCATACAATTTCTTAATATAGCAATGTTAGCCTTAAAGTGATTGGTAACTACTATGAACTTTAAAGCACAAGTAAAATGTTTTTTTGCATAAGGGGGTTAGTCATATACCCCCTTATGCACAAACGTTAAATTTAAAGTTGGTTTAACAAAAGAATTTTGTATTTTTAGTTTTGATCAATATTTCGTTAACCTTTGGTTAGCTTCTTCAGGATTATTCTTATTTTATTTCTTATTATAAAAAAAAAAAAACTAATTATAATAAGAAATAAAATAAGAATAATCCTGAAGAAGTTAACCAAAGGTTAACGAAATATTGATCAAAACTAAAAATATATAAAATTTACTGACCTAAAGCTTAAAGAAATAGTTTTTATTGGGAGTTTCTAATAATTTTTAATATAGAAGATGACAGTCAAAAACATTATTTATGCAAAAACGGGATTCAGATAATCCCGAAAATACCGGGCTCTAAAATGAAAAAAATCCCGGGCTCCGGGATTTGCATAGTCCCGAAAATCCCGGGATTTCCGGGCTCAGGATTTCCCGTTTAGCATCTCTAATTACTACTGCATCAATTCAAACTAAAAATTATTAAGGTTTTTACAAGATTTCATCCATTTACATTTTCTTATTTTATCATAATATCTAATCATTACAACGCAACAGAATCTTTTGCAAAGAAAATGTGTATTTTGTACCGCAGTAAATGAGCAATGCGAATTTTTTACTCTTTTTGCCTCTTTTATACATTGCGTAAACAAAAGGAGCGGAGCAAGAAAAGAGCTAACCATGGTGCTCCTTTTCTTGCTCCGCTCTTTTAATGAGCAGCGCTAACATAATGGCTCAGAGCAAGATCAATAACACAGTCGCTCTGCTCTTTGCGAAAAAGAGCTAAAAGGAGCGGCTCTACTCTGCGTATTTACTTACACTGACTATCGCCGTACTATGTACAATATATGCATGTAAGTGGCACACGTGAGTAATAAAGGAGTTAATTTTTTATGCTTACCCTTACGTGGACGTCTTCCTTTGCCCTTGGCTGGTGGGATACATATTTCACTTTGTAACGAATGGAGTAATGAAGTGTAAAAATCATCTAAGCCAGCCCAGGTGTTTTTCTCTATAAAACCTTTGACGACGCCCCAAATAGATTTTTTATATTTGATTTGGGCATGAACCGACAGCATTGTGTGATCGTCTACAGTTCTTTCAATATAAAAATTTTACTCCACATAAACGCATAAGTAAATTGCAAATGTATTACTTACTTCACTAAGCAATAATGCACTAAAACATTAAAGCTATCTGCATATGGAATGCCAGCATTAGAGTTATTTACATCAATAGAATACAACTCTCCAGGTTTACTGCAATCGCGCATCACTTGATATTCTGTTACCTAAGAGGAAGTTAATTTATTAATATTGTCTCACTATTGGGTAAATTAAAAATTTTAAACTCGTTTTCTGGCAATAAAGTTTTTTTGAGTTGTGATGTTATTTAAGTAAATGAGTGATATGTATGTGCAATATAAATATCAGAGTGCGGAGAGTGCTCGAATTAAACTCGCTCGCAAATGAATTCAGTTCGAGCGAGTTTTATTTTTTGTATTGAAAAGAGCTACTCTTGTCTGCTCGCGAGTTAAAAAAATAAAACTCGCGAGCGCATTTAATTCTTGAGAATTGAAAATAGGACTCGCGAGAATTCAAATCTTAAGAGTCAAAAATAAAACTCGACTCCCGAGTCGAGTTAAAAAGAATTATTCGCGAGTTTTATTAATTTTGTTTGATCAAATTCTGTTTTCTATAGGTCGCAATGTTGAAATTATATTTTATTATTGACAGGTAAGAATTTCCATAACTTTTCATGAAGCAGAAGCCTTAAAACATTTGAAAAATACCGCATGACATGATAGTAAGAACATATATTTTTATATACATATGCATATGTATATGCATTTTTAAGTACTATACTTTTCAAATTCGCATCTAAATGCTATGTATTTTTTCGAATACACAAAAAAAATTTTTTTGTAATAACTACTCGTTTTGAATTCGTTTATGCTCGTTTTGCACCCTTTTAAAATTTGTGCTTACGAGTTTTAAAATAAAACTCGCGAGTAAAAATTTTAAAGCGAGTCATTTAATGCTTACAAGTCAGTAGTAGGGAATTAAGGATACTGCACCAATTAAAATTTGAAATTTGGGTAATTAAAATTTTAAAATTCTTGGAAACTTGAGAAATTTGATACCTACGAGGGTGGTTCAATAAGTCCGTCCAACTTTTTGTTTACATAAGGAATTGTTTGTTTACATAGGGGGTTTTGTTTGTTTACTACATACGATGGTGGTTCAATATGTCCAGTTTTTTTTATGACCGTGGGAATTTGTATGTCTGTATGTTTGTGGGTTGGATTAAGGGGTTTCATAAGATTAAGATTTCATAAGTATATATGCCGACGGGAAAATCATGAATATGATTTTTCCTTATACTAATGGGTGTGAAATAGTGAAAATTAATTTTTCCTAATGCCTACGGCAACGCATGAATATTTTTCCTAATGCCTACGGCAATGCATGAATATTTTTCCTAATGCCTACGGCAATGCATGAATATTTTTCCTAATACCTACGGCAATGCATGAATATTTTTCCTAATGTCTACGGCAATGCATGAATATTTTTCTTAATGCCGACGGCAAAATATGATTATTATTTTTTTCAAATGCCGACGGCAAAACATAATTATTTTTCTAATACCAAAGAGAAAATTGCCAGTGTTGCCAGACTGTAGAAATTTCTTATCGTAATAATATATCAGTAATATCAGAGAAAATAGATTTGATGACTACTAGACGATTCTCATATGAATCATGTGTGTGTATGTGTGATTTCCTCACTATAATAAATTGTTTATAAATAAAATAATTAAATAAATTAAATTAATTTATTTAAATATTTTATTTATGTGTTCACATGTATGTGAACACCCCTAATACTTGTGTGTGGGGGGTACAGCTTGATAGTCGCTGGTAATTTAATATTTTGTATATTTGTTTAAGAAATATGTATGTATGTATGTATATGTATGTATATGTATGCATGTATATGTATGTATGTATGTATGTATGTATGAATATGTATGTATGTGTATGTATATGTATGTATGTATGTATGTGTGTATGTATGAATGTGCGATCGTGGGTACTTGTGCGTGGAATATTTTGTGGAATACATATGTATATATTTTGCAACGTAATCATTTTCTTTGTCTACGATTATTTTAAAGCAGCAAACTAAGTACAGTCAGCAGCAGAGAAACAAAAAGTAAAATTTATGAATACTCCAAGGATACTGCTTCTAATTTTAGTATAAATACGCCAACTTTTCTAACCAACACATCAGTACTTTATTGTATTTACAAGAAGTGTTATCAGCAATTGTGTTAAAGTGAAATAATAATAAAATAATTAAAAATGAGTTATACAGGTTATCAGTGTAATACATGCAATAAGGTATACAAATACCAAAAGTCCTTTTTGGAGCATGTTAAAAACCATAGTGTGCAGGATCAAGTGGTCGTAAGCCGGGGCATAAATCAAGAGCTACCGCAGACATCTCTTCAAAATCACCAAACTTCATCATCGTCATTCATTCATCAACAATATCCTTCTCTACAGTATCCTCAATATCAGTTACCATTAAATTTTCAACAATACGGTATGCCATGGAATAATCAGTTTTTGGGATACAATTATAATCCCAATTTGATGCAATGGCACCCTCTTAATTATCATCAACAAGAGCACCAACATCAACAACAAGCTCAACAACAACAAGCTCAACAACAGGGTGTGGATATCCTTGGAGGTACTTTATTCGACGATGCTATGGACATAAGCTTACCGGAAAGTGATGATGAAGTAGAAGAAAGAAGAGAAAAAACTCTGCCAACTCCAATGAATACTTCGAATGCTAGGACAGAAGAAGTTGAAGCGAATGTGCGATATTATAAAATATCGAAAGCATTCAAAAATCATATTGCCACATATGCAATTTTAAACAAAAAAGACCAACTTCTGTTGGAAGAATTTGTTGAAGAAAATAAAAATGTTTTTATGGAGAGACTTCAAGTGAATTTAAGTAAGCATTCAATAATTAAATTTCATGTGAGTATTGTAGCGGAGATTATCAAAATTGTTGGAGAAGAATTGGAGTTGTGCATAATATCACATGTAGCCAAAATGAGTTTGCTGACGAAGGCAGATAGCATAGAAGAATTATTCCATAAGCAGGTTGCGGAGATTTCAACCAAAATGTCCGAATTTGAAGAGCGAGATTCTGGTTGGACTTTGTCACGCATAGTCCGAGCAGAAATCAACATCAACAAATCTTCGCTCGTCAAAGGATCGAATTGGATATCCACGCCTGGAAAATTAGAAAGAAAAAAAGCTTGCATCAACATTGAAAATGATGATGACTACTGTTTCAAGTGGCGTCTAATCGCTGCCATGGATACAACCAAATATAATAATGCAAGACGTTGCAGTTCTTATAATATTCAAGACATTGCTGCAGAGACGATTGTTACGCGAAATGGTGTAGCTTTAAATTTCAAAAATTTAAGCTTCCCATTAGGATTAGACAAAATCAAAGAGTTCGAGGCGAACAATTCAGCAATAAGTATTAACGTATTTGGCTATGATGAGGGTTCCAATCAGATTATTGGTCCTTATTATGTCACCAAGGACGAGAAAATTAACCATGTAAACTTGTTGCTTTTGGAAAATGGTGAAATTCATCACTACATTTTAATAAAGGACATATCAAGGTAAGTTAAAAAATTATACTACACTTTAATTTAATGATACATATACTTGTTTTTTATATTTTATAATATATACGTTTTACTTATAAACTTTTATTTTATTTTTTATCATTCACAGACTTTTATATAAACAGACTACCAAAAACCACAATAAATTGACTTCGAATGCATCTTTGAAGATATAAGTGATAGTGTAAGTAATAAAACAAATTTAGTAAAACGGCACACACCTTGTGCCTTTAGTTATTATATTAAGTGTATGCATAGTAATAATTTAGATAAGTTAAGGATATAAACGGGGGAAGATGCATCAAAAAAATTTGTAACATATTTAATTAAGGATTGTGAGGAAATATATAATAGCCACTTAGTAAACAATAGACAAATGGATACTTTATCCCCTTCGGATACTTATAATTTTTATAGTGCGGTGAATTGTCATATTTGTCAAACATTTCTAGGCAAAGATCGTGTTAGAGATCATTGCCACATTAGTGGTAAATTTAGAGGTGCAGCCCACAATAACTGTAATTTAAATTACCAAATTCCCAAGTTTATACCAGTTTACTTTCACAATTATTCAAATTATGACTCCCATCTTTTTATTAAAGAATTAAGTGAAATTTCAATGCAACTGAAAGTACTCCCTCTCAATAAGGAACTTTATATATCCCTCTCCCAATTCACAGAAATGAGTGATGGTCATAAGCGTGAAATAAGATTTCTTGATAGTATACGCTTTATGGCTGAGAGTTTGGAATCATTAGCCTGCAATTTGTCGGATAATGATTTCAGTACTATAAGGTACTTATTTCAGTCAGAAAAAGAATTTCAGCTTATTAAGAAAAAAGGTATTTTCCCGTATGAGTACCTAAATTCATTCCAAAAATTAGATGAATGTCAGCTGCCTTCACGCAGTGATTTCTTTAATAAGTTGAATAATAAGGAGTGTTCTTTAGAGGAATACTCACATGCTGTAGAGGTATGGAATACTTTTGGTTGTGAAACAATGAAAGATTACATGGAACTTTACTTAAAAACAGACATCCTCTTACTGACAGATATTTTCGAGAATTTTAGAAAAGTTTGTAAAGGTATTTATGAGCTCGATCCTTGCCAGTATTATACAGCACCTGGGCTTTCCTGGGATGCAATGCTCAAATATACAAAAATTGAATTAGAATTATTGACAGACATAGACATGTACAATTTTATGAAAAAATGTATACGTGCGGGAATAGTACAGTGTAGTCAAAGATATTCGAAAGCAAATAATAAATAAGAAATTTATTATTCGACACATTGTCAAGTTTATTTTAATTTTGAAATTTATTTGCTGGTGGTTCAGCGATGTCTATATGCATTTCATTGTTGCTGTAACAAATCGTCAGTAGACTTCAACCACACCTTTTGAACAGTCACAAACCTCTTATCTTATGTACAGACTTTCAAAAACTATTTGAGAATTCACAAATAAAGGGTGTTTTTTATTGAGGTATAGAACTTTAAGTTGGCATCACTTTTTTAACTGGCGGCCATTTTGTCAGCTGTCAAGTGATTAATATTTAGTTTGGTTTGCCATTTCATCATGAACAGGTTGACAAAAGAACAACGCTTGCAAATCGTGCAAATTTATTTCGAAAATAATGGTTCAGTTCGCGAAGTTTACCGCAAGCTCCGTCCATTTTATGGTCGACATAATCGTCCATCAGAGCAATTAATTCGGTTAACCATGGATCGTTTTCGCACTACGTTTACTCTATGTGATAATACGCATCCGCAGAGACGTCGAACAGTGCGCACCGAAGAAACAATTGCCGCTGTAGAGCAAAGTGTTGAAGAGGACCCGAATGAATCGATTCGCCACCGTGCACAGCAATTGGAGCTTTGTCCATCAACTTTATGGAAGATTTTGAAGATTTTGAATGTGGATGAGTTGTGGTTCCAACAAGACGGCGCTACATGCCACACAGCGCACGTCACAATCGATTTATTGAAGGAAACATTCGATGAGCGCATAATTTCGCGGAATGGACCTGTCAATTGGCCACCAAGATCGTGTGATTTGACACCATTGGATTATTTTCTTTGGGGATATGTGAAGTCGCTCGTCTACGCCAACAAACCAGAAACGTTAGGGGACTTGGAAGCCAACATTCGTGGCGTTATTGCCAACATACGGTCCCATATGCTCGAAAAAGTGGTTGAAAATTGGACCTGTAGAATTGGCTTTATTCGAGCCAGCCGCGGCGGCCACATGCCCGAAATCATATTTAAACATTAATGGCATAAAATTATCCTTCCAATAAAGCCAAATTGATGGACATTAAAACGATTTCCTTTGTTTTATTTCAATTCGAAGTTCTATACCTCTAAAAAAAACACCCTATAATAATATTTTTATAATTACTTTTATTGTTATCCAAAGGATTTCTAATTGTATAAAGGTGTAGAAAAATAAAATAGATTCATATCGAATATGAATTCTCAAATAGTTGGAAGGTTCCTTTAAGACTAATTTATTCTGTAAATTTTTAAAATATCTATATGGTCTTTAAAATATCTATACTATCATCTCTATACCATATCTCTTTTTAGCACTCTATCTCTCTCTAACCCTTTTCTCTTTATTCCATATTTATTTTTAGCACTCTATCTCTCTCTCTAACCCTTTTCTATTTATTTCATATTTATTTTTAGCACTCTATCTCTCTCTAACCCTTTTCTCTCTATAACTATCTCTTTCTGTCTATCACTATCACCCACTTATTCACTATTTCACCATAATTATTTTCGATTAGCCTTTTTGAAGTCATCATCGCTACTTTTAAGATCATTTCCAGTTAAACATTCAAAGTGATAAGAAGTAAATAAAAAACAAGTAAGAGTGCTATATTCGGCTGTGCCGAATCTTATATACCCTTTACCAACGTACGTACATATATATAGTATACAGACACGTACATACATATTTGTTTTGTGAAAAAATGTATCATTTTTTTAAAGTTTCCATCTTTGGAGCTATAATTTTCATTTTTCAAATTTCATACACCAAACTTTTCTTTCAGAAGCATAAAATATATTCAATTTATAAAGAAAAAAAAAAAATTTTTTAGACCTATTTAATTTTACATAACACAAAAAGTGTAAGTTTTCCAACCCTGGAGTCATAATTTTGGATTTTTCTGATTATTGATACCAATCTAGTTCTTTAAAAAATACATAAAATATGTTAAGTGAAAAAAGCAAGAACGAAATAAGCAAAACCTTAGTTTCATTTAATTCCTTTAATATTAAAAAAATCAGTTAAGTGCGACTTTGAATCGCGCACGAAAGGAAGGTTTTTTGCTTTTTTGAAGTTTTTTTCAGTTAAAACGATTTTTTCAGTTTTGTCGCTTTTTTCTCGTTTTGGCGATTTTGTCTGTTTTTGGAGGTTTTTTCCATCTTGGCGATTTTTTTCTGTTGTTGGGCTTTTCTTCATTTTGGAGATTTTTCTCATTTTGACGATTTTTTCTGTTTTTTTGGGTTTTTTTCGCGATTTTTTTGGCGATTTTTTTGTTTTTTTTTTCGTTTTGGTGTTTTTTTTCATTTTGGCGATTTTTTTTTTCATTTTGGCAATTTTTTTCTTTTTTTATGTTTTTTTTCGTTTTGGTGATTTTTTTCATTTTGGCGATTTTTTTTCTTTTTTTGGCGATTTTTTTTCATTATGGCGATTTTTTTCTGTTTTTTAGGTTTTTTTTTCGTTTTAGCGATATTTTTCATTTTGGCGATTTTTATTTTCATTTTAGCAATTTTTCTTTTTTTTCGATTTATTTTAATCTTAGAAATTTTCTTTTAATTTAGTGCTTTTTATCATTTTGGCGATTTTTTTATGTTTTTAGGTTTTTTTTCGTTTTGGTGATTTTTTTCATTTTGGCGATTTTTTTTTTTCATTTTGGCGATTTTCTTTCATTTTGGCGATTTTTGTTTTCATTTTAGCAATTTTTCCGTTTTCTTGCGATTTATTTTAGTCTTAGAAATTTTTTTTTAATTTGGTGCTTTTTTTCGTTTTGGCGATTTTTTTTCTGTTATTTAGGTTTTTTCTTTTTTTTGGCGATTTTTTTCATTTTGGCGATTTTTTTCTGTTTTTTAGGGGTTTTTTCGTTTTGGCGATTTTTTTTCATTTTGACGATTTTTTTCTGTTTTTTAGGGTTTTTTTCGTTTTGGTGATTTTTTTCATTTTGGCGATTTTTTTCTGTTTTTTAGGTTTTTTTTCGTTTTGGCGATTTTTTTTCATTTTAGCAATTTTTCCGTTTTTTGCGATTTATTTTAGTTTTATAATTTTTTTTAATTTAGTGCTTTTCTTCGTTTTGGCGATTTTTTTCATTTTGGCGATTTTTTTTTCATTTTGGCGATTTTTTTGTTTTTTGGGGTTTTTTTCGTTTTGGCGATTTTTTTCATTTTGGCGATTTTTTTTTCATTTTGGCGATTTTTTTCTGTTTTTTAGGGTTTTTTTCGTTTTGGTGATTTTTTTCATTATGGCGATTTTTGTTTTCATTTTAGCAATTTTTCCGTTTTTTTTGCGATTTATTTTAGTCTTAGAATTTTTTTTTAATTTGGTGCTTTTTTTCGTTTTGGCGATTTTTTCTTGTTTTTGGCGATTTTTTCGGTTTGGCGATTTTATAATTTTTTATTTTTTCAGTTTTACCATTTTTGAAAATTTCAAGAGTTTTGCTCTTACGGTTTCCAAGATACAGCAAATTGTCAAAATTACATAGTCAAAATTGCATTAACTGATGGAACACCCTTTAATTTAAATTTTTTTAAATTTTTGTGTTAATTTTTGTAGTCTGTATAAAAATCCACTAACCTTACAAATTTCAAGTGTATATACATACAATTGTATATATACTACATGGGATTTTAAAATTTTTCGTTGCTCGTTTTGGAACACCCTTTAATTTCCAATTATCATGTATTTGTTGTTGTAGCGGCCAAAGGTCTACATACTGTGTCCAAATTTCAGGTCTGTAGCTCTTACGGTTCTCGAGAAAATACTAATATAGTTTTAGACATAGTTAATTTTACATAACACAAAAAGTTAAAGTTTCCAACCCTGGAAACGTATTTTTAATTTTTTTGTATTTTTTTAATTTAAAATTCCAATTTTAGTCGTACTGAAGTGTAAAATATGTACATTTATTAAAAAAAAATAAAAATTTGTTTTCGGGAGTTACTTTTATATGGCAAAATGAAGTTTAAGTTTTCCAGCTCTGCAATCGTCTGCCCGATTTTGCTGAATTTCAATACCAATCTATTTTGGAAAATTTCTGACACACCAGTCCAAGAACGAAGTCTCTAGCTCTTCTGGGAGCTTCGGAAAACCGATTTCACGTACAGACAGACGGACAGGCGGACAGACGGACATCGCTTATTCGTCTTCCCTATGCATAAGGATCCAGAATATATATATTATATGGGTCGCTTATTGATATTATAGAAATTACAAACGGAATGACAAACCTATATATACCCTTTTACCATTTTTGTTGGTAAAGGGTATAATAAAAAAATGGACTCCACAACAAATCTAATTGCAAAATTTAATGCTCTAAATAACAAAACTTTAATCCACATAAAGGAGCTTGAATCTTCAACGAAATATACTATTCGAAATGTGTTACGTGTAACAACTAAATATGGACCAACACTAAAAGTTGAAATGAATAAACACATAATGTTCCTGCCTAAACGATATAATATTTTAAACGATGACGATATTAAAGATCTTTCAAGCGGATCATATTGCCTAAGTAGAGAAGGTGAAGAAAACCTAATTATCGACAGTGAGCTGAGTGAATTTCTAATTCAAAATTCCCAATTTCCTGTTTGGCAATAATATATTAATTATGAATTTTAAATTATGAATAAAAAGACATTAAAGAGTTTTGTAAAATATAAATTTTTGTGTTTTATTTAATATTTTCAGTTATTTCATAAAGAAATTTAAAACATAAATGTCCACAGGTAAATGTATTAAAATTCTGATGCTGATTATAGTTGTATTTTATATTTGCACTAAGATATTTGATACGATGCTGATTATAGTTGTATTTTATATTTGCACCAAGATATTTGACTATTTCCCAAGGAGGTTGTAAGTTTCCAAAGCTGTCGAAATATTCTTTTTCATTGTTGTTTTTATAGTATGCTACCCAATGCGTACCAGGTCCTGTTGATACATCTAAGTTGATTATTCCACATTCAATTTTCTTTGTTCGTTTTGGTAGAGTATTCAACATGAAAACTCCTCTAAAATATGGAATTTTTATAGAGAAACGGTTTAAGTCCACATCAGATAGTGGTCTGTTGGGCAGCGTCTTTAAGAGTTTTTTGATTCCTCTTTGTGAGCTAAACCATAACCTTTTTTATATGGTTTTAAGTAAAGTCCTTTTCCAACTGCTATAGATTCCATCGCTTTATTATGTCTAGTTGCTTCATCAAGTTGATTTTTTGCATTCTTTCTTGCATTTACAGCTTTAGCTATGGCAGCACCTCCAGTTGTTAGACTACCAATTGCACCCAGAGCAGTTAAAATCGGTATTAGAGGTAAAGAACCACCAATTTTTGGCACACGTATTACACGTGGAACTACAATTTGAGACTTTCTTCCTTTTAATGATTTGTTAATAGTTTTTCGTGAAATTTTAATAGCTGAGTTAATATCTAATGGTTTTTCCTTCTTTAGTATTTTTGTCGCAGCTCTAATTGATGTTTTAAACAGTTTTTTATCATTTGGCTTGTTCTTTTTAACATTTTTCTTTTTCTCCGCACCCATACCAAATTTAGTTTTGACTTTCATTGCGTTAGTAACCATATATGCAAATGATTTTTCTGCAAGACTACTGTCTTTTGATAAAACACGATTCCAAGCTGAATTTTCAAGTATTTTATCAGCTTTATGTCTAGTGCTTAAATCCTTATTTTTTGAATACGCAATATCGTGATTTTTACAAGCAGAGTCCAATAAATTAATACCTTTGTCACCTCCATTCAAACGTTTTTGTAGTTTTGTTCCAGGTCCACAGTACTGATACCCCGGAAGATGAAGCTCAACAGATAGAGAGTTTATTATTTTATCTACTATACCTCCTCCAACGAAGGTGTTTTTATGACTAAACGTTTTCTAATATCGTATAACCATATTATCTAATTTTTTCTATAATAAGAGGTAACATTTATAAAATGTATTTAGTTACAAAAATGCAGGTAGTGAAACAACATAAAAATATTTTAGTTCGTAATATTGACGATTCAGTGAACATCAGTTAAAAAATAAAGCATAGCCCCCTCTTACCAAATTCTATTCGTGCTCTAATAGTTGGACCATCAAATTGTGGAAAGACTAATGTTATGATTGGCTTACTAGAAAATCCTAATGGACTCAAGTTTGAAAACATCTATTTATACTCAAAATCTCTATATCAACCTAAATATGAATACCTGAAGAAACTAATTTCACCAATTAAAGGAATGGGATATTATACATTTACAGATAATGAATCAGTTATTCCACCTGACGAAGCTAAAACTAATTCAATTATGATATTTGATGATGTTGCATGTGAAAAGCAGAATAATATACGTACATATTTTTGTATGGGGCGACATAGGGATGTTGATTCATTCTACTTGTGTCAAACTTATACTAGAATTCCCAAGCATTTAATAAGATACAATGCCAATGTTTAAACAAGATGAGACAAATATGAAGCATGCTTATAGAGATCATGTTGGTGGCGATATGAGTTATGAAAAGTTTCATGAAATTTGTCGAGAGTGTTGGAAGGATAAATATGGATTTTTGGTGATTAGCAAAGATAATGAATTAAATGGTGGACGCTACAGAAAGCAACTGTACTATTTCATAACTATATAAACTACTCTTCATAAACATTTACTTTAGTTATTAATCTAACTTTAAACTTGATACATCTATTTGCTATAACCTCATCTGATACCTGATAAGCTGATCTGAAAACCAGACCAGCTACCTAATAACCTGATTTGATACCTGATAACCTGATCTGAAAACCAGACCAGGTCCTGATAGGCTGATCTGAAAACCAGACCAGGTCCTGAAAAGATGATCTGAAAACCAGACCAGGTCCTGAAAAGCTGATCTGAAAACCAGACCAGGTCCTGATAAGCTGATCTAATAGCTGATACCTGATCTAATAGCTGATACCTGATCTAATAGCTGATACCTTTTATTTATTAAACATGGATGAGAAAATTTTAAAACAGTTTGTGTTGACAAGAAATGTCTTGAAGAAAAAGCTTCGTAGTATAAAAACTGGTGAAATAGATACACGTGAACAATTAAGAGATACATTTAAACCTATAACAGAACCACTGAAAGAATTCATAAATAGTTCTAAAAAAATTAAAAGAATTCCCATTAAAGAATAAAATAAAATGAAGACAGAATTTGAAAATAATATAAGTTTAAAGCCTGAAAAACCATCACTCAAGATAGAGACAAGTACACCAAAGAAACTAGCAGAAGGAACAATATTTGATAATACCATCTCATTTAATGAAACTAATACTAAAAATGATGACGACGATGATGATGAAGATGATTTTTACTCACAAACTTCCAATACAGAAGATACTTATACTGATTTATCAGTCTTGGAAGGAAGAAATGAACTAGATACAAACTATGGTCCACATAAAGATTTCAATAATGAATGGAAATTTGGTGATAGTAAACTTACACTTAATGAAGATAAAATACAAGTTGGTGGTCAAATATGGGCTCTAACACCAGGACTATTTTCTCTAATGTTTCATAAAATACCAAAAAATTATGATAAATTTGAACTCGAAATCTATAAAAAGATTTTAATTACTACTAATGCATATAGAAGAGACTATAAACCTGATGGTCAAGGGTACTAGAGGATATAAATAAAAACATATTATCAAGAAATTTATTGACGAGAAAAACCAGAAGAATTTAAGTGAATCAACAGGATCTAAGCCAAAAGGTAGCTATTTAGGTGATGGAATGATGGAATTTAATACTCATAAGCCCAACTATATATACTAGGATGATCCAAATGAGCTAGTAGATCGACTTCGACTATTGCTCGCATCACAAGCTGCAGGTCATAATAATCACAATAACGAGATTGTATCAATTATTGAAGAACTACGTGAAGCTAATATAATACATTAACTTTGGACACTATTTATACGATACTATCTGCATAATTTCTTTGAAAAATGCACCTAAACCTCCGGGGGGTTCTTTGTGGATACGAACAACAACATTGATGTCCAAAACAAAAGGATCAAAAATGTTGCAAAAGCTGTGGAGGAAAACGATCTTATCAATAAATTGTTTCTGCAAACTCAAATCGAAAAACTAGAAGAGAAATTATTAGCATACTTTAAGAGAGACAGTACTATAATTCAAGAAAATATTCAAATGCAAATTGAGGATCTACATCGCGAAACAAAATTAGATATAAAAGAAAATTATAAAATTGAAAAAGATATTCTAAAAATTAAAGCATCCTTTGAAGAACAAATCGAACAGCTTAATGAGAAAATTTATAGATTAGAAAATTACATGTTTATATCAATAGCTGAAAGTGCTTCAACTAGATCACAACACTCTCCAAAAAATCTCTAAAAACAACTTAATGTCTTCAAAAAGAAATTTAGTAAACGAACTCCATAAGCAAGCACGAAAACATTTTGTGCGTCGCAGAGTTGTAATGAAAGGAATAGATGATCTTTGGCAAGCTGATTTAGTTGAAATGGGGAACTATTCTAAAGAAAATAGAAATTATCGATTTTTGCTGACTATAATTGACACATTCTCAAAATTTGCATGGGCAGTACCGCTAAAAACAAAAACTGCACTCGAAACAACCAACGCAATGGAAAATATTTTTGAAATGGGGCGAATACCAAAAAACATACAAACAGATGATGGTAAAGAATTTTTCAACAAACACTGAAATATTAATGCATAAATACAACATTAATCACTACTCAACATATAGCATTATGAAAGCATCAATAGTAGAACGATTTAATAGAACACTGAAAGGAATGATGTGGAAAGAATTTAGCTATAATGGTTCATATAAATGGATTGATATATACAAAGATTTACTCAATGCCTACAATAGAAAAGTTCATCGTACCAGTAAAATGCCTCCAATTAAAGTCAACTCAACAAATGAGGAAAAGCTGCTAAATACAGTATACAGTCATTTGAAAATGTATAAAATGTCAAAATTTACTGTAGGAGATCATGTACGCATAAGCAAATATAAGCATACATTTGAAAAATGTTATACTCAAAATTAGACTACAAAAATTTTCACAATTACAAGAGCTCAAAATACAAATCCTGCAACATACATATTCGAAGACTATCTTGGTAATCCTATTAAAGGTGGATTCTATACTGACGAACTTTCAAAAACCAGATTTCCAAATACATATCTAGCTGAAAAGGTGCTTAAAATTAAAGGGAAGGAGGTATATGTTAAATGGCTGAGATTTTCTAATCAACAGAATTCTTGGATAAGTAAAGATGAAATATTATAGTTGGAAGAAAAACTAAAGCAACAACAACATCATAGCAAAACAATAATAGCATTAATATTAAGAAACTAATGTTAATTTTAAAATAAGAAAATGAAATAAATATGTAAATTTGCTTATAAACCATACTGTGTACTAAACTTTATTTAATTGTAATCAGTCTGTTATAATGTCAATAACACTTACTCTGAGCTCTAAGTCATCAGAATTATCTGCTAGTTACTTTCCTCCTATTGAATTACATGGTGCATATGAGTGTGCTCTAACTGATTTTCATTCATACAACAGCATTCCAAATGTAGACACCTACAACAATATGTTTCATATAGGAGAACATAAAATAGAAATACCAATTGGATCTTACGAATTAAATGATATAGTTGATTTTATAGAAGAACAATACAAACTACTCTGTCCAGAAAATAAGATTTTTATTGAAGCCAATAACAATACAATGCAAGTTAAAGTTAATAGTTCCAAGGATCCTCTATATTTTAATAAATACAATACAATTGGAAAACTTTTAGGATTCAATAGCAAAATCCTAACACCAAACAAATATTATTATTCAGATCTTCCAGTTAATATTTTTAAAGTAAATCTCTTGCGAGTTGAAAGTAGTATCGCTATTAACACATATATGAATAACTCCAAATCGCATACACTTCATGAATTTCCGATTAATGTGCCTCCAGGCTATAAAATAGATGAGGTTCCAAGAAATCTCATCTATTTACCTGTGAACACCAGAGGGATAAGTTCACTAGCGCTGCGCGTAGTTGATCAACGCGGTGATTTAATTAATTTCCGAGGAGAGGAAATTACAATACGAATACATTTAAGGCCAACTAAATAATGCTAATATACAATACAAATTAAACATTAAAGCGACCAGTACAACAAAAAGCACTAACAACATCAAATAAAAATATTTTAAAGTCCTTGAATTTTAAATTGAAGACAAAATGAGTTCAATAATAGATGTATTAGATAAGCCCTTGTCTGATGGGAATATGATCAAAAAGGACTATCATACATATGTACCATACTTACAATCTTACAACAATAATGATGAAATTAGAATTTCAATACAAAATCAAGATTTGTACGTGCTACCCAGTGAAAGCTACATTTATGTAGAAGATTTTGTTGCTGATAATAATAACTCTAAATCTTCTTCATCTTCGGACAACTTTATATTAAAAAACAACTTTGTGGCATATCTATTTGATGAAATTCGCTATGAGCTCAATGGAATTGATATTGATCATACAAGATATTTAGGAGCCACAAGCACCATAAAAATTTGGTTTCTATGTCACCAACAGAAAGCAACGTGATGCAAAATGCTGGATGGAACAAAATTAACGATGTCACTCTTGTAAATGGCTTTTTCAATTTCTATATACCTCTAAAAATGCTTCTAGGGTTCGCTGAAGACTACAACAAAGTTATACTAAATGGAAAACATGAATTGATACTCTTGCGCAATAAGAACGATGAAGATCTTGTACGCTCGAGTGTTTCTACTAAAAAAGTTAAACTTACAATTTCACTAATCTCATGGAGAATCCCACATGTACAATTATCCGACTTTAGCAAATTGAATATGATTAAAATTATTAACAATGGTGCTTCTATACCTATGGCATTTCGCAGTTGGGATTGTCATGTCAATCCACAATTAAACATAGGAACTAGCCATATTTGGAATGTTAAACTGGCTGCAAATAGAGAACGCCCTCGTTGTGTATTGATTGCTTTTTAACAAGAAAATAAGTTTGTTCATTGTGATTTGACTAATTTAAAAGTACATTTAAATTCAGTCTCATATCCATATGATGACCTTAACATAAAGTTCAAAAATGAACGATATGCAATTCTATATGACATGTATCTAAGATTTCAACAAAGCTACTATATGAAAGAATCTCAACCGCTTCCAACTGCACCAGAGTTTAAGACAAAAGCTCCTATTATTGTAGTAGATGTCAGTCATCAGAATGAATCACTCAATAATGGACCGATTGATATAAAAATAGAATTTGAAACAGCAACTAATATTGCAGCAAAAACATCAGCTTACTGTATTCTTATTCATGATCGTATAATAGAATATGTACCCATCAAAGGACAAGTTCGAAAAGTCTTATAAATTGAGTAATATGGAAAACAACATAATTTTTATAGACGTACAAGGTTTCAAAAGTAATTCAAATGATTTCATCGCAAAAGAAGTAGCAATTGTTTTCAACAATTATGAATATAATAATTTCATTATAAAACCCCCATTTGATATCAAATGCTTATCAATAGAAAAGCAAAGAGAAACAAAGTGGCTAACAAAAAACTATCATCACCTAAGCTGGAGTGCTGGATCAGTTTCATTTCAAAGCGTTTGCAATTTTTTAAAAGCCAACGCAAGATGTTCTAAAATGTATGTAAAAGGTGAAGAAAAAAGACGATGGTTGGAAAAAATTTATGCCGAAAAATTTTTAACGTTGAGGATATATGTATGCTGCATCAACTTTAAACAAATGGAAATCAAGTATCCCGAATATTTTTATTGAAATTATCATAAATGCTATTTTACTAACAAAAGAAATGTCTTGCTTTAATTAAACTTTTTCACTTTTTAAAATATGAATGTATGTATTATTATAAAATTTTATAAAATTTTAAACAATAAATGTATAAAAAATAAACTAATATACATAAAGGAAAGAGATGGAAGTGGGGAGGAGGAGAAGTTAACTTTTTTTGCTTACTTGCAAATGATTGGTTTTTGTTTCTCTGCTGCTGCTGAGTGTACTTAGTTTGCTGCTTTAAAATAATCGTAGACAAAGAAAATGATTACGTTGCAAAATATATACATATGTATTCTACAAAATATTTCACGCACAAGTACCCACGATCACACATTCATACATGCACACATACATACATACATACATAGACATACATACATACTACACATACATACATACATATTTCTTAAACAAATACACAAAATATTAAATTACCAGCGACTATCAAGCTGGACCCCCAACACACAAAAGTATTAGGGTGTTCACATACATGTGAACACATAAATAAAATATTTAAATAAATTAATTTAATTTATTTAATTATTTTATTTATAAACAATTTATTAGGATGAGGAAATCACACATACACACACATGATTCATATGAGAATCGTCTAGTAGTCATCAAATCTATTTTCTCTGATATTACTGATATAGTATTACGATAACAAATTTCTATAGTCTGGCAACACTGGTAATTTTCCCTTTGGTATTAGAAAATAATAATCATGTTTTGCCGTCGGCATTTGGAAAAAATAACAATCATGTTTTGCCGTCGGCATTTGAAAAAAATAATAATCATGTTTTGCCGTCGGCATTAGGGAAAATATTCATGCATTGCCGTAGGCATTAGGAAAAATATTCATGCATTGCCGTAGGCATTAGGAAAAATATTCATGCATTGCCGTAGGCATTAGGAAAAATATTCATGCATTGCCGTAGGCATTAGAAAAAATCATTTCATGATTTTCCCGTAGTCATATATATGTATACATACATTACAAAAACGAAAAACCTCCAACCTATGAACCCACTTAACGTAACCCCACAAACATACACACATACAAATTCCCACCGTCATAACAAACTGGACTTATTGAACCACCCTCGTATGTAGTAAACAAACAAAACCCCTTATGTAAACAAAAATTTTCTTATGTAAACAAAAAGTTGGACGGTTTTATTGAACCACCCTCGTAGGTAGCAAATTTCACAAATTTCCAAAAATTTTAAAATTTTAATTACCCAAATTTCAAATTTTAATTGACGCAGAATTGGTAATTCCCTACTACTAACGGGAATATTCAGTGACTGTCTTTGACTGAATTGAATGCCAAAGTTACGGAGCACAGGTTGTGTTCATACCAAAAGCAGGTAGGAGTAACCATACGTATCCAAAGACTTTAGGCATATCAGTGTGACATACTTCCTACTGAGAACACAAGAGAGAATCTAGGATATACACATCAAGGAAAATGTTTACCCAAATATTCTGTCTTCTAACTAACATGCATTCACAGAGGGTAAATCAGTAGAGACAACGCTCAATAATATTGTCGAGCTGATTCAGAAATTATTACACGATAAGGACTATGATATGGGAGTCTTTCTGGACATTGAAGGCACCTTCAGTAACGTATCTACGGACGCGATTATGGAAATGGGTTGGCAATTTCTTAAAGTGTAAAATAGTATCTGCAAAATTTTGTAAAGCCACTGTAAATAAGGAAGCTCATAGAGGAACTCCCCAAGGATGAGTTCTTTCACCGCTTCTTTGGACGCTGGTCGTAAATGACACAATTAGTTCCATTATGGAGTCCTCGATAAGGATATTCATAGAAAGGCAGCCAGGGTAGATCTGAACTTAAACCCTGAAAAAACAGACCTTGCACTTTTTACTAGGAGGAAAGTCAGGGAATGGAAACACCAAAATTAGATGATGTATTGCTCTCGCCTAAAACACATACAAAGTACCTGCGAGTCATTTTGGATAGTAATGATGTTGAAACCCAATATAGAGGATATAGTCAAAAAGGCCACCATTGCTCTATACGTATGTAAAAGGATGCTGGGCAAGACATGGGCCTTTTGCCTAATCTTACATATTGGAACTACACAGCTGTAGCTAATCCAATTCTACTCTACGGAATACTTGTATGGTGGAGGGCGACTGAAATAAAAGCTTACCTAAAAAATGTACAAAATATCTAGAGACTAGCAGAACTCTGTATCACTGGAGCTCTAAAAAGCACACCTACTGCAGCTTTAGACGTTATATTGGACCTTAAACCAATAAAACTATCCACTCTGAACTCGGCATGCCAGTCCGTAATCCGACTCAAAACAACAGGACAGATGTCGTACAAACCATTTAGTCACGGTAAATTGCTGGAAGACATGGAGTGTAGCTCGGACTTCATCATTCAAGCAATTAACTTCCTTGTAAACCACAGATCACTATAAGGAAAGAAGGCTATTTCGAATGTCTTAACTATAGTGGGTATAGTTTTAATTTCTTCACTGGTGGCTCAGTTGGAGGAATCTTATCAGCTTCCTGATTACTGTAGCATCTTCCAGGCTGAAATCTACGCAGCCAAAATGGCCGCAGAATTAGCTATTACCCCTCAAACCATGAATGCGCGTGTGAATATATACGAGTATATAGACAGACAACCAGCAATTAAGGCAATTTCAGCAGACTGCAACTACTCCTGGGTTGTGCTCATGTATAGGAATGCCCTAAATATGTTATGTCATGGCAAACAAGTATATGTATTTTGGGTCCGAGCACACGTGAAGATTAATGGAAATGAAATGGCGGATACACTGGCCAAAAGGAGAATCCAATTAGCGATGGAAGAAACGGTATATTTCCGGAAACCAATTTAACACCTTAAATGGATCATAGGCTCTAAGATGAAGGAAGAAGCGGAGGAAGCTTGGCGTGCGACGAAAACTTGCAAAACTTCTAACATCATGTGGAGCTCCTATTATCCTAAATCGACTAAATTCCTTTTATCACTAACCAGAAACAACTGTATACTTCTACTGGGTGTATTAACTGGATACTGCTGGACGGCTTCGTATGCCATCCAAATAGGACAAATACTTGACGGTACCTGCAGGAAATGTAAAGGACACGGGGTAATTGAGACAGTAGAACATCTACTGTGCCACTGTCCGCCTCTTAGCCGCACTAGATATGGCTGTCTTGGTGATGACACTTTTCAGAGTCTTGAACTTGTATCGGGAATGGAAATGTGAAGACTGCTAAGATTTGTTAAAAATGTGTGGGAGTCATTCCATACAGGCACCAAGAACTAGGCTGCCATACTTGCAGGTTTCTGGTCATCTGCTGATATCGCTAAGGATCAATCCTGGTCTATGCGAGGTCGTTGACCACACAGACTAATCAAACCTATCACCGTATTATTTTAAAATACTACCAATAAATTTGAAAAAAGTTATGAGATATTTTTGACATTGCTCAACAAGAAAACAGCAACAAATCATTGACTGTTTGATCACTATTCACTACTATGACGGGACATATCACGTAACAGTTACTTGAAATATAGTTCCCTCAAACATTGAATACTATTGCTTTGCAGCAAATGAAGTTACTACATAAATTCTTTTATGTATTCAGATTTTGTAGAAAAAAAATATGTCTCTGCCTCTTATACGACGAAAGATGCAAACATTTTTCGCTTCGCTTCGAATAACACAAACACCATTACACAAACATGTGTATTAGGTAAAGGACAATCCTGTATATATTTTTATTTTAATTGGCATAACTACACCCAATTTCTAAATTGAAGATTGTATATATTTTAGAGCTCAAGGTGTGTGGTAAGTTCAGGGTTTGGGAAACGGGAATTCCCGGGCGGGAAATCCCGGGAAATGTCTGTCTAATATTCCCGGCAAATTTTTGAGATTTTCCCGGGAAAAGGGGAATTTAAAAGTACATGTTATTTCATAAATATATAGAATTTTGTGGCACATATATTTATAATCCTATTTTACTTTAACATAAAAGCTCATGGTTTTTTTATATATTACAAAAGTTCGTTTGAATGATTGTATGACTAACTTTACACGAAAGTTGATACGTTTTTCATCGTCTGTGTAAACACTTACTTACATATACCCTGTTCGAAGGTAATTTTTCAATCTTAAAATTTAAACAAATTCTAAAATTGTGTTTTTGTTTCAAATGTAACTGTAAGAAAGAATTCCTTCGACGCCGCACAGTGGCGTGAATTAAAAAAAAGTGGTAAAAAGTCCGCAACTTTTGAACTAGTTAACCGATTTCGATGAAACCAACTGTTTTAGAAAGTAGAAGTGTTTTTAGAAAGCATATTTTGAGGCACCCTGTTGTAAGACAGGGTAGCTCCAAAAAGTGGGAAAGTGCGGGTATCGAAATTTTTTCGGAGCTTGTAACTTTTGTAAATAGGGACCGATTTCAATAATTTCAGCGGGACAATCTACGTTAAAAAATAAAAATAAAACATGCTAAGAGTACCATTTTATTTCTTTCAGTTTCCAAGTTATTTGACTTGAAAAATTTATTTTTTAATTTTTGACCTTGACTTTTTTTATTCGTTAGTACATAACTTCTTTATTACTTGGCAAAAATCAGTATGTTTTAATGTTTTTGAAAGAAAACTTCATTAAAATTCAATTAAAAAAAATTTTTTGATATCTCAAAAATTGTAGCAAGGAATAATTTTGCAATTTGGATTTTTAAAAATTATGAAAAAATTTGGTATATTTTGTGAAAAAAGTATTCTTAATTTTTTTGGAATATTTTAAAAAATTATTAAGTATTTGATAAAAACTTTGATTGTTTCTGAGAAAGGAGACATTGAGAAAGGCTGTGAAATAAATTTTGGAGATTGTTGTTGGTGCACCCTACATTCAGCATTGCAATTTTTTTCTTTCAAAAAATCCGATTTTCGGATGTGGCAAAAAAATTGCACGGTCGTTTTTGTAAATTTTTTGGTTTTTTTTATAAATAAACTTGTTGTAAGTAACCTGTAAGAAACTCTTGACATCCTACACATAAATCTAGGCAGGAGAGGAGATTTTCTAAAAATTCTAAAATTTTTCTAACACAATTTTTCGCAATAAGAAAAAAGTATTTTAAAATTATAAATTGGGAATCATTTTAATTTTTATCAATAGTATAAATTTAGCTTTGCAAACTGAAAAAAAATTATTCTCCTACCTTCAATACTTTTTGAAATATTCGAAATCCAATTTTGATTAAAAATTTTAATTTTCTACATTTTTTATTTTTGTCTAAATTATTGATCTTATTTTCTTTACTGCAAATGTTTCTTAATTTTTTCTATGTTATTACAATAGTAGATATAATTGTCTATTCAACGATATATAATATGTATTCCTTTGCCATTATATCAGTCTTAAAATGTATACACAAATATAACACCTCAGGTAACAATTTACGTGTTTTATCTGATACTCAAACAAACTTTTTATGAACTCTTGAAGCTGTTATTAAATACTTTCTTTACTTAAATACAATAAAATATAAGAATTTATATACACACAGTATATTTATATACCCACAAAGACAAAGATACCTGCGCGCACATCTCCAATATGGGTATGGTTTTACCTGATATTTGTATCGGTTTTGTATTCGTAGCTTGTAAGCTGCGATGCATTTAATGTTATTATTTCAGTTATAGCTATCATGGAGATAACAATTAAAAATAAATCGCTCTGCAAATTAATGTGGGAAGACCTCACTGATGGTAGTACTCGGTTGGACAAGGTAGACCAAATGATGTACATAATATCTACTACATATGGTTTATCTGTAAACACCGATTTATCGAAAAAACTTGAAATTTTTTTTAAATTATATGAAAAGAAGATACGTGAATGCAATAAATCAATTTCTAAATTTCAGAATAAAAATCAGGATTGGTTAGATATGGGACTATCTACGGAAATATACCCAAAGAAGTTTGGTCGGCCAAATAAAGATTACAATAACGTTCAACGCAGGAGCAAAAGGATTAAACAAGAAGACTTGATAAATACGTATTCGGAAAATGAAATCAAAGATTCATTCAAATTGATTTTAGCGAAGACTCAACTTAAAGAAGCAGGCAAAATCGTAGATGTGCTACCAGTTGCGTCTCCAAAAAGATTAAGACGGATGGTGGAAAGCATTTCAACGCCAAAAAATATAGTAAACATTTTACGGTGGAAGATGCACTAGCACTCATTCTTAATTTGGGCCTTTCAAGAAATAAATACGATATCTTAAGGAAGGTGCTTAAAGAAAAAAGTGGGCCTTTGCCATCAAGTACATTGTTGTTAAAAAGAAAATCGGAAATTTGGCCACATCCGATAACAGTGGATAGCCGAAGTGCAGTCATTAGTTTGTCAGACATTCTTCATAATACAGCATCAAGACTCATCGCTACTTTTGACGAAAGAGACTTAGATACATGTAATAATTCTGAACTAACACTAATATACAAATGGGGATGTGATGGAATATCTAGATTTTCAGAATATAGACAGCCCAGTGAATACGATAATGACTTTTCCAAAGTTTTAATGGCATCGTTAGTACCATTAAGGCTTCGACTACATAATGAAATGCCTTCAACAAGTAAAAATGCATTTAAAGATGTGTGGGTAAATACTACTCCCGGCTCAAAGTTTTTATGCTGACCAATACGTTTTGAATACATCAAGGAAAACAAAGAAACAACTCAAAATCTGGTTGATGGTATAAAACATGAAATTTCTAATATGGAACCCATTGACGTTCATATATTAGGACGAGTAATAACAGTATCTTTTAGACCTTATTTAACAATGATAGATGGAAAAGTTGCAAATGCAATAACCGATACAAAATCTTATTTGATTTGTAATATATGCGGAAAGAAAAATTCCGATTTTAAGAACATTGAGAATTATACTCCAACTAATGAAGATGCCTTGGAATATCACCACTTCATGCTCGGATTCGATTCATGGAGTACATTTTACACCTATCTTACGACAATAAATATCGCAGTGTACCAGAACTTCAGAACGTTCCAGTTGCGAATAATTCTGCTTTAAAACAGATACGGTTGGAAGAAAAGAAAAGAATTCAAGATGAGTTTATGAAACGTGGCTTAATCATTGACAAACCTTTATATGGCTATGGAAACTCCAATAATGGCAACGCTGCCATGCGATTTTTTGATGACCCTGAAACCACATCTTCTATAACTGGTACTAGCTTTAATCTCATAAGACGTTTCAAAATAATACTGGCCGTCATAAATAGCAAAAAGTTAATTAATAAGGACAAATTTGAAAAATATGCAAAAGACACCCTGATTCTAATAAATGAATTATATCCATGGAAATCAATAACTCCAACCGTACATAAAGTGCTAGCACATACAAAAGAAATAATAGAAAACAACATTCTTCCTCTGGGGGAAATAACAGAAGAAGCACAGGAAGCTAGAAATAGAGATGTTAAGCAATATCGACTTTTCAATACACGTAAATGCTCTAGAGTTGCTCAAAATAATGATTTAATGCATCATTTGCTATTGTCTTCAGATCCAGTCCTACAAGGCATAAGAATGAAATGGTTGCCAAAAATAAGTATTGAAATCGAGAAGGACGATCCCGAAGCAGAGGAAATTAATAGCTTGCTAGGCCATGATGTCTCAGATTATTTTAAAGCAAATTCTTGAAGTAAAACCCAAATATAAATTAAAAACAACATATGTATGTATCCATGCACTTAGATACGAGTAATAAAGAAAATGAAACTGAACTTATTAAATATATTTTTAATACAATTATGAGAATTAAAACGAGAAATTTAGTTGTAAGTTTTCATACTCATACATACATATGTACATTGTACATATATCTCTTGATATATAAGTATATATATTCATACAAACAAATATCTGATATCATGGCAAAAAGTCTCTGGAATTCTCTGTCAAATTATATTCAAAACTTAGGCAATTTATATGCGTTTAAAAAGGAGCTACATAAAAAAATGTTCGTAATTCAATGTTCTAATGTTAAATTAACTACTAATTTTTTTTTAAATAAATAAATAACTCAATCTATTTGTCCTTGTAGGTATATAAATATACTTCAAGAGTTCATAAAAAATGTGGGTTTGTTTGAGTATCAGATAAAACACGTAAATTGTTACCTGAGGTGTTATATTTGTGTATACATTTTAAGACTGATATAATGGCAAAGGAATACATATTATATACCGTTGAATAGACAATTATATCTACTATTGTAATAACATAGAAAAAAATTAAGAAACATTTGCAGTAAAGAAAATAAGATCAATAATTTAGACAAAAATAAAAAATGTAGAAAATTAAAATTTTTAATCAAAATTGGATTTCGAATATTTCAAAAAGTATTGAAGGTAGGAGAATAATTTTTTTCAGTTTGCAAAGCTAAATTTATACTATTGATAAAAATTAAAATGATTCCCAATTTATAATTTTAAAATACTTTTTTCTTATTGGAAAAATTGTGTTAGAAAAATTTTAGAATTTTTAGAAAATCTCCTCTCCTGCCTACATTTATGTGTAGGATGTCAAGAGTTTCTTACAGGTTACTTACAACAAGTTTATTTATAATAAAAAACCAAAAAATTTACAAAAACGACCGTGCAATTTTTTTGCCACATCCGAAAATCGGATTTTTTGAAAAAAATTGCTAGTTTTCGACCAATGCTGAATGTAGGGTGCACCAACAACAATCTTCAAAATTTATTTCACAGCCTTTCTCAATGTCTCCTTTCTCAGAAACAATCAAAGTTTTTATCAAATACTTAATATTTTTTTAAAATATTTCAAAAATTAAGAATACTTTTTTCACAAAATATACCAAATTTTTTCATTATATTTAAAAATCCAAATTGCAAAATTATTCCTTGCTACAATTTTTGAGATATCAAAAAAATTTTTTTATATGAATTGTAATGAAGTTTTCTTTCAAAAACATTGAAACATACTGATTTTTGCCAAGTAATAAAGAATTTATGTACTAACAAATAAAAAAAGTCAGGGCCAAAAATTAAAAAATAAATTTTTCAAGTCAAATAACTTGGAAACTGAAAGAGATAAAATGGTACTCTTAGCATGTTTCATTTTTATTTTTTAACGTAGATTGTCCCGCTGAAAAAATTATTGAAATCGGTCCCTATTTACAAAAGTTACAAGCTCCGAAAGAATTTCCATACCCGAACTTTGCCACTTTGAGGCTGTTTGGAGCTACCGTGTCTTACAACAGGGTGCCTCAAAATATGCTTTCTAAAAATTTCAACACTTCTACTTTCCAAAAAAAATGGTTTCATTGAAAGCGGTTAACTAGTTCAAAAGTTGCGGACTTTTTACCACTTTTTTTTTAATTCACGCTACTGTGCGCCGATAAACAAGCAGTAAAATGTCCATAATTTTTTAATATAAAATAAAAATGTGAGCAATTCAAATCTACACTGAAATTTCATAAAATTTCAAATTGAAGTCATACTATATATCCTAATGCGTCTACTAAAATAAATATTGCTCTATTGCAAGATGCATTTAGCAAAGGCCGTTCCCGAGTATAATACAAGTGTTAATACTTTCGTGGCAAATGAAACTCTGACATGCTGAGTTGTTGTTGTTTTTTGAATATTTTAAAACTGAAATTAGATCAGCGAGACATGTTCGTCAAAAGTATTAATCACTATTGGTTAATCACCATAACGTAAAAAAGTGGAATAAATTGTATAAGTATCAATGATTGCAATGACATAATCGTTTCCTAAACTAAATACATAAAGTGAAGTGAATACATAACTTTAAGTGATTTTTTGCCGAATTAGTAAACAAATTTTGAAAAGTGTAGTGAAAATTTAAAGCTGTAAAAACTCTGAGTTGACAAAAATTAAAATTATTACAAGTAGACGATATTATTGAAATCCTGAAGAAAATATTTTAGGAGAAATAAAATGAAAACTGAAAGACACTTAGACAGACTGTGGCTGTAACCTGCTTGTACTTAACTATAAAAACCACCTATCATATTTTAAAAACTAATTATTGCACTTTGGTCTTTTTACTTTACTTATCAAATCTCTGTAACTTTGAGCGCAATTCTCAGTGTCAATTTTAAAATTCATTCTTTTTTTTGTTGGTACGTTTATTATCTGCAGCATTTCCAACATGTAGCGCCGTTTGTAATTTTTTTCAGTGTTTAATACTCTCACTTGTTCAAATCACGGAATGTGATTATTCTGTGCACAATGGGTTGTTATTGCCTTTTTTTTTTGTTGCAATTATTTCTCAACTTTTGGTCTGATTTATGTGCCGCCAATCTTGTCTTTAATTTATTTTTTGTTGTTACTACATAAACCATGTCATATTTTGTTGTTCCGCCTCCATTACAAGGTATTTCATATATAACGTCCGACTTATCCATATTTGGTATTTTATCCTTTGTATTATTAAATACTATTCCTAATTTATTTTGGGTTTTGTGTGCCGTTTTACAGTTTTCACTATTATATAGTTTAGATTTTTCAATCCTTTCCGATAGATAGGAAATATAAGTAAGTGGTTTATAATTTCTCACTTCTGGTTCCAATCCGTTTTGTGGTAAACTGTTATCACCTAATATCTTCTTTATAATTTTTATGTTGTCATTATGAAACTCAATATCACTGGTGTTGAGCACTCTTCTTATAAAATTGTTAGCCGTGTTTATTATAATTCTCTTTGATGTGCTTTTAAAAAAAGTTAATAATCCTACCTGACGCTGTAGGTTTTTGATATCAGTTCACTTTCAATGTGTTTCCTTCTTTAATGACTATAGTATCTAAGTATGGTAGTCTGTTTTCCCTTTCATGCTCCACGGTAAATTTAACATTTCTATGAAAATGATTTAACTTCGTCAATATCTCTATAATTGCACTCTCGCGAACTATACTAAAAATGTCATCTACATACTTCGTCAAAAGTTTTGGTTTGTGAAGTAAGTTGTCAATTACCGTGTCTAAAAGTCTTTCCATCACAATGCCAGCAATAATAGATGATGCTGGTGATCCCATAGGTAATCATCTTAATTGAAGGTATATATTTTCATTATAAGTAAGAATAGTTAAACATACATTGGTAGAGTGATATAACTTCGTGCTAACCTAAATAGAAAATGGAAAAACAGAAAATGAATAGTGATACTTACAAATGTGTTTACCAAAGGTAAATCAATAATTGTATACACAATCAATTCTCATATTCCACTTTCATAGAAATTCAGGTTAAATAGCTGATGTTAATAATAATCTCTACCCCAGTAGATAGACATGGGTGCTGATGAAGTGCGTGGCTGCACAGAAAAATATCGGTATTTCCCCCAGCTAATAGTGTCTAGTTTAATTTTTCTTCTCTTCTTTAGATACTCACATTACTTAATAAATATATTTCATTCATAAGAATTGAAATTACTGAACTCAAGCCTGATTAAGAAATTATTTCTGATTAAAATTCACAATAGTTCAATTAAATCTAATAATGTCTCATTTAATTCATCATGGGCACGTGACAAAAATATGTTCACTTGGCGATCACTGTTCACTTGGCCAGAACTGCTTCAGAATGCTGGAAAGCTAAGTCAACTGTAGAAAGCAAAAACAAAGTAACATAAAGCCACTACAATAATACTTATATGTATGTACCGATGGTGCATCGAATAAGTAAAAATAATTAATGTGATGATCGTAAAAGATAAGTAAGAATAGTTAAACATACATTGGTAGAGTGATATAACTTCGTGCTAACCTAAATAGAAAATGGAAAAACAGAAAATGAATAGTGATACTTACAAATGTGTTTACCAAAGGTAAATCAATAATTGTATACACAATCAATTCTCATATTTCACTTTCATAGAAATTCAGGTTAAATAGCTGATGTTAATAATAATCTCTACCCCAGTAGATAGACATGGGTGCTGATGAAGTGCGTGGCTGCACAGAAAAATATCGGTATTTCCCCCAGCTAATAGTGTCTAGTTTCATTTTTCTTCTCTTCTTTAGATACTCACATTAATTAATAAATATATTTCATTCATAAGAATTGAAATTACTGAACTCAAGCCTGATTAAGAAATTATTTCTGATTAAAATTCACAATAGTTCAATTAAATCTTATAATGTCTCATTTAATTCATCATGGGCACGTGACAAAAATATGTTCACTTGGCGATCACTGTTCACTTGGCCAGAACTGCTTCAGAATGCTGGAAAGCTAAGTCAACTGCAGAAAGCAAAAACAAAGTAACATAAAGCCACTACAATAATACTTATATGTATGTACCGATGGTGCATCGAATAAGTAAAAATAATTAATGTGATGATCGTAAAAGATAAGTAAGAATAGTTAAACATACATTGGTAGAGTGATATAACTTCGTGCTAACCTAAATAGAAAATGGAAAAACAGAAAATGAATAGTGATACTTACAAATGTGTTTACCAAAGGTAAATCAATAATTGTATACACAATCAATTCTCATATTCCACTTTCATAGAAATTCAGGTTAAATAGCTGATGTTAATAATAATCTCTACCCCAGTAGATAGACATGGGTGCTGATGAAGTGCGTGGCTGCATAGAAAAATATCGGTATTTCCCCCAGCTAATAGTGTCTAGTTTAATTTTTCTTCTCTTCTTTAGATACTCACATTAATTAATAAATATATTTCATTCATAAGAATTGAAATTACTGAACTCAAGCCTGATTAAGAAATTATTTCTGATTAAAATTCACTATAGTTCAATTAAATCTAATAATGTCTCATTTATTTTCATTATAACTAAAATATCTGTTGTCCTTAATACAAAATTTTATAATCTTTAAAAATAGTTGTTTAGTCATATTTGTGTGTTTGGAAATTTCGACCCATCTATCTTCTATAATCTTTAAGGCTAAATCTACAGGAATACTGGGAAGCAGGGATACAACATGAAAACGGATAAATCTTTCGTCGTCCATTAAAGTCAGGTTTTTTAATCTATTCTTGAATTCCATAGAGTTCTTGACATTATATTTCGAGTCTTCAGTAATTCGTTTAAAAAAATCCTACAAGCGCACTACAAAAAAAGAATAATGAGTTAGTTGAAGAACATTTTAGGAACAACATTATTAATGAAAAGGAAAAACGAACACTAACCCTACAAGCCTAACCTATTTTAGTAATACATAAAGCATAAACATACGTCTCAGAGGTGTACATGTACTAATAATAAACCCCTGGGCTATTGTACTGAGTTATATAGTTTGTTTTCAATGAAAGTTTATATTGGAACACAAACTATTAATAAAACACACTCTTCATAATTATTACAATAATAAAATTAACTCAAACATATTTATTATCACACACTAAAAAAAAATAACATAGTATGCAAACATAAAAACCAGCTGCATAGATATACATAAATATACGTCTCGTAGGCGTGTTATACGTCAAAAACCCAAAAGTGATTGAGTTTGGATCAGCGACAAGACTGAGATTGGCAAGCAAATGTCGACTACTGATTTCACTAAAAGGCACGAGGCAGTGTTGTCAGATATGGCGATATCTCGCCAAACGTGGCGACAAAAATTTGGTTTTGGCGATGAAAATTTTGAAATGGCGATTGGCGATTTACTTGGCGATATTTGAACTCTTTGGCGATATTTTTGGCTATATTTTTACGATTTCAATGAAATAGAATAATGTTAAAAAATATGCTTATATAAAGCAATTTTTTCTCCAACATAAAATATTTCGTGCAAAAAATTCTAAACGTTGTGACTCTTTATCTCAAACAAAATTTTCTGAAACTCAAGAAGTAAAAAAAAATTATGGACCAAAAAATCTTATTTGATGTTTAAACAACACAGTTGGGAAAACTTCCTTTTATAAATTGGAACCAACATTTTGATAATGAAGCAGGAAAAGGCTGGAAGAGTTCTCGCCTAAATTGTATGATTACTACGATGCTGCTGGCACTTACTACTTCAAGGATATGATATGTGTACTTTAACACACATTTAAGTGAACGTTAATTCCGTTTTATCACAAGATTTAAATAATAATTTTGATACGGTGTTCAAGTTCAATTTATCCTATTAAGATTGATTTTTGCAATACGTTATTTTTAAGTCTTTTATACGCCAGTACTTTTTATATGTTAATTTAAATACTTTGCAATATTATTTCAAAGAAAATATTGCCCAATATTTTTGACATCGAAAAAGTAAACAACATTGAAAAATGTTGCCACCACATTACACAATTCCCTTGATTGTACAATAAAAATCAAAAGTCTTGATATTTGCCAATGTGTATATTGTGTTACCTTCGAATATGACATACACATTGGCGATGTTATTGTTCAATACGAAAAATTGCACAATTACATATCTGTGGCAATAAGGAAAAAGTGCTTAAGTCATATTTTACTCTTTTACAGGAGAGCACTTTTAAGGTTTCAAGTCGATTTTCAGAAATTTATTTCTTTTACAGATAAATTAGGAAATTTTCTGTTAACCTTTATTTTTTTAACCAATCATCGTTTTACACACTATAAGTAAGACATTTGAGTTGAAATATACCATATTATAACCTTAATTAAGATATTATTCCAAATGAGATTAGAAGTCTAAAAAAATAAGTCGAAGTCATAGTGCTATAACCTTATGAAAAATCACACTAATAAATTGAGATTTTGACCAGTGATACTTTCGAATATGCAGATTATGGACGTACCATTAACTCAAAATTTGCTTATCTCGACTTAAGCACTTTTTCCTTTTTGCCACAGATATATTGCAAGTGGGTACGCCGCTTTAAACAACATATTTTTTATGTTTAAGATACACATTACCTACTGTATTTAAAATTTAACGATATTTGCAATGCAATTACATAATAAAAATATTTTTGTAGCTAAAATTTAATGTTTTATTATATTGGCGATATTTGGCGATATTCGACAAGTCATTTGGCGAGGAGGCTGAAAATAAATCTGACAACACTGGCACGAGGTGTTAACTTTGATAGTTTAAAAGAAAAATATAGTTTTAAAATCTATGTACGCCTCGCAGGCGTAGGTTAGGCTTGTAGGGCTAAAAACGGATATAGCAATAGCCTCTAGAATATACGGTCTTCCTAAAATCCATAAGGAAGGATATCCTTTGCGACCGAAATGCTCCTGCATTAATGCCCCTAACTATAATCTTTGTAGATATGTTACTGGTATTTTGAAACAAATTACTGAAGACTCAAAATATAATGTCAAGATTTCTATCAAATTCAAGAATAGATTAAGAAACCTGACTTTAATGGACGACGAAAGATTAATCTCGTTTGCTAATGTATCCCTGTTTCCCAGTATTCCTGTAGACTTAGCCTTAAAGATTATAGAAGATAGATGGGTCGAAATTTCCAAACACACAAATATGACTAAACAACTATTTTTAAAGATTATAAAAGTTTGTACAGATATTTTAGTTATAATGAAAATATATACCTTCAATTAAGATGATTACCTATGGGATCACCAGCATCACCTATAATTGCTGACATTGTGATGGAAAGACTTTTAGACACGGTAATTGACAACTTACTCACAAACCAAAAATTTTGACGAAGTATGTAGATGACATTTTTAGTATAGTTCGCGAGAGTGCAATTGAAGAGATATTGACGAAGTTAAATAATTTTCATAGAAATATTAAATTTACCGTGGAGCATGAAAGGGCCAACATACTACCATACTTAGATACTATAGTTATTAAAGAAGGAAACACATTGAAAGTGAACTGGTATCAAAAACATACGGCGTCAGGTAGGATTATTAACTTTTTTTTCAAAACATTTAAAGAGAATTATAATAAACACGGCTACCAATTTTATAAGAAGAGTGCTCAAGACCAGTGATATTGAAAAACTAATAAAAGACTACCAAAAAAAAAAAAAGGCATATACAATCACAAAACGGATTAGAACCAGAAGTGAGAAATTTTAATACACTTTATTTATATTTATATTCCCGATCTGTCGGAAAGGATTGAAAAATCTAAACTATATATATGTATATATTTTTTTCAAATGTATTTATTTATTGTATCTTCAAAACTGAACTAACAATAAGTAATCAAATCTAAATATAATTATTAGGCCCGACCAGTATCAAACATAAACTTAGTGATAGTTATAAATAATACATAAGTAGTGATAATCAAAAAGGAAAAAAAGAAGTATTTTCAAGCAGTCCCATCTGAAATGTTGAGTATAAGAGCCCTTGTGTCCCTCTTTTTTAAGCGGATGTGTCCAGTAAAGTTCAAAATATTACGAGCAAGCGGATTAGGATGTGACTCGAGTCTTGTTAAATATTGCCTTCGTTGAATTCTCTCGGCATTGGAAGCTGAAGCAGTGCCCCACAGTTGAATTCCGTAGCACCATATAGCTTGAATTTCTACCAATCAGCCAATGTACCTGAGTTAATTTTAGTTTTATTTCTGTTAACATAGAGTCAATGTGGTGTATCCAAGTAAGCCGTCGATCAAGGTGTATACCAAGATATTTCACATGAGAATGTTGAGGGGCAACTTGATTGTTAATCCGAATAGGTGAACAAGTATCTCTTCGTAATGTATATGTTACTTGAACACACTTTTGTTCGTTTACCTTAATTTTCCATAAGTTTAACCATATTTCCAGCTGGGTAATGTGTTCTTGAAGACATCGGGATGCCTCGTAAGGATTTTCATGCATAGTAAGGCAGGCTGTATCATCAGCAAATGTGGAAGTGTGGATATTGCTGCTCAGAGGCATGTCACAAGTATAAATCAAATACAAAACTGGACCCCGGATACTCCCCTGTGGCACACCGGATGAGATAGTTTCAGGTAAGCTCATAAAGACTCCTTCCACAAAAGTGGACTTCCGGGCAGTAATGTAACTTTCCAAAAGACTTAATTAACGTTAATTGGTAGGTATGTCTTTAGTTTTAAAATAAGGCCTTCATGCCATACTTTATCAAATGCCTGAGAAACGTCGATAAAGAGCGAAGAGCAATACTTCTTTTCTTCAAATTTTCTTCTTATAAATTGGACAAATATATGAGTTTGTTCAATGGTGCTATGCTGACTTCTAAAACCAAACTGATGGTCCGGTATGCACCCACTACTAACTATAATTGGGGACAATTTTGTCATGAGCAGTTTTTCGAAAAGCTTTGACATTGTTGATAGGAGACTTATTGGCCTTATGACTCAGCCTTGGTAAGATCTTTGCCCGGCTTTGGAATCATTTTAACTTTGGCAAGTTTCCAGCTGTGTAGGTAATACTCCAGCCGTAAAATGGCATTAAAAATAAATAACAATATTATAAATACAATACGAGGCAACTTCATCAGCATCTGGTTACTAATTCCATGAAAACCCGGAGCTTTTTTCGGGTTGAGTTTAGCAATTAGTTTTTGTACATCACGCGTCTTAAACTTTATTTGTTGAGGGGGTAGAGCGACTACATTTGGCAAATCAATTACACCAGTACATGTGTTTGGGGTTAATACGTATTTTAAATGGTCAGCAAACAAGTTACCTTTTTCAGTATCACTCCTTGCCCAACCTCCGGTAGAAGTGCGCAGAGGTGGTTTAAGCTCAACGGGTGTTTTAATACATTTCGCAGCGCGCCAAAGAGAGTAATTAGATGCTGGTGTGACATACAGATTTTCCAGATAGTTTTTAAGAGATGCAGTTTTTCCATGTGCAAGCAGCTCTTTGAGTCGTTTAGTGCACTTTTTAAACCTATTTTTATTCTGGGGTGATCTGTGCTGTTGCCATTCCCTTCTAGCCCTTCTTTTTTCACATAAGAGACGTTCAATATCTGTAGAATATATTATATTAAACCCAGTCTGCGGATGGGAGGTAGTGGCATGTTTAGCAGCCTGCTTAATATTTTCGTTAAGATTGGCAATGTTAGATTCAACATCATCATGAGTTCATAAGTAATGTTTTCCGTGCAATGACTACTAAGATATTTTTTGAATCACAGCCAATTAACACGACTGACCATCTTCACATATGAATGAGGTAGAGCACTTCTCAGTGGGCTACAGATTGTTACGATTGTGGGAGAGTGATCGGACGATAGATCTAGGGAAGCTTCAACGTGAATTAATACTCTAGAAAAATTTTTCATTACGCCAAAATCTATAACATCTGGAATATAAGACGCGAACCCCAGAACGTATATTTAGTATTATAGTCGCCAGCTGCTACGAAACAAGGGCCGAGAGATTTGTAGAAATCCTCGTATTGATCCTCAGTAATTGCGAACCTAGAAGGGGAGTAAATTGATGATATGACAATATTTGTGCAAAAATTTTCGACACAAATATTCGTTGCTTGTAGATGTTCTTCACAAATGCTTGAGTCTTGACTTTATTCAAATTGCTGATTCCCTGCAAGCTCTTCCTCTTGGGTCCTTTAAATCATATAATGTGTAGCCATTAATTCCGAATAGACTTCTTGAAGTCAAATGAGTTTCACAAAACAACAATATATCAATATTTTTTTCCGTGAGGAAGTTTTCCAGTTCATTTTTATGTTGGCGAATGTCGTTTGCATTCCAGAAATATATTTTTAACGTGTTCATGATTTGTTAACTAATGCCTGAAGCAGTGTATTCTGCATTCGCAGCATTTCTTGCATTATGCATATTTGTTGTAGTTAGCACCAGATTCTCAATGGTAGCTTCAAGGCGACTAAAGTTAAAGCTAGAGTTTGGATTCGTTGAATTATTTGGAGGTGGAATATTTTTTGTGGGCTTAGCTGCATCGGCATACGCTACACGTGAAGTGACTGGTTGGGTCATTTGAGCAAAAGTGGCGGAGTACGCGTTTGCTGTTTCTGCTGGAACTAATTTAGGTTGTTGACCCATAGCCTATTTAACGAATGAATATGCATATTCATCCTCTGTAGTGAGCGGTGTAATTACCTCCACAATTACTGAATTTTTTCTGTTTGATCTTTTGGCTTAGTACAGCTAGCAGTACCATGCCATTCACTGCAGATATCACAAACTGTAGGTAATTTGCAGTAAGTTTTTGTGTGGCCATATTCTTGGCAATTATGACACTGTACGGGACCTGAACGCTTACGTGGCTCTTCAACTGTGATTTTTCGGTGTAAGAGATACTTTACGCTATAAATTGGATGGGTTTCATTTTTTTCAATTGTCTGTCATTCGGCTCCAGTTCAATTCGAAATAGGGGTTGGGGGAGCTTTTCTCTGTTAATTATGTTGGTAACATTTTTTTACCTTAAATCCTTGCTCGATAAGTGCACATTTTACTTCTTCAGGTTCAACATATGAATCTATGCTCTTTAATACTATCTGTAGGCCTTTAGCACTCTTAAGCTAAGTTTAGACGATATGTTGAATAAGCATATATATGCTGACACCCATTTGATTAAAAGTAGCAGCAAATTCCTATGTCAACATATACCATATGTTAGGTGTTTACACCATATGCTGAAACTACCAAATTTTTTAATGTCAGCATATATCAGCAAATGGAATGTCAACATAAAAGTTAGCATACGATTTTTGTGTTTATACGATATGTTGAAATTTATATGGTAATATATATATATATGAGCATTTGTTTATGAAATTAGTGAGTTTGACATTACTATTTATTTATTTAAAAATAATGTCATCAGAGGAACTTGCTTTAGCTATTGTTTGGGCGTTCTTCCACGGAATTTATTAATTTAACTATATCCTCGTGAGTCCATTCGGTGTGTACTTTGGGTCTAATTTGTGTGTACTTTTTTCTCACTTTTGTTTCTGGCGGCAATGTATTTTGTGTTTCAAGAATTTCTTCCACATCGCCAAAGTTGTCCAAGTATTCTTCATTAATTGGATCCATTGCTATGTATGTGCACATGTATGGATGTGCGCATGAAAAAAATTGTACTATTATTGTACAACATAAAAGTAAAATATTGCAGAACTTACCAAGAAATAAAACAAAGCAGCAAAACAAAAGCAAAGCAAATAAAAAAGTATTTTATAATTTATTGTTTGATGTTTACATACTCCACTGACATTCGAATACTTATGCCCATTAATTTGCACGTTTGCCGCCGTTGAAAACAAAAATGCGACGTCAGCTAAAATCCGGCTGTGAGCATTTAATTAATCGCCTTGCCGTTGATTGTAAATTTTCAAACCATTTATTATTTTTTTAATTTGAGAGTTTCGCATTGCTTAAATTTCAACTATATTTCATTTTATTTTGGTATGTGTGTGCTTTAATGCACATTTTCGACACGAATTGTATTTACACTAAAAAGAAACTAACGGCGGCTCGGCTAAGCTATTCGACACATATGCATAAAAATTTGGCATATGTTGAAAAGTTTAAATAACATTTTCAACAAACAACATATCTGTCAGCATATGAAGGCCAAACATATTTTATGCTGTTCAGACGATATGCTGAAATTACCAACATACCTTTGTTTCTATTGTCAACATAAACCTAACAAACGTTGTCAAACATGCGTATGCTGAAAAAATTTTGCATTTACACGATATGCTGGCAGTTGTAACAAATTTTTCAGCGTAAATATGCTGATTCAACATATCGTCTAAACTTAGCTTTAAGTTGGTATGTGTAAAAATTTGTTTTATTTTCTTCAAATTCACTGACAATTTTTCGGAAATCTTTTTTGTCATATATTTGGATTTTAGTTTCATCAATATTACCTCGTTTAACTGGAATGATCTAAAAAGTATTTTCACCAATGGTCGACAGTAGTTTTTTCTCTCAAATGGTGGTGGCTTAAAAGACTTTTGCGATGATGCAGCGGGCTCGTCGTTATTGTCTTGCAATATTGAGAAGCGATTTTGACGATTGGTAGATGATGCGCTGTATTCCCTAGACATCTTTGGAGCAGATTCAATTTTAGTAGAATTTGGGCTTCGCCCGCGCTTTAAAACAGTTATATATCTGTTGGTTTTGAACTACTGTCATCTGTATTGATAACTTTGTTAAGTGATGAACGCGAGCCCGAGGCTGATGATATCGCTGACTTAAATGAAGAAGTACTAGGCAATTGTAATGTTAACGATTCACTAGTTGGCAATGGACAAAGCGAAGTTGATCGCTGACGAAAAAGTGGATTTTCCGTTAGAAAAATGTTGTCATTTGATTTTTGATTTGCTGTTGGAACTCACTTATAAGTTATTAAAATTACTGACTAAATCCAATTAACTTGAATTTTCTATGCATATTTTAAAAAATTAGTCCCATTTTTCTTTGGTATATACTACATAAAATATTATGTGTACAAAAAAGTGCCATTCCACATAGCAAATGTATGTTCATAATGTGCACAAAGAAATATTTTTTGTGGGTACTCAGCTTTCTGCTGCTCCTCATTTATTTGTTTCATCAGTGGTTTTTTCATATACCTGTGTTACAATATGTTTTTGTGAGCAAAAACACATACAAACAGTTCCTAAGCAGCAATACAATAATCAATTGTTATCTATTTTAATTGTATTGCCATTTCGAAAAGCAAACACACACAAGAACTGTTATACAAGTTCTCTCGCTCTCACCACAATTACATGGTACATACCATAGCCCTTTTCGGGCTAGATTTAGCCCGTTTTCAGTCACTCAAAACGCGAAAAAATTTTTTGGCCCGAAACTATAAAACGCGCTTATCTAGCACTTTTTACAATTATCTTTCAGCCCTAACCTAAATTCGTCGTTCGTCCCAGTTTTATTCCTAGCATTACTCAGTCTCTCTGTGTAAGCGTAAATACACCGAAAGCGTATAAATAGAACGTGAAATACCAGGTAGTTTTTTTTAACAAAAACTCTTCTAATAAAATGTTTAATAACTCAGTCAATTTCGAGGGAATTTTTTAAAACAAACTATGTTTTATAAATAAAGCTATAAACAGTATGGTTTCAGTACAAAAATACTGCCTAAAAACGAGTCCAAGGTAGAAAAATGTCGAATAAAGCCGAAAAATTATATTTGGTGAAAAAATACAGACATACATCTGAAATTGACTGGAATGAAATGTATATAGTCCCAAAGGTTTTAGTCTCTTCTTTCTATATCCGTTTATACATTTAAAATCGGTTGATATTTAACTTAGTAAGAGGTTGATAAGTGCTTACGGGTACGAAAACACGGTTTTTACCCGTAACTCAAGATTTTGGAGGTGTTTGGAAAATTTAAAATACAGAAAAATAGTAACACTTTGCAGGTATTTTTGTTTTGTCACACTGTGTTATGCGTCTTACTGGCACATATTAATAACACTGAACTAAATCGCAAGCCGCCACGTGTTACCTTTCTTAGACCAAAATTTTTTTTGGTGGCTTTTTGGGTCATTTCCAAACTTTTTAGTGGGTATGCGAAAAAAAAGTGACGTCAAAAAATAAGGGACACCCTAATGTACATATATGTACAAAAATTTCTTTTAATTGAATCCATATAAATATTTGCATACATATGTATGTATGTATGAATGTATGATCGTTTGTCGCAGCAATAGAGGACTGACTCAAAATTTCCAAATTGGTAGGGTAAATTTAAATAATAAAGGCAAATATTATATTTTTATTAACCATCAACAAATAAATTTTTTTTAATTAAATAATAAATTTTTTAGGAAGAGTCTGAAAAACTACACAAAAATCTTTAATTGGGTATACATATAATAATTTTAACAGTAGATTTTTCATAACAAGCTGCCCTATTTGGACTATTGAAAAATCGTAAATTTTAGGGAAAAAATCGTTATTTTGCTATTTTGGCACAAAAATCGTCAAAATGACAATAAATCGTCACACCTGGCAGTCATGTTTGTGATTCATATTTCACTTTTAAATGCATTTTTCTTAAGTTTTAATGTTTAAAATTTCTTAATGTTTTTGGTAGACTCTGAATTTTTTGTAGTTTGATTTGTGATTATCGGCACAGATAACACAGAAAGTTCTGGTACATTCTGCGGGAGGATGTGGTGGCAAGACACATTTTTCAAATAGGTGACTATTTTTGCACCACATGGGGTTAGGGTAGTAGGGCCTTACTTTTATTTTGTGCCCAGAAATGTCCACTTTTTCAGGGGTGGAATATCGGTCAAATGTTAATAGAAGTGCACCACACAGAGCTAGCTTTTCTTCAGCGTTTTTTTTTCAAATATTTGTATACTTCGATAACACCTTGTGACTTATGTAAGTTCACTTGCTATTTCTTATTCCGAAACATTATTTAAGTAGGGGCATATATTGTACCATTAGAGCAGTTTAATTTTGCATGGTACTGGCACTTAATATCGCAAACTCCAGGTAATATTTTTGTTGAAATTAATTTATCAGCTCTTTTTTATTTCCGGTTAAAAGGATGAGGTTACCGTTGACCGATGCACTATGAAACAGGAATAACTTTGGATATTTAGGGTCGGGTTTTTGCAAAGTAGGTAGGTCGGGAAATATTTGAAAGCCATTTCGGTTTGTCCATTTCTTTTTTTGGGTGGGGAGCTTCCGCTAAAACCCCATATCGGTTTTCCCCCAAATAGGGAGGATCAGACATTACAGCTGCAACTTTTTTTATCACTGTTAGTAGTGGCAATTGCAGAAAATAAGAAAAAAAATAACAACACTCCAATAGGCTTAAGAAAGTCAAACGTACGACGCAAAGGTTAGCCGATGACTGAAAGAAAAACTTATTTTCTGCAAAATAAGCTTTTTCGTATTAAGTATCTTTTGGAATAAAGGAAGGATAGATTTATTTTATGATGACGAAAACTAAGTCGATGAAAGAGATGTGCTAAAAATACAATACAAATTTGTGATGATTTCAATGATCTTGCAATATCCAATACAAGGTAAGAAGTTATGAATTCATTAAAAAATAATTTTTGGCAGGCTCGATTATGGATGGCAACCGAACAATAGTTGTGTTGATAGTTACTAAAATGGTATTACGAATGGAAACTGGCAACTAACAGCTGTTAATTTTAGTTGTCATATAGGCAACCACAAATTTGTAGATGCTGTAAAGTTTTTAAGCAAAATGCTGATAAAAGAAAAAATTATGGAATCAAAATTAAATTGAATGAACTAATTTTAATTAATTTAAGCCTAAAAACTAAATTATATAATGACTATTTTCTTAAGCTTGAGGTCTTTGTGTGTCGGTTTATTTTCACCTGAATTTTATAAAAGAAAGACCTCAAGCTTAATTAATAAAATATAATTAATATATAATAATAAAAGGTAAACGAAAAGTTGTAAAAAAGAAGTTGTTCGTTAAAAATTATATCAAACAATTCAGAGCAAAGGCGGCAATTATGAAGGACTTGAATTGGCCCTTAAGGGCTATTTAGTCAACAGACGCTACATTATGTACTTCCTTTCCTTCATCGTAAAATAACTCGGAATAAATAATCTTTACGATAACCAAGTTTTTAAGCACTTTTATTTAAATTTTTCTTATTACTTACATTTCTTTACATATATTAAACTTTGTTTACATTATTTTCAGTTGCCAATTTGTCATAATCGTGTTTTCGATAACTTTTAAGGAGCTGGAGGAGAAAGTTGCCACACATAATACAATGGCTCGATTATGGATGGCAACCGAACTTTGGTTGTGTTGCTAGTTGCCGAAATGGTATTACGGACGGCAACTGGCAACTAACAGTTGGTAATTTCAGTTGCTAATTTTAAAAAAATTAATTTTGGAGAACCATTCTGAAACTCATACATCTCATAAGCATCCGATACCGAAACGCATCTTGTAGAATAAAAGATGGAAAATTGTTGAGTCGAGCGGTGAGAGTTGTGATCGGTTTCAGGCAGGGCTGTGTTCTATCACCATCTATTGAATGTAATTTTCGACACAATCCTTTGTAGAGCCCTTGATAACGGCAGGTGGATAACGTTTAGCTTGCAAGGCCGCCTACACGATCTTGAATACGCAGACGATATTTGTCTTTTAACACACTGCTACTCAGATCTAGCGGAAAATTTGCAGAGCGTAACGCTGACGGCGGAAGCAGCAGCTTTGAAAATTAATGTCTTGAAGGCAAAAACCAGATGCATTAACGCAAACTCCCAGCATTTGTTTTCTTGGGAGTATTTTAGCTACAAACGCAGGATCGGGCGGGGATATCGATAACCGCTTGCAGAAAGGAAGTCAAGCACTTGACCACCTAAAATCCACATGGAAGTCCCCATCGCAGAAAATTGCTGTATTTAACGCGAATATGAATCTACCCTTTTGTACGGTTATGAAACATGGAATGTTGCCATTCGGAACCTGCAAAAAATGCAAATATTCGCAAGATCCTAAATAGAATAGAAGAAATTGAGCTCGAAGTAAACCGCAGTGGCAAAAGTTGAGGAGAAGTGAGGGCGTTGGCGCAAAATAGGGATATGTTCACAGATATGCTCCTTGTAGGAACGACGGGAACCTATATGTATATATTCATGAAATATTAAGCCAATAATATAAAAAGTGGTGCAAATTATGCAGATACAAAGTTTTCCTATATCTTTAAAGTTAGAGATGATAGAAAAAATAAGGATACCAACGTAATCAGGACATAAAAATACATAAGAATCAGTTATTTTAGGTTAAAAAATTATAAAAAAAATTAGGACTAAACTAAAAAAATCGATTTTTAAATGTTTGCAATAACAGTAAGATATTCTGATGTACTCATTAATATAACTCTATCCAGAAAGTATTTTTAAGTTTGGAGGACTATTCGTGAAATATTAAACAAATAAGACAAAAAGTGGTGTAGAGCATGTTTATAGAACACGTCACAATCAAGACACGCACGAATGGCACACGCACGAATACGTAAGAATTCGCATTTGTAGAAAACGTTAATTTTTTTCGTCCGTCTTACGTCGTGTGGCGCTCTTAGCAATTTAGTGCCAAATCACAGTGTTGCCTATATGTAAATAATTTTTATTTGTTTACATTTTGTCATATAAAATTTGTATTTTTGGCATTAAAAAAGGTAACCCTTTTTGACGGCAACATGGAAGTATTTATGTAAATGAAAATTTTTTATTTAAAAAAGAAATCTTTAACTTTATACACATATACAAATAATGAAATAAAATGAGCTATTATCTTGCAAGAAATAAGAAAATGAATTTCCAAAAATAATAACTGCACGGCAATAATACAATAATAAAAAAATCAAATAAAAATTTACTATTTGTAGCAACATTCACTTTTTTGCGGATATATCAATTTTATTTTATTTATTTCTTATAATAATTTTTTAATTAATTTTTTCCACCGACGAATGTAATTTTTCATTCGTGCAGTTTTTTTGTTTTAACAGCAGAAAACGCGTTATACAAACCCAAACAAACTGTCACTTGTTACGTTTTTTACAAAAATAAAATGACATTCGCGTTATACAACCGCAAACTTGATAAACGTCAGGTTTTATACGCGTATTTTAGACATATTGGGTTCTATAAACATGCTGGTAATTTATGCAAATGCTAAATGTTATTCTTTCTTTCTGATAGGGAAAAAATTATGACGCCATCATAATCAGGACCAAGGTTGGAAACCGAAAAAAATAACGGTATCGGTATTGATACCGGTACAATTATTTTTTAAATTTCGGTATCGGTAGCGGTATCGGTATTTTTTTTTATTTCGGTATCGGTATTACCGGTACATACCGTTATCGAGTTTATAATACCGGTATACCGATATTACTGATAAATTTATTATTTCAGGAATTGGACATAACAAAAAATCTTTTTTTTATTAAATTACTTCAAAAAGGGAGTATTTTTACATTAACATACATATGTACTCGCATAAAAGCGTATAAACTTATTTGTTTCTATATATGTTTTTATACTATTATTAGAAAATAATTTATTAAAAAAGTGAAACAAGGAGACTGCAGTTCAAACTTTACATATAAAAAGTATACATTTTGGTTAATTAAACAAAATAGTAAAAATAAAAGTATTGTCTATACTGTTATATTACACTTTGTGACAAATTTTGATGAAATCGAAATACCTGGGACGTGTTACTATTTTTCTGCTAGGTATTGTCGAGTATAACAATACAAATTGTATTTGAAATATTCCAGACACTTCCAAAATCTTTATTTACAGGTAAAAACCCGGGTTTTCGTACCCGTAGACACTTATCAACCTCTAACTAAGTTAAATACCAACCTAATTTATACACGGATAGGAAAGAAGAGACTAAGACCTTTTGAAACATATATATTTTGTTTCAGTAAATTTCAAATATATGACTTTATTTTTTCACCAAATATAATTTTTTCGGTTTTTTTCGACACTTTTCTACTTTGGACACGTTCTTAGGCAATATTTTTGTACTGGACCTTTATTGTTTACAACTTTTTTTATAAAACATATTTGAATAAGAGTAATTCGCAGTACTGTTTTAAATATTTTTTTAGGAGACTTTTTGTTAAAGAACTACCTGTATGATGTATTTCGCGTTCTATTTATAGGTTTTCGGTGTATTTAAGCTTCCAGGATAATGAATAGATGTATATCAACACAGTAGCTCGTTTCTGTATTTCTCGCATAGCAAAGTTTCTCACATGAAATGTGAAACACAAAATTCCATCGCTTCTCGATTTGTGGGGAAAAAGTGTTTCTGTATTTGAATGAGAAAACAGACAACACTGAATCTGTTTTCACTAGAATATTTCCAGTAATCAAGTGTCAAATGAAAACAAAATGTAACAAAAATATTATTTAATAACAAAAAAATTAAGTAATTTACAAGAAAATTAAAATAATATAATGAAAATGAATATAAAGTGAGTGTAAAATGCTTGAAATAATGGCATGTTTCTACATTACAAGTAACTCAAAAATTTTGTTCATATGAGTGCAAAAGTTGGCTTTGGGGTTCCATAAAACAAGTGTCAACTTTTTTTGAGTAAAAAACGTAATACTTTTTTATTTTGTTGTTTCTACATAACAATTTCATTTGTATCTAATGTCAAATACAGACAATCAAAAACAGGTACTTGTGTGGAAATTTAAATAGGTTTTTATTAACTAAAGAAGAAATCTAATGTCCACACAATCGTCTAATTGGACCATTATGGAAACTGTAACCATAAATACAAACATTCTTACATTATATACCATATATTTTTATCACAACTTTACTTTCAATTTTGTTCACATAAATTTGTTCAAGGAAAGTAATAATAGGTTTGTTCGAGTACCTGAACCTTTTTACTGAACTTCGCTGTATTATATTGCATTTTATTCACTTTTACAAAATCATGAGAGAGTAATTTGAGCCTGAGAAACTGGAAGGTCTTACTGAATAAATGGTTGCCGAAAATACGCTTTTCTTTTTTGTGAATTTTATTTTTAGGTAAATTAATTCACTCGTTTTTAGTATATTAAAAAAAAAATAGTATACATATATCTGTTTTATGTATATGAAATATATTTTTTATATCTCTAATACATTTGTCCACATTTCAAATCTATTGAAAGATATTAAACCCCAAAGTTCGATCATATCCGTAATTTTTAAGTTGAGTAAGCACTGCACCTTATTGTTATTGGCGACTTTGCCACGAAAGTCAGGCGTATTGTACTAGATTAACGAAAAATATAACTTGTTTTCTTTAATCAACTACAAATAGTCGAATTTGAAGTCATAAAATGCCAACCACGATACGGCCCATTATTTTGTTTCATATATAAATTGCTGTGCTTTGAACCACATTTCAATGTACCGTTTTTTTCAATATTACCTTGGTTATAGTTGTATTCAAAGCAAGAAGATTGGGAGCATTCCCATTAAATGCTGCAAATATGTGTACATATCGTATATAATGGATGAAATCCTTCTTTTTTATGTTTATTTAAGCATATACAATAATTTTAACTACTTGAAAAATATAATATACCCAAAATAAAAAGTGTGTCCCTATCGATGTTATTAATTAAAAATCTATGATGCAGCATCTTTTGATTTATCCAACATTTTTTATTGCTTCTGGTGAAAAAATATTTAGCATTTATTCAGTTACTCGATTTTGCTTGAAAAATAACGAACGGACCTAATATTGAACTGTAATTTAAAAGCAGCTGTTTTTTATTTTGTGTGATATTCTACTAGGGCTGCCATTCAATAATGCTTCTAGTATGGAAAAAAATTAACTCAAATACCAAATTGTATACCATGGCAATAATGAAATAAAAAATACAAAAAGTGATACCAAATATAACGTAAGCTAGACAAGTGTACTATAAAAACTCATTTTGTTACGTACTCGCCTGTGTACCGCTTGCTTGTCTGAGAACTGACTTGTTATGTAGAAACAGGCCATAAGTTTTTTCTATCAATTGTCTCTACATAAGAATATAATACAAAATAAATTCTAAATAAACATTATCTTATCGACTCGTTAATAATTATTTTAGTTCAACAATTCTTTGCATATCTTTTCGACTAAATTATTTTTCATATTTTTACAAAGAAATTCAAAAATTCATATGTTTTTGTTCACATTTTGTTGTTCTCGCACCAATTCAAAATGTGAGTTGTTTTGACAGTTCTTGCGAGAAAGTTTTCAAAAATATTACAGAAACACTTTTTTTCACATCCTTCCAATAATTGCTGGAAATTTATTCAAATGACAGATAGTTCTCGCAAAGTAAATATACAGAAGCACTTATGTGAGAAAAGTCATTTTTTGTTTCAATTTACAATGTTTTTGTTACGATTCCCTCGTTTCATGCGGCGAATTTTACGATGCGAGAAATACAGAAACGAGCTATAGAGTACAAAATTGGTACAAAAAAGTACTTTTCTTCACATCAAGAGAGGAATCTTTAACTTCAAATAGAAAAGTTTAGAAGTTTCTTCTCTACCAACCTTATATATTACGGTGCAGCGTATAAACAAGTTAATTTAAATATATTTTTGCCCATATTATGGTTTACAGCTCAACTAATTTGGATTGAAACTGCTAATTTTAGTTGACTTCGAAACAATGCACGAAAAACAAAGGTTCTTATATATGCTATATTTTTTGAAACCATAGTATCCATTACAAAACATTTTAAATATTTTTAGTTTTGGCCTTGGTATTTTTTCTTGAGATTCTATGTTTTATGAACATGGCAATAATATTGGTTGACAAATGGGATTGGTTGGTGTCTGGAATAGTACAGCAAAACGAACACAATGGTCGAAATAAAAACCAAAATATAACTGATAAAAAGCAGTTGTCTCATGGTGAAAAAAGTTGTAATACATAATAAAAATTTGGCAACTATCATTTATTTTTTGGCCGGAATCGGTATACCGGTACGTACCGGTATAGACGTAAACGGTAGTTTGGATACCGGTATTTTCTAACCGAAATGGATTTCGGTATCGGTAACGATACCGGTATCTAATTTTAGCGGTATTTGAATCGGTATCGGTATTTTTACGATACCGTTTGCCAACCTTGTTCAGGACATAAAAATACATAAGGAGTAGCTATTTTTATTTAAATAACACAAAAACCTCTATTATATTGTGCTATATTATTATACGTTAAAAGTTTTTCTGCTATATACTAAATTTTTTTTAACGAATAAATTCAATACGAATCCGAATGCAATAAAATATTCGAGAATACGAATATTATTTAACCCTATGAATCTATAAATACCTTTGACGTTTTTGGTCCTACGGAAGCCGCCAACTGTACAGTCACATTGAAAGTGCGCGATTTTTGTCCATCTTCGTCCGTAGTCCATTCGCAAAATACTAAGTCCGTTGACTTACGCATAGCATGAAATTCAAGCAAAAATTTTGACTTCGAAAACAGTAAGTTAAACAAGCTGTCAATGTTGATGGGTAAAATAGTATGAACGAGTTGGCGTCCCTCATGAGGTGAATTGCATTCCGCTGTAGCAACGAATCTGAAAAATATATTAAAACCGTTTCTTTATTCAAGAATAATATTGCAAATAAAATAAAAGAAAATTTAATTAAGTCCCATATTATGATTTACAACTTAGTTGATAGTTGAGTTGTAGTTTCCAAAATTTTGCTATGGATTACAACTTTTTTCACCATGAGACAACTACTTTTTATCAGTTGTATATTAGTTTTTATTACGACTATTTTTTAGTTTTGCTTCATTACTCCAGAATCCAACCAATCTCATTTGTCAACAAATATTGTTGCCACGATCATAAAACACAAAATCTCAAGAAAAAATTACAATGCCAAAAGTAAAAATATTGGAAATGTTTTGTGGTGGGTACTATGGTTTCAAAAAACATAGCATACATACCATTTACACATGAAACTAACTGCAAGAAAGTTGCAATTCAATCAAATTTTTTCACTCCCAACTCACATTGTTTTTAATTTCTACTCAGCTTTCAACCATATTTTCAATTAAGTAAATGTTTGATGTTTTCAGAAAGGTTAAATAGCATTAACCACTTTAAAGATTTGTACAAATATACAGGATTATTGCGAATAGTTTTTATAACTTGTGCTTATTTTGTAAAAATATTTAAAGAATTATAATGTCGTATCTTTAAATATGCATGAAGAACACAATTCCTGCCTTTTTAAAACAATAATATTATTAAATTATTAACTTATTCCTAACTTATTGCCCTATAAATTTTTGTATGTTAATATTCTGGGTAACTCTAATTAAGTAGTAAACAAACCAATTTTTTCCAACTTTACTTTTCGAAGACATTTTTAAAATGAACTTTCACTTTCCCATGATAACGATAAATAAATTTTCATGAGTCATTTATTTTATTAGAATTTTTATTCACAATTCGTATACAGAAATTTCAAGAAAGTACTTTCATGTGTAAATGTAGCGAAAGATAAGAACCTTTTCTTTCGAGCATTGTTTCAAAGACAACTAAAATTAGTTATAATTCTGTATACCAAAAACCAGTTAAGTTGGTTTAAGGTTAAGTTGTTCCATTTTGAATTCAACTAAGTTGTGTTGTAAGCCGCAATAGGGACATAAGACTACTTTTTCTGAGCCACCACGTACGGGAAACCTCGATTTACGCAGTACTTCATTTACGATATCACACGTATTAATAATAGCAACCGTTTTTTTAATTTCGAGATTTTTTATGCGAATTCATAACACGCAGAAAATATTATGGCAATAGTCATTTTACGCTAAATGCATCACTGCGATTTATTATAAACCAACAACATAACTAATGTATATAAATAAAAATTAAATGTTGTCCGTTGCTAAGCGCATAACTTGAAAATGGCTTAACTTGATTTAGCACATTTTTTTTAAATATATGTAATAGGCTGAAAAAGGTTTTTATAGAAAGAAACATTGGAAAATTTGCTTGGAAAATTGAAAAATTCCGAAAAAAAAAATTAAATTATGTTTTACTATGGCATTTTACATTTTTTTTACATATCTTCTATATATTAATTTGAAATTTATTTGCTGGTGGTTCAGCGATGTCTATATGCATTTCATTGTTGCTGTGACAAATCGTCAGTAGACTTCAAGCACATATTTTGAACAGTCACAAACCTCTTATCTTATGTACAGACTTTCAAAAACTATTTGAGAATTAACAAATAATAATATTTTTGAAAATAACAAAAGAAAAATAAGTATAGTAGGCTTAGAAACTTATACAAAACCCAGCAAATAATTTATATTCGATATGAATCTATTTTATTATATTTAAATCACGATGTACCAGGGAGCCGATGTTATCAAATGTAAAATTTTGTTTTGCCTTCGTTGGATTTTCTCAATATATGAAGCTGAAGCAGTGCCCCATAGTTGAATTCCATAGCACCATATTGGCTTCAAAAGCAACTTGTATATCAAAAGTTTGCAGTCTAGGCTGAGTGTTGAATTTCTGCCAATTAACCAATATATTTGAGTTAATTTAAGTTTAATTTGGGTTAACTTAGAATCAGTATGATATTTCCATGTAAGCCTTCGATCAAGGTATATACAAAGGTATTTCACTTGAGAATGTTGAAGAATATTTTCATTGTTGATTCGAATGGGAGAACAAGTATCTGTTCTTAACGTAAACGTTATATGGACACACTTTTGCTCATTTACTTTAATTCTCCATAAGTTCAACCATATTTCAAGCTGGGTAATGTTTTCTTGTAGATGGCGGGATGCCTCATCAGGGTTTTTGTGCATACTCATGCAGGCTGTATCATCGGCAAATGTAGAAGTGTGGATGTTATTGCTCAGAGGCATATCAGAAGTATATATTAAATACAAAACTGGCCCCAGAATACTACCCTGTGGCACACCGGAAGATATAAATTCGGGCACACTCATGAACTCTCCTTCCACAACAGTGAACTTCCTATCAATAATATAACTTTCCAAAAGCTTTTGTATTTTTATTGGTAGGTATGTCTTTAATTTTAAAACTAAGCCTTCGTGCCATACTTTATCAAATGCCTGAGAAATATCAATAAAGAGAGCAGAACAATACTTCTTTTCCTCAAATGTTCTTCTTACAACTTGGACCAATGTATGTATGCTGACTTCTAAAACCAAATTGATGACCCGGGATGCACCCATTATCAGCTAAAATTTTGGACAATTTATTTATGAGCAGCTTTTCGAAAAGCTTTGAAATTGTTGAAAGTAAGCTTATAGGTCTATATGACTCAGGCTAGTAAGATCTTTGCCTGGCTTTGGAATCATTTTAATCTTGGCAATTTTCCAGTTATGTGGAAAATACTGCATTCGTAAAATGCCAATAAAACTAAATAGCAGATTCTTATTGCAATATGAGGCAAATTCATCAGCATCTTGTTACTAATGCCATCAATACCTGCAGCTTTCTTCGGGTCGAGTTCAGCAATTATTTTTTGTAGTTCACGCATCTTAAACCTTAAGGGACGAGGGGGTAGAGAGACTATACTCGGTAAATCGGCAGCACCCGTACATGAATTGGGAGTGAATACAGATTTTAAATGCTCAGAAAATAAGTTACCTTTCTCACTATCGCTTCTTGCCCAGCCTCCGGTCGAAGTACGCAGTGGTGATTTGAGATCAACGGGTCTTTTAAGATTTCTAGTAGTGCGCCATAAAGAGTAATTAGATGTTGACGTTACATCAAGACCTTCTAAGTACTTTTCCAGTAATGCAGTCTTTTCCGACGATACCAGCTCTTTGAGTCGTTTAGTACATTCTTTAAGTCTGATTTTATTTCGGGGTGATCTGTGTTGTTGTCATTCTCTTCTAGCTCTCCTTTTTTCCCATACAAGACGTTAAATTTTCGTAGAATAAATTCTATTAAAGCCAGTCTGCGGATAGGAGGTAGTGGCATGTTCAGCAGTCTGTTTAATATTTTCGTTAAGACTGGCAATATTAAATTCAATATCATCAGGTGATCTTAGCTGAATGTTTTCTACGCAGTGACTGCTAACATATTTTTTGAATCCTAGCCAGTTGACCTTATTAATCCTTTCCACATATGAGTTAGTTAAATCACTCCTTAGTGGGTTGTAACTATTGTGGGAGAGTGATCAGAGGACAGATCTAGATAGTCCTCTACGTGAATTAAATCCCTATGAATATTTTTCGTGACGCCAAAATCTATAACATCTGGAATTTTTCTTACGTCAGTAAGCCAATAAGTAGGCTTCCCACTCGAAATGACATCTAAGCCCATTTTTGAAATTGTATTAAACAACGCTCTACCTCTAGGTGTAACAAGACGCAAGCCCCAGTACGTATGTTTTACATTGTAGTCACCAGCTGCCACGAAGCAAGAACCAAGCGATTTGTAGAACTTCTCATACTGATCTTCGGTAACTGAAGATCAGTCTTTTGGAAAGTTACATTACTGTCCGGAAGCCCACTTTTGTGGAAGGAGTCTTTATGAGCTTACCTGAAACTATCTCATCCGGTATGCCACAGGGGAGTATCCTGGGTCCAGTTTTGTATTTGATTTATACTTGTGACATGCCTCTGAGCAGCAATATCCACACTTACACATTTGCTGATGATACAGCCTGAAATCCGTACGAGGCATCCCGATGTCTTCAAGAACACATTACCCAGCTGGAACTATGGTTAAACTTTGAGGGTGGCGTTGGCTGAAGTAGTTAGCACGTTGAACCCAGGACGTTCGGGATTGAACCCGAAGGTCCTGGGTTCAATCCCTGTATCCGACAGTCATTAAATAACAACACCACGCATTTTTCTGATGTTTATTAGCGTCTCTTTGTGTCAGTTGTTGTAGGAAAGTTCAAGTGATTAAGGCATAGTCACTGGTCACTGAACTATACCGACTTCAGCAGATACTAATCCTAATGTAACATCAGAGCGCCCTCCTTCGTTGTGTAGCAAAATCATCGGCGAAGTAAAATAAACAATAAAATGGCTACAAGACACAGCTTCAAAAAAAAAAAAATTAATACGCCTCATTTAACATCAGAGAGGCGGTGCAACACTGCATTATTAAAAAAAAACGTGCGAAAAAGCAGAGTTGTAAAAGAATGAAGCTTTCCTCTATCTCTTCCTTCACCACCTATCTTCTCTCTCACTATCCCTTTCCTAAAGGAAGGTAACACCTAGTCATAGTAGTAGGCATTAATTGCCTGAGTGTTACTTCTCTTTATAAAAAAAAAAAAAAAAAAAACTTATGGAAAATTAAGGTAAATGAAAAAAGTGTGTTCAAGTAACATATACATTACGAAGAGATACTTTTTCACCCATTCGGATTAACAATCAAGTTGTCCCTCAACATACTCATGTGAAATATCTTGGTATACACCTTGATCGACGGTTTACTTGGAAACACCACATTGACTCTAAGTTAACACGAATGAAACTAAAATTAACTCAGGTACATTGGCTGATTGGTAGAAATTCAACCCTCAGTCTAGATTGCAAACTTTTGATATACAAGTCACTTTTGAAACCTACTTATATGGTGCTACGGAGTTCAACTATGGGGCACTGCTTCAGCTTCTAATGTCGAGAGAATCCAACGAAGGCAAAATAAAATTTTGCAATTAATAACATCGGATCCATGGTAGAGAAAAAATTCAAATATACATACATCGTGATTTAAACATACCACTAGTGATTGAAGAAATTGCAAAATATGCAGGCAAATATTTAACAAAACTCGAGTCACATAATCCGCTTGCTCGTATTGTTTTGAACTTTACTGGACACATCCGCCTTAAAAAGAGGGATACAAGGCCTCTTATACTTAACACTACAGATGGGACTGCTTGAAAATACTTTTTATTTAATTTTTTTTCTTCCTTTTTATTATCACTACTTATGTATTATTTATTACTATTTCTAAATTTATGTCCGACAGTGGTCGGGCCTAATAATTATATTTTAGATTTAAGATTTGAATACTTATTGTTAGTTCATATTTGAAGATACAATAAATAAAAAATATTTAAAAAAAATGCTTAGTAAGTTTCTTATTTCTTCTGATATAGTAGCCACAATATTTTGAGTTTCATCTCCATTTGCTGTCATATATTCAAATTTTATTGGTAGACATAATAACTCTGATGCAGGCGTCCTATTTATCCATACGTCTTCAAATGTAGGTACAGTGGATGATGATGATGAATTTGTATATAAACGCATTCTAAGAGGTACCAACGTAGACATAAATATCGATGAAAGAGATATATTATCTTGGCTTTGTTGTCTATATTCAGAAAATCCAGTAGTCCCATCACAACCCCATTTACAAATTAATACTAGCTCGAACTTGTGGTATTTACTTATGTCTTCTTTGTTAAAGCTTAAAATTATCCTAAAAGCAGTATTTTCGAGGAGACTGGATAACTCAATAGTAGTGCCCGTGCTATTAACGTTCGAAACCGATGGCAAAATTACATCCTTTATTGCCTTCAATATCTATGTAGATGGCAAATTTCCCCATGTTTTTTCAGTCATAGCTTTTTTTAATATTTCATATTTATTCCTTGTTAGACCCAAGTTTAGAATAAGGGCTAATGCATCTTCATTAGTAAAATCTGTTTGAGATTTAGGCGTTGGTATGCTTTCCACGATATTCTGTTTGGAGATGCTTTTGGAAGAGCATCTACAATTTGGTCAACTTCCTTCGGTTTGTTTTTGGTTAAGGCACTTGTAAAGGCATCCTTTATAAAGCCAAAAGAGTGGTTTTCAATGAGGTCCTCTTGCTTTCTCTTCTGGCTTCTTGGTTGAAGTGCCTCGTATAATTTATCAGGCTTTCCCAATTGTTTCATACCAATCTGTGTAACTATCTCTGTTTTTAACCACTGTTCATTTTGTTTTCGGAGATTAGTTTTGTTATAATTTAATTCTTTAATTTTTCTTTCGTACGCTACTAAAAAGTTCTCTATTTTTTTTGTAGTATCTTCATTTAGTTTTAATCCAAATGAGTTGTCAATTATATGTATGATTTTAGAACATTTTTCTTGGTGCCATAACTAACAGGAACGTATTTTCATAGAAGTTTACATACCGCGTTATATTTAATACTAATCTGCATAACAGTTCAATATAGAGTGATCATTCTTACAATAGAACCATGCGTTTTCATACAATACAGCATACTTTATAAGCACCTTTGCTAATTTTGTCTAATTACCTGGTACTGTGAAGTGTTATTTATTTTAAGTAGTAGCATAATCAGGTAGCACCTCCCGATGCCGCTGTAAAATAATGCGCGAAAACCTTTTTTTAATCCATTAAAAATGTGTGTTGTTATTCGTTAAATGCTTACCTGTTATTAGCATTAACTACACTTACATAGAAAATCATATGGTATAATTACCATAAATATTTTTTATTGCGAAAAATATACATAGACTTATTAGATAACATTCCAAATTTATTTTTGTTTTTTTATTTAGATTGAATTTCAGAATTCATAAAAGTTTTAAACAGCTGATGTGTGAATAAAGGGAAAAAAGTTAAGCGCATTCTATATATTTTTTTAATTGCACCCTACAATCGGAATATCTCGAGATCAGTTCATTACATTTGAATAATTTTTTCAGATGAAGTAGAATGACTCATATAGAAGTCAAAAAGGCCAACATAAGCAAAGAAAATTATTTAATATATCGCACACTAAATAATAGAGTCACAACTCAAAATTATAAAAGTGCTTATGCTTTTTGATAAACCAGTTAATTGAAGAAATCTATGACGACCTCAACAATTTTTTTTGCAATACAGTCTTCTTGAAGAATATAAAATACCGTTATGCTTGTTTTTATGTTACATACTTGCGTCATTTGACCAGTATCAACAGTTATTTGCCACCACTCAGCATTTCAAATTTTTTGAGTTGTGGCTCTTTATGATTCAGTGTGCGATATATTTTTTATTGTACAAAACAAAATTTTTTCCAAATTTTGACTTTTTCAGAAAGTTTGCGCGTATGTTCGCATTTATGAAAAGGTTGTCAAAAATATAAGTTTAACATGTTGCAAACTATCCTAATAATTAAATGCTATAGTTAAAACCTTCAACATATACCGTCACAATTTTTTTTATAAGCGCATAAGCACAAAAATATTTTTAAAATTGGCAATTTTCGGACACTGCTGAATGTAGGGTGCATGCCCGAAATACGAAAAATTGGCTCTTGGCATATTCCGAATATATTGTTTTTAGCGCTATGTGGTTTAAAAGTGCATGGTTAATCAAAGTTTTTCACAAAATTGAAAATAATAAAGATACTTTTTCTTAAAAAAACGTGCCTTTTTCAGGAAAATTTTAAAATATTGAATTCCTTGCCTTTTCCCTGTTTCACCACTGCAGATATTAATAAGTTTTTTCTTTATTTTTATTTAGAATTTTATCGGAAATTTAATGCTGTCTTTTAATTTAAAATCCAACAATAGACTAAAAAGTTGTAGGTGAAATACTAAAAAAAGTCAAGGCAAAAAAATTTTTTTTGTTAAAAGTCAAATATCTTCTAACTTATGAGAGATACTAAAACATTTTATCGCATAAAAATCAGATAATTTTTCTAAAGGTTACAAGCCTCAGAATTTTTTTTGAGTCCCATGTAACTCCTGTCCAGCTTAAGCCAGACGGCTGCCAAGACATCAGCTAAAAAGCCTAAGTCATCCTCTACGGATGTTCGAAGCTTCATATAATTCCAATCAGTAGTTTAGAAGTTTCAGATTTATTACCATTTATTTTGCAAAAGTCCTCAATGTGCGACGTTTCGTTGGGATTTTCCAACATCTTCAGGGATAATTATATTTATTGAAAGCTGGTAACATTGGTAATATATATACAAAGAGCGACTTTAAGGTATGTACATACTTATGTATGTAATTACAATTAATGATAATAGAGTATAAACATTGACTTACATATTTTATCTTTTATTCCAACTTACTTTTAAGTTTTTGAGATGTATTTTGAAGAGACATAAAAGCTTTTTAAATTGTAATTTTTAACTTTGGTAATAATTCTATAAATTTTGAAACGAAAAAGCTTTAGTATTAAAACAAAAATTCTAGAATAGCTATTTTAAATACCTGTGACGAGAAATATGTGATTAGAAACATATGAATTTGAGAATAGCACCGTGAAAATTTAATTTATTTAATTATTTAAGTTTAAAAGGTGTTAAGCTAAACAGACTACTGATAAGTAATTTAAGTGTATAATACTTAAGATTTTTATATCTAAAAAATAAGTAAAAATATTGAACAATATTAATTCAAATTTTGTAGTATGATATTTTTCACCGATGTTTTTGATGCAGTAAATTCCAAACTTATGAAATCAAATTTTTTTTTAATACATGATTTTTATTAATTGTATCTTGTAGTGTTGTTGAGATATATTCAATGGAACATTTTCAAGTAATGCAAATATATTACTAAATGAAAGATATTTGGTCCAAATGTGATGGGGGTATAATTACTTAAAGCCGTATTCATAAAAATTTTAAACAGCATTTCATAAGTTGTTTAAGCAATATTCGCTAAAAGTGTATTCATAATAGATTTTTAGTAGACTTGGGTCGAGCTCGATCACTAGTTCATTTTTGCCACAAACCAATGATCGAAACTATGTAATTTAAATGGGTTTGATCATTGGTTTGTGGCAAAAATGAACTAGTGAACGAGTTCGACCCAAGTCTAATTTTTAGCTTACAAAACATTTTTAGACCTTGCGTAAATCAGCAAATTTCAAAATTGACAACCCCCATATTTAAAACAATTTTAAGATGATGTGTTAACAAAAATAATAATAATTAACTTGTGATGTATAATAGACACCTGCGTAAATGTCTTGTAATGTAAATACGTCTTGTTTTTTAAATGTATTCTCGTGGATGTAGAATGCTAAACCAATAATAAATGCTGTCGTATTATAAGCAAAGCACGATAGGTGCATTGGTGGATGTGTATATCAGTGCTAACAAGCAATGTCGTCAAGACTTCTTGATACCCTGCAGTCAGACTGGGGCCAAATGTCTCTATGTCAACACTAAATTTCTAGTAGTAGGTACATTGTCTACAATTTCTCTTCTATTCGTCAGTACAAAAGAAAGAGAGAAAACAGATGTGGTGTATTTCTGGTGGGTTTTGCAACAACTTGTCAATATTCATATAATTGTATGTACGTAAGGTATAGAAATGTACCACTAAAAGTCTGGTTGGTATGTCTCCATGTTCCCATAAGAACTATGTAGTCACTACCTAGTCAATTGTTTTAGTGTTACTAGTAGATTTTCAATGACAAGCACATGCTAAATGTCTATAGCACAAAGTATTGTATGGGGATTAATTAGAGAGTAGTACTGGTGAGAAAGTCAAAAGCAACTCAATATATTTTCACCATCGACATTTCCTTCAGGGTATGAACAAACAATCAACAAAGTAGTGGTGATACGTGTATGCTTGTTATTTCCCATATTGTACGTTTGAGTGTGTGTGTGTAATATGTATGTATTAAAGTCCTGCACAAGACTATTTATAAGAACTTTCAAGACATGAGGGATTTTTCAAATGCTTTACTACAGCGAAGTCTTCTAAAACAAAAGCTAAGCAACACTGTTTGCAAGAATTTGTTTCAGTTATTGCAAGTATAGGAGTAAAGAAGAAAATACTTCGTGACTGAAAAATTTGTGATGCTTGTTTCTTTCTACGCATGGGCGCGTATAAAAGCGTCATGCATGTACATACACACACACGTTGTGTGTATGCTCTTCTATTTTTCTGAACACAAACAAACGTTCACATGCATTTACATTAGTTGTGTGCGCTTGCTTAAAAAAACCTCCCTTAAACACATAATAGCTTACCATATACATCTTACACACACACACTCAAACGTACAATATGGAAAATAACAAGCATACACGTATCAACACTACTTTGTTGACTGTTTGTTCGTAACAAGAAGTCTTGACGACATTCCCTGCAGTCAGACTGGGGCCAAATGTCTCTATGTCAACACTAAATTTCTAGTAGTAGGTACATTGTCTACAATTTCTTTTCTATTCGTCAGTATAAAAGAAAGAGAGACAACAAATGTGGTCTATTTCTGGTGGCTTTTGCAACAACTTGTCAATATTCATATAATTGTATGTACGTAAGGTATAGAAATGTACCACTAAATGTCTGGTTGGTATGTCTCCATGTTCCCATAAGAAGTATGTATTCACTACCTAGTCAATTGTTTTAGTGTTACTAGTAGATTTTCAATGACAAGCACATGCTAAATGTCTATAGCACAAAGTATTGTATGGGGATTAATTAGAGAGTAGTACTGCTGACAAAGTCAAAAGCGACTCAGTACATTTTCACCATCGACATTTCCTTCAGGGTTGCTTGTTAGCACTCATATACACATATACCAATGCACCTATCGTGCTTTGCTTATAATGCGACAGCATTTATTATTGGTTAAGTATAATGCAGCAATGAGAATACATTTAAAAAACAAGACGTATTTAAATTTCAAGACAATTTACGCAGGTCTATAGTATGTATATGGTAAGCTATTATGCAGCGTTGTCAACTCGGTGCTTTTCGCACCGTTTTTAGCGCTTTTTGAAATTTTCGACGCGAACAATTTTGAAGTTAGTGCTCAGTGCTTTTTTAAATTCATTTTCGGTGCTTTTTGTTTCGAGCGGTGGCACTAAACCAAAAATTCAAAGAGAAATTTCCTTATCTTTTTGTTTTTCGAGGAAGTCTATCATTGAAAAAACATAAGCTCTGAAGTTAAATAGAGCATTTAAAAAAATTCTAATAAGATTGTACAAGACTTGGTTGAAGAAATAAGCGCCATATTTACTTTTGATTATCACTACTTATGTATTATATATAACTATTACTAAGCTTATGTCCGACACTGGTAGGGCCTAATTATATTTTTATATTTAAGATTTGAATACTTATTGTTAGTTCATATATGAAGATACAATAAATAAAAATCATGTATTAAAAAAAAAAATATATATTGCCCTCAAACTTTAACATGTTAAGTACATATAATTAATGTAAGCATTGTTTTGCCACACAACGAAGACATATAACAAGTATTGAGTCCACTATCAAGTTTTGGGCAGAAGTAAAATCTAATAGCGATTAGCGATTCAGTTAAAATGAACTCGTTTGAGGCATTATCAAAAATTGCATTAGTATCAAACTTCTGTCACTTCCATATTTAAACGAAGAAGTTGAACGCGCTTTTGCCTCTATGACTGTAGTTTAGTCTAAACTACGTAACAGAATGTCCCTACGCTTGGTTAACACTTTGCTTTATATAAAAATCGGCATAAAACGAGACAATTTTGATGTGAATAGAGCTGCCGTTTTCGGTTAATTATAGCCAAAATTTTATAAATTTTCTTCCCAATGTCCAATGTTTTTTTTCATTTCCATTACTTTTTTGCTATGAATATTTTTGTATATAACTTGATAAACTTTCAAATCACTTTTGTTATATTTAACTTTGTTATTTATATTTCGTTTGCTGCACAATACTTTTGACACTTTTCGTTCAAAATTTATTGCCTTTGTCACATAGTTCAGCTGCAGCCGAAAGAATGTTTTTACAGCATAATTTAATAACAACAAAATTTGGTAAGCCTTGATTAAAAAACAAACTATTAAGCCCATCGAGTTCAAAATATAATCAGCTCTTAACCTCATAAGTACTTGTCGATTACTGCCAACTTGACTAAACTCGAGTGATTCGTTTGTTCCTTAACAAAAAAATTAAACTTTTTTTATAATAACTTATTTTTATAATAACTGACTTTAGAATACACTGATTCCTATAGAATTAAAATGTGAATCGGATGCCTCTAAATTAACGTTTTAGGAACGAAATGCAAGGTGAACCGATTCCTTTACTACATAAATCATAAAGAGTCACAACTGAAAATTATAAAAGTGCCTTTTCTTCTCTATAAACCAGTTAATTGAAGAAATCTATAACGACCTCAACAATTTCTTTTGCAATACAGTCTTCTTGAAGAATATAAAATGCCGTTATGCTTGTTTTTGTGTCACATACTTGCGTCATTTGTACAGTATCAACAGTTGTTTGCAACTACTATTTCAGCATATTTTTTGTTTTTTTTTTTAATGCATGATTTTTATTTATTGTATCTTCATATATGAACTAACACTAAGTATTCAAATCTTAAATCTAAAAATATAATTAGGCCCGACCAGTGTCGGACATAAGCTTAGTAATAGTTATATATAATACCAAAGAATATAAATCATATAGAATGCGCATCTCATATAAGCTAAAATTTTCTATGCGGGTATTTCCAGTAGAACCCGCCCAGCATACGCACTCTTATTTCTTTCTGCAGTGTATGCTGCTCTCGCATTGCTGAGAGCGAAAGCATGTGTGTATTTATGTTTGATTTTTATTATTTTGCTTTTTTACAGTCTCGTAGACTGCGTATGCTATGATCAGCGTTGCCGTTTTGGTTACTTGTAACCAAACTTGGTTACTTTTTTTCCAATGTATACTTGTGTACTGTTTTCCATTTTGATTACTTTTTTTAACACAAAATTAACAATTTTTATATGGTATTTAAATTAGAAGAGCAGATTATTTTTCTGAAACGATATTTTCGTAGCTATCAAAACTAAATGTAGGAAGCTGGATTTTAGTATAATTTTTCATTTTGTTCTCGAATTATTAACCGACTTCAATTAAGGAGGAGGTTATATGTTGGTCATGTATGCATTTTTTGTTTAATTTGCGAATTAACATAAATTATCTTGCTGTACAAAAACATATGCCGATATTACAAATTCCTTAAAATAATGGGACATATACATACAAATCTGTGCAAAATATCGCACACTAAATCATGAACAGTCACTACTCAAAAAATCGCAGTTGTTTAGGAGTGGCAAAAACTGTTCACGAAGACTTTGCTGCAAAAGAAATTTTTTCGGCCCATGAAAAAACAAAAAAATTTTCATAGTTTTAAGTCGTGACTGTTTATGATTTAGTGTGCGATATGTATATATGTATGTATATTCATACATCTTTGCACAAATTAGCTAGTTTCTTTTTACTATTGTTATGTTGGTGGTATGGTTACTGCAAAATTAAACGTCAAACACTACTTATTTGTTAGTGTTTCTTATGTATATGTTTCTGACAGTGATACCATGGTTATTTCTGTTACGGAATAAAGAAAAACACGAAATATTGATGCTACACAAGCATTTCAAAAAATCTGCAAATTTCATTTAATAATTTTTTCAATGAAAAATCAAATCAAAACTGGCAACAGTGACGACAAGCTGTAACAAGAACTCGAAGCTCTGTCGCTGTAGCGTACAGTGTGACCGTTTGATCGACTAAAGTGGCAAATTGCCACTTTTTCGATTGCCTTGCCTCTTTTTGTCCCCCTTTTTCTAAAGTGAATTATATAATAAGTAGTGTACTAATGGCGGAGATAGTCCTGTTTTGGGAATTCAAAACCAGGAAAAATTAAAAAGGGTGGCAACCCTGTTACAAATGGGGGGATTTTGGGGATTTTTATGCTTTGATTTTCTTGACTATATATGTGTGTGTGTGTGTGAGTATGTGTGTGTGTGTGTGTGTGTGTGTATGAGTATGTGTGTATGTATATATGTATGTGTGTATGAGTGTGCGTTTTTGTATTTACTTATATGTTTGATGGTGTCCGATACTTTTGTTGTAGTGGCGGACAATCATTATACCCAGTAGGAAATGTTGATAGTGAAAATGTGCTGACTAGCTTTTGACTAGCTTGTCACCAGGACTACTCTATAATTATTCCCCATACAATACTTTGAAACCCTACTAATAAAAATACAATTCACTAGATAGTGACTACCTAGTTCGTATGGGAACATTAAAACATACTAACCAGACAGTTAGTTACTGGTACATTTCTATAATTTACGTACATAAAAATGTATGTATATTGACAAGTTATTGTCAATTCCACCTCTCTCCTTCTTTTATACTGACGGATAGTAGAAAAATTATTATACCAAAGTTGTAACTAGAATTTTAGTGTTGCTCCCAGTCTGACTGTAGGGTAGTGACAAGGGATCTGTGTATTTGTGTGTATGTAGTGATTGTTATTTGATAGACTTTGAGTTGATGTCTTGAGTTATCGTTGGTATGCTTATGTAGGGTTATTGTACGTATGCATTTATGTGTGCGATCTCTGAGGAAATAATCTAATAGCTACAGAGAGTGGCAACCTTGTTGGGAATGGAAGTAGATGGGGAATGTATTTGGTAATGTATGTTTGTATATGTTGTTGGATTCATGTATGTGATCGTATCTATTTTTACGTTGAAGAATATCATTGCTTGTGTGTATTGTTTGGCCATCGAGAGTTTTTCATACATATTTACATATGAATGTGTATATGTTTTCTAGGCTATTGACGTTGCTATTCTTATGGAGATAGAAAATATTGTGTTGGCATAGATTTTATATGTACAAGTGAATTTCAGATGTTAAATGTTTTGAATAAAATCAGGTTGATAAGCAGAGCTTTTGAATAGGGGTAATGATATTTTTATTTCAGTATATTACACTTTAATTTAGTGATTATAGGAAGTAGCTTTTGGAGAAATACAGCAAAAATTTTTCTCATACCTTTGTATTACAAACTGATGCTAGAGATTTTGTTCTGGGTGTTGCGGTGTATATGAATTTCATCATATATCGTAATACCAACAGAGAATTGTGGAAATGTGTGTGTGTGTGTATGAATTTCATCATATATCGTAATACCAATAGAGAATTGTGGAAATGTGTGTGTGTGTATGTGTGTGTGTGTGTATGTGTGTGTGTGTGTGTGTGAATTTCATCATATATCGTAATACCAATAGAGAATTGTGGAAATGTGTATGTGTGTGTGTGTGTATGTGTGTGTGTATGTGTGTGTGTGTGAATTTCATCATATGTCGTAATAAATTAGAATTGATGACTACTACGCGATTCTCATATAAAGTATATAAGTAGAAGAAATAATGTAGATTGGCATCAGTCTGCTTTGATATCTCAACAAGTGACAACCTATTTTCCCAACCAAAATTTCTAAAGTGTTTAAAGTCCAAAAACTATAAAAGTACTAGAACTAATTACAGTTTGTTAAACAAGTTTCTAGTGTATAAAAAATAATTAAATAAATTGTTTGTAACTAAAATAAATTGTTAATAAATAAAATAATTAAATAAATTATTTATAAATAAAATAATTATATTAATTAATAAACAAATATATAAAATGAATACTAAAAGTTGTGCAATCTGCAATAAAGTCTTTATGTCTCAAACAAAACTAAATCAGCATATGGAAACGCACTCATATGGAACTAGTAAGCTTGATCTTCAAAAAAAATATTGTGAGGATTGTGATGAGATGATCCCATCAAATAGTTACATGGCTCATGTCAGAACCACAAAACATAAAAACAGTTGTCACCTAGAACAGATTGCAGATCTTCTCACTAAAAGAGCGAGCACCTTCAATGGGAGGATCGATCCTCAACAAAAATGAGGGTGTTATGTTTCCGGAGCAGTTTCTGAAATCTGCCAAGAGCTCTATACTACAACAGCTAATTGAATGTAGTAGGATACATACTACATTTAAATTTAATATGGAGCTCACATGCGATTATATGAAGACGGTGAATGATGAGATGAATGTTTCTCAACTGGTACATATTTCTAAAATGATGTTGGTGACTTTGTCTGATGACATAGAGGATATGTACAAGAAATAGGCCGAGGAGCTAAGAGCTAAAATGGAAGAATTTCAAGAGAGGGATAGCGGATGGACCTTGATTTCAATAAATTCCATTGAAGTTAATATAAACAAGGCGTCCATAATAAGAGGATCGAGCTTTATCCCGCTCCCAAAAAATATTGCAATGAAACGTGCATGCATAAATGTCAAAAACAATGATATTTATTGCTTTAAATGGTGTATCATTGCGGCTTTGAATGTAAATAGCGGTCTGAGTCCTAAACAGCGGAAAAACTGTAGAAATTACAATATAGCAAACATTTCTGCTGAGAATATTAATATAGGGGCAGTTGTATTAAATTTTGAAGGCCTAGAGTTTCCACTCCCATTGAAGCAGATTAAACAATTCGAACGTCAAAATAATATGAGCATCAATGTATTTGGTCACAATGGAACATCGCTTATAGGACCATACTACATAACAAAAGGAGAACAACATGTTCATATTAATCTGTTATTGCTCCAGTCCGATGAAAACTTCCACTATGTGCTCATCACGGATATATCAAAGTAAGTTTCATTTGTGCATTTAAGAGAAATATGTTTTCATATCTATTTAAAAAGTTACTTCTTATTGGTATCTATATTTATTTATTTCTTATTTTAATTTCCTCTTTTCCTTAGACTCCTTCGTTCCAATATTACATATCATGAGCATAAGATACATATATGCAACACCTGCCTATTTTATACACATGATGATTATGTGTATAATCACCACAAAAATGTTTGTGGGAAAAAAGTCATCAGAATGCCCGAAGATGAATCTATCATCAAGTTTCAAAACTACTACAAGCAGTTAGATGTACCATTTGTAATCTACGCAGACTTCGAGTCTATGATCCTGTAAGTAACAGCACTACAAATGTACAGAAACATCATGCGTGTGCATTCGCTTATTTTATTAATTGTAGCTTTAAGAGAGAAAATAATTTATATAGACACTATTTTGGTGAAGATTCGGCGAACATATTTATCAAAAAAATAGTTGAAGATTGTACAGATATTTATCTAAATTATTTACTTAAAGTTAAGAAAATGTTCATGACCCCAATAGAAATAGCTCAATATAATAATGCACAAAATTGTCATATATGTAAGAAAATATTAAATAATGATAAAGTTAGAGATCATTGTCATCTTACGGGTAATTATCGTGGGGCAGCTCATAGCGACTGTAATTTAAATTATAAAACACATCATTTTATACCGGTTATCTTGCATAATCTTTCTGCATACGATATGCACTTATTTTTCAAAGAACTTTCTACTATAAAAAATTCCACAATAAAAGTGATTCCCCAGAACACAGAGCGTTATATTTCTCTTTCAATTTTCATCAGTTTAGATGCAAAACATGGATTTCAAATAAGATTTATAGACTCGTTTAGATTTATGGCTTCGAGTTTAGATACCTTAGCGAAAAATCTTGATAGCAATGATTTTAATACTATTAGATCATATTTCGATGATGAAGCTCATTTCAACTTGATTAGAAGAAAGGGTGTATTTCCGTACTCTTACATGGATTCCATGACTAAGTTTAAGGAAATTAAACTCCCTGATATAGAAGAGTTCTTCAATATTCTAACGAATGAAGAATGTGATGTAGTCGAGTATGAACATGCTCAAAAAATATGGAGAGAGTTTAACTGTAAAACCCTCCTTGACTATACTGAACTCTATTTAAAGACAGATGTCCTTCTTTTAACCGACGTGTTTGAAAATTTTAGGAAAATTTGTAAAGATATATACGATTTGGACCCCTGCCACTATTATACAGCACCAGGCTTATCTTGGGATGCAATGTTGAAAACCACAGAAGTTTCACTCGAACTGTTCACTGATTCCGAAATGTATATGTTTATGCAAAACGGAATAAGAGGTGGACTAGTTCAATGCTCGCAAAGATATTCGAAGGCAAATAATAAGTATTTAGAAGATTTTGATGCATCAAAACCATCGGAATTTCTTTTATATTTAGACGCCAACAATTTGTATGGATGGGCGATGTCGGAATATCTTCCTTGCGGTGAATTTGAGTGGGTATGTGATACTGATTTTGATGTTAAAAAAATTTCTGATACTGCAGAGTACGGATACATTTTGGAAGTGGATATAGATTATCCTGATTCAGTGCATGATCTACATAATGATTTGCCATTTTGTCCTCAAAATAAGCCCGTGGGGGAATCCTAAATCAAAAAATTAGTTGCAGACTTACACTCAAAAACAAATTACACCATACACTATAGAGTTTTAAAACAAGCCATTTCAAATGGACTCATCTTAAAACAAATCCATAGAATACTCAGATTTAAGCAATCCCCTTGGCTAAAAAAATATATTGACTTAAACACATTTCATAGGACAAAAGCTAAAAATAATTTTGAAAAAGATTTCTTCAAACTTTTAAACAATGCTGTTTACGGGAAGACAATGGAAAACATTGAAAAACGTAGGGACATTAGAATTACTTCTTCTTGGGAAACAACAAACAGGAATCATTTAGGTCTCAGAGCATTAATTGCGAAACCAAATTTTAAGCAGTTAACAAAATTTTCTGACGATATGTATGCGGTAGAGTTAGAAAAAATGGAACCACTGTATGATAAACCTATACATGTTGGTTTCACAGTACTGGAGTTATCCAAGTGGAGAATGTACGACTTCCATTATGGCTTCATGAAGCCTAAATTTGGAGAGAACATTTCTCTCAACTATATGGATACTGACTCATTTATTTATTCAATTAAAACTGATGATTTTTACGAGGACATCCGTAATGATATTAGTTTGAATTTTGATACGTCAGAATATCCTATAGATAACCAATTTCGTTTACCGCTACTCAATAAGAAGGTTTTGGGAATGATGAAAGATGAAAACAATGAGGATATAATGACAGAGTTTGTTGGTTTAAGAGCAAAAATGTATTCTCTGTCGACTCTTCGCTCGGAAGCTGTTAAAAAATCTAAAGGGGTCAAAAAGTCTGTAATTAAGAAGTTGTCCATTAATGATTACAAAAATTGCTTATTTGAATCCAAAATTATCTCGGATGAAATGTTTTTGTTTAGATCTAAAACACATCAACTATATACCCAAAAACTACATAAAATAGCACTTAGCTTTTCTGATGATAAGAGAAATATAATGAAAGATAAAATTAAAACGCGTGCTTGGGGACATTACATAGACCGAAACAATGAAACAATGGATGTCGAATAGAATGCGTCCTACTAAATTGCATGTAAGATGACAAAGACAATTTAATTTTGTACTAATTGTATTTATTTGTTAATGTATTTCTTTAATTATTTATTATTTGCTTATTATTTAATTTATTTATTTTTTATTTCTTTAATTATTTATTAATTTATTTATTATTTACTTATTTGTTTATTAATTAATTTATGTATTTAGTATTTATTTATTTGTTTATTAATTTATTTCTTTATTTATTTATTAATTTATTTATTGTTTATGTATTTGTTTATGAATTTATCTATTAATTTTAGTATTTTATTCACACAAAAACATGTAAAAATTGAATGGCTTAAAACTTTTATCTTTTTACCTACACATAAATTATTTGTAAATTAAAATCAAATATTCGATTAATGATCTTTTTTCTTTTTATATCTATATATTTTTACATAGAGTTAAATTTGTATTAGTACTAAGATTTTTAAGAAAAATGTTAAATAAAATATTGAAAAAATATTAAAATATGTAAATGGTTTTTTATTTCAGCTTAAATTTACTAAATATAAATTGTAACTACAAATGTCTACATTTTTATATTTTGTTTCTCTATTGGTTTTACTTCGCTAGATCAAAAATTTTTCTTTTTTGTTTTCATATCACTTAAACATATACAGTCTTGTTATCTTTGAGAGGTCCTACACAAGACGAATTGAATTTCACAATATTATAAAATTCCATTAAATTTCATTAGATATTTTCTTGTCAACACCAACTGTTTTAAAATTTTCTCATCCATCTTTAATAAATAAAAGGTATCAGCTATTAGATCAGGTATCAGCTATTAGATCAGGTATCAGCTATTAGATCAGCTTTTCAGGACCTGGTCTGGTTTTCAGATCAGCTTTTTAGGACCTGGTCTGGTTTTCAGATCAGCTTTTCAGGACCTGGTCTGGTTTTCAGATGAGCTTTTTAGGACCTGGTCTGGTTTTCAGATCAGCTTTTCAGGACCTGGTCTGGTTTTCAGATCAGCTTTTTAGGACCTGGTCTGGTTTTCAGATCAGCCTATCGGGACCTGGTCTGGTTTTCAGATCAGCTTTTCAGAACCTGGTCTGGTTTTCAGATCAGCTTATCAGGAGCTGGTCTGGTTTTGAGATCAGCTATCAGGAGCTGGTCTGGTTTTCAGATCAGCCTATCAGGACCTGGTCTGGTTTTCAGATCAGCTTATGAAGACCTGGTCTGGTTTTCAGATCAGGTATCAGATCAGATAATCTGTTTCAGATTGGGTTATCAGTTTGCAAGTAGCTGGACATTTATAACATTTTGATGAATGAAGTTTAAGGTCAGATAAAATGCGAAAAACTATACTGTTATGTAGTCAAATTATTTTCTAAGACGATCATCACTTAATTCAGTATCTTTCCTTATAATCAAAATTCCATATTTTTAATTCCAACATGATTTATATTTTTCTCATATTGCCTAAACATTCTAACTACATTATGATTATTTCCTATCAAATGTATGGTGATTCTGATATAAATTTGACATTAGTAGAATGCATCAACATTCTTATCTTACCCCATACAAAAATATGCTTCTCACAACATGGTTAAATATCATATTGGTATTACTTCTAGCTTTCTTAAACATTATAATAACATTTGCATTGTCTCTTGTTAAATGCTTACAGCCGTATTCATAAAAATTTTAAACAGCATTTTGAATGTTGTTTAAGCAAAATTCGCTAAATTTTAGCTTAAAAACGTTTTTTAATTTAAACCTTGTTTAATTCACCAAATCCTAAAAATTAACTGCACCCATACTTAAAATAATTTTGAGTTGACGTTGTAATTTTGCTTCATGTTTATTTGCATTTTTAACTTTGCCTATATGTATGTATGCATGTATGTATGTATTTATGTATGTATTAGGAATTATACTAGAAGTTGGGCACAAGTAGAATGAGTCATCATTCTTCTGTCGCCCCATACAAAAATATACACGTACATATGTATGTATATTATTCTGCTTTGCACATGCAGCATCAGCAAATATCATACTTGAAATTCTTTAAGCTTCATTACGAGAAAAAATAAATGTATAATATAGTATTCTTTTAATTATGAAATTAACTTCTTCAGATATTCATATTTGACTTGATATAGATAATTTTAGTATAAATATATGTTTTTAAACTATAGATAGTAGTAGTGAACTGGAGCTCCGGGCATAGATTAAAAATTTAAAGTCCGACAAAGGACCCCCACAAATTATTACAAACCCCCAACTCTCTGACAGACTCGAATTCCCATAGACAGACAGACATCAACAAATTTTTCGTCGGCTTTAGAAACATTTTATTTTCACGTTTTTCCCCGTCACCATTATGAAAAATCAATTTCATGATTTTCCGTTGGCATTAGGAAAAATCATTTTCATGATTTTCCCGTCGGCATTATTAAAAATATTTTTTATTTCACGTTTTCCCGTCCACATTATGAAAAATCAATTTCACTATTTTCCGTTGGCATTAGGAAAATCATTTTCTCGATTTTCCCATCGGCATTACAAAAATATTTATTTTCACGTTTTTCCCGTCGGCATTATTAAAAATATTTTTTATTTAACATTTTTCCCGTCCACATTATGAAAAATCAATTTCATGATTTTCCACCTTACGAAAATTTTTTTCATAAAACGGACTTATTGATCCACCCACGTATGTAGTAAACAAACAAAAAAAAAAAACAAAAAAAAAAGTTAATGTAAAAAAAAAAAAATTTGGACGGACTTCTTAAACCACCCTCGTAGGGTATCAAATTTCACAAATTTCCAAGAATTTTAAAATTTGGGTAATTAAAATTTCAAAATTTTAAAATTTTAATTGCGGTGGGATGAACAGTTCACTACTACTATCTATAGTTTAAAAACATATATTTATACTAAAATTATCTATATCAAGTCAAATATGAATATCTGAAGAAGTTAATTTCATAATTAAAAGAATACTATATTATACATTTATTTTTCTGACGTATTGAATCTTAAAGAATTTCAAGTATGATATTTGCTGATGCTGCATGTGCAAAGCAGAATAATATACATACATATGTACGTGTATATTTTTGTATGGGGCGACAGAAGAATGATGACTCATTCTACTTGTGCCCAACTTCTAGTATAATTCCTAATACATACATAAATACATACATACATGCATACATACATACATACATATAGGCAAAGTTAAAAATGCAAATAAACATGAAGCAAAATTACAACGTCAACTCAAAATTATTTTAAGTATGGGTGCAGTTAATTTTTAGGATTTGGTGAATTAAACAAGGTTTAAATTAAAAAACGTTTTTAAGCTAAAATTTAGCGAATTTTGCTTAAACAACATTCAAAATGCTGTTTAAAATATTTATGAATACGGCTGTAAGCATTTAACAAGAGACACTGCAAATGTTATTATAATGTTTAAGCAAGATGAGAAAAATATTAAGCTCGTCTATAGGGATCATGTTGTGAGTAATATGAATTTTGAAAAGTTTCAAGAAATTTGTATAGTGTTGGAAGGATAAATATGGATTTTTGATGATAAATTAAATGATGTTCGTTTTAGAAAACAATTTGACTATTTCATAACTATATAAATTACTGCTTATAAGAGATTGACTTTAGTTATTTCATCTGACCTGAAACTTCATTCATATAAATTTTATAAATGACTAGCTAATTGTAAACTGATAACTCAATCTGAATCAGATAATCTGATCTGAAAACCAGACCAGCTACCTGATAAGCTGATCTAAAAACCAGACCAGGTGCAGATAAGCTGATCTGAAAACCAGACCAGGTGCAGATAAGCTGATCTGAAAACCAGACCAGGTCCTGAAAAGCTGATCTGAAAACCAGACCAGGTCCTGAAAAGCTGATCTGAAATCCAGACCAGGTCCTGAAAAGCTGATCTGAAAACCAGACCAGATCCTGAAAAGCTGATCTGAAAACCAGACCAGGTCCTGAAAAGCTGATCTGAAAACCAGACCAGCTCCTGATAAGCTGATCTGATATCTGATACCTGATCTAATAGCTGATACCTCTTATTTGCTATTATTAAACATGGATGAGAAAATTTTAAAACAGTTGGTGTTGACAAGAAAATATCTAATGAGATTTAATGGAATTTTATAATATTATTAAATTTAATTCCTCTTGTGTGGGACCTCTCAAAGATAACAAGACTGTGTATGTTTAAGTGATATGAAAACAAAAAAAGAAAAATTTTTGATCTAGCGAAGTAAAGTCAATAGAGAAACAAAATATAAAAATGTAGACATTTGTAGTTACAATTTATATTTAGTAAATTTAAGCTGAAATAAAAAACCATTTACATATTTTAATATTTTTTCAATATTTTATTTAACATTTTTCTTAAAAATCTTAGTACTAATACAAATTTAACTCTATGTATAAATAAAAATATATAGATATAAAAAGAAAAAAGATCATTAATCGAACATTTGATTTTAATTTACAAATAATTTAGGTGTAGGTAAAAAGATAAAAGTTTTAAACCATTAAAATTTTACATGTTTTTGTGTGAATAAAATACTAAAATTAATAGATAAATTCATAAACAAATATATAAACAATAAATAAATTAATAAATAAATAAAGAAATAAATTAATAAACAAATAAATAAATAATAAATACATAAATTAATTAATAAACAAATAAGTAAATAATATCTAAATTAATAAATAATTAAAGAAATAATAAATAAATAAATTAAATAATAAGCAAATAAGTAAATAATAAATAATTAAAGAAATACATTAACAAATAAATACAATTAGTACAAAATTAAATTGTCTTTGTCATCTTACATGTAATTTAGCAGGAAGCATTTTATTCTACATCCATTGTTTCATTGTTTCGGTCTATGTAATGTCCCCAAGCGCGCGTTTTAATTTTATCTTTCATTATATTTCTTTTATCATCAGAAAAGCTAAGTGCTATTTTATGTAGTTTTTGGGTATATAGTTGATGTGTTTTAGATCTAAACAAAAACATTTCATCCGAGATAATTTTGGATTCAAATAAGCAATTTTTGTAATCATTAATGGACAACTTCTTAATTACAGACTTTTTGACCCCTTTAGATTTTTTAACAGCTTCCGAGCGAAGAGTCGACAGAGAATACATTTTTGCTCTTAAACCAACAAACTCTGTCATTATATCCCCATTGTTTTCATCTTTCATCATTCCCAAAACCTTCTTATTGAGTAGCGGTAAACGAAATTGGTTATCTATAGGATATTCTGACGTATCAAAATTCAAACTAATATCATTACGGATGTCCTCGTAAAAATCATCAGTTTTAATTGAATAAATAAATGAGTCAGTATCCATATAGTTGAGAGAAATGTTCTCTCCAAATTTAGGCTTCATGAAACCATAATGGAAGTCGTACATTCTCCACTTGGATAACTCCAGTACTGTTAAACCAACATATATAGGTTTATCATACAGTGGTTCCATTTTTTCTAACTCTACCGCATACATATCGTCAGAAAATTTTGTTAACTGCTTAAAATTTGGTTTCGCAATTAATGCTCTGAGACCTAAATGATTCCTGTTTGTTGTTTCCCAAGAAGAAGTAATTCTAATGTCCCTACGTTTTTCAATGTTTTCCATTGTCTTCCCGTAAACAGCATTGTTTAAAAGTTTGAAGAAATCTTTTTCAAAATTATTTTTAGCTTTTGTCCTATGAAATGTGTTTAAGTCAATATATTTTTTTAGCCAAGGGGATTGCTTAAATCTGAGTATTCTATGGATTTGTTTTAAGATGAGTCCATTTGAAATGGCTTGTTTTAAAACTCTATAGTGTATGGTGTAATTTGTTTTTGAGTGTAAGTCTGCAACTAATTTTTTGATTTAGGATTCCCCCACGGGCTTATTTTGAGGACAAAATGGCAAATCATTATGTATATCATGCACTGAATCAGGATAATCTATATCCACTTCCAAAATGTATCCGTATTCTGCAGTATCAGAAATTTTTTTAACATCAAAATCAGTATCACATACCCACTCAAATTCACCGCAAGGAAGATATTCCGACATCGCCCATCCATACAAATTGTTGGCGTCTAAATATACAAGAACTTCCGATGGGTTTGATGCATCAAAATCTTCTAAATACTTATTATTTGCCTTCGAATATCTTTGCGAGCATTGAACTAGTCCACCTCTTATTCCGTTTTGCATAAACATATACATTTCGGAATCAGTGAACAGTTCGAGTGAAACTTCTGTGGTTTTCAACATTGCATCCCAAGATAAGCCTGGTGCTGTATAATAGTGGCAGGGGTCCAAATCGTATATATCTTTACAAATTTTCCTAAAATTTTCAAACACGTCGGTTAAAAGAAGGACATCTGTCTTTAAATAGAGTTCAGTATAGTCAAGGAGGGTTTTACAGTTAAACTCTCTCCATATTTTTTGAGCATGTTCATACTCGACTACATCACATTCTTCATTCGTTAGAATATTGAAGAACTCTTCTATATCAGGGAGTTTAATTTCCTTAAACTTAGTCATGGAATCCATGTAAGAGTACGGAAATACACCCTTTCTTCTAATCAAGTTGAAATGAGCTTCATCATCGAAATATGATCTAATAGTATTAAAATCATTGCTATCAAGATTTTTCGCTAAGGTATCTAAACTCGAAGCCATAAATCTAAACGAGTCTATAAATCTTATTTGAAATCCATGTTTTGCATCTAAACTGATGAAAATTGAAAGAGAAATATAACGCTCTGTGTTCTGGGGAATCACTTTTATTGTGGAATTTTTTATAGTAGAAAGTTCTTTGAAAAATAAGTGCATATCGTATGCAGAAAGATTATGCAAGATAACCGGTATAAAATGATGTGTTTTATAATTCAAATTACAGTCGCTATGAGCTGCCCCACGATAATTACCCGTAAGATGACAATGATCTCTAACTTTATCATTATTTAATATTTTCTTACATAAATGACAATTTTGTGCATTATTATATTGAGCTATTTCTATTGGGGTCATGAACATTTTCTTAACTTTAAGTAAATAATTTAGATAAATATCTGTACAATCTTCAACTATTTTTTTGATAAATATGTTCGCCGAATCTTCACCTAAATAGTGTCTATATAAATTATTTTCTCTCTTAAAGCTACAATTAATAAAATAAGCGAATGCACACGCATGATGTTTCTGTACATTTGTAGTGCTTTTACTTACAGGATCATCTACTTTTTCCAAAATAGACTCGAAGTCTGCGTAGATTACAAATGGTACATCTAACTGCTTGTAGTAGTTTTGAAACTTGATGATAGATTCATCTTCGGGCATTCTGATGACTTTTTTCCCACAAACATTTTTGTGGTGATTATACACATAATCATCATGTGTATAAAATAGGCAGGTGTTGCATATATGTATCTTATGCTCATGATATGTAACATTGGAACGAAGGAGTCTAAGGAAAAGAGGAAATTAAAATAAGAAATAAATAAATATAGATACCAATAAGAAGTAACTTTTTAAATAGATATGAAAACATATTTCTCTTAAATGCACAAATGAAACTTACTTTGATATATCCGTGATGAGCACATAGTGGAAGTTTTCATCGGACTGGAGCAATAACAGATTAATATGAACATGTTGTTCTCCTTTAGTTATGTAGTATGGTCCTATAAGCGATGTTCCATTGTGACCAAATACCTTGATGCTCATATTATTTTGACGTTCGAATTGTTTAATCTGCTTCAATGGGAGTGGAAACTCTAGGCCTTCAAAATTTAATACAACTGCCCCTATATTAATATTCTCAGCAGAAATGTTTGCTATATTGTAATTTCTACAGTTTTTCCGCTGTTTAGGACTCAGACCGCTATTTACATTCAAAGCCGCAATGATACACCATTTAAAGCAATAAATATCATTGTTTTTGACATTTATGCATGCACGTTTCATTGCAATATTTTTTGGGAGCGGGATAAAGCTCGATCCTCTTATTATGGACGCCTTGTTTATATTAACTTCAATGGAATTTATTGAAATCAAGGTCCATCCGCTATCCCTCTCTTGAAATTCTTCCATTTTAGCTCTTAGCTCCTCGGCCTGTTTCTTGTACATATCCTCTATGTCATCAGACAAAGTCACCAACATCATTTTAGAAATATGTACCAGTTGAGAAACATTCATCTCATCATTCACCGTCTTCATATAATCGCATGTGAGCTCCATATTAAATTTAAATGTAGTATGTATCCTACTACATTCAATTAGCTGTTGTAGTATAGAGCTCTTGGCAGATTTCAGAAACTGCTCCGGAAACATAACACCCTCATTTTTGTTGAGGAGGATATATGTCTCGATCCTCCCATTGAAGGTGCTCGCTCTTTTAGTGAGAAGATCTCCAATCTATTCTAGGTGACAACTGTTTTTATGTTTTGTGGTTCTGACATGAGCCATGTAACCATTAGATGGGATCATCTCATCACAATCCTCACAATATTTTTTTTTAAGATCAAGCTTACTAGTTCCATATGAGTGCGTTTCCATATGCTGATTTAGTTTTGTTTGAGACATAAAGACTTTATTGCAGATTGCACAACTTTTAGTATTCATTTTATATATTTGTTTATTAATTAATATAATTATTTTATTTATAAATAATTTATTTAATTATTTTATTTATTAACAATTTATTTTAGTTACAAACAATTTATTTAATTATTTTTTATACACTAGAAACTTGTTTAACAAACTGTAATTAGTTCTAGTACTTTTATAGTTTTTGGACTTTAAACACTTTAGAAATTTTGGTTGGGAAAATAGGTTGTCACTTGTTGCGATATCAAAGCAGACTGATGCCAATCTACATTATTTCTTCTACTTATATACTTTATATGAGAATCGCGTAGTAGTCATCAATTCTAATTTATTACGACATATGATGAAATTCACACACACACACACATACACACACACATACACATACACACACACACACATACACATTTCCACAATTCTCTATTGGTATTACGATATATGATGAAATTCACACACACACACACACATACACACACACACACATACACACACACACATTTCCACAATTCTCTATTGGTATTACGATATATGATGAAATTCATACACACACACACACACATTTCCACAATTCTCTGTTGGTATTACGATATATGATGAAATTCATATACACCGCAACACCCAGAACAAAATCTCTAGCATCAGTTTGTAATACAAAGGTATGAGAAAAATTTTTGCTGTATTTCTCCAAAAGCTACTTCCTATAATCACTAAATTAAAGTGTAATATACTGAAATAGAAATATCATTACCCCTATTCAAAAGCTCTGCTTATCAACCTGATTTTATTCAAAACATTTAACATCTGAAATTCACTTGTACATATAAAATCTATGCCAACACAATATTTTCTATCTCCATAAGAATAGCAACGTCAATAGCCTAGAAAACATATACACATTCATATGTAAATATGTATGAAAAACTCTCGATGGCCAAACAATACACACAAGCAATGATATTCTTCAAAGTAAAAATAGATACGATCACATACATGAATCCAACAACATATACAAACATACATTACCAAATACATTCCCCATCCACTTCCATTCCCAACAGGGTTGCCACTCTCTGTAGCTATTAGATTATTTCCTCAGAGATCGCACACATAAATGCATACGTACAATAACCCTACATAAGCATACCAACGATAACTCAAGACATCAACTCAAAGTCTATCAAATAACAATCACTACATACACACAAATACACAGATCCCTTGTCACTACCCTACAGTCAGACTGGGAGCAACACTAAAATTCTAGTTACAACTTTGGTATAATAATTTTTCTACTATCCGTCAGTATAAAAGAAGGAGAGAGGTGGAATTGACAATAACTTGTCAATATACATACATTTTTATGTACGTAAATTATAGAAATGTACCAGTAACTAACTGTCTGGTTAGTATGTTTTAATGTTCCCATACGAACTAGGTAGTCACTATCTAGTGAATTGTATTTTTATTAGTAGGGTTTCAAAGTATTGTATGGGTAATAATTATAGAGTAGTACTGGTGACAAGCTAGTCAAAAGCTAGTCAGCACATTTTCACTATCAACATTTCCTACTGGGTATAATGATTGTCCGCCACTACAACAAAAGTATCGGACACCATCAAACATATAAGTAAATACAAAAACGCACACTCATACACACATACATATATACATACACACATACTCATACACACACACACATACTCACACACACACACACATATATAGCCAAGAAAATCAAAGCATAAAAATCCCCCCCTTTGTAACAGGGTTGCCACCCTTTTTAATTTTTCCCGGTTTTGAATTCCCCAAACAGGACTATCTCCGCCATTAGTACACTACTATAATAATATATTAAAAATAAGAACTTTAATGTTGTTGTGTAGATTTTTTTAATGTTGTCCCTTTTTTTATAAATCCTCCCCTATTTGGTTCCACTTTTTGAAAAATGTCTACGGTCACCCTGGAAGCAAATGGTCTCTCTCTGCGTGTTTGCTTGCGCTTTATACTTTCCCCTCGCATCTGTAGCGCAAGCAAAAAATGTTTAATTTTTTAGCTCATATGCGCATTCTATATAATTTATATTCTTTGATAATATATAAGTAGTGATAATCAAAAGGAAAAAATTAATAATAAAAGTATTTTCAAGAAGTCCCATCTGGAGTGCTGTGAATAAGAGCCCTTGGGTCCTTCTTTTTTAGGCGGATGTGTCGAGTAAAGTTCAAAATATTACGGGCAAACGGATTAGGATGTGACTACAGTTTTGTTAAATATTTGCTTGCGTATTTTGCAATTTCTTCAGCCACTAGTGGCATATTTAACTCACGATGTATATTTGAATTTTTTTATATACCATGGAGCCGATGTTATTAACCGTAAAATTTTGTTTTGCCTTATTATATTTTTTATTAATAAGGCAGTAAAAGTTTACAATCTAGGGTGAGGGTTGAATTTCTACCAACCAGCCAATGTATCTGAGTTAGTTTAAGTTTCATTTGCGTTAGCTTAGAGTCAATGTGGTATTTCCATGTGAGCCTTCGATCAAGATGTATACCAAGGTATTTCACGTGTAAGTTTTGAGGAACAATTTGATTATTGATTGTAATGGGGGAACAAGTGTCTTTTCTTAAGGTAAATATTACCTGAGCACACTTCTGTTCATTTACCTTTATTCTCCACATGTTTAACCATAATTCTAGCTGAGTAATATGTTGCTGAAGATATCGCGAAGCCTCGTGAGGGTTTTCTTGCATACTAAGGCAGGCTGTATCATCGGCAAATGTAGATGTGTGAATATTACTGCTCAATGGCATATCACAAGTATATATCAAGTACAAAACTGGCCCCAGTATACTCCCTGTGTCACACCGGATGAGATTATTTCAGGCGTACTCATAAAGTTTCCTTCCACAACAGTGAATTTCCGAGAAATAATGTAACTTTCCAGCAGATTTAGAATGTTTGTTGGTAGGTAAGTTTTTAATTTTAAAATTAGGCCTTCATGCCACACTTTATCAAATGCCTGCGAAACGTCAATGAACAGCGCAGAGCAATACTTTTTTTCTTCAAGAGCTTTTCTTATAAATTGAACCAATCTATGAGTTTGTTCAATGGTGCTATGCTGACTTCTAAATCCAAATTGCACTCATTATCAGTTAGAATTGGGGAACATTTTATCATGAGTAACTTTTCAAAGAGCTTTGACATTGCTAACAGTAAACTTATTGGCCTATATGACTTAGCTTTGGTAAGATCTTTGCCCGGTTTTTTAATCATTTTAACCTTGGCAAGCTTCCAGCTGTTTGGATAATACTCCAGTCGTAAAATGGCATTAAAAATGAATAACAGGATTCTATTAGATATACGAGGCAACTTCATCAGCATCTGGTTACTAATTCCATCAATACCCGGAGCTTTTTTCGCGTTGAGTTCTTGCAATTATTTTTTGTACATCACGCGTCATAAATTTTATTGGTCGAGGGGGTAGCGGAACTACATTTGGCAAATCAACAGCACCAGAACATGTGTTTGGGGTAAATACGGATTTTAAATGCTCACCAAATATTTTATCTTTTTCAGTATCGCTTCTTGCCCAAGCTCCTGTAGATGTGCGCAGAGGTGGTTGAAACTCAACTGGTGTTTTAAGCTTTCTAGCAGCGCGCCACAAAGTGTAATTAGATGCTGGTGTGACATCAAGACCTTCCAAATAATTTTTAAGAGATGCAGTTTTTTCAAATGCAAGGAACTTTTGGAGTCGTTTAGTACACTCTTTAAATCTGATTTTAAGTTGGGGTGATCTGTGCTGTTGCCACTCTCTTCTAGCTCTTCCTTTTCCACTTACGAGACGTTCAATATCCGTAGAATAAATTGAATTTAACCTAATCTGCGGATGGGCGGTAGTGACATGTTCAGCAGCCTGTTTAATATTTTCATTAAGGTTGGCAATGTTAGATTCAATATCATCATGTGTTCTTAGCGTAATATTTTCTATGCAATGACTACTAAGATATTTTTTAAATCGCAGCCAATTAACACGATTTATCAAATTCGCATATGGGTGATTTAAATCACTTCCTAATGGGCTACAAATTGTAACGATTGTGGGAGAGTGATCGGACGAGAGATCTAGAGAAGCTTCAATTTGAATTAAATCTCTAGAGATATTTTTCATAACGCCAAAATCTATTACATCCGGAATTTTATGTATGTCAGTAGGCCAATAAGTGGGCTCCCCACTCGAAATGACATCCAAGCCCATTTTGGAAATTGTATTGAACAACGCTCGACCTCTGGGTGTAATAAGACGCGAACCCCAGAACGTGTGTTTAGCATTATAGTCGGCAGCTGCTACGAAACAAGGGCCCAGAGATTTGTAAAAATCCTCGTATTGATCCTCAGTAATTGCGAATCTAGGAGGAGAGTAAATTGGTGATATGACAAAATTAGTGCAAAAATTTTTGACACAAATATTCGTTGCTTGTAAATGTTCTTCACAAATGTTGTCAATAAAATAATGCTTGAGTCTTGACTTTATTAAAATTGCTGATCCACCGCACGCTCTTCCTCTCGGGTCCTTTGAATCATATAAGGTGTAGCCATAAATTTTAAAAAGGCTTCTCGAAGTCAAATGAGTCTCAGAGACCAACATTATATCAATATTTTTTTCCGTGAGGAAGTGCTCAAGTTCATTTTTATGTTGGCGAATGCCGTTTGCGTTCTAGAAACATATTTTTAACGTGTTCATGGTTTGTTAATTAAAGCTTGAAGCAATGTATTCTGCATTCGCAGCATTTCTTGCATCATGCTACTCATATTTGTTGTAAAATTATTTATAGTTTGCACCAGATTATCAATAGTAGCTTCAAGGCGATTGAAATTAAAGTTCGAGTTTGTATTTGTTGAATTATTTGGTGGTGAAACATTTTGTGTATAAATAGAATTTGTCTTAGCAGCATCGGCATACGATACACGGGAACTAACTGGTTGGCTCACTTGCGCAATAGTGGCTAATAAAGCGTTTGCTGATTGGACTGGGGGCAATTTAGGTGTTTGCCTCATAGTCTGTTTGACGAAAGAGTACACAGGACTACCTCTGTAGTTAGCGGTGTGATTACCTCCACAATTACTGCATTTTTTGCCACTTTGATCTTTTGGTTTATTGCAGCGAGCAGTGCCGTGTAATTCGCCGCACACAACACAAACGGTAGTTAATTTGCAGTAAGTTTTAGTATGGCCATATTCTTGACAATTATGGTACTGTACGGGTCCTGAACGCTTGTGTGGTTCTTCAACGGTTATTTTTCGATATAAGAGATATTTTAAATTATATATTGGATGGGTCTCATATTTTTTTCAATTTTATATAATTTGGCTCAAGTTCAACTCGAAATAGATGTTGAGGGATCTTTTCCCTATTTATTATGTTAGATACATTTTTTACTTTAAAACCTTGGAGGACGAGAGCATCTTTTACTTCTTCAGGAGCAACATAGGAATATATGCCCTTCAACACAATCTGCAGACCTTTAGCACCGTTGAGCTGATATGTGTAGAAATTTGTTTTACTTTTATCAAATTCAGAAACCATTTTGCGAAAATCTTTTTCTTCATTAATTTGAATTTTCGTTTCATCAATATTACCACGTTTTATTGGAACAATGTGAAATTTATTCTCACCAATGACCGAAATTAATTTTTTAATAAGACCGTTTGAGTTTTTTTCTCTTAAATAGATTGGTGGTGGCCAAATCGCCAAAATGAAAAAAAGTCGCCAAAATGAAAAAAAGTCGCCAAAATGAAAAAAATCGTCAAAATAAAAAAAAACACCAACAACAGAAAAAATCGCCAAAACGAGAAAAAAAAAGACAAAACTGAAAAAAATCGTTTAAAATGAAAAAACCTTCAAAAAAGCAAAAAAGCCACACTAAAAAGTGCTCAAAACCGAATGTAAGGAACCGTTCGTGCGCGAGTCAAAGTCGCACTTTACTGAATTTATTATTAATTTAATCAATTATATGAAATAAGTTACAAAATTTATTTTTAAATTATGGGTGTTATAAAAGTATTTTATCTAGTACCAATAATTAAAAGAGTTCAAGAGTCACAAGCTTATATATTTTCAACACTATGAGGAGTTGGAGTCAGCTGTTTCGATAATCTACTATTTTTACCATTTTTTCGTTCGCGTACTTTTTTCGGCAACAACTCTGTTTGAGAGTAAATTTTAAAAGTTTCACATTAATTACTCATTTTCTGCATTTTACTACAAAAGTTAAAAAATTCACCTATAGTTATTTGATTTCTGGAGGCCATAGAGGGAAAATGGCTTGTGTGAATGTAGAGGCATTAATTTCTTCTGTCCAAGGTCGACATGTTATGACGAAAATTTAAAAATCAAAGCGTTACTGAAAAATTATGGAGTGATGTTTGGTGAAATTTGTGGTTGCACAGATGATTTTATCTAATTCCTGTGTATAATACATTTTTATTTATTGTTTAAATTTATCTTATAAGTTTTTTCAAACGCAAATCAAATGATTTTTACACAAATTATTAAATTCCTGATTTATAGGAATATGATTCCTTATTTATAGCCAAATATTTTATTCTTCGCAGAAACTTTTTATAAGCAAAGATATGATTTTCGAGTAAAAACGCTGTACAAACCAAAAATCAGAAATGTCGCTTAAACAAGCTACTCTACCGCAGGCAGCTCTACTGCTCGCCGTTTTGAACCCATCCTTAAGCTATGTACAGACGATTGGCAGATCTTACAATGTTGTCAGATCTGGCAATGTGCTGACAATGTACTGGCAATGAGAAATTGCCAGCAAAAGGTAGATTGCCAGTTCACACGGTTGTATCAAATTTGTTAGAAAATCTAACAATTTATTGCCAGACGGTTGTATGACAATAAATTCATCTGACAAACTCGCCAGTCGAAAAATTGGCAGTTCGCACGGTTTTCATATGCAAAAATTGCCAGACATGTTGTTATGCGTTACCAGACTCAAAGCACTTGTTAGAAATTGTTAAATATTAATCGTTTGTGGTATTGTTAAGTGTAAAAAGAGAAAATATAAATTATTATGGACGATAAAGAAGCAACTGCAATGATTTTGGGTGCATATATTTTATTACATATTTTTTGTTTAAAATCAAGCGTGTACAGTGTTGCCCATAGAAATAATTCTCTTACAATGACGCCATTGTCAGATGCATAAAATTCGCGCATCTGACAATATTAAAATGTCTGAGAAATATCTGGCAATAATTTTGCAATAGCCCAATTCACAAACTTGTGCAAATGGTCTTGCATCGTAGCATTTGCAAAATGGTTAATATATTGATACTCACCACTTAACAATTCTTAGTGGTGAGTATCAGTATACTATACTATTTTGCAAATGTTACGATGCAAGACCATTTGCACAAGATTGTGAATTGAGCTAATGTGTTCACACGATTGTAAGATGTCTGACAATTTGTTGTCAGCTGCTAGTCTTGCAATGGACTGACAATGATTTTTCTGGCAACGACGTCTGACAAAAATTGCCAGTTCACACGGTTGTAAGAAATTTTTAGCACATTTTACTGGCAATATTGTAAGATCTGACAACCGTATGTACATAGCTTTAGAATAAAAAATTTTTATCAATAAAAATAATGAGACATTATTATTATTATTTCTGAATAAAAATAATATTTTCAATTGAGCTATATTTAAAAATATTAACTTACGGAATACTGCTTTCTCCCGAATCACTGGAATCTGATACATCTGTTGGTAGGGTCTCCGAGCTTTTATTTGTACTTTCTTCCCATTGTCTATTAGCTTTAGAAATTTTACGTTTTGAGTCAAGTGTTAAGGTATTTTGCTTTGATTCTTTTGATAGCGAACTTGCTACAGAAGTTTGCTGTATTTTTGAGTTCAATGAAAACTCATCTTCTGGTTTTGCCGATATTAGTGTTAATTCTTTACAATGTGTCTTCATTGTTCCGGTGTTAATGTAATCACGACTACTGTTGCTACTACTACATTTAACAGTTCGACATGTGTTTGCTATGGAACTCTCTATAGCTTCTTCAAAGAAAATTAACGAATTTGGATCATCTACGTCTGCTACAAAGTCTAATCTTAAAACGCTGTCACCTCGATCTTCTGTTCTTAGATCTATATAGTCTTCATCATCTGTCGTGAGACCTAATTCATCACCATAATAATTGTGAACTAACTGCCATATCTCTTGCACTGACATCGGCTTATTCATCAACGCATTTTGCCATACTCGAAAGAGTATTAAAAATGTTTTGTCTCGCGTTGCGAATGATGAGAAAAAAAAGTTTTCTTTTGATGTGCAAATAGAAATGGCGTTTGGTATAACAAGTGCTGTTTTCTCTTTAGTTATCGACGTTACGTCTGTCCATTTAATAATCAAAGACGTTTCCCAACCCAAAATATTTGCGTGAAAACAAACATAGTTCTGTGATATATATAAACGTCCTTGGATAAGAAGGTCTCTATAGAAAGCGCAGGAGTAATCTGAAATAAATATATAAATAAATTAATTAATAGAAGTTCATATACATATCGTTACCTTAATGTAGAAAGGCCCTAATTCATTCTGTTTTTTGAAATCGAGATTTTTGAATTTTTCTTCTATCGAAATATACAAAAATCTATATTTAATATATATAATATATATATATATATATATAATATATATATATATATATATATATATATATATATATATATATATATATATATATATATATATATAATATATATTTTGTAATGGCAGTAACTAAAAACAAAAAACGATTAACATTTTATACATTGGTAGATATATTTGATATATTTTTTAAACTTTAATATTTTATGACAAAAGTTTTTGAGCTTCAAAATTTTTGTTCACAATAATGTTGTGAACACCACCAATTGTTCAAAAAGTATGGCATCATCAGAAAGAGAGTAATAAATTGAGAGAATAAGAAAGCCCGCAGAGAAAATAAAATAGATTTAAATTTTATACCGTTCCGCACTGCGATTTTTTACTTCAAAATCGTATGAAAAACCGCACCGCAATAAATTTTCACAGTGACTTTTTCTCTACATTTTTCTTTAATTCTCTTTTAAGTTGTACACCATTCGTCAATAAAGTTTTCAAAAGTCACCACAAAAAGTCATAGTATGAATCCCATATAAATGATAAACAATATTTTGCTGTGTCAATCAGGTAGGCATAATTATTAAAATTTATTTATTTATTTAAATTTAAGAACATATTATGAAAATAGGCAGGTAGTTTTAAAACTTGATTTTTATACTAAGTAAAATAAAAACTGCAGTTGTTTATAATCCAGTTAATTGTGGCCTAGATTTATGTTTCGCAAATCAGGTAGTTTGAACCTTTTTATTTGTGGGTATAAATTAATCTGCAATTGTGTAATGCAATCATTTAAGGTTTTACTTTGCAAATGTAGTGATCAGTACCAGAACTCATAATGTCATTTCAAAATTCGGAATTGTTCGAGTTATTTAGAAAATCACATAATGAAAATGTATTTAATTTGGCTATTGTGAAAAAATTGCACGGTTTACCAGGATACCACGAAAAGGATGTTAAAAACAAAATTCACTTCGTTTTCTTGGATATTCGTAGAAAATGGCTTGCCTAAAACCGTACGACAAAAACCTTTATGGAAAATTACTCAGACTGGCTAAATGGAGTAACAACTTTTGAAAACATCGGAGATCCTTGGACAGCAGAAAGGGAAGGCCTGCTAAAACTATAAACGAGTGTTCGGAGTACACAAAAAAATGTAAACTTCAAAATGCTACAAACGATACATATATCTACATCTTCTCGTTGTACCTTCATAGTGAACAGACGTAATAGCGGAATTTTTCTTATATACAAACTAAACAAAAAAAAAGCATACAAAAAATATTCGTAGTACATATTAACTTTGATAAATAAGCATTTTTTTTTTGCTTTGATAATATTTTTACATATAGAAATAACAAAAATAAAAAAAAAACCGTAAACAAAAAAACATACAAAATACCCTTGAGGAATACTCTTTATGAGTACCCCAGAGGAAAACAATAGTGAAGTGAGTTCTAACGGCAGAAATGCCTATTTTACTGTGAGTTTTGATGCTCATAATGATAACAATGAAAATAAAAAATCTGATAATAGACTTGCTGTGAGTTCTGAAGCTCTTAATAAAAATCAAAAATCTGATAATAGACTTTTTCTAACGGCAAAACCACAGTTTCGTCAGCGATCAACTTCGCTTTGTCCAATGCCAACTAGTGAATCGTTGACATTATTGCCTAGTACTTCTACATTTAACTCAGCGATATCATCCGCTTCGGGCTCGTGGTCAACAATTAAACAAGTTGTTACTGAAGACAACAGTAGTAAAAAACCAAAGGTACAAGTAGGAATGGACAGATATATAACTATTTTAAAGCGCGGACGAAGCCCAAATTCTTCTAAAATTGGATCCGCCCCAAAGATGTCTAGGGATAACAGCACATCTTCTATCAATCGTCAAAATCGTTTTTCATTATTGCAAGACAAAAACGACAAGGCCGCTGCATCATCGCAAAAGTCTTTTAAGCCACCACCTATTTATCTGAGAGAAAAAAATTCAAACGCGCTTCTAAAAAATCTACTGTCGACCATTGGTGAAAATACTTTTCACATCATTCCAATTAAACGAGGTAATATTGATGAAACTAAAATCCAAATATATGATGAAAAAGATTTCCGAAAAATTGTTAGTGAGTTTGAAAAAAATAAAACAAATTTTTATACATATCAACTTAAGAGTGCTAAAGGCCTACAAATAGTATTAAAGGGGATAGATTCATATGTTGAGCCTGAAGAAGTAAAATGTGCACTTATCGAACAAGGATTTAAAGTAAAAATTGTTACCAATATAATCAATAGAGAGAAGATTCCCCAGCCTCTATTTCGTGTTGAACTGGAGCCGAATGATATACAGTTAAAGAAAAATGAGACGCACCCAATTTATAGTTTAAAATACCTTTTACACCGAAAAATCACAGTTGAAGAGCCACGTAAGCGTTCAGGTCCCGTACAGTGCCATAATTGCCAAGAATATGGCCACACAAAAACCTACTGCAAATTAGCTACAGTTTGTGTTATCTGCGGTGAATTGCATGGTACTGCTAACTGTACCAAGCCAAAAGTACAAGCTGAAAAAAATGCAGTAATTGTGGAGAAAATCACACCGCTAATTACAGAGGATGCCGTGTATATTCTTTCGTTAAACAGGCTATGGGTCAAAAATCTAAATTAGCTCCAGTTCAATCAGCAAATGCTTACTCCGCCACTCTGCCTCAAACTAGCCAACTAGTTAATTCACGTGTATCGTATGCCTATGCTGCTAAGTTCTATTCCCACACAAAATGTTCCACCGCCAAGTAATTCAACGAATGCAAACTCTAGCTTTAACTTTAGTCGTCTTGACGCTACTATTGAGAATCTGGTGCTAACTATAAACAACTTTACAACAAATATGACTAGCATGATGCAAGAAATGCTGAGAATGCAGAATACTCTGCTTCAAGCATTAGTCAACAAACCATGAACACGTTAAAACTATGTTTCTGGAACGCAAACGGCATTCGCCAACATAAAAATGAACTTGAGCACTTCCTCACGGAAAAAAATATTGATATAATGTTGGTCTCTGAGACTTACTTGACTTCGAGAAGCTGCTTTAAAATAAATGGTTACACTCTATATGATTCAAAGGACCCGAGAGGGAGAGCATGCGGTGGATCAGCAATTCTAATTAAGTCAAGACTCAAGCACTATATCCTTAAGAACGTTAGTGAAGAATATATGCAAGCTACGAATATTTTCGTAGAAAATTTTTGTGCGAACTTCGTGATATCATCAATTTACTCACCTCCCAGATTTTCAGTTACCGAAGATCAGTATGAGAAGTTCTACAAATCGCTTGGATCTTGTTTCGTGGCAGCTGGTGACTACAATGCAAAACATACGTACTGGGGCTCGCGTCTTGTTACACCTAGAGGTAGAGCGTTGTTTAATACAATTTCAAAAATGGGCTTAGATGTCATTTCGAGTGGGGAGCCTACTTACTGGCCTACTGACGTAAGAAAAATTCCAGATGTTATAGATTTTGGCGTCACGAAAAATATCCATAGGGACTTAATTCACGTAGAGGGCTCTGTAGATCTGTCCTCCGATCACTTTCCCACAATAGTTACAACTTTCAACCCACTAAGGAGTGATTTAACTAACTCATATGCGAAAACGATTAACAGGGTCAACTGGCTAGGATTCAAAAAATATATTAGTAGTCACTGCGTAGAAAACATTCAGCTAAGATCACCTGATGATATTGAATTTAATATTGCCAATCTTAACGAATATATTAAACAGGCTGCTGAACATGCCACTACTTCCTATCCGCAGACTGGCTTTAATAGAATATATTCTACGGAAATTGAACGTCTTGTATGTGAAAAAAGGAGAGCTAGAAGAGAATGGCAACAACACCGATCACCCCTAAATAAAATCAGACTTAAAGAATGTACTAAACGACTCAAAGAGCTGCTATCGTCGGAAAAGACTGCATTACTGGAAAAGTATTTAGAAGGTCTTGATGTAACGTCAACATCTAATTACTCTTTATGGCGCGCTACTAGAAATCTTAAAAGACCCGTTGATCTCAAATCACCATTGCGTACTTCGACTGGAGGCTGGGCAAGAAGCGATAGTGAGAAAGGTAACTTATTTTCTGAGCATTTAAAATCTGTATTCACTCCCAATTCATGTACGGGTGCTGCCGATTTACCGAGTGTAGTCTCTCTACCCCCGCGTCCCTTAAGGTTTAAGATGCGTGAACTACAAAAAATAGTTGCTGAACTCGACCCGAAGAAAGCTCCAGGTATTGATGGCATTAGTAACAAGATGCTGATGAATTTGCCTCATATTGCAATAAGAATTTTGCTATTTATTTTTAATGCCATTTTACGAATGCAGTATTTTCCACATAACTGGAAACTTGCCAAGATTAAAACGATTCCAAAGCCAGGCAAAGATCTTACCAAGGCTGAGTCATATAGGCCTATAAGCTTACTTTCAACAATTTCAAAGCTTTTCGATAAGCTGCTCATGACTAAATTGTCCACAATTTTAGCTGATACTGGGTGCATCCCGGACCATCAATTTGGCTTTAGAAGTCAGCATAGCACTATTGAGCAAACGCATAGATTGGTTCAAGTTGTAAGGAGGACATTTGAAGAACAAAAGTATTGTTCTGCCCTTTTTATTGATAAAGTATGGCACGAAGGCCTAGTTTTAAAATTGAAGACATACCTACCAATAAATATACAAAAGCTTTTGGAAAGTTATATTGTTGATAGGACATTTACCGTTGTGGAAGGAGACTTCATGAGTGTACCCGAATCTATATCTTCTGGTGTGCCACAGGGTAGTATTCTGGGGCCAGTCTTGTATCTAATATATACTTGTGATATGCCTGTGAGCAATAACATCCACACTTCTACATTTGCCGATGATACAGCCTGTTTGAGTATTCACAAAAATCCTGATGAGGCATCCCGCAATCTCCAAGCACACATTACCCAGCTTGAAATATGGTTGAACTTATGGAGAATTAAAGTCAATGAACAAAAGTGTGTTCATATAACGTTTACCCTAAGAAAAGATACCTGTTCCCCCATTCGAATCAACAATCAAAATATTCCTCAACATTCTCAAGTCAAATACCTTGGCATACACCTTGATCGAAGGCTTACATGGAAATATCATATTGACTCTAAGTTAACCCAAATGAAACTTAAATTGACTCAAATATATTGGTTAATTGGCAGAAATTCAACACTCAGCCTAGACTGCAAACTTTTGATATACAAGTCGCTTTTGAAGCCAATATGGTGCTATGGAATTCAGCTGTGGGGCACTGCTTCAGCTTCAAATGTCGAGAGAATCCAACGAAGGCAAAACAAAATTTTACGTTTGATAACATCTGCTCCATGGTACGTTATAAATTCAAATATTCATCGTGATTTAAATATGCCACTAGTGAGTGAAGAAATTGCAAAATACGCAGGCAAATATTTAACTAAACTCGAGTCACATCCTAATCCGCTTGCCCGTAATATTTTGAGCTTTACAGGACACATCCGCTTAAAAAAAGGGACACAAGGGCTCTTATACCCAACACTCCAGATGCGACTGCTTAAAAATACTTCTTTTTGATTATCACTACTTATGTATTATTTATAACTATCACTAAGCTTATGTCCGATATTGGTCGGGCCTAATAATTATATTTAGATTTAAGATTTGATTACTTATTGTTAGTTCATTTTTGAAGATACAATAAATAAATATGTATATGAAAAAAAAATATATATCTACATCGAATCTGTCAGAAGCATTATGTCTTAAGTACGTAAAAGATAAAGATAAATCAAGGTCTGATATTACAAAAGCTGTGGAGCTTGCCAGCCCAGATCGACTACGAAGGATTAAAGAAAGTATTCCAACTCCTCCGAATGCATTACCCACAAAGTATAGCATAGAAGAAGCCTTAGCGTTATTTATGGACTTGGGATTGTCAAAGGAGAAATATAATATTTTACGAAGCTCTTTAAAGAATCATAATGTGAATGTTATTCCTGGATATAAAAAGGTTACCTCTGCCAAAAAAGAAGCAGTACCATCTAATGTAAAAGTTACTGAAGTATCAGCAGAAGTTGAAAATTAACATTAGTATTAAAAACATTTCAATAATTTTTATCTGTAATATAAATAAAAAGAGTTATATTAATATAACATGTTATATTAGAGTATCATTTTTTTCTAGACTTCCCTATGAGAATGTCATTTAAAGAACATAAAGTTGTATTTTAAATGTTTGAGAAATTTTAAACATATCATTACTTCAAAATATATGATTTTTGCGACAAGAAAGGCCAAATGTGTCATCGTGTCCAATTCTTATCACAATAAGGGAGCACTTATTTTGATCCTAAAAGATTTAGAAATCAAGTGTTTTTTCCCCATTACAAATTTCTTTGTTACTTCAAAAATTATGATGTTTTCAACAAAAAAACCACTGTGCATAGTGCCTCCACAAAGCTATGGCCAATAATGATACTAATTTTTATTAAAATATCTTTCTTACCTTAAAAGTTATGATGTTTATAATAAAAACAGTCGAAAGCAGACACTGTGCACAGTGCCGCGCCTAACCTATGACCGTGCAAATCATGTATATTAAAGCTAAAGGAGTTTCCTTTCAAATGATCTTTAAAATTTTTAAATATCTTTATCAGTTCAAAAGTTATGATTTTTGCAACGAAAAAAGTCAAAAGGACACACTGTGCGATGGCGGTGCGTATGTTGAATCATCGGGATATTGGTATGTTGGCATTGACTACGTAGCCGTTGCTCCTTGCTCTTCAATTTCCATCATAAATGCAGCCACTGTTAGTCTCCTCTGATTATGTTGATCGTGCATAAACTCTTTGAGGCGTTCTGGAACCAAGCCGCATGCACATGGAGCTGCCTTAAAATCGCATTTACATGTTCCAATGTGCAAAATTCTTTCCAGAGATTTTAGAAACTCTGGAAATTTGGGGTTTTTCATTTTGCTCTTGATATTTGTCAAGCAATCTATTCAATTTAATATATTCACAATTTTTCGCCATTATTTCCATACCAAGTTTTTCCCAAATTCCAATCAACTTATTTGGTACTTCAATAGTGAATGATTTAGAAGAAAACATTTATTGGTCTGTTTTAGCACGTTCGCTCAAGTAAAATAATATCTCAAGATATCCAGATGGGTTGGTAAACTAAGATCAATCAAACTAGTAGACACACCAAAAACATTAACATCATGCTTGGGTATATGACTCATTGGGTTTTCGATAGTTGTTATGGCTTCATCTTGCGGTGTACAGGATGGTGGATTCATTGTAATATGATGATTGTTTAAATAATAAACTATGTAGCTTACGATTTGAGTAGTTGTAAAATACTGAATTTTTATTATAAAAAATTGGACCTATATACTAAAAATCATAACCTTAAAACTAAGTAGTACATATGCGTACCTGATTTTAAGCATGCTCTTTACTGCATACAGCTACATATTGTAAGCACATGGAAGATATATTTTATTACCCAGCTATCAGGGATTACCAGTATTTAACCCAAAAATAATACAAGATTCTTGTTTGATTTACATATGTTCTGACTAAATAAATTTCTAAAGAGAAAAATAAACTCCAAATATAAAAAAACATAGCCATTTCGCTGATTTTTTCTTGTAAAGTGCCAAAAATGGTGAATTTTTTTTAATGTTTGTATGGGGAACCCCCAGGGAAGGTTCCAGGGGGTGTGACACTGGCAAAGGTGGGTCAGCCCTCCAAAATTAGTGGGGGTCGGTCATACATTTTGACCCGATTGAGGAACCCTAAATGGGTCAAAGTGAGATTTTTCAAAATTTGACCCTTCGGATCAAAAGTCTGGACATCAAAATACATTTTTGAGGTATGGTTCCTTTGGCAAAGGTTCTTATTTTGATCCCTAGAGTACGATTTTCCTTGTAATTTGAGCGATTTTTTGCTTCCATACAAATCGACCCGCCCTAATATATATATATATATATATATATATATATATATATATATATATATATATATATATGTTGGTACATGAATATGGCAACACTAACTGTCATTTTGTATACAACTTGTTCAACTTTTTGCGCGGTATGCGCGTCGCGCACTTTTCTTTGTAAATTGCCTAATGAAAACACACTGTTTAAATTTTTTAATGCGCATTAGCACATTGAACGCGTGCTATGCACCAATTAGTACATGCAAAGAAAAAATATGGTTGAGGTAACCATAATATATATTTATTCCTTTTAACTCCTACAATGCTAAATAATGCTAAAAAAAATTTATACAAAAAGGTTGAAAAAATGCTAAATGCACAATAAAAAATTTGCTGCTAAATCAAAATACATAACGCTGAATTTAGCAGTGAAAATGCTAAAAGGGTCACGCTGGTGGGAACATAATCGAAACGCAGAATAGGGGTGAATATAATGCTCTGGATATTGCTTGACTAACTACGGTTCGGTTTAAGCATACAACGTGCAATCATTACTGGAAAACATTTTTGCCATTTTGGCATTTTGAATGAAAAGCATTCAACTTTTAAGAAATTCTGCCAAATGCTTTTTTAAATAAAAAAAATCAATTTGCTTAATTTTTTTAGTATAGAGAATAATTTTTTTATAAATGTAAATATTTTTACAATTATGTGTTTCCTGTGTAATGCAGATACAATGAATACCTATGTATTACAGACACCTAGCAAAAAATTTCAAAAAATGTAATCTAGTTTGGAATTAAGAATTTTTGATGGAAGCTGTTCCTTACTGGATTACAAACTTAATGATTTTAACAAGTCGTAAGACTAAAATAATCGATTCTTGAGAAATAGTTACATATATTGTTTATTGTAGGAAATAAATACTTTCTTCGTTCTAGAAAATAGTTATTTTGTCCTTGATGGCACTACTTTTTTAGTCGAAAGAAAATTACTTTTTTGTAAATATGCCGTTAGTTGAGTTAATGAAAGATCTAGACTAAAAACTTAGTTTGTTAAATATATAATAATAAATTTTTAAGAAAAATATAAGTAAATTGAAAAAAAAACATTGTTTTACACGAAATATACCATTTTGTAAAATTAAAGTGGGTTATATTTAATTCGTATCCGTGTCTGTATTGTTACTTGTAAACACTATATTTGGAAAATTTTCAATTGTTGAAATTTTATTAAAACCAAAAATGAAAAAAAAATTATTTGGAACTACTTATATTTAAATAATAATTCTCCAACATGTAAGTACTTATTTTTTAGTTTAAAATAAATAAGTAGACAATTTAGAAATATACACAGCGTTGCCGTTGAAAATTTTCAAAAAGGGGCACAAAAAGGGGATTAAAAAAAAGTGCCAAAAAAGGGGATTTCTAAGAAAAAAGCAGCGAGTTCAAAATCAAGAAAAATTAAAGAAACAAGCATATTTAGTAAGTTATTTTTATATAAAACAAACAATAAAAACAAATTTCTCATATATAAGAAGCACAAAAACATTCATTTTATGAGAACTCATATAATACGTTTATACGCACCTGTTATTTGCAAGTAAACATTTAAACTTACTAACTCACGAAAACACTTACTGATTACTGGCGAGGAGATATATGTATACAGAAATACAAATTTTTCGTTTTATAATTGCAGAAATTTCTATTTTACTGTGAGTTTTGATGCTAATAATGATAACAATAAAAAATCTGATGATAGATTTACTGTGAGTTCTGAAACTTTTTGAAAATAGAAAACCTGATGATAGACTTTTTCTAACGGCAAAACCACAGTTTCGTCAGCGATAAACTTCGCTTTGTCCAATGCCAAGTAGTGAATCGTTGAAATTACCTTTGCATAGTACTTCTACATTTAACTCAGCGATATCATCCGCTTCGGGCTCGTGGTCATCACTTAACCAAGTTGTCACTGAAGATAAGAGTAGCCCAAAACCCAAGCTCCAAGTCGAAAGGGACAGATACATCACAATTGTAAAGCGCGGGCGAAGCCCAAATTCTACTAAAATTGCATCTGCTCCAAAGATGTCTAGGGATAACAGTGCATCCTCTACTAATCGGCAAAACCGCTTTAACATATTGCAAGATGACAATGACAAAACCGCTAAATCTGCGAACAAAAGCTGCAAGACGCCACCAATCTATTTAAGAGAAAAAAACTCAAACGCTCTTATCAAAAAATTAATCTCGGTCATTGGTGAGAATACATTTCACATTGTTCCAATAAAACGTGGTAACATTGATGAAACGAAAATTCAAATTTATGAAGAAAAAGATTTTCGGAAAATTATTACTGAATTTGAAAAAAGTAAGAAAAGTTTCTACACATATCAGCTCAAGAGTGCTAAAGGCCTGCAGATGGTATTGAAGGGCATAGATTCTTATGTTGTTCCCGAAGAAATAAAATTGCAATCGTCCTCCAGGGATTTGAGGTAAAAAATTTATCTAACATAAATAGGGAGAAGATTTCTCAACCTCTTTTTCGCGTCGAACTTGTGCGACTCATCCAATTTATAGTTTAAAATATCTCTTATACCGAAAAATAACAGTTGAAGAGCCACACAAGTGTTCTGGACCCGTACAGTGCCATAATTGTCAAGAATGTGGCCACACAAAAACTTACTGCAATTTACCTGTGGTGAATTGCACGGTAGTGCTGGTTGTACTAAACATCTACCAGAAAAGAATGTAATAATTGCGGAGGTAATCACACCGCTGTCCTGTATATTCTTTCGTTCAACAGACTATGGGGCAAAAACCTAAATTAGCTCTGCCACTTTTGCTCAAATGAGCGAACCGGTCAGTTCACGTGAATCATATGCCTAGACTCGTTCTATTCCCACACAAAATGTTCCATTTCCAAATAATTCCACGAATGCAAACTCAAGCTTTAGCTTTAGTCGCCTGGGAGCTGCTATTGAGAATCTGGTGCTAACTATAAATAATTTTACAACAAATATGACTAGTTTGATGCAAGAAATGCTTAGAATGCAGAATACTCTGATTCAAGCATTAGTTAACAAGCCATGAACACGTTAAAAATATGTTTCTGGAACGCAAACGGCATTCGCTAACATAAAAATGAACTTGAGCACTTCCTCAGGGGGAAAAAATTTATATAATGTTGGTTTCGTTATTATTATTATTATATTATTGACAATATTTGTGAAGAATATTTACATGCAACAAAAATTTGTGTCGAAAATTTTCCCACTAAATTTGTCATATCATCAATTTACTCCCCTCCTAGATTCGCAATTACTTAGGATCAAAACGAGGATTTCTACACATCTCTCGGCCCTTGTTTCGTAGCAGTTGGCGACTACAACGCTAAACATACGTTCTGGGGTTCGCGTCTTATTACACCCAGAGGTCGAGCGTTGTTCAATACAATTTCCAAAATGGGCTTGGACGTCATTTTCAGTGGGGAGTCCACTTATTGTCCAACTGACATACATAAAATTCCGGATGTTATAGATTTTGGCGTCATAAAAAATATTTCTAGGAAATTAATTCACGTTGAAGCGTCCCTATATCTATCGTCCGATTACTCTCCCACGATTGTTAAGGTATGTAGCCCACTGAGAATTGCTCTTCCTCACTCATATGTGATTCAAAAAATGTAGTCATTGCACGGAAAATATTACGCTAAGAACTCATGATGATGTTGAATCTAACATTGCCAATCTTAATGAAAATATTAAGCAGGCTGCTAAACATGCCACTACCTCCCAGCCGCAGACTGGGTTTAATATAATATATTCTACAGATATTGAACGTCTCGTTTGTGAAAAAACAAGAGCTAGAAGGGAATAGCAAGAGCACAGATCACCCCAGAATAAAATTAGATTTAAAGAGTGCACTAAACGACTCCAAGAGCTGCTTGCACATGAAAAAACTGCATCTCTTAAAAACTATCTGGAAAATCTTGATGTCTCACCAGCATCTAATTACTCTTTGTGGCGCGCTGCGAAAAGGATTAAAACACTTGTTGAGTTTAAACCACCTCTGCGCACTTCTGGGCAGGGAGTGATACTGAAAAAGGTAACTTGTTTGCAAAGCATTTAAAATCCATATTTACGCCAAACACATGTACTGCTGTTGCTGATTTTCCGAGTGTAATTGCGATACCCCCAAACCCATAAAATTTAAGGCTTGTGATGTACAAAAACTAATTGTTGTACTCAACCCGAAGAAAGCTCCAGGTATTGATGGAATTAGTAACCAGATGCTGATTAAGTTGCCTCGTATTGCAATAAGAATACTGTTATTCATTTTTAATACCATTTTACGATTGGAGTATTATCCAAATAGCTGGAAGCTTGCCAAAGTTAAAATGATTTCAGAGCCGGGCAAATATCTTACTAAGGCTGCACCATATAGGCCAATAAGTCTGCTCTCAACAATGTCAAAACTTTTCGAAAAACTGCTCATGTCAAAATTGTCCCCAATTCTAATTGGTAGTGGGTGTATCCCAGACCATCAATTTGGTTTTAGAAGTCAGCATAGAACCATTGAACAAACGCATAGATTGGTTAAATTTATAAGAAGACCATTTGAAGAAAAGAAGTACTCTTCTGCTCTGTTTATTGACGTTTCGCAAGCATTTGATAAAGTGTATTATTGTAATAATTATGTTTGTAATAATTTAAAAAATTCCTACTGTCTACCTGCCCGAGGGTACCGGCGCTAATAAACGCCACTGGCTCAAAATAGTTGAAGGCAGATGAATGCCTTTAATGAAGTAAACTATTTCTTTTTATTATTAGAGCTCAGCAAGGAGCTCACAAGAAAGTTGTTTATTCATTAATTTAAAAATAAAAATACATTGTCTTATATACTGGTTATGAGAACAAAGCTTAACCTATCTTAACATAAGAGGGAAAAGAAAAGGTATATGCTTAATAAGCAAATTGTTCCTTTTAGTTTCCCACGGCGCCCAAGGCGTGCGGCGTGTGTCTCATAAGAAATTTGGAAAACATGGATTTTGTATTGTTTATATTTATTATATAAACACATGTGGTTATTAATTTTGATTCATTCAAGTGCATTTTGCTGCGGCCTTCGATCAGACTGGTGAGTGGCAAATATCATTTGTACAAAATACATATTTACGTTGCAGTCTGTCAAATGCATTTGCATGAGTGTCAAATGTCCAGCGCAAAAATAATTTCAATGCCATTGGATGTTATGTATATTGCGGTCAAGTTGACTTTAAATGTTTACTACGCAATGTTAGTCGTAGTGATAGTTAGAACACGCTACATTATGAAGGCCTTATTTTAAAATTGAAATCATATCTACCAATAAATTTTCTGAATTTATTAGAAAGCTACATTACTACCCGGAAGTTCACGGTTGTGGAAGGAGAATTCATGAGTGTGCCCGAATCTATATCATTCGGTGTGCCCCAGGGGAGCATACTGGGGCCAGTTTTGTATTTGATTTATACTTGAGATATGCCTTTGAGCAGTAATTTTCATGCATCTACGTTTGCCGATGATACAGCCTGCCTAAGTATGCACGAATACCCTAACGAGGCTTCCCGATATCTACAAGATCATATTACACAACTGGAACTATGGTTAAACTTATGCAGAATTAAAGTAAACGAGTAAAAGTTTGTTCAGGTAACATTTACCCTGCGAAAAGATACTTGTTCTCCAATTCGAATCAACAATCAAGTTGTTCCTCAACATTCAGACGTAAAATACCTTGGTATAGACCTTGATCGACGACTTACATGGAAACTCCATATTGACTCAAAGCTAACACAAATGAAACTTAAACTAACTCAGTAAGTCGTAGAAGACATATTGAAGACAGCCCCATATAAATCGTCGACGAAATTTGCATACAAATGGCGTCAACACTGCTTTATTGAAGACACAATTTATATGACACTGTCACTTAGATTGTCCTCAACAAAGTCTTATTGAAGACAAAACGTATGCCACTGTCGCTCAGATTGTCATCAACACGGCTTTATTGAAAACAAAACGATGGATATTGTCGCTCAGATTGTCCTCAACAAAGTTTTATTGAAGACAAAACGATGGATATTGTCGCTCAGATAGTCATGAATGACGATTTCCTTTAAATTTTCGATTAGAAAACCTAATCAACAGGCGACATGTCGTACATTAATCGTCGAACACAATGTCGTCTGTGACGATTTGGCCAACTGGGATATCAAATGCATACAAAAAACACTAACACACACAAAGCTATGTATACGTATACATTTTTATGCCCGATGAATTAGTCTCGTGTGTTCTTAAAAGAACAAAAATTGTGCGGCATAAAAATCAGTTTCGTGTGTGAAAGGCCAATGATTAACATCATTATTTATAAAAATTATTAAGGCTTTCTAAAGCCTTATTCAGCAACATTTTTTATGGAAATCCTTTTTAAGAACCCTTAAAATCCATAAGGTCTCAATAGTTGTTCAAAATTATATCGCTTAAAATTTTTTTGGCGGTTATGGCACGATATGTTAGTATGTGCATTTATTTTGGATTTGGAATATTTTGGCAACATTTGTAGGCAAAAAATATCTATATATAGATGTTTTCAAAAAATATATATCGATACTGTTAAAAAACATCGATACGATTATATCGACACAATTTTTTCATTTGTCCATCCCTAGTGAGAACTACATCACGTCAGTCGCAGAGTGTTAAAATCAGAACAGCACTAATACATGTTTAGTGCTGCTCCACTGAAAAAAATACCTCTTGTTAATGTTTAATTGGATAATATCCAATATATATACATATGTATATATGAAAAATATTTTTATGGCAATGATAAGCAAACACATACATATGTAATGTAAAAGAGAACATGCTTGTACGAATGTATGTTTAAAAAAGAGCATAACAAAGTGCCCACGGGCCAGGGCTGCCGTTTTTGGTTATTTCTAACCAAAAGTGGATACCTTTTTCTTTAATGTGGAGATGTGAATATTTTTCTCGTTTTGGTTATTTTTTGGTCAAAATAATGATACAAATGTACATATTTTTTATGTTATACTTTTTAAGCTTTTATGTTCTTCAATTTTTAGTATTCCTACTAAGGCAACTGAAAATAAAACAGCTGTGACTAAAATCGCTTGTGCAGCCACCTGTTATGAATTCGCCTTGATTGCTACTCACTCGTTTACAATACTTTTACAACACTGTCAACAGCTTTTAATTTTACTAAATGATCGCAACTCTGTACTACAGAAATGACATGTCTTTTGTAACATTCAATTAAAAGATTTTACAAAGTAAATTTATATAAAGAATATGTACGTAAGTTGTTTGTATAAAAATACTGTTCGGCTGTCAAATACAAAAACTAGACGTATGAAGAAAAACAAAATTCAAAAATAAAACGGAAAACTAAAAGAGAAAAAATTAATCAGCTGCCGACTGGCATATATATACCTTACAAATAAGCATTGAACTATTGCTTGCAAGTCAGCTTCATGTAACTTGATTTCTTGTTGTAGTACGGCACAAAGTGTATGCATTTTAAATGTTATTTAATAAAAATGCTACATATTGAAATTTGGTTATTTTTTTCTCATTTGGTAACTTTTAAAGCGAATTTTGGTTGTAAAAATTTTTTGGTTGTGGCAGCACTGCCACGGGCAGCCTTTTAATGATCAATGTTTTATGGGTCAATCAGCGTTGTCAACTCGGTGCTTTTCGCACCGTTTTTAGTGCTTTTTGAAATTTTCGACGCGAAAAATTTTGAAGTTAGTGCTCAGTGCTTTTTTAAATTCATTTTTGGTGCTTTTTGTTTTGAGCGGTGGCACTAAACCGAAAATTCAAAGAGAAATTTCCTTATCTATATCTTTTTCGAGGAAGTCTATCATTGAAAAACATAAGCTCTGAAGTTAAATAGAGCATTTAAAAAAATTCTAATAAGATTGTACAAGACTTGGTTCAAGAAATAAGCGCCATATTATCCTCAAATTTTAAAATTTTAAGTATAATTAATGTAAGCAGTGTTTTGCTACACAACAAGGAGAACATAATACAAGTATTTAGTCCACTATCGAGTTTTGGCAGAAGTAAAATCTAATAGCGTTTGAGGCATTATCAAAAATTGCATTAGTATCAAACTTCTGTCACTTCCATATTTAAACGAAGAAGCTGAAAGCGCTTTTACCTCTATGACTGTAGTTTAGTCTAAACTACGTAACACTTGGTTAACACTTTGCTTTTTATAAAAATCGTCCTGAAACGAGACAATTTTGATGTGAATAGAGCTGCCGTTTTTGGTTAATTGTAACCAAAATTTGTAAATTTTTTTTCCAATGTCCAATATTTTTTGCATTTCGGTTACATTTTTGCTATGAATATTTTTTGCTTTTGCTGCACAATACTTTTCACACCTTTTTTATTTCGTTCAAAATTTATTGTCTTTGTCACCGAAAGAATGTTTTTACAGCATAGTTTAATAACAACCAAATTTGGTAAGCCCATCGAGTTCAAAATGTAATCAGCTCTTAACCTCATAAATACTTTTCGATTACCGCCAACTTGACTAAGCTCAAGTGATTTGTTTGTTCCTTGGTAAATAAAAATTAAAAATTTTTTTTATAATAACTTCAAAAGTCTTCGGCAAATTGATTCTAGAATACACTTATTAATATAGAATTAAAATGTGTGTTTTTAATTTGACGTTTTAGGAACGAAATACATGTGTATGTCTTTATGAATAAATTTTTTTTTATAAAATGGAAAAATAAAAAGTGAAGTGAAGTGCGTGGCTGCACAGAAAAATATCGGTATTTCCCCCATCTAATAAGGTCTAGTTTAATTTTTGTTCTCTTCTTTAGATACATTAATTAATAAAAATATTTTATTCAATAAGAATTGAAATTACTGAACTTAAGCCTGATTAAGAAATTATTTCTGATTAAAAATTCACTACAGATCAATTATATCTAAAATGTCTCAAAATGGAAAAATTTTAAATTTTGTGCTTTTTTACTTAAATTATGCGCTTTTTTCCTGATTTCAGTGCTTTTTAAAATTTGAAAGTTGACAACGCTGTACTCAATACACAAAAGTATCTACTCAATACTTTCAGGGTTGCATTTTCTAGTATTCAAACGAAATTATTCCTTTAGAATACATCAAATTTATACAACTCTGTGTGCGAATTTAAGTTTGATAAAAATATATCTCTCAAGAAGAAAAATATATCTCTGGACCTCCTGGAATTAGTGTAACAAATACAAATTCAGAAAGCAACAGGAATATTCCGAATTATTTTGATACGAAAACTCATAATGAAACAAGGACTTCAAAATGCTTCATTGAACTAAACAACTTCACTCATGAGGAAAAAAAGTGACCCTTTAGAGTGGTGGAAAGCACATGAAACCAACAAAAATTAACGTACAAAAACTAATCTTCAAAGTAATTTATTTTTATTTGTTATAAATTTATGTAAATATATTTAATTTTGGTTGTTGCATATTGCATTATATAATATGTATTGCAGTTAATTTGCTTTATTAATAATAATTTTTAACTTCTCATATCGTCGCTGTTTTAAATAACCGACCTAACTAACATTTTTTTGAGAAATCAGTTAAGTCCTTTACTAGACTTTATAACTCATAGTTAGAGTTTTTCTTTTCCCGGACTTTTTCATTTCCCGGGAAAACGGGAAAGGTTTTTCGGTTTCCCGGGAAATCCCGGGAATTCCCGCCCAGTATAAAACAATACAAAATATTTTTAAGTTTAGTTTATTTCAACAAAAACCAATTATAATTCATGAGATCGATTAAATAATAACGTTTTATACACACATTAGTCAAAAAATAATACCGTTTCCGTTATTTATATAATAGTAATACATATATACCAATATTATAAAAAAGAAATTATACGAGTATTATTAAAAAAATATTACAAAATATCCCCCTTATGAAAAAATCATTGCTAAACTTAAAGTTGGTTTAAAAAACGAATTTTGTATGGCAAAACCAGTTTTAACGAATGCTTTAACTTTAACAATCGTTTTTGCATAAGGGCATATTTCTTTGGAAATAGGACTTTAGTACAGAATAAGCTGTTAATGCTGTTAACCGTACTAGTTACCAAATAGAATCTGTAATTATTTGTATTTGTTTTTTATTTCCTTGCTCATTTCTGTTTTTTACCTTTATGAATTGTTGTAGAATTAGATTCAGAACGCATGCGTGCCAGATATAAACTCGGCCTTAGTTGTTGTAAAGCTTTAGCTATTGCCATCGCCTTATTATTGCACCATCGCATTCATGAAGTGAATAACGACAATCATCAATGAATGTGTGAATACAAATTAAGTTGCCGTAACAAAATCAAACAATCCCGGGAATTCCCGCACAAATTTCCCGGGATTTCTTTCCCGGAAAATGTGCGGGATCCCGGAAAAATTTTCCCGGGAAATCCCGTATGAAAAACACTACTCATAGTACACATTGTCTACAATTTTCATGACTGTAAGCATTACTTTTGTGCCTATATAAGTAAAAAGATTTCTGACACAGCCATAAGAATGAATGTACAAAACAACCATAAAAGCTGCTCTCCTTTTAAATTTTTTAAATGTTAGTTAGGTCAGTTAGTTAAAACAGCGACGATATATGCACATACGTTCACATGTATGTGTGTTTTTAATATTACCCTGCAGGAAATGTCAATAGTAAAACTATACTGATTATCTATTGACGATGTCACCAGTACTACTGACAAATTATACCCCAACTAATGTTTTCTACTTTTGACATTTAACACAGGCTTGTCCTACGAAATCTACCAGTAGACTTCGTCAATACTGACTAGGTAGTTCTTGTGGGACCATATGGCGAAAATGTCAGTAGTGAGATTGTACTGACTTCTACTGACGATATCACCACATTGTGGAAAATATGCGTAGTAAAATTGTACTGACTTACTATGGACGCTGTCACCACCTGCAGGAAATGTCAATAGTAAAATTATACTGATTACTTACGTATGGATCTGAAAGTGTGACAAATCCTTAACTGATAGCACAAAATCTTCCACAGGGACAAAAAAGGTTCCATAATTAGCACTTTCACTGGAAATTTTTTTAGTTTTCTATTTTTATACAATATGGATTGTTATTTTATTTGTTTTTTTTTTGTAATTCCTTTTATATAAATGTTGTTTTAAATTATTGTTCAATACACCTTTATTAACCTTGTAATTTGATTTCTTAAGCTAATTTTTATAAACACTTAACTTTTGTTTGACGCCACTTTTATTTTCAACAAATCAATAAAACGTTAAGAATAAGCATCGTTGTGTGGATCTGAAAAAATGTTTTCTACGCATCAAAAACAATAGTAATATGTAGACGCTCCGTTGACAATGTCACCAAAATAGTTGACAAAAGTGGTGACTTGGGTACACTTAACCCCACGTTTCCTTCAGGGTAAATTCAAAACGGTTGAAGTATTGAGTAGTATCGAGTACCCAATTGAAAAAGTATCAAGTAGTATTGAGTATTCAAAAGTAGCCGCTTTTTACAACACTATACTGAATGAAATGTTTGTTTCACACACAGCGTTACCGTTGTGCGACTAAAGTCGCATTTTGCCCCTTTTTCAAATGCCTTGCCACTTTTTATGCCCCTTAGTTTTAAATCCCCTTTTAGTATCATTTGCATTATTTTGTGCCCCTTTTTGTTCAAAGTCAACTTTAATTTTTATTTTTACAATAAATGTACGCAAATTTGTACAGATTGTACCACATTCGACAACAAGATTTTATTTCCTATATGTTTTTTTTGGGGGGGGGGGGGGAAATTGACAGTATGGCGCAATATTATTTTCTGTGGGAGTATATGGTGTTAAAAAGCCTTGGTAGGAATCGTTTCATTTGTTTATGATTTTTAAATATGAAATTAAATACAATACATACAAATAAATTTGATTTGAAAGCCAAATTTGATAAAAGTACATAATTTTAAAAGGTAACAAACTTTATGCTAAGGGAAATAGTATTGTATGAAAATACCACACTGAATTGCTATCATCAAGCAATGCTTTTGATTTAAGTTCCCATGAAATAAGTTCATTATTTGAGCGTATTATCTTGGAAAAACCAGTAAAAAAGAAAAATGCAATAAGAAAGTATTACAATGATTAGGAGAGACGGCATAAGTGGGTTCAGATGGATGCAGATACCAAAAACCCCATTTGTATTTTCTGCTATCAGTTGCTCATCTGCCGAATGAATCATTGAATGTCATGTTAAAACAGCCACACACGTGGCCAATTCCAAAAAAACAAATGATGTAAAAATATCCAAGCTTTTACCACAAAAAATACCGATTTTCGGAGGAAAGTAGATATTGGTGAAATGAAGCTTGTTTTAAGGATGATAAGATGAACGCGTTTAATCAAATGGACAAATTGGCAAAATTAAATGCAAAAATATATCCAGATTCGCCAGTTGCAATGTCTGCGAGTTACACCTTATTTCTTTATCTATATAAAGTAAAATTAAAAAAAAAAACACATAAAGCATAAAAATAAATTAGTGCTCGTTTTACGAAAAAATTATCATATAGACTAAAAGTAGACACTGTCAGCCCATGCTGTCTGCTTAAAATTTAGTTCAAAACGATTTGGAAGAATGGATTCCAAGTAAAAAACTTATTAATAAATACAAAGGGAAAGGGTATTTAAGGTATTTAATAACTATGCATAATGCCTAAAAAGAAGAATATTATCCTCTTCAGAATCGAATTTTAAAATTTTTATCAAAACTTTATATGGTTAAATAAATTTTTTGAATTATGCTGGGTTTTAAGTAAATAAGTGATATGAAACATGTCCCAAAAATGATTAAAAAAATATGTATTTATGTATTCTTTAAGTTTTTGTATATGTTAAGAACTGGGGCCAATTACTGCATTCGATTCGAACGAAATTTCCATTTATTTCCTGTTGGAATTTAGATTGATATCAAATGCAGCAATTTGACTACTGTTTTATTATTAACATAGATTTTATGATTTTTTTCATATAATAGCTAACTATACTACGTTTATACTGGTCCTATTTGCGAATAGAAGTATATGTGAATACTGTGAGTCAAATAGGCAATTATAAAACTAAAAATTTATTTTTCTGTATACATACATCTAATCCCCAGCAATAAGTAATTGTTCTCGTGAATAAGTAAGTTACAATTTTTACTTGCAAATAACACGTGCTTATAAACGTAGTACATGAGTTCTCATAAAATGTTTTTGAACTTCTTATACATGACAAATTTGTTTATATTGTTTGTTTTAAATAAAAATAACTTAGTAAATATGCTTGTTTCTTTAATTTTTCTTGATTTTGAAGTTGCCCCTTTTTTTCTTTGAAATCCCCTTTTTGTGCCACTTGTTTTTTAAAAATCCCCTTTTTGTGCCCCTTTTCGAATTTTTTCTACGGTAACGCTGTTCACACACATGATTATGGTAGTGTATGGATTTTTTTATGAAAGATTTTATAACGTCGTTAATTTATTACAATTACTCAAGTTTTTGACAGGAAAATAAGCAAAAATAGCTTTTCATGAATTATAAAAGCAATATCACCAAATACAGTACAAGACTCAAAATAAAATATAATGTAATAAAGATTAGCAATGCAGGTAATTTTGGTACATTTTGAGAAGCCGTTTTTTAGATTTTTTTTAGTTTGAGCAATCTTGTTTGTAATATTCACGAAGAGAATAAATAAAAACCCGAACATTTTCGTTAGCTGGGTAATATGAATGAAGAGCACTGTTCTAAAGGCACATCAATATTTAAAAAAATCACTAAAAAGCGTAATTTTGAGATCTAAACGATTGAAGTTTAATAAATTTTAATAATGTTTAATATTTTCTAAGCTTTTCTCTATTTCGGCAATAGTATCAACATTTTAAATGGAATATATCAGACGATAAAAGTATGCTTTACACTGAAAAAATAAATACACCAAGTTTTTATTAAAGTAATTTTAAGAAATACACAAATTTCTCAAAATCACTACTTAGTGCTTTTTCTTATTTTGGCACTAACACTCAAAATTTGGCGTTTTGAGTCTTCAAAAAGCACTAAAAATAGTGCCAAAAGCACCAAGTTGGCATCGCTGGTCGCTGGAGAGTGTGATAAGAGCAAAGAATATAATGCTCTCACTGTGTGTTTGCTTGCGCTTTATACTTTCATGCATTAAACACATTCACCACAGCAGGCTATACGAACACACGACTTCACATGCCGCTAGCAGCATTTGTGGCCTCGTAGCCAGCTACTTAATTATTTTGGAGACGGCAGCAGCTCCATCTGCAGCTGATATTCAAGTACAAATACATAGTTCAGTATTGCCACTTTCATATATTTTGCATTTATAAAATTTAATTTTTTTTTTATATGTACTTATTTCACATAAAAGTACAATAATGAATCAATTTATTATTTACATCAATATTTGGATATTGTTTCTAGTAAATAGTATGAAATAATTGTACGATATCATTCATTCACCATTTTGTATTATACTGGTAACACTGCATTTGCTCATTGTAGCCAGAGAAATAGAAATTAGTTTAAAGTTGGCGACAGCTACAACGGTGGTCGTGCAGTCGTGTAGCCTGCTGTCGTTAAAATAATTGTTACCATAAGAATGTGTGTATTCTATTTTTGACAGATTGTAGCCCGTAGCCTGCTGTGTCGAATGTGTTTAATGCATCACCCTGCATCTGAAGCGTAAGCAAAAAATTTTTAATTTTTTAGTTTAGATGCGCATTCTATATGATTTATATTCTTTGATAAAACACACAAAAAGAGCAGATTTCTTTCGCATTTTTTATGAAAAAAATACCCGAGAGTATTCAAACACCACCGAAATTATTTAATTTTTTTTCTACATTATTTATAAAAAAAAATTATCTAATTTAAATCCTTTTATAACAGCACACTTTATTGCTGTAGAAAAGAGAAAAATATTTGGAATATAGAGTTGGAAAATAAATTTTTATTTGGCTTAAATACTTTTATAGATGCTGAGTGTCTAGTACAGTAACCCGCAAGCCATAGCACAATTGTGCAGATGAAAATCACATACATGCTTATGCTCTTTCATTTAGTCGTCACTGAGCAAGCGACGAATGAAGTTGTGCACGCATGTATTAATTTTTTCCTGGTTTTTTGTTTAGTTTTTTTGAGCACACGGAACGAAATTTAAGTTCAAATTGAATATATTTCTACAGCAAAAAAATAATTATGTAAGCTAAAAAATATTTTGTGATAAAAAATGCTTTTAGCAATATGCAATGCATTTTATGCTATGAAACACTTGAAAATAATAGAGAAGATAGTTTAAAAAAGCATTTTAATAGCTTTCACAGCGCTGCGAATAAATTTAATTAGGAATTTGTAGACTACATTGTTGAATGAATTATTATTTTTTACTTTTTACTTAAGTTTTTATTAAATTGCTTATTTACAAAAAATATTCAAACAATGAATAACCACAGCATGTATCTTAAATTATATAAATGTTTTCTTCAAGTGAAAATATATTTTACTCTCATTTTTCTCACCACTACATACATATTTTATTTTGCGGGACACAGACTCTAGTATGTATCCAGAAATAGAAAAAATCTAGTATATACAGTTTAAGGCACCACTACATACAAACGTTCATTTATATAAAATTGACCCCAGCGTTGTCAACTTTCAAATTTTAAAAAGCTGAAATCAGGAAAAAAGCGCGTAATTTAAGTAAAAAAGCACAAAATTTAAAATTTTTCCATTTTGAGACATTTTAGATATAATTGAACTGTAGTGAATTTTTAATCAGAAATAATTTCTTAATCAGGCTTAAGTTCAGTAATTTCAATTCTTATTGAATAAAATATTTTTATTAATTAATGTATCTAAAGAAGAGAACAAAAATTAAACTAGACTTTATTAGATGGGGGAAATACCGATATTTTTCTGTGCAGCCACGCACTTCACTTCACTTTTTATTTTTCCATTTTATAAAAAAAAATTTATTCATAAAGACATACAGTGAACAAAGAAAAAACTTGTACAGCAAACGCTCCGCTCTTCTAATCAAAATATCTCTGTTGCTTTGTAAGATTTTAAGATAAAACCAAAAGCGATTTCAAGGAAAATTAATCAGCTTTCTATGAAAATCTTTAATTTTATTAACAAATTTATTTTAATGCGAAAAAAATAACCTAAAATATAATAACACTATTTTCCAGAGCCAAAAAAAACTTGTACACTAACTCTTCTTTCAGGAAGGAGCTATGAAATAAGGAATACACTTAAAATTAGTACTAAATGTGGCCACGTCTAGCATCTTATAGATTATTTTCATAGAATGAACTGGGTTTTCGGTAATTTTGGGAGCTATATGGTCCAATATGCCCTGGAGAGCACTTTTGAGTTAATTTTTACACATAATCTACAGCTCGCGTAATTTTTTGTTCACATACGCCCACAGAATTTCATTTGTACTGAGGCCAAGAATCTAGGGAGGATGTGCCTGCAATTTTTTTCCATTGAATGGAAGCCATTCTCTTATTATTGAAGACGAAAGTTTCGGGTATTTAACTCTAACTAATCAATAGTCTCCACTTACATTTAATTTGGCAGCTAACTGTGCTAAATTATCTCTTAGTATGTTTAAATAATTCATTTTATTTATTGTACGTTCTATAAAAACCCGATTTCATACACCACTCGATCCCATTGAGCTCCATACCATCATATTACACCCCCCATGCTTCACCGTGTTATTCAGGTTTTTATCACTAATGCTGGAATTCCTCTTCGCCACAAAAATCTACAACGATAACATCCAAATATATTAAATTTGGATTCAGCAGTGTCCCAAAAGTCATCATAGTGATTAATATAATCTTTCTTTGCGTGGCAAAGAAAAGCTCCAGCCTTAACGATAATAACCTGAATAACACGGTGAAGCATGGGGGGTGTAATATGATGGTATGGGGCCCAATGGGATCGAGTGGTGTATGAAATCGGGTTTTTATAGAACGTACAATAAATAAAATGAATTATTTAAACATACTAAGAGATAATTTAGCACAGTTAGCTGCCAAATTAAATGTAAGTGGAGACTATTGATTAGTTAGAGTTAAATACCCGAAACTTTCGTCTTCAATAATAAGAGAATGGCTTCCATTCAATGGAAAAAAATTGCAGGCACATCCTCCCTAGATCCTTGGCCTCAGTACAAATGAAATTCTGTGGGCGTATGTGAACAAAAAATTACGCGAGCCGTAGATTATGTGTAAAAATTAACTCAAAAGTGCTCTCCAGGGCATATTGGACCATATAGCTCCCAAAATTACCGAAAACCCAGTTCATTCTATGAAAATAATCTATTAGATGCTAGACGTGGCCACATTTAGTACTAATTTTAAGTGTATTCCTTATTTCATAGCTCCTTCCTGAAAGAAGAGTTAGTGTACAAGTTTTTTTTTGGCTCTGGAAAATAGTGTTATTATATTTTAGGTTATTTTTTTCGCATTAAAATAAATTTGTTAATAAAATTAAAGATTTTCATAGAAAGCTGATTAATTTTCCTTGAAATCGCTTTTGGTTTTATCTTAAAATCTTACAAAGCAACAGAGATATTTTGATTAGAAGAGCTGTACAAGTTTTTTCTTTGTTCACTGTACACATGTATTTCGTTCCTAAAACGTCAAATTAAAAAACACAATTTAATTCTATATTAATAAGTGTATTCTAGAATCAATTTGCCGAAGACTTTTGAAGTTATTATAAAAAAAATTTTTAATTTTTTTTTACCAAGGAACAAACAAATCACTTGAGCTTAGTCAAGTTGGCGGTAATCGAAAAGTATTTATGAGGTTAAGAGCTGATTACATTTTGAACTCGATGGGCTTACCAAATTTGGTTGTTATTAAACTATGCTGTAAAAACATTCTTTCGGTGACAAAGACAATAAATTTTGAACGAAATAAAAAAGGTGTGAAAAGTATTGTGCAGCAAAAGCAAAAAATATTCATAGCAAAAATGTAACCGAAATGCAAAAAATATTGGACATTGGAAAAAAAGTTTACAAATTTTATTACAGTAAGTATTACAGTAGTACATATTATTCGTAATAGGTACATACATACTGTCTTTCATAAATAAGCTTTCTGCTTTGCTAATATTTTTTACATAGTAAAAATAACAAAAACAAAAAAACCGCAAAAAAAACTTAAACAAGTGATATTGAGGAATACCTCAAAGTCAAACAAACAATCATAAATAACAAAAACAAAAAATACCGAAAATAAAAAAAAACATAAACGAATAACCCTTGAGGAATTCTTTGTATGAATTCCTCAAATACAGAAAAACTTGAAGTGAGTTCTAACGGCAGAAATGCTTATTTTACTGTGAGTTCTGAAACTCTGAATGAAAAAAATATAAAAAATAAATCTGATGAAAATCTTTTGTTAACGGCAACGCCAATTTTTCGTCAGCGATCAACTTCGCTTTGTCCAATGCCAAATAGTAATGATGCATTAACATTACAGTTGCCAAGTACTTCTTCATTTAAGTCAGTAATATCATCCCCTTCAGGCTCGTGTTTATCACTTAACAAAGTTATCACTACAGATAACAGCGGCTCGAAACTCAAGGTACAAGTTGGAATGGACAGATACATTACAATTTTAAAGCGCGGGCGAAGCCCGAATTCTTCAAAAATCTCATCTGCTCCAAAAGTGTCTAGGGATAACAGCGCAGCCTCAACTAATCGCCAAAACCGCTTTAAAATTTTTCAAGATGACAACGACAAACCCGAGGTATCCTCGAACAAAACATCCAAGCCGCCACCAATCTATTTGAGACAAAAAAATTCAAATGCCCTTATTAAAAAATTAATTTCGGTCATTGGTGAGAATAAATTTCACATTGTTCCAATAAAACGTGGCAACATCGATGAAACTAAAATCCAAATTTATGACGAAAAAGATTTCCGCAAAATGGTTGCTGAATTTGAAAAAAGTAAAACAAGCTTCTACACATACCAGCTTAAGAGCGCTAAAGGCATGCAGATCGTATTGAAGGGCATAGATTCTTATGTTGTCCCCGAAGAAATAAAAGATGCACTCGTCCTCCAGGGGTTCAAGGTAAAAAATGTGTCCAATATAATAAATAGAGAAAAGATTCCCCAACCCCTATTTCGTGTTGAACTAGAACCTAATGATATAAAATTGAAAAAAAATGAGACGCATCCAATTTATAATTTAAAATACCTCTTGTACCGAAAAATAAGCGTTCAGGTCCTGTACAGTGCCATAATTGCCAAGAATATGGCCATACAAAAACATACTGCAATTTACCCTCTGTTTGTGTTGTGTGCGGCGAATTACACGGCACCGCTAGCTGCAACAAACCAAAAGATCAAAGTGATAAAAAATGCAGTAATTGTGGAGGTAATCACACCGCTAACTACAGAGGTTGTCGTGTGTACTCTTTGGTAAAGAAGACTATGGTGCAAAAACCTAAATTAGTTCCAGCTCAATCAGCAAACGTTTACTCTGCCACTTTTCAGCAAATGAGCCAACCAGTTACTTCCCGTGTATCGTATGCAGATGCTGCTAAGGCTAGTTCTATTCCGACACAAAATGTTTCACCGCAAAATAATTCTACAAATACAAACTCAAACTTTAATTATAATCGCCTTGAAGCCACTATTGAAAATCTTGTGCAAACTATAAACAATTTTACAACAAATATGACTACCATGATGCAAGAAATGTTGCGAATGCAGAATACTCTGCTTCAAGCAATACTTAATAAGCCATGAACACGTTAAAACTATGTTTCTGGAACGCAAACGGCATTCGCCAACATAAAAATGAACTTGAGCACTTCCTCACGGAAAAAAATATTGATATAATGTTGGTCTCTGAGACTCATTTGACTTCGAGAAGCCTTTTTAAAATTTATGGCTACACTTTATATGATTCAAAGGACCCGAGAGGAAGAGCATGCGGTGGATCAGCAATTTTAATAAAGTCAAGACTCAAGCATTATGTTCTTGATAACATTTGTGAAGAATACCTACAAGCAACAAATATTGGCATTGAAAGTTTTTGTTCAAATTTCGTTATATCATCAATTTACTCCCCTCCCAGATTTTCAATCACTGAGAATCAATATGAGGATTTCTACAAATCTCTTGGACCTTGTTTTGTAGCAGCTGGAGACTACAATGCGAAACATACGTTCTGGGGTTCGCGCCTTGTTACACCCAGAGGTCGAGCATTGTTCAACACTATTTCAAAAATGGGCTTGGATGTCATTTCGAGTGGGGAGCCCACTTATTGGCCTACTGACATACAAAAAATTCCGGACGTTATAGATTTTGGCGTCATAAAAAATATCTCTAGGGATTTAATTCAAGTTCAAGCTTCTCTTGATCTCTCGTTCGATCACTCCCCGACGATCATCACAATTTGTAGCCCATTAAGAAGTAACTTACCTGACCCATATGTGAAGATGATCAATCGTGTAAATTGGCTGGGGTTCAAAAAATATCTCAGCAGTCATTGTACGGAAAACATTACGCTTAGAACACCCGATGATATTGAATCGAACATTGCCAATCTCAGCGAGAATATTAAACAGGCTGCTGAACATGCCACTATCTCCCATCCGCAGAATGGGTTTAATAAAATTTATTCTACAGACATTGAACGTCTCGTACGTGAAAAAAAAAGGACTAGAAGGGAATGGCAACAGCACAGATCACCACAAAATAAAATCAGATTTAAAGAGTGCACTAAACGACTCCAAGAGTTGCTTGCATCTGAAAAAATTGCATCTCTTAAAAATTATCTGGAGGGTCTTGATGTTACACCGGCGTCTAATTACTCCTTGTGGCGCGCTGCCAGAAAGCTTAAAACACCCGTTGAGTATAAGCCACCTCTACGCACATCTACCGGAGGTTGGGCAAGAAGCGATACTGAAAAAGGTAAAATATTTGCTGAGCACTTAAAATCCGTTTTTACGCCAAATATATGTACTGGTGTTGCTGATTTGCCGAATATAGTCGCTCTACCCCCTCAACACATAAAGTTTAAGACGCGTGATTTACAAAAATTAATTGCCGAACTCAACCCGAAGAAAGCTCCGGGTATTGATGGAATTAGTAATCAGATGCTGATGAACTTGCCTCGTATTGCAATGAGAATCCTGTTATTCATATTTAATGCTATTTTACGACTGGAGTATTATCCACACAACTGGAAACTTGCCAAGGTTAAAATGATTCCAAAGCCGGGCAAAGATATAACAAAGGCTGAGTCATATAGGCCAATAAGTCTACTATCTACAATGTCAAAGCTTTTCGAAAAACTGCTCAAAACAAAATTGTCCCCAATTCTAATTAGTAGTGGGTGCATACCAGACCATCAATTTGGTTTTAGAAGTCAGCATAGCACCATTGAACAAACTCACAGATTAGTTCAATTTATAAGAAGAACTTTTGAGGGAAAAAAGTATTGTTCTGCGCTGTTTATTGACGTTTCCCAGGCATTTGATAAAGTGTGGCATGAAGGCCTTATTTTAAAATTGAAGACTTACTTACCAATAAACATTCTAAATCTTTTAGAAAGTTACATTATTTCCCGTAAGTTCACTGTTGCGGAAGGAGACTTTACAAGTAGGCCTGAAACAATTTCATCTGGTGTGCCACAGGGGAGTATACTGGGACCAGTTTTATATTTAATTTATACTTGTGATATGCCTGTGAGCAGTAGTATCCATACTTCCACATTTGCCGACGATACAGCCTGCCTTAGTATGCATGAAAACCCTGATGAGGCATCCCGCAAACTCCAGGAACACATTAGCCAGATGGAGCTTTGGTTAAACTTATGGATAATCAAGGTAAATGAACAAAAGTGTGTTCAAGTAACATTTACTTTACGAAGAGATACTTGTTCCCCCATTCGGATTAACAATCAAGTTGTTTCTCAACATTCACATGTGAAATATCTTGGTATACACCTTGATCGACGACTTACATGGAAACACCACATTGATTCTAAGTTAACTCAAATGAAACTTAAACTAACTCAGGTACATTGGCTGATTGGTCGAAATTCAACACTTAGCCTAGACTGTAAACTTTTAATATACAAGTCGCTTTTAAAGCCAATATGGTGCTACGGAATTCAACTATGGGGCACTGCTTCAGCTTCAAATGTAGAGAAAATTCAACGCAGGCAAAATAAAATTTTACGCATGATAACATCGGCTCCATGGTACATCAAAAATTCAAATATACATCGTGATTTGAATATGCCACTAGTGACTGAAGAAATTGCAAAATACGCTGGCAAATATTTAACAAAACTCGAGTCACATCCTAATCCGCTTGCCCGTAATATTTTGAACTTTACTGGACACATCCGCCTAAAAAAGAGGGACACAATGGCTCTTATTCACAGCACTCCAGATGGGACTTCTTGAAAATACTTTTATTTTTTTTTTTTCCTTTTGATTATCACTACTTACATATGTATTATATATAACTACTACTAAGCTTATGTCCGGCATTGGTCGGGCCTAATTATATTTTTTAGATTTAAGATTTGAATACTTATTGTTAGTTCATATATGAAGATACAATAAATAAAAATTCATGCATAAAAAAAAAAAACAAATTTTGGTTACAATTAACCAAAAACGGCAGCTCTATTCACATCAAAATTGTCTCGTTTCAGGACGATTTTTATAAAAAGCAAAGTGTTAACCAAGTGTTACGTAGTTTAGACTAAACTACAGTCATAGAGGTAAAAGCGCTTTCAGCTTCTTCGTTTAAATATGGAAGTGACAGAAGTTTGATACTAATGCAATTTTTGATAATGCCTCAAACGCTATTAGATTTTACTTCTGCCAAAACTCGATAGTGGACTAAATACTTGTATTATGTTCTCCTTGTTGTGTAGCAAAACACTGCTTACATTAATTATACTTAAAATTTTAAAATTTGAGGATAATATGGCGCTTATTTCTTGAAACAAAGTCTTGTACAATCTTATTAGAATTTTTTTAAATGCTCTATTTAACTTCCGAGCTTATGTTTTTCAATGATAGACTTCCTCGAAAAAGATATAGATAAGGAAATTTCTCTTTGAATTTTCGGTTTAGTGCCACCGCTCAAAACAAAAAGCACCAAAAATGAATTTAAAAAAGCACTGAGCACTAACTTCAAAATTTTTCGCGTCGAAAATTTCAAAAAGCACTAAAAACGGTGCGAAAAGCACCGAGTTGACAACGCTGATTGAGTACCGGAAAAAACACTCGGTATTGAGTACTCAGTACTCAAATACTCAATACTTTTACAACACTAATTCAGTAGCTTGTAAGCTTTCAACAGAGTAGGAGTGTGTCGGATGTTTTTGTGTTTTAAATCTTTTAAAGAGAACTAAAATATTTTTTGATACACTGAAAAGTTGATAACAAGCTATATAAATTTATGATTGTTTATGTTTCGTATAATTATATATGTACTTTTTTACAGCATTTTAAAACAAAATATTTAATAAAAATGTGGGATGTTGAGTGGGAAAATCTTGTTTTTGTTTTCTTTGAACATATTGAAGGAAGCAGAGTGCCTTTTAAGTAATCAGGTAATAAAAAATATGTTTGCATCTCATCTTAAGCGACATTATGATAGAAAGCATCCTGAATTGCATTAAGTTTTCATGAGGAATAATACACATATATAATTTTTTTAACTGAAAATATTCAATAATTTAATCGAAAACCGTATATAATTTTCTAATATATATATTAGGGTTTCTAATTTCCCGGACTTTTTCAATTCCCGGGAACCGAGAAGTAAAATGTTTTATTCCCGGGAATTTCAAATACATATGAATTTAATTAAATGACGTCAATAAAAAATATAATTTTATGAAAAAGTATACATCACAAAAAAAAGTAATATGAATAATTTTGTAATATCTATTAAAATATTTGTAATATCAATTAAAAAATTAACTAAATTTTGACCTATAAACAATTTTATAATATTAATTAAGTTTTTCCACTCAAATTAATTAATAATTGATTCAATTAAATTAAATCAATTAAATTCTTAATTGAAAACATTAATTGGTGAATACTTTTTTCTGTGAACATTCAAATCAAAAACAGAACAACTTTATTCATTAATTTTATCAACAACATTTAAAAAAACTAATCAAAAAATCATATGCTTTGAGTTAAGCATGGATGGAAATTCCATCTAGATCTGCCAATCTAGATACTTTTTTCTATAAAGACTTCATAAGTTAAAAATATTTCGTAACGCTGGAAGTTGTTGGATTCACATCAAAAGCCTCTATTACATCTGTTTACATGCTTATACATACTATGCATCGTTACAGAGTTGTATTTTTAAGTAATGAAACAACGAACAGCAATGTAAAAAAAGCCAATTCCAAAAACCGATATATTAAATTCCGAAAATTCCCGTTGAAAATTTCCCGGGACTTGCAAAAAAATAATTCCCGGGAATTCCCGGGATTTTTTTCCCTCGTAGAAACTCTAATATATATATATATATATATATCTTGTTCTTATTTTTTAACAACAAAAAAAAAATAAAAAATAATCACTTCTCGAATGTAAGAAAAAAAATTTTTTTAAATTTTAGTTAAATGAGACTATTACTTTTTTCAGTGTAATACTCTTATTTTAGGTGTGTTTCTCTTTGTGAAGACCACTGCTTTAGAACCAAAAAAGTTGTCATCACTGCCAGCGACAGCGCTTCGTGTTCTTGCTACAGCTCATGATCAGTGTGACCAGATTTTAAAATAATATTAAGCTAAATCACGTTTGAAAAAAAGCTAAAATAAGCTAAAAAGTTACATTTTAGGCTAGAAAATAAAGCTAAACTTTTTTCCACTTCTTTGATCACTTTTCAATAGTTTCTTATTGCTAAACTAACGTTAAATATTACACAAACATATTTTTTCATTATACATATAGAATATTTGCTTAATGAAATTATTTATTAATTATTATATTTTAGATTTAATGAAGAACAAAACAAAAACTTCCCCAAAATAATCTTTAAAAATGTAAAAACATTTATACTAAAATACGAAAGCTTATTAAGTGAATTAACGCTATTTAAGGTAAAGCATGGATCACACTATCTGCACAATGTACCGAGTTTCGTCAGATCAGTGAAATAAAGTCATAAGTAAAGATTTTGCTCTAATTTATCGACTACTTGAAATACAAGGACATAATTGCGCCACACTGCATTGGTAATAAGCCAATGCAATTAATTGAGTAATAATGCCATTTTGGCTTATTACTTATGACTTTATTGAGGTGGCCAGGCGAAAATCGGTACATAGTGTTATCCAGGATTAAGGCTATTTCATGTTTTTGTTTTAAGTTAATTGATGCCGCTGAATGAAGTTCAACTCAAGTCAAATAATTTTATACCCAAAAAACTCAAAAAGTGTTTTGGCCACTAATATTTTTTTTTTTTAGTAATGCATGTTTTTATTTATTGTATCTTAAAATATGAACTAACAATAAGTGTTCAAATCTTAAATCTATAAAAAAAATTTTTATTATGCCCGACCAATGTCGGCCATAAGTTTAGTGGTAGTTATTAATAATACATAAGTAGTGATTAGTAACAAAAAAAAAGGTGTTTTCAAGCAGCTTCATCATCTGGAATGTTGAATATTAGGGCCCGTGTATCTCTCTTTTTTAATCGGATGTGTCCAGTAAAGTTCAAAATATTACGAGCAAGCGGATTAGGATGTGATTCGAGTTTTGTTAGATATTTGCCTGCGTATTTTGCAATTTCTTCAGTCACTAGTGGCATATTCAAATCACGATGTATATTTGAATTTTTGATGTACCATGGAGCCGATGTTATCATGCGTAAAATTCTGTTTTGCCTGCGTTGAATTTTCTCTACATTTGAAGCTGAAGCAGTGCCCCATAGTTGAATTCCGTAGCACCATATTGGCTTTAAGAGCGACTTATATATTAAAAGTTTACAGTCTAGGCTAAGTGTAGAATTTCGACCAATCAGCCAATGTACCTGAGTTAATTTAAGTTTCATTTGAGTTAACTTAGAATCAATGTGGTGTTTCCATGTAAGTCGTCGATCAAGGTGTATACCAAGATATTTCACATGTGAATGTTGAGAAACAACTTGATTGTTAATCCGAATGGGGGAACAAGTATCTCTTCGTAAAGTAAATGTTACTTGGACACACTTTTGTTCATTTACCTTGATTCTCCATAAGTTTAACAAAAGCTCCATCTGGCTAATGTGTTCCTGGAGTTTTCGGGATGCCTCATCAGGGTTTTCATGCATACTAAGGCAGGCTGTATCGTCGGCAAATGTGGAAGTATGGATACTACTGCTCACAGGCATATCACAAGTATAAATTAAATAAAACCACTAATATGAATTTAACTTTTTTCCATTGGAATTCTAACCATTCTGCCATTACCTACTATTTTTCTTCTTTCCATTTCTGTTATAAAATTGTCGTATAATTTACATTTTGTATTTTTTGTAAACTATTTTACAATGCTAAAAAATTATAATTTTTATAAGTTGTTTATGTTTTTAATATATTTTTAGAGAACACGCAATTTAGACTAAAAAATGGAGCTGTGCCAAATCGTTCATTCAAGTGACCGCTCATTTTCGTTCATTTTCTAAAAAAGAACGAGTTCGTTCATTTCGTTCATCCGCTCTTTTCAAGAAATAGAACGAAGTGAAAACAAACAAGCAGTTGATTTTGTACATAAAAAGGGAAACATGTACAATGCATTTTGTTTTGAATTGAAAATAAAGAAATGAAAAAAGATTCATATCGCCAAAAGAGCCACATACTTATACACAATAATGACAATGAAAATAAACTAAAATATCTAAACCAATTTTGCTAAAAAACTATTAATACGTACATATGTTCTAAAAACTTAATAAATATGAATGGTAATTTAATTAATTTCATAATGGCCACAGTGTTACTAAAAGTATATAAAAAGTCAAATGAAAACAAGAATATGACAACAAATCTCACATGAACAGCGTGACCGTCTAAAGTGGCAAATTGCCACTTTTTCGAATGCTTTGCCACTTTTTTTCCCTTTTTGCCCCCTTTTTATTAAAGTGAATTATATAATAATACATTAAAATTAAGAAGTTTAGTGCAGTTTTCTCGTTGTTTTTTAATTTTGCCCCTTTTTTTGATAAATCCCCTATTTTGTGCCACTTTTTGAAAAATGTCATCAGTCACCCTGCACATGAACAAAGAAAAAGCCAAACAAAACAAAAAAAGAGCCAAGTGTGCTCGGTCGTTCATTTCGTTCAATTGTACCACAGTTTTGAGATTGTACTTTTTATCAGTACTGCTGAGCCAAAACAGCTCAGTAAAGTGACCGGCTCACTTCGTTCATTTCACTGATTCGTTCAATTGTACTCGTTCGTTCATGAACGACACAGCTCTACTAAAAAAGGCTAAAAAGGCTTTTAAAAGAAAACTAAAAAATAAGCTAAGAGCTAAATGAAAATTTTAAGGCTAAATCTGAAACAAATAAGCTAAGTTTAGCTCAAAATAAGCTAATATGGTCACGCTGCTCATGGTACAATAATACAGGTAGCCGCGAATCTACAGCAAATGTACAACAAATAAAACAACAGTGATTTTTATTGCTGTTTTGTGATTGACAAGAGAGACAACCAAGAGAAAACAATATACATGTACTTGAGTTTTCTCTTGGCCTGGCAAAGCATGTTTGCATTAGTACAGTTTTAATAGGCCCTGTGCGCGTGTGTTGGTAAAACATAAACACCATTTGGCAGATCACATCACGAAACAAGCAAAACAGCTGGCGCTTGGCGGTTACTTGTATTATTGTATCATGCTACAGCTTGTCGTTGTAAACATTATTTTGTATTCAATTTTTTTCTGAGTTTTCACTTGATTTTGCGATGTCAATGCGATCACACACAATGAGCGGACGAAAACTAAAAAATACTTTGCCCAGTGGCATAAAATGCTGCATTAAGAAGTGTGGGAAATCGAGAAGGAGTTGCAGCAAATTGAAAATGTTTGAATTTCCTGCACCTAATTTGATTCTTGGTCAAATTTGGAGGGAAAAATGTCAAATTCCTGAAATTTATAATAAAAATTTATATGTTTGCGAAAATCATTTCTCGAGCACATATGTTGGAAAAAGAAATTTAAAAGCAGAAGCTATTCCTACAATAGAATTAGGTGTAGAGGACGATATGGCCATTGATTTCAATTTTCCAAATTCGCCGAAAAATGTTTGTATTGATGAGATAGAAGCACCTTTTTGTAAGAATTGCAAAAATGAAACAACATTTACGGAAAAATATAAAAAGAAATATAATAGGCTTTTAAAAAAATATAAAAAATACAGTCAGCGCTAAATACTGAGCGACGGATAAAAAAATATAAAAAAAATATTGTTTCAGAAAATGCATTGAAGTCGTCCATTGATTGTCTTCAGAATATAAGCAACGAAACCGAAATTTTCTGCAAGCTTTTGCTAAATTCTCGTCCAAAAGAGTATTTAGACGATGTAAGATATCTGGCTCAGAATGTATTTTATATGTCTTAGTCAACTTATGCCTTTTTACGAAATAAATTGAATCTGAATTTACCTCACGTTTCTACTTTAAACCGGTGGGCTCCCAAAAAATTTTTACAGCCTGGTTTCAAAAACAGTAGTTTTGAAAACCTTAAACAAAGATGTTCTCAACTTGAAGGCAAGGATTTAAATAACATAGTTTTATTGATGGAGATACATCACGCATCTTGATTTAATAGATGGATTCGAACACACTGGTTACGAAAGAACCAAAAAAATTGCTACGCAAGTATGCATATTTTTACTTAGGTCGATGTGCTCAAATGTAAATATCGTCATTAATTATTTTATTTCGAAAAATGGTTTAACAGCTGATACTTTGACCAAAATAGTGAATAATAATATAACTATGCTTAAAAGTCTTGGCGTGAAAGTTAGAGTGCTAGTTTGCGACCAAGGTTCGCCTAATAGAAAATGTTTCTCTAACCTTGGAGTGTCAGTTAAAAAACCATATTTTGATATGGATAACGATTAAATATATTGCATGCTCGACTTTCAACATTTAATAAAATCTTTACGAAATGGGTGTCTAAAATGTGACTTAAAAACTTCTAACGGCAATGTCAGTTTTCAAGTAATAAAGGGAACTTTATGAAATGGAAGCCAACGCAACAACAAAAATGTGTCCGAAACTAACTCGACATCATATCTTCCCTAATTCTTTTGAAAAAATGCGGATGAAATTTGCAACCCAAATTTTCAGTAAAACAGTGGCCGCAGCAATCAGAACAGTAGTCGAGACAACTTAATTTACTAAAAGTATCTAGTAATGAATTGGTCTTGTCCACTGCCACTTTTTTCAACAAAATCTACAAAATTTTTGATTGCCTAAATAGTCTAACACTTTGTGGTGATAATTGCTACAGATCTGCGCTATAATTAAACAACGAAGCTCACAAATATATTCAAGCTTTTCTAAAATACTTAGAAGAACTAGAATTTGCGGATAAAATGAGGAAAGTTTTCTTTTTAGACAGGATGAAACTAACTTTAAATTTTTGGTCGACGGACTATTGGTAGATGAAAATATTTTTTTTTTATCGTGACAAAAACTTTTAATCACGTCAAAAAGGAGGAAACAATAACAATCCTTCTGTAGCTGTTGATAGTCGCTAAAGTTGTTCAATCACGTTCCTCTAGCAAATGTGAGCAGTCTCAGGGCGAGAATATAATAATTGAAGCAAATTTTGATAGCTCCCATTTAGCTTCTGACCAAACAAACACAATCCCAAGCGAAGTAACTGATATCGACTTTGACAACCATATCTATGCCGAATATTTTCTTGAAGATGTTTTCGATAATTCAGCTGACATTAATATTGAGTTGGTTTCGATGAGGTACTTATTTGGTTACGTGGCATTCAAAATTATACCAAATCTGGATTGTAGAAAGTGTGAGCAGAATTTAAGAAAGCTGGATGAAGTTTTGACGGCTCCCAGCAAACTTTTTATATATTTCAAAAAATCAGTCATTAACAAGCTTTGGAAACTAAGTTGCTCAGTATGATGCCTTAATGAATGTGTGCAAGAAGCATATACTAATTTTTTATAAAATTTTTAAGGATGCGCCACATAAGGTAGGTATTAAAGCTTATATGATACGAATGTTGCAATCACAAATTAGAAGTACTTAATTTTTTCTTACTCGTACTTCTCCGAAAACACTGTGCCTGGGCTATAAAAAAAAGGTAGTTCCAAAGAAAGAAAACTACAAATTCTATCCAATGAGTAGCTCTTTCACTTTTATATAAAATTAAAAAAAATAAAAACACAAAATTTATTAATTAATTAATAAATTATTTGAATTATTTTTACTCTTTTAATTTATAAATGAAAAATTATAATAAAAAGAAAATGAATTAATTTAATTATTACTTTTCGAACTGAACTTATTTCTATATTGATGTAGATTTCTGTTTTATATACGAAACTTTTTTGCAAATGGAATACGTGAATTGTTTTGATTCATCGTATTTCAATTTGCTGAAAGGTGTTTTGTAATAAAAGCCCAAATCTACCATCTCTAAGTTTACAACAATGTTATTTAATTTGCTTAAGAGCTGCTATCGTCGGAAAAGCATTACTGGAAAAGTATTTAGAAGATATTGATGTAACGTCAACATCTAATTACTCTTTATGGCGCGCTACTAGAAATCTTAGAAGACCAGTTAATCTTAAATCACCAATGCGTACTTCAACCAGAGGCTGGGCAAGTAATGATAGTGAGAAAGGTAACCTATTTTCTGGGCATTTAAAATCTGTAATTACTCCCAATTAATGTACGGGTGCTGCCTATTTACCAAGTGTAGTCTCTCTCCCCCTCGTCCCTTAAGGCTTAAGATGCGTGAACTACAAAAACTAATTGCTGAACTCGACCCGAAGAAATCTCCAGGTATTGATGGCATTAGTAACAAGATGCTGATGAATTTGCCTCATATTGCAATAAGAATCTGCTATTTAGTTTTAATGCCATTGGACGAAAGCAGTATTTTCCACATAACTAGAAACCTGCCAATATCAAAATGATTCCGAAGCCGGGCAAAGACCTTACCAAGGCTGAGTCATATAGGCCTATAAGCTTACTATCAAAAAGCTGCTCATGACTAAAATGTCCAAAATTTTAGCTGATAATAGGTGCATCCCGGACCATAAATTTGGTTTTAGAAGTCAGCATAGCACAATTGAGCAAACGCATAGATTGGTTCAAGTTATAAGGAGGACATTTGAAGAAAAGAAGTTTTGTTCTGCCCTTTTATTGATGTTTCTCAGGCATTTGATAAAGTATGGCACGAAGGCCTAGTTTCAAAATTGAAGACATACCTACCAATAAACATACAAAAGCTTTTGGAAAGTAATATTCTTGATAGGAAGTTCACTGTTGTGGAAGGAGAGTTCATGAGTGTGCCCGAATTTATATCTTCCGGTGTGCCACAGGGTAGTATTCTGGGGCCAGTTTTGTCTTTAATATATACTTGTGATATGCCTCTGAGCAATAACATCCACACTTCTACATTTGCCAATCATACAGCCTGCATGAGTATGCACAAAAACACTGATGAGGCATCTCACAATCTCCGAGAGCACATTACCCAGCTTGAAATATGGTTGAAGTTATGGAGAATTAAAGTAAATGAACAAAAGTGTGTCCATATAACGATTACGTTAAGAACAGATACTTGTTCTCCCATTCAAATCAACAATCAAAATAGTCCTCAACATTCTTAAGTGAAATACCTTGGTATACACCTTGCTCGAAGGCTTACATCGAAATATCATACTGACTCTAAGTTAACCCAAATGAAACTTAAATTAACTCAAATATATTGGTTAATTGGCAGAAATTCAACACTCAGCCTAGACTGCGAACTTTTGATATATAAGTCGCTTTTGAAGTCAATATGGTGCTATGGAATTCAGCTATGGGGCACTGCTTCAGTTTCAAATATTGAGAAAATCCAACGAAGGTAAAACAAAATTTTACATTTGATAACATCGGCTCCATGGTACATTAAAAATTCAAATATTCATCGTGATTTAAATATGCCACTAGTGACTGAAGAAATTCCAAAGTAGGCAAGGCAATATTTAACTAAACTCGAGTCACATCCTAATCCGCTTGCCCGTAATATTTTGAACTTTACTGGACACATCCGCCTCAAAAAGAGGGACACAAGGGCTCTTATACTCAACACTCCAGATGGGACTGCTTGAAAATACTTCTTTTTTTTCCTTTTTGATTATCACTACTTATGTATTATTTATAACTATCACTAAGTTTATGTCCGATACTGGTCGGACGTAATAATTATATTTAGATTTAAGATTTGATTACTTATTGTTAGTTAATTTTTGAAGATACAATAAATAAATATGTATATAAAAAAAGTATTCTTTGTGGCAACACTTTCATAATACATACTCGAATTTTTTAAAACAATGTCTGACATCACTCTCATTTCTTCTTAAATGGCGTTTAGAAACACTAGTAGTTTTCCATATTGTGTGTTTGTTTTTACATCTGTTACAAGTGAATATTTAGAATCATCGAAGTATTTACAATAGATAAATTTTTAAGATGTAAAGAGTAAAATTTTTTTCCTTTTATTGGTGAATTTGCACTTACCCTTTACATATAAGTACATATATTTTGTTATTTTTTATGTTTCTTTATGTCGATTCTACCGAATTAAAAAAAAATTAAGTGTGCACACTGAGCGCAGTATACACTGCAGAAAGAAATGAGAGTGCGAACGATGGACGGGTAGTAGAATCTTTGCGAAGAAAATCATCATTTGTCGGAAAGAAAATCATATTTTGACTATTGTCATCACAAGTCCAATTTTTTTGATAAAAAATTAACAACAATTTTTGACATACACCAACGTTATTTTGTTTTCATCAATAAAAAAATATTTACTGTCTGATTTTACAAAAAGAACTTAGAAAGTATCTTATTGAGGAACTTTTTAGGTATTCAATAAAAAAATAAATGATCTTATATTTTTATAACTAACAATATAAAAATTTCATAAAAAAATTAGTTAAGAAATTAAAAAAAAAGTATTCGACATTACAAATATTCTTACATATAAAATACTAGCTGACCCCGGTCCGCGTTGCTGGCCCTAAGCAAACATTTGTGTTGTATATGGCATTGGTGGTACAATATGAAAATTGGATTTTGCCCACGAATAAACTAAATATTGCGCCATCTGCCGGACGAACTTCAAACTACACAGAAACGCTCCTCACGCCCCATAGAGCATGTATATAAAGTTTGGTCGAAATCGGAGCAGTAGTTCTTGAGTTACGGTGCAAAAACACAAAAAAAAATAAATATTGGGCCATCTGTCGGACGAACTTCAAACTACACAGAAACACTCCTCACGCCCCATAGAGCATGTATATAAAGTTTTGTCAACATCGGTGCAGTAGTTCTTGAGTTACGGTGCAAAAACACAAAAAACTAAATATTGCACCATCTGCCGGACGAACTTCAAACTACACAGAAACACTCCTTACGCCCGATAGAGCATGTATATGAAGTTTGGTCAAAATCGGTTCAGTAGTTCTTGAGTTACGGTGCAAAAACACAAAAAAAAACTAATAATTGCGCCATCTGTCGGACGAATCACTATTTCTGAAAGGGGCGTAGCATTTACCGGGGTAGAATATATATAAAAACACGCACCGGTCTTTTACAAATATTTTGTGGGGTGGAAGGCGAAAATCTGCTGGGGCATTGAAGAGCTCACCCATAACTCGTATAATAAGATGTACAGTTTCTTAGAGGCAAATTGCTTTTCCTTGGTTACGAATCACTTCTTTTAAACGATTTGGTATATATTTGTCCAAGATTTGAGTATATTCCGGACCGATTTTTCGTCACTTCTCTGAGATTACTTTATTCTTTTTATTTTTGCTTGCAAAGTCACGTTTTCTTATTCTTGTTTTTTTTTTAAATGACCCCAGAAGAGGATAGAGAGTTATGCTCTCTCTCCCTTACTGACCTGTTTCCACGTAGACGAATATTTTTGCTGGAACTAAAATGGTTTCTTTATAGGTATATATGTAGCTTTTGACAAACATTGTTAAACAACAAAGAAAATTGTACATGTATTGAAAGTAAAAATCATAATTTACAAAATAAAAAATCATCATTCGAAAATCATCAAAAATATGATAAAATCATCATTCTGGCAGGATATACCTGTCATAGAAAATTTTAGCTTCTATGAGATGCGCATTCTATATTATTTATATTCTTTGGTTTTATGCTCTTGATTTAGATTTTTGTTAGTAGTTGTGCTGTGTACGTATGCAAAGCAGAATGCTAGCAGAGCCCTCAGGGCAATGAGATGGTGGACACCGATGTAGAATTGTAGATGTAAAATCATTGAACTAAAAAGATGTAACTAGTTCAATGAACTAAAAAGAGCGATTGAACTAAATAATCGAACATTTATAAATAATGAACTAAAATGACCGGCCACTGAAATGAACTAAATGGCACAAGTCTAGTATGTGTGTATGTACATTCCAGTGATCGTTAATTTTATGGAGAATTTTTTTTTGTTGATTTCTTTTACTCTCACCCCCTAAATCGGTTCAATTTTATGTAAAAAAAATACAAAAAATTTTCATAGCGACAAGTTGTGTTTTAGGGAGTGCGTCCGGCCCTCAAAGTTAGCCTTCAAGCCCATATATTCAATGTAATTTTTTTTTAGTTTTTTATTACTATACCTAATATATGTATGGAATAATTTAATAGATATAATCTCTTATTATAAACGCTTAGTAAAATAATTTCCATATAAATGCAATTTTGGTATTTTAAAACATTAATTTTAGCAAAAAAATTTCTTTGAGACTAATGTTGTAGACTAGAAGATCTAAAATATTGCCATACATCATATTCTTGTAAAATGTTTTTTTTTTTAAGATAGTCATATGCAAACAAATTACATTGAAAATATGCTTGAAGGCCAACTTTGAGGGGCGGGCGCACCCCCTAAAACACAACTTATCGCTATGAAATTTTTTTGTATTTTTTTTTACATAAAACTGAACCGATTTGGGGTGTGAGAGTAAAAGAAATAAAAAAAAAATATAAAACGGCTACTCTAATGTATGTGCTCTAAAAATATGTACCTGTAAATACATAATAATAAGTTTGTATAAACATGAAATTCAAAGCTATTTCAATAATTTGTTTTTAAATTTAAATCCGGAATTATACTTTTCTTCGGTAGAACATTTTAGCAGAATTTTTTTTACTGGTTTAGCATTCTCTCGTCATCATTTTCTGGCAATACTGCGGGAAACGAATCTTATTCCAATTCGTTCCACTTCGTTCCAATTCGTTCGTTTATCTTTGATCTCTTACAGTGTTGCCAAAATGTTGTAGGCATTTCCCGCCATATAGCCCCTGAAAACCCGCTAAAAACCGCTACATGAATAAAAGTAAACGCTAATAAAACCGCTGAATTTTTTTTTAGCATCTTATTCCTTTTTTTATGGTTTATTGGCAAAAAAATTTTATGAGATACATATTATAAAATATGAAAATACATATGTCGGAATCTCATAGTTCGCCAATATTTGCGAGCAAAACTCAGCCTACAATTTAAATAATTTTATTTCCTGCAGAGTCCCCATACTCGAACCTCGAACCATAAAAAAGTAGAATCTAAGTGACCATTTCATCTTCTAATATTGATACGTTTTTTCTGCAACAGACCCTAATTATTCTAAACGTATAGAATTATATCTTGCCGTTATAATTGAAATAGGAAGCTATCTGTTTTTGTTGAAATTTCCTAATTTTCTGACTATCTGAAATTAAAAAAATAGTGTTGATAGAATAAACTCTATGGCTCAGTTCACATTTGCTTGAAGTTAAATTTCAATCAAAAACAAATTATTGAGAAAAAGTTATTCACAAAAGTTTTTTCCCTTTTCCCCAAATTGTAATCGTGAATAATTTTTCCCCAGAAATCTGTTCGCTTTTTTGATTCCCCTTATCGTGCATAATATTTTCAAATGGCTTTTTTCACTTTTCCCTTGGTTTTGTTCATTTAATTTTTTCAGGCGAACTGAATAAATATATCGTGTAATTTTATTACTAAGCTTCCAATTAATAACTTTTAATTATAAATAATTATTTTTAGGACAATATATATATATATATATATATATATCAGTAAATAATTAATAACAATAATTCCGTACAACACCTTTTTTCATTGATTATGAACATCTTTGGTTCACATGTTGTATATTTTATGGCGATAGCATACATACGAATTTTTTCCACTGCACTCAAAATATTTAAAACTACAACCTTAAACTTAAAAACATTGCATTTGAAACAAAAAATGTGTGTATTTCTCACTATGAAACATAAATTTGTCTGATTTTTAATTAATATTTAAGCTTTACAAGTCTTTACAATTTTTTTACATTCACTGCGAAACGATAGCGAGGACAAAAGTTCCCGATAGCAAATTTCCCTTCATGGGGAATGAAAATTTTATATGAACAAAAATTTCACATTTTAGTCACGAAAAGGATGATTGTTTTGAGAGATTTTTTTTGAAATTATATTTTCCTTACACTCATTGATCCAGTCACCCACCCAGTTTTCAGTTTGTTTTCGACTTGTCTAAAGTTTTGTTTACTAGTTTTTTTTAATATGAAAAGAAGGATTAAATTAATTTAGTTTTGAATTAAATTTTATCTTTTTTTCTTAGATTGAGAAAAAAGCTAAAAACCCGTCAAATAAGAAATTTTTCCGCTCAAAAACCTGCTGGTGATTTTTTTAATAGACTTGCCGCTAATAGCAACAAAGTACATAGCGGGAAAACCGCCGTTTTGGCAACACTGATCTCTTATGAATCAGCGTGACCCTTTTAACATTTTCACTGCTAAACTTAGCATTATGTATTTTGATTTAGCAATGAATTTTTTATTTTGCATTTAGCATTTTTTCAGCATTTCTGTGTTAATTTTTTAGAATTTTTAGTTTTAAAAATTTCATATATTATTTTCCATTTATACAAGTAAAAACCTCTGTCAATTAATATATTTCATTGTATTTTGCAAAAGAAGTCTTAAGCGGCTATTAGGCTGTCGTACTTGGTATTTGAAAATGTTGTGTTAATGCAAAATTCGCGTTTTACAGGTTGGTTTGGTTTTCAAAAAATTTTTAATTTTTGTTTTTATCATCATACCATCATACTAGTTTAATATATCTTCTGTCAAACTCTGCAAAATTTCATTTGTGTTGTATTATATTTAATACGATCATACAAAAGTGCAAGAGGTTTTATGAATTCAGCAATTGTTATTTGTTTGTTCCTGAATTGTTGTTTTTACTTTTGAATCAACTTTGTTTGTTTTATTAAAGTTTAATAATATATTTGTCCGTAATTATAACGGTATAATTATTAAAAAATCATTCCAAATTTTTAGCATTTTCAAATATTTTTTTTAGCATTTTTAGCATTATATTAAGCCTTATTCAGCATTAAACATTTTTTTAGTTGTGGCCACACTGCTTATGATAACCAAAACATCACCAAATGAGAATTGCTAGCTATTGTAGAATTGTTTGATCACTAACAAACTTGTTTACCATATACTTGTGCATGCTTATCGTGTTAGTTTGGTGTTGGTTGTTTACTTTTTTGTGTTTTGTTTTGTGTATATTCGGTGCACCTGCTTCGCCCTTAGAAGTGAATGTAAATGGTAATCAAATATAAATATTGGGATGCTAATCGTGGAAGGAGAGTTCACGAGTGTGTCCGAATCTATATCTTCCGGTGTGCCACAGGGTAGTATTCTGGGGCCAGTTTTGTATTTAATATATACTTCTGATATGCCTCTGAGCAATAACATCCACACTTCTACATTTGCCAATCATACAGCCTGCATGAGTATGCACAAAAACACTGATGAGGCATCTCACAATCTCCGAGAGCACATTACCCAGCTTGAAATATGGTTGAAGTTATGGAGAATTAAAGTAAATGAACAAAAGTGTGTCCATATAACGATTACGTTAAGAACAGATACTTGTTCTCCCATTCAAATCAACAATCAAAATAGTCCTCAACATTCTTAAGTGAAATACCTTGGTATACACCTTGCTCGAAGGCTTACATCGAAATATCATACTGACTCTAAGTTAACCCAAATGAAACTTAAATTAACTCAAATATATTGGTTAATTGGCAGAAATTCAACACTCAGCCTAGACTGCGAACTTTTGATATACAAGTCGCTTTTGAAGTCAATATGGTGCTATGGAATTCAGCTATGGGGCACTGCTTCAGTTTCAAATATTGAGAAAATCCAACGAAGGTAAAACAAAATTTTACATTTGATAACATCGGCTCCATGGTACATTAAAAATTCAAATATTCATCGTGATTTAAATATGCCACTAGTGACTGAAGAAATTCCAAAGTAGGCAAGGCAATATTTAACTAAACTCGAGTCACATCCTAATCCGCTTGCCCGTAATATTTTGAACTTTACTGGACACATCCGCCTCAAAAAGAGGGACACAAGGGCTCTTATACTCAACACTCCAGATGGGACTGCTTGAAAATACTTCTTTTTTTTCCTTTTTGATTATCACTACTTATGTATTATTTATAACTATCACTAAGTTTATGTCCGATACTGGTCGGACGTAATAATTATATTTAGATTTAAGATTTGATTACTTATTGTTAGTTAATTTTTGAAGATACAATAAATAAATATGTATATAAAAAAAAGTATTCTTTGTGGCAACACTTTCATAATACATACTCGAATTTTTTAAAACAATGTCTGACATCACTCTCATTTCTTCTTAAATGGCGTTTAGAAACACTAGTAGTTTTCCATATTGTGTGTTTGTTTTTACATCTGTTACAAGTGAATATTTAGAATCATCGAAGTATTTACAATAGATAAATTTTTAAGATGTAAAGAGTAAAATTTTTTTCCTTTTATTGGTGAATTTGCACTTACCCTTTACATATAAGTACATATATTTTGTTATTTTTTATGTTTCTTTGAATAAAAAAAATTTTACCGAATTTCATTAAAATCTACTGATTTTTTTGTCGATTCTACCGAATTAAAAAAAATTAAGTGTGCACACTGAGCGCAGTATACACTGCAGAAAGAAATGAGAGTGCGAACGATGGACGGGTAGTAGAATCTTTGCGAAGAAAATCATCATTTGTCGGAAAGAAAATCATATTTTGACTATTGTCATCACAAGTCCAATTTTTTTGATAAAAAATTAACAACAATTTTTGACATACACCAACGTTATTTTGTTTTCATCAATAAAAAAATATTTACTGTCTGATTTTACAAAAAGAACTTAGAAAGTATCTTATTGAGGAACTTTTTAGGTATTCAATAAAAAAATAAATGATCTTATATTTTTATAACTAACAATATAAAAATTTCATAAAAAAATTAGTTAAGAAATTAAAAAAAAAAGTATTCGACATTACAAATATTCTTACATATAAAATACTAGCTGACCCCGGTCCGCGTTGCTGGCCCTAAGCAAACATTTGTGTTGTATATGGCATTGGTACAATATGAAAATTGGATTTTGCCCACGAATAAACTAAATATTGCGCCATCTGCCGGACGAACTTCAAACTACACAGAAACGCTCCTCACGCCCCATAGAGCATGTATATAAAGTTTGGTCGAAATCGGTGCAGTAGTTCTTGAGTTACGGTGCAAAAACACAAAAAAAATAAATATTGGGCCATCTGTCGGACGAACTTCAAACTACACAGAAACACTCCTCACGCCCCATAGAGCATGTATATACAGTTTTGTCAACATCGGTGCAGTAGTTCTTGATTTACGGTGCATAAACACAAAAAAACTAAATACGGCGCCATCTGTCGGACGAACTTCAAACTACACAGAAACACTACTCACGCCCTATAGAGCATGTATATGAAGTCAGTAGTTCTTGAGTTACGGTGCAAAAACACAAAAATAATAAATACTGTGCCATCTTTCGGACGAACTTTAAACTATACAGAAACACTCCTCACGCCCCATAGAGCATGTATATACAGTTTTGTCAACATCGGTGCAGTAGTTCTTGAGTTACGGTGCAAAAACACAAAAAACTAAATATTGCACCATCTGCCGGACGAACTTCAAACTACACAGAAACACTCCTTACGCCCGATAGAGCATGTATATGAAGTTTGGTCAAAATCGGTTCAGTAGTTCTTGAGTTACGGTGCAAAAACACAAAAAAAAACTAATAATTGCGCCATCTGTCGGACGAATCACTATTTCTGAAAGGGGCGTAGCATTTACCGGGGTAGAATATATATAAAAACACGCACCGGTCTTTTACAAATATTTTCTGGGGCGGAAGGCGAAAATCTGCTGGGGCATTGAAGAGCTCACCCATAACTCGTATAATAAGATGTACAGTTTTTTAGAGGCAAATTGCTTTTCCTTGGTGACGAATCACTTCTTTTAAACGATTTGGTATATATTTGTCCAAGATTTGAGTATATTCCGGACCGATTTTTCCTCACTTCTCTGAGATTACTTTATTCTTTTTATTTTTGCTTGCAAAGTCACGTTTTCTTATTCTTGTTTTTTTTTTAAATGACCCCAGAAGAGGATAGAGAGTTATGCTCTCTCTCCCTTACTGACCTGTTTCCACGTAGACGAATATTTTTGCTGGAACTAAAATGGTTTCTTTATAGGTATATATGTAGCTTTTGACAAACATTGTTAAACAACAAAGAAAATTGTACATGTATTGAAAGTAAAAATCATAATTTACAAAATAAAAAATCATCATTCGAAAATCATCAAAAATATGATAAAATCATCATTCTGGCAGGATATACCTGTCATAGAAAATTTTAGCTTCTATGAGATGCGCATTCTATATTATTTATATTCTTTGGTTTTATGCTCTTGATTTAGATTTTTGTTAGTAGTTGTGCTGTGTACGTATGCAAAGCAGAATGCTAGCAGAGCCCTCAGGGCAATGAGATGGTGGACACCGATGTAGAATTGTAGATGTAAAATCATTGAACTAAAAAGATGTAACTAGTTCAATGAACTAAAAAGAGCGATTGAACTAAATAATCGAACATTTATAAATAATGAACTAAAATGACCGGCCACTGAAATGAACTAAATGGCACAAGTCTAGTATGTGTGTATGTACATTCCAGTGATCGTTAATTGTATGGAGAATTTTTTTTTGTTGATTTCTTTTACTCTCACCCCCTAAATCGGTTCAATTTTATGTAAAAAAAATACAAAAAATTTTCATAGCGACAAGTTGTGTTTTAGGGAGTGCGTCCGGCCCTCAAAGTTAGCCTTCAAGCCCATATATTCAATGTAATTTTTTTTTAGTTTTTTATTACTATACCTAATATATGTATGTATGGAATAATTTAATAGATATAATCTCTTATTATAAACGCTTAGTAAAATAATTTCCATATAAATGTAATTTTGGTATTTTAAAACATTAATTTTAGCAAAAAAATTTCTTTGAGACTAATGTTGTAGACTAGAAGATCTAAAATATTGCCATACATCATATTCTTGTAAAATGTTTTTTTTTAAGATAGTCATATGCAAACAAATTACATTGAAAATATGCTTGAAGGCCAACTTTGAGGGGCGGGCGCACCCCCTAAAACACAACTTATCGCTATGAAATTTTTTTGTATTTTTTTTTACATAAAACTGAACCGATTTGGGGTGTGAGAGTAAAAGAAATAAAAAAAAATATAAAACGGCTACTCTAATGTATGTGCTCTAAAAATATGTACCTGTAAATACATAATAATAAGTTTGTATAAACATGAAATTCAAAGCTATTTCAATAATTTGTTTTTAAATTTAAATCCGGAATTATACTTTTCTTCGGTAGAACATTTTATCAATTTTTTTTACTGGTTTAGCATTCTCTCGTCATCATTTTCTGGCAATACTGCGGGAAACGAATCTTATTCCAATTCGTTCCACTTCGTTCCAATTCGTTCGTTTATCTTTGATCTCTTACAGTGTTGCCAAAATGTTGTAGGCATTTCCCGCCATATAGCCCCTGAAACCCCGCTAAAAACCGCTACATGAATAAAAGTAAACGCTAATAAAACCGCTGAATTTTTTTTTAGCATCTTATTCCTTTTTTTATGGTTTATTGGCAAAAAAATTTTATGAGATACATATTACAAAATATGAAAATACATATGTCGGAATCTCATAGTTCGCCAATATTTGTGAGCAAAACTCAGCCTACAATTTAAATAATTTTATTTCCTGCAGAGTCCCCATACTCGAACTTCGAACCATAAAAAAGTAGAATCCAAGTGACCATTTCATCTTCTAATATTGATACGTTTTTTCTGCGACAGACCCTAATTATTCTAAACGTATAGAATTATATCTTGCCGTTATAATTGAAATAGGAAGCTATCTGTTTTTGTTGAAATTTCCTAATTTTCTGACTATCTGAAATTAAAAAAATAGTGTTGATAGAATAAACTCTATGGCTCAGTTCACATTTGCTTGAAGTTAAATTTCAATCAAAAACAAATTATTGAGAAAAAGTTATTCACAAAAGTTTTTTCCCTTTTCCCCAAATTGTAATCGTGAATAATTTTTCCCCAGAAATCTGTTCCCTTTTTTTATTCCCCTTATCGTGCATAATATTTTTCAAATGGCTTTTTTCACTTTTCCCTTGGTTTTGTTCATTTAATTTTTTCAGGCGAACTGAATAAATATATCGTGTAATTTTATTACTAAGCTTCCAATTAATAACTTTTAATTATAAATAATTATTTTTAGGACAATATATATATATATATATATATATATATATATATATCAGTAAATAATTAATAACAATAATTCCGTACAACACCTTTTTTCATTGATTATGAACATCTTTGGTTCACATGTTGTATATTTTATGGCGATAGCATACATACGAATTTTTTCCACTGCACTCAAAATATTTAAAACTACAACCTTAAACTTAAAAACATTGCATTTGAAACAAAAAATGTGTGTATTTCTCACTATGAAACATAAATTTGTCTGATTTTTAATTAATATTTAAGCTTTACAAGTCTTTACAATTTTTTTACATTCACTGCGAAACGATAGCGAGGACAAAAGTTCCCGATAGCAAATTTCCCTTCATGAAAATTTTATATGAACAAAAATTTCACATTTTAGTCACGAAAAGGATGATTGTTTTGAGAGATTTTTTTTGAAATTATATTTTCCTTTCACTCATTGATCCAGTCACCCACCCAGTTTTCAGTTTGTTTTCGACTTGTCTAAAGTTTTGTTTACTAGTTTTTTTTAATATGAAAAGAAGGATTAAATTAATTTAGTTTTGAATTAAATTTTATCTTTTTTTCTTAGATTGAGAAAAAAGCTAAAAACCCGTCAAATAAGAAATTTTTCCGCTCAAAAACCTGCTGGTGATTTTTTTAATAGACTTGCCGCTAATAGCAACAAAGTACATAGCGGGAAATCCGCCGTTTTGGCAACACTGATCTCTTATGAATTAGCGTGACCCTTTTAACATTTTCACTGCTAAACTTAGCATTATGTATTTTGATTTAGCAATGAATTTTTTATTTTGCATTTAGCATTTTTTCAGCATTTCTGTGTTAATTTTTTAGAATTTTTAGTTTTAAAAATTTCATATATTATTTTCCATTTATACAAGTAAAAACCTCTGTCAATTAATATATTTCATTGTATTTTGCAAAAGAAGTCTTAAGCGGCTATTAGGCTGTCGTACTTGGTATTTGAAAATGTTGTGTTAATGCAAAATTCGCGTTTTACAGGTTGGTTTGGTTTTCAAAAAATTTTTAATTTTTGTTTTTATCATCATACCATCATACTAGTTTAATATATCTTCTGTCAAACTCAGTGCAAAATTTCATTTGTGTTGTATTATATTTAATACGATCATACAAAAGTGCAAGAGGTTTTATGAATTCAGCAATTGTTATTTGTTTGTTCCTGAATTGTTGTTTTTACTTTTGAATCAACTTTGTTTGTTTTATTAAAGTTTAATAATATATTTGTCCGTAATTATAACGATTTAATATTTAAAAATTCATTCCAAATTTTTAGCATTTTCAAATATTTTTTTTAGCATTTTTAGCATTATATTAAGCCTTATTCAGCATTAAACATTTTTTTAGTTGTGGCCACACTGCTTATGATAACCAAAACATCACCAAATGAGAATTGCTAGCTATTGTAGACTTGTTTGATCACTAACAAACTTGTTTACCATATACTTGTGCATGCTTATCGTGTTAGTTTGGTGTTGGATGTTTACTTATTTGTGTTTTGTGTATATTCGGTGCACCTGCTTCGCCCTTAGAAGTGACTGTAAATGGTAATCAAATATAAATATTGGGAGGCTAATCGTGACAGCACGATCGAAACGTCATCGTCTTAATTTTCAATAAATTCAATTGGGATTGGGTCTAGTATTGTAGTAAACGGCACTGAACAAGGTCGATATAGCTGGATCTAAGAGTTATCAAATAGTGTAATTATAATGTTAATTATTCATACTAATGAGGCCGCCAAGCCACTCTGCAACCATTTTTGTAACTATATTTAATATTACTCTAAGGTTAACTGGTACAGGTAACCATCGATTTAATCGGTACTTCATTTACGCGATTGCGATTTAACTTGGATTAACAAAATTAACCGTTTTTTGAATTACGCGTATAAAATATAACACAATTGAAAAATGTTTTTTTTACCACCTAAAAAAGAGAAAAGCCTACATTTAAGCAAAATACAGTCAAATCCCGATAATTCGTACCCCGATAAATCGTAATTCCCGATAATTCGTAATAAACTGTCGGTCCCTTGAAAAAATCTCGTTAATTCGTAAGATTTCCATACATTTTGGTCCCCTCGTTAATTCGTAATTTTTTTTTCAAATAAAATCTTCTTTACCTCTTATAAATCGTAATTGTTTGCTAACTACCACTTATAATTCGTAATAAAAACAACAGAAACATGGAAAGAATGATAAAATGAATTTGTCAGTTTTATTTTATTGTTTTTTGTTTGCTATTAAAATTACACGTATTTTACGCTAAATAAATGAATTTGCTATTTTATTTTATGTATTTATTTTGTATTTTATTTTTGACAATTGTTTTTTATGTTTTTTTTTATCGTTTTAGTAAATAAATTGAAAAACCCCGTTAATTCGTATTTATTTTATTTTAACCCCGTTAAATCGAAATCCCGCTAAATCGAAAACCCCTATAATTCGTAAGAAATGGCCGGTCCCTTGAGATTACGAATTATCGGGATTTGACTGTATCTTAATTTAAATAGGTCAACTATAAAAAAAAACAAACACAGCATCGCTATTTATGTTTTCAATTTGAACTTAAACATGAACTTCAAAAATTGTTTATGAAAAAGAAATTAAACAAATTATGGGAGAATTTCAATATGTAAAATATTTTGTTAAACAATTTTTTTTAAACAAATCAAAAACGATGAAAAAAATATTCAAAAATTGTGAAAACTTCTTAACTTTACAAATTTTGTTAGTGCGAATACCACTAACTATTCATCTTGTTATACAAATTGAATTGCTGAGGTTTTCGTTCTACTAAAAAGACATGAAGTTTTTTTCATTATTGTATTTTTTGTAATCTTGCTATTGCCTGGTAGTGAATGTGCCTTGCTGGAAAGTTTAAAGTATTTTTTTGTCCAGTTTCAACTCCAATATTTTATATACATACGTATATGTATTTACAGCCGTATTCATAAAAAAAGTAGATTGAAGTTTAAAAAGCTTATTAGTTAAAAAACATTTTAAGGCTAAATAAGGTTTTTTAAATATTGGTATTCATAATCAGTATTTTAACTAAAAATCCATTAACTTGATTTTTTATAAATATCGAGGCAACCCTTTATTCTTTATTTGTCACTTGCATCTTAGTTCTGCACAACAACGGTTATTAATTCATAAAGTACTCGTGTTTATATTTGTTTGTTTGGCCTTTTTTCAGAGAAATATTGTTTTTCTAAAATAAAAATGTATTCCAACTTGTATTTAATAAAAAATAAAAACAGTTCACAACGAATCTTACTAAAAAGTGCTCTTTATATGAATTTTTTATTGCAAATTAAGAAGCACTAGAATAACGAGTTTTATTTTATTTGTTTTGAGTGTTTATATCTCACTAATTAATTTTCTATAATTATTATTATTTTTTTTAACACATAAAGTTAGAAAATAATGACTGGGAATGGAAAGTGAATCGCTCCTTTTCTTTTAAGTATTCTTTTTGGAGTCCATTCCATATTCCGGCAATACTTTCTATAAAATAATTAAATTGTTTATCTAAACAACACTGACATATACATATGTAAGTACATACATACAAACAAGCAAAGCAAAATTACAGCAACGTCATCTTAAAATTGGTTTAAACATAGGGGTTGTCAATTTTAAAATTTGCTGATTTACGCAAGGTTTAAAAAACGTTTTTTAAGCTAAAAATCTGTAATGAATACAATTTTAGCGAATATTGCTTTAACAACTTATGAAATGCTGTTTAAAAATTTTATGAATACGGCTGTTATATTATTTGTGAGGAACATCTACAAGCAACGAATATAAGCATCTAAAATTTTTGTAAAAATTTCGTGATATCATCAATTTACTCTCCTCCCAGATTCTCAATCATTGAGAATCAATGCAAAGATTTATACTAATCGCTTATACTATGTTCAGACGGCAACATGAACCACTTGGTTCGCTCTCTGATCCACGATTGCGAATCTTGCTGTTTACACGACACATTCGTGGTTCATTTTGACAATTATTTGTGATGCAGTGATACCAACTTAGAACTTTTCGGGCTAGATTTAACCCGTTTTCAGTAACTCAACACTCGAAAAAACGTGGCCCAAACTATAAAACGCGCAAATCTAGCAATGTTTACAATTATTAGGCCTCTCACTGATATCGATCGAAATTGTTTTGATTACGAATTTTCATTTCGATCGATTTTGTTTTACATTCTTCAGATTTCGATCGATTTGTTCATTCCGTGTATGTGTTAAAGTTTTATTTAATTTTATTTGACAGAATAGAATATTTCAGTTTTTACGATGGTGCATTTTTTCCTTAAGACTTGAGAAATATCTTAAATATGTAAAAAAATTAAATAAAACAAACATATTTGAAAGAAATTGTTGAAATACATTTTTTTTGTTGAAATAAATTTGTTTCAAACATATTTTTGTACTTTCACATAGATAAAGCTACAATTCCGAGCATTTAAATTAAAATGGTTTCATTTCGAGCAAACTCTTTGTTTTCTGAAGAACCTAAGTAGTTACGGAGTTGATTTCATTTCGATCAAACTTGGTTTCTGTGACAGGCGGGTATATTTCAGTCCTTTAGACCCTTTTTACTTTTTGTTCAATATAGCTACATTTTACTATTTTTGAACTTTTTATTTTTATTTTTATTTATTTATTTATTTCTTTTCGATGTCCCATACACAAGACTTAAGTCTTATATTGCAGTATGGAACTGAGCATATGCAAATACAATAAATCAGATACAAAAAAAAAATAAATTATAAGATTTAATTAAGTAATTTTGACATAAATTGTAGGTAATTTTAATAAAATATAAAATAAAATTTAAAATTTAATAAAATTTAATATTATAAAGCTAGTGAAAAGTTAACAAAAACTATTTAAACCCATAAAATATCTAACCCGAAAAGTTAAAAGCATACATAGTACGTTGTTATTCAATCAGAATTTGTATATATTCAACTTGAAAAATGAGAAAAAATATTTTTCCTAAATTGTCGTGCGTTATTCAAGATTTGTAATCTATAAGGGATTCCATTCCAGAGACTGATGGCGTGAATAAAGAAATGGTATTTAGAAATCAGTGTGCGATGGCCAAATGATAAAATTCTTTTGCCTCTATTAAGTGTAGAGAAGTTTAAACGCTCATGGAGATGTGCGGGCTGTTGTGTATATATAATTTTGTGCATAAACAACTTTTTCATCCTTTAATCAAGCAATATCGACTTTTAACTCATTTTATTTTATTCGTTTACCAATTTAAAAAAGAAGAATACTATAGAATAATAATCTTATATTTCTTCGAATTTTTTGTGCTTTGAAAGATATTCAGTATAGCCTTAAAACAGGATAATGTATGTTTTTGAAATTGCAAGATATTGAAATTTTATTTACGCTGCAGCCAATAAATCGTTTTCAATTTCATTACATTGAAATTGATAGCTGTTGTACAAATTGATAGTCAATTTCATTTCTTCAATGCCACCGACGAAGAAACAAGTAAGATTTGTACCTTCAATCAATGGGTGCTGTGACCAGCCGTTCAAATTGAAAATGAAATTGTTATATAAATATATAAGTAGGTGAACTTGAAAGCAATCTAGTTTTCAATTTAAAAAGTTTGAGTGTGTAGTTAAAAAAAAGTGTGAGTATATTGAAAATTTAATGGAATTGAAAGGCAAGAATTGAACGTGTGGCCCCCAAGTTAATAATGACCAATTTTAAATGTGCGTACACCCAGAGAAAAACAGCTTAAAATCAATAAAATTTATATTGAATTAATAACAAACATTCACGAAAGTCTAGTCATGTTGAAATTTCTTATTTCAATCTGGAAAATATTAATTTACAGTATTAATTTTATTTATTTTTAAGTATCTCAATATAAATTTTCTATTATACTGAAAATTATTGAATTAATATGACGCGTTCTTATTTTTAAGTTGCAGTTTTTACCTAAATGTACTTACATATGTAAACATAGATACACACATATGCATATATGGCACACTAAATCATAAAGAGTCACAACTCAAAATTATAAAAGTGCTTTTGCTTATTTTTAAACCAGTTAATTGAAGAAATCTATAACGACCTCAACAATTTCTTTTGCAATACAGTCTTCCTGAAGAATATAAAATACCGTTATGCTTGTTTTTATGTCACATACTTGCGTCATTAACAGTATCAACAGTTGTTTGCAACTACTCAGCATCTGAAATTATTTGAGTTGTGACTCTTTATGATTTAGTTTGCGATATACTTCTATTATGTATATATGTAGGCACACTATTTATATGTACCTTATTATACCTTTCGTGGAGAACACTTTTAACGAAGGGTTTCCCATGGGCATTTTGCTATATCTATGTCATTTTTCTAGGTAGCGAAATTCCGAGAACACCAAACTGCTCAAAATTAAAAATATAATCTATCTAAAGTATAAAAGGGACATAAGATTTTTGACGTTTATTTCCGTCATGATGCTCTTTGTACCTCAGCGATGACGTTAGACACCATGACGTCGACTGCCGTCACAACTGCACTAATTTCCATATAAACTTGACGTGTATATACGTCATGTGTTTCTTGGAAATAATAGTTGTTATTTTTTTATACTTAGCAACAGGTCAACATTTGATATGATATCATGACTGAAACTTTGTTTATAAACATTCATTGTATGCAAAAGCAATGTATCAAACGCAATTGCTGATTCATTGTTGAAAAGCTTCAATATTAAAAGTCTTAGCAGTAAAAATGTTTATGACGTGTATTGACGTTCCCACCAGAAACCTTTGTTATGACGGCTATACACGTCTCGAGCTGATGTACTTATGTACGTATGTGTTGACCTTATGATAGTTACATATTTATTTTCTAATAAATTACTTAACAACAATGTTTGACATTTTGATTTAAAATAGAAACATTTTAAAACTAGCCCCTTTTCGTGCTTATTCAAAAAATTTACTTTGTTTTGCGGTAAACGTATATTTTTTCACTTTAGCCCTATTGTCAAAAAATAAAGTTGGCATCACTGTTTTCATGTACATATGTATATACGTGAATAGTTGATACGCGTTTTATATTCTGTGTTATTTGCTTTTTTACAGTATACATATAAACAAATTAAGCAAAAATAATTAATAAAATATGTTCTAATATTATTAATTCATACACGCATCCATTTTTAAGTGTACGGAACCCTAGGAGCTACGGACCTGAAATTTGGACAGACCTTTGGCCGCTACAACAACAAATACAGACTACAAGAATTAATGCATTAAACACATTCACCACAGCAGGCTGCAGCTGATATTCAAGTACAAATACATAGTTCAGTATTGCCACTTTCATATATTTTGCATTTATAAAAATTAATTTTTCTTTTAAAATGTACTTATTTCACATAAAAGTATAATAACGAATCAATTTATACTTTACATCAATTTTTGGATATTGTTTCTAGTAAATGGTATGAAATAATTGTACGATATCATTCATTCACCATTTTGTATTATACTGGTAACACTGCATTTGCTCATTGTAGCCAGAGAAATAGAAATTAGTTTAAAGTTGGCGACAGCTACAACGGTGGTCGTGCAGTCGTGTAGCCTGCTGTCGTTAAAATAATTGTTACCATAAGAATGTGTGTATTCTATTTTTGACAGATTGTAGCCCGTAGCCTGCTGTGTCGAATGTGTTTAATGCATTATGCATTAAAACTAAAATTTCAAAAAATTTAAATTAAAGGGTGTTCCATCAGTTAATGCAATTTTGACTATGCAATTTTGACAACTTGTTGTATCTTGGAAACCGTAAGAACGAAGCTCTTGAAAATTTCAAAAACGGTAAAACAAAAAAATCCCAAAATTATAAAATCGCCAAACCAAAAAAATCGCCAAAAACAAAAATCGCCAAAAAGAAAAAAAGCGCCAGATTAAAAAAAAATCTAAATCGAAAATAAGTCGCGAAAAAAAATGAAAAAAATCGCCAAAGAGATAAAAATCGCCAAAATGAAAAAAAAATCGCCAAAATGAAAAAAACACCAAAAACTGAGATAAAAAGAGGAAAAAAAAAACATTTCAGAAACGCAAAAACACGCCACATAAAAAAAATTTTTTCAAAGCCCAACATACGGAACCCTTCGTGCGCGAGTCAAAGTCGCTCTTTACTGATTTGATTTACTCTTTACTATTTTGGTTTGTGTTTTTTTTTTTGTTTTTCAAATGTGTACATGTCGTCTGTTGGTTTCTGGTTTGCTGCAGACATAATGTATTTTTTTAGGTAGGACCAGCACTCAGGGGATAGCCCCTACTCGTACAATGCATTGTGCTAGAACTAGGAAAATAGGTTATGGAGAGGAGGATAGAGGGAGTAGTGCCTGTGGACATTCGATTTAAACTTGCCCACGTTGAAAGTGACAGGAAACACTTCCGCAGGTAGATTAAAGGTACGGTCACATTGGGGAAACATTTGCATCAAATATGTTTACCTGTGTTTGCCGAAAATTTTTTCAAATACATAAAAGTTTTATTTTCTGGTCACACTAGCAGCATTTATTTGTGCTCTTTTATTAGTTCAAACACCAGAAAACTATTATTTGAGCAAACATGTTTTCCCTATGGTCACATTGAAAAAACTATTTGCTACTAAAATATATTTGTTGAAACTGTCAAAAAACACAAAATTATTTTCTCGCAAATTATTTAAAAATTAAATGGAAGATATTGAAGATTTAATTTTATTGGGGTGTGGAGCAGCTTCTATATTGGTATTAGAGGAAGAAATGAAAAAGAAAAAGAAACGACAATGGGTGCGAAAGTGGGTTCAACGTCGGAATGAGTACGGCTGTTGTGCAAAACTTTTATTGGAGTTACGAAACGAAACTCCAGCACTTTATAAAAACTTTTTAAGAATGAACGGAAATGATTTCGATAATTTGGCAAGTGTAACTTTGGAATAAATCTCATATCAGATAATAGTTCTTATAATTCCTTTGCAGCTAAACTTAGTGGAACCACTAATAGCAAAACAAACAACAAGGCTTCGTAACCCAATTTCTCCTACAGAACGTTTAGCGGTTACGCTTCGGTATCTAGCGACTGGTGAAAGCTTTATGTCGTTACAGTATATATTTCGTATTCCTCATAACACCATTTCAACAATCATTCCCGATGTATGCGAAGCTATTTATAAAGTTTTGCAGCCGGAATATTTAAAGGTACAATATAATAAACGTTGATTTTGCTTTTGTGTTTATTGGTCTTATGTACTTTATTCAGATACCATCCACCAAAGAGGAGTGGATGACCGTTTCTGAAGAGTTTTTTCGACTGTGGAATTTTCCCAATTGCATAGGATCGTTGGATGGTAAACATGTTGTAATGGTGGCGCCGTCCCATGCAGGAAGTGCCTAATTAATTAATTAATTAAAAATGTAAATTTGCCTCATTAAGTTATAGGACCACCTCGTTGAATTCGTTGTTTCATAGGAACACATAGTATAGTTCTTATGGGAATCGCTGATGCAACATACAAGTTTTTGTACATAGATGTGGGTTCCAATGGGCGTATCTCCGATGGTGGAGTTTTTCGGAAATGTACATTTAATATGTTCTTGTGGCTGATGATGCTTTCGCTTTGACGCCAAATATCCTAAAACCGTTTAGCGCACGCAATATGAATGCTATTCAAAGAATTTTCAATTATCGTCTGTCAAGAGCCAGACGAGTCATTGAAAATGCCTTCGGAATAATGTCATCACGTTTCAGGGTGATGCGCAGCCCAATAAAACTTGAACCCGCGAAAACAAAACAAGTAACTCTGGCCTGTTGCGTTTTACATAACTACTTGATGCGACGCGAAAGTTCAGTTTATTTCAACAATAATCTTGTTGATCGCTATGCTGCTGATGGCAGTCTGGTTCTTGGCGAATGGAGAAGTGAACAAAGTAGTCAAAATTTTTATAATCTTCAAGCACAGCGGTCCTATGCATCACAGGAAAGTTCAGCTATTAGGGAAGAATTTTCACAGTATTTCGTGGAAGAAGGAGAAGTATCTTTTCAGTACAAGCATATATAAAAATGTACAAAAACTAGCTGAGCTAAAACTGAGGTTTTACTTCTATTGAAGATTTTTTAGATTTCATTAAATTTTTTTTCTTTCCCCCTTCGATGTGTGTACATATGTATATTAAGTCCACTTTCATAGTTACATATGCATATATCTTTACAACCTTAAACAATTTCAACTTGTTTAAATATCATGAAATTTATGAAATACTTTTTTCTAATTTAAAAATGAATGAAATAATCTGATTTATGTAGAACTTTTATTTTTCATTAAAAATAACAGAGATCATAAAATTCACAGTAACAGGTAAATTTCTATTAATAAGATTTGAATAACGAACTAAAATATAATAAAATCAATTCATGGTTGTGTAACGGCAGAGGAAAATAATAATATTTGAAATTGGTATTAATATGTTTTCATTTAAATCAAAGTTTTGAATTCGAGTTCAAGTTAAAACTTTACAAAAAAAGTAAATTATTTATTTGCCAAAACAACAAAGTAATATATTAGTAAGAAAATTTAAATTGATATTAACAAGATTTTTTGTTAATCAATTTTTGTCCATATGTCTCATATGGAAAATTCAAAAATGTTGTTTACTGACAGCTATATATGTACATACATACATATGTACATACTTATGTATGTATGTACATATACAAAAACACAAAATGCCCTAGCAGTATTTCTAAATACATATATTTTATTAGATACAAATCTCAATAAAAGTATCATTAAATCCTTAAAAACATACTTTTTGGCCAGAGGAGCGTTTCCTTATTAAAACGTTTTTTTATCTCATGAAATATATGTACATACATATGTATCTGGAAGTAATGATAGGGCCGTTTGTATTTTTTTGCATACATACATATCGCTCATTTACTTCAATAGTGCAGTAACTCAAAAAATGCGTTTTTGAGTTAATAAAATAAAATGATTCGGCATTTTGTATTTTATCTTGTGTAAAAATTTCATATAAATATCTTTTACTACCACCTCGTGGGAGAAGAATGTTTTTTAATTTCTTCATTGAGTTGTATGTAAATTTAAACCTTTGAACGCGCTTTCTGCAAAACTAGTTTTTTTAGTTGTGACACTATTGAAGTAAATGAGCGATATATGTAAGCATCTGGATAAGGCATCTTGATAAGAGTAGTGAAATATTCAGTCTTATAAGGTACTTAGATATTTCTAGTCATAAATTTCTTTAAATCTTTCCTCTTCTAAGCACTCCAAAAAGAAAACAGTCACCCGCTTGCGAACTGATGCCGCTGCTTCCGCTTTCAGTGTTTTTAATTCACTCACTAAATAATTAGAAAACGTTGTGTTTGGGTCCAAAACGTTTTCCCTTCGATGAATTTTACGAGGTACTTGTTGTCCTCAGTGATAAATTACGTACATCTATAGCTGATATTGAGCTCTGTGAGATTTTGCAACGGAATTTAAGGCCAGAATTACGGCACGAGCTTCTTCATCTGGAAATTAGGCAAGTGTCTGATTTGCGGCGTGCTGTACGCAGACACGAAAAGTTTGTTAAGGACATGGCTATGTCAAATTTGTCTAAACGTTCCCACCAAAAGGGGCAGTTGTCTGAAGTAGCCATGGAAAATAGTAAGTTGGAATCAGATGAAAATTTTAATGATTACTCTGAAGTATGTCTAATGATTCAGACGCGAAATTGTTGGAATTGTGGCAAGTGTGGTCATAGTTTCATAGACTGTATGGAGCCTCGAACTGTATTTTGCTACGGTTGCGGAGAGAAGAATATTTATAAGCCTCAATGCTCAAAATGTTTGAAGACTCGGGGAAACTTGCTGAGGGATGTTCGTATGAAACAGGACGGGCATCCAAAACTAAACTAGACATAAGTGAAGACATAGTTCCCTGTTTAAATAATAAACCTGTATTACTAATACCTGACACGACTCATAAACCTGATGGAATAAATAGACCTGATATGACAAGAATGCATCCTCTTCAAAGACCATACCACATACGTTTAGAAGAGTATAATCATGCTAGAAACAGGATTTTTAGTAGCACAAAAGGGAAAGAAAAGCCAAAAAGATCCTCAAGAAGAATTCGTGAATATTTCAGAAGAAGGAAATTGTTGAAGAAATTTGTTATATCGTCCTTAGTTAGCAAGGTCAATGATAACATACCATATATTTTACTGAATTTGCAGGGTGATAAACGTTTTGCTTTATTAGACAGTGGTGCAAATGTTAGTGTTGTGGGTGGAAACTTATGTATGTGCATTTTAAATACTAAGAGTTATAAACGTAGGATGGGTAATGTCAAAACTGCTGACGGACAGCATCAACGTATTCATGGTACGGTTACACTTGATGTCAACTATAAGGGTCAGACAAAATCGATAGAATTTTTACTAATACCGTCAATTGTACAAGATGTCATTTGTGGAATGGATTTTTGGGAGCAGTATGGTATACAGATTGCAGCAATTAATACAGTTAACGAAATCACTTCAGAGGAAGACCCAAACAAAATTTCCTTGACTACTGTGCAAAGGCAACAACTTCAGAAAATCATTGAATATTTTCCAAATTCTGAACGTGATGGCCTTGGTTGTATGTACTACATTTATTGAACACAAAATTGAAACTGGTAACAATGTTCCAATAAAACAACGATTTTACCCGATATCACCTGCCAGAGAAAAACTTTTATGTGGCGAAATTGACCGCATGTTGAGTTTAGGGGTTATTGAAGAATATCCAACATCACCATGGTCATATCCTGGAGTATTGATTGTAAAACCTGCCAAAGTGCGGTTCTGTTTGGACAGTCGAAAACTAAATTCTGTGACGACCAAAGACGCTTACCCTATACCTAATATAGACGGACTAATTTCGAGACTTCCTCCAATTTTTTATATCTCGAAGGTAGATTTAAAAGATGCGTTTTGGCAAATAAAATTGGACGAAGCCTCTAGACCCAAGACAGCATTCACAATCCCTAATCGGCCTTTGTATCAGTTTACCAGAATGCCGTTTGGATTGTGTAATGCTCCACAAACAATGTGTAGACTGATGGACCTAGTCATTCCATACAATTTAAAGACGAACGTTTTTGTTTACTTGGACGACTTACTTATAATTTCGAAAGACTATGACGATCACTTACGACATTTACAGCAGGTGGCTAATCAACTTCGTAACGCAGGATTGACTATTAACGTAAAGAAAAGTAGTTTTGCCATTCAACAGGTTCAATATTTAGGATACATCGTAGGAGGAGGATGCTTGAAAGTGGATCCTGATAAGGTGAAAGCCATTTCAGAATTTCCTGTCCCAAAATCAATTCGACAGCTACGTCAATTTCTTGGTATGGCTGGCTGGTATCGGCGATTTATTGACGAATATGCCAGTACTACTTTTTCTTTAACGGAACTGCTATCAAAGAGGAAAACCTTCTCATGGAATGAAGATGCTCAAAATTCCTTTGAAAACATTAAGGAAAAGTTAACATCTGCACCCGTTCTAGTTCACGCAGACTTCGACAAGCAGTTCATTGTTCAATGTGATGCAAGTATGTATGGAATAGGTGCTGTTTTAGCTCAGCTTGATGGCGAAGGATATGAAAGGCCAATAGCATACATGTCTCAAAAATTGAATAAAGCCCAGAGGAACTATTCCATAACGGAATTAGAATGCTTAGCGGTTATTTTAGCGATAAAGAAATTTAGAGCCTACATAGAGGGGCATGAATTTAAGGTCATCACAGACCATGCAAGCCTTAAATGGCTTATGCGACAAAAAGATTTGACAGGGCGCTTGGCCAGATGGGCTCTTAAGTTACAAGGATTTGACTTTACGATAGAGCATCGCAAAGGTAAGGAAAATATTTTTCCTGATGCTTTATCTCGGAGTTTTGAGAATCAAGGGGTTGTAGAAGAACTAGAACTGGAAGTATTGCAAGGAGCTTTTCAGGATATTTGTTCCAGAATTCTATTTGTGGAAATAAGGAGGATTAGGTAAGCATTTAAATGGAATGGAAGCAGTAAAGTTGTATACATATGAAGCACAAAAAGCTACTTTTTAAAAATAAATTATGAAAAGTTGGTTTATGTGCCACAAAACAGTATTTTTTTATTTTAATAAAGTAATATTAACTTCTAACTTTATTCATGAAAATTTATAAAAATTTACACATTTCTTCCAAACGTATGCCGGAAGCAGTAAATAAAAAAATAAAATAAAAAAAAATTCTATCCGGTATACTTTGAGAAAACTTCATCTAAACCTTCTCTGTCGTTTTTCTCCATTCCGACTTTTTGGCATATGCTCCAAACCAATGATGGGCTGACGATATATATGTATTTTTATTCTAAGATTTGCTCTAGAATATTTTATATTAATTTCATGTTATTTGCGATTTTTTTCTGAAGTTCTAGCTTTTTAATAGGCAACATTTCTGACGACAGCTGTTATTTGCCATTCTTTGTTCTTACAAAAACTTTGTAAGATCAAATAATTGTTTGCTGAAAAACTACGAAAATATTTGATATCGTGTGTTCACATTAGACACATTTTTATTTGTCGGCAAATTATTTTGTTTGCCAGATAACAGCTGTTTTGTTGTTTGCCGCTAATAATTATTTTATGGTCACATTACAGCAAGCTAATATTTGATGTTTGCTTTCAAATGTTTCCCCAATGTGACCGCACATTAATCCACATACGAATAGTACGGCTAAAAAAGGAATTCTCTTTGTAATGCGTAGTGCGATTTGACCAATCGACCACAAAAGGATGTGCCCTGACTGAAGCTCGTGTTGTGCGTAAAAATGTTCGGGTTTCAGAAACAAGTTCTCTAATTTCATTAGAACACATTCCATTGTAGTTGCAATAGAACAAGGAATTGCACCCCACATTGCGTCGATGCTCCAATGAGTCAATAGAGTTGGATACTCTACTGTCACCAATGAGCTTCTTCGCCCTCTCCTGTACATGGTCGAGCAACCCCAAAATAGACTCTGAAGCGCCGGCCCATACATGATGCATTAAACACATTCACCACAGCAGGCTACATGGCTACACGACTACAAGTGCCGATGGCAACAAATGTTGCCTAGTAGCCAGCTACTTAATTATTTTGAAGACGGCAGCAGCACCATAAATTTATATTTCAGTGGTGCCGCTTTCAAATATTTCACATTTATAAAAATAAAATAGTTTATTCAAAAATATAAAAACAATTCAGTTTATTTCTTTATATTTTTTTGCGATTTTTACTATTTATAGGTTTAATAATTTCTTTAATAGTTTTAGCAATTTTTCGCTAACCTCCGATTTTTTCGGGTTTTTTCACTTGTTTCCAATCTTTTTATATTTTCAATGACTTTCGCGATTTCTAATAAATTTTAGGACTTGCTTCCGATTTTACAATTTCTCGCCAAATTTTTGCTATAAAACCGACTTCTTGCATGCTTTCAGCCTCCTAACAGTTTAGCCGATTTTTAAACAATATTAGGCCTTGTTATTACCTCGCTGTTAGTACGAATAAGTTTTTGCGAATTTTCGCCATTCCGCGATTTTTACCGAATTTTTTGCATTCCTTACAGTTTTAGCAATTTTTAATTCCTATTATGGCTTGTTTAAAATTTTGTAAATTTTCGCAATTTTTTGCATAGTTCGTGAAAAAAGCGACTTTCTGCACGTTTTTAGTTTTCTACGAGTTTTGCTGATTTTTCAACAATATTAGACTTTGTTATCATCCCGCCGTTAATACGTTTCTGCAGATTTTCGTAATTTTCGCGATTTTTGCCGATTTTTTCGCATTCCTTAAAGTTTTAGCGATTTTGAATCAATATTATGGCTTGTTGAAAATTTTTAAAATTTTCGCTATTTTTGCAAAGTTCGCAATAAAAGCGACTCTTTGTGTTTTTTAACTTCCTAAATGTTTTGATGATTTTTACACATTATTAGAGTTTGTTATCATACCGCTGTTAGTAACGTTTTGCTTTTTTTCTTAATTTTCGCAAATTTTTTGCATTCCTTTCATTTTTAGCGATTTTTAATCAATATTATGGCTTTTTTAAAATTTTGCAACTTTTCGCGAATTATAACTTTTTTCGCTTTGCAAAAATATATTACTTTTGTGATTAACATTGAAAAATTTTGTAACTTTGTTTTTTATTTTGCAATAAAAAATATTTCTTGGTACTAATTTGATTTGCATATGTATTTTGCTATATTGTCAACACTGTTTTTGGTTTGCAGCCATAAAAATAGAAATTAGTTTAATTCGACTACAACGACAAATGTAGCACGGACAACAACCTGTAGCCCGTTGCCTTGTTGCCATCAAAATAATCATTCTCATATAAACATGTGTATTCTATTTTTGACATTTTGTAGTCGGTAGCTTGCTGTGGTGAATGTGTTTAATGCTTGAGAGTTGTATTCCATTTTCGGTCGGATATAAGTGGTATAAACAGTAAGAAGATCAGATGGAGTGAAGTATTTCTTGCACCGTTTTAAAAATCCTAGGCACTTGAATGCTTCTTTTGAGACCTGAAAAATGTGTTCAGTCCAACGAACATCACACTGAATTTTTATGCCAAGAAAATCAGGAGCTTCCGATTCCTTAATATTTATACCACCCATAGTTACAGAGGCAGCAGCATTTACGGTCATGCGTCTGTGAGTAATCGTAAAGCATTGGGTCTTACGGGCGTTAAAATCGACCCTATTCGCATGACCCCATTCAGAAATTTTTTTCGAAATCGTAGTTTAATGTCTCATTCATTGTTTGTCACATAGCCTCAACCTCTGGAAGGCTAGGTCTATTGCTAAATGAGAAAGAATGGCAAATGCGGCTGTCGTCCGCGAAAGAGTAAATAGGGTTGAAAGTTTTACAAAAAAGGTCATTTAGAAAGATTAGGAATAAAGTTGGTGAAAGAACAGAACCTTGCGGTACCCCTGAATTTAACTTGAACTCATTTGATGAGATCCCATCTATAACAACTCTTATAGTGCGATCCCTGAGAAAACTCAATAAGAATCGAGAGAAGTTATCGCTGACACCAAGGGCAATACATTTTGACAGAAGTACACCATGTCACACTCTATCAAACGCCTTGGAGATATCTAGAGCCACCACCACTTTCGCTAAAATGGTGGATTGAATTACACCATTTCTCCGAGAGGAGGGCAAGTAGGTCTCCAGTAGAGCGGGCTCTACGAAATCCATACTGCTGGTCGTTGAATAAGCTGTTGGACTCCAGATACCTTACAAGATGGAAATTCACCATACTTTCCATCACATTGGAAAGTGCAGAACATATTGCGATTGGGCGATAGTTTTTAGGGTTATTTGCTTCTCCTTTTTTAGGGATTGGTGTAACATTAGCAACCTTCCAACACACTGGGAACTCACCAGCGTGGTACAATGTGCTGAAAAGGTTAGTTACAAGTAATGGACGTGCTTCGTCGAGGAACACTGCTTCAAGACCATTGCTGGAATGCCATCAGGCCCGGGAGACTTGTTTATGTTGAGTTCCGATAAAACCTTTTTTGCTGCCCGAGCTCGAAAGAATATCTTAGGCATAGTAGTGGCTACTCTCTCTAGCACAGGCAGTGGCTGATTGCTTTCCGGCAAGCAGGAATTACTTGCAAATATTTCAGCTAGTAGATTAGCTTTATCAGCCGGATCAGTGAATATTAGGGCATCCTTTAAAAGAGTCGGAATTGAAGAACTAGCACTATTCTTTACTCTTTTAACGAATGACAAAATGGTCTTACTACCCCGAGGGGCAGCAAGAACTTTCGCACGAAGGCGTTGCTTGTAGAGAGCTTTTTCACGCCACTGTACTTTGGCGCACGAAGATCTCGCACTTTTGCGTAGCAAATCAATATCGGCGATTTGATTATTTCGCCAAATACTGAATGCGTCCTCTCTAGATCTGACTGCATTTTTGCATGTCTGATTAAACCACAGTTTCTCTCTGGGCTTAATCGGAATTTGTTTTGATGGTATAAAAGCTTTCATTCCCATCAAAATTATACTTTCGACCATTTTGGCCATGGCATTGACATTATTGTCAAGGAAACATAGCTTCCAATTAAACTGCCGAAACAAATCGTTGAGCTGAGCCCAACGAGCCTTTTGTATATGTATTTTAGTCGTTTCGTTGCTGCATGTGAAACGCTATGAAGTGCTGAGAGCGAAAAGGAGGCCAAAATGGTACAGTGATCTGAATTACCGAGAGGTGCATTAACATTCACTTCTTACTTATCAGGGTGTGAAGTGAGAAAAAGGTCGAGTGTATTCTGTTGGTGCCGTTCAACACACGGAATGTGGGTTGGCTCATTCACGAGTTGCGGTAGGGGGTTATGCACTGCGAACAGCTCAACATATTGGCCTTCCGTAGTTGTACGGTTCGATTGGCGAAGCTATGTTGAATTGTGGACATTGAAATCACCAGCAATAACGATTTCACTGTTCGGGCAACTCTCCATGATCTTCGATATGGAGTCAGAATGGGTATCGAAGACAGAAATGTGGTAGTATCCCTTTCTGCATTGGGACTTCTGTAAACAAATCAGAAATGTAAACAGTGTGCCCAGATTTATAATTTAACCCAGAAGCAGCTAAATTCAGAATAAGCTATGCATAGTGATTGCTGGCATTGGTACACAACTGTATTGCGAATGTACATTGCAAGACCCCGATGAAAGTTAAAAAGCGATAGTAGGTGATAACCAGGTATCTGAAAATCCTGTGGATCAGCATTCTCAGACACCTGGGTCTCACATAAGGCGAAAACATCCGGCTGATGGAGACAAATGTGTGCATATATAGAGAAAAAGTTCGATCTCAGGCCCCGTATGTTGCAGAAGTCAATTTTGAATTTGTCAGACATAGCAACGTGAAAATTCAAACCGAATGTTCACTAACGGAAAGGAACCATGTACCACAGAATTAAATTAGGTTAGGATATGAGTGAGAATGGGAAAGGGAAACACCATGACATAAAAGGCTATAAAAGCCCTGCTCTGGTCATCACAGCGGCAACACTGTGGCAGCACTGATACATAGTGCCAACACTGGTATTTTATTATTTTATTGTTTTGCACAAATGCACAAGTAATGTTTGTATGTATGTATGTATGTATGTATGTATGTATGTATGTATATTTATTTCGTTATTTCTTTTTGTCTTATTGTTATTGTTTTTTTCTTTCGTTTATTTTCAATTATTTAGATTTAAATTTCTTTCATTTATGTAAATTTTAGTTTCAATATTTAATGATTTTGTTTTTGTAAATAGCGGTTATATTTCTGGTTTGTTTTTTTTTTTGTATGGGTGTATGTCAGTGTGCACACTTAATTTTTTTTTAATTCGGTAGAATCGACAAAAAAAAATCGGTAGATTTGAATGAAATTTGGTAGAATTTTTTTTTATTCAAAGAAACATAAAAAATAACAATTCAAAGAAACATAAAAAATAACAATTCAAAGAAACATAAAAAATAACAAAATATATGTACATACTTATATATAAAGGGTAAGTGCAAATTTACAAATAAAAGAAAACAAATTTTACTCTTTACCTTCTTTAAAATGTATCTATTGTAAATACTTCGATGATTCTAAATATTCAATTGTAACAGATGTAAAAACATACACACAATATGGAAAACTTTTGGCCTATTTCCCACCTGCGAAAGAAAACGTTTGACTTAAAATTTATATTGAAAACAACAATAAAATATGAAAATTTGTTATTGCTTTCAATATAAATTTTAAGTCGACCGTTTTCTTTCGGAGGTGGGAAATAGGCCATATATGTAAGTGTTTCTTAACTCCATTTAACAAGAAATGAGAGTGATGCCAGACATTGTTTTAAAAATTCGAGTATGTATTATGAAAGTGTTGCCACAAAGAATACTAACTGCAAATGAAAGTTGCCACATATAATTAATAGGCGGCTACATGATTCAGTTTTGCCTTTAAATTCGGGATACACTCAAACTAACAAACTCACATTTTAGAAAATATGTACATGTGATGAATTTTCCGTATGTGTGATCAACTTTATCTTGTAGCATCAGTGTTAATCAAAATTTTCGTTCAATATTCGGTAGATTTCAGGCCTTGTTCGGTAGAATTGGTAGATTGTTAAATTCACAAACATATTCGGTAGAATCTACGGAATATTGGTAGAAGTGTGCACTCTGGTGTATGTATGTATGTATGTATGAATATCGATATTTAATTTTAATTTAACACGCGCACGATAACAAGTTTTAATATTAATTAAACACGTAACACAACAAATAGACACGTGTGAACGTAACCAAGGACAGAACACTACTCGTGTTCAAGATTCAAGATTCGACCGCGAACCGTGAATGAGATAGAGAAGGTCGATAATTGCTGTCCGTGTGAACATGCAATAAACTGCAAAACATACGTTCTGGGGTTCACGTCTTATTACACCTAGAGGTCGAGCTTGTTCATCAAAATTTCAAAAATGGGCTCGGACGTCATTTCAAGTGGGGAGCTCACATATTGAACTACTGACATACAAAAAATTCCGGATGTTATAGGTTTTAGTGTCATGAAAAATATTTCTAAGTATTTAATTCATGTTGAAGCTTCTTTATATCTCTCCTCCGATCACTCTCCCAATATTGTCATCATCTCCACCGTAACAGATTATGATTTCATTCGGAGATTGAAATTAATAAGTAGCTTTTTATTGTTTTCGTGTAAACTAACTTTTTGAACTACCTTTCGATATATTTTTCAACTTATTTAATAAAAGTTTTCTATGAAGCAAAACAAGTTATTTTTTTCAAAACACTTCGAATTGTTTCCATTATGTTTTTTTGTTTTATTTTGAGTATACGAATTTCCGAAATCAATTTGATTTTATTATCAAGACAACTAAACTAACCTTATTATTTCAGTTAGTCAATTTTGCACTCAATTACATAAAATCAATATATAAATACAATGAATTGCAATTGCACGCTTTAAATAATGTATATTTTCTATTAGTGCAACCTTTTGTCAGCATATTTCAGTTTTTTCGATTTTCGCACTGCCAAGTTTCGTTATGACCAGGGCAAGTTTTTTGTGGCATTTGCCATGTTTGCCATTTTAGTAATTTCTTCAATTATTGACATTTAAAGCCATTTTTAGTCCACTTTGCCATAAAATGCCTTCTTTGCAACCTAGAAGAAGCTTTTATATGTCGGAGTTGTTTGCCAACCATTTTGGTACAGACTTTGTGCCACAAAAAACTTGCCCTGGTTATGACTTGTAGCAAAACTACTTACTTGAGGTGTTTTGCTCATATGAAAAATGTATGGGAATACATGTAGCAAAACAAGTAATTTGTTCCACAACACGTATATGCAAAAATGTCATAAAACAAAAAAATTAAATGATTACATTACATTCTGCACACGACCTTTTATATCGTGTATGAAAAACTTGCTCGAATAACGAGTCTGATCATTTGATTTGTTGTTTGTACAGCACTCACATTTCTTTTGGTTTTATATGTTTTGATTACATTACTTTTGCTAACTTTACTACAAATTGTTCTTTAGTGGTATTATCCTTTACTTTAATACTTTAGTAAAATATCCATCAAATTACAAAAAATAAAATTAAAATAAAAAATACTTGAGCGCTTATAGCGAAGGCTTCAACTTTTATTTAAGGTATATCATGTGTTCTTGTGTGCTAAATTTGCAAAGATATTCGAATTCAAAACTAATATTTCGATGGTATGAACTTATTAAAGGTTTATACTACGTGTATATAATTTACAAACTTTTCACTCAATTAGCGTTTTTGAATACAACTTTATGAAAGTTACATTAAAAATGGTTTAAGTTAGAGTTTTAAGCTGATGAAAATGAAGTACAACTTTTGTTACTTAATTTTCTGTTTTTACATTTTTTATGCAGCAGTAGTTTTAAAAATTGTAATGGTACAGAATAAGATAACTGCTCCTGCTGCGCCTACTTGTAATTGTTTGGGGTACTAAAACTTATAAAACCAGCAAAATTAAAAAAAAAATTTAGGTAATGTAGTTTCTAAAACACTGCTTTAGAGCCCATTTCAAATAAGATACAGAAAACAAAATTTAATTACCCTGACTTGACGGAAAGACATTTTTTGTATTAGCATTGTATTTATATAATCTTAATATGAAGTAAATAAGTAAATAAACTTAATTACAAAATAACATTTTTTAGCACATGCTTAATCTTTTATTGCAAAATTTATATTTTGCTGCGAGCGTGCGTGATCTTACCAAGTTATTTCTGTGATGCGTTAAAGTATGCGATTGAAAATAATGCGTTCGTCAGCGTGATCGTGAGTGTAAAAATAAAGTGTCGTGATGATGACCACGCAGGTCGTGAGTTCAATTTTACTCACGCGCATATCTCTAATATTAACATAAATAATAAATAAATAAATAACAAAAACTAAAAATTTTAAAAACCCCCGATGCAGTTACCGTCGTAGCATAAGAATCCCATGTTCCACTAATATTATTGAAGTAACCGAATCGCAAATCGATCAGAAATCATTCCATTCATGATATTTTCAATTCATCGAGAAGAAAATGTATAATAACTAGTGTTTTTCATACGGGATTTCCCGGGAAAATTTTCCCGGGATCCCGCACATTTTCCGGGAAAGAAATCCCGGGAAATTTGTGCGGGAATTCCCGGGATATTTTGATTTTGTTACGGCAACTTAATTTGTATTCACACATTCATTGATGATTGTCATTATCCACTTCATGAATGCGATGGTGCAATAATAAGGCGATGGCAATAGCTAAAGCTTTACAACAACTAAGGCCGAGTTTACATCTGGCACGCATGCGTTCTGAATCTAATTCTACAACAATTCATAAAGGTAAAAAACAGAAATGAGCAAGGAAATAAAAAACAAATACAAATAATTACAGATTCTATTTGGTAACTAGTACGGTTAACAGCATTAACAGCTTATTCTGTACTAAAGTCCTATTTCCAAAGAAATATGCCCTTATGCAAAAACGATTGTTAAAGTTAAAGCATTCGTTAAAACTGGTTTTGCCATACAAAATTCGTTTTTTAAACCAACTTTAAGTTTAACAATGATTTTTTCATAAGGGGGATATTTTGTAATATTTTTTTAATAATACTCGTATAATTTCTTTTTTATAATATTGGTATATATGTATTACTATTATATAAATAACGGAAACGGTATTATTTTTTGACTAATGTGTGTATAAAACGTTATTATTTAATCGATCTCATGAATTATAATTGGTTTTTGTTGAAATAAACTAAACTTAAAAATATTTTGTATTGTTTTATACTGGGCGGGAATTCCCGGGATTTCCCGGGAAACCGAAAAACCTTTCCCGCTTTCCCGGGAAATGAAAAAGTCCGGGAAAAGAAAAACTCTAATAATAACTTCCAAACGGCTGGACCGATTTTCTTCAAATATATAATAGAAAATATAAGATCAAGTCACCTTTCAAAAAAAAATCGGTCTAAGCGTTTGGGACGTACGGCGAAAAATACACACAGATTTAACAGAATATATCTACATACAAAATATGTGATAGACTTAAGATTTTATCTGTATGTACATATATACTTACCAACAATTAATCGATCGTCGTTTGGAACTTCCTTAAACAATCTCTTAAAATCCTTTGACCGTGACTTATAATTGGGATATAAAACGTTGTACCACGATTTCTTTTTAGCTCGTTCTGAATGACGTGAAAACGTTTTTATTTTGTCAACATAATCATCTGAATATATAGACCTCAGTACACTTCCACAGTTTTCAATAGATTTGTTTAAAGAATCCTACAAAGAAATATAAGTATATTTAGTAATACATACACCATTCAAAACAAAATGCACGCATCAAATTATTTTCAACTTTATTAGAATTAGTCATTTTTGTCAGATGTTCTTATCTTATCGAGTTATACAGACACATCGATATTATAAGAACCGGCTATTTTATATTTTTGTATGTATAGACTTTTGAATTGCTTGGAATAATAATCAAAATGCGACTGCGGTTAGTGGTAAAAATATTCATATTGTTAATGGTTAATGGTAGATACCAGAGCTGTAAATGAATGATTCATATTTGGTTTTTAATTCACATTGAATTAAAAAAAATTAACTTAATAATTCACTTTGTCCCAAATTTGAATTGAATTAAAATTGGAATTCATTCCTAATAGAATTAAAAATTCTTGAATGCATTCGTAGAAGCTTCTATTTAATTTATTTTATTTTTGACTGGTATTTTTTATGCATATAAAACAAGACCTATTTAGATCGATTTCTTTATTATTGCTTAAGCAATAAATTGAGTAGCTTCATTGCAAAAATCTTAGAATATCATTTGAGGAACATGGTGAATGCAAAAATTAATTAAAATTCCATTAATTAAAAATCCATTATATTATCGATGAATGTATTCAAATTTTAAATCAATTATTTATGTTGGATGAAATGAATGCATTTAAGAAATTCAATTTAAGATGAATTAAATAAACTTTAACTCAATTCATTTCTTTTTGGTGAAATGAATTCATATAAAAGTTTTTAATCCATGATGAATGCATTTATATATTGATTTAATTCATATTTTGGGCAAAATGAATGCATTAAAAAATGAATAATTCATTGTCTGAATGATTCGCAGATTCATTCATAAAAGAATCATTCTTTTACAGCTCTCGTAGATACACATAAGAAGGTTTTCATAAAATATATGTTTATAACACATACATATGTATATACATACGAGGGTGGATCATTAACTCAGTATCTTTTTGAATTTCCTGTCTCTTAATTGAATTGGCAACACTGCTTCTGTCCAAACGATACTTTCAGTTGACTCCTATCTAAATTTGAATAAGCTGGGTCATTTAGATTGTGTTTGGCAGCCGTTGAGAGCAGACTACTGCGCGTTTTGAGAAGAAAATGGATCATTGCTTTTTGTGTAAAGAAACCATCGCTCAAAACAAGGCTAAGTTTGGTAAATACTATGGGGCCTATTCATAATCAATTTCAATGGTAGAAAAGCGGTTTACTGAATTTCGTTGTTGTCATTCGAATATTCGAAAAACTTTTTATCATTTTTGTTCAAAGGAACAAAGATTTTCAATTTAGAATAAAAAATTATTTGAATAATTTTTGTAAAATATTCGAAAAATTTCCTTAACTACTTCGTACGAAAAGGATTTTACTTTTCGTAACTTTTTAATTCGTTAACCATAGGATGTTAGTAAATCAAATTACTCCAAATTATTAATACTTGTGTAAGCTTGTATGTTCGCTAAGCGCATATTATGTTTTCTTGCTGGGAACTAATTCCTGAGTTTAGAAAAAAATAACTGCTTTTCTCTAATCAAAAGCCTTAAGAATCGAATTATTGAATGACGTAAAAAAGTATTAAATGCGTTAATATTATTTCTCAGCATTCCTATCCAATACTTAATTTTTAAAATACGTCATAGTCGAAAAAGAGTACGCAAATCCTTTTTTTCGTGATTATTTTGTAATCAAAATATCGCAAATAATCTCAAATACGATGAGGTATTAGATGAGATTTCTGAAGTAACTGATATTTTATTAACTGATCTAAAAATGTTATGAATAAAGTAAAAAATTCATTTAAATTATTTGAAAACATCAAGCTGTATATGTGACGCGAAAAATAGAAAGGGGCCTAAGGGTAAAAACCGGTTTTGTTCAGGAGAGCCATTTTAAAGATTTAAATACGTGTATCTTTGGTGTACCATCACTAAGCGTGTTGGTATTGGTCTTATTTGAAAGCGACACATCTCATAAGATCAGGAACGTGTTGGTCAACCTTGAAAACGCGCGTAGGTCGTCCCTAACTCTTGTTTTGTGAAGTTGGTTTTTACTGTTTTCTACCTAGCGCGCTGTTTCTATGAGTTTGATATCAATTTTGCTCGCGTTTGTTCAAATCAAGGTTTATTTTCTGAACTTATTAATTGTGAATTATAATAAATACTCATTTATAATTCTTTTAAATCGTGAATATCACTCTGTTAGTACGAAAATTTTTTCACATAACCTTAGAATCGTCGACTTTAATTTCATAAAACTCGCATATCTCTGCGAGGGAACACTTTTGAGGCATGGGGTCGGTCTCATTCGATGCTCAGATGTTGTCCACATAAAAAAAAAAGTGAAAATTGATTTTTTTTTACACTCGGTCCCTTTCTCTATGCGCTGTCACATATACGTTTTAATATTATTTTAACTATATCACCAGCATTAACAATTTGCAAAAGAAACTTTTCTACTTGTTTTTTTAATAAAAGTAAAGAAAAATCGTCTACAATATACTAGTAAAAAGTGGATAGATCTGGAGTTTTTAAATTTTTTAAAAATCAATGACATATTAAACAATGTTTGTGAATGTATATATATATATATATATAAAGTATACGTATTTATATATACGTCTTTTTAACTAATTTCGTTTCGGGGTTTAATCCCCGACAAAAAAGAGGGTGTTATAAGTTTGTAGTGTGTGTCTGTGAATTTGTTTTTATGAACGATTTTGATTTAGTTTTCTGTTTAAAATGTGAGTTGATCGAGAGTGCTCTTAGCTATGTTTAAAGAAAATCGGTCAAACCGTTAGGAGATATCACATCTTTTTTAGATACGTATATTTTGTTCAATCTGTGTGTCTTTGACGCCGTAGCCCCCAATTTTTTTAATTGTTTTTTTTCTTGGAAAGGTGACTTGATCGTATATCTTCTATTCTATACTTGTAGAAATTCGGTCTAGTCGATTGGAAGTTATCATAAATTTTCTATATATTAATTTACTCTTTTCTTTTTTGCGATTCTGTTACTTCAATAATATTAGTGGAACTTAGATTTCTTAACTTATGCTGAGTCCACATCTAGCATTTCTTGTGTTGTCATTTCGTGGTGTCATTTTCAAAATGTATGCAATGTCGTTCACATTATGCTTTCTGTTTGTAAATTAATGCCACACAACGAAAAATATCGGAAATGAAAGACGCTGCCACTAGCACACACTATTGCGATGCCACAAAATGCCATAATATGTACTCGGCATCATGCTACAGCGTCAACTGCGTCGGAGGTTTTTAAATTTTTGTAACTAATGTTTTTATTTATTAATATTTTTTGTTATTAAAATTATTTGTTTTTCTTGTGTAATATACAGGGAAACCGCAAATATGCAATTGCATGTTATTTCTTGTATCACGTATTAATGCGGGGGCAAGATATTAATCCATTTCAGAACTTTTAATTAATTTTTGCATCGATTTGTTAGTGAATATGTTTGCATATTTTACTCTTTAAAGCATGTACACGCATAATTTTAGCATACTTTCGAATTTTTATAGCATAACTTACGCTTTTAGGGCATATTTTGATACTTTATGGAATTTATTTTATTTCAACCTGCTTGACACCACCATCCTTTAAAAAAACACCCCATTCCGAAAAAAATGATATGAAATTTTTTTCTAGCAACTCATTAAAATTTCATTTTCGAAATAAAAATTTAAGTTTTAAAGAAAAATTTTTTCCTGCGCTATCTGGGTTAATATGCTTACAAATTAAGGGGTTTGTCCACATTTTTATTTTTATTTTTCGCCATCTAAATCTCTGTTCCAATGTTCCATGTAGTGTATCAATTTTTTTTATATATAACGCAGTTTTACGGACGTTAGTTGCAATACAAATTCAGTTTAGCTATGTGTGATTTACTCTGCCCCGAGAAGACCTTGAAGGAACATTGTTAATGTATGAAAGTTCATTAAGATGAGACAGAAACGATTTTTATTTGAAATTCTAGGCCAATATTTTGTTATTTATTGCAATAAAAATTATAAATAAAAATCTTGTCTTTTTTTATCCAAAATACAGTTCCAAAGCCTTAATTCTTATATCGTGATCTTTTGAGATTGAAGTTAAATTCTTATGCATCCAATAAAAATTAATTTGTATTATTTGTTTTAGTCAACATTTTCATAGTAATTTTGATTTAACCTGCACTTCAAACTCAGTTATTCTTTGTTAATTATGTTTCCTTTTTTTTGTTAATTTTTTTTTTCTTATTTTATATGCAAATGTTAGTTAGGTATGTTTTATTCGAACTTTGTATAAATATTCAGAACAAATTTAAGTGTGTATAAATTTATTAAGTAGTTATAGCTGCTTAAAAATTAGGTAGGGATATGTTTCGAATAAAACATACCAATTGTTGAATTTTTGATTAAAAAATATATTTTCATTTACAAATAAACCAATTTATTCTATTTTTAAGAGCATATTTTTTTACTTTTCAGTGCATATTTACAAGTTTTTAGTGCATATTGAATGCGTATAAAACACTTTTTTAGTACATATTTTTGGTTTCCCTGGTAATAAATTAGTTTTCGTTTGTTAATGAAAAAAAAATTAACTAAGACACATGCGTGTCGCTTTTTGCAACCTTTTTAAAGTTATTCGAATAAATTTTTTTATTCTTTGTTCGTTCGAATATTCGAACAAAAGTTGAAAATTATTCGTCTGTTCGAACAAGAAAAAAATCATGAAATCTCACTCGAACAAATATAAAAGACGAATAATTAACAACACTACAATCGACCACAAACGCTTGTGCAGTTTCCATGGTAAAAATCTATGAATTTCTTGTTCACAAACTTTAAGAAATGGCTTGTCGGAAAGAGATTTGACTCCAACGAGGAATCATCTCACAAGCAAATGCCTATTTTGATGACTTCGACAAATCTTATTTTTGGGAAGGGATACAAAATTGTAGAACCGTTGGACTAAATGTATAGAACTCAAAGTAGACTATGTTGAAAAATAAATCAATTTTTTATATAAAAAGCTGTGTTTCTTTAAAAAGTCACTGAATTAATTACGCACCCTCGTACTTATGTACATATTTTTCTGATTAGAATTTGTTATCAATAAAAACTTTTCATTATATCTGAGTCAAAGAGATAAAAGGGATTAAGTCGAGATAAGTTAATTTTAAGTTAATGGTAACCTTGTAATATTGATATCCTAAAGTATTTCTGAATAAAAGCTCAATTATTTTATGTAATTTTCAGGAAGTTACAGAGCAATGACTTTTTCCTTATCTTTTTTCGACTTATAATCTCATATGAAATAATAGCTTGATTTATATAATATGTACATTAGGGTGGCCGTTATTTTTTTTTATTTCTTCTACTCTCACCCCCAAAATATGTTCAGTCTTATGTAAAAAAAAATTCAATAAAATTTCATACCGATAAGTTGTGTTTTAGAGGATGCATCCGGCCCTCAAAGTTGGCCGTCAAGCCCATATATTGAATGTAATTTTTTTTTTAGTTTTCTTTTGACTATATGTATGTATATGTATGAAATAATTTAATATATGTAAGCTCTTATTGTACATGCTTAAAATAAAAAATTTCCACATAAATATAAGTTTGTTACATAACTTTTTTTGGTACTTTGTTGGTTATTTTCCTCATTATTTTCTAAAATATTAATTTTAGCCAAAAACTTTCTGTGAGACTATTGTTGTTAACTTGGAGAGCTAAAATAGTGTCATATATCATATTCTTGTAAAATGATTTTTTAAAAAGATAGTCATATGCAAAAATTACATTGAAAAATGGGCTTGAAGGCCAACTTTGAGGGCCGGACGTACACCCTAAAACGCAACTTATCGGTATTAAATTTTTTTGTACTTTTTTTTTTACATAAAACTAAATCGTTTTGGTGGGTGAGAGCAGAAGAAATCAAAAAAAAAAATCTACATACAACTAACGGCCACTCTACCCTACATACATATGTATATTAGGTATGGCGTTATTTACGATTTTTCGATTTCGACTTCCAAGAACACCTCATTTTGTGAGGTTCGGAAAAAAAATATTCGATCCAAAAAATGGTGGCGGTCAGATGGGGGCAAAGGGTACCGCATCGTCCTCAAAGTTGAGGGTAAAAGCAAAAAAAACTACAAAAAATCATATAACTTTCCCGGGGTCACCGCTACCAGGGTCAAATGTATGACGAGCACCCATTAATTTTCTCCGCCCAACATCTTTTTTAAACACACCGACCGCCTAACTCCTCTCCTTAAGGAGGCTCCCATACAAAGGGGAAATTTTTATAAAATTTACTCGCAGGGCTCTAACTGCCCCTAGGGCGTACCTATCGAAGTCAAATGTATAATTGACCTCCAATATTTTTTCATTACGAAGATTTTCTCTCAACATACTTATCGCCTATCTTCAACTATTAAGGTGGTCCCCATAAAAAAAAATTATTTTTTGAAAAATTTTTTTTAAGAAATCCGCTTTTTTCGCTTTTATGTTGCCTCCTAGGGGGGTAAAATGTAGGTCCGACCCACAGTAATTTTTTATCTTCAACATTTCCTCCAAACATACCTATGTCCTATCTCGACTCATTAAGGGGGACGACCCCATACAAAGGCGGAATTTGTAAAAAATTTACTAGCAGGGCTCTAATTGCCTCTGGCGTGTTCATATTTATGAACTGTTATTGAAAGAAGTGTTCGATGCTAAATTCGGCAAAATGTCTGGGCCAGGAGTGCCATTATTTGCACGTTTTTTCCGAACCTCACAAAATGAGGGGTTCTTGGAAGTCGAAATCTCCTTACTAAGAATTCCCATATAAACTATGCCATAGCTAATGTATATACATGATAGAAGTATTCCCCCAAACAAATTGTTTCGACTTTTTCTGAAGTCAGACTTGTCGTACCGAATTCGTTAAGACATTTCGGTAGTTTGTCTGAACTCAGACTTTTCGTACCGAACTCGTTAAGAAATTTCGGTAGTTTTTCTGAACAATTTTTTTTTTAAACATTAAAACTTTGATTTTTGAGTACATAAGTAAAAGTCTATGAAAATTTATTTTAATAAATATGTGCATATTTTGATAAAAACAGGATTGTAGCAAATATTAAAAAGTGTGAGTATGTGCAAATTATTTCGACAATAGCAGCAACATAATGGTGAAGCGGTACTATGCTATAAAAGCAAAAAGAAATCGTACCTACATGTCGTTACGAATTCGTACCGACTTATCGTAACGAATTCGTACCGACATATCGTTACGAAGTCGTGTCAACTATTTCATACAAAAATTGTTACAATTTCGGTAATATTTCGGTTCCGAAATCGGAAGATTTTGTCGACCAGTCGTTACGAATTCGGAGCATTTTGTTTGATGGGTATATATGCATATCTATGTGTATCTATGTTTACATATGTAAGTACACTGAGGTAAAAGCTGCAACTTAAAAACAAATAAAGGCAGAATTACCCGACTGTAAATGTAGAACTGTAAATGTAAATGTGTCAGCTGATCGAATCTGTTCCATGAAAAGCTATGCAAATGCTTACCTGACTGAAATGTCACGTAAATGTAACGTCTCAACCTGCAGAAAATAGAATTTCATGACGACGTTTCGTGACATTTGTAGACAGTGATGGGATGTATGTATATTGAATGAGAGTGTGGCACAATAGCCCTATTTTGGTACTTTTGTTTCTTTTGATAATTTAAGCTTTTGAGTTGCTAAATTTGTATACGTACATGACATATTTAATAAATTTAGTTTTCTAACAAAGTTTTTTTCTTTATAAAATCTAACCACAGACTTCCAATCGTATTTGTTTTTTATTTTTTTGTTAATATACATATACATATATGTATGAATATGTAACATACATATAGTACATTTGTGTGAACAAGCATAAATACAAGCGCACAAAAAAGTATTTTTATTTAATAATACCAAAAAAAAAAATTATAATATGTGCGTTTAATCATAATAATTCTAATGATAATAAAAATATAAATATTTTTATCTATGAGACATTATTAGATTTAATTGAACTATAGTGAATTTTTAATCAGAAATAATTTCTTAATCAGGCTTGAGTTCAGTAATTTCAATTCTTATGAATGAAATATTTTTATTAATTAATGTGAGTATCTAAAGAATAGAAGAAAAATTAAACTAGACACTATTAGCTGGGGGAAATACCGATATTTTTCTGTGCAGCCACGCACTTCATCAGCACCCATGTCTATCTACTGGGGTAGAGGTTATTATTAACATCAGCTATTAAACTTAAATTTCTATGAAATGGAATATGAGAATTGATTGTGTATACAATTATTGATTTGCCTTTGGCAAACACATTTGTAAGTACAGTAGTGTTCGTTTATAGTCACTACCGCTTATTGTCACATTAATGATATAGTCCATATTTAATGTTTTTTGTGACTTTTGAACTTAATTTCATTCAAAAAGTTGGCGATATAGTCCATTTACTATATAGTCATATTTGACATATATGCACCGAGTTTTTGGTAGTCAAAATCCAAATTGTATGCAAACAATTCGCGTTATAGTCACAAAAATTGTCAACAGATTTTTTTAGTTATTTATTTAAGCCATAAACCAAAAAGTAAATCTAAATTTCAACCCCCATCTACTGTTTAGTAGAAGAACATGTCTTAAGAACAAAACATTGTTGCATAAAAGGCCACAAAAACTTGCCTTTTAAATACAAAAAAAAAAAACACCTTCCAACACCAAAAGAATTTAAGAATTTTTTGCTTAGAAAATGATATTGAGGGTCATTATTTGTTTGACAAAATAGAGGACATGACTCTAAAACAATCACTTATATTGAAGCAATCTAAAATTACTGACTTTTTTGAAAGCAATTAATAATCTATTTTTAACTACAACTTTTGTGACGTGCAAATATTTTGTAAAATGAAGTCATTTTGTTTATTTTTTTAATAATAAATATGAATTTAGTTTATTTGGCTTATATTCACATAATTGGATTGTATGGAAATTCTTTTATATACCTCTGTGTGGCATATAAAAAAGTTAGTCTTATAGTCACATTAGCGATATAGTCCACAATTTCTGTGCAATTTAAAATGTGACTATAAGCGAAAACTACTGTATCACTATTCATTTTCTGTTTTTCCATTTTCTATTTAGGTTAGCACGAAGTTATATCACTCTACCTATGTATGTTTAACTATTCTTACTTATCTTTTACGATCATCACATTAATTATTTTTACTTATTCGATGCACCATCGGTACATACATATAAGTATTATTGTAGTGGCTTTATGTTACTTTTTTTTGCTTTCTACAGTTGACTTAGCTTTCCAGCATTCTGAAGCAGTTCTGGCCAAGTGAACAGTGATCGCCAAGTGAACATATTTTTGTCACGTGCCCATGATGAATTAAATGAGACATTATTAGATTTAATTGAACTATAGTGAATTTTTAATCAGAAATAATTTCTTAATCAGGCTTGAGTTCAGTAATTTCAATTCTTATGAATGAAATATTTTTATTAATTAATGTGAGTATCTAAAGAATAGAAGAAAAATTAAACTAGACACTATTAGCTGGGGGAAATACCGATATTTTTCTGTGCACCCACGCACTTCATCAGCACCCATGTCTATCTACTGGGGTAGAGGTTATTATTAACATCAGCTATTAAACTTAAATTTCTATGAAATGGAATATGAGAATTGATTGTGTATACAATTATTGATTTGCCTTTGGCAAACACATTTGTAAGTATCACTATTCATTTTCTGTTTTTCCATTTTCTATTTAGGTTAGCACGAAGTTATATCACTCTACCTATGTATGTTTAACTATTCTTACTTATCTTTTACGATCATCACATTAATTATTTTTACTTATTCGATGCACCATCGGTACATACATATAAGTATTATTGTAGTGGCTTTATGTTACTTTTTTTTGCTTTCTACAGTTGACTTAGCTTTCCAGCATTCTGAAGCAGTTCTGGCCAAGTGAACAGTGATCGCCAAGTGAACATATTTTTGTCACGTGCCCATGATGAATTAAATGAGACATTATTAGATTTAATTGAACTATAGTGAATTTTTAATCAGAAATAATTTCTTAATCAGGCTTGAGTTCAGTAATTTCAATTCTTATGAATGAAATATTTTTATTAATTAATGTGAGTATCTAAAGAATAGAAGAAAAATTAAACTAGACACTATTAGCTGGGGGAAATACCGATATTTTTCTGTGCACCCACGCACTTCATCAGCACCCATGTCTATCTACTGGGGTAGAGGTTATTATTAACATCAGCTATTAAACTTAAATTTCTATGAAATGGAATATGAGAATTGATTGTGTATACAATTATTGATTTGCCTTTGGCAAACACATTTGTAAGTATCACTATTCATTTTCTGTTTTTCCATTTTCTATTTAGGTTAGCACGAAGTTATATCACTCTACCTATGTATGTTTAACTATTCTTACTTATCTTTTACGATCATCACATTAATTATTTTTACTTATTCGATGCACCATCGGTACATACATATAAGTATTATTGTAGTGGCTTTATGTTACCTTGTTTTTGCTTTCTACAGTTGACTTAGCTTTCCAGCATTCTGAAGCAGTTCTGGCCAAGTGAACAGTGATCGCCAAGTAAACATATTTTTGTCACGTGCCCATGATGAATTAAATGAGACATTATTAGATTTAATTGAACTATAGTGAATTTTTAATCAGAAATAATTTCTTAATCAGGCTTGAGTTCAGTAATTTCAATTCTTATGAATGAAATATTTTTATTAATTAATGTGAGTATCTAAAGAATAGAAGAAAAATTAAACTAGACACTATTAGCTGGGGGAAATACCGATATTTTTCTGTGCAGCCACGCACTTCATCAGCACCCATGTCTATCTATCTGGTGCATCGAATAAGTAAAAATAATTAATGTGATGATCGTAAAAGATAAGTAAGAATAGTTAAACATACATAGGTAGAGTGATATAACTTCGTGCTAACCTAAATAGAAAATGGAAAAACAGAAAATGAATAGTGATACTTACAAATGTGTTTGCCAAAGGCAAATCAATAATTGTATACACAATCAATTCTCATATTCCATTTCATAGAAATTTAAGTTTAATAGCTGATGTTAATAATAACCTCTACCCCAGTAGATAGACATGGGTGCTGATGAAGTGCGTGGCTGCACAGAAAAATATCGGTATTTCCCCCAGCTAATAGTGTCTAGTTTAATTTTTCTTCTATTCTTTAGATACTCACATTAATTAATAAAAATATTTCATTCATAAGAATTGAAATTACTGAACTCAAGCCTGATTAAGAAATTATTTCTGATTAAAAATTCACTATAGTTCAATTAAATCTAATAATGTCTCATTTAATTCATCATGGGCACGTGATAAAAATATGTTCACTTGGCGATCACTGCTCACTTGGCCAGAACTGCTTCAGAATGCTGGAAAGCTAAGTCAACTGTAGAAAGCAAAAACAAAGTAACATAAAGCCACTACAATAATACTTATATGTATGTACCGATGGTGCATCGAATAAGTAAAAATAATTAATGTGATGATCGTAAAAGATAAGTAAGAATAGTTAAACATACATAGGTAGAGTGATATAACTTCGTGCTAACCTAAATAGAAAATGGAAAAACAGAAAATGAATAGTGATACTTACAAATGTGTTTGCCAAAGGCAAATCAATAATTGTATACACAATCAATTCTCATATTCCATTTCATAGAAATTTAAGTTTAATAGCTGATGTTAATAATAACCTCTACCCCAGTAGATAGACATGGGTGCTGATGAAGTGCGTGGCTGCACAGAAAAATATCGGTATTTCCCCCAGCTAATAGTGTCTAGTTTAATTTTTCTTCTATTCTTTAGATACTCACATTAATTAATAAAAATATTTCATTCATAAGAATTGAAATTACTGAACTCAAGCCTGATTAAGAAATTATTTCTGATTAAATATTTTTATCTATCTATATATAAATAGGCAAGTGAAAAAAGTTAAGAACCATTTTAACTGACTTAAACTCAACGTATTCGCTTGATTTTTTTTTGGTAGATAGATTGACAATAGGAGCAGTGCAGAATGTATTTTTCTTCTACATTTTTGTGTCTAAGATAGTTAAAAACAGAATATTAGCCAATCATAAAGCCATGATTTCTCTTTCTCTCTTAATTTGCTAAAAAAAAAATTACAACAATTTGGCTTGGCAACTCCATAAACACTCAGAAGGAAAAACGTATTTTATTTGTTCATTCTATTCTTATTTCCATCTTTCTATGTACTTAAACGAGTAAGTTTTTTATTTTTGGTTTATTTTGTGTGCGTTTTGTTTTTGTTCATTGTTTTCATTATTTTTCTGTGCTTTAAATTACTGAACATACTGGAATGTTGGAATATGATGGAATGTTGGAATATGATGGAATGTTTATATTATTAGGCTAGCATATTCGTACATACATATGGGGTCTTTCTCAAAGAATAGGGAATAGAAACTTTTTTTGTAATAAACGTTTTAATGGGGAGTCTAAAACTTTAGAGAAAAAGCGTTCAATGAAAAAATAAACGAATATTTTTGTTTTGGGCAATAATAATAAATATGAAGTGAAAACAATAGGAGCAAATATCTAATTACATTTAGTTCAAAAAGTGAACAACTTGTTTTAAATAGTTTGCTTAAAATCTATTCTTATTTATGCCGATAAATGAAATTTTAAATTCGTATTTAGTAGTTAAGAAAGTGGTTTAAGAGAGTGGTTTACCTTGGAGTCTATACATATGTATATTTGAATATAGTTTTTAAATTGTGTTTTAAATTCATCAAACTTTAAATATTTTCATTCTATTCTCCACCTCTTTGCGTTAATGGTCGATTTTCAACCACTGGGCGAACACTATTAATTATAATACGTTGTAATGTATGTATGTATACATATGAAGCTAAAATTGTATGTTTATATTATATATATACATATATGTATATATTCATATATATCTATGTAAATATATAACTACATATATGTCTATATAAATATTTATTATTATTATATTCACTAAAAATAAAAAATTCGTACATATTGGATGTTTTTTATTGAGGTATAGAACTTTAAGTTGACATCACTTTTTTAACTGGCGGCCATTTTGTCAGCTGTCAAGTGATTAATATTTAGTTTGGTTTGCCATTTCATCATGAACAGGTTGACAAAAGAACAACGCTTGCAAATCGTGCAAATTTGCTTTATTCGAGCCAGCCGAATTGGCTTTATTCGAGCCAGCCGCGGCGGCCACATGCCCGAAATCATATTTAAACATTAATGGCATAAAATTATCCTTCCAGTAAAGCCAAATTGATGGACATTAAAACGATTTTCTTGTGTTTTATTTCAATTCGAAGTTCTATACCTCTAAAAAAATCGTGCAAATTTGCTTTATTCGAGCCAGCCGAATTGGCTTTAATAAAGCCGAATTAGCTTTATTCGAGCCAGCCGCGGCGGCCACATGCCCGAAATCATATTTAAACATTAATGGCATAAAATTATCCTTCCAATAAAGCCAAATTGATGGACATTAAAACGATTTTCTTGTGTTTTATTTCAATTCGAAGTTCTATACCTCTAAATAAAACACCCTCTACTTTGTAATGTATGTATGTATACATATGAAGCTAAAATTGTAATTTCACTAAATATCAAAGTCATGACATTGTTTGTAAGTATAAAGTAATGATTTAATACCATTTAAATAATTTTCGTATTTTTTGTACACAATCAAAAATAATGTGAAGATATTGAACTCCCATCAATGTTTCGAACAGCTGTTGCGCATTTTATTTGAATTTGTTAAACTGATAAGCACCCAGCAAACAAAAAGTAGTATATATGTGTTCTTGTTCAAAAATATATATTGGGTGTTTTTTATTGAGGTATAGAACTTTAAGTTGGCATCACTTTTTTAACTGGCGGCCATTATTTAGTTTGGTTTGCCATTTCATCGTGAACAGGTTGACAAAAGAACAACGCTTGCAAATCGTGCAAATTTATTTCGAAAATAATGGTTCAGTTCGCGAAGTTTACCGCAAGCTCCGTCCATTTTATGGTCGACATAGTCGTCCATCAGAGCAATTAATTCGGTTAACCATGGATCGTTTTCGCACTACGTTTACTCTATGTGATAATACGCATCCGCAGAGACGTCGAACAGTGCGCACCGAAGAAACAATTGCCGCTGTAGAGCAAAGTGTTGAAGAGGACCCGAATGAATCGATTCGCCACCGTGCACAGCAATTGGAGCTTTGTCCATCAACTTTATGGAAGATTTTGCGCAAAGATCTTGGCTTGCGACCTTACAAGATCCAGCTTGTGCAAGAATTAAGGCCGCGAGACCATGCAATGCGTCGTGATTTTGGTGTATGGGCCGAAAATGAAATTGATCTCGATGCTGATTGTCATCGCGAAATTTTGTTCAGTGATGAGGCTCATTTTTGGTTGAATGGCTACGTCAACAAGCAAAATTGCGGCATTTTGAGTGAAGAGAATCCACGTGAGACCCTTGAGACGCCATTACATCCACAAAAACTGACTGTTTGGTGTGCTCTATGGGCTGGTGGAGTCATTGGGCCATACTTCTTCCGAAATAATGCTGGAGAGTCAGTTACCGTTAATGGAGACCGGTATAGAGCCATGATAACCGACTATTTTGTTCCCGAATTGGATGGCATGAATGTGGATGAGTTGTGGTTCCAACAAGACGGCGCTACATGCCACACAGCGCACGTCACAATCGATTTATTGAAGGAAACATTCGATGAGCGCATAATTTCGCGGAATGGACCTGTCAATTGGCCACCAAGATCGTGTGATTTGACACCATTGGATTATTTTCTTTGGGGATATGTGAAGTCGCTCGTCTACGCCAACAAACCACAAACGTTAGGGGACTTGGAAGCCAACATTCGTGGCGTTATTGCCAACATACGGCCCCATATGCTCGAAAAAGTGGTTGAAAATTGGACCTGTAGAATTGGCTTTATTCGAGCCAGCCGCAGCGGCCACATGCCCGAAATCATATTTAAACATTAATGGCATAAAATTATCCTTCCAATAAAGCCAAATTGATGGACATTAAAACGATTTTCTTGTGTTTTATTTCAATTCGAAGTTCTATACCTCTAAAAAAACACCCTGTACATATCATGATACAATAATATAAAGGTACAACCGTTCTCTCTTTTCGTCGCCATATTAACCTTCTGACGCTTGTGCCGACAATTTTTTACTCTCAAAATTAATGCTACCTTATTAATTTATGAAATCCGAGTTTTTGATTAATTTTTTGACGTTCTTTTTTATTTATTGAAAAATATTGAAGAATATGTGTTTAAATTATAATTATAAAAAAAAATTTACATCAGCATAAACAATTCAAGGGAAATTACCAACGGAAAAGCCTCTGAATCAAGGGTGGGACTTTCTCTTCATACTACTCTGGCTTATTGCTTTACATCAGGTGCGTCCAAGTCATATGCACAATGTGCAAACTTTTTTAAAATAGCTATTGAGCTTTCACACCGACGAGAGCACAATTGCCAATCAGATCTCGGCGAGAACAATGCTTCCTCTTAATTTGCAAGGAAAAAATAGCACACTTAACAGCTTTCAAAGCTGTTTGCCTCAAATACGAGTACAATCATCAGAGTATGCCTGCTTAGAGCCTAAAATTATAAGCAAAATGCCACCCGCAGGCACTTCGTTATGCTCTGTTTTAAACATACATATGTATGTATATCGAGCCTTGAGCGCAACATTATCGTAAGCGACAATAACCAAACTTTACAGGAGAGCCTTTTTATTGATTATTTCCAAATGTATGGATAAAATTTAAAATGTTTTTATGCAGTTTGTGATAATTTTGTCCTGGCCAGTGATTGGGAGCAAAAATAATTTTGTATTTTCATATTTGGCACTAGTTATGGCGCTTACAATAATTTTTTTTTTCATATTAATGGAGGAATTAAAAAAATTTTGTCGCTTACGATATTTTTTTGTTGTTTTTTTTTTGTGATTTAATAGAAAAATAAATTGGTACATTTGGGTTTTTTTTCAATCTGATTACAATTAGGTTGTCAAAACAATATTATTTTGGTAAAAAATAGGTATTATGTACTATAAACAATATTATTTAAATATTATAAAGTGTTTTATTAATATAATTATCTTAGGTATTTAGTAGTAATACTTATGGAAATGGCTTTAATTTTTTTTTTAATTATCATCATCGTCACTCTCAGCTAGTATATCTTCAATTTTATCATTACTTTTCATATTAATGTATTCTTGATGATATCTTTCAGAGATTATTCCGTTGTCACATAATGTCCACAAATCTTTAAATTTTTGTGCTATTTCTAATTTTTGTGAATAAAGAAATTGCGGTCCATTTTCAAGGAGCTCTGTATTTTTTCTTGAGCGCTTTATTAAATTAAGGTTTAACTCTTCGATTTTATCATCATTGTATCCATACTTTAATTGTGCGCGAAACTTATTTTTGTCAAAGTTAACTGATCGTAAATTATTAAATTTTATTTTAATGTTATGTGGCAAAAATACCTTGGAGTATGTCTTCCAATTTTGAAAATCAGTATAATTTAGTACAATTGGAATTAGAAATTTGTGATGCCCATTCAAAAGGTGCCCAAATACTTCTATTTTTTATAAAATTCTCAATTGTGGCGTGAACGGAGTCTACAGGTATCATTGTGTGTCCTGGTAACAAAAAAGTTACTTTTACAGATTGCAAGCACTTAGACGTTTTCAAAAAGTAGGGAATTACTGTTAATAAAACTTAAAAAAAAATATTAAACCGCCTTCAAAAATAAGCACTAAAAAGCTACAAATAATATAGATCTAGTTAAATAAAAGATTTTTATATACAGTATGTCAAGAAAATGTTTTGACATAGTTAAAATCGTTATAAATTTTGATTTTTATCATAAATATTTTTATTTTTCTTTGCATTATGAAATTTTTGGTTATGGATTTCATTTTATTTACATTTAAGTGAACAAATAGTAGTAAGTTATACGCAAAATTAAAAAGTGAGAGCATCAAAATTACATGAAAGCCAAAAAAACTCAAAAATTTCTCTGTCAAGAAAATGTTTTTACATCCTTGTATTATATAGTAAGAAAATAGGAAAATAAAATAAATAAATTTTTTTTTGGCCCCATTGGTATTAAATCGGCTTGTAAGACGACTTCTCATGGAAAAAAATTTTCTTTTCCAAATATTCCGCTGAAATTTCTCATGTTCCCCTCGTATTATTGTTTTAAGCTCCATTTAGTTCTTGAAATACCCTTTGGAAATACTATTTTTCAAATAAACCCATAAATTTTGAATAGGGTATAGATCTGGACCTTGAGATGGAGTATCCACAACCTTACCGCAATTGAAAGGACACCATGTTCTTACCCAAAGTGCCTCATGTTTGAGGTCAATACATTAATAAAAATTTAAAAATTCCATATTTACCATATTTAGCTGTAAAGCCAACCATACTCGCGCTGTCAACGAAAAACCATTTCAACGTATTGATGTACCACTCACACAGTTTCCCATGAGACAAAGGCAATTGCTCAAAAGAATCGACTGTACTACAATAAATGGTCGGAAATCCCCGCTTTCTAGAGTGTAGCCCAAATAGCAACAATTGTCTTTACAATTGTCTTTTGTGATTTTGCATACTTACAAGCTTGATGGCTTCTACGATAATGTGATTTTCGGCGACGAAACCAAACTTCTGCTTTATTAGAATGATGGATCTAACAAAGTATGGAGGAAAAAAAAATCTTTAAAAATATTGGAAAGTGAAACCGTAAACCCATCTGTAAAACTTAAAAGAGGTTGGTTGATGGATTGGAGGTATATATACATACATATGTATATGGTGTAAAACGTGGGATAAATTTGCTTTATTGAGAACACCATGAATGCGGGGCAGTGCCTTAATATATTGAAGCATTTTTTTGGATGACAGCTCGAGTAAATTTGGCTTTATTGCTGGAAAACATGCAAGTTTCCAGTTGTTATCAATCTAATGACACCAAACACAAGGCACTTTCGGTAAGAACATGGTGTCTTTTCAATTGCGGTAAGGTTGTGGATACTCCATCTCAAGGTAAAGATCTATGCCCTATTCAAAATTTATGGATTTATTTGAAAAATAGTATTTCCAAAGGGTATTTCAAGAGCTAAATGGAGCTTAAAACAGTAATACGAGGGGGACATGAGAAATTTCAGCGGAATATTTGGAAAAGAAAATTTTTTTCCATGAGAAGTCGTCTTACAAGCCGATTTAATACCAATGGGGCCAAAAAAAAATTAATTTTTTTTATTTTCCTATTTTCTTACTATATAATACAAGGATGTAAAAACATTTTCTTGACAGAGAAATTTTTTATTTTTTTTGGCTTTCATGTAATTTTTATGCTCTCACTTTTTAATTTTGCGTATAACTTACTACTATTTGTTCACTTAAATGTAAATAAAATGAAATCCATAACCAAAAATTTCATAATGCAAAGAAAAATAAAAATATTTATGATAAAAATCAAAATTTATAACGATTTTAACTATGTCAAAACATTTTCTTGACATACTGTATGTTACCTACAGTGCCGTTTGAAGTTGGTGCCAGCAACATTGGTAATTAAGCACATACATATGTACTTAACAATTACTTGCAGTTTTTTTACCGGGCATGTTCCTATGTGTTTAAAAAGTTTTATTTTTACCTTTTTAGTGCATACTTTTGAGCTCTGGTCAATTCAAAAAAGTTTTATTTGTAATTATCTTTTTTTTGTTTAGAAATATGGCCCAGTTTCGTAAAAATCGATTAAGTAAAAACACGTGAAATATACGGGTATGTTCTGTATTCCACGTGAAATTAAAAGGTGTGGAATTGCTATAGAATTGTTGCTGGAAATATGTATTTATAACAATTCTGTGGCAATTCCACACCTTTTAATTTAACGTGGAATACAGAACATACCCGATAGTATTAAATTTTATGGGGCGTGGCTACGCCTACTTTTTTAAAACAAGATTGTGTATTTTTAAGAGTTCAAGGTGTGTGCCAAGTTTCGAAAATATAGGTTAAGTACAAGCACATGAAATATTATGCTAAAATTTAATAGGCGTGCCCCCCACTCTTTTGAACGCAATTTTGTGCCTTTATTAAAGCTTAGGGTGTGTGACAAGTTTCGTAAGAATCGGTGAAATAAATGTTCATTTAATTTTTCCAATAGTTTATATGTTTCATAATTAAAAATAAAATATCTCAATAAATATGTGTCGCTTACGATAATTTTTATTTTTTTTTAAATGTAAACATCTACTTGCGATAAAATCTCAAGCGCCGTATTTTTGAAACTATAAGCAATTCTGATATTTTGACAATTTCGAATTTTGAGCTATGTCACGAAATCTTAATTTCTCAAATAAAAAAAATTTTTACCGGATGTCGCTTACGATAATGTCGCGCTCAAGGCTCGATATATAAACGAATAAACGTATCATGGGTTCTAAGCACTCATTGGAATGATGAGCAGTTTTGCTAAATGTTAGCCCATGCTCGTCAATGACACGCCTGTGTTAAAATCATGCGTTCTGCACCTAATTTGAACCAATTCATTAGCAATAGAACCCATGCACTAACTATTTCTTTTGCATGTCTTTTTTTGTTCAGATTATTCAGATGTAGCCCATCAAAAAAGAATTAATTCTTACTGTAAGCTACAATAAATTTGCACACGAAGTGTATGTAAATGTGTATTATATGCATGAAACACGCTCATCCATTCTACATCATATTATACACATGCATATTTCGTTATCCACGTATCCAATTAATACAACATTTAACAAAATGTGTATTAAACCATAATTTCTAAACTTAAAATTACACATTTCCAAAAACATTCATAAAAAAAGTTCCCCGTGATTTCGTGTGGCAACGTTTTCCTCTCTTTACAAAAAAGTCAAAATTAATTTTATACGTCAAATGTGGTAGTACCTTTATATTATTGTATCATGATACATATTATGTTTTGGAAAGAAAAGTTTGGTATAAAAAATAAGAAAAATAAAAGCCACAGCTGGAAAGTTTAACCTTTTTTATATTAAAGTAACTAAATAAAACTAGTATTTTCCTTATTTCTTTTTTTCTTTGTACACTTAACATATGTTATATATTTTTTAAAGAACAAGATTGGTATAAGGTACCAAAAAAATCTAAAAGGATGATTCCAGGGTTGGAAATATATATGTATATAAAACTAATATATAAAACTAATTAAATAAAGCTAGTTATTTCTTTGGTAATTAAATATATTCTATATTTTAGAAAGAAATAAATTAGTACTGGTGTTAAAACCAGAAAAATTTAAACTATGGTTCAAGGGTTGGAAATTAAAAAAAAAATTGTGTAAAAAAATAACCGAAAATGATTTTTTTTAGTTAAACATATTCAGTCGAAGAAACCAGAGGTCACTTACTAAATATTGGACTATAACAAAAAATTATAATTTTATCACAAAACAAATATCTATGTATGTAGTTATGTACATATGTATCTGTATACTACATATGTATGTGTACATACGTTGGTAAAGGCCGTTTCACACTATAATACAAGTATTAATACTTTTGTGGAAAATGCAACTCTGACATGTTGAGTTATTATTGTCTTTTGAAATTTTTGAAACAGAAATTAGATTAGGGATGCATATTCGTCAAAAGTATTAATACTTGTATTATAGTGTGAAACGGCCTTAAAGGATATATAGGGTGTTTTTTATTGAGGTATAGAACTTTAAGTTGGCATCACTTTTTTAACTGGCGGCCATTTTGTCAGCTGTCAAGTGATTAATATTTAGTTTGGTTTGCCATTTCATCATGAACAGGTTGACAAAAGAACAACGCTTGCAAATCGTGCAAATTTGCTTTATTCGAGCCAGCCGAATTGGCTTTAAAAAAGCCGAATTGGCTTTATTCAAGCCAGCCGCGGCGGCCACATGCCCGAAATCATATTTAAACATTAATGGCATAAAATTATCCTTCCAATAAAGCCAAATTGATGGACATTAAAACGATTTTCTTGTGTTTTATTTCAATTCGAAGTTCTATACCTCTAAAAAAACACCCTTTATAAGATTAGGCATAGCCGAATATAGCACTCTTACTTGTTATATTAACAGTTTTTACAATGTAATTGTAAGCATTTAATTAATAATTTGGATCTTTTATTGCTTATTCCGTTTATTCATATCAATAAAAATTTCTAACACATTCCAATGAAAGAAATGCCAGCGAACATAGAAGGCTGAAATGTTCGAGGCGATCAGTTTTATTCGTATCGTATGGTTCGAGCTGTTCATACCGGAGAATGCGATGAGAGATTAGCTAGCAAAAAGTCGTGGCTGTCAGCGATGAGCAAGGCATTGGCCACATTTTTTCCAAACTCGAGAGCCGCCAAAATACAGCCAACTTGAATCATGTAGCAATACGATTGATTAAAATTTCATTATTTGATCTATAATAAGTTAGTACTAGAAGAGGGTACTTGAGGTCAATTACTATTAAAGAAAAAAGGGCTCCTCCAGACAAAAACATCGATATATCATACTTTAAGATCCGACTGTAAATACCGAAGATATGACAAAAAATTTAAAAAGCCGTTTGGAAAACAAAACATTTTTTAAAATTGTTCTGCTGGAATTATTGATATATTTCCTTAGATAAATTTTAATAATTTTTTGCGAGCTTCAGTTTTCTGAAATTAGGGTGGTAGGAACTGAGATCTGGTAGGTTAATGCTAGAACGGGATATTTGAGGTCAATGAATAATTTGAGGTAAAGCATAGGTCTTTTCGAGACAAAAACATCGATATATCACACCTTAAAATCCGACTGTAAATGCCGAAGATATAACGAAAAATGTATTTTGGGAACCCCTACGTTCTGCAAAAACAAATAATAATTTTTTCGAAAGTGCCTTGTAACAGTACTTTACATTCGGTGGTGCACCACGAATTTTTTTGCATGTAAGGCTGACGGTCCATTGTGCACCCTGCGTCTTGCATACACAAAAATGTCTCAGTGCCTTGGGCATATACAATAGTGCAATTCACAGTCTTGTGCAAATGGTCTTGCATAGTAGCATGTGCAAAATTGTTAGTATAACTATTAATACTCGCCACTTCACAATTCTTAGTGGTGAGTATCAATATACTATACCATTTTGCACATGCTACGATGCAAGACCATATGCACAAAATTGTGAATTGAGCTAATAAGAAATTTTATTTTTATATACATATGTATGTCAATTGTTGTTACTTTTGTTATTTGAGAAAAATTGGACTTGTGATGATTTTTTTCTTCAAAATATGATTTTCTTTTCGAAAAATAATTTGGAATAATAGCTTAATTAAGGTTATAATATGGTATATTTCAACTCAAATGTCTTACTTAGAGAGTGTAAAACGATGATTAGTTAAAAAAATAAAGGTTAACAGAAAATTTCCTAATTTATCTGTAAAAGAAATAATTTTCTGAAAATCGACTTGAAACCTTAAAGTGCTCTCTTGTAAAACAGTAAAATATGACTTAAGCACTTTTTCCTTATTGCCACAGATATGTAACTGTGCAATTTTTCGTATTGTACAATAATATCGTCAATGTGTACGTCATATTCGAAGGTAACAAAATATACATATTGGCAAATATCAAAACACTTCTGATTTTTATTGTACAATCAAGAGAATTGTGTAATGTGGTGGCAACATTGTTCAATGTTGTTTACTTTTTCAAGTAAGGAATATTGGGCAATATTTTCTTTGCAATAATAGGTGTGTTTTATTCGAAACATATACATACCTACTTAATTTTTAAGCAGCTATAGCTATAACTACTTAATAAGTTTATACACACTTAAATTTGTTCTGAATATTTATATAAACTTCGAATAAAACATACCTAATATTGCAAAGAATTTAAATTAACATATAAAAAGTAATGGCGTATAAAAGACTTAAAAATAACTTATTGCAAAAATCAATCTTAATAGGATAAATTGAACTTGAACACCAAGATCAAAATTATTATTTAAATCTTGTGATAAAACGGAATTAACGTTCACTTAAATGTGTGTTAAAGTACACATATCATATCCTTGAAGTAGTAAGTGCCAGCAGCATCGTAGTAATCATACAATTTAGGCGAGAACTCTTTCAGCCTTTTCCTGCTTCATTATCAAAATGTTGGTTCCAATTTATAAAAGGAAGTTTTCCCAACTGTGTTGTATAAACATCAAATAAGATTTTTTGGTCCATAATTTTTTTTTACTTCTTGAGTTTCAGAAAATTTTGTTTGAGATAAAGAGTCACAACGTTTAGAATATTTTATGTTGGAGAAAAAATTGCTTTATATAAGCATATTTTTTAACATTATTCTATTTCATTGAAATCGTAAAAATATAGCCAAAAATATCGCCAAAGAGTTCAAATATCGCCAAGTAAATCGCCAATCGCCATTTCAAAATTTTCTTCGCCAAAACCAAAATTTTGTCGCCACGTTTGGCGAGATATCGCCGTATCTGACAACACTGGTTACAGCTGCTATTAAAATTATTACAATTGAGTTCTTTTACATAAAATAATAATTTTTAAAACCTCTAGGCACATTTTCATTATAAAAGATGTCTTATTTCAAAAACTCCATTACTTTTTTCCAACAGTATAAAACTTGCCATCAAAAGAAAGTAAATTATAATAGCTTCAGCGAAATTATTAAAGAAATCTTGGATTAATTGAAACATTACCATTTTATATATTATTAACTTATAAGCAGTAATGCATACATACATATGTATGTATGATCACACAATCCATATACACTTCAATCAAAATGAATTCCATGAATTTAAATATTATATGAACTTTCACGTTTGACTTCAAATAACTCGCAATTTAAAATCAAAAATGAGTGTTTGCTGGGCACAAGGCAATTAGCATGTATGTATGTGTGCACAAGGAAGTTTTTTTGTTTTTGTGGAAAACACATGACACGTTTTCTATCAAGGCGAATTCATAACAGGTGACCCTAACAGTCCTGTTGATTATCAGGTGTTCGAAGACTGCTTAAAGCCCAACTGTCAAAATCTCTTCTTCTATCTAATGTTTGTTTACATTTAAAGTGAAAAAAATTATATCGTTCTTTATGTTTAAAAAATATATTTTAAAGTAAAAAGAATTATAATGTATAAATACTTATCACAATGGAACCAATTGGATCTCCTTCTTAACCTATGCATTCTCAATTAACTCTTGCAAAATGATTAACTGCATCAGTTTATTGATGATTTTAAGAAAATTTTATCTAATACCAAATATTTCTACCAATGTGTCTCGCCTATAATGCATGATAGTCTTTGGTACAGAATCTTGCACGGATTTTCGCACAATATAGAAATAAGATTTTATCAAACGTTCTGCATTACTTGAGGCAAAGAGTATTTGCTCGTTCCATCATGTCAGCTTTTAGTTGACTAGACATGTTTATGAAAATCTGGATGTGTAGTATTTATATACAAAGCCCAATTCAATGGCTCCCAAATTCTCAACAAAGAAATTGGTGGCTGGTAAACGACGATGCAATAGCGTTTTCACCACATCAACAATTTTTCCGTGCAATTTGTTAAACCTTAAACAGATACATATATTACAAATTAAGTTTATAGAAATAAATATTCAAGCATACCTTAACATTTCCTATTGCATTTAATTGCCACAATGCGCTGCATTTCTTCATGTATCAACTCAACACAATGCGAATTCTTAATTGTGGGGTTAAGACAACTTTTGCCGGGCCCAGCTAGTACTAGCTGACTTCTTATATATGTATGTATGTATAAATAAGACGCACGTTTATTTGTTGCACACTTTGTCCATTTTTGTGAACAATTTCATGCATTTAAGCATAATATTGTGTTTACGGCCATGATGAGCCAGTGAAACACATTTCATACCACTGATTTCGCGTCCGAAAAACCATCGGAAGGACTGCAATAAGGCAGCAAGTAAGGTTTCTTTACGTTGTACAAAAATATCAAGATCATCTAACCTGAACCGTCTTTCAACATTTTAATTACATTTCGTTCTCGTTGTACCTTCATAGTGAACAGACGTAATAGCGGAATTTTTCTTACATACAAACTAAACAAAAAAAATCATACAAAAAATATTCGTAGTACATATTAACTTTGATAAATAAGCATTTTTTTTTTGCTTTGATAATATTTTTACATATAGAAATAACAAAAACAAAAAAAAAACCGTAAACAAAAAAACATACAAAGTACCCTTGAGGAATACTCTTTATGAGTACCCCAAAGGAACAAAATAGTGAAGTGGGTTCTAACGGCAGAAATGCCTATTTTACTGTGAGTTTTGATGCTCATAATGATAACAATAAAAATAAAAAATCTGATAATAGACTTGCTGTGAGTTCTGAAGTTCTTAATAAAAATCAAAAATCTGATAGACTTTTTCTAACGGCAAAACCACAGTTTCGTCAGCGATCAACTTCGCTTTGTCCAATGTCAACTAGTGAATCGTTGACATTATTGCCTAGTACTTCTACATTTAACTCAGCGATATCATCCGCTTCGGGCTCGTGGTCATCACTTAAACAAGTTGTCACTGAAGATAACAGTAGTTCAAAACCAAAGGTACAAGTAGGAATGGACAGATATATAGCTATTTTAAAGCGCGGGCGAAGCCCAAATTCTACTAAAATTGGATCCGCCCCAAATATGTCTAGGGATAACAGCCCATCTTCTATCAATCGTCAAAATCGTTTTTCATTATTGCAAGATAAAAACGACAAGCCAGCTGCATCATCGCAAAAGTCTTATAAGCCACCACCTATTTATCTGAGAGAAAAAAATTCTAACGCGCTTCTAAAAAATCTACTGTCGACCAATGGTGAAAATACTTTTCACATCATTATAATTAAACGAGGTAATATTGATGAAACTAAAATCCAAATATATGATGAAAAAGATTTCCGAAAAATTGTTAGTGAGTTTGAAAAAAATAAAACAAATTTTTACACATATCAACTTAAGAGTGCTAAAGGCCTACAAATAGTATTAAAGGGCATAGATTCATATGTTGAGCCCGAAGAAGTAAAATGTGCACTTGTCGAACAAGGATTTAAGGTAAAAAATGTTACCAATATAATCAATAGAGAGAAGATTCCCCAGCCTCTATTTCGTGTTGAACTGGAGCCGAATGATATACAGTTGAAAAAAAACGAGACGCACCCAATTTATAGTCTAAAATACCTTTTACACCTTAAAATCACATTTGAAGAGCCACGTAAGCGTTCAGGTCCCGTACAGTGCCATAATTGCCAAGAATATGGCCACACAAAAACTTACTGCAAATTACTTACAGTTTGTGTTATCTGCGGTGAATTGCATGGTACTGCTAACTGTACCAAGCCAAAAGTACAAGCAGAAAAAAATGCAGTAATTGTGGAGGTAATCACACCGCTAACTACAGAGGATGCCCTGTACATTCTTTCGTTAAACAGGCTATGGGTCAAAAACCTAAATTAGCTCCAGTTCAATCAGCAAATGCTTACTCCGCCACTCTTCCTCAAACTAGCCAACTAATTACTTCACGTGTATCGTATGCCGATGCTGCTAAGACTAGTTCTATTCCCACACAAAATGTTCCACCGCCAAGTAATTCAACAAATGCAAACTCTAGCTTTAACTTTAGTCGTCTTGAAGCTACTATTGAGAATCTATTGCTAACTATAAACAACTTTACAACAAATATGATTAGCATGATGCAAGAAATGCTGAGAATGCAGAATACTCTGCTTCAAGCATTATTCAACAAACCATGAACACGTTAAAACTATGTTTCTGGAACGCAAACGCCATTCGCCAACATAAAAATGAACTTGAACACTTCCTCATGGAAAAAAATATTGATATAATGTTGGTCTCTGAGACTCACTTGACTTCGAGAAGCTGCTTTAAAATAAATGGTTACACTCTATATGATTCAAAGGACCCGAGAGGGAGAGCATGCGGTGGATCAGCAATTCTAATTAAGTCAAGACTCAAGCACTATATCCTTGAGAACGTTAGTGAAGAATATATGCAAGCTACGAATATTTTCGTAGAAAATTTTTGTGCGAATTTCGTGATATCTTCAATTTACTCACCTCCCAGATTTTCAGTTACCGAAGATCTGTATGAGAAGTTCTACAAATCGCTTGGTTCTTGCTTCGTAGCAGCTGGTGACTACAATGCAAAACATACGTACTTGGTTTCGCGTCTTTTTTTTTTTTTTTTTTTTTTTTAAAGAGAAGTAACACTCAGGTAATTAATGCCTACTACTATTACTAGGTGTTACCTTCTTTAGGAAAGGGATAGTGAGAGAGAAGACAGGTGGTGAAGGAAGAGATAGAGGAAAGCTTCATTCTTTTACAACTCTGCTTTTTCGCACGTTTTGAATAATGCAGTGTTGCAGCGCCTCTCTGATGTTAAATGAGGCGTATTAATTTTTTGAAGCTGTGTCTTGTAGCCATTTTATTGATTATTTTACTTCGCCAATGATTTTGCTACACAACGAAGGAGGGCGCTCTGATGTTACATTAGGATTAGTATCTGCTGAAGTCGGTATAGTTCAGCTACCAGTGACTATGCCTTCATCACTTGAACTTTCCTACAACAACTGACACAAAGGGACACTAATGCGCATCAGAAAAATGCGTGGTGTTGTTATTTAATGACTGTCGGATACAGGGATTGAACCCAGGACCTTCGGTTTTGTAGTCAACGTGCTAACTACTTCAGCCAACGCCACCCTCTTGTTACACCTAGAGGTAGAGCGTTGTTTAATACAATTTCAAAATTGGGCTTAGATGTCATTTCGAGTGGGTAGCCTACTTACTGGCCTACTGACGTAAGAAAAATTCCACATGTTATAGATTTTGGCGTCACGAAAAATATCCATAGGGATTTAATTCACGTAGAGGGCTCTCTAGATCTGTCCTCCGATCACTCTCCCACAATAGTTACAATTTTCAACCCACTAAGGAGTGATTTAACTAACTCATATGTGAAAAGGATTAATAGGGTCAACTGGCTAGGATTCAAAAAATATATTAGTAGTAACTGCATAGAAAACATTGAGCTAAGATCATCTGATGATATTGAATTTAATATTGCCAATCTTAACGAATATATTAAACAGGCTGCTGAACATGCCACTACTTCCTATCCGCAGACTGGCTTTAATAGAATTTATTCTACGGAAATTGAACGTCTTGTATGTGAAAAAAGGAGAGCTAGAAGAGAATGGCAACAATACAGATCACCCCTAAATAAAATCGGACTTAAAGAATGTACTAAACGACTCAAAGAGCTGCTATCGTCGGAAAAGACTGCGTCACTGGAAAAGTATTTAGAAGGTCTTGATGTAACGTCAACATCTAATTACTCTTTATGGCGCACTACTAGAAATCTTAAAAGACCCGTTGATCTCAAATCACCACTGCGTACTTCGACCGGAGGCTGGGCAAGAAGCGATAGTGAGAAAGGTAACTTATTTTCTGAGCATTTAAAATCTGTATTCACTCCCAATTCATGTACGGGTGCTGCCGGATTACCGAGTCTAGTATCTCTACCCCCTCGTCCCTTAAGGTTTAAGATGCGTGAACTACAAAAAATAATTGTTGAACTCGACCCGAAGAAAGCTACGGGTATTGATGGCATTAGTAACAAGATGCTGATGAATTTGCCTCATATTGCAACAAGAATTTTGGTATTTATTTTTAATGCCATTTTACGAATGCAGTATTTTCCACATAACTGGAAAATTGCCAAGAGTAAAATGATTCCAAAGCCAGGCAAAGATCTTACCAAGGCTGAGTCATATAGGCCTATAAGCTTACTTTCAACAATTTCAAAGCTTTTCGAAAAGCTGCTCATAAATAAATTGTCCAAAATTTTAGCTGATAATGGGTGCATCCCGGGTCATCAATTTGGTTTTAGAAGTCAGCATAGCACCATTGAACAAACGCATACATTGGTCCAAGTTGTAAGAAGAACATTTGATGAAAAGAAGTATTGTTCTGCTCTCTTTATTGATATTTCTCAGGCATTTGATAAAGTATGGCACGAAGGCTTAGTTTTAAAATTGAAGACATACCTACCAATAAACATACAAAAGCTTTTGGAAAGTTATATTATTGATAGGAAGTTCACTGTTGTGGAAGGAGAGTTCATGAGTGTGCCCGAATTTATATCTTCCGGTGTGCCACAGGGTAGTATTCTGGGGCCAGTTTTGTATTTAATATATACTTCTGATATGCCTCTTAGCAATAACATCCACACTTCTACATTTGCTGATGATACAGCCTGCATGAGTATGCACAAAAACCCTGATGAGGCATCCCGCCATCTACAAGAAAACATTACCCAGCTTGAAATATGGTTGAACTTATGGAGAATTAAAGTAAATGAGCAAAAGTGTGTCCATATAACGTTTACGTTAAGAACAGATACTTGTTCTCCCATTCGAATCAACAATCAAAATATTCCTCAACATTCTCAAGTGAAATACCTTGGTATATACCTTGATCGAAGGCTTACATGGAAATATCATATTGATTCTAAGTTAACCCAAATTAAACTTAAATTAACTCAAATATATTGGTTAATTGGCAGAAATTCAACACTCAGCCTAGACTGCAAACTTTTGATATACAAGTTGCTTTTGAAGCCAATATGGTGCTATGGAATTCAGCTATGGGGCACTGCTTCAGCTTCATATATTGAGAAAATCCAACGAAGGCAAAACAAAATTTTACATTTGATAACATCGGCTCCATGGTACATCGTGATTTAAATATGCCACTAGTGACTGAAGAAATTGCAAAATACGCAGGCAAATATTTAACTAAACTTGAGTCACATCCTAATCCGCTTGCCCGTAATATTTTGAACTTTACTGGACACTTTACGTTGTCCAATATCAGGATCATCTAACCAGAACCGTCTTTCAACATTTTTTATTTTACAAATATTGTTTTCTGTGTTGTTGATAGATGTACATAGATAGTAAAATGTGTTTTATAAGTGTGTATGTATTGGTATTTGAGTCAACTGTTTTTGACATATGGGGTTTTTGAAGCCAGACGAATTGCATGTTTTTTTTATTATTGTTGTATTGTTGTAGCGATAAGGTCACCTGTTATGAATTCGCCTTGCATACTATAAGCGTTCAAACATTTACATTTACATTACATTTACGATTTCTACAGTCGGCTAACGAAGCCTTAAGAGTGCTATATTCGGCTCTGTCCAGTCTTGTATACCCTTTACCAACGTATGTATATGTAGTATACAGATATATACATACATAAGTACATACATACATTTGTTTTGTGATAAAATTTATAATTTTTTGTAATAGTGCAATTTTTAATAAGTGACTCTCGGTTTTTTTCGACTAAAGAATTTGCTTGAGTAAAGATGTTCCTAAAACATGAAATATTTTTAACTGAAAAAAAATATTATTTTTGGTTATTTCTTACCCCAATTTTTTTTTTCAACTTCCAAACCTAGAATAATTAAAATTTTTCTGGTTTTAATACGAGTACAAATTTATTTCTTTCTAAAATATAGAATACTAGCTGACTCCGGTCCGCGTTGCTGGCCCTAAGCTAACATTAGTGTTGTATATGGCATTGGTGGTACAATATGAAAATTGGATTTTGCCCACGAATAAACTAAATATGGCGCCATCTGGACGAACTTCACACTACACAGAAACACTACTCACGCCCTATAGAGCATGTATATGAAGTTTTGGTCAGAATCGGTTTAGTAGTTCTTGAGTTACAGTGCAGTAGTTCTTGAGTTACGGTGCAAAAACACAAAAATAATAAATACTGCGCCATCTGTCGGACGAACTTCAAACTACACAGAAACACTCCTCACGCCCCTTAAAGCATGTATATAAAGTTTTGTCAACATCGGTGCAGTAGTTCTTGAGTTATGGTGCAAAAACACAAAAAAACTAAATATGGCGCCATCTGCCGGACGAACTTTAAACTACACAGAAACACAACTTACGCCTTATAGAGCATATATATGAAGTTTGGTCAAAATCAGTTCAGTAGTTCTTGAGTTACGGTGCAAAAACACAAAAAAACTAAAAATTGCGCCATCTGTCGGACGAATGACTATTTCTGAAAGGGGCGTAGCATTTACCGAGGTAGAATATATATAAAAACACGCACCGGTCTTTTACAAATATTTTGTGGGGTGGAAGCCGAAAATCTGTTGGGGTATTGAAGAGTTCACCCATAACAAATAAACGTGTTTTTGTATTATATATAATAAGATATTTAATTAGTGTTTTATAACAAAAAAAAATTGTACTTTTTCCCACTCTGGAATCATCCTTTTAAATTTTTTTGGGTCCTTATACCAATCTTGTTCTTTAAAAAATATATAAAATATGTTAAGTGAACAAAGAAAATAAATAAATAAGGAAAATGTTTTGACTCATGCACGTTCGGTTTTCAGCATTTTTTTAATATGGCGTTTTTTTAGATTTGTCGCTTTTTTCTCGTTTTGGCGATTTTGTCGGCCTTTGGCGTTTTTTTATTTTGGCGATTTTTTTTCATTTTGGCAATTTTTCCGGTTTTTTGCGATTTATTTTAGTTAACGAAATATTTTTTTTATATGGCGTTTTTTTCGTTTTGGCGATTTTTTTGGTTTTTGGCGATTTTTTTTTGGTTTGGCGATTTTATAATTTTGGAATTTTTTAGTTTTACCGTTTTTGAAAATTTCAAGAGTTTGGTTCTTACGGTTTCCAAGATACAGCAAGTTGTCCAAATTACATAGTCAAAATTTCATTAACTGATAGAACACCCTTTAATTTCCATTTCTTAAATTTTAGTATTAATTGTTGTAGTCTGTATAAAAATACACTAACTTTACAAATTTCAAGTTTATATACATACATACAATTGTATGTGTATTACATGGGATTTTAAAATTTTTCGTTGCTCGTTTTGGAACACCCTTTAATTTTTTATTGTCGTGTATTTGCTGTTGTAGCGACTAAATGTCTTCACACTCTGTCCAAATTTCAGGTTCGTAGCTCTAACCGTTCTTGAGAAAATAGCCAATGTACGGAATCCTAAAAAGTTTAAATTTTCCATCTGTGGAGCTGTGGTTTTTATTTTTCAAATTTTCTATACCCATCTTTTCTTTTTAAAACATAAAAAATATATATAAATTAATATATGAAAAAAAATTATTAGACCTAGTTTATTTTATATATCACAAAAAGTGTACGTTTCCCAACCCTGGAAACAAAATTTAAAATTTTTCTGAAGAAGTCTTACACCAATATTTTTCTTTTAAGAATGTTAAACATTTTAAATTTATATAAAAAAAGGAAAAAATAGTTTTAGTAGGTTATTTTTATATAACAAAAAAGTTAAAGTTTCCAACCCCTTTTTTTATTTTCTTTTATTGTTTTATATTTTTAATACAAAATTTATTCATACTGAAGTATAAAATAAGTTTATTTAACAAAAAAATCAAAAAATTTGTTTTACCTAGTCACTTTTACATGGCAAAACCAAGTTTAGGTTTTCCAGTTCTGAGACCATCTGTTCGATTTCGCTGGTTTTCAATACCAATCTAAGTTGGACCATTTCTGACACACCAGTCCAAGACCGAAGTCTCTAGCTTTTCTGGGAGCTTCGGAAAACCGATTTCACATACACCAGACGGACGGATGGACAGACAGACATCGCTTATTCGTGTTCGCTATTCATAAGGACCTAGAATATATATATTTTATGGGTCACATATGAATATTATGGAAATTACACACGGAATGACAAACCTATACATATATACCCTTTTCCATTTTTGGTAAAGGGTATAATAAGAACGCGTCATATTAATTCAATAATTTTCAATATAACAGAAAATTTATATTGAGACCATGATACAATAATATAAAGGTACTACCACATTTGACGTATAAAATTAATTTTGACTTTTACCAAAATTGTTTGATTGCTGTTTTTTTGTAAAGAGAGAGGAAAACGTTGCCACACGAAATTACGGGGAACTTTTTTTTATGAATGTTTTTGGAAATGTGTAATTTTAAGTTTAGAAATTATGGTTAATACACATTTTTTTAAATGTTGTATTAATTGGATACGTGGATAACAAAATATGCATATGTATAATATGATGTAGAATGGATGAGCGTGTTTCATGCACATAATACACATTTACATACACTTCGTGTGCAAATTTATTGCAGCTTACAGTAAGAATTAATGCTTTTTTGATGGGCTACATCTGAATAATCTGAACACAAAAAGACATGCAAAAGAAATAGTTAATGCATGGGTTTTGTTGCTAATGAATTCGTTCAATTTAGGTGCAGAACGCATGATTTTAACACAGGCGTGTCATTGACGAGCATGGGCTAACATTTAGCAAAACTGCTCATCATTCCAATGAGTGCTTAGAACCCATGATACGTTTATTCGTTTATATATACATACATATGTATGTTTAAACAGAGCATAACGAAGTGCCCGCGGGTGGCCTTTTGCTTATAATTTTAGGCTCTAAGCAGGCATACTCTGATGACTGTATTTGAGACAAACAGCTTTGAAAGCTGTTAAGTGTGCTGTTGTTTCCTTGCAAATTAAGAGGAAGCATTGTTCTCGCCGAGATCTGATTGGCAATTGTGCTCTCGTCGGTGTGAAAGCTCAATAGCTCTTTCAAAAAAGTTTGCACATTGTGCATATGACTTGGACGCACCTGATGTAAAGCAATAAGCCAGAGTAGTACGAAGAGAAAGTCCCACCCTTGATTCAGAGGTTTTTCCGTTGGTAATTTCCCTTGAATTGTTTATGCTGATGCAATTTTTTTTTTATAATTATAATTTAAATACATATTCTTCAATATTTTTCAATAAATAAAAAAGAACGTCAAAAAATTAATCAAAAACTCGGATTTCATAAATTAATAAGGTAGCATTAATTTTGAGAGTAAAAAATTGTCGGCACAAACGTCAGAAGGTTAATATGGCGACGAAAAGAGAGAACGGTTGTACCTTTATATTATTGTATCATGATTGAGACACTTAAAAATAAATAAAATTAATACTGTAAATTAATATTTTTCCATATTCTCGTTGTACCTTCATAGTGAACAGACGTCTTAGCGGTGCTTTTTTTACATACATACTAAACAACAAAAAATACAAAAAAATATTCGTAATACATATTTGGCTTTAATAAATAAGCTTTATTTGCTTTGCATATATTTTTTTCATAGAAATAACAAAAAAAACCGCAAACAAAAAACACAAACAAAGTGCCCTTGAGGAATACTCTATATGAGTACCTCAAAGGAAAAAAATTGTGAAGTGAGTTATAACGGGAGAAATGCCTATTTTACTGTGAGTTCTGAAAATCTTAATGAAAACATTAAAAATAAGAAATCTGATGATAGACTTGCTGTGAGTTCTGAAGCTCTTGTTGAAAACAATAAAACTAAAAATTCTGATGAAAGACTTTTTCCAACTGCAAATTCACTTTTTCGTCAGCGATCAAATTCGCTTTGTCCAATGCCAAATAGTGATTCGGTAACACTAACGCTGCCTAGTAACTCGTGATATAAGTCAGCGATATCATTCGCCTCGGGCTCGTATTCATCACTAAGCCCAGTTATCACAACAGATAACAGTAGCCCAAAACCAAAGGTCCAAGTCGGAATGAACAGATATATAACTGTTTTAAAGCGCGGGCGAAGCCCAAATTCTACTAGGGATAACAGCGCATCATCTACCAATCGTCAAAATCGCTTCTCCATATTGCAAGACAATAACGACAAGCCCGCTGCATTATCGCAAAAGTCTTTTAAGCCACCACCTATCTATCTGAGACAAAAAAAATTCTAACGCACTTTTAAAAAGACTACTGTCGACCATTGGTGAAAATACTTTTTACATTATTCCAATTAAACGAGGTAATATTGATGAAACTAAAATCCAAATATATGATGAAAAAGATTTCCGAAAAATTGTTAGTGAGTGTGAAAAAAATTAAAAAAAATTTTCCACATATCAAATTAAGAGTGCTAAGGGCCTACAGATAGTATTAAAGGGCACAGATTCATATATTGAGCCCGAAGAAGTAAAATGTACACTTATCGAACAGGGATTTAAGGTAAAAAATGTTACCAATATAATCAATAGAAAGAAGATTCCCCAGCCTTTATTTGGTGTTGAACTGGGGGGTTACTCTCTATTACGATGCGAAAGAAAAATGGTACGAAATCTAACGATTGGTACTCTGTAATGCGTTTGCGCATTTACCTTTCGCATCTATTATTTTCCGTTTCGCAAGTCTGGTATCACCGTACTCTGTAATGCGAAAGCGCCTGTCAAAATCGCTCGATAAGCGCAAATATCTTGCGTTAGCTAAATACCAAACGCAAAGTGAGAAAAACATGTAAGTACGTTGAAAAAAATTTCTATATATTGAATGTCTTATTCATAAAAAATATTTTTGTTTTATAAAAGATTTATTAAACAAATTTTCTATGGAAATTTGATTAATAAACCTTTTATAAAACCAAAATATTTATATTTAAATCGTAGTTTTTAGGGTAAAAGCCAAAAAATTACAAACAAAACAACAACAGTTTGAAATTTTAGTGGATTGCATGTGAGCAAATAAGCCGCAAATAATTTGTGGACAAAATTGACAGACGACCTAAATTCTAATGGACCTCCTGTAAGGGATATAGCTGGTTGTATGTTCGTATTCATATTTGATTTAAAAATCACACCAAGTGAAAATGCGTAAAAATTAATTAAGCATTTCCAGCACAGGTGATGGTCCCTCTCAGTTTTGTATTTTCTCAATCGCTACGTAGAGCTCTTTTAAGCGACGGGACATTGACTGCTGCTATATTCCTAAGGTATGGAACTGGCCAATTTGATGTTGGTATCCACCTTGGACAAGTAATTTTAAGGCAGCGGCTAGTTTTATAAACTTTCAGCTAGTGTTGAACAGCGTTTAGAGCATACAGAAACGCAAATTTTGTACAAAGTTAAAATAAAACAATATGTATTTAATAACATACCGCTACAGATTTTTTCTTACCTGCGGTCATTTAAGAAAGTATATATATATCTCTTAAGCTTAAATTATATGACATACCCATAATGCCATAGCCATAACCAAACCAATTGGTTTCTATGGTGAGAGTTATGGCGTTAAGGTTGTTTTCTATGGCTATGGTTATTTCACGTCTAATTGAACTTTTAAGACTCGTTTTGCAACTCGTTATACATGGACGTTTTCTTCATAAAACCATAATGCTAAAGAATCCATCACTTTATTTTCAATTAAAAGCTGTTACACTTCACTTTTTCTTAAATTTTGGTTTTAACTGTCGTTTTTTATACATATTTTGACATTTCAGTACTGCCAACCTTTGCCATTTTTTCTTTTGCAATGTCCGTGTTGCCACTTTTTCAAGCAATTTTGCGAAAGGTTTTGCGAAAGTAATAGAGAGTACCAAATTTGCATATCAACGCATTTAGCTTTCGCATCGTAATTGCTTTCGCATCGCAATAGAGAGTAACCCCCCTGGAGTCGAATGATATACAGCTGAAAAAAACGAGACGCACCCAATTTTTAGTCTTAAATACCTCTTATACCGAAAAATCACAGTTGAAGAGCCACGTAAGCGTTCAGGTCCCGTACAGTGCCATAATTGCCAAGAATATGGCCATACAAAAACTAACTGCAAATTACCTACAGTTTGTGTTATCTGCGGTGAATTACATGGTACAGCTAGCTGTACTAAGCCAAAAGTTCAGGCAGAAAAAAAGCAGTAATTGTGGAGGTAATCACATCGCCAACTTTCTTTCGTTAAACAGGCTATGGGTCAAAAACCTAAATTAACTCCAGTTCAATCAGCGTATGCTTACTCCGCCACTCTTTCTCAAACTAGCTAACTAGTTACTTCACGTGTATCGTATGCCGATGCTGCTAAGACTAGTTCTATTCCCACACAAAATGTTCCACCGCCAAGTAATTCAACAAATGCAAACTCTAGCTTTAACTTTAGTCGTCTTGAAGCTACTATTGAGAATCTATTGCTAACTATAAACAACTTTACAACAAATATGACTAGCATGATGCAAGAAATGCTGAGAATGCAGAATACTCTGCTTCAAGCATTAGTTAACAAGCCATGAACATGTTAAAAATATGTTTCGGGAACGCAAACGGCATTCTCCAACATAAAAATAAACTTGAGCACTTCCTAAACAAAAACAACATTGATATAATGTTGGCCCCAGAGACTCATTTAACTTCGAGATGCATTTTTAAAATTTCTGGCTACACCTTATATGATTCAAAGGACCCAAGAGGAAGAGCATGCGGTGGATCAGCAATTCTAATAAAGTCAAGACAAACATTATATTAATGACGACATTTGTGAAGAACATCTACAAGCAACGAATATTTGTATTGAAAAATTTTGCACAAATTTTGTGATATCATCAATTTACTCCCCTCCCAGATTCGCAATTACTGAAGATCAATACGAGGATTTCTACAAATCTCTTGGCCCTTGTTTTGTAGCAGCTGGCGACTACAATGCAAAACATACGTTCTGGGGTTCGCGTCTTATTACACCTAGAGGTCGCGCGTTGTTCAACACAATTTCAAAAATGGGCTTGGACGTGATTTCGAGTGGGGAGCCCACATACTGGCCGACTGACATACATAAAATTCCGGATGTTCTAGATTTTGGCGTTATGAAAAATATTTCTAGGGAATTAATTCACGTTGAAACTTCTCTAGATCTCTCGTCTGATCACTCTCCCACGATCGTTACAATATGTAGCCCACTGAGGAGTGCTTTACCTCACTCATATGTGAAGATGATCAGTCGTGTAAATGGGCTACGATTCAAAAAATATCTTAGTAGTCATTGCACGGAAAACATTACGCTAAGAACACCTGAGGATATTGAAGCTAACATCGCCAACCTTAACGAAATGATTACACAGTCTGCTGAACATGCTACTACCTCCCATCCGCAGACTGGATTTAATAAAATTTATTATACCAATATTAAACGTGTTCTGTGTGAAAAAAGAAGAGCTAGAAGGGAATGGCAACAGCACAGATCACCCCAGAACAAAATTAGATGTAAAGAGTGCACCAAACGACTCCATGAGCTGCTTGCACATGAAAAAACTGCATCTCTTAAAAACTATCTGGAAGGTCTTGATGTCACACCAGCATCTAATTACTCTTTGTGGCGCGCTGCTAGAAAGCTTAAAACACCCGTTGAGCTTAAGCCACTTCTTCGCACATCTACCGGAAGTTGGGCAAGAAGCGATACTGAAAAAGGTAACATATTTGCTGAGCATTTAAAATCCGTATTTACCCCAAACACATGTACTGGTGTTGTTGATTTACCGAGTTTAGTTGCTCTACCCCCGCGACCCATAAAGTTTAAGATGCGTGATGTACAAAAACTAATTGCTGAACTTAATCCGAAGAAAGCTCCAGGTATTGATGGAATTAGTAACAAGATGCTGATGAACTTGCCTCATGTTGCAATAACAATCCTGCTATTTATTTTTAATGCAGTTTCACGAATGCAGTATTTTCCACATAACTGGAAACTTTCCAAGATCAAAATGATTCCGAAGCCGGGCAAAGACCTTACCAAGGCTGAGTCATATAGGCCTATAAGCTTACTATCAAAAAGCTGCTCATGACTAAAATGTCTAAGATTTTAGCTGATAATAGGTGCATCCGGGACCATCAATTTGGTTTTAGAAGTCAGCATAGCACAATTGACCAAACACATAGATTGGTTTAAGTTATAAGTAGGACATTTGAGAAAAAAAAGAAGTTTTTTTCTGCCCTTTTTATTGATGTTTCTCAGGCATTTGATAAAGTATGGCACGAAGGTCTAGTTTTAAAATTGAAGACATATCTGCCAATAAACATACAAAAACTTTTGGAGAGTTATATTATTGATAGGAAGTTCACTGTTCTAGAAGAGACTTCATGAGTGTGCTTAAATCTATATCTTCCGGTGTACCACAGGGTAGTATTCTGGGGCCTGTCTTGTAATTAATATATACTTGTGATATGCCTGTGAGCAATAATATACACACCTCTACATTTGCCGATGATACAACCTGTATGAGTATGCATGAAAGCCCTTATGAAGCATCCCGCAATCTCCAGGAACATATTACTCTAATGGAAACATGGTTAAACTTATGAAGAATTAGAGTAAATGAACAAAAGTGTGTTCATATAACGTGTACCCTAAGAAAATATACCTGTTCCCCCATTCGAACCAACAATCAAAATATTCTTCAACATTCTCAAGTGAAATATCTTGGCATACACCTTGATCGACGGCTTACATGGAAACCCCATATTGACTCAAAGCTAACACAAATAAAACTTAAGTTAACAAAAATACATTGTTGGATTGGCACAAATTCAACACTCAGCTCCGTAATTTCTACAAGTAGATATCTATTGGTGCCTAGATATCTATCGTGTAAGTTGAATTTTATAAGGCAAACTCGTGGGTAAAAACCTTAGGTAAATTACCTGTGTGTAGAACTTACGGGCATCAGCCTAGACTGCAAACTTTTACTATACAAGTCGCTTTTGAAGACAATATGGTGCTAGGGAATTCAGTAATGGGGCACTGCTTCAGCTTCAAATATAGAGAGAATCCAACGAAGGCAAAATAAAAATTTACGGTTAATAACATCAACAACAAATTCAAATATACATCGTGATTTAAATATGCCACTAGTGACTGAAGAAATTGCAAAATATGCAGGCAAATATTTAACAAAACTCGAGTCACATGGTAGTCTGCTTGCTCGTAATATTTTGAACTTTACTGGACATATCCGCTTTAAAAAAAGGACACTAAGGCTCTAATTCACAACACCGCAGATGAAACTTTTTGAGAACATTTTTGTACATCTTTCTTGTATTACTATTTACTATCACTAAATTTGTGTTCGGCATTGGTCGAGCCCATTAATTATATATAGACCTAGGATTTGATTACTTATTGTTAGTTTATTTATTTTTGAAGATGCAATAAATAAATATTTTGCAGTATAAAAAAAAAAAATTGAAATAAGAAATTTTTAGACGACTAGACTTTCGTGAATGTTTGTTATTAATTCAATATAAATGTTATTGATTTTAAGCTGTTTTTTCTCTGGGTGTACGCACATTTAAAATTGGTCATTATTAACTTGGGGGCCACACGTTTAATTCTTGCCTTTCAATTCTATTAAATTTTCAATATACTCACACTTTTTTAACTAGAAACTAAATTGCTTTCAAGTTCACCTATATATTTATATGTCAATTTCATTTTCAATTTGAACTGTTGGTCACAGCACCCATTGATTGAAGCTACAAATCTTAGTTGTTTCTTCGTCGATGGCATTAAAGAAATGAAATTGACTATCACTTTGTACAACAGCTATCAATTTCAAGGAATTTTGACGAACAGTATATGTGATGAAATTGAAAGCGATTTATTGAACGTGTGGCTGCAGCGTAAATAAAATTTCAATATCTTGCAATTTCAAAAACATAATTATCCTGTTTTTAGGCTATACTGAATATCTTTCAAAGACAAAAAATTCGGAAAAATAGAAATTATTCTATAGTATTCTTTTTTAAATTGGTAGACTATCTAGTTCGACCGATTAATCGGCTTCGGCCTTCGGCCAAAAATTGGTAATCGGCCAACATTCGGCCTTTGGCAAAAATCGGCCGATTAGCCGAACCCGAATATTTTTCATTCCAAGCTTGAAAAATAACATTATTTTTGGTCGTTGGTCGCCGACAGTTTCTATTGTGTTTAACGTTTTGAAAGGGTTGCTTTGAAATACAACCCTGTTGCTTTCTATTTTCTTTTACTTGGACGTTCTTGTGAGTGATCATATGAAAAAGCAATCTAGAAATTGCAAAATAGTTTTATTTTTCTTGTTATGTATCCAATAGATATTACAGCTATTTCAGTGATCTCAAAAAAGCAAACTTTTTTCTTAATTCATATAAATCAAGTATCATTTTTAAAATTTAAAACATTCGGCTTCGGCTTCGGTTTAGGCCGAAGTTTAGGATTTTAGCCGAAGTTCGGCTTCGGCCTCGGCCAAAAAAAACGCCTTCGGTCGATCTCTAGTAAACTAGCAAAATAAAACGAGTTAAAAGTCGATATTGCTAGATTAAAGGATGAAAAGGTTCACAAAGACTAAAATGTAGCAATATTGAACAAGAAGTAAAAAGGGACTAGAGGGCTCAAATATACAGGCCATTCACAGAAACCAAATTCAATAGAAATTTTATTTTTTAATGCATGATTTTTATTTATTGTATCTTCATATATCAATAATGATGAAAATGGAATTTGAGCACTTTTAGTTATAGCTGCTAATATAACTAATACTCCAATAATTATTATTTCTTTATTACTTTTTATAAATTCTAAATAAAAAATATAATTTCAACTTCCATAATTTAATATTCACGAAATTGCTAATAATAATGCAACATCACCAATACGATTAATAAGTATTCAAATCTTAAATCTAAAAATATAAATAGGATCGACCAGTATCGGACATAAGCTTAGTAATAGTTATATATAATACATAAGTAGTGATAGTCATAAGGAAAAAAATAAAAGTATTTTCAAGAAATCCCATTTGGAGTGCTATGAATAAGAGCCCTTGTGTCTCTCTTTTTTAGGCGGATGTGTCCAGTAAAGTTCAAAATATTACGGGCAAGCGGACTAGGATGTGACTCGAGTTTTGTTAAATATTTGCCTGCATATTTTGCAATTTCTTCAATCACTAGTGGCATGTTTAAATCACGATGTATATTTGAATTTTTTATATACCATGGAGCCAATGTTATTAACCGTAAAATTTTGTTTTGCCTTCGTTGGATTCTCTCGACATTAGAAGCTTAAGCAGTGCCCCATAACTGTACTCCGTAGCACCATATTGGTTTCAAAATCGACTTGTATATTAAAAGTTTACAATCTAGACTGAGGGTTGAATTTCTACCAATCAGCCAATGTATCTGAGTTAATTTCAGTTTCATTTGTGTTAGCTTTGAGTCAATATGGTGTATACCGATCAAGGTGTATACCAAGGTATTTTACGTGTGAATGTTGCAGAACAACTTGATTGTTGATTCGAATTGGCGAACAAGTATCTCTTCGTAGGGTAAATGTTACCTGGACACACTGTTGCTCGTTTATTTTGATTCTCCATAAATTTAACCATAGTTCCAGTTGTGTAATATGTTCGTGCATACTAAGGCAGGCTGCATCATCGGCAAACGTAGATGTATGGATATTGCTGCTCAAAGGCATATCACGAGTGTAAATCAAATACAAAACTGGCCCCAGTATACTCCCCTGTGGCACACCGGATGATATAGATTCAGGAACACTCATGAAGTCTCCTTCCACAACCGTAAACTTCCGGGTAGTAATATATCTTTCTAATAGTTTCAGAAAATTTATTGGTAAATATGATTTCAATTTTAAAATCAGACCTTCATGCCACACTTTATCAAATGCCTGAGAAACGTCGATAAACAGCGCAGAACAATATTTCTTTTCTTCAAATGTTCTTCTTATAAATTGAACCAATCTATGAGTTTGTTCGATAGTGCTATGCTGACTTCTAAAACCAAATTGATGGTCCGGTATGCACCCACTACTAACTAGAATTGGGGACAATTTTGTCATGAGCAGTTTTTCGAAAAGTTTTGACATTGTTGATAGCAGACTTATTGGCCTGTATGACTCAGCCTTGGTAAGATCTTTGTCCGGCTTTGGAATTATTTGGAATCATTTTAACTTTGGCAAGCTTCCAGCTTTTTGGATAATACGCCAGTCGTAAAATGGCGTTAAAAATAAATAACAGGATTCTAATTGCAATACGAGGCAACTTTATTAGCATCTGGTTACTAATTCCATCAATACCCGGAGCTTTCTTCGGGTTAAGTTCAGCAATTAGCTTTTCTACATCACACGTTCTAAATTTTATGGGTCGAGGGGGTAGCGCCACTACATTCGGCAAATCAATAACACCACTACATGAGTTAGGGGTAAATACTGATTTTAAATGCTCAGCAAATATTTTACCTTTTTCAGTATCGCTTCTTGCCCAAGCCCCTGTAGATGTACGCAGAGGTGGTTTAAACGCAACAGGTGTTTTAAGCTTTCTAGCAGCGCGCCACAAAGAGTAATTAGATGCTGGTGTGGCATCAAGACCTTCCAGATAGTTTTTAAAAGATGCAGTTTTTTCAAATGCAAGCAAGTCTTGGAGTCGTTTAGTGCACTCTTTAAATCTGATTTTATGTTGGGGCGATCTGTGCTGTTGCCATTCCCTTCTAGCTCTTCTTTTTTCACTTACGAGACGTTCAATATCCGTAGAATAAATTCTATTAAATCCAGTCTGCAGGTAGGAGGTAGTCGCGTGTTCAGCAGCCTGTTTTATATTTTTGATAAGATTGCCAATGTTAAATTCAATATCTTCGGATGTTCTTAGCGTAATGTTTTCCGTACAATGAGTACTGAGATATTTTCTGAACCCCAGACAATTAACACGGTTTATCGTCTTCACATACGGGTGAGGTAAGTCACTACTTAGTGGGCTACAAATTGTAACGATCGTGGGAGAGTGATCGGAGGAAAGATCTTGAGACGCTTCAACATGAACTAATTCCCTAGAAATATTTTTCATGACTCCAAAATCTATAACATCCGGAATTTTTTGTATGTCCGTAGGCCAGTAAGTGGGCTCCCCACTCGAAATGACGTCCAAGCCCATTTCTGAAATTGTGTTGAACAATGCCCGACCTCTAGGTGTAATAAGACGCGAACCCCAGAACGTATGTTTTGCATTGTAGTCGCCAGCTGCTACGAAACAAGGGCCCAGAGATTTGTAAAAATCCTCGTATTGATCCTCAGTAATTGCGAATCTAGGAGGAGAGTAAATTGATGATATGACAAAATTAGTGCAAAAATTGTCGACACAAATATTCGTTGCTTGTAAATGTTCTTCGCAAATGTTGTCAATAATATAGATAATGCTTGAGTCTTGACTTTATTAAAATTGCTGATCCACCGCATGCTCTTCCTCTCGGGTCCTTTGAATCATATAAAGTGTAGCCATAAATTTTAAAAAGGCTTCTCGAAGTCAAATGAGTCTCAGAGACCAACATTATATCAATATTTTTTTCCCTGAGGAAGTGCTCAAGTTCATTTTTATGTTGGCGAATGCCGTTTGCGTTCCAGAAACATATTTTTAACGTGTTCATGGTTTGTTAACTAAAGCTTGAAGCAATGTATTCTGCATTCGCAGCATTTCTTGCATCATGCTAGTCATATTTGTTGTAAAATTGTTTATAGTTTGCACCAGATTTTCAATAGTAGCTTCAAGGCGATTAAAATTAAAGCCTGAGTTTGTATTTGTTGAAGTATTTGGCCGTGAAACATTTTGTGTGGGAATAGAGCTTGTCTTTGCATCATCGGCATACGATACACGTGAATTAACTGGTTGGCTCACTTGGGCAAGAGTGGCGGAGTAAGTGTTTGCTGTTTGAGCTGGAGCTACTTTAGGTTTTTGCCCCATAGTCTTTTTAACGAAAGAATATACAGGACATCCTCTATAGTTAGCGGTGTGATTACCTCCACAATTACTGTTTTTTAATTTCAAATAAAAAAAAAAAGAAACTATGAAGATATTTGACATTTATACATAAAAGACCAGGCGAATATTTACAACATCAACAAAAGACCGCACATGACATAAAATTCTAGCACGGAGGCACACACTTATTTGTATGTACATATGTACATACATACATAAAATCAATTTGTAGATATGTATGTACACATAATATCAAATTTCTTATCAATACTCAAGTATTTATTAAATCTTGACAATCACACTTACATATTTACATCATGAAAACATATGAACAGCGTAAACCATTCAGTCAGAGCGCATGCCAAAGCTAAACGACCTTATTATGGACATCTGTAAATTCCCATGATCGTATGAAAAGTCAAAGAAGCCGGATGCAGTTAAATGAACAAAATCTGTAATATAAACAAATTGATCGCAGGCAGACTTTAAAGCTGGAAAATTTTAAGCATGACAAAATACCCAGCAACCTTGAGTATGAAAATATACTTATATGTACATATATGTATATAGGGTTAGGGAAGTTCAGATATATGATAATATTTTAAAGCACCAAATCTCGATATTGAAAACAATTTATTTCTACGTATATAAAAATACTAGCGTGAGAAAATCATAAGCACACACACACACATATACCAGATTTCATCTAAGAAAAATTCAAATTATTTCAACAACACACCACCCCTCACAAATCACGGCCAACCTTAAATTCTTACAGATATACATACAAAAATTCTCACGGCCATTCTTACAAACAACACGGACAACAACACAAATCACGATCAGCCTTAAACTCCTACGAACATGCATACAGATTCCCACGGGTACATATCACTCGTACGACAACACCCTCGCCTATCCTCAAATAACTAATAGCATTAAACTTCTACAAACATATGTACATACACACAGACATATTACTACACCAACCTCACCTACCCTAAATCATGATCAGCCTTAAATTTTCACAGACATACATACATACAGATTCCTACGTATACATATTACAACAACATCCTCACCTATCTTAAATCATGATCAGCCTTAAGCTCCTACAAACATATAGACATACATACACCCAGTCGATCAACCTCAACTACACCACACCCCCTCCCAATAACAGCCTCGCTTAAATTCCTACAAACTTGCAACACCTGCATACTGCATACACGCAGTCGATCTACCTCAACTACACCCCGCCCCCTGTCAATTACACCCTCACACAAATTCCAACAGACAGGTATACACACAAGCACTCAATCCATCTACCTCAACTACACCACGCTCCCCCGACCAATCACAGCCTCACACAACAGACAGACAGATACATCCATAAACTCCCTCGGTTATATATTACAACAAAAACCCCACCCACCCAAATCACGGCCAGCCTTAAACTCCTGTATTAGCATTAGAAATAACTTTTATGTTTTTCCCGTCTGAATTATGAAAAATCATTTTCCCGTCGGCATTTGAAAAAAATAATAATCATGTTTTGCCGTCGGCATTTGAAAAAAATAATATTCATGTTTTACCGTAGGCATTAGGAAAAATAATCATGTATTGCCGTCGGCATTAGGAAAAATTAATTTTCACTATTTCACCCCCATTAGTATTAGGAAAAATCATTTCATGATTTTCCCGTTGGTACTAGGAAAAATCATTTTCATGATTTTCCCATTGTCATGTATATACATTGCAAAAAAGAAAAACCTCCAACCTATGAACCCACTTAACATATTCCCACAAAAACAAAATCACCCGTTCACACAATTAATGTAACCCCAAAAAAAATCACCCGTTCACACAAAGTTAATGTAAAAAAAAAACTCCTAATGTAAACAAAAAATTCCTGATGTAAACAAAAAAACATCAAAGCGTGCCGCCGAAAACTCAAGGTATCAAATTTCACAAATTTCCAAGAATTTTAAAATTTGGGTAATTAAAATTTTAAAATTTCAAAATTTTAATTGCGGCAGGAGTGACAATTCCCTACTACTAACAGTTTTAAAACGAATGAATATTTAAGTAACTCATTCTTAGCAGCGTGAGAAAAATATGAAGTATATTTATAGTGATCATGCTGTCAATAATATAAATTTCGATAAATGTCAAGCAATTTGTAGGGTGTTGGAATTGTCTTCTATCTCCAATTTTATTTCGCGTTGTAGTTCCTCGATTTGCATTTGAATATATTCTTGAATTATATTATTACCTACCTTAAGCTTTATTATTAATTTGTCCTTTAGTTTGTCGATTTGAGTTTCCACAAATAATTTACTGATAACATCGTTCTCCAGCAGTGAACGATGATGATTCTATATGCATCCATTATTAGTAATTAAAATCTTTTGATAGATTTCGACTTAAAATTTGTTATAGTTTTGTGGTGTTTTATTAAACATTAGAGAAAATAGTCCGGGTGTTAGAGCCCATATTTGACCACCAACTTGTATTTTATCTTCATACAGTTTGAGGATACTATCACCAAATGTACATTCATTATTAAAATCTTTATGTGGACTATAGTTTATATCTAATTCATTTCTTCCTTCCTAGACTGATAAATCAGTATAAGTGTCGTCGGAATTGGAAATCTGTGAGTACAAATCATCTTCAACATCGTCATCATCATTCTAAGTATTAGCATCATTAAATAATATGGTATTATAAAATATTGTTCTCTGAAAGTTTCTTTAGTTACTTATCTCTATCTTGACTGGTGGTTTCTGAGACTTTAACCTTATATTAATTTCAACCTCTATCGTTCTCCTTTCTTGTGAATTTTTTTCATTATTTTTGGAACTATTTATGAATTTTTTGAGAGGTTATAGGTTTACATGTATCTCTTAGTTGCTCACCTGTTTCTAATGCACCAGTTTTTATACTACAAAGCTTTTTCTTGAACACATTTCTTATCGAGACCAACTGCTTTAAAACTTTCTCATCCATGTTTGCTAACAGCAAATAACAGATCAGGTTATCAGGTCAGGTTTTCATGTACATGGTCTGGTTTTAAGATCAGGTTATATGTATCAGATCTGGTTATCAGGTACCTCGTCTGGTTTTCAGATCATGTTATCAGTACCTGGTATGGTTTTCAGATCCGGTTATCAGGTATCAGATCAGGTTATTAGGTACATGATCTGGTTTTCAGATCAGGCTATCGGGTAGCAGATCAGGTTATCAGGTAGTTGGTCTGGTGTTAAGATTGGGCTATTAGGTATCAGACCAGGTTACCAGGTAGGTGATTTGTACAACAGATCAGGATATCAGAAGCTGTTCAATTTTCAGATCAGGTTATCTGATTCAGATTGGGTTATCAGTTTACAAGTAGCTGGCCATTTATAAAATTTAGATGCATGAAGTTTAAGGTCAGGTGAAATACGAAAAACTAAACTTTTATGTAGTCAAATTGCTTTCTATAACGATCATTATTTAATTCAGTATATTTCCTTACATTCGAAATTCCATGTTTATCCTTTCAACACGCTTTTTACTTTTCTCATCTTACTTAAACATTACAATTACATTATGATTATCTCGTATCAAATGTTTGGTGATTCTGGTATAAGTTTGACCTAAGAATGATTTAACATTCTTATCTCACCCCAGTAGATGGGTAATGGTGGCGATAGACATGTTTTGGGAATTAAAAACCGGGAAAAAATAAAAACGATGGCAACTCTGTCACAAATGAGGGGATTTTGGGGATTTTTTTTTATGCTGAGATTTTCTTGGCTATGTGTGTGTGTGTGTGTGTGTGTGTGAGTTTGATTCTTTGTGGATGTGTATGTATGTATAATTGTGTGTACAGCTTTTGTTGTTATTGTAGAGAAGCGTTGTGCTTACAGTGTTTGGATGTATGTATGTGCGCGTGTGTGCGTGCTTGTGTGTGTGTGTGTGTGTGTATGAGTATGCGTTTTTGTATTTACTTGTATGTTTGATGGTGTCCAATACTTTTGTTGTAGTGGCAGACAATCATTATACCCAGTAGGAAATGTCGATGATGAAAATGTGCTGACTAGCTTTTGACTAGTCACCAGTACTACTCTATAATTATTCCCCATACGAGTACAATACTTTGAAACCCTACTAATAAAAATAGAATTCACTAGGTAGTGACTACGTAGTTCTTAAGGGGTAATGAGACATACTAACCAGACAGTTAGTTACTGGTACATTTCTATAATCTACCTACATACAAATGTTTGTATATTGACAAGTTATTGTCAATTCCACCTCTCTCCTTCTTTTATACTGGCGGATAGTAGAAAAATTATTATACCAAAGTTGTAACTAGAATTTTAGTGTTGACACAAAGACACTTGCTCCCAGTCTGACTGCAGTGTAGTTACAAGGGATCTGTGTATTTGTGTGTATGTAGTGATTGTTATTTGATAGTCTTTGGGTAGCTGTTTTGAGTTATCGTTGGTATGCTTATGTAGGGTTATTGTATTGCATTTATGTTTGCGATCTCTGGGGAAATAATCTAATAGCTACAGAGAGTGGCAACCATGTTGTGAATGGAAGTGGGTAGGGAATGTATTTGGTAATGTATGTATATGTTGTTGTATTCATGTATGTGATCATATATATTTTTGTTTTGAAGAATATCATTGCTTGTGTGTTTTGTTTGGCCTTCGAGAGTTTTTCATACATATTTATAAATGAACGTGTATATGTTTTCTAGGCTATTGACATTGCTATTCTTATGTAGATAGAAAATATTGTGTTGGCATAGGTTTTATATGTACAAGCGAATTTCAGATGTTAAATGTTTTGAATCCAATCAGGTTGACAAGGAGAGTTTTTTGAATAGGGGTAATGATATTTTTATTTCAGTATATTTTACTTTAATGTAACAATTATAGGAAATCGCTTTTGGAGACATACACCAAAACTTATAGAAGCAGCTACTTTTACGTGTCCCGATTTTTCTCATACCCTTGTATTACAAACTGATGCTAGAGATTTTGTTCTGGATGTTGCGGTGTATATGAATTTCATCATATATCGTAATACAAACAGAGAATTGTGGAAATGTGTATGTGTATGTGAGTGCGAATGTGTGCGTGTGTATGAATTTCATCATATGTTATAATACAAACAGAGAATTGTGGAAATATGTGTGAGTGTATGTGTGTGTGTATGTGTGTGTGTGTGTGTGTGAATTTCATCATATATCGTAATACCAATAGAGAATTGTGGAAATGTGTATGTGTGTGTGTGTGTGTGTATGTGTGTGTGTGTGTGTGAATTTCATCATATGTCGTAATAAATTAGAATTGATGACTACTACGCGATTCTCATATAAAGTATATAAGTAGAAGAAATAATGTAGATTGTCATCAGTCTGCTTTGATATCTCAACAAGTGACAACCTATTTCCCCAACCAAAGTTTCTAAAGTGTTTAAAATCCAATAACTATAAAAGTGCTAGTACTAATTAAATAAATTGTTTATAACTAAAATAAATTGTTTATAAATAAAATAATTAAATAAATTATTTATAAATAAAATAATTACATTAATTAATTAACAAAAATATATAAAATGAATACTAAAAGTTGTGCAATCTGCAATAAAGTCTTTATGACTCAAACAAAACTAAATCAGCATATGGAAACGCACTCATATGGAACTAGTAAGCTTGATCTTCAAAAAAAATATTGTGAGGATTGTGATGAGATGATCCCATCAAATGGTTATTTGGCTCATGTCAGAACCACAAAACATAAAAACAGTTGTCACCTAGAACAGATTGGAGATATTCTCACTAAAAGAGCGAGCAACTTCAATGGGAGGATCGAAACATATATCCTCCTCAACAAAAATGAGGGTGTTATGTTTCCGGAGCAGTTTCTGAAATCTGTCAAGAGCTCTATACTACAACAGCTAATTGAATGTAGTAGGATACATACTACATTTAAATTTAATATGGAGCTCATATGCGATTATATGAAGACGGTGAATGATCAGATGAATGTTTCCCAACTCGTACATATTTCAAAAATGATGTTGGTGACTTTGTCTGATGACATAGAGGATATGTACAAGAAACAGGCCGAGGAGCTAAGAGCTAAAATGGAAGAATTTCAAGAGAGGGATAGCGGATGGACCTTGATTTCAATAAATTCTCTTGAAGTTAATATAAACAAGGCGTCCATAATAAGAGGATCGAGCTTTATCCCGCTCCCAAAAAATATTGCAATGAAACGTGCATGCATAAATATCGAAAACTCTGATGTTTATTGCTTTAAATGGTGTATCATTGCGGCTTTGAACACAAATAGCACTTTAGATCGAAGACAACAGAAAAACTATAGAAACTATAATATAACAAACATTTCTGATGAGAATATTAGTATAGGGGCAATTGTATTAAATTTCGAAGGCCTAGAGTTTCCACTCCCATTGAAACAGATTAAACAATTCGAACGTCAAAATAATATGAGCATCAACGTATTTGGTCACAATGGAACATCGCTTATAGGACCATACTACATAACAAAAGGAGAAAAACTTGTTCATATTAATCTGTTATTGCTCCAGTCCAATGAAAACTTCCACTATGTGCTCATCACGGATATATCAAAGTAAGTTTAATTTTTGCATTTAAGAGAAATATGTTTTCATATCTATTTAAAAAGTTACTTTTTATTGGTATATTTATTTATTTCTTATTTTAATTTCCTCTTTTCCTTAGACTCCTTCGTTCCAGCATAACATCTCACGTAAATAAGATACATATTTGCAACACCTGCCTATTTTATACACATGATGATTATGTGTATAATCACCACAAAAATGTTTGTGGGAAAAAAGTCATCAGAATGCCCGAAGATGAAACTATCATCAAGTTTCAAAACTACTACAAACAGTTAGATGTACCGTTTGTAATCTACGCAGACTTCGAGTCTATTTTGGAAAAGGTTGATGATCCCGTAAGTAAAAGCACTACAAATGTACAGAAACATCATGCGTGTGCATTCGCTTATTTTATTAATTGTAGCTTTAAGAGAGAAAATAATTTATATAGAAATTATTTTGGTGAAGATTCGGCGAACATATTTATCAAAAAAATAGTTGAAGATTGTACAGATATTTATCTAAATTATTTACTTAAAGTTAAGAAAATGTTCATGACCCCAATAGAAATAGCGCAATATAATAATGCACAAAATTGTCATATATGTAAGAAAATATTAAATAATGATAAAGTTAGAGATCATTGTCATCTTACGGGTAATTATCGTGGGGCAGCTCATAGCGACTGTAATTTGAATTATAAAACACCTCATTTTATACCGGTTATCTTGCATAATCTTTCTGCATATGATATACACTTATTTTTCAAAGAACTTTCTACTATAAAAAATACGACAATAAAAGTGATTCCCCAGAACGCAGAGCGTTATATTTCTCTTTCAATTTTCATCAGATTAGATGAAAAACAAGGATTCGAAATAAGATTTATAGACTCATTTAGATTTATGGCTTCGAGTTTAGATACGCTAGCGAAAAATCTTGATAGCAATGATTTTAATACTATTCGATCATATTTCATTGATGAAGCTCATTTCAACTTGATTAGAAGAAAGGGTGTATTTCCGTACTCTTACATGGATTCCATGACTAAGTTTAAGGAAATTCAACTCCCTAGTAGAGAAGAGTTCTTCAATATTCTAACGAATGAAGAATGTGATGTAGTCGAGTATGAACATGCTCAAAAAATATGGAGAGAGTTTAACTGTAAAACCCTCCTTGACTATACTGAACTCTATTTAAAGACAGATGTTCTTCTTTTAACCGACGTGTTTGAAAATTTTAGGAAAATTTGTAGAGGTATATACGATTTGGACCCCTGCCACTATTATACAGCACCAGGCTTATCTTGGGATGCAATGTTGAAAACCACAGAAGTTTCACTCGAACTGTTCACTGATTCCAAAATGTATATGTTTATGCAAAACGGAATAAGAGGTGGACTAGTTCAATGCATCAAAACCATCGGAATTTCTTGTATATTTAGACGCTAACAATTTGTATGGTTGGGCGATGTCGGAATATCTTCCTTGCGGTGAATTTGAGTGGGTATGTGATACTGATTTTGATGTTAAAAAAATTTCTGATACTGCAGAATACGGGTACATTTTGGAAGTGGATACAGATTATCCCGATTCAGTGCATGATCTACATAATGATTTGCCATTTTGTCCTCAAAATAAGCCCGTGGGGGGATCCAAAATCAAAAAATTAGTTGCAGACTTACACACAAAAACAAATTACACCATACACTATAGAGTTTTAAAACAAGCCATTTCAAATGGCCTCATCTTAAAACAAATCCATAGAATACTCAGATTTAAGCAATCCCCTTGGCTAAAAAATATATTGACTTAAACACATTTCATAGGACAAAAGCTAAAAATAATTTTGAAAAAGATTTCTTCAAACTTTTAAACAATGCTGTTTACGGGAAGACAATGGAAAACATTGAAAAACGTAGGGACATTAGAATTACTTCATCTTGGGAAACAACAAACAGGAATCATTTGGGGCTCAGAGCATTAATTGCGAAACCAAATTTTATACAGTTAACAAAATTTTCTGACGATATGTATGCGGTAGAGTTAGAAAAAATGGAACCACTATATGATAAACCTATATATGTTGGTTTCACAGTACTGGAGTTATCCAAGTGGAGAATGTATGACTTCCATTATGGCTTCATGAAGCCTAAATTTGGAGAGAAAATTTCTCTCAACTATATGGATACTGACTCATTTATTTATTCAATTAAAACTGATGATTTTTACGATGACATCCGTAATGATATTAGTTTGAATTTTGATACGTCAGAATATCCTATAGATAACCAATTTCGTTTACCGCTACTCAATAAGAAGGTTTTGGGAATGATGAAAGATGAAAACAATGGGGATATAATGACAGAGTTTGTTGGTTTAAGAGCAAAAATGTATTCTCTGTCGTCTCTTCGCTCGGAAGCTGTTAAAAAATCTAAAGGGGTCAAAAAGTCTGTAATTAAAAAGTTGTCCATTAATGATTACAAAAGTTGTTTATTTGAATCCAAAATTATCTCGGATGAAATGTTTTTGTTTAGATCTAAAACACATCAACTATATACCCAAAAACTACATAAAATAGCACTTAGCTTTTCTGATGATAAAAGAAATATAATGAAAGATAAAATTAAAACGCGCGCTTGGGGACATTACATAGACCGAAACAATGAAACAATGGATGTAGAATAAAATGCTTCCTGCTAAATTACATGTAAGATGACAAAGACAATTTAATTTTGTACTAATTGTATTTATTTGTTAATGTATTTCTTTAATTATTTATTATTTACTTATTTGCTTATTATTTAATTTATTTATTTATTATTTCTTTAATTATTTATTAATTTAGATATTATTTACTTATTTGTTTATTAATTAATTTATGTATTTATTATTTATTTATTTGTTTATTAATTTATTTCTTTATTTATTTATTAATTTATTTATTGTTTATATATTTGTTTATGAATTTATCTATTAATTTTAGTATTTTATTCACACAAAAACATGTAAAATTTTAATGGTTTAAAACTTTTATCTTTTTACCTACACCTAAATTATTTGTAAATTAAAATCAAATGTTCGATTAATGATCTTTTTTCTTTTTATATCTATATATTTTTATTTATACATAGAGTTAAATTTGTATTAGTACTAAGATTTTTAAGAAAAATGTTAAATAAAATATTGAAAAAATATTAAAATATGTAAATGGTTTTTTATTTCAGCTTAAATTTACTAAATATAAATTGTAACTACAAATGTCTACATTTTTATATTTTGTTTCTCTATTGACTTTACTTCGCTAGATCAAAAATTTTTCTTTTTTTGTTTTCATATCACTTAAACATACACAGTCTTGTTATCTTTGAGAGGTCCCACACAAGAGGAATTAAATTTAATAATATTATAAAATTCCATTAAATCTCATTAGATATTTTCTTGTCAACACCAACTGTTTTAAAATTTTCTCATCCATGTTTAATAATAGCAAATAAGAGGTATCAGCTATTAGATCAGGTATCAGATATCAGATCAGCTTATCAGGAGCTGGTCTGGTTTTCAGATCAGCTTTTCAGGACCTGGTCTGGTTTTCAGATCAGCTTTTCAGGATCTGGTCTGGTTTTCAGATCAGCTTTTCAGGACCTGGTCTGGTTTTCAGATCAGCTTTTCAGGACCTGGTCTGGTTTTCAGATCAGCTTTTCAGGACCTGGTCTGGTTTTCAGATCAGCTTATCTGCACCTGGTCTGGTTTTCAGATCAGCTTATCTGCACCTGGTCTGGTTTTTAGATCAGCTTATCAGGTAGCTGGTCTGGTTTTCAGATCAGATTATCTGATTCAGATTGAGTTATCAGTTTACAATTAGCTAGTCATTTATAAAATTTATATGAATGAAGTTTCAGGTCAGATGAAATAACTAAAGTCAATCTCTTATAAGCAGTAATTTATATAGTTATGAAATAGTCAAATTGTTTTCTAAAACGAACATCATTTAATTTATCATCAAAAATCCATATTTATCCTTCCAACACTATACAAATTTCTTGAAACTTTTCAAAATTCATATTACTCACAACATGATCCCTATAGACGAGCTTAATATTTTTCTCATCTTGCTTAAACATTATAATAACATTTGCAGTGTCTCTTGTTAAATGCTTACAGCCGTATTCATAAAAATTTTAAACAGCATTTTGAATGTTGTTTAAGCAAAATTCGCTAAATTTTAGCTTAAAAACGTTTTTTAATTTAAACCTTGTTTAATTCACCAAATCCTAAAAATGAACTGCACCCATACTTAAAATAATTTTGAGTTGACGTTGTAATTTTGCTTCATGTTTATTTGCATTTTTAACTTTGCCTATATGTATGTATGTATGTATGCATGTATGTATGTATTTATGTATGTATTAGGAATTATACTAGAAGTTGGGCACAAGTAGAATGAGTCATCATTCTTCTGTCGCCCCATACAAAAATATACACGTACATATGTATGTATATTATTCTGCTTTGCACATGCAGCATCAGCAAATATCATACTTGAAATTCTTTAAGATTCAATACGTCAGAAAAATAAATGTATAATATAGTATTCTTTTAATTAAGAAATTAACTTCTTCAGATATTCATATTTGACTTGATATAGATAATTTTAGTATAAATATATGTTTTTACACCTGAGATAGTAGTAGGGAACTCCCACTCTGGGGACAATTAAAATTTTGAAATTTTAAAATTTTAATTACCCAAATTTTAAAATTCTTGGAAATTTGTGAAATTTGATACCCTACGAGGGTGGGTCAATAAGTCCGTCCAACTTTTTGTTTACATAAGGAATTTTTTGTTTACATTAACTTTTTTGTTTTGTTTTTTCTTTTCTTTAGTACATACGAGGGTTGATCAATAAGTCCGTTTTATGTGAAAATGATTTTTCGTAAGGTGGATTGTAAAAACGTGAAAATAAATATTTTTGTAATGCCGACGGGAAAAACGTGAAAATAAATATTTTTGTAATGCCGACGGTAAAAACGTGAAAATAAATATTTTTGTAATGCCAACGGAAAATCATGAAATTGATTTTTCATAATGTGGACGGTAAAAATGTTAAATAAAAAAATATTTTTCATAATGTGGACGGGAAAACGTGAAATAAAAAACATTTTTAATAATGCCGACGGGAAAAACGTGAAAATAAATTGCTTCTAAACCCGACGAAAAATATGTTGATGTCTGTCTGTCTATGGGAATTCGAGTCTGTCAGGGAATTGGGGGTTTGTAATAATTTGTGGGGGTCCTTTGTCGGTCTTTAAAATTTTAATCTACGCAGGAGTGGCAATTCACTACTACTATCTCAGGTGTAAAAACATATATTTATACTAAAATTATCTATATCAAGTCAAATATGAATATCTGAAGAAGTTAATTTCTTAATTAAAAGAATACTATATTATACATTTATTTTTCTGACGTATTGAATCTTAAAGAATTTCAAGTATGATATTTGCTGATGCTGCATGTGCAAAGCAGAATAATATACATACATATGTACGTGTATATTTTTGTATGGGGCGACAGAAGAATGATGACTCATTCTACTTGTGCCCAACTTCTAGTATAATTCCTAATACATACATAAATACATACATACATGCATACATACATATAGGCAAAGTTAAAAATGCAAATAAACATGAAGCAAAATTACAACGTCAACTCAAAATTATTTTAAGTATGGGTGCAGTTCATTTTTAGGATTTGGTGAATTAAACAAGGTTTAAATTAAAAAACGTTTTTAAGCTAAAATTTAGCGAATTTTGCTTAAACAACATTCAAAATGCTGTTTAAAATTTTTATGAATACGGCTGTAAGCATTTAACAAGAGACACTGCAAATGTTATTATAATGTTTAAGCAAGATGAGAAAAATATTAAGCTCGTCTATAGGGATCATGTTGTGAGTAATATGAATTTTGAAAAGTTTCAAGAAATTTGTATAGTGTTGGAAGGATAAATATGGATTTTTGATGATAAATTAAATGATGTTCGTTTTAGAAAACAATTTGACTATTTCATAACTATATAAATTACTGCTTATAAGAGATTGACTTTAGTTATTTCATCTGACCTGAAACTTCATTCATATAAATTTTATAAATGACTAGCTAATTGTAAACTGATAACTCAATCTGAATCAGATAATCTGATCTGAAAACCAGACCAGCTCCTGATAAGCTGATCTGATATCTGATACCTGATCTAATAGCTAATACCTCTTATTTGCTATTATTAAACATGGATGAGAAAATTTTAAAACAGTTGGTGTTGACAAGAAAATATCTAATGAGATTTAATGGAATTTTATAATATTATTAAATTTAATTCCTCTTGTGTGGGACCTCTCAAAGATAACAAGACTGTGTATGTTTAAGTGATATGAAAACAAAAAAAGAAAAATTTTTGATCTAGCGAAGTAAAGTCAATAGAGAAACAAAATATAAGAATGTAGACATTTGTAGTTACAATTTATATTTAGTAAATTTAAGCTGAAATAAAAAACCATTTACATATTTTAATATTTTTTCAATATTTTATTTAACATTTTTCTTAAAAATCTTAGTACTAATACAAATTTAACTCTATGTATAAATAAAAATATATAGATATAAAAAGAAAAAAGATCATTAATCGAACATTTGATTTTAATTTACAAATAATTTAGGTGTAGGTAAAAAGATAAAAGTTTTAAACCATTAAAATTTTACATGTTTTTGTGTGAATAAAATACTAAAATTAATAGATAAATTCATAAACAAATATATAAACAATAAATAAATTAATAAATAAATAAAGAAATAAATTAATAAACAAATAAATAAATAATAAATACATAAATTAATTAATAAACAAATAAGTAAATAATATCTAAATTAATAAATAATTAAAGAAATAATAAATAAATAAATTAAATAATAAGCAAATAAGTAAATAATAAATAATTAAAGAAATACATTAACAAATAAATACAATTAGTACAAAATTAAATTGTCTTTGTCATCTTACATGTAATTTAGCAGGAAGCATTTTATTCTACATCCATTGTTTCATTGTTTCGGTCTATGTCATGTCCCCAAGCGCGCGTTTTAATTTTATCTTTCATTATATTTCTTTTATCATCAGAAAAGCTAAGTGCTATTTTATGTAGTTTTTGGGTATATAGTTGATGTGTTTTAGATCTAAACAAAAACATTTCATCCGAGATAATTTTGGATTCAAATAAACAACTTTTGTAATCATTAATGGACAACTTTTTAATTACAGACTTTTTGACCCCTTTAGATTTTTTAACAGCTTCCGAGCGAAGAGACGACAGAGAATACATTTTTGCTCTTAAACCAACAAACTCTGTCATTATATCCCCATTGTTTTCATCTTTCATCATTCCCAAAACCTTCTTATTGAGTAGCGGTAAACGTAATTGGTTATCTATAGGATATTCTGACGTATCAAAATTCAAACTAATATCATTACGGATGTCATCGTAAAAATCATCAGTTTTAATTGAATAAATAAATGAGTCAGTATCCATATAGTTGAGAGAAATTTTCTCTCCAAATTTAGGCTTCATGAAGCCATAATGGAAGTCATACATTCTCCACTTGGATAACTCCAGTACTGTGAAACCAACATATATAGGTTTATCATATAGTGGTTCCATTTTTTCTAACTCTACCGCATACATATCGTCAGAAAATTTTGTTAACTGTATAAAATTTGGTTTCGCAATTAATGCTCTGAGCCCCAAATGATTCCTGTTTGTTGTTTCCCAAGATGAAGTAATTCTAATGTCCCTACGTTTTTCAATGTTTTCCATTGTCTTCCCGTAAACAGCATTGTTTAAAAGTTTGAAGAAATCTTTTTCAAAATTATTTTTAGCTTTTGTCCTATGAAATGTGTTTAAGTCAATATATTTTTTTAGCCAAGGGGATTGCTTAAATCTGAGTATTCTATGGATTTGTTTTAAGATGAGGCCATTTGAAATGGCTTGTTTTAAAACTCTATAGTGTATGGTGTAATTTGTTTTTGTGTGTAAGTCTGCAACTAATTTTTTGATTTTGGATCCCCCCACGGGCTTATTTTGAGGACAAAATGGCAAATCATTATGTAGATCATGCACTGAATCGGGATAATCTGTATCCACTTCCAAAATGTACCCGTATTCTGCAGTATCAGAAATTTTTTTAACATCAAAATCAGTATCACATACCCACTCAAATTCACCGCAAGGAAGATATTCCGACATCGCCCAACCATACAAATTGTTAGCGTCTAAATATACAAGAAATTCCGATGGTTTTGATGCATTGAACTAGTCCACCTCTTATTCCGTTTTGCATAAACATATACATTTTGGAATCAGTGAACAGTTCGAGTGAAACTTCTGTGGTTTTCAACATTGCATCCCAAGATAAGCCTGGTGCTGTATAATAGTGGCAGGGGTCCAAATCGTATATACCTCTACAAATTTTCCTAAAATTTTCAAACACGTCGGTTAAAAGAAGAACATCTGTCTTTAAATAGAGTTCAGTATAGTCAAGGAGGGTTTTACAGTTAAACTCTCTCCATATTTTTTGAGCATGTTCATACTCGACTACATCACATTCTTCATTCGTTAGAATATTGAAGAACTCTTCTCTACTAGGGAGTTGAATTTCCTTAAACCTAGTCATGGAATCCATGTAAGAGTACGGAAATACACCCTTTCTTCTAATCAAGTTGAAATGAGCTTCATCAATGAAATATGATCGAATAGTATTAAAATCATTGCTATCAAGATTTTTCGCTAGCGTATCTAAACTCGAAGCCATAAATCTAAACGAGTCTATAAATCTTATTTCGAATCCTTGTTTTTCATCTAATCTGATGAAAATTGAAAGAGAAATATAACGCTCTGCGTTCTGGGGAATCACTTTTATTGTCGTATTTTTTATAGTAGAAAGTTCTTTGAAAAATAAGTGTATATCATATGCAGAAAGATTATGCAAGATAACCGGTATAAAATGAGGTGTTTTATAATTCAAATTACAGTCGCTATGAGCTGCCCCACGATAATTACCCGTAAGATGACAATGATCTCTAACTTTATCATTATTTAATATTTTCTTACATATATGACAATTTTGTGCATTATTATATTGCGCTATTTCTATTGGGGTCATGAACATTTTCTTAACTTTAAGTAAATAATTTAGATAAATATCTGTACAATCTTCAACTATTTTTTTGATAAATATGTTCGCCGAATCTTCACCAAAATAATTTCTATATAAATTATTTTCTCTCTTAAAGCTACAATTAATAAAATAAGCGAATGCACACGCATGATGTTTCTGTACATTTGTAGTGCTTTTACTTACGGGATCATCAACCTTTTCCAAAATAGACTCGAAGTCTGCGTAGATTACAAACGGTACATCTAACTGTTTGTAGTAGTTTTGAAACTTGATGATAGTTTCATCTTCGGGCATTCTGATGACTTTTTTCCCACAAACATTTTTGTGGTGATTATACACATAATCATCATGTGTATAAAATAGGCAGGTGTTGCAAATATGTATCTTATTTACGTGAGATGTTATGCTGGAACGAAGGAGTCTAAGGAAAAGAGGAAATTAAAATAAGAAATAAATAAATATACCAATAAAAAGTAACTTTTTAAATAGATATGAAAACATATTTCTCTTAAATGCAAAAATTAAACTTACTTTGATATATCCGTGATGAGCACATAGTGGAAGTTTTCATTGGACTGGAGCAATAACAGATTAATATGAACAAGTTTTTCTCCTTTTGTTATGTAGTATGGTCCTATAAGCGATGTTCCAAATACGTTGATGCTCATATTATTTTGACGTTCGAATTGTTTAATCTGTTTCAATGGGAGTGGAAACTCTAGGCCTTCGAAATTTAATACAATTGCCCCTATACTAATATTCTCATCAGAAATGTTTGTTATATTATAGTTTCTATAGTTTTTCTGTTGTCTTCGATCTAAAGTGCTATTTGTGTTCAAAGCCGCAATGATACACCATTTAAAGCAATAAACATCAGAGTTTTCGATATTTATGCATGCACGTTTCATTGCAATATTTTTTGGGAGCGGGATAAAGCTCGATCCTCTTATTATGGACGCCTTGTTTATATTAACTTCAAGAGAATTTATTGAAATCAAGGTCCATCCGCTATCCCTCTCTTGAAATTCTTCCATTTTAGCTCTTAGCTCCTCGGCCTGTTTCTTGTACATATCCTCTATGTCATCAGACAAAGTCACCAACATCATTTTTGAAATATGTACGAGTTGGGAAACATTCATCTTATCATTCACCGTCTTCATATAATCGCATATGAGCTCCATATTAAATTTAAATGTAGTATGTATCCTACTACATTCAATTAGCTGTTGTAGTATAGAGCTCTTGGCAGATTTCAGAAACTGCTCCGGAAACATAACACCCTCATTTTTGTTGAGGAGGATATATGTCTCGATCCTCCCATTGAAGTTGCTCGCTCTTTTAGTGAGAATATCTCCAATCTGTTCTAGGTGACAACTGTTTTTATGTTTTGTGGTTCTGACATGAGCCAAATAACCATTTGATGGGATCATCTCATCACAATCCTCACAATATTTTTTTTGAAGATCAAGCTTACTAGTTCCATATGAGTGCGTTTCCATATGCTGATTTAGTTTTGTTTGAGTCATAAAGACTTTATTGCAGATTGCACAACTTTTAGTATTCATTTTATATATTTTTGTTAATTAATTAATATAATTATTTTATTTATAAATAATTTATTTAATTATTTTATTTATAAACAATTTATTTCAGTTATAAACAATTTATTTAATTAGTACTAGCACTTTTATAGTTATTGGATTTTAAACACTTTAGAAACTTTGGTTGGGGAAATAGGTTGTCACTTGTTGAGATATCAAAGCAGACTGATGACAATCTACATTATTTCTTCTACTTATATACTTTATATGAGAATCGCGTAGTAGTCATCAATTCTAATTTATTACGACATATGATTAAATTCACACACACACACACACACACACACACATACACATACACACACACACACACACACATACACATTTCCACAATTCTCTATTGGTATTACGATATATGATGAAATTCACACACACACACACATACACACACACATACACTCACACATATTTCCACAATTCTCTGTTTGTATTACAACATATGATGAAATTCATACACACGCACACATTCGCACTCACATACACATACACATTTCCACAATTCTCTGTTTGTATTACGATATATGATGAAATTCATATACACCGCAACATCCAGAACAAAATCTCTAGCATCAGTTTGTAATACAAAGGTATGAGAAAAATCGGGACACGTAAAAGTAGCTGCTTCTATAAGTTTTGGTGTATGTCTCCAAAAGCTATTTCCTATAATTGTTACATTAAAGTAAAATATACTGAAATAAAAATATCATTACCCCTATTCAAAAAACTCTCCTTGTCAACCTGATTGGATTCAAAACATTTAACATCTGAAATTCGCTTGTACATATAAAACCTATGCCAACACAATATTTTCTATCTACATAAGAATAGCAATGTCAATAGCCTAGAAAACATATACACGTTCATTTATAAATATGTATGAAAAACTCTCGAAGGCCAAACAAAACACACAAGCAATGATATTCTTCAAAACAAAAATATATATGATCACATACATGAATACAACAACATATACATACATTACCAAATACATTCCCTACCCACTTCCATTCACAACATGGTTGCCACTCTCTGTAGCTATTAGATTATTTCCCCAGAGATCGCAAACATAAATGCAATACAATAACCCTACATAAGCATACCAACGATAACTCAAAACAGCTACCCAAAGACTATCAAATAACAATCACTACATACACACAAATACACAGATCCCTTGTAACTACACTGCAGTCAGACTGGGAGCAAGTGTCTTTGTGTCAACACTAAAATTCTAGTTACAACTTTGGTATAATAATTTTTCTACTATCCGCCAGTATAAAAGAAGGAGAGAGGTGGAATTGACAATAACTTGTCAATATACAAACATTTGTATGTAGGTAGATTATAGAAATGTACCAGTAACTAACTGTCTGGTTAGTATGTCTCATTACCCCTTAAGAACTACGTAGTCACTACCTAGTGAATTCTATTTTTATTAGTAGGGTTTCAAAGTATTGTACTCGTATGGGGAATAATTATAGAGTAGTACTGGTGACTAGTCAAAAGCTAGTCAGCACATTTTCCCCATCGACATTTCCTACTGGGTATAATGATTGTCTGCCACTACAACAAAAGTATTGGACACCATCAAACATACAAGTAAATACAAAAACGCATACTCATACACACACACACACACACACAAGCACGCACACACGCGCACATACATACATCCACACACTGTAAGCACAACGCTTCTCTACAATAACAACAAAAGCTGTACACACAAGTATACATACTGTCATGCGTCGGACAATTATTCGAATGAAAACAAAAAAAAAAGGTTGACTGTTACGTCCCAAAAGAAAACACTCAAGTTAAGTAGGCATATAATGAGGTGTTCCCGCTAGCTATAATTGGCAAACTGGTTCTTAACCCGTGTTAAACGCATAATCATATAAATATTCCTAATGCCATGAATACCAAAGAATATATGTATGTATATACTTATGTAAAAGTATAAATAAAGTTTCAAATAATATCAACTGCATTGACTCAAACGATGGCAAGGATGTTATGCCATTCGGGATAATGTAATTCCCACCCTGTTAATAGACTGAAAGTCAAACGCCTTGACAGATTCTTAATCCCCAATTTATTGAAATCTGTCCCTATACATAAGTACTGTTTTACTGGCTATACATCATTAGTTATCCTTCCCACTTTAAGAAAAGAAATTTAGAATTGCATATTTACAAAAACAATGTAAAGTTAAAATTTATTGAATAAAGTAGGAAAAAAAAATAAAGAGAAATAAACGAAATTCAGTGTAAGGTATGCATATGCGAATATATAAATATGTACATAACTTCTTATAAGATACTCGATTGATTGATCACTTATGGAAGAAAGTTATAATCAAAACAAATGAAATTCTTTTACATAAAACGATATTATGAGTATAAGAAATATTATGAATGAATAAATATTTATATGTAAAAAGAAACTTAAACTTATGAATGAAATTCAGTGAAACATTTTGGAAATGGACTAATGAGTATAGGAGTTATATACATACATACATATGTATACATTTAATAAAATAATAAAGAAAAAGAAATTAATGTTGAATTACTCACAAGGTGTGTATGTATGTAAACTTATCTTCGATGTCCAATTTGACGCTGTCTCGATTGATGGGCCCAGCAAAGCGAGATGATTATTATATTTTTGTTGTTAGCTTCAAAAGAATGTTAAGAATATGTAATAACTTATATATATATGTATACATATATATATTTAGCTTTACGACAGGTGTTTTTTTTTTCTTAAGTTACAGTACTTGCAAAAATTTAATGCACAAATGATTTAAGTCAAATCGAATAATCTTACTGTATTTTTTGTTTGTTTTGTGATTAGTAAAACCTTAGTTTACTAGAAATTTATGTAAGGAATTAAGTAAAAATGGGTAAATGAATATTTATTGAAATATTTAATGGAAATTTAAGTTTTGCTTAAATCATTTGTACATGTTTGGATAAATTGAAGTTAGTAAAGTAAAGTTGAATAGTGTTATTATCTTTTAATTATTTGTTTAAAATAGGAAATATATTAATATTTGGTTTTACAGAATCTTGGCAACTTCTAGCGTTGCTCTAATGGTGATTTGTGATTTTGACAGTGCAGTGCGATAGTTCATATTTTCCAAAACAATTCTATTTCTTTACAATTTTTTTTTTTTCAAAAAAAAAATTGTTCTTCTAGTGGTTGCAATTACGTAAGCATAGGTTAATTCTCAGATGAACACAGTATATTGAAATTGAGGTTATGTTAAGCAGCTCTTTCATTTCATGGAAATCGGAATATTTATTCTGCGCGTGGAAACGCTTTGCTGCGTATGAGTTTCCAACCCTTTTTACATGTAGAAGAAATATATTCCTTATAACCACAGGGTGTTTGAAAGACGTTTTCAAGGAGGATAAAATGAGCATAAGTTGGGTGAAAATGAAACGTCACCGTGATTTCCTTCCTGCCAAATGAAAATATCCTTTAAAATGCAGTCCAGAGCTTAAATTGCTGAAATGTTTTCGTCTTTATTATTACCTTTTAGATGTAAGTTATTATTGTAGAATTCCGAGAAGGCTTACTTTCAAATTTAAAATACTTTATACTTTTATAAAAATCTATTGTCTTGTTTAGATTTGATTTCACTACTAAAACTTAACACTTGTTGTCTGCACCACGTTTTTAATAAGATTAAACTTTGTTCAATTTAAAACTTAGGTTCTAGGTATGTATGTATGTATCACAATTCTTACTTAAAACAGTTCTCTAGTGGAAAAAAATCAACGCGATTGCAATATCATTACATTATTTGAAGAGAAAAAAAGACGAAAATATTATCATGAAAAAAGTAATAAAATAACGCAAGAATATCAAGACAAAATTATTGCCTTATTTGGTCATAAGTTGTTGATCGAATTGAGAGTATAATTATACAATCTCTCAATTTCCCGAATATATTGTATGTTTGTAAACTTATCACAGATTGATAAATCGACCAGAAAAAAAAATATCTAACATGCTACTTATAAAAATTATTAACTGGAAATCCAATATACATATGTACATATATACATGCGTATATACATATGTACGTACGTACGAGTACCTACTACAATATAAAAAAAAAATATAGTCATGAAATAAATTCTATACTTTATTATATTACATAAAAAAAAATTATTACAAATCTGCTTCGCTCTTATACTTGTAAAAAGGAAAGACGAACAGAAGTAATTTTTTTTTTCAATTTCCTCCCTTTTTTTGGGGTTATTATCACCATGAACTTATTGTGTGGCACGACCCACGCGAGCCGGGCAGTAATACAAAAATACGAATATTTCCAATTTGTTTCCCTGTTTATTACTGCTGAGTGAATATTGCGAGTAATTATGTACTCAGGGCTTAAGATCAGATGTATGGTATCGTCCCACATAAGCACCTCGAAGGTCCTCTATGTCATATAGATTGTTTCCAATCTTATCACGAATCCGGCACTTTAAGTATTTTGACAAAAACTTTTTGTTAATTGACTTAGCCATGTTGCTCAAATTGTGGTTTTTTCTGAAAACAGTCTGGCCTTTATGGAAGACAATTGGGCGTGATCGCAAGTTATACGACTTCGAGGCTCTCTCGTGAGCTATAATTAAGTTTTCCCGAATTTTGCTCCGCAAGGTTTGTAACATATCTGTTCGAACTGAAATCTCTACATCCTCCCCATTTAAGCACCCTAATTTTTCCAGAATTTTATAGCCTGAACCATGTTGCACCATATTTTGGCCGAATGTGGCGTAATAAGGCGAACACTTTATTGACGAGTGATAATCACTCCTTAGAATTGATAAAATATGAGGCACGTGCTTGTCCCAGTTGCTATGATTTTTGTTGTTATCTAGGAAACACCTGAGTTTGGTGATTATCTCCCTATTTGCACGCTCTGATGCATTTGATTGGGGAGCATAGTAACCCGTTTTTATGTGGTGAATTTCATACAATTTTAAAAATTCTTTCATTTCATTTGAAACAAATTGCTTTGCGTTATCAGTATGCATAAATCTAGGCACTCCAAAAGTAGGAAAGATTTCTGATTGAAAATATAAAATAATGTTTTTAGACGAGGCTGTTTGGAGTGGTTTTAAAAATACAAATTTTGTCAGGTGGTCTAGACAGATAAAAATTGTAGTATTTTTGAGCTTTGTGATCGGATAAGGGCCTAAAAAGTCACAGTAAAGCCTTTCAAAAGGTCTACTTGTAACAAACTGTTCTCCCATGGGGGGCCTAGTGACTTGGTTACATGACTTAACCTCTTTGCACTTATCGCAATTGCTAGTATACATTTTGACATCGTTTGCCATTGAAGGCCAATAATATTTTTGTCTTATGCGGGCCACTGTTTTGCCGAAACCACCATGGCATGACACAACCGAGTCATGAGCAGCCTTAATTATATTTTCTGTTAAGGATTTTGGTATCCATAAACGCCATAATTTTTCATCGTCAAACTCAGTGTTCTGTCTTGAATTTATTCGCTTATAAATTAAGTTATCTGAAATAATCAAATTAGGTAGAGATGATTTATTCTCAGTAACGAATTTTCGTAGATCATTATATTCTGCGTTTTTAAATTCAGGAGAAGCCAGATCAACTTCCAGGGGTATATCTGAAAACACTAGTTCGTCTGCATCCATTCGCGAAAGGCAGTCTGGTACAATGTTTAAAGTGCCTTTGCGGTGCTCCATTTGAAAATCATAGCGTTGCAATTTTAGGCTCCATCGTGCCAGTCTCCCACTCAAATCCTTTTGCGACATCAGCCATTTTAATGATGAGTGGTCAGTAATAATTCTAAATGGCAAACCCTCAATATACGGCCTGAAGCGATGCACGCAGACGATTGCTGCCAGGCATTCAAGCTCTGTGACTGTGTAGTTTCTCTGAGCCTTGTTCAGTTTCTGAGAAACAAAGGCAATTGGATGCTCCTTATTCGCGTCATCATATTGACACAGCACTCCTCCAACTCCAATTCGTGAAGCATCGCATTGAATGATGAATTCGCGGTCGAATTTTGGTTGTGCAAGGACTGGCGCAGAAGATAAGGCATCTTTCAATTTTTCAAAAGAATTGATTGCATTACTGGTCAAGGAAAATGGTTTTGTCGATTTTTTTAGACAATCAGTGAGAGGTCCTGCTAAGTCTGCAAAATTGTTTATGAAGGCCCTGTACCAGTTGGCCATTCCTATAAATCGGCGAACTTGCCTAGGTGTTTTCGGTAAGCTAAAATTTCGTATTGACGCAACCTTTGCAGGATCTACCTTTAACTCCCCGTTCGCTACAATGTATCCCAAGTAGCGAATCTCCCTCTGGCAAAATTTACTTTTGGCCACGTTTATCGTAAGCTTTGCAGCTTTAAGACAGTTCGCAACGTCTCGTAAAAGTGATATATGTTTATCGAAGTCAGAACTACATATAAGCAGATCATCTAAATAGATGAAGACATTTTCCCGCAACCGTGAAGGTATCACCTTATCCATTAGCCTACTCATGGTTTGCGGGCCATTACAAAGCCCAAATGGCATATATTTAAAGTGGTACAAAGGCTTACCCGGGACAACAAAAGCTGTTTTTTCCCTCGAAGTTTTAGTCAATTTTATCTGGAGGAAAGCATCTTTCAAATCTATTCCAGTGATATAAAAGGTATCATTTAACCTACTCAATAACCCGTTTATATGGGGAAGAGGGTATGAATCTTTTTTTGTGACGGCATTAAGTTTTCGGGAATCAATACATAGGCGTACTTTTCCAGGCTTTTGCACTAAAACTACTGGCGAACACCACGGCGAGTTTGATTCCTCGATAACTCCCATACTTAGAAGCCGGTCTATTTCTTTGTATGCTTCTTGTTGGCGGGGAGGTGACAAAGGATAATGCCTGCACTTGATTGGAACAGCATCACCTGTGTCTATCTCATGTTCTAATAGATCTGTACAGCCCAGTCCTAGTTTTTCAAATGAAGGAAACTCTAGAACTGTTTTTTCTAAGAGAATCTTTTGTTCTGACGTAAGATTGTGAAGTTTGATGCTTTCATTGTCTGTAGCTACAGCTTCGAGTTCGTAAGAGGATACAGTAGGGATTATTTCTGGTGCCAGTGAAAACTCTCGCCAAAAATTTATACCGAAATAAGCTTCTTGGCTGAGTGAAGGGACAAGATAGAATAAAATATTCCTGGTGATATTCTTAAATTTGATTGGTAGTTTACAAAATCCTACTACTTTCTGTTTTGAACCATTCGCGACAGCTAATGAAGACAGAGTTGGTCGATAAAAAATGTTATTGCTTTTTAAAAACTCAAGGCAGTTCTTTCCCAGGACAGATACGTTTGCCCCTGAATCAAGCAAACCTGTAATGGTGTCGTCATAAATTTTAACCGTGACGAAAGGGCGGTCATCTGAGTCAAGTAATATAGTAGACTCTAGCAATTTCCGGTAGAACTTACGTTTTCTGAAACGTAATCTACACTTCATTATCTTTAACGAAAAGTTTTTGCCAGATGTTTGATTTTCGTTAGGAATTTTATTCGTATTAATTTCTTCATTTACAAAATTGTCAAGGAAAGTAGTTTGGGTGGAAACATGTCTGAAAGGTAAATATGGTTGTTGAAACTTAAGTTCATCAGAATGTGTAATTGATGAGTTGTTGAAGTCGGTAGAGTGATCGATTTTTGACAAGAGTGGATCTAATTCGAACTCGGGGTTGCATGGGATGGACGAAAGCTCCCGGTAGGCATTTCGCCCATTTTCTCGTTTCCCTGAAAAGCATGTCTTTTAGGACAAGAGGGCGTTAAGACGCCTTTTAAGCCACACTTAAAACAAAACCGGTCAGTAATAACCTTGTCGCAATACATGTAGGAATGCCCGTAAGACAAACAGTTCCAACATTTTATGCTAGAATAATCATGTTGGTTAGGCTTCCTTGCAATTTGGAGCGCTTCTAATTGGGGGTCGCACACGTAAGAATCGTCTAAATCAATATCTGATGAAAGTAGTTCGCTTACATTACGTGTGGGAACAGAGTTTGTGACAAAAGATCTATTGTCTCGAAGGACTTTCTCAGCCTTTCGAGCAATGTCCCTGAACTCGTTTAAAGTTCTCGATTCCGAGCTAAACAGCAAAAATCTTAAATTTGGCTGTAGATTTCTTTTAATTATGTCAACTAATGTCATGTCAGGCAAAGGACTCTGCAGTCTCGAATTCATTGACACAAGTATTGTGTGAAAATCGTCGTACGATTCCTTTTGCTGTTGCTTCCGTAGAGAAATCTTTACTAAGATGTCGTGTTCCGACTCTAAGTAACCAAATTCTTTCGTTAGAGCATAACGTAACATCGAGTAGGTAACATTACGATTCTGTTTCATAAACAGCCAGTACCACTCCTCGGCTTTTCCATATAAAAGTACATGAAAATTAGACATAAGGTGTTCGTCAGAGCAACGTGAGCGACTACATAGTGTTTCCACTTTAAACAGAAAATCGGATACGGACCCTATTCCGTCGTACGAAATTTTCCATTTTTCCAATTTTACGCCCGAGTCACTTAAAGCAAAATTATCATCAGGAGGTCTATTCAAATTTATATTAAAAGCATCCGAGCGAGCACTATTCGGTGGATTATTTGACGGTTCTTGTGAATTATGACTACTTATAGTTCCTAATTGCGATATACTGTCTCTAATAGATGAAAGTTCTCTCCTAAACTCTTCCCTAGTGTTTCGCATAGTTTGTTCCATAATCGACATTAAACTGTCATAGGGTCTGTCGGTATTAATATTCGGTGTAATCGTAGTTAATCTCTGTTGGTCGACTATACTATGAGATGTATTATTGTTACCGTGTACTTCAAGAGAAGGAGGTTGCTGAGATTCGTCCTGCGGATTACTCATAATAGACAAGTTTCGTTCATCTAACTTAAAAGGTAATTCAGTGAAACTTTGATCGCGAGATACGGGCTGATTCTGCTTTTGTGTAATTTTCACCAAGGGTGAGTGTACAACTCGCGGCTTAGAAGTACTTGGCTGATTCTGAAGATCAATTAAAATATTATTGTTAGAAATAGAATTGTTTTTATTATGCCCTCGTGAGAGATTACCTCGAGATCTGGTGTTCATTACTTATCGGTTGGTTAAACAAAATGAAGTTAAACCTTATATAATTCGTTCTCTTAAAATAGTAAAAGGTGTGGTATCAAAATTATTATGTATATATGTCACTAAATTTAATTATATAAAACACAAAGCCAGTGTTAAAGCTACTGCGTTCGTAATATCGAAAACTAAAAAAAAATAAGAAAAAAAAAGAAATGGTAAGTATTTATAGGGAAGGTTAACACAATTCTGTATAGCAGTAAAATCCGTTTAAATGTAAATATTAATTACTATAAATTCAAAAATATCGACCATATGCTTAACTAGTCTACAACTTCCATATTTAGAATTTTCAAATGAAGGACTTGAATAGCTAAGCTTGTAAAATGTATAAATGTAGGTAGAACCTGGCACATCAAAAGCCGAAAGTCGTTTCCAGAATTTGGACTACCAGGAGAATAATAGTAAGAATAATTTAATCGTTTCAGTGTATTGCTACTAGACTTGAAGTTTGCGTATTGCAAATACCTAGGACTTATACTAGTATAAAACAATTGTATTTCTGTACTATAAGTCCTACAAATTAAAAAGGACAACTTTGAATTTAGTAATTGCTGTTCTAAGCAGTAATTTTAATATCATTTTCAACTTGCTTATTGATCATAGAAATGACCTTTAGCTAGGCCTGTATTAAGGCCTTTACGTTGGGCGCCATATATGTTATGCGTCGGACAATTATTCGAATGAAAACAAAAAAAAAAAGGTTGACTGTTACGTCCCAAAAGAAAACACTCAAGTTAAGTAGGCATATAATGAGGTGTTCCCGCTAGCTATAATTGGCAAACTGGTTCTTAACCCGTGTTAAACGCATAATCATATAAATATTCCTAATGCCATGAATACCAAAGAATATATGTATGTATATACTTATGTAAAAGTATAAATAAAGTTTCAAATAATATCAACTGCATTGACTCAAACGATGGCAAGGATGTTATGCCATTCGGGATAATGTAATTCCCACCCTGTTAATAGACTGAAAGTCAAACGCCTTGACAGATTCTTAATCCCCAATTTATTGAAATCTGTCCCTATAAGTACTGTTTTACTGGCTATACATCATTAGTTATCCTTCCCACTTTAAGAAAAGAAATTTAGAATTGCATATTTACAAAAACAATGTAAAGTTAAAATTTATTGAATAAAGTAGGAAAAAAAATAAAGAGAAATAAACGAAATTCAGTGTAAGGTATGCATATGCGAATATATAAATATGTACATAACTTCTTATAAGATACTCGATTGATTGATCACTTATGGAAGAAAGTTATAATCAAAACAAATGAAATTCTTTTACATAAAACGATATTATGAGTATAAGAAATATTATGAATGAATAAATATTTATATGTAAAAAGAAACTTAAACTTATGAATGAAATTCAGTGAAACATTTTGGAAATGGACTAATGAGTATAGGAGTTATATACATACATACATATGTATACATTTAATAAAATAATAAAGAAAAAGAAATTAATGTTGAATTACTCACAAGGTGTGTATGTATGTAAACTTATCTTCGATGTCCAATTTGACGCTGTCTCGATTGATGGGCCCAGCAAAGCGAGATGATTATTATATTTTTGTTGTTAGCTTCAAAAGAATGTTAAGAATATGTAATAACTTATATATATATGTATACATATATATATTTAGCTTTACGACAGGTGTTTTTTTTTTCTTAAGTTACAGTACTTGCAAAAATTTAATGCACAAATGATTTAAGTCAAATCGAATAATCTTACTGTATTTTTTGTTTGTTTTGTGATTAGTAAAACCTTAGTTTACTAGAAATTTATGTAAGGAATTAAGTAAAAATGGGTAAATGAATATTTATTGAAATATTTAATGGAAATTTAAGTTTTGCTTAAATCATTTGTACATGTTTGGATAAATTGAAGTTAGTAAAGTAAAGTTGAATAGTGTTATTATCTTTTAATTATTTGTTTAAAATAGGAAATATATTAATATTTGGTTTTACAGAATCTTGGCAACTTCTAGCGTTGCTCTAATGGTGATTTGTGATTTTGACAGTGCAGTGCGATAGTTCATATTTTCCAAAACAATTCTATTTCTTTACAATTTTTTTTTTTTCAAAAAAAAAATTGTTCTTCTAGTGGTTGCAATTACGTAAGCATAGGTTAATTCTCAGATGAACACAGTATATTGAAATTGAGGTTATGTTAAGCAGCTCTTTCATTTCATGGAAATCGGAATATTTATTCTGCGCGTGGAAACGCTTTGCTGCGTATGAGTTTCCAACCCTTTTTACATGTAGAAGAAATATATTCCTTATAACCACAGGGTGTTTGAAAGACGTTTTCAAGGAGGATAAAATGAGCATAAGTTGGGTGAAAATGAAACGTCACCGTGATTTCCTTCCTGCCAAATGAAAATATCCTTTAAAATGCAGTCCAGAGCTTAAATTGCTGAAATGTTTTCGTCTTTATTATTACCTTTTAGATGTAAGTTATTATTGTAGAATTCCGAGAAGGCTTACTTTCAAATTTAAAATACTTTATACTTTTATAAAAATCTATTGTCTTGTTTAGATTTGATTTCACTACTAAAACTTAACACTTGTTGTCTGCACCACGTTTTTAATAAGATTAAACTTTGTTCAATTTAAAACTTAGGTTCTAGGTATGTATGTATGTATCACAATTCTTACTTAAAACAGTTCTCTAGTGGAAAAAAATCAACGCGATTGCAATATCATTACATTATTTGAAGAGAAAAAAAGACGAAAATATTATCATGAAAAAAGTAATAAAATAACGCAAGAATATCAAGACAAAATTATTGCCTTATTTGGTCATAAGTTGTTGATCGAATTGAGAGTATAATTATACAATCTCTCAATTTCCCGAATATATTGTATGTTTGTAAACTTATCACAGATTGATAAATCGACCAGAAAAAAAAATATCTAACATGCTACTTATAAAAATTATTAACTGGAAATCCAATATACATATGTACATATATACATGCGTATATACATATGTACGTACGTACGAGTACCTACTACAATATCAAAAAAAAATATAGTCATGAAATAAATTCTATACTTTATTATATTACATAAAAAAAAATTATTACAATACATGCACATTCACAAAGAATCAAACTCACACACACACATAGCCAAGAAAATCTCAGCATAAAAAAAAATCCCAGACAGAGTTGCCATCGTTTTATTTTTTCCCGGTTTTTAATTCCCAAAACATGTCTATCGCCACCATTACCCATCTACTCACCCCATACAAAAATATGCCTCTCACACGCAACATCGTTAAATATCACATTGGAATTACTTTTAGCTTTGTTAGGAGAAATAACAGATTCATTATCTGTAAATATGTAATATCCCATTCCTATAATTGAAGCACAGCCGCGAATAACGTTGTAAAAGACAATTTAAAAAAAACCAGTTTTTTCACAGATTACCATTAACATAACTCTCTTGCGTTGTTCAAATATAAAACCATTCAAAATTATGCATCTTATCGCCGTCAAAAAACAATTACAAATCGGTCAGTCAGTGCAAAACTTTGTAAGTAACTAATAAAATCATGCAAACGAAATTGTCGAAAATAGTTGATAAATGTAGCAGAGATACAAAAAGAAAAGCTAATGCTAGTTAGAATTATTTTCAAAAAGCTAAAAAAATTTTAACGAAAAAATCAATCTTGCTTCAAAATACGTTTATTGGCTCTCCTGAAAAATTATTATTTTGTCACATAAAACGTTATTCGCGGCTAACCTTCAATTGATGAATTTAATTTCTTCAGGTATTCATATTTGGGTTGATATACAGATTTTGAGTATAAATATGTAGATGTTTTCAAATTTTAGTCCATTAGGATTTTCTAGCAAAACAAACATTGCATACGAATATATTTTTTCACAATTTGACAGACCAACTATTTTTGCACGAATAGAATTTGGTAGAAGGGAACTATCATTTATTTTTTAACTAAATTCGATGATTCATCAATATTTCGTACCAAGGTATTTTAACCCTTTCGGTACGAGTGGTACGCATATGTACCACTAAGCTTCAAACATCTCTAAAAGTTATAGTATTTACATTATTTGGTTTCAAAGTGTACCATTTCGTTTTCTAAACGATTGTCATTGTTCTAAAACGGTACTTTTTCAAATAGCATTGCAAAAACATGCTCAGTTCTTGGGGTTTCTTGACAAAGTCAGACGCATGTAGCAATTATTCTACGTTTTTTTTCAAGATTTTGCAATAATTAGATGTAAATAACAAATTAAAATAATAAATTTTAACAAAAGGAAGTGAGTTTCACTTATAATTTAGAACAGGTAAGAACTTTTTAAATTTTATTCCCACTTATTTGAACAATTGTAGTGGTGGTACATATATGTACCATCAGTCCGACAGCTGGTACATATGTATACCAGCAGTCCTCTGGGTATTTAAATTGTTTTCTGAATTCTCACAGCTTATACCTAGATATTATGAATCCTGAAAATATTCAAAAGTTCCTGGAGGATGATATTGAAACTGATACCTTGGAAGACTTTTCTGCTTCAAGTAGTGATAACTACAACCCGACTGATGACTGTGCTAGTGATGAAAGTTCTTCGGATGACGGTGCTGAAGATAATGTGATCGAAGATATAGTTGAAGATATATCTGACAACAATCGAGTAGATAATACTAATTTCCAGTGGTATATTCCTGGACAAGAGTTTATGCCAAAGATATCTTTAGCTACGACTCACAGCTGCAAAATATGTGAACACATCCCACGCACATCAGGTATTATTGAAATTTTTCATAAACTTTTGCCGAAATAGGTTTACATGTATATAGCTCAGTGCACAAACGAGCGTATTCAAGTATATCAAAATGCACAACCTAAAAAGAAAAAAGTAAAAATAACTGCAACAATAGTGGTGAAATCGAACTCATCATAGGGTGCATGTTTATTATGTCCTACAAGCGTCTTCCCTGTATAAAAGACTATTGGTCACTTCAAAAATCTCTCGGCAATCGATCAATTTATGAACCAATTTCACGTGATCGTTTGCTTTTTATATCATCTAAGATGTATTTCGCGAACCCAAAAAACCACCAAATTGTAACAAAACTTACTACAAAGAAGACTTTGTGGAATATTTGAAAAAAATTTTTCTAAAGTGTAGACAAGATAGCTGTTACCAAAACATAGACGAATCCATGACAAAATTCAAAGGCCGTAGCACACTAAAGCAGTACATGCCACTCAAGCTTATCAAAAGGGGTATAAAAATGTGGCTGCGGTGTGATTCTATTACCGGGTACACATATGACTTCAACATATACAGTGGAAAGGATCTAGATCCCTCCTTGGGGACACTTGGCGAAAGGGTGGTTACGAAACTTGCCAGTTCAATTGTAGAAGTTGATGTAACGCTAGGCTTTGATCGGTTTTTTTCATCTGTGCATTTCTATCGCGAAATAATGGGAGGTGTTGATCTGGCAGATCAAATGAGTGGCCTTTACGACTTTGACAGAAAATCGGACAAATGGTGGAAAAAGGTATTTTATCGATTGATCATGATGGCTGCTGTTAATAATTGGACGATTTACAATGATCTTAACAGAAAAAAAATACCGTTCAAGCAAGTATTGGTGACCTTAGCCGAGACATTAATAAAAGAAGGTTTAGAAACGACAGCCGTTAGAAGATCGCAGAGACCAGGTCCTCAACCTAAGCCCAAACAATCGCTACATCTTCCCATTCAGGGAAATACAAGACGTCTTTGTACCCGTTGCACCCACCAAAAAAGCCAACTCGAACATACACGATATGCACGCAGTGCAATGTTCCACTATGCAAAAACTGTTTTGCACTTTTTCATTCATAGATTTATACGTTTAGCCGCACATACCTGAATTTATAGTGATCTTTTATTTTACTTTTATCAGTTTGAATTGATGTTTTTTTAAGAGTGTACAAGATCTCATACAAATAAAAAGAATTGCTTTATTTTCGACTTTTGTATAAACAAAATTTCTATTTTTTAAGACGGTTGGTACGTATTTGTACCACATAAAAAGACGGATGGTACAACGGTGTACCGGCCCCTCCAGGTCCTCTCCGGTATGGGAGCGCTACATTTCCTTACCAGAATGTTTCTTGGATATGCTATTAACTCAATGAATACACAAATTTCATTATAACTATCAAATTCGAAATCCGTCCCGAAAGGGTAAAGGTTGTTTTATTAACCGCATTTTTGTAACTAAACGCATTTCATAAATATTATAGAGTAGCATGAACAATTCCATCCATGAAACTACTGAAATGTTTGTTTACTAAAGCCCAACTTCGAAAAAATATGTTAATACTGAACAAACTGTTGCTTTTATCATACTTTGAGTGAAAACATTTTGCTTCATAGTGTTAACACAAAGACATTGTTCATTGAAACGAGCTTTGTTTCATGCTGCTTTCTCTCATCTCATCTTTTGTTATTAATACGCAATAGCAATGTTGCAAATATGGTGAAATCATGGAATTTTGGTATGCCTTGCACATGTGTAATAGGTTCCACTTTTAAATTAAAGTTTTAACTTTTACACATACATACATACATAACTAAGTACATATATATCATACATATTAGTAATACATATTTTAAGTTGTCATTTGCATTTTAAATAATATAAATCCTTAAACTATTTTAATATATTATTTATTCTTGTAATGAACTGCACACAACCCTGAAATGAAATGCTATGGATAGAAACACACACTTTTAGATGAAAAATTAAAAAAAAAAGAATTGGTTTATGAGAAATGAAAGGAAAATTATTCGCGGCTAACCTTCATTTATATACTGCCAATCAAAAATATAACTAAAAATTATTTTTGAAATTAATAATTGTAATAAAACTCAAAAAATTTGATTATCAACCTAATGTAAAAATACGAAATTTTAAACAATAATATTGCATTTAGAAGAAAGATAATTATGTGTACATTTAATTTATGTTTATATGTAACCCATTTCGTGAAGGCGAAAGATACTATAAAATTAAATATTTTTATCTAAATGAAGTATTTTACCGAAGTTGCGGATCACTCCCACTAATAAAACCTGAATTTAACATTTGTAAATGTTGGTATGCACTTGTATAAGTAAACAAACCAACATTATTTTACTGCGTTCTTAACTATTGAGTGTTCTTTGTTGTTTCATAGTTATTCATATTTATGAAATAGAAATGAAACGAATAAAAAACTTATAGCGAAAGTTTCATGAACATCATTATTTAGTTTCATGCATATGTCGATTAAATATTGAGGCATACTCTTTCTCAAAACAAAGGATATTTTAATGTTGTTTTGATTATGAGTATGGATCACCATCTCTTATTATAGAAAAAATAAAATATTGCAGCTATACGATTTTAGAAAATATTTTCTGATTTCGTATAGCTGTATTATTTTATTTTATTTTTTAATGAGATATAATTAGGAATATGCCAAAATCGACTATTTGCGAAAAAGAATTTTTTTTATTACTGAAAATGGTTCTTTAGGGCTTTAGCACAGCTTTTGTTCTGTGACTTTTTCATAATTCCGTTATTTACAAAATTACCATTATTTTTATGTTAGTGAAGAAAATAAAAATTTTGACCATTAAATTGCCAGAATTCGACCAAATAATGTTTGGCAAATTTGTACAAAATCCTTTGGCGAGTATTTTTGCTAAGCATATGAACTCATAGTATTTGCAAATACAGAGTGTTTTGATACATTTTTCAATAACAATGAATTTTGCGCCATCTAGCGGTAATAATTTTTACTAACTATATTTAGCAATTTGAAAGGTAATTTAAATACATTTTCATTAAAAAAATTTTGAAAGTCGGTTTTAAAATAACCGAATGAGAAATAGATTAGCTATAAGATAATTAAATTAGCTCCGTTCAAGTACCCAAAAATTTGTAATAATTTAAAAAAAAATTTACTGAACTTTTTTTCCGTTCGCGTACTTTTTTATACAAAAGTTTTTTATGAGCGTAATTTGTACGATTTACTCAGTATTTACTCAGCTACTAAACTTTACGGAAAAAGTACACAAACGGACCTATTATTGATAACACTAATAGGAATGCTCTTATCAATTATTCGTATATGCTAAGAGAGTAAATAACAGTAAATAAGTAAAAAATGCTCTAAACAAAAACATTGATACAAAGAAAAACAATAAAAAACAGTAACATTACAAATGTAAAAAATTATAGCGTACTATTTACAATGAAATAATTTGAGGAAGACGAGGTACAACCAGGGACCGAAAATAACTGTTATTTTTGAATTTTTGATTAAAAAAAGCAACCTCAAGGAAATGTCGGAGAATGAAACCAAGTATACCATTTTGCAAGTATTGGACCAAATTGTCAGAAAATACGATGCTTTTTAAAAATCTGACTTTTATTTTTTCAAGCAAAAATAAAAGTTATTTTTTGACTTTTATTTTTTTGAGCAAAAATAACAGTTATTTTTGACTTTTATTTTTTCAAGCAAAAATTAAAGTTATTTTTTGACTTTTATTTTTTTGAGCAAAAATAACAGTTATTTTTGACTTTTATTTTTTCGAGCAGAAATAAAAGTTATTTTATGACTTTTATTTTTTCGAGTAGAAATAAAAGTTATTTTTTGACTTTTATTTTTTTGAGCAGAAATAAAAGTTATTTTGTGATAAATTCATTATATTTATTATAAATTTTGGCGCTTTTGCAATAGTGAATCGTTAAATTTACTTATTTAGAAAAGAATATTTGGAATATTAAATAATAATTTCTTTGTCAAAGGGGTTGAAAACACAAAAATAACTTTTATTTCTGCTCAAAAAAATAAAAGTCAAAAAATAACTTTTATTTCTACTCGAAAAAATAAAAGTCATAAAATAACTTTTATTTCTGCTCGAAAAAATAAAAGTCAAAAATAACTGTTATTTTTGCTCAAAAAAATAAAAGTCAAAAAATAACTTTAATTTTTGCTTGAAAAAATAAAAGTCAAAAATAACTGTTATTTTTGCTCAAAAAAATAAAAGTAAAAATATAACTTTTATTTCTGCTCGAAAAAATAAAAGTCAAAAAATAACTTTTATTTTCTGACTTTTACGATAAAAGTTATAACAGTTACGGTCCCTGGGTACAACAACAAGGAGAACTTTTAAATAGCATCTACTTTATACATTAATTGAAAGTCAAGTAAACGACTGTCGATCTTCATTTTTTTTCGTTTATTTTTGATGTGTAAAAATCTATACGTTAGGGGGTAAAAATCTTTTTCACAATAAAATCACAAGTTTTGAGTAAGATGCGCACCGCGTTATGAAATCGGTGTGAGCGCACATAGCTAGTGTATTAGTGTTTGAAAGAAGCAATACAAACTTATTTAAAATCGGAGCTCGCAATAATTGGTCTCTCTCGTATTTGCTATCAGAAAAAAAACACTCGTCCACTGACACGATGCGAAACTGTCGCGAAAAAACCTTGAAACTTCGTTCTTCTTTGGCTTGCTCTTCTCTCAACCAACGACCGTTTCAGTTCGATCTCATGTGTTCACTCGAGACCCTTTCTTTCGTAAAATTTTGGAAAACGGTCTTTTGAGCATGTATGTGTGTTGCGAGTGTGGATAGGTAAACATTTATTATTATTATATTTTATAAACATTATTGAACAAAATACATGAAGATTAACATGTAGTTTCCACAATGCAAGCACAAAATATGTATAGGAATCACTCAAAATTTTGAGTGCTTTTCATATCTTTTTTCAAGACAAGTCGCTTGCTTGCATTGTGGAAACTACACATAATTTTCTTTTTGTTGTACACATATCTGTCTTTTATTTCACATTTACACTTCGTTGGCAAATGGTTTGATTTACAGATATTTTTGTTGTTATTTATTATTATCTTCTCCCTTCCTCTTTAATGATTTGCCTGTGACGAAATATCTAAGGCAACAACATAACGCAAACGCCACAACAAAAATAAAGACCTTTTTTGCGAACACTTTGCTTGTTTTGCTCACTTAATACCGGGGCACAATGAATCCGTCATACGTTAAACTTCGCCTTTTTCAACTGACATTAACGCAACGATTTAGAAGGTTCGCACTTTATTAACGGAAGCATTTGAACAGCTTCTGTTGAAATAAAATCCAAGTTTTTGTAGCTGTTTATCGAAGTGAAATTTATTAGTTTAAATATTTCCAAAGTTTTTATTAACATAAATTACCATAGTATTTTTTTTTTCTTTATAATTCAACAGGTACATAAAAAATTTTTATGGCGGACAACTCGTGCTTTTTACTTTTAATACATACAAATTGAAAGAGTATAAAATTTATATCAGAGTGCATTATTACGTGGTTGAACAAAAAAGGGCAATATTCACATATGATTTATGGTAGTATATTTGGCTGTCGGTAACGATTCTCCCTTACTCCAACCCATTGCCAACATCGAGGACTGCTAACTTTACTGCTGGTCGATCTATGATACCATGCTTAGTTTTTATTTTAGCTCTTCGAATTTGGCCGTCTCACAGTGGGGCCTTTTGACTTTTTTCGTTGCAAAAATCATAACTTTAAACTGATAAAGATATTTAAAAATTTTAAAAAGCATTTGAAAGGAAACTCCTTTAGCTTTAATATACATGATTTGCACGGTCATAGGTTAGGCGCGGCACTGCGCACAGTGTCTGCTTTCGACTGTTTTTATTACAAGGTAAGAAAGATATTTTAATAAAAATGAGTATCATTATTGGCCATAGCTTTGTGGAGGCACTATGCACAGTGGTTTTTTTTGTTGAAAACATCATAATTTTTGCAGTTACCAAGAAATTTGTAATGGGGAAAAAACACTTGATTTTTAAATCTTTTAGGATCAAAATAAGTGCACCCTTATTGTGATAGACATTGGACACGATGACGCCTTTGACCTTTCTTGTCGCAAAAATCATATATTTTGAGGTAATGATATTTTTAAAATTTCTCAAACATTTAAAATACAACTTTTTGTGCTTTATATGACATTCTCATAGGGAAGTCTAGAAAAAAATGCTACTCTAATATAACATGTTATATTAATATAACTCTTTTTATTTATATTACAAATAAAAATTATTGAAATATTTTTAATACTAATGTTAATTTATAATATTATTTTATAGTATGATATATTATAATATGATATTGAGTTATTTTTATTAATTTTTTTAATAGTTAGTTTTCTTCAAAATAGTCATTAACATTTTGATCGATTTGTTATGGACTTAACATATCGCAGCATCACATCCCCACTTGCTTATCAATGTAAGCCTATCTGGAAGTAATGCTCTTTCTTTTTCAAAAAACCTTGAACTAAGCGTTTAGATGTATGATCCATTAAGTCTTGCAGTTCAACTTCTGCTGATACTTCAGTAACTTTTACATTAGATGGTACTGCTTCTTTTTTGGCAGAGATAACTTTTTTATATCCAGGAAGAACATTCACATTATGATTCTTTAAAGAGCTTCGTAAAATATTATATTTCTCCTTTGACAATCCCAAGTCCATAAATAACGCTAAGGCTTCTTCTATGCTATACTTTGTGGGTAATGCATTCGGAGGAGTTGGAATACTTTCTTTAATCTTTCGTAGTCGATATGGGCTGGCAAGCTCCACAGCTTTTGTAATATCAGACCTTGATTTATCTTTATCTTTTACGTTCTTAAGACATAATGCTTCTGACAGATTCGATGTAGATATATCTTTTGTAGCATTTTGAAGTTTACGTTTTTTGTGTACTCCGAACACTCGTTTATAGTTTTAGCAGGCCTTCCTTTTCTGCTGTCCAAGGATGTATGCGGTTCTTCCATGTTTTCAAAAGTTGTTACTCCATTTAGCCAGTCTGAGTACTTTTCCCAAAGGTTTTCGTCGTACGGTTTGAGGCAATCCATTTTCTACGAATATCCAAGAAAACGAAGTGAATTTCGTTTTTAACATCCTTTTCGTGGTATCCTGGTAAACCGTGCAATTTTTCCACAATAGCCAAATTAAATACATTTTCATTATGTGATTTTCTAAATAACTCGAACAATTCCGAATTTTGAAATGACATTATGAGTTGTGGTACTGATCACTACCTTTGCAAAGTAAAACCTTAAATGATTGCATTACACAATTGCAGATTAATTTATACCAAAAAATAAAAAGGTTCAAACTACCTGATTTGCGAAACATAAATCTAGGCCACAATTAACTGGATTATATACAACTGCAGATTTTATTTTACTTAGTCCTGATTCACACACATCAGGTTTACCTGATCAGTTTTTGTTCAATTTTCTTTTGAACCTGCATTTGCGTTCATACACACCGTCAAGTCAAGTCATCAAGTCTCATCAAATAGAGTATTACGAATGACAAAACAAAACGAAAAAGCAAACTTGACTGGTACGGTCAAGTATGTACCCCTTTCCATTCTCTTTTCCTCTCTCTCCTAAAAACTCAAGACTTGACGACTCAGACCTGACGTGTGTGAATCAGGACTTAGTATAAAAACCAAGTTTTAAAACTACCTGCCTATTTTCATAATGTGTTCTTAAATTTAAATAAATAAACAAATTGTAATAATTATGCATACCTAATTGACACAGCAAAATATTGTTTATCATTTATATGGGATTCATACTATGACTTTTTATGGTGACTTTTGAAGACTTTATTGACGAATGGTGTACAAAGGCTATCAACTTAAAAGAGAATTAAAGAAAAATGTAGGGAAAAATTCACTGCGAAAATTTCGTATTAACGAGAAGCAATAAATATTAGTAACAAGTGATGCAGTAAAAACAATTTTATAGAGAGAATAATTTCTTTTCATATTTGGAACGCATCTTTGTTACATATGTATATAAAATAATTTTTTATCTTTTAGTAATAAAATACATTATATAACATAAAGTACAAGTTATTTTTCTCTTATTTTTGTAAAAAAAAGAAACCTAAGATTTTATCTTTCTATACGATTATATATATTTCAATGAAATAAGGCTACAACATATTTATAAGTAGGCACATATGCATACATTAACAAAAATATGTCAATCAGTTCTACTTATATTTACATTTTTGTGCTGTAAGATAACATAAAATATAAAAAATATTAAAATTTTGGTAGCTTTTTTCCTTATTTGGCAATTTTTTTTTTAATTTTGGTTGCAAAAATATCTTGGCTGTGGCAGCGCTGGCTATAAGATTGTAAAATTTTTCTTCAAATTTCAAGAAAACCTGTCATTTTTTGTGGCCCAATTTAGCTTAATTATTTAAAGTACTGTATAGTAAATATGCTAAGAAAATATGGGCGTGACCATTTTTGCCCATTTTTAGATATTCTCTATTTTATTTGTAAAAAGTACCTAAATATAGGGTGTCTGAAAAACGGCAACTGCCGAAAAAGTAGGGTATCTGGTGGACATTTTCTTACTTTTTTTAATAAACAATAAATATACATTTAAAACAATTCAATTCTAAAATGTTTTTTTTCTCAAAATCACATTTTTTTTGACTTTCTAAAAAACTGTCGACTTTAAGCAGCTACACCACCTATAATTCTTATCCAATTAAGAAAAACGTTTTTGAATTCTGATCAGTAAAATGGTCTTTATACGATGTGTTCATTCATTTTACAAAATTTTGTCATCAAATTTTGTATTTTTGCCACGGTTTTTGTGAAAAGGCGCCACAGTGCGTCTTTAGCTTTAGTCACCTCGACAACTCTTCCTTTTAGCCATGAATTTCTTTCAGCATTTTCATACACTACGATTACTATATCGCCTTCTGCTATTAATTTAGCTAGATGACTCCATTTACTTCTTCTGGTCAAAGTAGGTAGCATCTCCTTCATGAAACGTTTCCAAAACATATTGGCTTTGGCGTAGAAACATTCTATTGCTTATGTTTTCTGGGTTACATAACGGCTTTGTACCATCCGAGCTGCCTATTAAAAAATGATTTGGGGTAATAGCTTCCTGGTCTTCAGCTTCAAGGGAGACATACATATGTTAGAGGTCTCGAGTTGGCTATTAACTCCACTTCCATGAGGGCACTATGAAGACTTTCATCCGTGAATTTTGGGAGAGCGTAATTTTGTTCAAAATAGTTTTGTCCTCATCAATCTATCCCATGCTCCCCCCGATATGCGGCCATTGTCACTATAAATTTCGGCAGGAGTACCGCGTCTTGCTATAAAGCTTTTCAGAACCATTAAAAATGAGTCAGTTGAGAGAGTATGAGCTATTTCAATGTGAATCGCTCTTATAGTGAGGCACGTAAAAATCACACCCCATCGCTTTAGGGACTTTCTACCGAATGTAACAGCTATAGGGCCAAAATAGTCCACCCCGACGAAAGTGAAGGGTCTTTGAAATGCTCCCAGACGTGCTGGTGGTAGTGGTGCCATTTGAGGTGGAATAAGTTTGGTTGCATCAATTTTACATTTTTGACAACTGCGTCGGATCAATCTGTAAACCACTCTTAATTTTACGATGAAATACTTTTAACGAATTTCGTTTATAATTGTTTCATGGTTTGAGTAATGATAAACATGGTGGTAGTTCATAACTATAAGCTTAGTTAAGTGATGATTTCCGGACAATAAAATGTGGTCGCGTTGAGGCCCACAGACCAGAGGTGCATATCGTGCCCTGTTTCTAACTATGACTATGCCATCACTACCGATGTAGACATTTAGTTTATTGAAAGCGCCACCTTTTGTATTGATCTTTCCATTTTTAATTTCAGCGTATTCATCAGGATAACTTAACATTTGAGCTGTCTTAATTATAATAAGTTTTGCTTTATTGAAATGTGTTGCTTTACGTTTATCTGCAATACTTTCTTTGTGTAGTTTTTGGTGTTAGCGGTCCATTACCCAGTTTGCAACCAGCTTAAAAATATTCAAAATTAATCGGCAATACAAATTTTGTTTGTATATGTATATTAAGATAACGAGGGCGAATTTCTGTTGAGTCAATCTCACCAATATTGCATTCGTTCCCTACTGAGCTTTTTGGCCATTCGTTTTCGTGATGATTTAACCAAGATGGGCCATCAAACCACTCTTTGTAATTGTCCGTAGAGGACCTATATTTCGTTGTAAAATCGGCAACATTCATGCAACTTGGCACCCATCTCCACTCAGACACATTTCTTTGGGTCACCTCTCAGCCATGTTAACACAGTGACGGAATCGGTCCACATAATTTTCCTCATCAGTCTTATTTCGTGATTACTTACAGTGTTCATCAATCTTGCACCAATGACTGCGGATCCACATAATTTTCCTCATCAGTCTTATTTCGTGATTACTTACAGTGTTCATCAATCTTGCACCAATGACTGCGGGTCCACATAATTTTCCTCATCAGTCTTATTTCGTGATTACTTACAGTGTTCATCAATCTTGCACCAATGACTGCGGCTTGTAACTCAAGTCGCGGGATGGAAAGGGGTCGAAGGGGAGCAACTTTTGATTTTGCTGCTACAAGTCTTATTTCAACTTTTCCATTAAGTTCTATCCGAAACTATAAAACGGCAGCATATGCGTCCTCGCTTGCGTCAACAAATGTATGCAATTCAGCGATATAGTCATGGCTTTGTATGGATAAAGAGTAACAGCGCGGAATAGAAACTGCGCTAATTGTTTGCAAAAATGTCAACCAATTTTTCCATTTACAAAAAATTTCATTATTAAGGGGCTGGTCCCAAGCTAATCCACAGCGCCATATTTCTTGGAGGATGGTTTTTAAATACAACATAAAGCACGCAACAAACCCTAAGGGGTCAAAAACTAACATCAAAACTTGAAGTACCTCCCGTTTTGTAGGTACTATCTCACCATTCAAAATGTTTCTACGAAGTCGTACAAAATTTAAATTAATTTGATAAATATCATTTCTGTTATCCCAATGGAGTCCAAGAATTTTCTCGAATCGTGTAGTGTTTTGGCTGCTTTCAATAGATTTTGCTTCAGTGCGTTTTGTTTCTCCAAGTGCAATTAAAACCTCAAATGAATTTGATGACCAGTTTCTCATATAAAATCCCACTTTAGCATGAACATCTCGTACATCTAGGGCCAATTGATTTGCATTCTCGACAGAGTTTTATTGACTCTGCAATAAAATCATCGACATAATGCTGCCGAGTAATGCCTTCAATTACTTCTTGGTTTTTCCAAATTCTTTGCATTTTTGTGTCTTACATAATGTGAAATATACGGCGAGCAAGAAGCATCAGACGTTAGAACATTTAGCTGGTACACTGTCATAGAATTGTCTCTGTCCCACCATAAAAAGCGCTGTGCTACTGCATCTTTTTTTCACACTTTAATGCGGTGAAACATTTCGGCGATATATCCGCACACTGCAATGGCACCAATTCGGAACTTAAATAAAATATTGATAAGGGGCATTAAAAGATCAGGACCCTTTAACAAAAAATAATTTAAGGTAAAGTGTCCAGACTTAGCAGCCGCGTCCCATACGAGTCGCACTTTATTCGGCTTATGAGGATTTTTAACTATGAATGTGGGCAAATACCAAACTTTTTTTTCATTCTGTTCCAAAACACTTATAGGTAGCTTTTCAACGTACCCCTTTTCTTCTAAATTGGAAATTTGCTTATTTAAGTTTTCGGCAAATTCAGAATCCCGTAACGATTTTTTCTTAATACATTGTAAGGGTTTAATGGCTGTTGGCAAACTGTTCGGCAATTTTGGATGTTCAGATTTCCATAGAAGTCCAACTTCGTATCGACCATCCTTAAATATGCATGTTTTCTCTAAAATATCCAAGGCTGGTTTATCATCTTTGGACATAAGCATCGATTCGGGTGATGTTATACCAATATTTTCGTCTGTAAAATACTGTCGTATGGCACTATGGAGATCCTCACAGGTGCATTTGTGAAAATTTAGTCTTCCATTAGCTTTAGATCCACCGCCAAAAAGCGTTCACCCTAATCTAGTTTTGGATGCTACTGGTTGCTGCCAACCACCTTCTTTAATCTTAATAGATGTAATTAAATTATGGTTGTTCACACCAATGATCATAGAGGGTGCTACATTAATATAACTTTCTAGCGGTACTCTTTTTAAGTAGGGGTATTTGCTTTTACAATCATGGTCTCTTTTGGCAAGTTAAAATTTTTAACAGTGTATATGCTGTTGATTTGAAAAACTTTTGAGATGGGTTTGGGAGATTAAATTTTTAAATCAAATCTTCTAGAATCGTTTTCAAAACGAGAGACGTCACCCGTCATTTGTACCTTTTACGCCCAATGTGTTAGCTACTTCTTCTTCGAAAATAGTTAGAGGCGAGCCGTCATCTAAGAGAGCATATATCGTGAGTGATGTTTCGTCACTGTACAAGGTTACTGGCACAATACGATCAAATAAGCAGTGATGCCAACTTAGCCCTTTTCGGGCTAGATTTAGCCCGTTTTCAGTCACTTAAAACGGTAAAAAACATTTTTGGCCCGAAACTATAAAACGCGTTTATCTAGCACTTTTTACAATTATCTTTCAGCCCTTTTAGCCCCTTTTAACTTTTTGCTCGATATGTCTACATTTAAATTTGTACGAACTTTTTTCTTCCTTTAATCTAGCAATATCGACTTATGAAATAACGTGACAGCATTGTTTTATTAAGTTTCTTCTCTTATTTTGCTTTACCAATTTAAAAAAAAGGATCAATATGGAAAAATTTTCTATTTCTTCAAATTTTTTTGTGCTTTCAAAGATTTTCAGTATAGCCTAAAAACAGATTTTTATTTAATAAATTTAAAATTTACTTACGTAGCCATATGTGAGTATACTACTACTGTATGTATGTATACTACTACTGTATATATACATATACAATCTACGTGTGTCCCTTATTGAAATGTAGTATGAAATGTAAATGAAATATGTATGTACCTTATTGAAATGTTATATATCAATTTATGTGTTCATCTTATGGTAGTTATTTATTTTCTAACAAATTACTTTACTTTGGCTTTGATTTTCAACAGAAACATTTAAAACTAGCCCCTTTTCGCCCTTTTTCCAAAAATTTTACTTTATGTTGCATTAAACGTATATTTTTTTCAGTTTAGCCCTTTTAAGCCCTTTTTTCAAAAATTTTTACGCGTTTTGAGTCTAAAAAGTTGGCATCACTGAAAATAAGTCACCATTGCTTGAATTCATGTGATTGTTTACTGTGCCACCAGCTGGCTGTTCTTCAGCGTGTAGTAACGAATTATGTAATACTGAACATCCGTTAACTCCACACGGTTTTTTAAACCAACACCTGCGGCGATGTTTACCTAAACAACTGTGGCATAGAACCAGAATCAGTATTAAGTCGTCCTTCCTTCTTAAAAGGCTTGGTATTTTGATTGGTGTCAAAAGCTGGTGCGGTCACTCTAAAAGTTGCTTCGCCTATTGTATTGCCAGCTTTGGTCGTGGCATGTCCTTAGAATATAAAGCCCATTGAAGTATAGAGTCTGGGGCAACTTTTCAATCCACTCCTGTAAAAGAATCGGGTTAATTAAATAATCTTCTAACTGTGCTGCCCTAATAGTTGCACAAAGATTTTTTACGGCAAAGGCGATTCGAGTCTTCCCTTCGGTTGTGTGAACTTACGTACTTCCTCGATTAAAGTTTTAATAATACCTTCGGGTCTCCCAAAATACATTTTTAATGTTCTTACGATATCAGGTACCATTTCCGGCAAAATTAAACAATTTCGCACGGTTTCCCGTGCTTTTCCACGTTAACAGTTTTGCAACCTTATAATATTTTTCTCATTGCTGTAACCAGCGACACGGTTGCTTTGATCAAAGGCGCTTATGAATATTGGCCATTCTTTTGGGTCACCATTAAATATTGGTAAATCCCTTGATATGCATTGTTTGGCCACAAGCTGCTCCGTTGTAATTTTAGTTTTATTTATGTTGCTATTTTCCTCAGAGCACAAACCTAGTTCCACAAGATTTTGTACAAGTTCGGACTAATGAGAGAAAAATGAAAATTACTTTCTGAATATTCAAAAGTTATCCAAAATTGTTGGAACGCAAAAAAACCATCTTGAAATACTAGTGCTGCTTACTTTTTAAACTAAATTTTATTTTAGTGATTTTAGTCGCTTAAAACGCATAACATTGTAAAAACATAAAATAAGCAACAGCTGTAAAGTAAATGAAAAAAATCTCCAAAAAAGTAGAAGTTACGTGAATTATTTAAAAAATCATAAAAATCATTTTTTTTTATATTAAAGAAATGGAAAATTAAGCACAAATGTACTTACAACTTATGCTTTATTTCAAAAACCTTCTATTTTGCTTTTTAATAAATCTGTGTGTATACACTTTTTTTTTTATATTTGCAAATTTTCTGATTAAATTTTTCACTTTCATATGTGTTATGATAGGATAAATACTCGAATTATTTATAAAAGGTTTGAAAACATTTTATTTAATAATCAAAAGTATATGTAACAATAATGAATGAAAAAACTAATAATAATTTTTGAAAACAATATAAAATAATTATTGATTGTTATATTTTTAGTAAAAGAAGTTGCTTAGGAAACAAGTTACATCATTCCCTCAGACTTAATATGGTTCAAATCTTGTCGGTTTCTTTTTTTTTCGCTGGGAACGACGTAATACTTTACGAGGTATATTGTTATACTGTTCGCGTTCATTTGAATGAGTATCTGCGATGTCAACTGGAGATGTCTGAGGTAAATCTACTGTTCCATGTTGCATTGTTAAATTAGTATTAAGTCTTTGTTGAACTAGGGGTTCTATATTAGATGTTGGGTGAGCACCTGTATAGTTTGTCACCATATTTTCAATGTTTGTTGACATATGATTTAAATTAATGTTTATATCGACGTCTTCTGTTGTTTGCAATTTGGATTCGATTGAAGAATCAATTCGCTTTTTTAATTGATTTTGATGTCTTCTGATAATTCCAAACGTACACTTAATAGTATGCATAATTTTGCCTTCGACGCTTACAACAATTCCTTTTAACCATTTTTTTCTTCCCGCAAAGTTTTTTGCATAAACTAGATCATTAATTTTAAATTTATTCTGATCTTCAATTTTAGAATGTTTTGACGGAAATAATGCTGACAAAATTGTACGTGGTTGCCGTCCATGTAGAAGTTCTGCCGGTGATTTTCCAGATACAGTATTTGGTGATGATCTATACGTAGATAAAAATTTAAAAATAGCTCTTTTTTATCAGCTTTATCGCACATATTTTTTTAAACGATTCCTTAAATCTACGAACTGTTCGTTCGCTAATCCATTTGAGGATGTATGAAATGGTGCACTTGTTAAATGTTTTATAGCATTTCTTTGGCAGAATTGTTGAAATTCGTTGGAAGTAAATTGGCTTCCATTATCACTTACGATTGTACTTGGAAGACCTTCTATGGAGAATATTTCTTGAAGAGCGTTTATAGTAGCAATTGATGTAGTGGTTGACATTTGAACGATATATGGAAAACGAGAAAAGGAATCTACTATGATTAGCCACATTTGAGAAAAGAAAGGACTTGCAAAATCTATATGAATTCTTTCCCATGGATTGCTGGCTTCCGGCCAAGATGAAAATTCTTTATTTGGAGTGCCACCAGATTCTTGGCAGATTTTACAACTGTTTGATAAACTCTTAATGGCATTATTAATTTTTGGGAACCAAATACCGACGAGCCATTTATTTCATTCTGCTCTTTCCCCAGTGACCTTCATGGATCATTTCTAAAGTTTTTTGTTGTAAGGATAGAGGAATAACTACTCTACTGTGCTCAGCATGAAATAAAATGATTCCTTTTACAACTGATAATGACATTATTCTTGAAAAATATGGTTGTATTTCTACTTCATCTCTTGAAACACAATTTGGCCAGTCGTCAGATATATATTCAACTACTTTCTTTAAAACTTTATCATTTTTTGTATGATCTGCAACAATGCTGGCATCAATAGGAAAATCTTCAACAGTTAGTTCATATATAATCATTTTTTTTCTTGAGTATCAAATTCAACATCTGTGCTAATAGGTAGCCTAGATAAGGCATCTGCATTTGCATGACTCTTGGTATTTTTATAACGAATTTCGTAGTCATATGATTGTAATATAATTGCCCATCTTTGAAGGCGGTGAAGTGTCATAATAGGAAATTTTTTATGTGGATGAAAAAGAGTTGTCAACGCCTGATGGTCTGTGGTTAATTCAAAATGTCTCCCATAAATGTATTGATGAAAACGAGTTACGCCAAAGATAATCGCAAGAGCTTCCTTTTCAATTTGAAAATATCTACACTGGCTTTCATTTAAAGTTTTAGATGCAAATGTAATTGGTTTTTCTGTTCATCTGGAAAACGATGTGATAATACCGCTCCAATACCACTTTTTGAAGCATCAGTTGCTAGAATAATTGGCAATTTTTCATCATAATGTACTTAATTGGCAACTTGCATAATATCACATTTTAATTTATGGAAAGCTTCCTCTTGCTCTGGACCCCAAGTAAACTTTACATTATTTTTTCTCAACTCATTTAAAGTAGCAGCTTTTGTTGAAAAATTGTTGATGAATTTATTGTAATAATTCAACTTACCAATGAAAGCCTCAACTTCTTTGACATTTTTCGGATGAGGCATTAGACTAATTGCTTCCAAGCGTTTTGCTGATGGCGTAATAACATTCGCGTCTATTACATGCCCAACATATTCAATCTTAGTTTGAGCAAACGAACATTTTTCCCTTTTACATCTTATACCATTATTTTCTAATCTCTCAAATATTGTTTTTACATTTTTTATATGTTCTTCATTATTACGACCAAGTAACCAATATGTCGTCTAAGTACACTTCACAACCCGGAATTCCAGAAATTACTTCTTCCATAAACCTTTGAAAAATTCCAGGAGCACTGGCAATTCCAAACGGCATTCATTGGTATTGGAATAGTCCAAATGGTGTATTGATGACCATTAACTTCTTGGATAGATCAGATAAAACTATTTGAAGGTGGGCCTCACTTAAATCAATTTTACTAAAAAATTGGCCACCCTGTAATTTATAAAACAAATCCTCGATTCTTGGAATTGGATATTTGTCAATCTCTATTTGCGAATTTAATGTGACTTTCAAATCTGCGCAAATTGTCAGACGTCCATCAGGCTTTTTAACTACGACGATTGGAGCAGCCCACTCACTTGAAACAATAGGTTTTAGGACACCTATAGATACTAGACGTTCTAATTCCATTCGAACAGCTTCATGTTGACCAAATGGAATGTTATAAGGTTTACAAAATTTCGGACGGAATCCTGGCTTTAGTTTGATTTCTGCTTTCATTGTTGTACATTGACCAAGGTTTGGTAAAAATAAACTTTGGAAAACATTAGTTAAGCGCTTTAAATCATCAGACAAAATTTTCTGAGATGAATTTAAGTTAGCAATCTGGCACATATTCACAGTATCAGCTTGAGTAGATAATGTTAGTTTAAAATTTAATTTACGGAACCAATCTAGGCCCAGGATATTTGTAGCCTTCTCGTTGTCGACTACGTAGAGAAGTAATTGTTGAGAACTATTATTCCATACAACACTAACAAAAATATATCCTTTCAGAGAAATACATTTCCCACAATATGTTCGAAGCATTTTACTCATTGGAAAACACTTAGGTTGTCCTAATTTTTCATAACTTGTTAAACCAATTAAAGAACAAGTTGCACCTGTGTCTACTTGAAAAACACAATTCGTTTCATTTATGTTAACTGTAACATAAATTTTTTCATTTTCAACCAAATTTGAACTATATATTTCGATGTTAAATGGATCAAAAATCTCGTTTAAGTCAATAGATTCAAATGAGTTATCATTTATAGAGACCGAATTGACGTCTTTATGTTTGTGCTTAGAAATCTTTGCTTTAGAAAAACTTCACGTGTTCGCGAATTCCCGCAAGCAGGACACGATTTAAAATTGCTCCTACTGTTTTTTCTATTTTGACTTTTGTTATTAAAATGTTGGATAGCATATACCTCTGATTGTTCCACTCCTTTGATTTCTAAACTTGTATTAACTGTAGATTCATAGATATTGGCAATTTGAATAACTTCGTCTAAAGAAGGATTAGGTTTTTGAAGAGCTGCAGTTCACACGGAATCGTGTGGGGTATGAATAACTAACATATCCATTTTTTGCACAATAAAACATACATTCTTTTGAAGCACCTCTTAAATTAGCCACCGAATCTGCATAAGTTTCATTTACATTCATTTTAGTTTTGTAGAAACGAACTCTAGCAGCAAGAACATGTTGTTTTTTAATAAAATGATCGTTCAACTTTGATATAATATCTGTATAATTCTGTTCTTCTACTTTACCATCAAATAGTTTCTGCAACAGTTCGAGCGACTCGCTACCAACCCAACTAAGAATGCAGGCACGCTTTGTGTCCAAATTTTTTATATCATTTGCTAAGCAATGTTGTTCTAACTGAAGAAAATACGTAGACCAGTTTTCCGTAGTCCTTGAAAAACTTCGGAAATTAGAAATAGTTGCTTTAGATCTATATAATTCACTCAATCTGGCAAGTCGTTGTTGACTTTCTTCCATTAGTCTAATCAAAAACTATTGATTTGATACTTGAAGATGTTGCAAAAGTTGTGATATTGCTTCAGCATCCATTACAAATACGTGGTTCTTTAAAAATCTCGTCGGCTAAAATGTTATGATAGGATAAATACTCGAATTATTTATAAAAGGTTTGAAAACATTTTATTTAATAATCAAAAGTATATGTAACAATAATGAATGAAAAAACTAATAATAATTTTTGATAACAATTTAAAATAATTATTGATTGTTATATTTTTATTAAAAGAATTTGTTTAGGAAACAAGTTACATCAATATGTAAACAAAAAACAGCTGATTATTAAATTCTTTTCCGAACTTACCCAGAAGAAAAAGTTCGTACTAGTTTGTACAGGAAATGAAAAAAATTACTCTCTCATTCGCTCTCAAAATTGCACAAAAATTGCTATCTGGAACGCTTTTGGATTACTTTGTACAAGTTCGGACTGTTTTGTTATACATCTGGAACAGACCTAATGAAAACTTGCATTTCGTTGTGTGACATTTTCCATATTATTATTATACTTGTTATGGGGTATGTTCAGTGTGAGACTCTTTACGCACTAACATTTGTAAATATTTAAAGGCGAACATATTGGGAAGGTTTGTGACTGCGCTAAGGGTTGAGAGTTACTGCTGCTATTATTACATGATGTTGAGTTACCATTATGACGACAACTTTGTACACACGGTGGTCCAATTCTTGAAATATTATTATTTATGATATCCTACACCTGCCGTCGCGGCTGCGAATTATTGTCATTAAGGTGCCCTTGAACGTCTGCAGACCCAAGCAACTCATACTTACGCCTCAAATATTCTTCTTTCAGCCGCATTTCTTCCTCTAACTGTTGTAACTGCAATTGTGTATTTCCAATGTTAGTCGTCCGTGTTGCTGAATCTTGTGTCTTGGAGACGGTTTGCGACGAAGACTGTTGCAGAAAATTCTCGATGAGTTCCAGACTAGAGTTCACTGATATGTCTGGCGAATTTAATTTATGTGTAAACCTTTGCTGTTCAGTTGCAACAGTACACGGCCGACACTTCAAAGGAAATATGTCGGCTCCACTATCAATATTGCAGCATATTTCATGATAGCTGTGAAGACAATTGGAGCAAGTTACCATTTTCTTATTATCTGGCTCTTTATAAAAGCTGCAGTTGCCTAACAAAGATGTATTAGTTGTGCCATTTTTTTATAAGAATTTTAACGAAAATGTTGAATTAAAATCCAAGTTTTTGTAGCTGTTTATCGCTTTAAAATTCTAGAAGCGAAATTTATTAGTTTAAATATTTCCAAAGTTTTTATTAACATAAATTAACTCAGTATTTTCTTTTTCTTTATAATTCAACAGGTAGATAAAAAATTTCTATGGCGGACAACTCGTGGTTTTTACTTTTAATACATACAAATTGAAAGAGTATAAGATTTATATCAGAGTGTATTATTACGTGGTTGAACAAAAAAGGGCAATATTCACAGATGATTTATGGCAGTATATTTGACTGTCGGTAACAGCTTCTATAGCTCGATTCTCCATTTTATTTACATAATATGGACACATAGTGAATGTTAACGACCTCATAAGAAACTATATATTTCAACTTAGCTGTCAGTTGAAAAATGCATGACGGATTCATTGTACCCCGGACTTTACTGACCCTCCGTAGCTGAGCAACTAAAGATTCTGTTCGTATCATGCGGTCAGTACGAGACCGATTCGTGTGTTACGCTCAACCAGCGTTACTATATGTGAAGATTTATCTTATTTTTGAAGTTTTTCGAGATGTTACAACGACTAAAAGATTTCTTAGCTATAAATAAGATTTTTGAAAATATGAAAAATGGTACTCTTAGCATATAAAATTAAGTTGCTTTTGACAAAACTACTTCCATGTTTACTTCTTTGTTTCATAAAAAGTATGAAAAGAAGTAAACGCTGCAACACTATTTATTTCACTTGCTTAAATTTCAACAATGGTTTCCTCAATGTGAAAACACACATTCTATTCTGCAAGGCCACGCGTGTGTTAAAGGAAATAATTCGCTTAAATCTGGGAGTCATTTAAGGCTTACAAACTAGATTTGGGACGAACTCATTCAGTCAGTCAGTTGTTTTTGACGGAAAATTTTCATCAAACCCAAATAAACTTACATGGGATCGATCATAGGTTTGTGTCAAAAACGACCGACTGAATAAGTTTGACCTAAGTATAACACAAAACGCAATTATATAAAAATTAGTTCGGTAATGAATGTCATAATTTGTCTCCTCTTTTTGTAATAGCTAGAGCAAGTTTGGGAGGATGTGTGCACATTAGCTATGGCATAGTGTTATATGGGAATTCTTAGTAACGAGATTTCAAATTGTAAGAACTCCTCATTTTGTGAGGTTAGGAAAAAAATATTCGAGCCAAAAAATGGTGGCGATCAGATGGGGGCAAAGGTCTCCGCTTCGTGCTCAAAGTTGAGGGTAAAAGCAAAAAAATATAAAAAAAATCATATAACTTTGCCGGGGTAACCGCTACAAGGGTCAAATGTATGACAAGCATCCATTAATTTTCTCCGCCTAACATCTTTTTTAAACACACCGACCGCCTTACTCCTCTCTTTAAGGGGGCTCCCATACAAAGGGGAAATTCTTATAAAATTTACTCGCAGGGCTCTAACTGCCCCTAGGGCGTACCTATCGAAGTCTAATGTATGACTGACCTCCAATATTTTTTCATTACAAAGATTTTCTCTGAACATACTTATCGTCTATCTTCAACCATTAACGTGGTCCCCATACAAAAAAATAGTTTTTTGAATATTTTTTTTAAGAAATCCGCTTTTTCCGCTTTTATGTTGCCTCCTAGGGGGGTAAAATGTAAGACCGACCCACAATCATTTTTTATCTTCAACATTTCCTCCGAACATTCCTATGCCCTATCTCGACTTATTAAGGGGCCTCCCATACAAAGGCGGGATTTGTAAAAAATTTACTAGCAGGGCTCTAATTGCCCCTAGCGCGTTCCTATCGAAGTCAAATGTATGACCGACCTCCAATATTTTTTCAATACTTATCGTCTATCTTCAACCATTAAGGTGGTCCCCATACAAAAAAGGAGTTTTTTGAATAATTTTTTTAAGATATCCGCTTTTTCCGCTTTTATGTTGTCTTCTAGGGGGGTAAAATGTAAGACCGACCCACAATAATTTTTCATCTTCAACATTTCATCCGAACATACCTATGTCCTATCTCGACTCATTAAGGGGCTCCCATACAAAGGCGGAATTTGTACAAAACTTACTCTCAGGGCTCTAATTGCCCCTGGCGCGTTCCTATCGAAGTTAAATGTATGACCGACCTACAATATTTTTTCAATACAAATATTTTCTTTCAACATACTTATCGTCTATCTTCAACCATTAAGGTGGTCCCCATACAAAAATAAAAAAGGATTCTTTGTCAAATAACTAATTTATTTTTGGCATGTGTTGGATACACTTTTCTATTTTGGGCAACGACTTGAAGTAAAAATATTTTTTCTTCTTCGTCGCGGCATAACGCACTGCTACAATCTGCTATTAATTTTACGCCTCTTTCAGCAGCGTCGTTGAAAACATGGAGTTCTTGCAATATCTTTAGCGCTTGCTTATAATCTTCACGTTGTTCCCAGGTTTCTGGATCGCTATTTAAAAAAGTTGTTGGTAATCCAAAGCATGGAAAAAAGTTTGCTGTCCCAGGTGTTACATAGTGGTTCAAATCCTTCATTACTTTTTGTAGTACTTCTGTGGGAGATAAGGTAATTCGCTTCTTTTGCCTCATTATCATATACGCCGTCGGTGTCTTCGTTTGATGATTCGTCCACCTCTTCGTCGGACAACTCTTCCACATATTTTTCTCTATCTTCAGCAAAAATACGAATATCATTCGCCATTTTCGTTTTAATGTCACAGGTAACATTCTGTTCAAATAATGCGACAGCAACAGGTTCATCATTAAGGTACCAGAGTTGTCCACAAAATTTCTTCACCAAACGCTGCGAAACTGTGTTATCAACTGCATCATAATGAGCAATGGCTTTTCAAATCGTTGTTTGGAGCTTCGATGGCCTTAGTCGCACTAAACCAAGCCTTTACATAAAGTGTGACGATGAATACTGACCTCGCGGACTCCATCAAATTCATTCTTGGTTAAACCAAGATATTCTCGAAATAAGAAAATTTTAATGCAGTATATCCCTTGCACCATCCAACGAGCATGACTGATGGGTCCTGGTGGTACGAAGTGAAACTTTTTATACCTTCACCTAGAAACAGTAACACCATTGCAAGAAATTCCTCTTGGTTGCTAAAGATATTGCAAAAACTCCATATTGCTGCCGAAAGAGGCGTAAAATTAATAGATTAATCATCTAGCAGTACGTTATGTCGCGACGAAGAAGAAAAAATATTTTTGTATTGAAAAAATATTGGAGGTCGGTCGGACTTCGATAGGAACGCGCCAGGGGCAATTAGAGACCTGCGAGTAAATTTTGTACAAATTCCGCCTTTGTATGGGAGCCCCCTTAATGAGTCGAGATAGGGCATAGGTATGTTCGGAGGAAATGTTGAAGATGAAAAATTACTGTAGGTCCGTCTTATATTTTACCCCCTTAGGAGGCAACATAAAAGTGGAAAAAGCGGATTTCTGAAAAAAATTATTCAAAAAACTATTTTTTTGTATGGGTACCACCTTAAAGGTTGAAGTTAGACGATAACTATGTTCAGAGAAAATCTTCGTAATGAATAAATATTGGAGGTCAGTCATACATTTGACTTCGATAGGTACGCCCTAGGGGCAGTTAGAGCCCTGCGAGTAAATTTTATAAAAATTTCCCCTTTGTATGGAAGCCTCCTTAAGGAGAGGAGTTAGGCGGTCGGTGTGCTTAAAAAAGATGTAAGGCGGAGAAAATTAATGGGTGCTTGTCATACATTTGACCCTTGTGGCGGTGACCCCGGGAAAGTTATATGATTTTTTGTATATTTTTTGCTTTTACCCTCAACTTTGAGGACGATGCGGAGCCCCTTGCCCCCATCTGACCGCCACCATTTTTTGGCTCGAATATTTTTTTTCCGAACCTCACAAAATGAGTGGTTCTTGCAAGTCGAAATCGAAAAATCGTTAACTACGCCATACCTAGTGTACATACATATGTATGTCTGTAGATTTTAAAAATACATAAACATTAACCCCCTTATGCAAAAACGATTGTTAAACTTAAAGTTGGTTTAACAAACGAATTTTGTATGGCAAAACCGGTTTTAAAACATGCTTTAACTTTAACAATCGTTTTTGCATAAGGGGGTAAGGGTTTTCATGACAACGTTTAAATTGCCATTTGTGCAATTGGGCAAACTTGCAAGACTGGTTTCATGAAGCCCCTTTTGAACTTTTGCGCAAACAGTTTATGTAAATTTGAAACAAACGTCAAAAAAAATTATTTGAATAAAAATAACAAGAAAATTTTCAGCATTCTTTAATATAAATTCATATTTACATATATTATTCTATAAAAATTAAAAAGTGAGTGTGTGTGTCTTAAAATGTGTAAAGGAAGCCAAAAAATCCAAGAAGTTGTTATTTACAAAATGCACAATTGAACAGCTTAAGTTTACGAGTGAAAGTTATTGGGCAAATTTAACAGGTTTGTGTAAATAAGTTCCAACACAATTTTTGATATTTAATTTACGAGAGTGTAAAAATGCAAAATCGCACAGTTTACAATACTTTTGGACATTCTCATGAAAACCCTTACGGTTAGTTCATTGGAAAAAAAAAAATAAATTTTAACTGATTTTCAATGCAGTAAGTTCAAAATAATTAAAAAAGAGAAATTTAATGACAAAAAAAAGATTTTTGAAAATAAAATATGGCGACTTAAAGATTTTTGAAAATAAAATATGGCAACACTGCGCTCAACCCATCACGCGGGAGCGAGAACACGATTGAAACGAAAAAGAGGGTTGATGTTCAGACACTGAGTGATTCCGTCTCATTTTTTAGGTCTTTTGAGTGAGGAGCCCGCACAGAGAAATTTGGTTGAGCATATTTTGCGAGCTCTGTTTAAAATATTGTAAATACAAGGGAATTTGCTGGTTTTTAGGGTTCCGTACACCAAACGTGAAAAGGAACCCTATTGTTTTCTCTACGCTGTCCATCCATCCGTCACAGGGTATTTTCTCGAGAACCGTAAGAGCTACGGACCTGAAATTTGGACACAGTGTGTAGACATTTAGCATGAGACATGAGACTTAAAAATTAAAGGGTGCTCCAAAACGAGCAACGAGAAATGTTAAAATCCCATGTAATATACATACAATTGTATGTATATAGACTTGCATTTTGTAAGGTAAGTGTATTTTTATACAGAGTACAACAATTAAAACTAAAGTTTAAAAATTTTAATTAAAGGGTGCTCCATCAGTTAATGAAATTTTGACTTTGTAATTTTGACAACTTGCTGTATCTTGGAAACCGTACTTTTTGGAAACAGATACTTTTTGGAAAAAGTACTTTTTAGAAAAATATACTTTTTGAAAAATATACTTTTTGAAAAAATTACTTTTTTGAAAAAAGAACTTTTGGAAAATGTACTTTATGGAAATATATATGTAGTTCTTTTTGAAAAAAATTTTGTTTTAAAAAATTTATTTCGGAATATATAGTTTTTGGACCAAGTACTTTTTGAGAAAAGTACTTTTTGGAAAAATTATTTATTAAAAAAGGTAATTTTTTGCAAAACGTACCTTTTGGAAAGAGTATTTTTTGAAAAACGTACTTTTTGGAATAATTATTTTTTGTTCTTTGGGAAAAGTATTTTTTTGAAACAAGTACTTTTTGGAAAGCGTATTTTTTGAAAAAGGTACTTTGTGCAAAAAGGATTTTTTGATAAACGTAATATTTGAAAAAAAAACTTTTTGCAGGAGGTACTTTTTGGAAATAGGAATTTTTTAATTAAAAAATTATTAAATGCACATAAAAACTAAACCAAATCTAAATACGTAATTACTATTATTATTTTTATTATTATTTTTATTTTATTTTTATTATTGGTATTATTACTACTATTGTATATAAAATAGTAACGTGGCTGACTGTGTGATCTTCGCCTATCCCAAAACAGTGGATGTTGAGCGTGTGTGCATGTAACATGAACAGGAAATTTGGATGCAAAGGGTTAAACAGGAACAAACATTTTTAAGATATGTAACTTTATGTCTCCGAAACTAAAGCAGGTAGACTTAAATTCGGGGAAAAAAATTAAATACTGCTAAAAACTACATACATACATACATACTTTTTAGAGATAAAACGTGCAAAAAATTAGTATTGGTACCTTTTTGGCACTACACATACATATCTTTAAAGTATAACATATGAAAGCAAAGTTTTTCCTTTATCATTTTCTCCGAGAAAACATCTGGGATGGGTTTTTTCTGTTTTCCGTAATTCGAGCATATTTTTTTTAATGCTTGTAAATATTTATTGTATCTTCAAATATGAACTAACAATAAGTATTCAAATCTTAAATCTAAAATTTAATTATTAGGCCCGACCAGTGTCGGACATAAACTTAGTGGTAGTTATAAATAATATATAAGTAGTGATAATCAAAAAGGAAAAAATAAAATAAAAGAAGTATTTTCAAGCAACGACATCTGGAGGGAACCCCTTGTGTCCCTATTTTTTAGGCAGATGTGTCCAGTAAAGTTCAAAATATTACGGGCAAGCAGATTAGGATGTGACTCGAGTTTAGTTAAATGTTGGCCTGCGAATTTTAAAATTTTTTCAGTCACTAGTGGCATATTTAAATCACGATGAATATTTGAATTTTTAATGTACCATGGAGCCGATGTTATCAAATGTAAAATTTTGTTTTGCCTTCCTTGGATTTTCTCAATATTTGAAGCTGAAGCAGTGCCCCATAACTGAATTCCGTAGCACTATATTGGCTTCAAAAGCGACTTGTATAGTAAAAGTTTGCAGTCTAGGCTGAGTGTTGAATTTCTACCAATCAGCCACAACATTCTCCCCGCCTGGACCACCGGTCAATTAGATATGTATGATGTCGATCCTGACAGGCCGTGATCGCGGAACTGGCTGAGGTGTGGATTGGTCATGATGGTTGATGTTGGTGGTGTGGCGATTTATTCGATTTTTAACAGTAATGAGCGCTAATAGCAGCATTGTGGACAGAATCAGTGCTGTATAACTTATTGCCTGGTGGTGTTGAATGTTGAATTCCGGGAGCGAAGCAAGACTTGACTCATTTAGTTGTTTCTGGAGTGCGCTAAGTTTATCCGAATGAGTCTCAAGTTCCTTGTCAGTGGTGTCGAACATTCTCTTTATCTCCTGAGGTGTGCTTATGGAGTCTATGTGCTTAAGTTTAGCATATGATGTGTGTATGTTGCTGGTTGTGCCAAAATGTCCTTGAATCGTAATCAGGCTGGACTTTACTGTGCAGTTGGCTTCAACTTCGAGTAGTCCACTTCTCCTCAATGTGCACTGGGTGATTTAGGTGCCGCATACTGATGATGTCTCCGATAGTCGCGAAGATCCATTTATTTTGATTTTTCAATTGTGACCATGTAGAGTTGCCTGGAAGCCGAGTTAGCTTGCAATCGGTTGTATTCCTGTTGTTAGAGACGTGGATTTCACATGAATTGTGATTCAAACCCCTTGCAAGCTTGAATTGTTTGTTGTGACATATAAATGTATGGTCCTTGACTGTGATACAATTGGACAATTCATTATTTGTAAATGGCACATATTCGTCCCTGTGTGGATTTACAGCTAAAAATTAACTTTCTGGGATGATGGCGACTAAAACATCATTTCTGATGGTTAGTACTGACACAATGTTAAATAACTCTAAAAATTGTTGATCAACTAACGGTAGCATGATTTCGAAAATGACTTCATCCTTAGTTACAGATCCCTTGGCACTCATTAGCTTATATAGTTGTATAAGGTTCTCATTTTCGACGGGAAGTGTACGGGATGCTGGAAGATGTGCCTTGATTGTGGTAAGTTCACTCCTCAATTGATGGGGGGATAATAAGAGTGGACTGATTCTTCCATTTAGGGCGTCGGTGAGCACATTTAAGATTTCCGTTTCTCTTCTTTGGGGATTTATTGCCGTCAGCGTCATTATATTTGCTAGTAGCCCTATTAATTGTGTTTGGCTGATTTGTTCGGACCCTTTGTCTATCTCATTTGCTTCTTTATTTATTCTTTCGATGATGGCATTTAGTTGACCTTGAGCATTGAGTTCGTCCTGTTTTATAATATTGATAGTTGAGTCAATAATGGACGTCTGATTTTTTAATAGTTGAAACAAGTAATGAGTTTGGCCCTTAGCTTGCTTGATTGTGTTTGACATCTCCTCTGCATAATCTGAATCGAGAACACCAAATAATGATCGTGCAATATTTCCTACAATGTTGAATGCAGCTCTTTTTGTTTTACTGGTTGCAAACAACTCCTTCTCCTCGGTTAATTCATTCATAATTTGCTCGAAGTTATTAACCAAAATCCTACACGTTGCCTGTTGTTGAATTTCTGAACAGAGTTGTTGTAACTTGTTTAGTCCTGACTGGAAAGATCTTAGCTCAGAATAAAATGGAGCCAGATCATAAATTATTATTAATTTCCATTCAGCGGTGACCAATTTAGCTGTTCCGATCCCTTCAAAATATAATACGGGATCTGTACGAAAATGTTTGATCCTAATACTGTTGCCTATGACGACAGGGATGAGTAGAACCGTTATTAACATGAATGAAGAGTAATATTGGGCTGTTGATATGTTTAACCCTCTTTGATGGGGTACTATCTACTTCTTCGGTAGACTTCGGGCGGAAGCGCGTAGATGCCCTTTTAACATAAGTTGATGGTTCAATCTCCAATGTACCTTCGTCCTGAAAGAGCGGAGCTAGCCTGTGAATAGGTCTTTTTGTTACACCAGATGACGTTTTTATGTCTGCCACCCGAACCTTGCCATCATCTCCCTTGTAAGTTTTGAGAGTTCTGCCGAGAGGCCATTTCATAATAGGTATATTTTCTGCCTTTATGATGACCATTTGACCCTCATGCACATTTTCGCATGTTGTTTTCCACTTGCGTTTCTCCTGCAAGGTATGTAAATATTCTGTTGACCAACGCGTTCAGAACTCATGCTTCACTTGGGAAACAAGTCTCCATCGTGTTGCGAAGGAACTGGATGAGGGTGTTGTCCTGGAGTCCACTTGAGCTGTGAGTGGTTCTCCAATTAGAAAATGTCCTGGTGTTTAACCCGTTAAGTCTTTAGGGACCATTGATAGTGGGGTCAGTGGTCGCGAGTTTAAAATTGCTTCGATTTCAATTATAACTGTTTCGAATTCCTCGTGCGTGAGGGACGCTGTTGATACACTCCTTAACAAAAGATGCTTTGCAGATTTTACTGCTGCCTCTTATAGTCCGCCAAAGTGAGGTGCTCTCGGTGGTATAAATTTGAACTCAATGCCATCCTTACCACATTCTCGAACAATCATCTCTTGCGAAGTGTCAGCAAATATGGCCATGTTTAGCTCGTCTAGCCGATTTTTGGTGCCAACAAAATTTGTAGCGTTATCTGAGTATATTGTTTGACAACGTCCTCGACGTGCTATAAAGCTCTTGAGGGCCCCAATGAATGCTTCAGTGCTAAGTTCAGCCACTACCGCTACATACATCTTGTGCGGTCTTTTACATCTTATCTTGTAGTGGACCCAGAATGTTCCACAGTAATCCACTCCTGATTTTATGAATGGGTAAGCTGGAGTTACTCTGCTTGCCGGTAGCTCACCCATAACTTGATTTAGTAACCTTGGCTTCGATCTTGTGCATCGCACAGTTCTGAACGATGCTTCTGGCCACTGATTTGCCCTTGACAATCCAAAATTGCTGTCTGGATATTGCCAACATTGCTTGAGGACCACAGTGATAGTTGTCAAGATGGACCATTTTCATTATTAGTTTTGTGATCGGATCGTTATGTGGAAGCAGTAATGGATGTTTCGCGTTGTATGAAATGTTTTACGCTTCTAGCCTTCCTCCGACTCGTAACACACCATGTTCATCAAGATAAGGGGACAATGTACATATAGGACTCGAATTATTTATTTCCTTGTTGTTCTCTAGTCTCATGATGTCTTGCTTGAAATCAGCTATTTGTATGACTTTAACTATCAGATGCATTGCAGAGGTTAGCTCATTAGGGCTGAGTAGCTTAGTTGATGACCGACTATCATTTGATATTTTGGTATTTATAATAAAGCGCTGCATGTAGGCTACTATTCTTTGAAGGCTCATGAAAGAGTCATAATGATTTATCTTGTATATTATGTCTTCCAGTCCATTCGACATAGTAGACAGAACAGTAACAGGGTTAAATCTGAATTCTCCAGTGCTGGGTGGTTGTCGGTTTTTATTGAATTCTTTAGGCCAATTGGTCTCGTTGCCATGAAGAAAAAATTGGTCCATAGAACCATGTGGTGCATTTGCCTAATGCCTTGGGATTCAATCCTCTTGAAATGTGGTCTGCAGGATTTTGGTTTGAGCTGACGTGTCGCCATTGGGTGCTTATAGTAAATTCTTGTATTTTGGTGATGCGATTTGCTACAAACGTGTGGAGTGATGATGGTTGTGAATGAATCCAGTGAAGTACTATATCTGAGTCGGACCAGAAATATGTTTTATGACCTTCAAAGTGAAGCTCCTTTCTTACTCTTGTGGCTAGCATTGCCCCTAGAACATAGTTCTAGTCTCGGCAGCGTCAACGTTTTCAATGGAGCAACTCGAGATTTTGCACACAACAGCCTAACAATTATTCTTCCATCTTGTAATCTTGAACGTAGGTAGATGGCAGCTCCATACGCCCTTTCAGATTCATTAACGAATGTATGTAATTGTGTGTGAGTCGTTATCTGACCGTTAAAGATGTGTCTTTCTTCAATATGTACGAGGTTTAGCTCTTTCAGGTTTTCGCGGACTGTTCTCCATTCTGAAGCTAATTTTTCCGGCAGTGGATCGTCCCATGCAATTTGTAACTCCCACAGTTTCTGTATAAAGCATTTTGCAGCCACTACTACTGGCCCTGCAATGCCCAGTGGATCGAAAAGTTTTGCCACATCGGATACAATGGAACGCTTAGTTATTTTTTGGTTGTCTTGGATGTTTGTTTTCAGGAAAAACTGATCTGACTTTGGATTCCATGTTAATCCCAGCACCTTAGTTGATTGATTGTCGAAGTCTACGTTAACTGCCAGATCTTCCAGAGGAATGCCCTTTAGTAGTTGAGAATGATTCGCACACCATTTTCTTGGGTTGAGTCCGGCTTCGTGAAGCAATTGTGTGAGTTCCTGCTGTATCTGAATTGCTGTGCTTAGACTGTCTGCTCCACTCATACCGTCATCCACATAGAAATTATGTTTTAATGTGTACGCCCCTAGTGGGTATCTTTCCATGTTCTCTTCGGCCAATTGTTGTAAGCACTTTGTTGCATTTTCTCAATGTCTATGCAAAATACAAATCTCGGCTTCCGAAAGCGTAGTAACATACCGAAAAGGACGCCTTGAGTGACAGGACCGATGTTTAAAATGTCGTTCAACGATAGTCCTGAGGCAGATTTTGCCGAGGCATCGAATACCACACGAAGCTTGGTGGAGCTACTTTCTGGTTTTAGCACGCAATGATGCGTAATATAAAAATGGGGTGATTGGACCTTGTCGTCATTGATGCGAGTCATGTGGCCCAGTGCCTCGTATTGATCCATGAACCCTATGTACTGGGATCTCAGGTCTTTATCTCTGAATAGTCGTCACTCTAACGCATGAAATCTTGAGATTGCTATGCTCTTTGTCTTTGAACAGTAGTCTGACAATAAAACGTCCGTCTTGACTTCTTGTTTCACAAAGTTGCTCCTCAATTGTAAATTCACTGCTTGATTCAAAGTTGTCTACTTTCCAAAACGGTTGTATCAATTCACTTGTGTCACTTGTTTCTTTCTTTGTTTAATTTTCCACTGACAACCCAACGTAATTTTGTGTTTTGTAATGTTGGTAGATCATTAGCTAACTGAATTTTGCCGGAAGTTAGCAGTTCAAAATAATATTCGGCTCCCAGAAGTACATCGATGTTACCACCCTTGCTAAACTCATTGTCAGCGAGCTGAATGTTCTCTGGAATCGGCCATAATAAGTGATTAAAATCCCTTGATGGCTGCATAGGGATGATACTGGAAAGAACGAAGGCCTCGAGCCGAGTTTTGTACTCACTTGTTGTTGACTGGACACTCACATTAACACGTTGGTTAGACTTCTGATATTGACTTCCGATGCCTTCTATCCGTATGATGTTTAAGCGTTTCACCAGTCTGTTGGTTACAATGTTGATCTGAGAACCGGAGTCCAGTAGTGCCTTAAAGTCACCGATTTGTCCATTGTTACCCTGTATTCTGACTCGCGCAGTTGCCAATAATACATAACCCGGTTGGATACCAGATTACTGTAGAGATGCCACAGTTGATGGAGCGCGAGACTTCTTGAAGCTCTGCTGTGAGTTGTCCGACATGACTTGATCGATGTGCACTAATGTATTGTGCTTTTGTTCGTATTTGGTGCAATGTTATGATGGGCACAGCCTGGCCTGGTTTGAGACAATTTACACATAGTTTGTTAGATTTTATATACTGCAGTCTTTTGTCTATAGACTGCCCTAGGAACCTTTGACATCTGTATAATGGATGCAGGTTTTCGTTGCAACAGCCGCATTTCTTGTCCCTTGTGATTGAACTTGCAGCTGCGGACGAAGATGTCTTTGTGGCAAGTTATTTGATTTTCTGCCCCATTGCCTCCAACGACTGAAATCTGGTTTCAAGAAATCTGAGAAATTTTGTTAGTGCTAGAATTTCCTTTGGGCATTACAATGATTGCTCATACAGCATGTACGTTCCTTTATCTAGCTTATTCATGACTATATAAAGGACTATAGGGCCCCATGAGTTTGTGTCCACCCCTAAATTGTTGAGTGCTGCTAGAGTTTCTGGTATGTTGTAGTGCAAGTTTTTAATTGCGGAAGCAGATGGATTTTCCGATAATTTGGTTTGCCCTGTGAGTGTATCTAGTAACGTGAATGTCAAAACTCTCATGTTATTATACCTTTCTTGAAGCAAATTCCATGCTGTTGTATAATTTGCTTCAATTAACGGTAGGTGTTGAATAAGCTTCTGAGCCTCACCCTTCACATTAGTTTTCAAGAACCACATTTTCTTTATTGTCGGCATCGGGTTCTTATGAATGATTTCATTAAATAGCTCATAGAATCCACGCCATTACAAGTAGTCTCCATAAAAGTATGGTATTGTTACGTTCGGTAGGTGGACCGAAGATTCTTGTTGAGTTGGTGATACGGTTACCTCTTGTCTTTCTTCGACCTTGATGTACTTGTCCTCAATGACGGTTTCTTCCAACATGTACTGGTTGAGGTCATGTTCTAAGTTATCGGCACAAATTTTTCCATGTAGCTGTTGCATGGTGTTGATGTGACTATCTATATTCCTTAGTTTTGACTTGATGTATAAGTGGGAAATTGCGGAATGTTCTGCCAGCAATTCATCCAACTTATTGTTGATGATGGTAATAAGCGTTTGTAGCTTCATTACGTGCCTTTCTGCTGGCACCTTTGGTTGTTTGTGTTCTGACGTGTTGCTTGAAGTGCCTGCTAATGACCTTAGTGTTGCCATGGCAGCTTCAATCTCTTTTATGGCATCGCTGTGCCTTTGTCCAATTTTTTCATATAGGCCACTTTGTAGATATGGGTGATCCTGTGTAACAGATGATGTTCTCCGAATCATATTGTCATTTTGCTCAAATGTTTGCCATAAGATTGCCAACTCCTGGGTCTTCCGTTCGTAGTACTCCAGAGTTCTTCTCTTCTTGGGCGTCTTTTTTGTGTTAGCAATTAACTTATTAATTTCTACCACCGTGTCTTCCTGCCGCTTTACCAGCTCTTCTATGGTAGCCATGGTGGGTTTATGATTGATGTTAAAAACTTATCCTTGACGGGAGCACGTCTTTTTGAACTTTAGATTTCCTGAGGATTTTTATACACGTTGTGTTTTTTTTAAGTTTCAGGACCCTTACCACTGGTGGGGGGAATCTTGAAATCACGTCGGGGTCACCAATGTTTCTTGGTCCTTAGTGATAATCAGTCCAAACACATAAATTTGGGCTGGCACTAAATTGTAATTAAAGTTTTTCCTTCTTCTACACTCAAAATACGAAACATTTTTTCGTAATTTAATTTTTGTACAATAAACGAAAATTTTGTACATTTTATGAAAATATTTGTAGCTTGTGCAGGAAAACAGATTTTGTAATTTTACGAATTTCGTTAAGTTACCAAAATTATTTCGTACAATTATTTTCGTATATAGTACCATGTTTTTCGTTTATTTTGTTGAATTTAGTATACAATAAAACATTTTTGTAAAATTGGAAATTTTCGTAAAAAACAAATTTTGTTTTGTTATCATTTTGTTTACAGTACAAAATTATTCTTAAATCTACACAAGTTTCGTGAATTTTACGAAAAACTCATTTTGAAATATAAATGATCAAACAGAATTGGGGCATAAACACATTTTCCATACAAAATGGCACAAAAAACTAGCCTCAGAAAGCAGTCGATAGATAGAATCTATTTTATTTTGAGAACGTTTTTTCTTATGCTCTCACATATAAATAAATATTCTCTCAAACATGTTACCATACTTTCAATAAATTTCATACATTTTGTGAACAAAACTACAAAGAAAAATAAGCACAAAAGAAAATAAAACAAAAATTAGAGAGCATTTGAAGTTACTGCCTTAGATTTTATTATGGGCTTTGTTAATTTGACAGCGATTTTTCCTGAAGTTGCGGACTTATTCTGTTTGATCATTAAGAATAAAAACTGTTTGTTTTATTTTTTTTAATATTTTCCCCATTTGTTTTGCTGTCTTGTATACCTACAAATATTTTCTAAAAAAATATGTAAATTTCAATTAAAATAAAAATTATTAAAAAATTACTTTTTGGCCGATGATAGAAACACAACTGGGAAGAACAATAAATCTCGTCCACGGCACACCAACAACGAATAAGTAACATATCTTTTAATTGATAATTGGATAAATGGTTATTGTTTATGCAAAGAAGGAGAAAAAATCTACATAACTAAATAAATCTATCGTAGAGTTCGTCACGCACGACAAATTTTGGAAGGACGAAGGTGTTATGCTAATTTTCATATGAGCAAATGTGTTTTATTTTCTATGACGAAAGTTCGCTACGAAAAATTCTTTGTTCGTCCCAATTGTGTTCCCAGTTTGATTCGCGAGTTTCAGTGCAAAATATGTACATATGTATGTGTATGTGATGTATGAGGAATGCAGAGTCTGTAACAACCCCCCTTAAATTATGTTTTTCTTTTTATAATTTTTTAGAATTACAGATTATATTACAAAATTATTTTTCATATGCATGAAAATATATTTTTTTGCAGATTTTAATTTGTTTACAGTTTTTCGGTTTATACAAAATTTCGTATATTACACTAAATTGCATTTCATGATTCACGAATTTCTTTTGTAATATAAACATTGTTGTTCGTAAATTTACGAAAAATAATTTCTAAAAATACAAAATTTTGTTATTTACAGACAAGAAGTATTTCGTAAAATAAAGAAATATTATATGTACTATGTACGCAGCATTTCGTACCGTAAAAACAACGAATATTTTCGTAAAATTAACCACATTTTTCGTTTGTTTTACCTATGAAATATTTTGAGTGTAGCACTTGAACCAGAAAAAGTGATTGAGTTGCGATCTGTTATGCTGTAACTGATAATTTCTTTATTGAAATGCTGGTCTTATATACTAAATAACATAATCATACAATAATAATAAGTTATAAAAGAAATGCATAATATGCGGATCTGAAATGTTACAATTAATTGGAACATTTAATAAATGCAAGAACAAAAAATAGCTTGAGTTTAAATGACCTAATTAAATGAAAAATGCAACGTTTTGAATTGTGCTTAACTGAATGGAGTGTACGTGAACTAAATAATTAAAATAAAATGCAACTTGGGACTTATGAATTGACCTAAATAAATATACAAATAAATGATTTGTTTTTTACCCGTTGTGAGCCGCAACACGGGGAATTATTTCAAATAGTAGCAAATAATAGGGAAAACAAAAAAAATTAATGGAAAAGGGAGAAATTTCTTGCGGAAATTTATTCATAATTGCAGCGTATAATTCTGTATGTCGACTCCTCAACGCTATAAAATAATTAACACTTATCTACTTTTCGGTAACAATTGAGTACTATTGACAGCTTCTTACAATTGAAGTAGAAAATAGAAATTCGAGTTGACCTAAAAGCGAGAAATATTTACAGAATAATGCGGACTATTTTGTCTAAAAAACTGCTCAAGTGTGTATGTATGTTTTTTGCATTGCAGTTTAAAATTATTTTCGTTTTCGTTAGATAATTTTTGGCACAAACATATATAGCCTATTTAAATTACATGGGTTTGATCAAAGGTTTGTGTCAAAAACAACCGACTGAATGAGTTCGACTCAATTATAGTTTTATTCGAGTTGCAGAGTAGAAGCACAGCACACGAATAAACCATACTCCTCTTAACGAACGTAGGACTGCAAATGTCAGTAGAGCAAAAATACTGTTCAAGTGTTCAGGCAAGCTTTTAATGTGTGTGTCTATAAAAATGTAATCATTAGACCTAATTAATCGAATTTGATTAGAATTATGTATACATTTCTCGATTAGATTTAAAAAAAATAGGCAATGCTTGGTATATGTAACACCGTAATGGCCACTTGTTGGTCAATCGCAATTAAAAAAACGTTAATATATGTATTTAACAAAACAATAATTTTTTTGCAAGTTATTTGTATGAAAGTGAATCTAAAATTTTCGTAAATCAACTTAAGCGGTAGTGCTAAAAGTCCACAGATATATACATTCGTTTTGGTTTAGATTACAGAAAAACATTTATATTGAAAACAAAAACAAGTTTTCATATTTAGTTATTGTTTTCAGTATAATATCAAATGTGATTAATCAACTTAAAAATAGATGCGAAAAATTCTTTTGATTTTTATTTCATACTCGTATTAGAAAGCTGTTAACTTTAAAAATGATATATTATCAACATAAAACCTTTTAAAATGCATAAAATTTGTTATTAAAGCAATATTTATTTAAAAAAAAATTATTTAACCCAAAAATTTTAGATCCCGAAATCTCGAAAATTCCGGAAAATCATGGGATCCCGAATACCGGGATTTCTAAAAATCGTTCGCGATTGGCATCCCTAGTGCTGTAGAACATTTTAGCACATTTATTTCTGCAATCAATATATAAAGAAAATAAACAGCGTTTCTATTCTATGCTTCTATTGGTTTGTACTAGACAGTGTTCCCAGTTAAGGGGATTAGTCCCCAAATTGGGGATTTTTTTTTTGCGATTGGGGATGAAAATTTCGTATTCTGGATCTGGGGATGTAACCAAATGGTCAAACAAGAATGATTTTTGAATTAAGAAATATGCGTCTAGCAAGTCTAAAAATGTTTGTTACTATTCATAGTGTATGGTTTCTAATAAAGAAGAATTATCCAGGCAGATTAATCAATAATGAACACTACCAAAACAAAAATACGCAACAAAATGCATTACGACTTTTTGGAAGCACTTCTTAGAATAAACACACATTAAAAATAATTCAATTTGTTGAGACAAATTTAATCCTTCTGCTGAAATGCTAAGACTTTTTAATACAATTACAATGTACAAAAAAGTTTCTGAGGCTGATGAATCAGAAGATTTCGATTCTGAAGTTTTTGAAATGGTAAACTTTGGTTAAAAATTTTTTAATACTTGTGTATATTAAACTATGTGTAATTTTTTCTTTACAAGTTTTATAAGTACAAATTAAATTTATATGAATGTAAATATACTCGTAGCTATCGATATAAATGAATTTTATTGAATAAATATACAAAAGAAAAAATTTTAATCAAAAGAACTCAATTTGGGGATTTTTCGGCAAGAGAAATCAAAATTGGGGAAAAGCTCTAGAATCAAACTGGCATCACTGGTACTAGACAACACATTGGCGGTATTCGATGTTTGATGCAAATTTGCGTGCGTTAGTGCAAATGCAAAATATCGTAGCTTTTCTTTGGAGTGTGTGTGTATTTTGTTGTTGGATTTTAAAGAAAAGCTACGATATTTTGCATTTGCACTAATAGTGTTTTCACACTGCAAGTTAAAACCAGGTTTTCACGTTAAAACCATAAGCAGCTGATTTTGCATTCACACTGCAAGTTTGTTAAATTCAGGTTTTAACTCACAGACTGTCTAATAACTTTGCTCAAAATAAAATAAATCTCCTGCAGAAATGCGTGAGTTTGTTGTTGTATTTTTTTTCTGCTTTTTATAACACTTATTTGACAAACTGTACAACAACTGTTTGGTTTGTATGAAAAACTAAGAAACTTTACAATGCGCTCTAAAATAGAAATTATTTTATATTTTGTAAATAAATGTTTTAAAATTATGGAACTAGTAATACAAAATGAAGAAGTGCTTTGAAATCAAGTTATTTCATATAAAAAATTAACAAATATATCACAAAATAAAACTTTTTTATCGGCGGATCGATGTCAATCACATCATCTATTTTCTCTTTCCAGACGCCAATGAAAATATTTTCGTTGTTTTCCTTTCAAAAAACTTTTTTTCCATAATTTTTTGATTATTGTTGCTGCTGCATCCATTTTTAAGTTGAAAATCTTTCAAGCGACATCTATTGTTATTCACTGGCATAAACATTATCAGCTGCTGCCGGTCATTTTAACTTGGCAGCACTGAACTTACCACAGCGAAAACAGGGTTGCATTTCATAAAATCAAATTAAAACCAATTCAGATATGGTTTTAACTTGGATTTAACAAAAACAATTTCTATGGTAAAACCAGGTTTTAACAGTTGGTTTTAACATTAAAACCAACTTTTATTAAAATCAAGTCAGTGTGAAAACACTATAAGGCACGAAAATTTGCATTAAAAATCGAATACCGCCATTATTTTTATTTCATAAATTCTATACAATACTTTTCAAAAAGAGATCAACCATTAGTAGTAAGGATTCAAAATTAATAATGTATGAGTAGTAATGGTAAAGTATTTAAATAAAAAACATGTTGATTATTGATTTCTTGTTTCAACTGTGATATAAGTTGAACTTTTTATTTGTTTAAATGAAAGTTTAACACAATGGCTCGTATTCATATTGAAAATAAAGTATACTTTAAAAATTTAAAACCAGTATTGTCATACAAAACACTGGCTTTAAACTCCAAAAGTATACTCGGTATTGATTATGATTATGCGCCAATATCTCTAGTTTTTCTAAGAAATGTTTCGGTAAAGGTTCCCCGATGATCTGCTACAAAGTATACAGAGATGACACGGGATGGAAATAAGTGTATTTTTCTATTTGTCTCGATTTTCCTCAAATTTTGTCGGCGTTTTTGTTTTGATTCTTCTTTCTAGTGCCATAAGATTACAACTCTTTTTATTAGATGCGTTAATTGGTAATTCGAGCTTTTTTACCTGTCACTTTTACACTTAGCAACAGTGAAATGCGTTAGGATCCATCTAACCCCTCAATAATCAATTTAAAATTATTTAAAAAACAATTAATATTTTACTGAACAGGATAATTATTAATTTTGGGAAAAGTGCAATTAAAATATTAAAACTTAATATGTATAAAAGAAATTTCCAACAAACCACAAAAAATTTATTTATGTTCTTATGTATCCTTTAACTAAAATATGCTTAACAATTTATTGTGGCAATACTTTGCTTTTGCTAAGCTGTTTAACTTACTTACAAAAACAATTACATACTATTAAAATCTAAAAGGGATAGAAAAATGTTTATTTTTCTTTATGTTATACAAATTATCTACAGCAAGTCCGTTTTAAGCACCATTACTAGTTGTTCGTATTTTAGTCTGTAAATCTATGTTCAGACCATACAAGTCTTATTGATAAGCCTATCACTTTTTCTTCTTTGAACTATCTTCGGCGTTCACACAATACAAGTCTTATTATTGACTACATGCTTATTATGATGGAAGTTTTTCATTCTAACAATTTTATTTAAAACAAAAACAAATTGTATAATAATAATAAAAATGTGAGCTTTTCTAATTTATACGAAAAATTTCATAAAAATTCCATAAAATTGAAGTCATACTCGTACCATTTTTCCTAATTTATCTACTATAAAAATTATTGCTTTACTCGAAAACTACATGCTACAAGATGTATATCGTAAAGGCAGTTTCAGACTATAATACAAGTATTAACACTGACATGATGAGTTGTTATTGTTTTTTGAAATTTTTGAAACTGAAATTAGATCAGCGAGGCATTTAAGTCAAACTATTAATAATTGTATTATAGTCTGAAACAGCGTTAATGACTTATCTGTCACTTTAATATAAGAAAGTGGAATACTTTGTATAAGTATCAATGATTGCGATTTGAACTGATTTTTCGCCAAATTAGAGAAAAAATTTTTCAAAGTGTAGTGAAAATTTTAAGATCAAAGAAACTGTAAAAACTCTGAGTTTACAATACGTAAATTTATTTTAATTCGACGTTATTATTGAAACCCTGAAGGAAGTATTTTGGGAGAAATAATACGAAAAATTAAAGACATTTAGGCAGACTGTGGCTCAGGCTATGTTTGCTTTTACTTAACGATAAGAACCTTCCTGGAAAATTTTTCAAGAGGAATGAGATCCAAACAAGGCAAATTCTTAATAAAATGATTTGGGAGCCTTATTATAAAATTATTCACTAATTGTGGTAACAGTCGTCAATAAGTCTTTATATGATATCTTTCTTACTGTGTAACAGCTATATTCTATTTGCTTAAACCCTAGTTGCCACACAAGTATTTTTGACCTGGTGCAGTCAAGTTAGTAATAAGTGTTTTATTTTTGGGAATTGTTACAATTTAAGTTTATCATTTATTAACGCACTAATAATCAGTGATGCCAATTTAGCGCGTTTTAGTTACGCCAAACGCGCTTTTTTTCAGCGCGTTTAATAAAAAATGCGCTAACTTAACGCTTTTTGGATAAAGTCAATAACATTATTTCAGTTAAATTTTTTTTCTTTTTTTGTATAAATTTACCAATTTTCTAGTATCCAAAACTCTGATAAAAAATTTTTTAATTTCGTTAATGATTCAACTGTTGCAAATAAAATTCCCTTGCCTGTGGTTAGAATTAAAAACGCATTTTAATACTGTAAATGGCAAATATCTTTAAATTTCACAACTACAAATATGTAGTCGTACTCGTGACCAAAAAATGTATCTAACTTATCAGGCATATATTAAAGCTGAAGTACAAAAATCATTTGAATTGCAATACTATTCGACATTTTATCCGAGTATGTTGTTACTCGTACAAAGTTTGTTAAAGAAAATTAAAATAAAAACTAAAGATTTCGATTTTTTGATGATTCTGATTCTGTATTAAATTATTTTACTTATTTAGGATATAATTTCGAAGAAGCAATATTGCAAAATCTGAAAAAGAGTTTCTTAAAACAGTATATTTTCTAATACATACATCGACTTTTATTAAAATTTAGTTTAGCGCGCAGAAAAATAGCGCGTTTTGGCTATAAATAGTTGACAATGCTGTCACTCAGCGCGTTCTAGCGCGTTTTGAGAAGGTGAATAGCGCGTTTGGGTTGTAAGCAGTTGGCATCACTGGTAATAATCCCAAGTTATTATTTTACTTATTCAGTGAAATAATTGTTTATTAAAAATATATTGAAATTGATTATTAAGGGGTTTAGCTGGATCCTATGCGCATTTCACTGTTGCTAATGCAGATCATCAGGAACCTTTACCCAAAAATCTTATAACAACTAGAGTTATGTATTATGTTATAAACTTTTATTTAAACAAATGAGAAGTTCAACAAACAACAAAGTTGAAACAAGAACTCAATAAACAACATGTTTTATATTTTCTTACTTACTTTGAGGGGTTTGCTGGATTCTAAGCGCATTTCACTGTTGCTGATGCAGATCATCAGGGAACCCAAAAATCTTTGAACAACTAGAGTTATTATTATGAATTGAATAGGCTAAAGTTCGTAACGCTTTTTAAGCCAAATTACATGTGATAATTATTAATGAACAAATAACATCAAAGTTAGTTGTAAATATTCTGACAACAACACATAGTTGAACGGAACAGCCAGCCGTTTTCGAAGGCCACTAAACCTTCCTCATCAGCGTTCTTCTGTGTTTTGGTCCACTGTGTGTGGTGTCAGTTGATGTAGATGTCTGCCTTATATACATAACTTTATTGCAAATGGAATATGTGAATTTGTTTGATTCATTGCATTTCAATTTGCCAATGTGTTTCGTAATGTATACGCAAGTTACCATCTATATATATATACCATCTTCTATATATATTACCATCTTCTATATATATTACAACAGTCTTACCATTGTCGTTTTGTTCCTTACTAACTATACACATGTTTGTGAATTTGCTTATTTTTGTTCTACTTAAGACAAACTTTTTTGGTTTGTTACTATTAAGTATATTTTTATTTTTAATTTTTGCCACAAGCCAATGACTATTAATTAGTTAATTTAATTATTATTTTTCGAACTATATTTGTTTCTATATTCTTATGAATTGAATAGGCTAAAATTTGTAACGCTTTTTAAGCCAAATTACATGTGATAATTATTAATGAACAAATAACATCAAAGTTAGTTGTAAATATTCTGACAACAACACATAGTTGAACGGAACAGCCAGCCGTTTTCGAAGGCCACTAAACCTTCCTCATCAGCGTTCTTCTGTGTTTTGGTCCACTGTGTGTGGTGTCAGTTGATGTAGATGTCTGCCTTATATACGTAACTTTATTGCAAATGGAATATGTGAATTTGTTTGATTCATTGCATTTCAATTTGCCAATGTGTTTCGTAATGTATACGCAAGTTACCATCTATATATATATACCATCTTCTATATATATTACCATCTTCTATATATATTACAACAGTCTTACCATTGTCGTTTTGTTCCTTACTAACTATACACATGTTTGTTAATTTGCTTATTTTTGTTCTACTTAAGACAAACTTTTTTGGTATGTTACTATTAAGTATATTTTTATTTTTAATTTTTGCCACAAGCCAATGACTATTAATTAGTTAACTTAATTATTATTTTTCGAACTATTAATAATTATCACATGTAATTTGGCTTAAAAAGCGTTACGAACTTTAGCCTATTCAATTCATAAGAATATAGAAACAAATATAGTTCGAAAAATAATAATTAAATTAACTAATTAATAGTCATTGGCTTGTGGCAAAAATTAAAAATAAAAATATACTTAATAGTAACAAACCAAAAAAGTTTGTCTTAAGTAGAACAAAAATAAGCAAATTAACAAACATGTGTATAGTTAGTAAGGAACAAAACGACAATGGTAAGACTGTTGTAATATATATAGAAGATGGTAATATATATAGAAGATGGTATATATATATAGATGGTAACTTGCGTATACATTACGAAACACATTGGCAAATTGAAATGCAATGAATCAAACAAATTCACATATTCCATTTGCAATAAAGTTACGTATATAAGGCAGACATCTACATCAACTGACACCACACACAGTGGACCAAAACACAGAAGAACGCTGATGAGGAAGGTTTAGTGGCCTTCGAAAACGGCTGGCTGTTCCGTTCAACTATGTGTTGTTGTCAGAATATTTACAACTAACTTTGATGTTATTTGTTCATTAATAATTATCACATGTAATTTGGCTTAAAAAGCGTTACGAACTTTAGCCTATTCAATTCATAAGAATATAGAAACAAATATAGTTCGAAAAATAATAATTAAATTAACTAATTAATAGTCATTGGCTTGTGGCAAAAATTAAAACTAAAAATATACTTAATAGTAACAAACCAAAAAAGTTTGTCTTAAGTAGAACAAAAATAAGCAAATTAACAAACATGTGTATAGTTAGTAAGGAACAAAACGACAATGGTAAGACTGTTGTAATATATATAGAAGATGGTAATATATATAGAAGATGGTATATATATATAGATGGTAACTTGCGTATACATTACGAAACACATTGGCAAATTGAAATGCAATGAATCAAACAAATTCACATATTCCATTTGCAATAAAGTTACGTATATAAGGCAGACATCTACATCAACTGACACCACACACAGTGGACCAAAACACAGAAGAACGCTGATGAGGAAGGTTTAGTGGCCTTCGAAAACGGCTGGCTGTTCCGTTCAAATATGTGTTGTTGTCAGAATATTTACAACTAACTTTGATGTTATTTGTTCATTAATAATTATCACATGTAATTTGGCTTAAAAAGCGTTACGAACTTTAGCCTATTCAATTCATAAGAATATAGAAACAAATATAGTTCGAAAAATAATAATTAAATTAGAGTTATTATGTTATAAGCTTTGATTTAAATGAATTGAGAAGCTCAAGAAATAATAAAGTTCAAACAAGAATTCAATAATCAATACGTTTTTATTTTCTTGTAGTAAGGCTGTTTTTTTTTTTTTTTAATTATTATTTGATAACGTAGATAGCCAAATGTACTAAAATCTATGACATTTATTGAATTATAGACAGTTAATTTAGCTAAAATCCATGATAATTTCTGGCAAAATATATGTGTACATTTACTTTGTCTTTAGATAATTCACAAAAAATTAATATATGAATTTCTCCGTTGTCGTTAAGGAGTTTTTACTAAAATTTTAGATGATTTTTCTAATATAGAAATCAACTAATATTTGTGTTAAATTATCTAAAAAACATTCTGCCCTTTCACTTAGTTAAAATTATACCATAATTTTAGGAAATATAACCTATGAATTTTTTTGTGTGTACTTTTTTGCTTATATCAGTTTCAAGTTTAATTCATCCTTAATATCTACCTTTGATTTCATGTTATTAAATACTATATTTGTTGTATTATTGGATTTTATTGCTGGAATACATTTGTCTTTATCATAAATGTTTGAGTATTTCAATATTTCCGATAATCCTTGGATGTAGTTAATTGATTTGTAGGCGTTTGCACTGTTATATGTGTTATTAGCATTTTTTCTTACTTTTGTAGCAGTTTTTTCGATTATTTTATCCACTAATTTTATTGGAATATAATTTTTAATTAAACTGTTTTTTATAATTTTTTTGTTCTTTTTGTGAAAATGTATATTGCTTGTATCTAACACTCTTGTAATAAAATTGGTAGCAGTGTTAATTATAATATTTTTCGGGTGTTTGGAGTAGAAGTTTTTCAGTCTACCAGAGGCAGTTGTTACTGTTTTTGCGGATCTCTTGACTAATGTGTCGAAATAGGCTAATTGGCTGCCATTTCCTTTTTCCATTGTGAATTGAATTTCTGTCTGTCAAATTCGTCTAAAGAGTATCTTCAACTCCTCTCTTAGATTTTATTATATCAAAAAGGTCGCCAACATATTTTGAAAACACAATTTTTAACACCATAAAAACAATAACCAATACAAGACTTGACCGAAAGTTAGAAATTTTAGAACAAGAAGAAACAGAAAAAATAAACATTAAATTTAACAGAGATTGGCTTATCAACAACACTCAAAAGAACATACCAACAAACATACAATGGTTATTATCATTTGGCCCAAAGTTTAGATTACCGTATACAAAACATTATTTTAAGCAATATACAGTTTCACAAAAAGAACAAAGAAATAACCATAACAGTTTAATTTAAAAAAATAACATAAGAACACAGATTATAGTACAAAGGTCTACAAATCAATTAACTACAGCCAAGGATTATTGGAAGGGTCAAAATACTCAGAAATTTATGATAAGACAAATACGACTACATTCTAGAAATGAAAATCAACAATAGAACAAATACCAATGTATATCATTTAATAATATGAAATCAAAGGTAGACATTATGGATGAATTTAACTTGATATGCATAGGCAATAAGATGTAATGGAGTATTTATAATATTAGGTTGAGTTTACATCGGGCATTTTATGTGTGCCATGTGCCCAAAAATTGTAACCACTAATTACTAATGAAAACCTGTTTGATTCAGACAAATATTTGTTAAGTTAAACAGGGTTCATACATAACTAATAGACAATTTTATAGAATCCAACATGATTGGAAACTGTTTAAATCAAGATATACATGTCTGAATCAAACAGTTTTTCAATAGTAAATAGTGGTTACGCACATGACACACAGATGTAAACCTGGTCTTAGAGAGAGAAAAAAAAACTATACCAAGCGATACATGCAAGAGATGTTACATATAATAAATATATTTAAGGTAAAAAGAATGAACTATAACGGCCGCTTTCACAACGCACAGTGGGGACTTTTGCAAAATAAATGGTAATAAATCTGGAACTTCTAAACTCCTGCTTGGATTTATATGAACCTTCGAACATCCGTAGAGGAGGACTTAGGCTTTATAACAGATGTCTTGGCAGCCGTCTGGCTTAAGCTGGACAGGAGTTACAGTGGGCCTAAGTTGAAAACATGGGACTCAAAAAAAATTCTGAGGCTTGTAACTTTTAGAAACATTATCCGATTTTTATGAGATAAAGCGTTTTGATCTAAGCTCAACATTTTTAAGAAATAATGTCCTTAGATGTGTTTTCGTATCTCTCATAACTTAGAAGATATTTGACTTTTAACAAAAAAATATTTTTATTTTGCCTTCACTTTTTTTAGTATTTCACCTACAACTTTTTAGTCTATTGTTGGATAATAACAGGTACACATTTAACGAATAACAACACACATTTTTAATGGATTAAAAAAAGGTTTTCGCGCATTATTTTACAGCGGCATCGGGAGGTGCTACCTGATTATGCTACTACTTAAAATAAATAACACTTTACAGTATCAGGTAATTAGACAAAATTAGCAAAGGTGCTTATAAAGTATACTGTATTGTATAAAAACGTAGGGTTCTTTCATTTATTTATTTATTTATTTATTTAAATATATTTGTAATACAGTAAGCCTGCAAGGCCAAAATCGTATTACTAGAGTACATTTCTAAGGCTAAAATTATATACAATAGTTATCAGAAAAAAATATATAACAATAAATGTGAAATTCTTTAGCATATACGTAAACAAAAATAAAAATTTGTATAAATATATGTATTATTATATCAGAACAAAATAAGATATAATTGGTCAGGAAGTACATCTTTGAAAAAAAAGGGCGAGTGGTGTGTTTGTATACCAAGTAGTCCATATCGGTGAAAAACGTAGATATAGTAGAAAAAAAAAATATTTAAAAAAAACAGATACTTGCAGATGTCTTTACATATTTAAAATAAAATAAAGACTTGGTAATGTACATATGTATATTCAGTATTCTAACGACTGGAAGTAGTTAAAAATACCTTTTTTAAAAAAATTGCATGAGTTGGAGAAAGATCGCAATGCGTATGGTAACGTATTCCAAGATCTAGCAATCCTTACAAAAAACGAGCGCTCAAAAATAGAGTTGCTTATTAACGAAATGATAATTTGGGGATTTCTTGCAGATCTCGTAAAATAGAATTTATTATAGAGATAATTGGGAGTTCCATATTTCATAACTTTGTAAAAAAATAACAAATTTCTTGCCAGAAGGTATTGTCTGAAATGACAACCAAGAAAATTTTTAACGAAAATAGTTGTATGATCACGATATGTAATACCGTAAACGAATCTAACAATTCTTTTTACTATTTGTTCAATTTTGCGTATATTATATCCGAGTGTACCAGAGTACACTTCGATACAATAGTTTAAATGTGACATCAATAGACTATGAGCAAGCATGTACCTGACTCTGGTAGGTAAAAACAAACCGCAATGATAAAGTTTTCTAAGTCCATATGTAATTCGAGAAGATAGGGTATCTATATGCTCGTCAAAGTTGAGATATTGATCGATAATAACGCCGAGGCACTTAATAGATTGCACATAAGAAACTTCAATGTTATTTATTTTAATAATTGGATTGGGTGCGATTCTAATTTTTGTACGGAAAATAATGGCTTTAGTCTTGTTGGGGTTAATCAAAAAAGAGTTAAGTGTCATCCAATTATATAGTTTTTGGAGAGTAGAATTAATAACTGCTTCAAGGACATCAGGAAAGTCTTTACAATTTCCAAATAGTAACTGAATGTCGTCAGCAAAAATAAAGGGTCTAACCATGTATGAATCAAAACAATCAATGCAGTCATTTAAGTATAAGAGAAAGAGAATGGGACCGATAGTAGAGCCTTGGGGTACCCCATAATAGACGGGTATAACATCCGATGTAACGGCAATCATATCAACAAATTGGGATCTATCGTGTAAGTAGGAACTTATTAGTTTGCAGGCCATAATCACTATATATTGAAGTGTTATAGAGATTAGTATTAAATATAACGCGGTATGTAAACTTCTATGGGAATACGTTCCTGTTAGTTTCTTGCGCCAAGAAAAATGTTCTAAAATCTTAGATATAATTGACAACTCATTTGGATTAAAACTAAATGAAGATGCTACTAAAAAAATAGAGAACATTTTGGTAGCGTACGAAAGAAAAATGAAAGAATTAAATTATAATAAAACTAAGTTCCAAAAACAAAATGAACAATGGCTAAAAACCGAGATAGTTACACAGATTGGTATGAAACAATTGGGAAGGCCTAATAAATTATACGAGAAGCTTCAACCAAGAATCCAGAAGAGAAAGCAAGAGGACCTCATTGAAAACCACTCTTTTGGCCTTATAAAGGATGCCTTTAGAAGTGCCTTAACCATATTTCTTCTTTATATTACTCTGTAATATAAAGAAGAAACAGACCGAAGTAAGTTGGGCAAATTGTAGATGCTCTTCCAAAAGCATCTCCAAAAAGAATACAACATATCGTGCAAAGCATACCAACGCCTAAATCTAAAACAGATTTTACTAATGAATAATGAAGATCCATTAGCCCTTATTCTAAACTTGGGTCCAACGAGGAATAAATATGAAATATGTATTAAGAAAAGCTATGACTGAAAAGAAATGGGAAAATTATGCCATCTACAAAGTCATTGAAGGCAACAAAGGATGTAATTTTGCTATCGGTTTCGAACGTTAATAGCACGGGCGCCACTATTGAGTAATCCAGTCTCCTCGAAAAAGCAGTATTTTAATGCTTCACTTATTGTTATCCTCAGATCCAGTTTTACAAGCAATACGATTAAAATGGTTACCAAAGATAACTAAAGAAATAGAGAAAGACGGCAATGAAGCAGTTCAAATAAATAACCTCTTAAGCTTCGATATTTTGGATTGTTAAATTGTAAAATGATGGTAATTAACATAGCTAAAACTTGTAATTTAAAAATAAATACTTTATTTAGTGTTCAAACGTTTTTTTTTAGTTATAGCCTAATATTAAATGGATTATCTATTGGTAAATAATAATAAAAAAATAAAACATACAAATAAAACTTTTTCAATTCTTTATACAATACAGCATACTTTATAAGCACCTTTGCTAATTTTGTCTAATTACCTGATACTGTAAAGTGTTATTTATTTTAAGTAGTAGCATAATCAGGTAGCACCTCCCGATGCCGCTGTAAAATAATGCGCGAAAACCTTTTTTTAATCCATTAAAAATGTGTGTTGTTATTCGTTAAATGTGTACCTGTTATTAGCATTAACTACACTTAAAATAGAAAATCATATGGTATAATTACCATAAATATTTTTTATTGCGAAAAATATACATAAACTTATTGGATAACATTCTAAATTTATTTTTGTTGTTCTAGTTAGGTTGAATTTCAGAATTCATAAAAGTTTTAAACAGCTGATGTGTGAATAAAGGGAAAAAAGTTAAGCGCATTCTACATATTTTTTGAATTGCACCCTACAATCGGAATATCTCGAGATCAGTTACTTATATTGGAATAATTTTTTCATACGAAGTAAAAAGACTCATATGAAAGCTAAAACTGCCAACATAAGAAAAGAAAATTATTTTTATATATATTTTTTATGGTACGAAACAACATTTTTCCAAAATTTTGACTTTTTTCAGAAAATTTGCGCGTGTGTTCGCATTTATGAAAAGGCTGTCAAAAATTTAAGTTAAACATGTTGCAAACTATCATTAAAATTAAATGCTATAGTTAAAATTTTCAAAATATATATAAGCGCATAAGCACAAAAAATATTTTTAAAATTGCCAATTTTCGGACACTGCTGAGTGTAGGGTGCATGCTCAAAATACAAAATAATTGGTTCTTAGCATATTCTGAATAGATTGTTTTTAGCGCTATGTGGTTTAAAAGTGCATGTGTTAAACAAAGTTTTTCACAAAATTGAAAATAATGAAGATACTTTTTCTTAAAAAAAACGTGCCTTTTTCAGGAAAATTTTAAAACTTTCAATTCTTTGCCTTTTCGCGATTTCACGACTGCAGATATTAATAAGTTTTTTACTTATTTTTATTTAAAATTTGATCGGAAATTTAATGCTGTCCTTTAATTTAAAATCCAACAATAGACTAAAAAGTTGTAGGTGAAATACTAAAAAAAGTGAAGGCAAAATAAAAATATTTTTTTGTTAAAAGTCAAATATCTTCTAAGTTATGAGAGATACGAAAACACATCTGAGGACATTATTTCTTAAAAATGTTGAGCTTAGATCAAAACGCTTTATCTCATAAAAATCGGATAATGTTTCTAAAAGTTACAAGCCTCAGAATTTTTTTTGAGTCCCATGTTGTCAACTTAGGCCCACTGTAACTCCTGTCCAGCTTAAGCCAGACGGCTGCCAAGACATCTGTTATAAAGCCTAAGTCCTCCTCTACGGATGTTCGAAGGTTCATATAAATCCAAGCAATAGTTTAGAAGTTCCAGATTTATTACCATTTATTTTGCAAAAGTCCCCACTGTGCAACGTCACATACGCATCCATGTACATTAGGCATGGCGTTATTTACGATTTTTCGATTTCGACTTCCAAAAACCCCTAATATTGTGAGGTTCGGAAAAAGAATATTCGAGCCAAAAAATGGTGGCGGTCAGATGGGGGCAAGGGGCTCCGCATCGTTCTCAGAGTTGAGGGTAAAAGCAAAAAAAACTACAAAAAAACATATAAATTTCCCGGGGTCACCGCAACCAGGGTCAAATGTATGACGAGCACCCACTAATTTTTTCCACCCAACATCTTTCTTAAACACACCGACCGCCTAACTCCTCTCCTTAAGGGGACTCCGATACAAAGGGGAAATTTTTATAAAATTTACTCGCAGGGCTCTAACTGCCCCTAGGGCGTACCTATCGAAGTCAAATGTATAATTGACCTCCAATATTTTTTCATTACGAAGATTTCTCTGAACATATTTATCGTCTATCTTCAACTATTAAGGTGGTCCCCATACAAAAAAATAATTTTTTTAATAATTTTTTTTAAGAAATCCGCTTTTTCCGCTTTTATGTTGCCTCCTACGGGGGTAAAATGTAAGACCGACCCACAGTAATTATTCATTTTTAAAATTTTTTTCGAATATACCTATATCCTATCTCGACTCATTAAGGGGGCTGCCATACAAAGGCGAAATTTGTACAAAATTTACTCGCAGGGCTCTAACTGCCCCTAAGGCGTACCTATCGAAGTCAAACGTATGACCAACCTTCAATATTTTTTCAATACAAAGATTTTCTCTGAACATACTTATCGTCTATCTTCAACCATTAAGGTGGTCTCCATACAAAAAAAATTGTTTTTTGAATAATTTTGTTTAAGAAATCAGCTTTTTCCAGTTTTATGGTGCCTCCTAGGGGGTAAAATGTAAGACCGACTCGCAGTAATTTTTCATCTACAACTTTTACTCCGAACATACCTATGTCCTATCTCGACTCATTAAGGGTGCCCCCATACAAAGGCGGAATTTGTACAAAATTTACTCGCAGGGCTCTAATTGCCCCTGGCGCGTTCATATTTACGAACTGCTATTGAAAGAAGTGTTCGATGCTAAATTCGGCAAAACATCTGGGCCAGGAGTGCCATTATTTGCACGTTTTAAAGATCAATGGGAAAATATTAAAACCAAACCATATATTCCTGGCATAAAAGATGATGAAGTAGCAGCCAAAATTCCAGTAGAAGTGCAAATTGAAATCAAGAGGTTTTGTCGTACTCAATCCGACGAACACCCCAGAGGCAACTACAAGGAATTTCTTGAAATGGTGTTACTGTTTCTAGGTGAAGGTATAAAAAAGTTTCACTTCGCACCACCAGAACCCATCAGTCATGCTCGTTGGATGGTGAAAGGGATATACTGCCTTAAAATTTTCTTATTTCGAGAATATCTGGGTTTAACCAAGAATGAATTTGATGTAGTCCACGAGGTCAGTATATTCATCGTCACACTTTATGTAAAAACTTGGTTTAGTGCTCCAAATAACGATTTGATCTTTTAAAAGCCATTGCTCATTATGATGCAATTGATAATACAGTTTCGCAGCGTTTGGTGAAGAAATTTTGTGGACATCTCTGGTACCTTAGAGATGAACCTGTTGCTCTCGCATTATTTGACCAAAAGACGACAAAATAAATAGCGGCGCCAGTGAAGAGAAAGGTCGTTCTCGCCCAGTCATTGGGTTCACAGGTGTGAAGCGAATTACGTTAGCTGCCACAGAAGTACTTCATCATCTTCTATGCCAGGAATATATGGTTTGGTTTTAATATTTTCCCATTGATCTTTAAAACGTTCAAATAATGGCACTCCTGGCCCAGACATTTTGCCGAAATTAGCATCGAACACGTCTTTCAATAGCAGTTCGTAAATATGAACGCGCCAGGGGCAATTAGAGCCCTGCGAGTAAATTTTATAAAAATTTCCCCTTTGTATGGGAGCCCCCTTAAGGAGAGGAGTTAGGCGGCCGGTGTGTTTAAAAAAGATGTTGGGCGGAGAAAATTAATGGGTGCTTGTCATACATTTGACCATGGTAGCGGTGACTCCGGGAAAGTTATATGTTTTTTGTAGTTTTTTTTGCTTTTACCCTTAACTTTGAGGACGATGCGGAGCCCCTTGCCTCCATCTGACCGCCACCATTTTTTGGCTCGAATATTCTTTTTCCGAACCTCACAAAATGAGGGGTTCTAGGAAGTCGAAATCTCCTTACTAAGAATTCCCATGTAAACTATGCCATACCTAACACGGTGTGACAGTCCAAAAAGCCTGGGACCGGATATTATTTTTCTTGTAGGCCTTGTCGAGTTAAAGAAGAATCCAATAAAGAAATATGCCGGACACCTCCAAAATCCGGATTTACGGCTAAAAACCGGGTTTTTTATTTTTGCGCACTTATAAGCCTGTAACTTTTTTGATAATGATCCGATTTTCAATTTCTTACTTAAAGAAGAAACTGAGATCTTTCGAATGATACATAATTTTGTTAAGAAAACTTGAGAAATTTTGGTGTTATTGTCCAGCAAACACAAATTTTGTAGATTTTTCAAAAAATTTTCAACTTTGGTGACGTTTTTATACACTATTTTATTAAGAAACTATAATACTATTGAATTTATTCAAAAAGTACATTTAGTTACGATTACAATGCATATTTGGGGTTAAAAATAGATAAGCAATTGACTAAGTTATTTAACTTTTCATGAAAACAAAATTTTTTCCAAAATGCCTGCACAATTTTTTTGGTGTTATTTTTATGCACCTTCTATTAAGTTACAAATCAATGTTATCCTAAACACAAAAAAATTGTAATGAGAGTTTTAGTCATTCAAAAATATTGTGTTTTCGTGTTCTATTTAAAATTACAAATCACTGTTAGCGTAAACACAACAAAAATTATAGTTTTTCTTTTAACGTGACGTTTTCTTAATGTCTTCTTTTTCACTTTGAATCTGTGTATTTAAAAAAATTTTCACAATTTAATAAAAATCGTGCGCAATTTAAATTAAAATTAAATAAAAAATGTGTGGATGGAAGGAACTCTTCTTGTGCAAAATCTTTTTCTGTTACATCGACAGATTTGCTCGTTTTCGGTAGATCATTACTTACAGGTATCGGTTTTATAACAGTTGCAACATTTGCGTACTTAATGTTTTGCGCGTTTTAAAACAGCGACCTAAAACATCGGTTTGACAAAAGTAGCAATCATTTGGTTTATGATATGGCTGATGATGGCAAATCATAGGCGTTGAAAAGGGCAAAACAAACGAAGGTTGAATTTTCTTTTTTTTTTAATGTATTACAGAAATATTGACAAACAAATTCTGGCTCGTACCATCGACTAGTATCAAAAAAACGATTAAATACTTTATTGTACACTTCTGCCACTCCAATATTGTTTTTAAAACCACGCCGGTGACTGATATCAGTAAATAAGCCACAAATATAGCAAAATTTGTTACGATTGTCACACATTTTTTAATTAATTTTAATTTAAATTGCACACAATTTTTATTAAATTGGGAAAATTTTTTTAAATGCACAGATTCAAGGTGAAAAAGAAGACATTAACAAAACGTCATATTAAAAGAAAAACTATAATTTTTGTTGTGTTTACGCTAACAGTGATTTGTAATTTTAAGGAAAGTGCATAAAAAGAACACGAAAAAGACAATATTTTTGAATGACTAAAACTCTCATTACAATTTTTTTGTGTTTAGGATAACATTGATTTGTAACTTAATAGAAGGTGTATAAAAACAACACCAAAAACATTGTGCAGGCATTTTGGAAAAAATTTTGTTTTCATGAAAAGTTAAATAACTCAGTCAATTGCTTATCTATTTTTAACTTCAAATATGCATTGTAATCGTAACTAAATGTACTTTTTGAATAAATTCAAAAGTATTATAGTTTCTTAATAAAATACATACTGTATAAAAACGTCACCAAAGTTGAACATTTTTTAAAAAATCTACAAAATTTGTATTTCCTGGACAATAACACCAACATTTTCTCAAGTTTTCTTAACAAAATTATATATCATTCGAAAGATCGCAGTTTCTTCTTTCCAAATCTAGTAAGAAATTGAAAATCGGATCATTATCAAAAAAGTTACAGGCTTATAAGGGCGCAAAGGTAAGAAAACCCGGTTTTTTAACCGTAAATCCGGATTTTGGAGGTGTCCGGCATATTTCACTATTAAATTCTTCTTTAACTCGACAAGCCCTACAAGAAAAATAATATGCGGTCCCAGGTTTTTCTATTTCATTCAATTTTGTAACACTGTGTAATGTACATACGTATATTTACATGCCCTAATGTAATCATATATGAATACTAGGGAAATGGTTTTCATGCATTTAAGATCCCATTTTATGTACATAAAATATGTATTTAAAACTAGTAAAATATGCATTTATCAACTTTTTTTCAACATTTAATAACATTCAAAACTTTAAAAGAATCAGCTTCATTGCTTTCGTAACAAATATTTTGTCATTAAATACTTAAAAGCATAATAAGCTCTGCTTCAATGCTTTCTTAACAAATATTTTGTCAAATCATATGGAATACTAAATAAAGGCCCCTTTCAGATTAGACAACTTTACTTGCGCAAATCTTGTGTTTGTGGGCGTGAGAGGAAAGGTCGGTTTGAAGGGAAAGAATTGCCGAGATTTGAGTACAGACTTGCTTGTACTTGGCAATTCTGTACCTGTACTTGGCAATTATGTACATATATTCAAGTATATCTTTAACTAAATTATTTTTTTCTTCAACTTCCATTGTATACACCAAATTTCAAATCACTTTCACAATTACAATGAACACAGAAATGAAACAAAACGACAACAAATTAAGAAAATTCGAGCATGAGAAAATTAAACTGGCATGTGAACATAAAAGCAAGTTCAAAAGAAAATAAATATAAATGAAAATTATACCTGCGTAATTAAAGTTGCCTAATCTGAAAGGGGCCAAAGTTCCGTCGAACTTTTATTTACGTACATGAATGAATAAATGTTTTTTTAAATTGTCAAAGGTAAATCTTTAACGAGAAGCAGAGAGGCTTCCTTATAAGGAGCAAAAGGACCCAAAATATGTATATACATATATGTATGTATGTATATATTTATTATTTTGCATATGAAAGAAAGGTTTTTGACTTTAAAATTTCTTTAATTTTGTTAATAGAAATATAGTATCCGACAGTTTTCTGCCATCTAGTTACTATACGATGTATCCGTATCGTATCACTGAATATTTTTTATTAAAGGCTTAAACACGGAAAGGAGCTTTCAAAACACTTTATATCTACACGAAATTAATGCGGAACCAGTGGAAAGCGCTGAAAAAAATTATACAAAGATTTTTGGATTTAAATGAGCTTATATCCCATGCTCCTGTTTTTTTTTAATTTTCAATGGTATTGGTATTCTTGACTTAAGACCAGATATTGAACTTTTCAAATGAGTTGAAGTAGGACTTCTACGGTATTTTTGAATATCGACAAATATCACAAAAAAAAGCGATCGTAAATTTTTCTCGTTTTCCTTATTTTTTTTGTTCTTACACACAGTCGTAAAAACTGCAGCTTTTAAATACTTTACAACTAATAAAAAAAATGGATTCATAGCATGAAAAAACTAAAAAATGTATTAAAATATACAATTATAATGAAATATGAAAAAATATGTATATACATATTTATTATAAAATATGCAAGCAACAAATGGATGCCATTTTGTCGCAAGTTTGTTGATTCCCATAAAAACACTAATTATTAACTTGACTGCACCCGGTCAAAAAAATACTTGAATGGCAACACTCTATTCCTTAATAGCTGTTGTTGTTATTTACATTTATTTTCTTTTACATACTCTTACAACTACAATTTGAAGCTGAAAAAAGTCAGCCAATGTAGCAATGGTAAAGTAAGAAAATAAAAAAACATGTTGATTATTGAGTTCTTGTTTCAACTTTGTTATTTGTTGTTAGGCTTCTCATCTGTTTAAATGAAAGTTTATAACATAATAATTCTAGTTGTTCTAAGAAATTTGGGTAAAGATTCCCTGATGATCTGCATTAGCAACAGTGAAATGGGCATAGGATCCAGCTAAGCCCCTCAATAATCAATTTCAATGTATTTTTAATAAAAAATATTTTACTTAATAAGTAAAATAATAATTTGGGATTATTAGTGCATTTAAAAAATTTTAAACTTAAATAATACTTTTCATTCGATCAGGGTTGCATTTTCACACAAACAATATTTCCAAGTCGGCTTTTCGCCGCCAATAGCGTGTCGTCATTGATGTAAAGTTTTGTCATATGTAGTATATCGGCTCAAAATTTTGAATAAGTGAATCGTATGGAAGTATATTTCCTTGACGTAATTTTTTAACGTTTTTGTAATATATTTTCTTAAATTTTTTCTGTTATTTACGTAGAATATTTTTAACTGCTGAATTTTTTCCAGTGCCGGCACGTCCCCGCCTACATGAAACCTCTTTGCCGCCACTAGTCAATGAATAGCACAGACATTTTCATTGAACAGCTGTTTTATTTGAAGTATGATGGTCTGAACACAATGTGAAATTTTACGTTAGATTTTTTGACAGTCGCAACGAATTTATTTAGATTTCTTTGTCGTAATATGTGATGAAAGTAGTAATACTTGTATAATAGTCTGAACGGGGCTTTAGGAGACACCTTTAGCTATCACTGCCACGAACTACTTATCCAAGTCAAGAACATTTTAGCGAAGACACAAGCTATGCTAAAAATCCCCAGAGTTCTCCGGCATTTATACGGAAAATTACGGCAACACTGAAAATCTAAAACATCCGCAGTGGCAGAAACATTATCCCAACAAACCAAAACGCTATGCAAATAGTTAATAACAAACTTACTACCATAAGCCTCAAGCTTAGAAAAGTGTTGTGAATATATTGTGAAACGTTTGTTAACAATTATTTTATGAAGAAAATGGAACCCTTGCGATAATATTGCTACCCTATAGTATACAACAAGCTTATAATTCTAATTATAGAATATGCTTAAAGGAAAACAGTTTTATAATCATGCTTGTAGTATAGGGCTGCCATACGTCCTGGTTTACCAGGATTTGTCCCGGACTTAGACATATTGTCCTGATGTCCTGGTCCACTTTTAAATTGTTCTGGTTTTTTTGTACCGGAACATTTATCACCAACTATAATAAAGTTAAACGGTGATTCAATTTTTGTTTCAACTAAGTGCCATAAAAAATTGCACCGTGTAAACAACTGCTACAAGTAATCGAGAACCGAATACAAATTGTTTTCTCTAACATGTTAAACATCTGTTTCATTTGTGAATTGCTGAGTTTCATAATATCATTTTATTTTTGTTTTATTTGTTTAAAATATCAAGAGTTTTCATGACAATGTTCAAAAGTCACGCAAACTATGCAATTGTGCATTTTCAGGCACTCGTAAATAAAATGTAAAAAAGTGTATAGAAATTTATTCACACAAACCTGTTAAGTTTGCCCAATTATTTTGACTTGTAAACTTAAGCTGTGCAATTGTGCACTTTGTAAACCACAACTTCTTGCTTTTTTGGATATCTTTATCTTTTTATTTTTGTAGAAATATATAAATATGTTTTTAAATTAAAAATTGCTTGACATTTTCTTTTTTTATTATTATTAAATGAAGTAGTTGATGTTGCTTTCAAATTTGTATAAGCTGTTTGCACAAAAAGTTAAAACGGGATTTATGAAACAAATCTCGCAAGTTTGCCAAATTGCACAAATGACAAGTTTGAGAGTTCTCATGAAAACCCTTATTATGTTTTTATTTTCCAGGAAATGCCTACAAGAAAGCATGAGTGTTGTATGAGTGTCCTGGTTGACGGCCTCATACTTTTGGCGGCCCTATTGTAGTAGGCATATTTAAAATGAAAATTTATAAATTCGAATTATTAATAATTACCCTTTTTTAGATATAAATTTATGTAGTAAAACCACTAAACTTTAAGACACTGTACTCATTAAACAAGACAAAATATTACGTCTTTAACAAATAATATAAAATTTACGCGTTCAAAATAACTGGACATCATAAACAACAAAAAAAATTTGCAAAAGTGTTTATGACAAGCTTATTCTCCATTGCAGTTATATTTAGCTAATGGAGTGGTTTGTTGGGATATAGTTACCAGTGTTTGTAACCAGTATTCGCCAGTATTTTTTTATTATCAATAAATTTTTATTTTACATGCATGGCGCGAGTTAAGATGTCGTATCTTATATACAACAACAAAATTATATTATATTTACAAATGTAATTACAAGACATAGCCAGACGTATAAAGTCCAGCATTGAATCATAACTGATAACAATATATTCTTTAAGAAAAATATCTAATTTTGCAGACAGTAAGTAAACAATTAGGAATAATAATACCCAAACACATGTGCTAACTGATAACAATATCTACTCTAAGAAAAATACCTAATTATAAATAAACACATTTTTGTAACAAGGAATCATTACTAACCGAAGGGTTACTAATACATAAATAAACACTCTTAAAGATAAGAATATGATAAGTACAAGTAGTATAAATTGTCCTTAAGAAACATTTTGTAAGTCAGTAGTTTTTAAGAAAATATACCGAATAAAGACGAACGCTTGTCGTTCAAAAAAGATATTTTTATTTTCTTTTTTTTTACTCAAGAAAGGTGTGAGAACCTTAACTGGCGATCCTGCCAGGAGACTAACATATTGTTATTCTCCGAAGAGCAAATCTGGGAAAGCTATCCCTAATAAGGACCACAAAATAACAAACACTGACTCTTGGAAAGTAACCCAAAGACTCTAGTGAAGCACAACCTAGGCAAAGGAAGGTCTAACTTGTGAACTCTGACCACGATAAAGAAAATTCGTGCTCTAGAAAAAATAGAGAAGACTAAAATCCTTATGTCGAAGGGAAGGCAAGCTAATTTCGATAACAACAGAAAAAAATTGGAAAAGGAACCAACGACTAATCAACTAAACAGTATGGAAGCACTAACACAACAAATTGCACTAATGCAATTGACCATAGAAAACTTGGTCTCAAAGAACCAGCAACTCGAAAATAAAGTGAGTCAACTGCCAACAAATCCTCTGGCTCCAGTCGCAATACAACCTCTGCATCCCATTGGTATGACGTATAACTCACCGGGTGAAATAAACTTGGATATATTCAAAGCACTGCCTGAATTCATGGGTAAACAGTTTGAATACAGATCATGGAGGGGAGATGTGTGTAGACTGATGGATAGTATTAAGCAGCACGAGTCATCAAACCGATATTGTGAGGCACTATCTATTGTAAAGACAAAAATTAGAGGTCCAGCCTCAGACGTCTTAGTTAACCACAATACTATATTTAACTGGGAGGCCATACAAAATCGTCTGGATTATACGTATGCAGACCAACGACCACTCTATGTTTTACAAGACGCACTAAGAAGAATAACACAAGGGAACAAAACCCTTTCGCAATATCATGATGATATAAACAAATCATTAACATTAATAACATCAAAGTTGTCAATGTCTGGTTATCCAGACACTACAGTTGAAATAATGATGAACGAAGCTGTTCAGGAAGCAGTTAGAGTATTTAAGGATGGAATAAAAAACTCTTATATAAGATCCACTCTATATGGTAATCAAATTAAAGATTTAGAACATGCATATGCAATCGCAAGGACAATTGAGCATGATAATGAACACAGTCGACTAAATCTAAGTTATGAAGAACCTAGGCAGGAAGGATATTCTCGTCCAAAGGATCAACGTAGACAAGAATTTCAAAGGCGTCCGAATATGACAATATTCAAACAACATGAACATCATCATCAACAGAATTATACTCGTCCAGAACCAATGGATATATCACCAGGAAATACTCGACAGTCTGTATCAAAACCTTGGATCAACAACAGATCAACACAACAACAACGATATAACCATCAACAATCGAGCTTCAACCGACAAGGTACTTACAACTCCAATATAGCTAAAAGGCAACGAGAACCCAGTGGCAACTATCAGCAACGAAAAACTATGAGAACGAACAACCTATGCATGGAAGATGACAAGGATGACATGTATGTAGAAATCGGAAACTCATCAAATATTGTAAGTAACAAAGGAAAAAATCCTTTTAAGCATTTAACTAAGATACGGGTTGCCTTTTCTCACCTTGTCAGATGGTAATAGAGACTATCTTGTACTAGTTGACACAGGCGCAACCCATAATTATGTAAATTCAAATATTAAGTTAGGCGAATAACAAAATTTAAAAGAAAATCTTAAGGTTTATTCAATTCACGGTACATCCATTTTGAAAAGGAAACAAGCTGCTAAAATATTTAACAAAGTATTAGATTTTTATGAAACAAATGATTTAAAAGATTTTGATATATTATTGGGTTACAAAGGATTAAGGACATTAAAAGGAAAAATAGATTTAGATAAAATGATACTTAAATTAGGGGCAGAAGAAACAATTAAACTTAATTATTTAGTTAATGAAAAATATGAAATTTATAGAAGAAGAATAGATGAGTTAATGGAAGAAAACAATGGCATTGGGCCATTACCTTTTACAAATCTGCTAGAGGCGACAATTAGAACTGTGACAGAAGATCCCATTTATACAAAACAGTACCCATACCCAATAGCTGACAATGAATTTGTCAATAAGGAAGTTAAAAGATTACTTGATGAGGGTATCATTTCAAAAAGTAATAGCCCTTTTAACTCACCGATTTGGACAGTCCCTAAAAAAGGTTTAGACGAATCTGTTCAACCCAAGCGTAGAATGGTCGTAGACTTTCAAAAGCTAAATAAAAACACAATTGCAGACAGATATCCTATACCAGATATTACTACAGTACTGCAAAATTTAGGACAGGCTTCGCTATTTACGACACTTGATTTGGAATCAGGATTCCATCAAATAAAAATTAAAGACTCTGATCAGGAAAAGACAGCTTTCTCTGTATTAGGTGGACATTATGAATACAAAAGAATGCCTTTCGGTTTAAAAAATGCACCTGCCATTTTTCAAAGATGCGTAGATGAAATACTTCGCGATTACATTGGAAAATTTGCCTATGTCTATATTGATGACGTTTTAATATATTCATTATCGGCTGATGAGCATATGAAACATATTGAAATTATCTTCGAAGCCCTAAATAAAGCAACTTTAAGAATATCCAGGGAGAAAAGTAAGTTTTTTCAAACAGAAGTAGAATACTTAGGACATGTAATTAAGCATGGAAAAATCTCAACAAATCCTGAAAAAATCGAAGCAATAGATAAACTGCCCATTCCACAAAACTTAAAGGAACTTAGAGGTTTTCTAGGAATGACAGGTTACTACCGTAAGTTTGTAAGGGACTATGCAACAATAGCTAAGCCACTTACTGTTCATTTAAGAGGAGAAAATGGTAATGTTACAAAAAATCAAAGCAAAAATACTATAATAAAATTAGACCAACCAGCCATAGATGCGTTCAATAAACTAAAAAATTGTTTGAAGGAACAAGTGGAACTTCAACAACCCAGAGCTGATAAACCATTTATTTGAACTCACTACAGATGCATCAAACATAGCTTTGGGTGCAGTATTAACGCAACTAGGTAAACCAATTGCTTTTATGAGCAGAACCTTGACAAGTACGAAAAGGAATTATTGGCCATAATTTGGGCATTACAAAAATTCAGAAACTACGTTTACGGAAGTCCTGTCTTAACAATATATACTGACCATCAGTCACTAACATTTTCCGTTTCGGACAGAAATCCGAACACAAAGCTAAAACGGTGGAAAAACATAATAGAAGAGTATGGGGCTAAACTTCAATATAAACCAGGTAAAGAAAATGTTGTAGCTGATGCATTGTCAAGACAGGTTATTAATGTACTAAGCACTACATCAGAAGATACAATACATTCAGCAGAATCATCAGCAGAAAATACTTTTAAAACCGTTAATACTCCACTTAACGCATACGGTGTACAAATTGAATTAGTACCAAATAAACATATTAACGAAGTTAGAACTCGTACAGTCTTCCCAAAAAGAATCAGACACACAGTAAATTACACCAATGAACAGGAATTAATTAAACAATTAAAAAAGATAATCGTACCCAATCGAGCTACAGCCATACATAACAACAGCCGAAACTTTATATTTAGTCGGCCCCATACTAAAAAATAGTTTCATAAATATACAATTTGTTTACACACCGATTAAATTAAAAGACATAATTGATAAACAACAGCAAAATAATATCGTCGAATTCACTCACAACCGCGCACACAGAGGTTATAAAAGTAATTCAGGAACATAATGAAAACTTGTTAGAAATAGATGAAGGACACATATTAATTGATAGAAATCATACGGTTGAAAATAAATCAATGACAGCTATATTTCTAGTTTCTTTCACAGACCTAGTTAACATTGATGGAACAACATATAGAAATCTTCATGATAGACTAATTGAGGCTATACATACCAAATAATACAATCAGACAAGGAAAATGCATTCACTAACATAGACTCATTACAGAGATTCCTTATACCATATGAAGAACATCCCTTCAGAACAGTTTCTTACTCTTTGCTTATAATAGCAACCACAATAGGTATAATTATATTAGGACTGAAAACATTTAAATACATTTGTATGTGTTCTGGCTTTCACATCGTTTTCACATTTTTTCTTGTGAAATCGGATGTTAAAGCACATCCTACGCTTGTTTAGGTTGAAATTTAGAAAATAAAAATTAATAGTATGTGTTCTTGCATCCGATTTTAGATGAAAACGATTTTTAAATGGACGATTTCAAATTTTTTGCTTTTTTCGTTTTCACTTTTGGCAAAAAAACTCGTATTCTTTTCACAAGACTATTAACAAGTGAAAAGAATACGAGTTTTTTTGTCAAAAGTGAAAACGAAAAAAGCTAAAAATTTGAAATCGTCCATTTAAAAATCGTTTTCATCTAAAATCGGATGCAAGAACACATACTATTAATTTTTATTTTCTAAATTTCAACCTAAACAAGCGTAGGATGTGCTTTAACATCCGATTTCACAAGAAAAAATGTGAAAACGATGTGAAAGCCAGAACACATACAATTATTGCTTATAGACAAACCAAACAAACAGAAGCTTACAACGTCTATTATAAATCAGTTTTAGAAAAAGCTAAGAAAGAGCGGGAGAGTTAAGATGTCGTATCTTATATACAACAACAAAATTATATTATATTTACAAATGTAATTACAAGACATAGACAGACGTACAAAGTCCAGCATTGAATCATAACTGATAACAATATATACTTTAAGAAAAATATCTAATTTTGCAGACAGTAAGTAAACAATTAGGAATAATAATACCCAAACACATGTGCTAACTGATAACAATATATACTTTAAGAAAAATATCTAATTTTGTAAACAGTAAGTAAGCAATTAGGAATAATAATACCCAAACACATGTGCTAACTGATAACAATATCTACTCTAAGAAAAATACCTAATTATAAATAAACATATTTTTGTAACAAGGAATCATTACTAACCGAAGGGTTACTAATACATAAATAAACACTCTTAAAGATAAGAATATGATAAGTACAAGTAGTATAAATAGTCCTTTAAGAAACATTTTGTAAGTCAGTAGTTTTTAAGAAAATATACCGAATAAAGACGAACGCTTGTCGTTCAAAAAAGATATTTTTATTTTCTTTTTTTTAATCAAGAAAGGTGTGAGAACCTTAACTCGCGCCATAAGGAACTTAAGTTCCAAAAAGTGTACTTTTACCAACCCTGGAATCATCCTTTTAGATTTTTTTTTTGGTTTCTTATACCAATATATGTATAATATATATAAAATATGTTAAGTGAACAAATAAAAATAGAAATAAGGAAAATACTAGTTTTATTTAGTTAATTTAATATCAAAAAATAAAAAATAAAATTATTAGATCCAGTTAATTTTATATATCACAGAAAGTGTAAGTTTGCCAACGCTGGAATCATAATTTAAAATTTTTCTGATTTCTTACACCATTCTTTTTTTCTAAGAATGTAGGATATTTTAAATTTATAGATAAAAAGGAAAAATTATTTTTACTAGGTTATTTTTATATAACAAAAAAGTTAAATTTCCCAACACTTATTATTTTTTTTATATTTTTAATACAAAATTTATTCGTACTGAAATATAAAATAAATAATAAATATTTAACAAAAAAACCAAAAAATTTGTGTTATCTACTTACTTTTATCGGTAAATATAAAGGTGCAGCCCACAATAACTGTAATTTAAACTACCAACTCCCCAAGTTTACACCAGTTTACTTTCACAATTATTCAAATTATGACTCACATCTTATTTTTAAAAAACTAGGTGATATTTCTATGCAACTGAAAGTACTCCCTCCCAATAACTAGCTTTATATATCCCTCTCCCAATTTACAGAAATGCGTGATGGTCATAAGCTTGATATCAGATTTCTTGATACAATACGCTGTATGGCTGCGAGTTTGGAATCATTAGCCAGCAATTTGTCGGATAATGATTTCAGCACTATAATATCCTTATTTCAGTCAGAAAAAGGATGTCAGCTTATTAAGAAAAAATGTATTTTTCCGTATGAGTACCTAAATTCATTCCAACAATTAGACGAGTGTCAGCTACTTTCACGCAGTGATTTTTTTAATAAGTTAAACAATAAAGCGTGTTCTTTAGAGGAATACTCACATGCTGAAGAGGTATAGAATACTTTTGGTCGCAAAAAAATGATAGATTATATGGAGCTTTACTTAAAAAAAAATGTCCTCTTTCTGATAGATATTTTCAAGAACCTTAGAAAAGTTTGCAAAAGTATTTATGACCTCGATCCATGTCAATATTATACAGCACCTCTCCTTTCCTGGGATGCAATGCTCAAATACACAAAAATTTAATTAGAATTATTGACAGACATAGACATGTACAATTTTATGGGGGAATCGTACAGTGTGGCCAAAGATATTCGAAAGCGAATAACAAATATTTGGAAGATTTCGATAAAAAGAAGCTCTCAGAACTTCTCGTCTATTTAGACGCTTACAATTTGTATGGCTGGGCGATGTCGGAATATCTTCCTCATGGTGGGTTCAGATGGTTATCGCAAGACGAGCTGAATCTGGATCCAAACAGCATACGTGATAATGGAACATCCGGTTACGTCGGAATATCCCTCTCATTTACACGACTTGCATAATGATCTTCTTTTCTGCGCTGAAAATAAGAAACCTATGCAAGGGAAGTATAGCAAATTGATAACCGATTTCTCTACAAAGCAATCTTATGTAATAAACTTTAGAGTTCTGAAACAGTGCTTAGAATATGGCTTAGTTTTAAAGCAAAACTCATCGTATTCTAGCATTTAAACAATCTCCATGGTTAAAAGGCTATATTGACCTAAATACCAGAAATATAGCCACTGCTAAAAATGCTTTCGAAAAAAAAAAAATTCAAACTACTTAATAATGCAGTGTATGGTAAAACCATGGAAAATGTGGATAAGAGGAGAGATGTTAAAATTGTCAATAATTGGGAGAGAACGAATCTTACAGGAGTGTTCTGTAAACCGCGCGTTTTGAAATCGTACGATTTCCAAAATCGAAAACAGTGTTTCGCTTATCGGACGATTTAGTGCATGCAAAGTTAAGTTTGTTTAAAATGTCTCAAGCATCTAAAACATTAAAACCAATTAAAAAGCTGCAATAAGTCACCTTTTTAATTGAGCTCTTTTTTGGAAATTAGGCGATTTCAAATCGCGCGATTTACAAAGCACCCCTGTTAGTCATTTGGGTGCCCAAGATTGGATATCAAAACCAAATTTTCATAGTTTATCTATATTTTCCGAAGATCTGGTAGCAATCGAAATGACTAGAGTCAAAACCTGCTACAATAAACCAATTTACTTAGGATTTTGTGTACTCGAGCTGTCAAAATGGAAAATGTATAATTTCCATTACGGGTACATGCAACCTAAGTTTAAGACAAAACTCTCATTAAACTATATGGACACGGACTCTTTTATCTACTCAATAAAGACGGATGACTTTTACGCTGACATAAAAAATGACATACAAGAACAATTTGATACATCAGACTATCCTACAGACAATATTTATAATTTTCCACTAGTAAATAAAAAAGTCATTGGTATGATGAAGGATGAAAATTGCGGTAAGATAATGACAGAGTTTGTTGGGCTGCGATCACAAATGTACTCATTTAGTGTACAAAACCAAAATGACATTAAAAAATCGAAGGGGGTAAAGAGAGCTATATTAGATATTATATTAGCTACTTATAAAAATTGTTTATTCAATAAGACTAATGTATATGATAATATGTTAACATTTAAATCTAAGCTACATCAATTATATACTAGTGAATAAGGTAGTCTTAAGTTATGGAGACGATAAGAGGGAAATTAGGTCAAATAACATTAACACTTATGCATGGTATCATTTTCGTATTAAGGAAACTAACCCTGAAAACGAACTTGACATGTTGCTAGATTAGATTGCTAGAATGCAAGTTAAGTAGTTAATTTTTAAATTGTATATAAAATCTTAGTTATTAAGAAAAATTATTGTAAATAAAATCCTATTTATTAAGAAAAAATATTATAAATAAAATCCTATTTACTAAGAAAAATTATTGTATTTAAATCCTATTTATTAAGAAAAGTTATTGTAAGTAAAACATTGAAAAAAGAATGAAATATGTGAATGGTTTCTATTTTTTTATTGGCTTTACTTCGTTGGATCAAAAAATTTTTGTGTTTGCTTATTTGCAAATGCTTGTTTTCATGTCGCTTAAACATGCACAGTCTTGTTTTCTTTGAGGATCTGCAAAAGAGAAATTGAATTTCACAATATTATGAAATTCCACTAGACATTTCCATAAAGAGAAATAATTTAGATAATCGGATAAATCCTCATATTTTTCACTACATATAAGTTTTTGTTATTTTCTATTTGAACAGATGATTCCTAGTTTTCCTTTAGAAGAAAATAATACAAAGCAAGGAATATTTTAATAATACAATTTTATTTTATTTTATAACAATATATACATTTATACAATTTAATTTTTATTTATGTTAATTACAATGATGGAAACATTTCATTTTGCGCAAAAAATATATCGTACATCTACAAGTATCAGGTCCTTCCTCACACTCAGGATAATACCAAGGACAGCTTTTGAAGTGTCCTTCTGTGTTGTCTTCATCTTCCATGATACCATATTCTTCGTTCTTATCCAGAATATTTTGGAAAAAATTTATCATCTCCCAATGATCAAAAAGCCTGAAGCTTTCAAAATCTCTTATAAACAGGTTTAGAGTAAGTCTAAATTGGCTCATTTTAATTGCTGATGAATGAATGATGATGAATGTTTGAAGGCTCCTTTAGTGCTATGTTTAGACGACGAGTTGAATCACCTGCTTCGCCCTCTGAATAATGTTTATGAATAATTGCTGTTTAGACTACGCATTCGTGCTTCGTGTGCAGCGTGCCAATTCCGTGCGGAATTTGTCAAATTGAAGCACAGCCGCGAATAACGTTGTAAAAGACCATTTTTAAAAAAACCAGTTTTTTCACAGACTACCATTAACATAACTCTCTTGCGTTGTTCAAATATAAAACCATTCAAAATGATGTATCTTATCACCGTCAAAATACAATTACAAATCGGTTAGTCAGTGCAAAACTTTGTAAGTAACTAATAAAATCATGCAAACGAAATTGTCGAAAATACTTGATAAATGTAGCAGAGATACAAAAAGAAAAGCTAGTGCTAGTTATCATTATTTTCAATAAGCTAAAAAAAATTTAACGAAAAAAGCAATCTTGCTTCAAAATACGTTTATTTGCTCTCCTGAAAAATTATTATTTTGTCACTTAAAACATTATTCGCGGCTAACCTTCAATTGTTGCTTAAAAAAAAGCAATAAATTGGTGCTTTTCACCTTTGATTTTCGTGCGTTTTACAAATCTACGAAATATTGATTTCTTAAAGTGTGGTGGCTTTATTTTCACTTTTCAAAAACTATCTGATTTCACCCCTTTTAGACATGCAAAGTGAAATACAAAGGAAGAAAAACTTTATAAAAAAAACTTTATAGTGAGAAAAAATAATATATTTCCAGAAATTACAGAGGATACGATACACGTTATAAAATAACTTAATTACAATAATCTAATTACTACCCACTGAGGGAGGCAATGTATTGCTTTCTTGATAACTAAAGGTTCCAAAAATGCTTCTGAAAAGTACTAACGTAAGGCTCTCTAACAAAGTGAACAAAAGTAAAAAAAAAAATGTAAACCAGTAACTTTTGCATCTGAGTACACAAAAACTACACATTATTACTTCTGTAAAACGAATTAGTAAGACAAAAAATGAATTGCTTTTTGGAAACTGAATGCAGTGCTTCTAGCTGGCTTACAAAAACTCTTCTGGGAAGCGGTAATTTTTGCAATTGAAGAAATAGAACGAAGTATCAGAAATTTAAGTATACATAAATGAAAAAATTTGCTCAGAACTGATAAATTTTGGATTGAAGTTTATAATTATAAAAATTCAACTAATCATAATCCATTTCTTATACTGTCAATATTTGCTCTAAGACTATTAGCCTTATCATGTTCAAATGTTGAAGTTGAAATAACTTTTAGCGCTAATAACTATTTTAAAATAAGCTAGAAATACAATAATGATTTTATAAATCAAATTGTTTCATTCATTTCTAAAAAGAAAAGACTTTGTCAGAATATTTACAACTAACTTGATGTTATTTGTTCATTAATAATTATCACATGTAATTTGGCTTAAAAAGCGTTACGAACAGTAGCCTAATTCAATTCATAAGAATTTAAGAAAAGACTTATGTTATTAACAATGTACTAATCCATGTTGATGTAAAAATTAATTCAGATGAAACTCCTAAAAATCTAATTGTTTTATTAAAACAGTTTTATGGACAGAGGAAAAAGATGAAACGACATTTCCTGAAACGAGGATTATAATTCTCTTTGACCACTCTTTTGTTAAAATAATATACCACAATTGGAAAGTGTTGTCAAATGAACTTCAATTATTTTCCTACTCATATTCTATTTATAAGCAAAATCGAAATATGGCTCGATATAATTGAAATTATTACAAAAACCTATGAAATTTAAATTAAATTTAAAATTCTAGTTAACTTAAATTTTTAGTATTTACTCATTCAATACATACATAATTAGCCATGTGGGCTTTCTCTGTATTGAAAATTAATAGATTAATATAAAAAAATAAATAAATAAGATATTTATGTACATACATACATATATACGAGTACTTATTGAATTTAGTGCTTTTTTATGAACACAAAGTGCTTTTTGCTCTGAAAAAGTTGGCATCACTGTTCGCGTGGCATTTTTTTATGTATATTCACACATACATACGTGTCATACCCAAGTATATACATACATACACATAAACATATATACTTACATATATTCGACTCATCCAAAATCTTGTTTTTGAAGGCATCTATATTTTCTTCTTATTTTTACTTTTTATATTATTCATAACTTAATTAAATTTATTTATATTAAACTGAAATTCATGTTTTTTTTTGGTTTGTTTTTATTTGTTTACAAACAAACACATCCACATATGGGCAAATCCTGCTTGACGAACGCTACATTCGTACGCGTTTTCGGATTAAAATATAAAAATTTTTTGGTCTTTTTAGAGAGATACCTTTAACTTATACATGATGTTTAATGGGAGTTGAGTGTACTTTAGAATGCCTTAAAAATAATTTTAACAGGTATAGATAAGTTACGAAAAAAATTTATCACAAATTAATGTGACGCACGCTACAAAAAATGGAAGTAACTTCGAACGTTGTGATATGTTTTCATAATTTTTAGCAAATTTTGCATAATAAAGCACACAAAATGAAATGCCTAAAAGAAAGATGAATATAAGAGAATTCTAAAATAAGTTATTTTCAGGCACGCTACGTGACGCACGCTACATTTTTTCCAGTAGTATATAGTAAATAAAAACTATTGGACCATAACCATAGTCACAGAAAAAAGTCGGTTCGTTTTAGAAACAACTTAAAATTAAAAACCTGTTTCTAAATATTTTTCTACTATAGTCAAAAACAAAGTGTGTGTTAAGTTTAACCGACTTTAACTGGGTGTCACAACAAATATGGGAAATTTTTCATACGATCGAAAACAAAATATAAGAAAGTGGCATCTCTCTCTCATCTCTCTCTCATCTGACACTGTGTTATGAAAAAGGGTTAAATTTAATAAAAAGATAAAATAAAACAACCGAACATAAAAACAACTTAACAAACAAATAATATAGAGAAAATTTAAAAGGTATTGGTATTTTGTATTATTTTAATACAATAAACTATTCAATAATTGGATTATAAATTATTTATAGGAACAAAAGAAGCCAAGAGATAGAAATTCATACATACATACAAATGTGTACATACATACATACATACATATTTTCTCTTTTATTTTAATGCGTTTTGTCTTGAACTAAAGAGCCAGAGTCGATGCTAATCTAGTTTAAAACAGCTTCAGCATGTTTCAACTTTAGAACCGACTTTTTCCTTTAAAGTGCAGTTTTTCTCGTCTATGGTAGGTCGAAAGTTCATTTTTTAAAAAAGTACATTCTAAAACTAAAAAAGTATACTTTTTTGTTGACTATGGTTATGGCCCATTGTATTTATTTTAACGAAACAATTTATATTCTTTGTTAATAACATTATTTAAATCATATTTTTTTTTAGATTCAATCGCTCTATTATGTCTAGTTGCTTCATCAAGTTGATTTTTTGCATTCTTTGTTAAATTTACAGCTTTAGCTATAGCAACACCTTCAGTTGTTAGACTACCAATTGCACCCAGAGCATTTAAAATCGGTCCATTGGGACGCGTATTACACGTGGTACTATAATTTGAAACTTTCTTCCTTTTAATGATTTATTGATAGTTTTGTGTGCAATTTTAATAGCTGAGTTAATATCTAATGGGTTTTCTTTCTTTAGTATTTTTGTTGCAGCTCAAATAGATGTTTTAAACAGTTTTTTTTATCAGTTAGCCTGTTCTGTTTAACATTTTTCTTTTTCTCCACACCCATACCAAATTTTGTTTTGGCTTTCGTTGCGTTAGTAACAATATATGCAAATGATTTTTCTGCAAGACTACTGTCTTTTGATAAAACTCGATTCCAAGCTGAATTTTTAAGTATTTTATCAGCTTTATGTCTAGTACTTAAATCCTTATTCTTTGAATACGCAATATCGTGATTTTTACAAGCAGAGTCCAATAAATTAATACCTTTGTCACCTCGATTTAAACGTTTTTGTAGTTTTGTTCCAGGTCCACAGTACTGATACCCCGGAAGATGAAGCTCAACAGGTAGAGAGTTTATTATTTTATCTACTATACCTCCTCCAACGAAGGTGTTTTATGACTAAACGTTTTCTGATATCGTATAACCATATTATCCAATTTTTTCTATAATAAGAGGTAACATTTATGAAATGTATTTAGTTACAAAAATGCAGTTAGTAAAACAATATAAAAATATTTTAGTTCGTAATATTGACGATTCAGTGAACACCAGTTCAAAAATAAAGCATAGGCCTCTCTTACGAAATTCTATTCGTGCTCTAATAGTTGGACCATCAAATTGTGGAAAGGCTAATGTTATGATTGGCTTACTAGAAAGTCCTAATGGACTCAAGTTTGAAAACATCTATTTATACTCAAAATCTCTATATCAACCCAAATATGAATACCTGAAGAAACTAATTTCACCAATTAAAGGAATGGGATATTATACATTTACAGATAATGAATCAGTTATTGCACCTGATGAACCTAAAACTAATTTAATTATGATATTTGGTGATGTTGCATGTGAGAAGCAGAATAATATATGTACATATTTTTGTATGGGGCGACATAGGGATGTTGATTCATTCTACTTGTGCCAAAATTATACTAGAACTCCCCAGCATTTAATAAGAGACAATGCCAATGTTATTATAATGTTTAAACAAGATGAGAAAAATATGAAGCATGTTTATAGGGATCTTGTTGGCACCGATATGAGTTATGATAATTTTCATGAAATTTGTTGAGCGTGTTGGAAGGATAAATATGGATTTTTTGTGATTAGCAAAGATAATGAATTAAATGGTGGTCGCCACAGAAAGCAATTTGACTATTTCATAACTATATAAACTAGCCTTCATAAGCACTTACTTTAGTTATTAATCTAACTTTAAAATTGATGCAAATATTTGCTACAAACTGAGCTGCTACCTGATCTGAAAACCAGACCAGCTACCTGATAACCTGATTTGATACCTGATAAGGTGATCTGAAAATCAGATCAGGTACCTGATAACCTGATCTGATAGCTGATAGCTGATACCTGATCTAATTTTTTCTTATTTGCTATTAATGAACATGGATGAGAAAATTTTAAAACAGTTGGTGTTGAGAAGAAATGTCTTGAAGAAAAAGATTCGTAGTATAAAAACTGGTGAAATAGATACACGAGAACAACTAGAAGATACATTTAAACCTACAACAGGACCATTCAAAGAATTCATAAACAGTTCTAAAAAAATTCAAAGAATACCCATGAAAGGAGAAAGTAAAATGAAGCCAAAAGTTGAAAGAAGAAGATGATTTTGACTCACAAACTTCCAATACAGAAGATACTTATACTGATATATCAGTCTTGGAAGGAAGAAATGAAATAGATACAACCTATGGTCCACATAAAGATTTCAATAATGATTGGAAATTTGGTGATGGCAACCTCAAACTTAATGAAGATAAAATACAAGTTGGTGGTCAAATATGGGCTCTAACACCTGGACTATTTTCTCTACTGTTTCATAAAATACCAAAAAATTGTGATAAATTTGAACTCGAAATCTATAAAAAGATTTTATTTACTACTTTTGCATATAGAAGAGACTATAAACCTGATGGTCAAATTAAGGGTACTAGAGGATATAAATATAAACATATTACTAAGAAATTTATTGACGAGAAATACCAGAAGAATTTAAGCAAATGAACAGGATCTAAGCCAAAAGGTAGCTATTTAGGTGATGGAATGATGGAATTTAACATCCATAAGCCTAACTATATATACTGGGATGATCCAAATGAGTTAGTTGATCGACTTCGACTACTGCCCGCATCACAAGCTGCAGGTCGTAATAATCATAATAACGAGATTGTATCAATTATTGAAGAACTACGTGAAGCTAATATAATACATTAACTTTAATAAAGTATATAAAGCATGTCTGTTGATAAATTTGGACACTATTTATACGATACTAGCTGAATAAATTCTTTGAAAAATTCACCTAAACTGTTGGGGTTCTTTGTGGATACGAACAACAACATTGATGTCCAAAACAAAACGATCAAAAATGTTGCAAAAACTCTTGAGGAAAACGATGTTATCAATAAATTGTTTCTGCAGACTCAAATCGAAAAACTAGAAGAGAAATTATTAGCATACTTTAAGAGAGACAGTACTATAATTCAAGAAAATATTCAAATGCAAATTGAGAATCTTCATCGCGAAACAAAATTAGATATAGAAAAAAATTATAAAATTGAAAAAGATATTCTAAAAACTAAAACATCTTTTGAAGAACAAATTGAACAGCTTAATGAGAAAATTTATAGATTAGAAAATTACATGTTTGTATCAATAGCTGAAAGTGCTTCAAGTAACACTATTAAAAAAATCTCTAAAAACAACTTACTGTCTTCAAAAAGAAATTTTGTAAACGAACTCCATAAGCAAGCACGAAAACATTTTGTGCGTCGCAGAGTTGTAATGAAAGGAATATATGATCTTTGGCAAGCTGATTTAGTTGAAATGGGGAACTATTCTAAAGAAAATAGAAATTATCGATTTTTGCTGACTATAATTGACACATTCTCAAAATTTGCATGTTCAGTACCGCTAAAAACAAAAACTGCATTCGAAACAACCAACGCAATGGAAAATATTTTTGAATTGGGGCGAATACCAAAAAACATACAAACAGATGATGATAAAGAATTTTTCAACAAACACTTTGGAAAATGAATGCATAAATACAACATTAATCACTACTCAACATATAGCATTATGAAAGCATCAATAGTAGAACGATTTAATAAAACACTGAAAGGAATGATGTGGAAAGAATTTAGCTATAATGTTTCATATAAGCGGATTGATATATACAAAGATTTACTTAATGCATACAATATAAAAGTTCATCGTACCAGTAAAATGCCTCCAATTAAAGTCAACTCAACAAATGAGGAAAAGCTGCTAAATACAGTATACAGTCATTTGAAAATGTATAAAATATCAATATTTAATGTAGATCATGTACGCATAAACAACTATAAGCATACATTTGAAAAAGGTTATACTCCAAATTGGACTACAGAAATTTTCACAATTACAAGAGTTCAAAATACAAATCCTGCAACATACATATTAGAAGAATATCTTGGTAATCCTATTAAAGGTAGATTCTATACTAACGAACTTTCAAAAACCAGATTTCCAAATACATATCTAGTTGAAAAGATTCTTAAAATTAAAGGGAAGGAGGTATATGTTAAATGGCTGGAATTTTCTAATCAACACAATTCTTGGATAAGTAAAGATGAAATATTATAGTTGGAAGAAAAACTAAATCAAAAACAACATCATAGCAAAACAATAATAGCATTAATATTAAGAAACTAATGTTAATTTTAAAATAAGAAAATTAAATAAATATGTAAATTATGCTTATAAACCATACTGTGTACTAAACTTTATTTAATTGTAATCAGTCTGTTATAATGTCAATAACACTTACTCTAAGCTCTAACTCATCAGAATTATCTGCTAGTTACTTTCCTCCTATTGAATTACATGGTGCATATTAGTGTGCTCTAACTGATTTTCATTCATACAACAGTATTCCAAATGTAGACACCTACAACAATATGTTTCATATAGGAGAACATACAATAGAAATACCAATTGGATCTTACGAACTAAATGATATAGTTGATTTTATAGAAGAGCTATACAAACGACTCTGTCCAGCAAATAAGATTTTTATTGAAGCCAATAACAATACAATGCAAGTTAAAGTTAATAGTTCCAAGGATTCTGTATATTTTAATAAAGACAATACAATTGGAAAACTTTTAGGATTCAATAGCAAAATCCTAACACCAAACAAATATTATTATTCAGATCTTCCAGTTAATATTTTTAAAGTAAATCTCTTGCGAGTTGAAAGTAGTATCGCTATTAACACATATGAATAACTCCAAATCACATACACTTCATGAATTTCCGATTAATGTGCCTCCAGGCTATAAAATAGATGAGGTTCCAAGAAATCTCATCTATTTACCTGTGAACACCAGAGAGATAAGTTCACTAGCGCTGCGCGTAGTTAATAAACACGGTGATTTAATTAATTTCCGAGGAGAGGAAATTACAATACGAATACATTTAAGGCCAACTAAATAATGCTAATATACAATACAAATTAAACATTAAAGCGACCAGTACAACAAAAAGCACTAACAACATGAAATAAAAATTTTCCAAAGTCCTTGAATTTTAAATTGAAGACAAAATGAGTTCAATAATAGATGTCTTAGATAAGCCCTTGTCTAATGAGAATATGATCAAAAAGGACTATCATACATATGTACCATACTTACAATCTTACAAAAATAATGAAGAAATTAGAATTTCAATACAAAATCTAGATTTGTACGTGCTACCCAGTGAAAGCTACATTTATGTAGAAGGTTTTGTTGCTGATGATAATAACTCTAAATCTTCTTCATCTTCGGACAACTTTATATTAAAAAACAACTTTGTGGCATATCTATTTGATGAAATTCGCTATGAGCTCAATGGAATTGAAATTGATCATAAAAAATATTTAGGAGCCACAAGCACCATAAAAAATTTGGTTTCTATGTCACCAACAGAAAGCAACGTGATGCAAAATGCTGGATGGAACAAAATTGACGATTTCACTTTTGTAAATGGCTTTTTCAATTTCTATATACCTCTAAAAATGCTTCTAGGGTTCGCTGAAGACTACAACAAAGTTATACTAAATGGAAAACATGAATTGATACTCTTGCGCAATAATAACGATGAAGATCTTGTACGCTCGAGTATTTCTACTAAAAAAACTAAACTTACAATTTCACTAATCTCATGGAGAATCCCACATGTACAATTATCTGACTTTAGCAAATTGAATATGATTAAAATTATTAGCAATGGTGCTTCTATACCTATGGAAGTTCGCAGTTGTGATTGTCATGTTAATCCACAACTAAGCACAGGAACTAGCCATATTTGGAATGTTAAACTGGCTGCAAATAGAGAAAGCCCTCGTTTTGTATTGATTGCTTTTCAACAAGAAAATAAGTTTGTTCATTGTGATTTGACTAATTTAAAAGTACATTTAAATTCAGTCTCATATCCATATGATGACCTTAACATAAAGTTCAAAAATGAACGATATGCAATTCTATATGATATGTATCTAAGATTTCAACAAAGCTACTATATGAAAGAATCTCAACCGCTTCTAACTGCACCAGAGTTTAAGACAAAAGCTCCTATTATTGTAGTAGATGTCAGTCATCAGAATGAATCACTCAATAATGGACCGATTGATATAAAAATAGAATTTGAAACAGCAACTAATATTGTAGCAAAGACGTCAGCTTACTGTATTCTTATTCACGATCGTATAATAGAATATGTACCATCAAAGGACAAGTTCGAAAAGTCTTATAAATTGAGTAATATGGAAAACAACATAATTTTTATAGACGTACAAGGTTTCAAAGGTAATTCAAATGATCTCATCGCAAAAGAAGTAGCAATTGTTTTCAACAATTACGAATATGACAATTTCATTATAAAACCCCCCATTTGATATCAAAAGCTTATTAATAGAAAAGCAAAGAGAAGCAAAGTGGCTAACAAAAAACTATCATCACCTAAGCTGGACTGCTGGATCAATTTCATTTCAAAGCGTTTGCAATTTTTTAAAAGCCAATGCAAGATGTTCTAAGATTTATGTAAAAGGTGAAGAAAAAAGACTATGGTTGGAAAAAATTTTATGCCGACAAATTTTTAACGTTAAGGATATAGGCTGCATCAACTTTAAAGAAATGGAAATCAAGTATCCAGAATATTTTTATTGTAATTATCATAAATTTGGTGTTTGCGCATTAAAAAATGCTATTTTACTAACAAAATAAATGTCTTGCTTTAATTAAACTTTTTCACTTTTTAAAATATGAATGTATGTATTATTATAAAATTTTAAACAATAAATGTATAGAAAAATAAAATAATATACAAGTGTTTCCTTATTTCAAATAGAAACTACATAAAGGAAAGAGAAGGAAGTGGGGAGGAGGAGAAGTTGACTTTTTTGCTTACTTGCAAATGCTTGGTTTTTGTTTCTCTGCTGATGACTGTACTTAGTTTGCTGCTTTAAAATAATCGTAGACAAATAAAATGATTACGTTGCAAAATATAAATATAATCTACAAAATATTCCGCGCACAAGTACCCACGATCGCACATTCATACATACACACATACATATATAGATACATACATGCATACATACATACATACAAATATATTTCTTAAACAAATAAACAAAATATTAAATTACCAGCGACAATCAAGCTGGACCCCCCACACACAATATTAGGGTATTCACATACATGAGAACATTTTACATCATAAAATGTCGCTATGATAAATAATTTATTAGCGTGAGGAAATCATACACTCACACACACACATTCACATTCCCACGATTCTTTGGTATTTAAAAAAAATAATCATGTTTTGTCGTCGGCATTTGAAAAAAAAATAGTATTCAGGTTTTGCCGTCGGCATTTCAAAAAAATAATAATCATGTATTGCGTCGGCATTAGGAAAAAACATTCATGCATTGTCGTAGGCATTAGGAAAAAATATTCATGCATTGCTGTTGGCATTAGGAAAAATAATCATGCATTGCCGTAGGCATTAGGAAAAATAATCATACATTGCCGTAGGCATTAGGAAAAATTAATTTTCACAATTTCCCCATTGGTATTAAGAAAAATCATTTCATGATTTTCCCGTTGGTACTAGGAAATATCATATTCATGATTTTCCCATCGTCATATAATACAAAAAAGAAAAACCTCCAACCTATGAACCTGCTTAACCAGTGTGGCCACAACTAAAAAAATTTTGAATGCTAAATGAGGCTTAAAATAATGCTAAATATGCTAAAGAAATATTTGAAAATGCTCAAATATAATGCTAAGAATCTGGAATGATTTTTTAATAATTTTACCGTTATAATTACGAATAAGTATTTTATTTAACTTAAATAACATAAACAAAGTTGATTCAAAAGTAAAAACAACAACTCAGGAACATACATAATACAATTGCTGAATTCATAAAACCTCTTGTATCTTTGCATGATTGAATTAAATATAATAGTGTAAAATTTGTTGTTGGTAATATTCATATAAAAATGAAACACATAAAAAAAATTTACACTTTTATTTGATACGTTTTAATATATTAGCATGCCAGCTATCAACATAATGGGAAAGACATTTAACAAATACTTTTTGCATTAATAAATGTATTAAATTACTTTTTTCAGTTTTATATTTCATTGTGTGTCCAGGAGCCGGATTCCGCAACGATGAATTTTGAAGTGCTCGTTCCCGAAAAAAAACATAATTTTGAATGTTTCTTTTCCTCTTATTACTAGGTGTTTGACGTTTAAAATACATTAAAGCGGCTATTAGACGGTCATATTTGGCATATGAACCAAGTCATCAAATTTGCACTGAGTTTGACAGAAGATCTATTAAAGAAGTGTGATGGTATGATGACAAACACAAAAATTCAAAATTTTTGGAAAACCAAACTAAGCAGAAAAACACGAATTTTGCATTCACACAGCATTTTCAAATACCAAATACGACAGCTTAATAGCCGCTTAAGACGTCTTATGCTGTTTACACGGTTTCCATCATTATACATTTGTATAAAAATAACATAATACAATGAAATACATTAATTGACAGAGATTTTTACTTTTATAAATAGAAATTAGTATATAAAATCTATAAAATTAAAAATGCTAAATAACGCTAAGAAATTAATACAAAAATGCTGAAAAAAATGCTAAATGCAAAATAAAAAATTTACTGCTAAATCAAAATACATAATGCTAAATTTAGCAGTGAAAATGCTAAAAGGGTCACACTGCTTAGGTGTGAAAAAGCTCTTTACGAGAATCGTCTCCGTGCTAAAGTTCTTGCTGCCCCTCGGGTTAGTAAGACCTTTTGGTCATTCGTTAAAAGAGTAAAGAATAATGCTAGTTCTTCAGTTCCGACTCTTTTAAAGGATGACCTAATATTCACTGACCCGGCTGATAAAGCTAACCTACTAGCTGAAATATTTGCAAGTAATTCCTGCTTGCCGGAAAGCAATCAGCCACTGCCACAGTAAAAAAGGTTTTATCGGAACTCAACATAAATAAGTCTCCCGGGCCGGATGGCATTCCAGCACTGGTCTTGAAGCAGTGTTCCTCGACGATAGCAAAGCCATTAACTAAGCTTTTCAGCACATTGTACCATGCTGGTGAGTTCTTAGTGTGTTGGAAGGTTGCTAATGTAACACCAATCCCAGAAAAAGGAGAAGCAAATAACCCTAAAAACTATCGCCCAATCGCAATATGTTCTTCACTTTCCAATGTGATGGAAAGTATGGTGAATTTCCATCTTGTAAGGTATCTGGAGTCCAACAGCTTACTCAACGACCGGCAGTATGGCTTTCGTAGACGCCGCTCTAGGGGGGACCTACTTGCCCTCCTCTGGGAGAAATGGTGTAATTCAATCCACCATTTTAGCGAAAGTGGTGGTGGCTCTAGATATCTCCAAGGCGTTTGATAGAGTGTGGCATGGTGCACTTCTGTCAAAATGTATTGCCCTTGGTGTCGGTGATAACTTCTCTCGATTCTTATCGAGTTTCCTCAGGGATCGCACTATAAGAGTTGTTATAGATGGGATCTCATCAAATGAGTTCAAGTTAAATTCAGGGGTAAGGCAAGGTTCTGTTCTTTCACCAACTTTATTCCTAATCTTTCTAAATTACCTTTTTTGTAAAACTTTCAACCCTAATTTCTCTTTCGCGGACGACAGCAGCATTTGCCATTCTTTCTCATTCAGCAATAGACCTAGCCTTCCAGAGGTTGAGGCTATGCGGCAAACAATGAATGAGACATTAAACTACGATTTCGAAAAAAATTTCTGAATGGGGTCATGCGAATAGGGTCGATTTTAAAGATTACTCACAGACGCATGACCGTAAATGCTGCTGCCTCTGTAACTATGGGTGGTATAAATATTAAGGAATCGGAAGCTCTTGATGTTCTTGGCATGAAAATTCAGTGTGATGTTCGTTGGACTGAACACATTTTTCAGGTCTCAAAAGAAGCATTCAAATGCCTAGGATTTTTAAAACGGTGCAAGAAATACTTGACTACATCTGATCTTTTTACTATTTATACCACTTATATCCGACCGAAATAGAATACAACTCTCATGTATGGGCCGGCGCTTCAAAGTCTATTTTGGGGTTGCTCGACCATGTACAGGAGAGGGCGAAGAAGCTCATTGGTGACAGTAGGGTATCCAACTCTATTGACTCATTGGAGCATCGACGCAATGTGGGGTGCAATTCCTTGTTCTATCGCAACTACAATGGAATGTGTTCTAATGAAATTAGAGAACTTGTTCCTGAAACCTGAACATTTTTACGCACAACACGAGCTTCAGTCAGGGCACATCTCCCTCTATCCTCCTCTCCATAACCTATTTTCCTAGTTCTAGCCCAATGCATTGCATGAGTAGGGGTTATCACTGAGTGCTGGTCCTACCAAAAAAAATACATTATGACTGCAGCAAACCAGAAACCAACCGACGACAGGTACACATTTGTAAACAAAAAAAACACAAACCAAAATAGTAAAGAGTAAATCAAATCAGTAAAGAGCGACTTTGACTCGCGCATGAAGGGTTCCGTACGTTGGGCTTTGAAATTTTTTTTATGTGGCGTTTTTTTTTACCTTTCTGAAATGATTTTTTTTGGTTTTTTCCCTCTTTTTATCTCAGTTTTTGGGGGTTTTTTTATTTTGGCGATTTTTTTTCATTTTGGCGATTTTTTTCTTTTTGGCGATTTTTTCCATTTATGCAATTTTTTTAATTTTGGCGATTTTTTAATTTTGGTGATTTTTTAATTAAGAAGATTTTCCTGTTTTTCGCGATTTATTTCCGATTTTGAATTTTTTTTATTTGGCGCTTTTTTTTTCTTTTTGTCGATTTTTGTTTTTGGTGATTTTTTTGGTTTGGCGATTTTGGGATTTTTTTGTTTTGCCGTTTTTGAAAATTTCAAGAGCTTCGTTCTTACGGTTTCCAAGATACAACAAGTTGTCAAAATTGCCTAGTCAAAATTGCATTAACTGATGGAACACTCTTTAATTTAAATTTTTTGAAATTTTAGTGTTAATTGTTGTAGTCTGTATTTGTTGTTGTTGTGGCGGCCAAAGGTCTGTCCAAATTTTAGGTCCGTAGCTCCTAGGGTTCCGTACACTTAAAAATGGATGCGTGTATGAATTAATAATATTACAACATATTTTATTAATTATTTTTGCTTAATTTGTTTATATGTATACTGTAAAAAAGCAAATAACACAGAATATAAAACGCGTATCAATTATTCACGTATATATGTACATGAAAACAGTGATGCCAACTTTATTTTTTGACAAAAGGGCTAAAGTGAAAAAATATACGTTTACCGCAAAACAAAGTAAATTTTTTTAATAAGCACGAAAAGGGGCTAGTTTTAAAATGTTTCTGTTTTAAATCAAAATGTCAAACATTGTTGTTAAGTAATTTATTAGAAAATAAAAATGTAACTATCATAAGGTCAACACATACGTACATAAGTAAATCAGCTCGAGATATTACATTTCATATTACATTTTAACCCTTTCGCGGACAGGGACGTGTATAGCCGTCATAACAAAGGTTTCTGGTGGGACAAGACGTTAATACACGTCATAAACATTTTTGCTGCTAAGACTTTTAATATTGAAGCTTTTCAACAATGAATCAGCAATTGCGTTTGAGACATTGCTTTTGCATACAACGAATGTTTATAAACAAAGTTTCAGTCATGATATCATATCAAATGTTGACCTGTTGCTAAGTATCAAAAAATAACAACTTATTGTTTCCAAGAAAGACATGAAGTAAATACACGTCAAGTTTATATGGAAATTAGTGCAGTTGTGACGGCAGTCGACGTCATGGTCTCTAACGTCATCGCTGAGGTACAAAGAGCATCATGACGGAAATAAACGTCAAAAATCTTATGTCCTTTTTATACTTTAGATAGATTATATTTGAGCAGTTTGGTGTTCTCGGAATTTCGCTACCTAGAAAAATGACATAAATATAGCAAAATGCCCACGGGAAACCCTTCGTTAAAAGTGTTCTCCACGAAAGGTATAATAAGGTACATATAAATAGTGTGCCTACATATATACATAATAGAAGTATATCGCAAACTAAATCATAAAGAGTCACAACTCAAATAATTTCAGATGCTGAGTAGTTGCAAACAACTGTTGATACTGTTAATGACGCAAGTATGTGACATAAAAACAAGCATAACGGTTTTTATATTCTTCAGGAAGACTGGATTGCAAAAGAAATTGTTGAGGTCGTTATAGATTTCTTCAATTAAGCAAAAGCACTTTTATAATTTTGAGTTGTGACTCTTTATGATTTAGTCTGCCATATATGCATATGTGTGTATCTATGTTTACATATGTAAGTACATTTAGGTAAAAGCTGCAACTTAAAAATAAGAACGCGTCATATTAATTCAATAATTTTCAGTATAATAGAAAATTTATATTGAGGTACTTAAAAATAAATAAAATTAATACTGCAAATTAATATTTTTCAGATTGAAATAAGAAATTTCAACATGACTAGACTTTCGTGAATGTTTGTTATTAATTCAATATAAATTTTATTGATTTTAAGCGGTTTTTTCTCTGGGTGTACGCACATTTAAAATTGGTCATTATTAACTTGGGAGCCACGCGTTCAATTCTTGCCTTTCAATTCCATTAAATTTTCAATATACTCACACTTTTTTTTAACTACACTCTCAAACTTTTTAAATTGAAAACTAGATTGCTTTCAAGTTCACCTATATATGTATATATTTATATAACAATTTCATTTTCAATTTGAACGGCTGGTCACAGCACCCATTGATTGAAGCTACAAATCTTAAGCTATGTACAGACGGTTGTCAGATCTTACAATATTGCCAGTAAAATGTGCTCAAAATTTCTTACAACCGTGTGAACTGGCAATTTTTGTCAGACGTCGTTGCCAGAAAAATCATTGTCAGTCCATTGCAAGACTAGCAGCTGACAACAAATTGTCAGACATCTTACAATCGTGTGAACACATTGTAAAATTATTGCCAGCTATTTGTCAGACATTTTAATATTGTCAGATGCGCGAAGTTCGTGCATCTATTGTAAGATTCATATCGAATATAAATTATTTGCTGGGTTTTGCATAAGTTTCTAAGCCTTTTGCTTATTTTTCTTTTGTGATTTTAAAAAACATTATTATTTGTGAATTCTCAAATAGTTTTTGAAAGTCTGTACATAAAATAAGAGGTTTGTGACTGTTCAAAATTTGTGGTTGAAGTCCACTGACGATTTTTTACAGCAAAATGAAATGTGTTAAGGTTGCTGTTAAATTCTAGGTACATAAACCAAGAATTTGTTTGGTGTCACAAGGTACTTGGGATCATGTAACAAAGAAAGGTGCAGTAAAACAAGTCAATTTGTCTACTACGCTATGTCTTTATTTTTCTTCTATATTTATACAAAATATTATAGCTAACTAAACTTATACGCTAAATAATTAGGTCACTTATTAATGCAAGGTAAAAAGAAAATAACTAAAAATGCTGAATTTATAAAGTCGCTGACCACTGAAGACATTGAACTTATGTTTTTATTTTGGTCATTGACTGGTGTTGAATAAACAAAAAAAAAACTTATTGGTAATATGACTACACATGTGTATGCATGGGTGTATGTTATGCTGTGACTGCAATATGATTCTTCGGTCACTAACCATTAATGCATTGCACTTATTGTTTATGTTTTTTTATAAACAAATAATTGCAAATGCATTTACATACATACACATGTGTTTGGCTGTTTATGAATTTAATTTTAATGAATTGAATAATTATGATGAACTTAATTTAAGGGTTGCCAACATTCTCCCCCCGTTGAACCATGTAATTTCAAATACTGCCGCTGCACTTCAGGTATCTTGTAGTTCGATAACGTATTTGGATGGTGAGCTTTGTCGAGGAGTTGGAGTAGGTATCGCTTCGGGTTGGTCCTTCCTTCTACAAGATGATCGGTTTTTCCAGACCAGATAAAGGACAACTAAGGCGAAAACTAAGCTGAGCGTAAAGTAGCTTATTGCTTGATGGTGCCGATTTTTGTTGTTGATGAGTTTATGCAGTTGTGACATGTCGGCCTCCTGAAGTTGGGCTTGTAGCTCATTTAGTTGATCAGTATGAGTTTGTAGAACCTGCCGCGTGCTGTTGAATATTGTTATAGGCTCACTTATGTTTGTCAGAGCATTAATATTTTTGAAACGGAAGTACGATGTTTGGATGTTACTGGATACGTCATAGTGTCCCCGAATGGTGACATCGGCTGTATTTAGAATACAGGTTGGTTCAATCTGAAGTATACCAGAACCGTGCAATGTGAATTGCATTATTTCAGTTCCACAAACAGCATAAACTTCAGTGCTATTTATTGTGGAATAAATCCATTTGTTTTTGTTGTGTAGTTGTATCCAAACGCCTTGTTCTCTTGATGTAACTAGCTTGCAATTTCTAGCAGGTTTTTGATTAAAAGAATTAATTTCGCAGGACGAAGCCATTGATCCTTTTCCGAAGGTTGATTGTTTGTTGTCGAAGATAAAGACATCGTTGAGCCGGAATGAATTTGTTATATCATCATTCGACAGTGGAATGTATTCATCTCTGAGTGAATTAATTGCCAGATACGGTTTCTCCGGTACTATGACAAAAAGTGTGCCGTTCCTGTTTGAGGGAACTCCAAATATCTTTAAGAGTTCAAAAGGTTGTTGGTCGATCAATGGTAATTTGACTTCAAAGATGACCTTGTTTTCTGTGACTCCTGCCTTAGTTCGCATAAGTTTGTAAAGTTGAATCAAGTCGTCTTCTTTGACGGGTAGGACTCGCGACACTGGTAAATGTGCCTTGATCACGTTTAGTTCTCTCTGAAGCTGATTTGGTGATAAAAGAGAAGGACTAATTCTACCATGATGGGAGTCCGTTAAGACGTTTATTATTTCAGCTTCAATTCGGCGGAGTCGCGTTGCTGTTAAAATCAGCTCACTAGATAGAAATGTTGTTAAATATGCGATCTTTAATTGATGCTGGTCGTCCGTTACTCGATTTTGTAGCCTTGTTATTTCATTTTGTGTTTCATTTAACCTTGACTGCAACGAAAGTTCTGTTTCTTTGATAATATTAAGAGTAGAATCAATTATGGATGTTTGATTTCGTAGTAATGAGTAAAGATGCTCTCTGCCCGTTTCTGCTTGGCGTATCGTGTGTTCCATTTCGGTGGCATAATCAGAGTCGAGAACACCAAAGAGGCTTCTTGCTACGTTCCCGATGATGTTGAGGGCACCTCTACGCGAACGACCAGACATGATCACGTTCTCATCTTGTATCAGATCGGCCTGAAGCTGTTTTAGGTTGCTTATGAAATCGTGACACATGTTTGCTTGTGGAGAAAATTTGCAAAGATTGGAAAACGTCTCCAATGCGGTTGAAAATGCTTTAACTTCTGATCGGAATGGAACAAGATCGTAATACACCATTATTTTCCATTCTGCTGTGATTGTTCTTGCTGTGCCTATCCCTTCAAAATACAGGCCGGGATCCTTGCTGAATACCTCAGAATTTATTGGTTTGCCGAGAACAGCAGGGAGTAAGAGAAGGGTGAGCAAGGTTGTGTATAGTAAGCTGCAGCCAACAGATTTAGGTCGCTTGGTGGGAGACGAGTCTGGTTCGGGTGACCTCTTTAAGGTTTTGTTTGCAGGTTTCTCATTTGTTTCCTCATTCATTTCCTCATTTATTAAGGGGGCCAAGCGATGAATAGCAAGTGACTTAATACCTGATGACGTTTTGACCTTGACTACTCGTACGAAGCCATCATGATCCTTGCAGATATTTACTATTCGACCAAGGGGCCATTTCATGACTGGCACATTGTCTTCTTTGATGATTACAAGTTGACCTTCTTGAACGTTTGATGAAGCTGTTCTCCACTTATGTCGTTGTTGTAATTCTGAAAGGTATTCTTTTGACCATCGATTCCAAAAGGCATGTTTCAAGTGAGACACTAGTTCCCATCTTTTCGCGAGTGATGACGTTGGCTCTTTTGCCTGTCTGTCGAATTGAGCGGTTAACGGTTCTCCTATTAAAATATGGCCTGGTGTTAGGGCCGTTAGATCATTCGGATCTGATGACATTGGTGTTAGCGGTCTTGAGTTCAGAATGGCTTCCACTTCTATTACAATTTGGCTGATTTCACGGCAGCCTCCCATAGACCTCCAAAATGGGGAGCTCTGGGCGGGATGAACTTAAATTCTATTCCTTCCTTGGAGCAGGCATTTTCTATTTTTTCTTGGGAATTGGAACTGAATATAGCTGTCTTAAGCTCTTCAAGTTTGTTTTTAGTTCCAACAAAATTTGTTGCATTGTCGGAGTACATCGTTTGGCAGCGTCCACGGCGAGAAATGAATCTTTTCAATGCCCCTATGAATGTATCAGTGGTCAAATCAGTAACTACCTCCAAGTGTGTCGCCTTGGTGGCAAAGCAACAGAATACTGCAATATACACCTTATGAGGGCGCTTTCCTCTGAGCTTATAATGTACCCAGAAAGGGCCACAGTAATCTACCCCAGTTGTGATGAATGGTCGACCTGGGCTTATTCTGCAACTTGGTAAATTGCCCATTATTTGATTGAACATTCGTGGCTTAGCTCTTGTGCAACGTATACACTGATGGACCACAGATCTTGTCATTGTTTTCCCTTTCAGAATCCAAAACCTTTGTCGTGCTGTAGCTAGTAACTGCTGTGGTCCACAATGATGATTTTCATTATGTAAGTTTACCAGGATCAGCCTTGCAATAGGATCGTTATATCGTAACACGAGCGGATGTTTGGCGTCGTATGACAGTTCTGATGCTTCTAAACGCCCACCTACTCTTATTAGTCCTGCTGAGTCTAAGAAAGGGCACAAACTTTTAAGCGGACTTGCTCCTTCGACTATCTGAGATCGTTGAAGTGTTTTCAATTCGTCTGGGAAATCAGATTGTTGCATTGCTCGCACTATGATGTGAAAAGCATTCTCCAGTTCAATGGCAGTGATGCGATTTCCAGTTTGGGTTGAGGTTTTTCTGATCCTCTAAGCGAATCTTAGTACACAGGCTACAGTGCGTTGAAGGAAGATAAATGAATTTCTGTGGTTGATGCTGTAAACCCAGTCTTCGACGTTGGATGATGCTGCAGCAGTCACGATTTGAGTCTTCATCTTTAACTCCAAATTGATAGCGTTCTGAGCGTTCTTTTTAAATGGTCCCGGCCAGATAAATTCTTGGCCATGCAAGAATGGAGGGCCATAGAACCACAAGTTCAAGCTTGGTAGTTTTCTGGAGTTACGCCTCTCGAAATGAAGTCAGCTGGGTTTTCCTTTGATTTGACGTGTCGCCATTGACTATTGATAGTTAGGTCTTGTATCTTGCTGATTCGGTTAGCCACGAAAGTCTTGAGTGATGAAGACGCTGAATTTATCCAATACAAGACAATTTCTGAGTCAGACCAAAAGAAAAGCTGTTTGTCGTCATACCGTAACTCCCTTTTTACCTTGTTGGCGAGTTCTGCTCCTAGAAGCGCTGCGCAAACTTCCAGCCTTGGTAGGGATAACCTTTGGAGAGGCGCAATTCTGGACTTGGAGCACAACAGTCGGACTATTATTCCTCCATTTTTGAGCTTGGATCGAATGTAGACTGCTGCTCCATAAGCCCTTTCTGATGCGTCTACAAATATGTGCAATTGGAGGTGCGAGGCTATTTGACCATTGAAAACATGTCGTGATATAGGAGTGTTGTCTAACGTGTTTAGTGACTTACGGAAATCAAGCCATTTCGTTGTGAGATCTTTAGGGAGTTCCTCATCCCAAGATCATTTACCTTCCCAGAGTTGTTGAGTGAAAATTTTGGCTAAAACCACGACTGGGCCTGCAATACCCAAAGGATCGTAGATTCGTGCCACATCTGAGATTACAGATCGTTTTGTTATACTTGATGTTGGCTGCAGATTTGCCTTTAGGCAAAATTGATCCGAAGATGGGCTCCATATTAGTCCCAGTGCCTTGATTGATGGATTTTCGAAATCAATGTTGACTTCTTGATCTTCTTGTGGTATATCTTGGAGTAGATGGCGATGGTTTGTCATGAAGAGTCTTAATCGCTGAAGCAGATGATGTAGCTGCAGGCTGATCAGTTAATTTCTCTACCAGGTTTGCCACAAGAAATCTTTTATTGTTATAGCGGTCCTTGAGTGTTTGCCAGACAGTGGCATAATTTGTTTCTGATAATGACAACTGACTTATTAGACGTTCAGCTTCGCCGGATAAGTTACTTTTCAAATACCACATTTTCTGAATAGCTGGTATTGGTTGCTTGTCTACCATTTCAGAAAATAAGTCATGGAATTCACGCCATTTCAGGTAATCCCCACTACAACTGTTTGTCATTAATTCTGGTGCTGCTATTTGAGTGTGCATATCATTCGGTTGAAGGTTGTCTGCCTGTACGAAAAGATTGACTGGAGTTTGCTGCATCAAATCATATAACGCTTCATATTCATTCTGATCAAGTCCATACGCAGCTGGAATTGTAAACTGTTCATGAACTTCATCATATAGAATTTCTATTTTCTCCCATAATTTCTTTATATTACTTATGTTCAGGTCAAAAAACTGTTTTGGCTTATCCTCTATGAATGTAAATGAATTTAATAGTCGTTTCAGAGCTGCTAAACGCATATTTAATTTGCGGATGATGCCAGGAGTACTATTAGGATCGTCAGGCATCGGTGTAACTTCTTGTGCTATAGTTGTAGCCTTCGAAATTCCGCTGGACCAAGTGGCAGCTTCAGGTTGATCTTTAGGTTCGGCCCTAAGACGTTTAGTTTCCTTATTAAATATGTCCAAGTATTCCTCGGCTATTTTTTTGATTTTGTCATAATAGCCCTCCGTGAAGTAGTCTAATTTCATTGGGTCATCGCAATCTTCCCGAATATCCGAATCCGTGTTTTTAAATTTATCCCAAAACTCCTGAAGACGTCTCGAACGTTCCTCGAAGTAAGCCGCTGTTTTTCTTTCAGCTGGGTCCAGATTATTTGTTATAAAAACGTTTTGTATCACCAATGTTATGGTGCTTGATCGCTCAGGTAGCGTGTTGACTTCAGCAATGAGTGCTTACAAGATCCTTGCCGCTGATGGGGGGAACTTGAAGTTCGGAACTGTTTTGGGTCACCAATGTTATGGTGCTTGATCGCTCAGGTAGCGTGTTGTATTTAGCAATGAGTGCTTACAAGATCCTTACCGCTGGTGGGTGGAACTTGAAGTTCAGAGCTGTTTGGGGTCACCAATGTTATGGTGCTTGATCGCTCAGGTAGCGTGTTGTATTCAGCAATGAGTGCTTACAAGATCCTTACCGCTGGTGGGGGGAACTTGAAGTTCAGAGCTGTTTGGGGTCACCAATGTTATGGTGCTTGATCGCTCAGGTAGCGTGTTGAGTTTAGCAATGAGTGCTTACAAGATCCTTACCGCTGGTGGGGGGAACTTGAAGTTCAGAGCTGTTTGGGGTCACCAATGTTATGGTGCTTGGGACCATGTAACAAAGAAAGGTGCAGTAAAACAAGTCAATTTGTCTACTACGCTATGTCTTTATTTTTCTTCTATATTTATACAAAATATTATAGCTAACTAAACTTATACGCTAAATAATTAGGTCACTTATTAATGCAAGGTAAAAAGAAAATAACTGAAAATGCTGAATTTATAAAGTCGCTGACCACTGAAGACATTGAACTTATGTTCTTTATTTTGGTCATTGACTGGTGTTGAATAAACAAAAAAAAAACTTATTGGTAATATGACTACACATGTGTATGCATGGGTGTATGTTATGCTGTGACTGCAATATGATTCTTCGGTCACTAACCATTAATGCATTGCACTTATTGTTTATGTTTTTTTATAAACAAATAATTGCAAATGCATTTACATACATACACATGTGTTTGGATGTTTATGAATTTAATTTTAATGAATTGAATAATTATGATGAACTTAATTTAAGGGTTGCCAACAAAATGCATATACATAGACATCGCTGAACCACCGGCAAATAAATTTCAAACTAGGATCGATAATATGTCGAATAATAAATTTCTTAAAAATTAAATAATATTATGAAACTCAGCAATTCACAAATGAAACAGATGTTTAACATGTTAGAGAAAACAATTTGTAATTGATTCTCGAATTCTTGTAGCAGTTGTTTACACTGTACAATTTTTTATGGCATTTAGTTCAAACAAATCAAAATCAATGCGATGCGCAAATAAAATGCGATGCGAAAGAAAATTTGTATTCTATACGGCTTTCGTAATCGCATTCGAGTTTTATTTTAAATCGTGGCAACGCCAGTCAAAAATAACAACGCTGGCCAGAAATAACAACGCTGGTCTAAACTAAAACTCAAAGCTAAATTTACAAAAGAAAAAGAAATTTGTGATTGTGCTTACAAAATAACATTAATTTATATAATATTTGAGTAATTTACCAAAAATGGATTCTGTTGCACTATAGTTTGATGATGGAGAGGCGCATGAACAAAATGAAAGGCTGCAAAGAAGATTGCTTAGATTGCAAATCGGTAATTTATTTTGAAGCATTGAAAACAATTAATTATGCAAAATATATCTATTCCAACTTTATAAAAATTTTTTGGCTGTGTTTTATCATAAATTCCACCATTATTTCAAATTGGTGCGATTTGGTGGTCTTGTTGTTTGTTTCCCTGAATAATTTTAGCAATTAATTTAAGAATAAATAAAAAAAAATATTATTTTTCACTTACATTTTTGTGCTTTGCGAATGCTGTTTGCCGTAGAATATATTTTGCGATATTCGTATGTATCTGACATTTGTTTTCGCAATAAAGAATACCGACTTGCCAACTTTTCGCATTTTAAATGCGAATAAAAAAGTACTTTGCGAACATCGTAACACAGAATATGAAGTGTTCGCATTGACTTTCGCATCACAATACAGAATAAGCCTCCAGGATACAATATAAAAGTGTCTTTGTAAAGGGAGTCCCTATAGCCCTTTTTTATTTTAAAACAGCTGAGGGGGTCCCAGCTAAAACTTAGGCGTTCAAAAGAACTGCCAAAAGAAGTTTTGAAACTTTAAAAAGAAAACAAGGCTAAAGAGCCGATTTATGTTAATCAAATTAAAGTCTGATTTTATTATATTTTTTCTTTGGCTTATATACTAATTTTGAAAATAAATCTTAACCTTTCTAACTTATTCTAAACATACAAATGTTATTGTTTTCTCTTTCAATACTATGGAGTATCGTATTCACATTTCTGTTTGACCAATCATCGTATTTTATATTTACAATTGCACTCAAACAGAAATGTGTCACTCAAACAATTGATCGTAAGCAGTTCAGCATTGCACCATGCATGCATACAAAGAAAGTAATGTTATTGATACTTTATTAGTTCTTTGTTGCATTCATTGTGCAAGCATTATCAACTTGTGTGATACACTACACCCTCACCCTTAAGAGAAAAATTAGGGAGGAATTTTTCTAATCAACTTCATAGTATTGTTACAATATTTTCTTATAATTTACTTATACATATAATTAATTTGAACATTTATAAAATAATTAATTTGAATTTTTATATAGGTATAGGTATTTTATTTTTACGTATATATTAGCGATTATATTAGGATTTGTATTCTATAATGATTTAAATGGTTTTAAATTATTATTATGGTATGTTTTATTTGTTCCCTTGTAATCTATTGTGGTGTTTACACCATCCCTACTTATTATTTTGAATGGTCCTTTATATGGACTTTGATGTTTTTTCCTATCTTCTATTTTAACTAATACTAAATCTCCTACATTAAGATTAAATCTATTTTTATTTTTATCATTATTTATTCTTTTTTCTTTAGATTTTATTAATAATTCTTTTGCTTTTTTTTGTGGAAATTGTAATGTGACTCGTAATTCTTGTACGTAGTCGTCATAATTATATATTTTTATTTTATTATTTATGGTGTCAGATGGTAGGCTTGGTAATTTCCCATAAACTAATTCAAAAGGCGAGTAGCCTGTATCTACATGTGGTGCCGTATTGTAGGCAAAAGTGAAATATGGAATCCACTTATCCCATTCATAATCATTTGCGGTTGTTAGCAAGAATTCATTAAGAACTCTATGGTTTCTTTCTATTGAACCTAATGTTTCATGGTGGTATGGTGTTGAAAATACTTGTTTGATTTGTAATAATGAGCATATGTTTTTCATAAGTTCATTTGTAAATTCTGTTCCTCTGTCGGATTTAAGTACCTTAAATTGACCATATTTTAAAATAAAATGTTCAACTAATGTTTTTGCTGTGGTGAGTGCATCTTTTGTCTGCATTGGGTGTGCAACGACAAATTTTGTCAGTTCGCACTGCATTGTTAAGATGTAGCGGTAGTCGTTTGATATACGAAGAGGACCAACGGTGTCAATTGAAATCACTTCAAAACTATTGTTTGGTGTGTTTGTTAGTGTGAGTGGTTCTTTTATGTGTTTTGTTTGTTTATTTTTGTTACAACTGTCACAATAAGATACAAATTGTTTTACCATCTTGTTCATGTTCTTCCATATGTATCGTTGTTTTAGTTTAATGATTGTTTTTCTTATTCCTAAGTGTCCAGCGTGGGTGGTATTGTGGAATTGGTCAATTAGTTTATATTTTAAAATGTCATCTGTTATTCTTTTTGGGGCATTGTATATAATTATCTTCAATTGAGGACTTTTGTTATTTATTCTTATTTTTGTATATGCTTTTTTTAATTCTTCTTTAGTATATATTTTAAATATTTTATCTTCACTTGAAAGCGCTAATTCTTTTATATTTTCTTTATTCATTTTAGATATCAGTTTACTCAGAATCGAATCTAGTTTCGCTGAGTTATCACTGAATCTTGCATGCATATCGTTTTTATTCATATTTTCTGTATGTAACTTCTTCATAATCGAATCTGGTTTCGGAGAATTATCGTTACTTACTTTATTATTATTAATCTTATTTTTGGTCCTTAACTTCTTCATGGTCGAAACTGGTTTCGATGAATTATCATTATGTCCTATGTGCACAATATTATCTTCAATAATTATATCTTTTTCTTCTATATTTTCGATTTTATTAAATTGCAATTTTTTCATATTTTTGACGTCATTAATGGATATGCATTCCCATATTTGAAGTTGATCAGGCTTCTGAGAATTACATTTTTCCATATTATTTTCTTCTACACGTGTATTATTATCTATATCATTTTCTTCTTCATTTTTCCTATTATCTATTATTTTATTTGCCTCATTAATTTTATTCTTATTTGCATTGTTTAACTTATTTTGCATAGCCCTTGTCGTTATTAATACTTTTTTTTCTTTTTCGTCATTTTCTTTTGGTATCATTTGTTTTAATATGTCCGAATCTAGTTCTATCCTAGAAAGTGCATCAGCATTTGTATTCATCTTTCCTTTTTTATAAACAATTGAGAAATCATAATCACTTAAATCAAGTCTTATTCTTGTCATTTTTGATGAAGGATTCTTGTGTGAAAATAATGAAATTAATGGTCTGTGGTCTGTAACTACAATAAATTTTCTGCCATATAAGTAAGGTTTAAAGAAATTTATGTTCCAATGAATTGCTAGGAGTTCTTTTTCAATTACTGGTTTGTTAATATCATGTTTTTGCAATGATTTACTAGCATATGAGATTGGTAAATCTTGTCCTATTTTGCCTTGAGATAAGACTGCTCCTAACGCATAGTTTGATGCGTCAGTTGTTAAAATAAATGGTTTATCAAAATCCGGATATTGTAATACTGGTGGGTTCATTAATTTTTCTTTTAATTCTTCAAAAGCGTGTTGGCATTGGACGGACCAAATGAATTTAGTTGATTTTTTTCAATAGTGTGTTCAAATGTTTTGCAATGTCGGCAAAGTTTGGTATAAATTTTCTGTAGTAGTTGCAGAATGCAACGAATCGTCTTACTTCGTCCGCGTTTTTCGGTACTGGATAGTTTTTGATTACTTCGTATTTGGATGGGTCTGTTTTTACTCCGTCTTTTGTTATTAAATGTCCCAAGTAAACTACTTCTGGTCTTAAGAAACAACATTTCTTTGGGTTTAGTTTTAGATTGTATTTTTGTAATCGGTCTAGTACTTTTATTAAATTTTGATTGTGATGATTTAAACTACATCCGTACACAATTATGTCGTCAACGTAAAGAAATGCTTCGGATTCTAATCCAGATAGTGCTATTGTAAGCATTCTTTGAAAACTATTTGAAGAAATTTTTAATCCGAATGGAAGTCTTTCAAATTGAAAATGTCCTTGTGGTGTAGAAAAAGCAGTTAGTGGTCTGGATTCTTTATTCAACTCAATTTGGTGAAAGGAACTGGTCATATCGAGTGTAGAAAACCATTTTGCTCTACCTAATTTGTCCAAAATGTCTTCTAATCTAGTTAAAGGAAATTTGTCATTGATAATTTTATCATTAAGTTTTCTAAAATCCACAACAAGTCTCCATTTCTTTTTATCTTCTATATTTTTCTTTGGTACTAAAAGGAGTGGAGCATTATATGGGCTAATTGATGGTTCTATTATTTTGTCATCAAGCATTTTCTGTACTTGTTCATTTATTATTTCAGTATGTGAGTGTGGTAGTCTATAGTTTTTTATATAAACTGGTGTGTTGTCTGAGGTCGTGATTGTTTGTTTATAAAAATTGTTGACGGTTAATTTTTCGTCTTCTAAATGAAAAACATTTTGATATTGTTTAAATATTCCTATTAATTGTGCTTTTACAAATTTGTCATTATGGTCTAATTTTAGTTCATTCACTATTCTTTCAAAACGTTCGTTATTGTTCATATTATTGTAACTTAATATCTCATAGTTTTTAAGTGGGTCAGTCTGAAGTTGAATGCCTTTTATTGTTACGTAGTCGTTTGTTGTGTTTAAAATTTTTATGTGTGTCATGCCGCTTTTGGGTTCTATTGAATTACTTAAAAATATTCCCTCTTGTAATTGTTTATTAAATATGATGCAATCTTCTTTTAGTTCTAATTTTATGGCTTGAATAATTTCTGTTCTGGGTGGTATTGTTATTTGTAATGAAGAAATTGGTTTTGATTGCATGGGCAGAATTGTGGTAGACTCGTTTATAAATAAAGAAATTGTAAATGTCTCGTAATCAATTTTACAAAGATATTTTTGTAGAAAATCTCTACCAATTACGCCATCTGTTTCTATAGGAAAATCTGAATTTACTAGTTGGAAAGAATGTGTACATTTTTCATTTGATAAGGAGAGTTCAAGTTCTATTGTGCCTAAAGGGTATATTTCTTCCTTTGTGATTCCTGTAAGTTTGCATTTTTGTTCTGGGTTATATTGTTCACCTTCAAAGTCTTTACACATACGACAAAGTGATATGTCAGCGCCTGTGTCGATAAGGAATGTCAATATTCTATTCTTGTATTTTGTGTTTATAAAGTTTGTTCTGTTTGCACATATCCTATGTATTCTTAATTCTGGCTCTCCGGAATAGTTATGTATTCCGGGCCTACTTCGTTTCCCGAACTTTGTATGGTGTGTACATACTTGTTGTTGTTTCTGTTGGTGTAATCTTGGTTATTGTTAAAGTTTCTTCTGTAATTGTTGTTATTCCTATTGTTACTTAGATTATTTCTATTATTGAAATTATTTCTATTATTGTTGAAATTATTGTTTCTAGAGAAATTGTTGTTTCTTGGCGAGTTATTGTTACTATTGCCATAATTGTTATTTCTTGTGTAACTATTTCTGTTTAAGTTTTGTTTGTTATAGGAACTGTTATTGTTGTAGTTCTTAAATGTGTTGTTATTTCTGTTGTGATTTTGTGATTGATACTGTGGTTTCTCTTTTCTGATATGTAGAATTGCATTATTAGTTACTTTCTTTTCATTTTCAAGTTCACTTGCAAGTTCTGATGCTTCTTGCAATGTGGTTGGTCGCGACGCGTATATGGTTGATTTAAAGTCTTCATTTAGTCCCTTTTTGAACGTATCTAGGGCTAATTTATTATTTAATTTAACTATGATATTCTTTTCTGCTACTGTCGCAGTATTTCCTAGTTCTTCTATCCCTAACTTGTTTAGGCTATCTATTATATACAATATTTTGTCCTTAAATGAGTTAACTGACATTTTTCCTTGGAATAATGCACTAAGCTTGTTTTGCAATTCTGGTATTGTTTTAGTGGTTTTGTATCTTTTTTCTAACAATTCTTTTAATGCTTCAAAGTTTTCTGGTTTGATGTAACTTCCTATCGCTGTTCTAACGTTAGATGTTAGTTTAGCATAATAAACGTATTGAAGAAAATCTACTCTAGCTGTTGCTGATAATGATTTGTTTATCAGCTCTGCTGTTATTAAGAAACTTTCTAGTTCTACGAAATTACCAGCAAACAATGGTAAAGCTTTTGACACGGTTTCTAGGCTAAATGATGCCATTGTGGTATTTTGTTCTAATTCTTTTTGATTTTCTAATAATAATTCCTTAATTCTTAAATAAGTGCTATTGAATTCTATCTTTAGAGAAGATAATTTTTCTTCGTTTTCTTCTTCGAGGGTATTTGATTGAAAATCTTCTTTTATTTTTTCTATCGCTTCTAATTTGCTTTTAACTGTCTTCTCTGTGTAAGTTCTGCTTGGATTTTTCTTTAGAATCTTTAGTATTTCGTTTAAATCGAAAATATTTTTCTCCATTTAAATTATTTATTATCATTTACAATTACAAATGTGAACATTTTTATTTAATTTTTTTTTTTTTTTTAAACATCTGTGATAGCATTATCTGTGTTAAGTCTGTTTTTGTGTTTTCGAACATAATTTTTGAAATATGTGTTAATTTTGTAGGCCATATATAATACTAATGCTATTATTATTAAAGTTACAATATACTCTGGTATAATATTGTTAGTATTTTTTCCTTCACCGTTGTTTACAATATTTTCTTGAATTTCCACCTTGCTCTGTGGTTTTCCCATTTTGTTTTTTATTTTATTTCCCCAAATGGGTCCTACCATTAGAATGTATTTATAGAAAACTTTATATTAAAATTTCGGAATTTAAAACATTGGAAAATTAATCATTTTTGTATTTGTTAAAGACATCTTGTAAATCATTTGCTTATAGTCACAAGTTTTAGGTAAATTAATTTTTTTTTTTTTTTTTTTTTAGAGTATGTAAGTGTTTTAGGGCCGGGATAAAATTTGCTTGTTCTTCTTTCTATTAGTTCGTTGTAAATTTTGTTGTAAAAAGGTTCTTTTTGTCCGCAGGATCTTTGTCCGCAGGTTTTTGTCCGCAGGTTTTTGTCCGCAGGTTTTTGTCCGCAGGATCGCCATGTAATACAATATAAAAGTGTCTTTGTAAAGGGAGTCCCTATAGCCCCTTTTTTATTTTAAAACAGCTGAGGGGGTCCCAGCTAAAACTTAGGCGTTCAAAAGAACTGCCAAAAGAAGTTTTGAAACTTTAAAAAGAAAACAAGGCTAAAGAGCCGATTTATGTTAATCAAATTAAAGTCTGATTTTATTATATTTTTTCTTTGGCTTATATACTAATTTTGAAAATAAATCTTAACCTTTCTAACTTATTCTAAACATACAAATGTTATTGTTTTCTCTTTCAATACTATGGAGTATCGTATTCACATTTCTGTTTGACCAATCATCGTATTTTATATTTACAATTGCACTCAAACAGAAATGTGTCACTCAAACAATTGATCGTAAGCAGTTCAGCATTGCACCATGCATGCATACAAAGAAAGTAATGTTATTGATACTTCATTAGTTCTTTGTTGCATTCATTGTGCAAGCATTATCAACTTGTGTGATACACTACACGCAATGCAGTCCTATCTTGGAACCAAGATTATCACTAAAAAAGAAAAACCCTGGTTCTCAAACGAAATAAAAAAAATACATTAATCTAAGGGACCTTGCGTATGGTAGATGGAAAAGATTTAAAACAGTAGACCCTCCTGAAACTTATTTTATCGCTAAGAGAAAATCTGAATTTTATTCTGAAAAATTCTATTCCGCGCTTAGCGATAAGAAAAAATGGCAAACCTGACATGAACTCGGTGTGGGTAAAAATAATTCTGTAGAGCCATATCAAATCGACGCTGACATCATTAATGAAAAGTGTTTAAATATTCCAGTGGTAGAAGCTGATCAGTGGTCCAATTTTCCTAGCAACAACTGCGAATCTGGTCTCTCCTTCAATGCTGTTGATCAATGTGACGTATTGGCAAGCATATTATCAATTAAATCCAACGCTATTGGTGCGGATGGAATTCGTTAAAAATTTCTAAAAATTTTCTTACCACAACTGCTTCCTTTACTTACTTTTATATTCCCCTCGAACTGGAAATCGCTTAAATCGTCTTCATTCCCAAAACTGGCTCTGACTATAGACCAATTGCTATACTACCATTCCTATCTAAAGCCTTTGAACGAATTATGCATAATCAAATTACCCCTTTTCTTTATTAAAATAATTTGCTTACAGATTATCAATCCGGCTTTAGGAAAAAACATAGCTGCATAACAACCTTAGTAGATGTTGCTGAGGGATTACGAAAATAAATTGATAATGGGTAGCACTGTCTTCCTAGTACTTTTAGAACATTCTCAAGCTTTCAACATCGTGAACCATAACATTCTTCGCCTCAAGCTAAGTTGTTAAATTTTTCCGCAACCGCCACTCAATTATTGTCAAAATATCTTTGTCAATACGTTGAAACAAATAACAAAATATCAAGAGCACTTCCTGTCACAAGAGGACTTCCGCAGGGTTCAATAGTAGATTGCCTACTATTTATCTATTCAAATGATCTCCCTAGCATATTAGCAGACTGTAAGATTAGAATTTACGATGATGACGTTTAAGTCTATACTAGTTGCAACAGTAGTATGATTGGCCAACGTAGTATGTCCATAAATCAGCAACTTAATAGTATTAGTAATTGGGCAACAGTTAATGGTCTTGAAATCAATCCTAAGAAATCGAAATGTATTGTAATTCAGAAACGATTGGCGATTATTTATTAGTAATCAAGAAATTGAAATAGTTAAACATGCAAGGAATTAGGAGTATATTTTAACAATACACATACCTGGCCCGATCACATAAATTATGTTTGTGGTCGTACTTTCTCAATGCTAAGAACTACTTGGCCAACCCAGCATTCTACCCCTATTAAAATACGAACTCTTCTTGCAATACTCTATTTAATTCCAGTTTTACTGTACGGATGCGAACTGTTCGCTATATTATGTCTATGGTTTGAATAGAAGCTCTAGAATGGCTACGTTTTCGTCACTGTTGTATGGAATCAGGGTTACCGCTAGGAATTTTAGAAAAGTCGCACAAAAGGTTGTTTTGTAAAAATAAAGTCGCACAAAAAAGTCGTTTGAGAAAATAAAAGTTGCACCTATTTTTTAACGTTTTTTATTAATAAAAAGCATAACAAAACAAAAAAAACAATTGAAACAAAACAAAAAGCTTATTGCAGAATCCGTTTTTATCATATTTCATAACATATGCAGTTTCATTATACCCAGCCAACCTGAGTTTCGAAAATAAACGAACGTTCGCTGTAGCCAATAATTCTCGAAACATTCTCATAAAAAAAAGTTTAGCAACAAGAAACAATTTGTTTCTTTCAATTTTTATTTATTTGCATGTACAACAAAAGAGGAATCAGGTTTTTTGCTATTAAGAAGCAATGCAATCGATTGCTAAAGGTTCGCTATTGATTCGTAAGCGAAACATCGAAATCTAAGGATTTCACTTTCTCTTTCCGTTTACGATAGTCGTTCTCGAGTGCTTCGTCCGAGAAATGATTACGCAACATTCGAATGCGATTTATTTATGAATGTTTTGGTTAGCTGGGTACATGATTATATAATGGGTGTTTTTTATTGAGGTATAGAACTTTAAGTTGGCATCACTTTTTTAACTGGCGGCCATTTTGTCAGCTGTCAAGTGATTAATATTTAGTTTGGTTTGCCATTTCATCATGAACAGGTTGACAAAAGAACAACGCTTGCAAATCGTGCAAATTTATTTCGAAAATAATGGTTCAGTTCGCGAAGTTTACCGCAAGCTCCGTCCATTTTATGGTCGACATAATCGTCCATCAGAGCAATTAATTCGGTTAACCATGGATCGTTTTCGCACTACGTTTACTCTATGTGATAATACGCATCCGCAGAGACGTCGAACAGTGCGCACCGAAGAAACAATTGCCGCTGTAGAGCAAAGTGTTGAAGAGGACCCGAATGAATCGATTCGCCACCGTGCACAGCAATTGGAGCTTTGTCCATCAACTTTATGGAAGATTTTGAAGATTTTGAATGTGGATGAGTTGTGGTTCCAACAAGACGGCGCTACATGCCACACAGCGCACGTCACAATCGATTTATTGAAGGAAACATTCGATGAGCGCATAATTTCGCGGAATGGACCTGTCAATTGGCCACCAAGATCGTGTGATTTGACACCATTGGATTATTTTCTTTGGGGATATGTGAAGTCGCTCGTCTACGCCAACAAACCAGAAATGTTAGGGGACTTGGAAGCCAACATTCGTGGCGTTATTGCCAACATACGGCCCCATATGCTCGAAAAAGTGGTTGAAAATTGGACCTGTAGAATTGGCTTTATTCGAGCCAGCCGCGGCGGCCACATGCCCGAAATCATATTTAAACATTAATGGCATAAAATTATCCTTCCAATAAAGCCAAATTGATGGACATTAAAACGATTTTCTTGTGTTTTATTTCAATTCGAAGTTCTATACCTCTAAAAAACACCCTGTACATATGTATGTATGTACATGTTTTCATGTACCCTGAAGATTTTAGCTAAAACTATTCTTTGCAACTTCTACTGAAAATTTGTGAAAAATTTCTTACATGGCATGGTTGCAAAAAAGTGATAAAAGCGTTTCCAAATGAACAATAATTTCTGAATTGCTTTTAAATTTTGCCGACGTTATTTTAACGTTTTTTTATAAAAATAATCAAAAAAATTTAATTTACTGCAAATTAACTGTTTTTTGAGAAGCTCCGCAAAAAAGGGTAAAAAGTCACAATAAAATTAAAAAAAGTCGATGGCAAAAAAAGTCTCACAAAAAGTCGCAGACCGCTAAAAAAGGGTCAAATTGCGACTTTAGTCGGGTGAACGGTAACCCTGTATGGAATATCTTTAAATAATTTGCTTAATTTAAGAGAGTTGGTTTTTATTCATAAGGTAGCATATACGCAACAGCTTAATCATCTATTTATTATACTTTCCTTTGCAGGTAATTGCAGAGGTAAAAGAATAAGATCCATTGGATATAAAATTCTAGTATCGAAATGGCATTTTTACGTCTTTGGTATATCTCTCTGGAACTCAATTCCTTACCTATTTCAGCTTTTAAGTAACTCGCGTCAATTTAAAGACAACTTCCTAAAGTGTACTATGCTTTGACTATGACTACGCGCCATTACTATAAAATGATATTTTTTATTATTTTGTAGGTTTAATGTTTATTTTTAAAACTTTTCTTTATACTCAGCTTCACACTGCAAAATAATAAATAAGGTCTTGTGTGTGGGATATTATACAATAGAGACCTGCGTAAATAGTCTTGAAATGTAAATACGTCTTGTTTTTTAAATGTATTCTCGTGGCTGTAGAATGCTAAACCAATAATAAATGCTGTCGTATTATAAGCAAAGCACGATAGATGCATTGGTGTATGTGTATATGAGTGCTAACAAGCAATGTCGTGAAGACTTCTTGTTATGAACAAACAATCAACAAAGTAGTGTTGATACGTGTATGCTTGTTATTTTCCATATTTTACGTTTGAGTGTATGTGTAATATGTATATGGTAAGCTATTATGTGTTTAAAGCTTAAATTAGGCGTGACATAGCCATAACGCCATAGCCATAACCAAACTAAAATTCAATTGATTTCTATGGAGAGAGTAAGATTGAGAGATACTCGACATAACTCTCACCATAGAAACCAATTGAATTTTGGTTTGGTTATGGCTATGTCACGTCTAATTCAAGGTTAAGGGAGGGTTTTTAAAGCAAGCGCACACAACTAATGTCAATGCATGTGTGCGTTTGTGTGTGCGCAGAAAAATAAAGGAGGATACACACAACGCGTGTGCGTATGTACATGCATGACGCTTGTATACGCGCCCATGCGTAGAAAAAAGCAATCATCACAAATGTTTCAGTCACGAAGTATTTTCTTCTTTATTCCTATACCTGCAATAGCTGAAACAAATTATTGCAAACAGTGTTGTTTACCGTTTGTTTTAGAAGATTTCTCTGTAGTAAGCATTTGAAAACTCCCTCATGTCTTGAAAGTTCTTATAAATGGTCTTGTGCAGGAGTTTTTTACACAATGATTAAATAAATAAAAAAATTAAAAATATTGTGTTGCCACGGTTACCATCTTCACAACAAACAACACTTAGTAAGAAATTTCGTTAAAACATCCTCTGCAGTTAGCAGTGTGATTACCTCCACAATTACTGCACTTTTTTCTTTTTGATCTTTTGGCTTATTGCAAGTAGCAGTACCGTGCAATTCAAAGCAGACAAAACAATGGTGGTATTCGATGTTTGATGCAAATGTTCTTGCATTAGTGCAAATGCAAAATATCGTAGCTTTTCTTTAGATTGTGTGTATTATGTTGTTGGGTTTTAAAGGAAAGCTACGATGTTTTGCATTTGACTAACGCAAGAACATTTGCATCAAACATCGAATACCGCCGATCAGTAGGTAATTTACAATAAGTTTTTGTTTGGCCGTTGTCTTGACAATTATGGAACTGTACGGCTCCTGAACACTTGTGTGGTTCTTCAAGTGTGATATTTGGGTATAACAGATTTTTTAAGCTATAAATTGGATGGGTCCAATTTTCCTAAATTTTATATCATTTGGTTCCAGTTCAACGCGAAATAGAAGTTGGGGAATCTATTCCCTATTTGTTATATTAGATACATTTTTACCTAAAATCCTTGGAGGGTGAGTGCATCTTTTATTTCATCAGGAACAACATAAGAATCAATACGATCTGCATACCTTTAGCACGTGGTATTTGTAGAAACTTGATTTATTTTTGACAAATTCAGTTACCATTTGTGGAAATCTTTTTCTTGATATATTTGAATTTTTTTACCACGTTTCATTGGAACAATGTGAAATACATTCTAACAAATTACCGAGATTAATTTTTTAATAAGGGCGTTTGAATTTTTTTCTCAGATAGATTGGTGGTGGTTTGGAGGTTTTTTTTCGAGGATACGTCGGATTTGTCATTGTCATCTTGCAATATTTTAAAATGGTTTTGATGGTTAGTTGAGGCGACGTCGTTATCCCTGGATATCTTGGGAACCGATGAAATTTTTAAGGATTTTGTAATAATCTGTCCATTCCGACTTGCGTCTTAGATTTCTGACTACTGTTATCTATAGTGATAACTTGGTTAAGTGATGAACACGAGCCCGAAGCGGCAACGGTAATGTTGCCGTTAGAAATATACTGCGAGTATCATCATTTTTATTTTTATTGCTTTCATAAACAGCTTTAGAACTCACAGTAAAATAGCTATTTCTGTCATTAGAACTCACAATTTTTAAATTTTGAGATACTCATATGTCAAGTTCATTTTGTTTACGAGGGGTTTTTTTTTTGGTAATTCAGACTATGAAAAAAATATTAGTAATGCTTATTTATTTATGTATTTCGAATATTATGTACTACGATTATTTTTTGTATGATTTTTTAGTTTAGTATGTATGGAAGAAAAATTGTGCTAAGACGTCTCACAGCTGCGGATTTTGAAAAAAGGTGACATGATACATTTTTTTCCAGCTTTGGAATTTGAGAAAAAAAGGCCTTACACTTAATATTTATAACAAAAATATGTCTGTTTCGAAACAACTTGGCTCCATCAATAAGGAAAATTTTGAACAAAAAATTTCCTTGTAATATTTCTTGTCGTATTATCATTAGTGTTTTTCATACGGGAATTCCCGCACAAATTTATGGCAACTTAATTTGTATGTACACATTCCTTGATGAGTGTCGTTATTCACTTTATTAATGAGATGGTGCAATAATAAGGTGATGGCAATATCACAATAGCCAAAGCTTTACAACAACTAAGGCCGGGTTTACATCTGGTACACATGCATTCTGAGACTTAGATGCCTTTATTTGGAAAAAGCAGAACTCGGCGATCAAAATTTAATTCTACAACAACTCATAAAAGTAATGGTAGAATTAGTCGATTTGTATCGTGTTACTTTTGAAGTGGTCGTATCGTTTAATTCTGGATGTTAGTTAGTAAAAACGTGAGATTTCCAGCTAACGTGTCAGCTGTTATTGTATTTCTCTTTGCTTTATACATGTGTGTGTATGTATGTAAGAGAGAATTTGACGTAGAAATCTATATTCTGTAGATTTCTACCTTACATACGTTACGATACATATTAAATAAACAGCAACATGTTTTATTTATGTTACAGATTTTGTCAGCTGATCCGTCAACTCACGATACGAATCTACTAATTCTACCATAAAGAACAGAAATGAGCAAGAAAAAAGAAAATTACAAATAATTACAGATTATCTTTCGTAAATAGTACGGTTAACAGCATTAACAGCTTATTCTGTACTAAATTCCTATTTCCAAAGAAATATGCCGTTATGCAAAAACGATTGTTAAAGTTAAAGCATGCGTTAAAACTGGTTTTGCCATACAAAATTCGTTTGTTAAACCAATTTTAAGTTTAACAACGATTTTTTCATAGGGGGGATATTTTGTAATATTTTTTTTAATAATACTCGTATAATTTCTTTTTTATAATATTGGTATCTATTAAAGACCTGCGTAAATAGTCTTGAAATGTAAATACGTCTTGTACGTTCATGTAACGTCATGTGAACGTTTATTTGTGTGCAGAAAAATAAAAGAGCATACACACAACGTGTATGTGTATGTACATTAGGTATGGCTTTATTTACGATTTTTCGATTTCGACTTCTTAAAACCCCTAATATTGTGAGGTTCGGAAAAAAAATATTCGAGCCAAAAAATGGTGGCGGTCAGATGGGGGCAAGGGGCTCCGCATCGTCCTCAAAGTTGAGGGTAAAAGCAAAAACAACTACAAAAAAACATATAACTTTCCCGGGGTCACCGCTACCAGGGTCAAATGTATGACGAGCACCCATTCATTTTCTCCACCCAACATCTTTTTTAAACACACCGGCCGCCTAACTCCTCTCCTTAAGGGGGCTCCCATACAAAGGGGAAATTTTTATAAAATTTACTCGCAGGGCTCTAACTGCCCCTAGGTCGTACTTATCGAAGTCAAATGTATGATTGAACTCCAATATTTTTTCATTACAAAGATTTTCTCTGAACATACTTATCGTCTATCTTCAACCATTAAGGTGGTCCCCATACAAAAAAATAATTTTTTGAATAATTTTTTTTAAGAAATCCGCTTTTTCCGCTTTTATGTTGCCTCCTAGGGGGTGAAATGTAAGAGCGACCCACAGTAATTTTTCATTTTTAAAATTTTTTCCGAACATACCTATATCCTATCTCGACTCATTAAGGGGGCTCCCATACAAAGGCGAAATTTGTACAAAATTTACTCGCAGGGCTCTAATTGTCCCTGGCGCGTTCCTATCGAAGTCAAATGTATGTCCGACCTCCAATATTTTTTCATTACGAAGATTTCTCTGAACATACTTATCGTCTATCTTCAACCATTAAGGTGGTCCCCATACAACCCTTAGGTCGTGTTTTATCACCACTCCTTTGGTCAGTGGTGATTGATGAACTTCTCCTAATTTTTAGTGAACAACGACACGAAGTTATAGAGTATGCTGATGACCTGGTTGTAATAGAAATTGGAAAATTCGGCAACATTCTCGCAGACGTCATAAGCAATGATTTGTGCACTGTAACGACATGGTCTGGGAGCAGAGTTACCATTTGTCAAGTTTTCTCTTTTTTTGGAAGTTTTTGAGATGCCAAAAAGTTTTTGAAAATATAAAGTTTTTTAAAGTTTTTTATAATTGCACACATAATTTAATTTTCTAGTATATTGAATGAAAATATTAAGTGATGTTTGTATGCAATAAAACGATTTTATAATTCCTTACTCCCTTATTACTGCAACAGTGTCTAAAGGCTCAGTTAGCCGACAGTAATGGAATGTAACTGGAACGTAGGAAATAGCTGATCGATATTTTTACAAAACATACAGAAGTGACACGAGACGGAAGATTTTTGTGTTCTTATACCTATCTCGCTCTCCCCGGAATTTTGTCGTTGATTTTGCTTCTAGCGCAACAAAATTTTAGCTTGTTTTGTGATTATGCTGTCTTAATTGGTAAGTAAAAGGGTGAAAAATTTTTTAATTTTATGAATTTCTGTTTAATGTTGGATATATTTTCAGTTTATTTTCAGGAAACCATTCTTTGGCTCAATATTTAATGTAAGTATAATTCTCAGTTGGAAAATTACAAGAAATATATGTATTTATTAATATTTTGCTTTCAGAAATTTTGCAAACTTTTTTCTGATTTCAATCCCGAAAATGCAAGAACTCGAATCAGGAAACACTGTTCAGTCAACACTTCTTAGTGTGTGCGTTGCAAGAACTAGGCTCTTTGGTATTAAGATTAGACACAACACCTCAAAACCTTCTGGCTGATCAAACTCTGCATGCCATTGATACGACTTGTGCTGTATTGGTGCATCCAAGTGCAGCATCCCAAGACTGTGCCAAGTCTAATAACACCACTTATCGATAGCTTTGTGGATGCCCTCGGGCAAATGCGGTCTTCACCGGAGGCCGTATCAGGTTACAGTTGCGCTTTGGCGGCAACATACCAAGGGTAAAATTGTATTTAATGCGACACGAGTCGCATGTCGCTAAATCGTACTCAATCCTGTTGGTTGTTAATTGGATCCAAAATGACTCTGGGATCTCCCTTAGTGAAGGGACTATTACCCAAATTGCTGTTGTTGTGGCGCCACTCTTTTCCTCGTTCCAACAAAGAATTGTAGTCAGAAAAGGCTCACGGCGACCACTGTTGCCAACTTTTTTCCAACAAATATCGCTAAAGTAGACATGAAAATAGCTAGAAAATAGCTAAACTTCAAAAATATTTGAAAACCTAGCGATAAATAGCTAAAAAACAAATTTATTGTTAGGATGTTTCAGAAATTCTACGGTAACTTGTTAACTTCTTTCATATTTCCAAAATGTCCCTAGAAATTTTATAAAATATCAAAGGCTTCTTTTATTAAAAACATATACATACATACATCCAGCCTGCCCAAATTAGCACCAGGGTGCCGAACAACAATCGAATTCTTATACAAATGAATACACATACGCGAATACATTTCTCTCGGTGGCCAGCTCTGATATACATACAAAATTATACGCGATATTATTTTTAACTAAAAATTTTAAGCGAATCTTCAACATTAATATCTTCGTAGGTATAATTGGTACCAAATTTGCTAAGTAATGAATTCGGTACTACCATAGTAAAAAATTGCTTCAAATAAAGCAGGCTTCTGCTATTATAGAGTAAAAGTAGCGCTCACAAGCCTGCTGATTTTTGTATGACGAGTTCACTGTTTGGAGTACTACATTTTTGCTCACAAAATCCCTTTTTTGAATTGTTGTGGCTCTAATCAATCAGCTTTTTCACATAGCTTGCTTTATATACGTTCACTTTTCTAATCAAGCTCACATTTTAAAGCGAATTATGATGCACAAAAAAATCGCTAGATTTCCCGCTAATAGCTAAATCATATTTTTTCTCGCAAAATGTACTTAAAAATCGCTAGATTTGACGAGCAAATAGCTGAATAGGCAACAGTGACGGCGACTCATTTACATGGCAAGTTACACTCGAATGCAGAGCAGGGACCGGATTCCACAACGATGAATTTTGAAGTGTTCACCAATTCCAGTGCATCCTCCACGGTGAGAATGAATAATTTTGATAGTTATAGTGAACACTAGCGTCAAAATTTATCACTGGAAAAGTGTGCTGAATTGTGAACACTGAAATTGGTGAACATTTCAAAACTCATCGTTGCGGAATCTGGCCCCAGGAGCTTTATCAGTAATGCAAAGTTTCTTGGTCAAAGCATCTATTGACACCGATAGAAAGTGCAAAACAAATTATTGTAACCATACGTTATTAAGTAAATTAAAGATTTTGTTAAATTCGTTTTAAATAATCGATTTGTTTTTTATTTTTGTCCCAACTTCAAATTTTGTTAATATAAAATTGGGTTCGTTTTCCCTCTATTACAAAATTTCAACACTTAGCGCATTTTAAAATTATTTAACTTGACAAAATCTACTTAATTGACAAGTTAGTTAATATCAATGATTATTTAATTTTTTATTGAAAATAACAATAATTAAAGCAAATTTGATTATACAATACAAAAATAATAGAGGGGTTTATTAATTTTTCATTTGTGTTGTGTCAAATATATGTATATCTATAGTACATAAATACAACAAATGTGTTTAAATAATAGTACATATAGTAAGGATAGGAATTGCTCATAATAACTACAAGAAAACTTTTATTTATGGACTCTAAATAGCCACTGCACTGAATTTGTCGGGATAATTTTCACGAAGACTTTGAAGCATTTAAAGATTAAAGCGTTTCATGTAATGGCAAGTGTTGTAGCAAAACTGGCAGTACTTGTTCCATTAAGTTACAGTTTGTAAGGCGGGAATTGCTCCACATATATTATCGAGAGCAGCAGGTTCTTTTTCGTTGGCAATGTCCTCAGACAATGCCATCAAAATATACATACATGCTCTGCAATTGAAAAATATACATTTTATTTTTTTAATTATTGTGTGTAAATTTATTTAATAAAAAAAATTAACACTTACTCGAATGATTTTCCCTCGGAACAAAAAACCAATTCACCCAATATGAAAACAGTATTTTGACGAGCAGAATGTATCGAAATAGTTTCCGGTGCAGTTTTTCAAAGCACCAAAACATTCGGCCGAAGCTCTATATACAAACCCCTTTGTGAATCCAGTTTCTGATCCTTCTTAGCTTTTTGCTACAAATATATTTAAAAACCGCAAGTGCTAATTATAGGTATTATAAACTATAAATTTACATGAATTTTTGCTTACTTTCCAACGTAGATGCGACAATTTGGTAAACACATCCAAAATACATGGAGAATTTCGCGGCCTCCATAGCCTGACCCAATAATGGAGGCAAATTACCAGCACCTTCGTATTCACTTTCGTCGTCATTGCCGCCAGCAGGCTCATCAAAATTCCAATCATTCAATTTTCACCCGGCAGAGAATTGTGTTTCAAAATATAGGAGAAACTTTCAAGTGCAGCAAGCACAAGGGAAACCTTTTTATTGTCACGCACAATTTGATCCAATTTAGGAATTAGTATGGTAATGCCATTTCCAACACCTTGTACATATATACATATATGTGCTTGTATGCCATTCTGCTTGTACAAAGCAATGAATGTGTTGTGACACTGTTGAATGTCGACAAGGCATCGATGAAAACTTTACAAACATCTTCCTGAGGATAATCAATCATTTTGTAGACAATATTGTAAGACTCCCCAATATATGGAACAAATGCAACTCCGGCACGTTGAGCGAATTCCTTAATGGCCAATACAGACTCCTCGTTCTCACCCAGATGAAGTTTTCTGCACTATAGCCAGCAATATTGCCATTGAAAGATGCCGGAAACACTTAATGAAATCTCACAACCTTTTATTTCACTTTTTTTTGCTTCAAACACATAAAAATTATTAAATTTAAATTTTATAAAACTTTTCTAATCATTTTTTCTTTTTCACATTCTTATAATTTTTGTTTTCAGTTTGTTTATTTTCATACTTTCTTAATAACAAATGCACTATAGTTGTCTCTTTTTCCCACGAGTTTTAAAAAGCCGATCCTAGGTTTTTTGACCTGTCACTTTCTTCACTTCTGTGTATTTTGTGATTTTTATGTAAAAAGTAGGTAACGTTACATTATATTTCTTTAACAATTTTCATTACTTTTCACATAACAATATCGATCAGCTGTTTCCTATTGTTGCAGTTACATTACATTACAGTCGCCTAACTGAGCCTTAATTGTGTTTACTGCCTCTTATGTACGACTATACCATTTAAATGGCTTTAAGTTTAAATAAAACATTGTACAAATAAGAAATATATTTATTAAATCTAAATATGAATTTTATTTTGTTTTTTTTTTATTATATGTTATGTTTTTGATTTTAATCGGTCTTATATTTTTAAATTAAATGAATATCAAATACAATTTTATGTTTTCTCTTAAAATTTTGGTACTTTTGTAAAAAAAAAGTTTTTGTATTGGAAAAAAAATTTTTTTTTTCAGATTTAAGAAGTTTTTTAAAAATAAGTATGGTAACGCTGTGTGGGAGACATGGCCTGGCGGTCATCTCTTATTCTTATTCTGGTACCTTCTTCTTTTAGAAGAAAACTTGGTCTAGTGACAGTATCGATGAATGGATGCAGTATTCCTTATTCGACCTCCGAGGGTAGTCTATTTTTGACTACGGGTGTGGCAAGCCCGAGGCCCCAGCTAGGGTGATGTAGCTTTTTCCGTTGACGGTACATTACCCATAGAACTTTTGTGTTACTACACGATCTCTAGCAACAGAGCAAAGGATTTGCACATATTTATAACAAAAGGAAGACAGACATGTCTGTTTATGTCAACCAGGTACAGCGTCACCTGGAACTTCCCTGAGTTCAAAAGACGGTGGAACTTCGAGGTCCCACCAGAGGTTACTTTTGGTTCCACGGGTGCCGGTTGCTCCACAGTCGAGCTGCTCTTATGAGCAGTTGAGCTGTGCCGGCAATGATTGAGGAATTCTCTTGGGGACCTCGATGTGGGTGTATACACAACACCTGCTGCGTGAGAACCAGGAGAATAAACGTGGTGGCTGTTGTTGCTACCAAAAACTTGGCTTCCCAGTGTTAAATCAATGTTAGTGATTGACGTGACGGGGTCAGCCAGACACTATTCTAGGTGCTGTTGCCATATAACAGATAGTAATTTTTTGACAAAGTCATTACGGCGAGAGTTTAGATAGCTCAAAGTACCTCAGCAAGGTACTTGAACATAGTACAGGGATAACCTGTGCTATGTTCAAGTGCCCTGCTGGGTGGGAACATTTATTCATTCTAAACGGTCCCGATGTGGATTCCAAAAGTTTATGTTGGTATACGGATGGATCTAAAACAGAGGATGGAGTTGGTGCTGGAGTTTTTGGGCCCATGGACAATTGGCCTACGGTATTTCAGGCAGAAATACAGGCAAATGTGTTGACATTTAATTAATTTAAATAGGGGCATTAGAGGTGCGCATGTAGCTATCTTTTTCGATTATCAGGTAGTCTCCTTTCATAGGAAATCCGTTCCAGGCAATGTTTAGCGCTTTGACTCATTACAAAAGCTATCCATACGGAACAAGGTTTCCATTTATTGTATACCTGGCCACAGCGGTAATCCAAGGAATTAGGAAGCGGATGACCTTAGCAAGAGCGCCTCTGCTGCTCCTTTAATGGGCCCAGAAGCGTTTTCTGGCGTAATCAAAGAAAATGACACTTCGACCGCTAAGGAAATGTGGCTGTCTTCTTCTGGTTTAAGGCAGGCCAAAACTTTGATGCAACCAGTTAAATATAATGGCATTCTGAATTTCAATAGGAATAATTTACGGCTTGTTACTGGGTTTTTTCTGGTCATTTTGGACTGAACTATCTTCTGTGGAAAAGGACCCAAGTTCGTTCACCCCTGTGTCGTTTATGCTTGGAAGCTGACAAGACGACGATACAAATTTTTTGTGAGTGCATCGACTTATATGACAGTAGAAGGCATGTGACTTAGATAAGACTTAGATAAGATGCAAATGACTTAGATAAGATGTAAGGGCAATGGATTGACAAGAAATAATTACTAAAGCCAGAATTGTAAAAGGAAGATTTTGAACGTTCGTAGAAGTGTTTCAATATTGATAGACCAATTGAAAGCGTAACAATTAACCACCATTTTCAGAACATTTTTAAAAGATTACAAGAAATAAGAGTTTTATTTTTACAATAGACTTACAGTAGCTCACAAAAGAGCAGCAGAGGCAGTTTTCTTGACTTAACAAACAGAATTTCAAAACTAGCCGATAAAAAATCAATACAAATCGAACTACCATATAAAATTTAGTGCCTATAACTGAACCCACAATGACTCAAATAGTAGTAGACTTTTTAAACACAGCATCAAAGCTCATTACAAACTTTGATGGAAAATCTGAAAACTTGCGCTCCTTTATTGACTCATTGTCTCTGGTAGAATCAATAAAAGGTAGCCACGAATCTGTGGCAGTATCTCTAGAAAAACAAAACTAAGAGGAATCGCCAGAAATCTAATCAATAATGAGTCAAATATATAAGAAATAATAAACAAACTAAAGAATAGCGTCAAGGGAGAATCTGTGGAAGTATTAACGGCAAAATCTTTAAATATGAAACAAAACAATAAAACCGCCAACGTTTATTGCAGCGAAATAGAAAATTTTACTAAAGTATTAGAAACCGCATACATTTCAGATGGACTGTCATGCGACTTAGCTACAAAATATTCCACACAAACTGCCGTAAAGGCATTAACTAAAAACTGCACCATTGATAAAGTCAAGCTTATCATGGAGATGCTATCAGTAAATTTTTAAATAGTTGCACCGATGTCACAGGTCAACAAAACGCCATCTTGTACTATGGACAAAAATACAAAGCTGGAAACAGTTACCGTGTTAATAACACACGATCACGTAGAAGAAATAATTACCCAAGAAGAAATAATAACAATTATAATAATAACAAGAATAATAATAGTTATTACAGAAACCAGGAGAGATTTAATAATAAAGGCAGAATTACCCGCGTGTAAATGTAGAACTGTAAATGTAAATGTGTCAGCTGATCGAATCTGTTGCATGAAAAGCTATGCAAATGCTTACCTGACTGAAATGTCACGTAAATGTAACGTCTGAACCTGCAGAAAATAGAATTTCATGACGACGTTACGTGACATTTGTAGACAGTGATGGGATGTTTGTATATTGAATGAGAGTGTGGCACAATAGCCCTATTTTGGTACTTTTGTTTCTTTTAATAATATAACCTTTTGAGTTGCTAAATTTGTATACGTACATGACATATTTAATAAATTTAGTTTTCTAATAAAGTTTTTTTCTTTATAAAATCTAACCACAGACTGCCAATCGTATTTGTTTTTTATTTTTTTGTTAATATACATATACATATATGTATGAATATGTAACATACATATAGTACATTTGTGCGAACAAGCATAAATACAAGCGCACAAAAAAGTATTTTTATTTAATAATACCAAAAAAAAATTATAATATGTGCGTTTAATCATAATAATTCTAGTGATAATAAAAATATAAATATTTTTATCTATATATATGTAAATAGGCAAGTGAAAAAAGTTAAGAAACATTTTAACTGACTTAAACTCAACGTATTCGCTTGAATTTTTTTTTGTTAGATAGATTGACAATAGGAGCAGTGCAGAATGTATTTTTTCTTCTACATTTTTGTGTCTAAGATAGTTAAAAACAGTTAAGAATATTAGCCAATCATAAAGCCATGAATTCTCTTTCTCGCTTAATTTGCTAAAAAAAAAATTACAACAATTTGGCTTGGCAACTTCATAAACACTCAGAAGGAAAAACGTATTTTATTTGTTCATTCTATTCTTATTTCCATCTTTCTATGTACTTAAACGATTATTGCTGAAACTAATAAAATTTGGATATTTAAATAACGAGTGGTACTGTATTATTTTTTTTTAGATGCTTAAAAAAAATATATTTTTTTTAGTTATTAATAACTTTGATTAAAGTTAAATTCACCTACAGCACAAAGTAAGTTTTTTATTTTTGGTTTATTTTGTGTGCGTTTTGTTTTTGTTCATTGTTTTCATTATTTTTCTGTGCTTTAAATTACTGAACATACTGGAATGTTGGACTATGATGGAATGTTGGAATATGATGGAATGTTTATATTATTAGGCTAGCATATTCGTACATACATATGGGGTCTTTCTCAAAGAATAGGGAATAGAAACTTTTTTTGTAACAAACGTTTTAATGGGGAGTCTAAAACTTTAGAGAAAAAGCGTTCAATGAAAAAATAAACGAATATTTTTGTTTTGGGCAATAATAATGAATATGAAGTGAAAACACTAGGAGCAAATATCTAATTACATTTAGTTCAAAAAGTGAACAACTTTTTTTAAATAGTTTGCTTAAAATCTATTCTTATTTATGCCGATAAATGAAATTTTAAATTCGTATTTAGTAGTTAAGAAAATGGTTTAAGAGAGTGGTTTACCTTGGAGTCTATACATATGTATATTTGAATATAGTTTTTAAATTGTGTTTTAAATTCATCAAACTTTAAATATTTTCATTCTATTCTCCACTTCTGTGCGTTAATGGTTGATTTTCAACCACTGGGCGAACACTAGTAATTATAATACGTTGTAATGTATGTATGTATACATATGAAGCTAAAATTGTAATTTCACTAAATATCAAAGTCATAACATTGTTTGTAAGTATAAAATAATGATTTGATACCATTTAAATAATTTTCGTACTTTTTCCACACAATCAAAAATAATGTGAAGATATTGAACTCCCATCAATGTTTCGAAGAGCTGTTGCGCATTTTACTTGCATTTTTTATACTGATAAGCACCCAGCAAACAAAAAGTAGTATATATGTGTTCTTGTTAAAAAATATACATATTTAAATGTGTATTGTTTGTGATTAAAATTAATTATTATTAGTAGGTACGAACATTAATAAGAAAAGGATAAAACGATAAAGTGGATATATAACAATGTTTTTATATGATTGAGGTGCTACTGAAACCATAGGCATTCCTGGAAATTAAGGAGACAAGCACTTTGTCTTTCCGATGAAATTGCTCAAATTGTAGTTACATATATGCTAATATTACGGTTAGAGGCTTAAGCGTTACAGCTGTTAATAAAATTGTTATAATTGATTTCTTTTACATAAAATAATAATAATTTTTAAAACTTCTAGGCACATTTTTATTATAAAAGATTTCTTATTTCAAAAACTCCATTACTTTTTTCCAACAGTATAAAACTTACCATCAAAAGAAAGTAAATTATAATAGCTTCAGCGAAATTATTAAAGACATCTTGGATAATTGAAACATTACAATTTTATATATTATTAACTTATAAGCAGTCATGCATACATACATCTGTGTGTATGATCACACAATCGATATACATTTCAATCAAAATGAATTCCATGAATTTAAATATTATATGAACTTTCACCTTTGACTTAAATAACTCGCAATTTAAAATCAAAAATGAGTGTTTGCTGGGCACAAAGCAATTAACATGTATGTATGTGTGGACAAATAAGTTTTTTCGTTTGTGTCGAAAACACATGACACGTTTTTAAGCATTCTATAAGCGTTCAAACATTTACATTTACATTACATTTACATTACATCTACGATTTCTACAGTCGGCTAACGAGGCTTTAAGCGTTCAAACATTTACATTTACATTTACATTACATCTACGATTTCTACAGTCGGCTAAAGAGGCCTTAATAATCGTAGAGATTATAACTACGTAAGAGCAACAGAATCAAATGAAAACAATTCAGAAAACTCCGAATTTGCCCTAGGATCAAATCAGTAAAAATTTAACATCTACATTTAAACTTGAGCTTCTTTATGGCGTTTTCTTTTCTGAGCAATATGCTGCATTTATGCTGCCTTTTACATTTCTTTGTGTTCTTTTCTGAAAAGTATGTATTATTTTAAAAATCAACGCGTTCTTTTCTCATGATGTTGCCCTTAAGAAGAAGAAAAATGCTACATGTTCAACACTCATTTTCATTAAAGGGGCATGAGTGCAGCATTATATTAACAGCTGTTTTTGTTATTGTCTATGAAAAAAATTAATCATTTTATAGTTCGTCATTCTTTTATGCCGAAACTTGTTGGAAAATTGTTCTTTTGTAAACGCAAAATATGCAACACTTCTTAAAAATCAGGTGAGCATTTAAAAATGTTGCCAAATTACATGTAACATATATGTTACACTTTTCTTTTAGAAAAGAAAACGCCATAACACTCTTAGTGCCTATTCACATTATGCATTTTTAGCCTGCCTTCTTTCGACAATTTTCTTTTAAACCCCCTACGAAAAGTCAAGCACATTTACATTAAGACTTTTTTCTTCATGACTTTTTGACGTTTGTATACACTCTTAGTGCTGAGAGTACGAAAAAACAAAGAGAAATGTCAAAAATCCCCTCGAATTTTCATTTCGTGCCTTTTGTTTTACTCCGCATGCTTCTCAACACCTCTCACCTACGAACTCAAAAAGCCTGCCTACACATGCAAGCAGAAAAGGCACAGTGTAAATTGCGTCTTAGTAACATTGGTGCAGATATTTCATCAATAAAATAAAAATTGTTTAAATTAAACCAAATGAACACTAATAAAACAAAAATTTTAAGTGGAATAGGACAAGGTAATATCAAATCAATAGGAGATTCCTTTTTCGATTTAAAATTTAAAAACTTTTTAATACCACATAACTTCCAGCTAGTAAATAATAATTTTCCGATACCATTCGATGGAATCATTGGCATGGATTTTATCGAAAAACACAACTTTATACATATTAGATTTCAACCAAAATAATGATTACCTTGTATACCACATACAATAGATATACCGATTACGAATAACTGCAATGAAATTAATATACCTCCAAGATGTGAAGTAATACGTCAAGTAAAGTTTACCAATTCAAATAATTAAATATTAATTCCAAATCAAGAAATTAAACCAGGTGTTTTTATACCAAATACATTAGTTAAATCTTTCAAAGCATTTATTCGTATTCTAAGCACTAATAATATCACCATTACTAAAATCAAACAAAGTAACATAAAAATCGGAAACATCTCTGATTATGATATAATCAAAAAAAATTTAGGAAAAAATTCACAAAGAAAATCAGAAATATTAAAAATTTTAAAGAAAAATTTTCCACAACAATTTAAAACTACACTAACGGAACTATGTTCAACATATAGTGATATTTTCGGTTAAGAATCAGAAACAGTAACAACTAATTATTTTTATGAACAGATCTTTAAAGTAAAAGGTAAAGAAAAATTTATATTAAAAATTATCGCGTACCACATACACATAAAGAACCCAGCAAAAAATTTCAAAAAAGGTAATAAAAGGGTTTGGAATTAAGCATTTTTGGTGGAAGCTGTTCCTTATTGGATTACCAACTTAATGATTTTAATAAGGCGTGAGACTAAAATAATCGATTCTTGAGAAGTACTTACTTTTTTTATTTGTTAACTTGTTCACGTAATCTATTTAATCTAAAAAAATTATTGTCTTCATTTAGCAACTTGTACATAATTTTTTTTAAACTTTAGTTATGAAATTTGATAATCAGAAAAGTAAGTCATTATATGGCAAGTAGTTCTGATAGTAATGTGCAATTTTTTGGTGGGAAGAAATTGGCAAACAAGTGAAAAAATTGATAGACCATAAAATTATTGATCCTTCCTATTCTGAATACAAAACTCCAGTCTTGTTAGTACCAAAGAAATCAATTCCTAACTCTGACCAGAAAAGATGGAGACTTGTCATAGATTATAGACAACTAAATAAAAAATTAATTGCATATAAATTCCCATTGCCCAGAATTGATGATATCTCAGACCAACTTGGTAGAGCAACATATTTTTCCTGTTTAGACATAATGTCAGGCTTTCACCAGATCAGTTTAGAGAAAAACTCCGGAGACTTAACAGCTTTTTCAACTAATAATTGTGCATACAGATTTACTAGATTATTGTATGGTTTAAAAATAGCACCCAATTCCTTTCAACGAATGATGACACTTGCTTTAAGTGGTTTAAAACCAGACCAAGCCTTTCTATATATTAGTGTTGTCATTCGAACAATTTTTTATAATTTTTGTTCGAACGAACAAAAATGTTCAATTTAGAACAAAAAAATATTTCGAGTATTCGAACAATTTCTTAACTACCTTGTATGAAAAGTATTTTACATTTCATAACTTTTTAAATTGTTAACAATAGGATGTTAAGTAATCAAATTACTCCAAATTATAAATACTTGTGTAAGCTTGTTTGTATGTTAGAAAAAAACAACTGTTTTTCTCTAATAAAAAGACTTAAGAATCGAATTATTGAACGGCGTAAATAAGCATTAATTAAATGCCGTAATATTATTCCTCAGCTGTCATATCCGGTACTAACTTTTTAAAATACACAAGAAAAAGCGAAAAAAAGTGTACGCAAATACTTTGTTTTCATGATTATTTTGTTATCAACGTATCGCAAATAATCTCAAGTACGATGAAGTATTAGATGCCATTTCTGAAGTAATTGATAATGTTTTATTAACTGATATAAAAAATTTTATGAATAAAGTAGGTAATTGATTTAAATTATTTGGAAACATGAAAGAAAGAATTACACAAACTGTATATGCTTTTTAATGTCATTTTAACTATATCGCCAACGTTAACAATTGAAGGTGAGCCGCGAATAACGTTTTAAGTGACAAAATAATGATTTTGCAGGAGAGCCACAAAACGTATTTTAAGGCAAGATTGTTTTTATCGTTTACATTTTCTTAGCGTATCGAAAATAATGATAACTAGCATTATCTTTTCTTTTTGTATCTCTGCTACATTTATCAATTATTTTCGACAATTTTGTTTGCATGATTTATTAGTTACTTACAAAGTTTTCCACTGACTGACTGATTGTAATTGTATTTTGACGGCGATCAGATGCATAATTTTGGATGGTTTGATGTTTGAACAACGCAAGAGAGTTATGTTACTGGTAATCTGTGAAAAAACTGGTTTTTTTAATTGTCATTTACAACGTTATTCGCGGCTGTGCTTCAATTTTCGAAGGAAACTTTTCTACTTGTTCTTTTATTAAAAGTAAAAAAACAATCGCCTGCAACCTACAAGTAAAAAGTGGATAGATCTGGAGTTTTAAAAGAAATCAATGACATATTAAAAAATGTTTGTAAATTTATATAAATACCTATACTTTTTAACTAATTTCGTTTTGGTTTTTAACAGCAGACCAAAAAAGGGGTGTCATAAGTATGTAGTGTGTGTCTGTGCATCTGTTTGTATGTAGGAGTTCACGACCAAACAGCTCGGCCGATTTTAATTTTTTTTTTGAAAAGTGACATGACCGAGAGTGTTCTTACCCAGCAAAAAATTACCCATTACCATCAGAACTACTTGCCATATAATGACTTACTTTTCTGATTACCAAATTTCATTACTCGCTTACAAATCACATTACCTAAAATTTAAACAAATTATGTACAACTTGCTAAATGAGAACATTTTTTTAGATTAAATAGATTACGTGAACAAGTTGCCAAATAAAAAAAGTAAGTACTTCTCTAGAATCGATTATTTTAGTCTCACGCCTTGTTGAAATCATTAAGTTGGTAATCCAGTAAGGATCAGCTTCCACCGAAAATGCTTAATTCCAAACCCGATTACCTTTTTTGAAATTTTTCGCCGGGTAGCTATCTTTGAAGGAATTCGGCGCAGCCGTTTAGAAGATATCACACCTTTTTTAGATATATTCTGTTGAATCTGTGTGTCTTTGACGCCGTAGCTCCCAAACGGCTTAACCGATTTTAATTTGGCTTTTTGCGTTTGAAAGCTGACATGATCGTATATCTTCTGTATAGTCTATACTTGAATAAAATCGGTCAAGTGAATTGGAAGCTATAATTAATTCTCTATATGTGACCCGGTCTATTAAAAGGTGGCTTATGACTGAAAAACAAAATTTCGAGAAATCAGGTGTTAAAGATAAACAATGCATTTCGTCAGTTTCTCGGTAGTTTTTTTCCTTCGTTTTTTTTCTGTTGGTATTTTCCGTTATAAGCTAGTGAAGTTTTGAGGGGAAAAAACTGTGTACGGTGTTGTTGTTAAAATGTCATTTATTTCCAATTTCTCCTTTTCCATTCTAGGAAATTTTGATGTATTTTCTAAGTATTTTCCATGTATTATCTTCATTCTCGATTTTCAATAAAATTCTGTTTTTCTTTCATTTGTGCTCTTCTTTCTCTACATTTTTAGTACACTTCTAAGCTAGTTAGGACTTTCTGCTTTTCACCATGATATAGAGCGTCTCAAAAATTATCCGAACCAAAAAAAAAGTGAAAAATAATTTTTTGAATCACATATATTAATTTACTCCTTTCTTTTTTTGCTATTCTTTTACTCCAATAACATTAGTGGAACATAGAGTTCTTCACTTATGCTACAGCTTCAACTGCGTGGAAGGTTTATAAAATTTAAAATTTTTGTTATTCATACTTCTATATTTAATATTTCTAGGTTTGTTATGAAATTTAATTGGTTTTCTTGTGTAATGAACTATTTTGCCTCTGTTAATAAGAAAAAATTAAACTAATACACATTTTTAAAATTATTCGAATACATTTTTTATTCTTTGTTCGTTCGAAATTTCGAATAAAATTTCAAAATTATTCGTCTGTTCGAACAAGAAAAAAATCATGAAACTTCATTCGAACAAATGTAAAAGACGAATAATTATGGATGATGTAATCGTATTGGGACGCTCCGAAAAACACATGCTTTCGAATTTAAAAAACGTTTTCAATCTATGTCGAAAGTACAATCTTAAATTACATCCTGAAAAATTTTCATTCTTCATGAGAGAAGTAATATAAATTGGTCACAAAAGTACAGATAAAGGAATATTACCAGACGATAGTAAATATTCAATAAGTAAAAACACCAACGGACCAGACAGTGCAAAAAGATTCCTAGCTTTTTGTAACTAATATCGAAGATTTATTAAAAAAATGACTGAGTACTCCAGACACTTAACAAAATTATCCAAGAAAAATACACCCTTTGAATGGACGAAATATTGTGATTTTGCATTTAAATATCTCAAAAAGGCATTAATGAGTCCAAATTTACTACAGTATTCTGATTTTGCCAAGGAATTTTGTATAACATCAGATGCAAGTAAATATGCCTGTGGTGCTGTTTTAACACAAGAATACGAAGACAAACATTTACCTATTGCTTATGCATCCAAAACATTCATAAAGGGAGAAAGTAACAAATCAACCATTGAGCAAGAATTGACTGCAATTCATAGGGCAATTACCCACTTCAGACCATATATATATATGGAAAACATTTTCTCGTCTGTACTTATCATAGACCACTTTCTTATTTGTTTTCAATGAAAAACCCAGGCTCCAAGTTAACAAGAATTAGACTCAATTTAGAAGAATATGACTTTACACTGTAAAGTTTACAGTAGAATATCTTAGGGGAAAGATAACTGTGTTGCTGACGCTCTATCCCGAATTACAATAAATGACCTAAAAGTCATGAATAATAAAAAGAATAGTAGTACACTAAATAAACAGCATAAATTTGATACAAATAAAAGTAATGACAAGCCCAGTATAAATTTACCTTTAACAAACACTGACGTCAGAAAATGCTATAAACTAAAGATTTCCCTCAGAAGATGTTATATCAAACATCGCAAATCTATAGGAACATATATACAAATTAATAATTTTTTTGCTAACGAGAATTTTGACTTAGGACAATTTTTCTCTAGGCTCGAAAAAGTGGCCGTGTTGGCGTTAAATGAGCCGGCTTTAAATAAAACACAAAATTGCTAATAGCACTCCTTGTGCATGAATATAGTACATATATACATTTATTAATTTTAATCTTTTCAAGCGCTTTAAAATAAAATAACTTTGTTTTACATCGGCCTTTTACACACTTACTTTCAATACTGTTAAATGTTTTCTCGTATCATTAGATGCCTACGTGACACATAAAAAAAGTCCGTTATAATTTATATACGTCTCGCTTTAGTAGATATGTATTACAAAGGAGAAAATAATACGTGCTTATATATGAGTGTGTGCGAATAAGTATGAAAATTAGTAAATAGTTAACAGTTGTAGAAGTATATGCTTGACAATTTGCAAACTAAAGAATTAAATGGGAAGTATCACATTATTAAATTGAAAATTATTCAGTAAAATTTTAAATTATTTCTTTTAAAATAATATTAGATCAAATTTATCAAAAATGAAAGTACCGGCGACAACATTCTCCCCCTCGTAAATGAGCCCATTGGGACGAGTTTACCACTTCTAATTGTCGACATCAAGTTTAGCTATCTTTGCCGCTGGCCTTTGAAAGACACCAGTTTGCGTTTGAACTGTAACCTGTCGAATTTGGCCATCCTTTGTCATGAGGGTTTCAATTATTCTGCCTTTTGGCCAATAGTGTCGTGGTAGGTTTTCATCGATTATGACAACAATGTCATTAACTTTTAGTGGAGTCGTTGTTGTACGAGGGCGGTTCGGAAACTTCTTAGCCTAGCACAATAAGCGCGGTATAAACAGAAAAAAGTTAAGTGTTTTGGAAGCTTCCATCTCTGCTATGAACACATGTTAAATTTTGTTTCGATCTGGCAACTCCTTCATATAGAAACAGGTGTTCACAAAAGACGCATCCGCGAATTTTTAACAATGGAAAAATTAGAAATGCGCGGTGTGATTAAATATTTACATAAAAAAGGTTTATCGGGACAAGAAATTCATAATGATATGGTGAATGTGTTAGGTGAAAGTGCTCCTTCATATGCAACAGTAAAAAATTGGGTTGCTGAATTTAAACGTGGTCGTACAAGCATTGAAGATGAACCACGTAGTGGACGTCCAAAAACAGCAACAACAACAGAAATTGTAGCCAAAGTGCATGATATGGTATTAAATGATCGACGAATAAAAGTGCGTGAAATAGCTAATATCATGGGCATCTCAAATGATCAAGTCCATTTAATTTTGCATGAAGAACTACAGATGAAAAAGCTTTCTGCAAGATGGGTGCCGCATTTGTTAACAGTCGACCACAAACGCATAAGAATGAACATTTCTCAAGCTTGTTTGGATCGTTTTAAGCGAAATCAAATGGATTTTAAGCGTCGTTTCATAAATGTTGATGAGACATGGATCTACCACTATACTCCAGAGACAAAAGAACAATCCAAACAATGAACTGAAGCTGGAGGAAGTGCCCCAAAGGAGGCAAAAACAATTCAATCGGCTGGTAAGATTATGGCAACGGTTTTTTGGGACTTCAAAGGTATTTTATTGATTGACTATCTGCAAAAGGGTAAAACAATAAATTCAGAGTACTATTGCAACCTTTTGGATCAATTAAATGTACAAATTCGAGAAAAACGTCCTGGCTTACAACACAAAAAAATAATTTTTCATCAAGACAACGCACCAGCGCACAAGAGTGTTTTAACAATGGCTAAAATCAACGAATTAAAGTACGAGTAGCTTGACCACCCACCTTATTCTCCTGATTTGGCTCCCAGTGACTTTCACCCAAATCTAAAAAAAATCCTTGCTGGCAAGCGTTTTACCTCAAATCAAGATGCAATTACAGTTGTAAACCACTATTTTGAAGACCTTGAGGAAAACTATTTTAATCAAGGGATAGAATTGCTAGAAAAGCGTTGGACTAAGTGTATTGAAGTTTCAGGAGATTATATTGAAATATAAAAATATTTTTGAAAAACTAACTATTCTCTTTCATTGATAGGCTAAGAAGTTTCCGAACCGCCCTCGTAAACCATTTTCCTCTTCTGATGAGTGTAGGCGCGTATTCTTTTACCTAGCGATACCAGAATTTATCTGCAAATAGCTTGGTACATTTCCACCGCTGTCGTAAGTCAACTTCTTTGTAGTTTATGGCACGAATGTAAGTGGCCTTGAAATTATAATGAATTCGACTTCCGGTAGGGCCCATCGAAAGGTTTCGTCATTGAAGTTCATGTGTGGACAGATATTGTATAGTGCCGTTTTAACCGAACGTACGACTCTTTGAATATCCACTTGAGGCTATCGAATTACTTTGAAATTACCGTGTGATCCACTTCGCCACTAAATATTTTAGATGCTGCTTTAAAAATAGTTCCGTTATCCGAATACATTTCCCTCGAAATTCCTCTTCGAGCCATAAAGTTGTTGATACACATAACGCATGAACTGGTGTCAAGACTGTGAGCAATGTCAATATGTACAGCTCGTACGGTGAGGCAAGTGAATAAAGCACCCCATTTTTCCTCCTTTCTTCTGCCTACAGTGACGTTAATCTGTCCGAAGTAGTCAATATCCGTAAATGTAAATGGCCTTTCGAAACTTGCTAGCCGAGCATGTGGTAGCGAAGCCATTTGTGGCGTAATTGGTGCGGCTGTTGAATTTTTGGATCTTTGGCTCGATTTTCTACGCTTTTGTAGAGTACTCTCAGTTTGGGTATGAAATATTTGCTAATTATGTTATTGATGGCGGTTTCATGTGACATATGATGAAATGTTTCATGTACATAGCGTACGAGTAGGAATGTCACATAGTGTTTAGTGGCCAGTATTATTACATCTTCGTGGTTTAGGAATGTTTCACTTTTGTATGAGCAATAAATGGTGTCTAATTTCTTCTTTATTGCATTCACCTAGACGATAAATCTGGTTCACTGTCATATTTATGAAGCAATCTGTGGTGTTTAATATTACAGCCATTAATACCGCATTATTTAATGGCAAAACATTTGCCCTTGTGTTTGTTGAGACAACGGCGACACAAATTATTTTGCTTTACTATACCCCATTTCCTGTCTAATGGAAGCTTTTTAAATTCACTGCACACTGATATTTTATGTTCACTTTCACATAAATAACAATTCACTTTAAATGCTGATCTTTCTTCTGTGTGAGTATTAACATTTCCGTGTTTGCTTGTTGGTACATTTGAAACAACTGTGCTTGCGGCATCGGCAATTTGAAAAATCCAGTCACTGAAAGTTTTCACTATTGGCACACTCTCATCTTTTGGATACATCGCCCAGTTTAATTTATATTGGCTATTAGCTTGTCAACAAATTCTTTCACTAGCATGGGGTTATTCATATCGGATTCCATTTTGCAAGCCTCCATGGTGGAATAAATATTTTGTACACAAATTGCGAAATTAATCATAGACTCTAGCTTATCTTTCGGTGGTAGTACTTTCCTTGCCTTTTCGATTACTCGTTCTAAAATATGTTCTGGGCGTCCAAAATACATTCTCAAAGTGTGAATTATTTCTGGCACCATTGTAGGTAACATGAGCTTACTTTTCACCGGCTGCACCTTTAAGGCAGGCTTGCAGCCGTATTAAATTTTCCGCATGTGAATATCCAGCTACCGATGTACTATTTTCAGAAGAACTAATAAATAGTGGCCATTCCTCGGTATCTCCATGAAAGTGTGGCAAGTCACGAGGAATTGCTTGTCGTGCAGCCAGCTGTGTTGTTGTAGGCCCAGAAACATTCCAGTTTCCTGTAAAACTAAAATTATTTTGTTGCAACTGATTTCTACCACTACTTTGTGACAAAATTTGATATTTTCGCTCAAGAAATTCCTGTTGTAAACGTTGCTGCTCTTCTAAGTGTGGCAAGTCACGAGGAATTGCTTTTCGTGCAGCCAGCTGTGTTGTTGTAGGCCCAGAAACATTCCAGTTTCCTGTAAAACTAAAATTATTTTGTTGCAACTGATTTCTACCACTACTTTGTGACAAAATTTGATATTTTCGCTCAAGAAATTCCTGTTGTAAACGTTGCTGCTCTTCTAAGTGTGGCAAGTCACGAGGAATTGCTTGTCGTGCAGCCAGCTGTGTTGTTGTAGGCCCAGAAACATTCCAGTTTCCTGTAAAACTAAAATTATTTTGTTGCAACTGATTTCTACCACTACTTTGTGACAAAATTTGATATTTTCGCTCAAGAAATTCCTGTTGTAAACGTTGCTGCTCTTCTAAAAATTTCAGCTGCAAACTCACTTGACTTGTACTAGATGTACCTGTTGTGTAGGCATCGGGTTTTCAGCCGTTTTGTTTAACGTAAACGAAAGAGAGTTTGTGGGTGCAGTGGATGTGGATGGTTTCGTTTTGAATCGCCCACCTGTAGAGTAAACCACTTGCGTATTGTTGCTGTTTGTTTGCGTATGTAATGGGACACTCATATCTCCGTTTCTAATTACCGACGATGTGAGAGCTACCCCTACCAAAGGTAAAATCCCCTTACCAATTTTATGTGGGATCGTACTCGCCATTTGCTGCGTCTCTCCTGTAATTGTCGGTCACGACATTGCTTGCGTCTGTCTAAGTAGACCCATAGAATTTGGTGGGTTAATTGCTAACTGAGGTGCGGCATTATCCGCTGTTGCTTCGACATTGGAATTGCAACCTTCACAACTCCAAATTATATCGGCAACTCTACTGTTCACTGCAACACAATCGAAGTGATACTACTGATCACATTTGTCGCATTGCACCATGCGATCGTTATCCACTGCTTTGCATCTTTTACAATTAAATTCACCCAATGAATTTTCTTGTGCATTCATTTTATTTAAACAATTTTGATGTGTTTTTTATGGTCTTCTTTACGTTTTATGTATGGATTTACTTTTATTAAACTTTAAGTTTAATTTAAATTTAAATGTTTATATTTTAAAAGTTATTTTAAAGAATGTTGGCGTAAAATAAGCCGAGCCGTCACAAAATTTCTAATAGTATTCCTTGTGCATGAATATACATATGTATATACATTTATTAGTTTTAATCTTTTCAAGCGAGAGCGCTTTAAAATAACTTTGTTTTACACCGGGCTTTTACACACTGAGTTTCAATACTGTTAAATGTTTTCTCGTAGCAATAATCTACAAGTGGCACCTAGTGAGAAAATTTTCGAATTTATCTCTATTAATGAATTTAAGCTTATAGGCACTAATATCTATATACAGATATATAAAAATGGTGTAAAAAATTTATAGTAATTCATAAATATTCACAATATTTGATGATAATTGTGGAAATCATTGTGATAAAAAACGTTTTGAGCAGGATTATATGCTGAGAAGAAGAACGTGCACGATTCGCTGATGAAGGTTGCTGACGATGGAACGGGCGGCATTTACTTTCTCAATGCTCCCTGTGGGACAGGGAAGACATTCGTCATTTCGTCGATTCTGGCAACAATTCGGTCAAGATCACAATTTGCGTTGGCTGTTGCATCTTCTGGAATTGCTGCCGTATTGTTGGAAGGCGGTCGAACTGCACATTCCGCTTTGAAGTTGCCGATGAATCTTCGCACAGTTGACAAGCCAACGTGCCCAACAACCAAGAATTCGGCGACAGGCAAATTGATGCGCGAATGCAAAATCATCATTTTGGATGAAAGCACGATGGCGCATAAGCGAGCTTTGGAGGCAGTTGACCGAACAGTGAAGGATTTACGAGATGATTTAAGACGATTTAGTGGGGCTTTAATAGTGCTCTCCGGAGATTTTCGTCAACCACTTCCCGTCATCCCCAAATCTTCTGCTGCGGATGAACTTAACGCGTGCCTGAAATTGTGGTCTTTGTGGCGGCATGTCCAGAAGTTGCACTTGACCACAAACATGAGAGTCGTGTTGCAGAACGACCTATCGGCTGCTGAATTCTCGAGACAACTGCTGGAGCTTGGCAATGGCCAAATTCCTGTTGATGTTTCGACTGGATTGATATCGTTGCCTCAAAATGTTTGTGAATTCGCATCGTCCAAGGAGGAACTAATCAGCAAAGTGTTCCCCGGCATTGCACAAAATTACAAAAATCTCGATTGGATGTGTGAACGGGCAATACTAGCAGCGAAGAATAAGGACATCGATAGCTTAAACTTAATTATTCAAAGTCAAATCGCAGGACAACTGCATACGTACAAATCTGTTGACTGCGTGAGCTACGAAAATGAAGCGACCAACTACCCGACGAAATTTTTGAACTCGCTTGATGTACCAGGAACTCCGCAGCCTAATTTACAGCTGAAGGTGGGATCGATCATAATCATGTTGCAGAATCTCATACCTCCAAAATTGTGCAACGGTACGCGGTTGTCAGTCAAAAAGCTAATGAACAATGTGATTCAGGCGACAATCTTCAAGGGCAAATTCACAGGAGAGGAAGTCCTTATCCCACGAATTCCCATTATTCCAACTGACGAACTGACCTTCTATTCCAATTCAAGCGGACTCAGTTCCCCGTTCGATTGGCATTTGCGATGACAATCAATAAATCGCAAGGCTAATCACTAGAAGTCTGTGGGATTAATCTTGAATTTCTCTGTTTTTCGCACGATCAGCTGTACGTTGCATGTTCGCGTGTTGGGAAATCGTCTTCGTTGTTTATTTTTGCGCCGGAAAACAAATCGAAAAACGTTGCTCATCAAATCGTTCTCTACCGATTCCATTCAAATAAATTACATTGAAAATTTAAATATATGTGTTGTATTATTAATCTAAAGTTTGTCTGAAGGCTTCAAATTGGAGCGAGGCGAAGTTCGCCGGGTCCGCTAGTTTTATATGATTTTTTGTTAATAAAAAATAATAATTGTTGGTACTCTCGGCATCAAAAAAGTACTCTTAATTGATACCAATATTGATCCGTTGCACTAGAAATAAAGGCCCCTAACTCGGAAAACGTGAGTCGGCAACAATTTTAGTATTTAATTTTGTTTCTTATTTTTAAATTTTCTACCAAATGGGATATTTTTAGTTGTTTTGCTAAATTTCATTAGTAAATATTTATCTCCAAATCTGTTTATGTTATGTACTCACCTCTTCACAATTTATTATATTAGATGAATTAACTGATAGTATGCTGTCCGTAACAATTAAATCATGTGATTTATCACGCAATGCAACGTCATCCACAATATTGTTGCAACTATTTTGAAGGCTTCGCACATTCAAGGACTCTTCAGATTGATTTAAGTTATTCTCACTTGCCAAATTGTAATTTTGCAATGAGCTTATCGTACTGGAAATTTTATGAGATAATGGCGACAATGTAGATTTTATATTACTCTCAATATTTGAAGCATTTTCTGAAATCGATGAGTTATTCTCTTTTGTCACTTTTTCTGCCAAGATAAGTTCCCTAAAAGTAATAACAAAATATGTATTTTTGAATTTATAATACTTTAAATAAATATTTTAATTTGATTTGGGCAAAAATAAAAAAACAACATAAATATTTTTAAATTTTCGTAAGTAGCTGAGCTGTTTTAATTTCGGCACTAGTAATTAAAAGTATTAAAAGCTGAAAATAATTATAAACGCCGTTACATGCAATAGTGATATTTCACACACGAGCATAATTGTAATGGCATAACATGCCAGTTTCTGAATTAGAGAGGCGAAGAGAGTGGCTTTTAGTTGGCATTATTTTTCAACCAGGTACAACCCCGCAATCAAAGACTATAAATATATAAAGATGTTCCACGTATAACATTAAATGAAAACTAAAATTGTTTGCGTTTATGGATGCTGTGGGGGAAGTAACAAGGGAAAATATATTGTTTGTTATTTGAACGAAACCACAAAGAGAGCACAAAATTTTTGAGCATGCACACTTATATAAATATGTATGTAGTAATGTTGTATGGCATACAATGTATGCACACACATAATTGAAGCTTATAGAGAAATTTAGTTGTGTGTGTTATATTTCTTGTTCAAGCGCTGTCAAGTAGGAGCAAAAATATGAAATAACTAAAAGAAGTTTCTTGTTTTGATACATTCATGTGCAAATAAATCACGGAAATCAAATGCGACCGATTGTGTTATTGTAGGGTAAAAATACGTGTTTTATTGTTGTAAAATTAAAAATAAGTTGATTCGCACCGAACTATAATTATTTTATTTAGAAATTTCAATTATATATAAATATATACATATACACATATATATATTTATATATATATACATATATGTATATATTTATATATATACATATATATATATATATATATATATATATATATATATATATATATATATATATATATATATATATATATATATATATATATATATATATATAGTATATATATATATATATATATATACTATGTATAAAATAAATAAAACGTGAGCTTACTTACATAAGTTTGTAAACCATGATTATTTATTTTTGTTTACAAAAGAATAGGTTTTCTTTATTGCTTTAAAATTTTGAGTTTTTCAGTGCTTGTTGATTTGAATTTATATGTTTCCCACGACGAATGTTTTCGTAGCAGTGTAAGAACTAATAAATTAAGCATCTCCATCCTGTGCTTAAAGCATACGTAGCTATCGTCAAACCAAAAGGAATATATTGTATTTTTGGTACAATTTAAGCATTGCTCAACAATAGTTTTTTTATGTTTTTTATTTCTTTAGAATTAGTAAAAACATTTTCGAAAACTTTTATGTGAATCTTACACACTGCAAAAAATAAGTCTGATGGAGCACACAAACTTCCAAAATCTGTTTCTTTATCATAATTTTTAGTAAAATTTTTTCTTATAGATACTTCATCAAAAAGTAAAATGCATTCTTTTTCAAAAGGTTGCATCTTTTTAACAGTTTCTGTGAGCGCATTGTATATACATGAATTGTTACCTGGCTGCAAATTTTTAATGCTACTCCATCTACTCAGGGATGAAGGACTCGGAAGGTTCAATTTCAATATATTTCTTAAGAACAAGTATGTGGAGGTTGATCTATAAAATATACTTTGAGAAAAGCTTATCTCATACTCTTCCCAACGCGCATTTGTCCCTCTATTTATCTTTAGGAGCATTTTGCAAAAAGTTTTTTCGTTTGGATTTATATTTATATTATCAACTTCGGCTTCAATAGATTTCTTCATCATTATTTTGCTTTCTAACGTTTTTATCCTTCTTTTTAAACTTTCGGATTTTTTCTTTAATTTAAGTTTATCTTGCGAAACAGTCTTATGTTTTTTAAACATTGTAAAATATTTCTTTCTATAAAACTCTTCATTTCTACAACTTTTATAACAATTTGTGCAAAACGATGGAGATTCCGATGTTTTGCGCTTAAGAGGCGGACATCTTAACAAGGGTAAGGCAACATCCTCACTTAATAAACACTTTTCTCTACCCCAGTCATCAGTCAAATTTAAGGTTGGTACTGCGTCGCGCTTCAAGTATTTCTTTCCTATATTTTCCGACGAAAAGTGTCTTTCATATATATATAATGTCCGCGATTTTTCCAAAAAGCTTTCGTCAAAGTTGCACTTTTCTATCCACGCTTTAAGTAATATGTCATTGGAATATGGGAAACGAAAGATTTTTTAATTTAATTATTATTTTTCGAACTGTATTTGTTTCTATATTCTTATGAATTGAATAGGCTAACATTACGAAACACATTAGCAAATTGAAATGCAATGAATCAAACCAATTCACATATTCCATTTGCAATAAAGTTACGTATATAAGGCAGACATCTACATCAACTGACACCATACACAGTGGACCAAAACACAGAAGAACGCTGATGAGGAAGGTTTAGTGGCCTTCGAAAACGGCTGGCTGTTCCGTTCAACTATGTGTTGTTGTCAGAATATTTACAACTAACTTTGATGTTATTTGTTCATTAATAATTATCACATGTAATTTGGCTTAAAAAGCGTTACGAACTTTAGCCTATTCAATTCATAAGAAAGATTTTTAAGTTTGGAAAACTTCTTTTGGATCTGCCACAATGAGGCAAACAACACTTATTGCCTGCTTTAAGCGATAACTTTTTTTGTTTTACTACGGAAGTAGACAATTTCAATTAGTTCACAAAATTTTTTTTTTTTATAATACATGATATATATTTATTGTATCTTCATATATGAACTAACAATAAGTATTCAAATCTTAAATATAAAAATATAATTAGGCCCGACCAGTGTCGGACATAAGCTTAGTAATAGTTATATATAATACATAAGTAGTGATAATCAAAAGGAAAAAATATAAAAACTAAAAGTATTTTCAGGAAGATCCATCTGGAGTGCTGTGAATAAGAGCCCTCGTATCCCTCTTTTTTAGGCGGATGTGTCCAGTAAAGTTCAAAATATTACGGGCAAGCGGATTAGGATGTGACTCGAGTTTTGTTAGATATTTGCCTGCGTATTTTGCAATTTCTTCAGTCACTAGTGGCATATTCAAATCACGATGTATATTTGAATTTTTGATGTACCATGGAGCCGATGTTATCATGCGTAAAATTTTGTTTTGCCTGCGTTGAATTTTCTCTACATTTGAAGCTGAAGCAGTGCCCCATAGTTGAATTCCATAGCACCATATTGGCTTTAAAAGCGACTTGTATATTAAAAGTTTACAGTCTAGGCTAAGTGTTGAATTTCGACCAATCAGCCAATGCACCTGAGTTAATTTAAGTTTCATTTGAGTTAACTTAGAGTCAATATGGTGTTTTCATGTAAGTCGTCGGTCAAGGTGTATACCAAGATATTTCACATGTGAATGTTGAGAAACAACTTGATTGTTAATCCGAATGGGGGAACAAGTATCTCTTCGTAAAGTAAATGTTACTTGAACACACTTTTGTTCATTTACCTTGATTCTCCATAAGTTTAACCAAAGCTCCATCTGGCTAATGTGTTCCTGGAGTTTGCGGGATGCCTCATCAGGGTTTTCATGCATACTAAGGCAGGCTGTATCGTCGGCAAATGTGGAAGTATGGATACTACTGCTCACAGGCATATCACAAGTATAAATTAAATATAAAACTGGTCCCAGTATACTCCCCTGTGGCACACCAGATAAAATTGTTTCAGGCCTACTTGTAAAGTCTCCTTCCGCAACAGTGAACTTACGGGAAATAATGTAACTTTCCAAAAGATTTAAAATGTTTATTGGTAGGTAAGTCTTCAATTTTAAAATTAGGCCTTCATGCCACACTTTATCAAATGCCTGGGAAACGTCAATAAACAGCGCAGAACAATACTTTTTTTCCTCAAAAGTTCTTCTTATAAATTGAACCAATCTGTGAGTTTGTTCAATGGTGCTATGCTGACTTCTAAAACCAAATTGATGGTCTGGTATGCACCCACTACTAATTAGAGTTGGGGACAATTTTGTTTTGAGCAGTTTTTCGAAAAGCTTTGGCATTGTAGATAGTAGACTTATTGGCCTATATGACTCAGCCTTGGTTATATCTTTGCCCGGCTTTGGAATCATTTTAACCTTGGCAAGTTTCCAGTTGTGTGGATAATACTCCAGTCGTAAAATATCATTAAATATGAATAACAGGATTCTCATTGCAATACGAGGCAAGTTCATCAGCATCTGATTACTAATTCCATCAATACCCGGAGCTTTCTTCGGGTTGAGTTCGGCAATTAATTTTTGTAAATCACGCGTCTTAAATTTTATGTGTTGAGGGGGTAGAGCGACTATATTCGGCAAATCAGCAACACCAGTACATATATTTGGCGTAAAAACGGATTTTAAGTGCTCAGCAAATATTTTACCTTTTTCAGTATCGCTTCTTGCCCAACCTCCGGTAGATGTGCGTAGAGGTGGCTTATACTCAACGGGTGTTTTAAGCTTTCTGGCAGCGCGCCACAAGGAGTAATTAGACGCCGGTGTAACATCGAGACCCTCCAGATAATTTTTAAGAGATGCAATTTTTTCAGATGCAAGCAACTCTTGGAGTCGTTTAGTGCACTCTTTAAATCTGATTTTATTTTGTGGTGATCTGTGCTGTTGCCATTCCCTTCTAGCCCTTCTTTTTTCACGTACGAGACGTTCAATGTCTGTAGAATAAATTTTATTAAACCCAATCTGCGGATGGGAGATAGTGGCATGTTCAGCAGCCTGTTTAATATTCTCGCTGAGATTGGCAATGTTCGATTCAATATCATCGGGTGTTCTAAGCGTAATGTTTTCCGTACAATGACTGCTGAGATATTTTTTGAACCCCAGCCAATTAACACGATTGATCATCTTCACATATGGGTCAGGTAAGTTACTTCTTAATGAGCTACAAATTGTAATGATCGTCGGGGAGTGATCAGACGAGAGATCAAGAGAAGCTTGAACTTGAATTAAATCCCTAGAGATATTTTTTATGACGCCAAAATCTATAACATCCGGAATTTTTTGTATGTCAGTAGGCCAATAAGTGGGCTCCCCACTCGAAATGACATCCAAGCCCATTTTTGAAATAGTGTTGAACAATGCTCGACCTCTGGGTGTAACAAGGCGCGAACCCCAGAACGTATGTTTCGCATTGTAGTCTCCAGCTGCTACAAAACAAGGTCCAAGAGATTTGTAGAAATCCTCATATTGATTCTCAGTGATTGAAAATCTGGGAGGGGAGTAAATTGATGATATAACGAAATTTGAACAAAAACTTTCAATGCCAATCTTTGTTGCTTGTAGGTATTCTTCACAAATGTTATCAAGAACACAGTGCTTGAGTCTTGACTTTATTAGAATTGCTGATCCACTGCAAGCTCTTCCTCTAGGGTCCTTTGTATCATATATAGTGTAGCCATAAATTTTAAAAAGGCTTCTCGAAGTCAAATGAGTCTCAGAAACCAACATTATATCAATATTTTTTTCCGTGAGGAAGTGCTCAAGTTCATTTTTATGTTGGCGAATGCCGTTTGCGTTCCAGAAACATATTGTTAACGTGTTCATGGCTTATTAAGTATTGCTTGAAGCAGAGTGTTCTGCATTCGCAACATTTCTTGCAACATGCTAGTCATATTTGTTGTTGTTGTTCACTCATTATGATATTATTTATTTATATTATTATTCAAAATTTTTCACTTTTTCACACTAGATTATATTTTCAAGCACTTGTAACTTACAACGAAAGCGATACTGAAATAAAGTTAAATAAATAGTTTCCAACGTAAACGCTAAATATATTAAATTCAAATAACGGTAAATTTATATTCGGTGCGAATCCATGTATTTGCAAAAGTACAACAATAAAATACATATTTTTGCCATATAAATAGACAATCGGTAACATTAAATTTTATGTAGCTTATGTCCATACACATATGCATATGTGCGAAAACACAAGTTCTTTTTGTTTGTGTAAATTTTTTCTTTGCTTTAGGTTAAATACACACATCCGTTCATACTTACCCATGCAAAGGCACGCACACATGCATGCGTATGCAGATGAATAGCGAAGACATGAGAATAATAAGTGCTCTGAGAAAATAAATTACTCTCTTTGAAACAAATGGATTTAGTAGTAAATCCACCAGCAAATTAAGCACTGGCAGTAAAATGTATGGACGTAGAACATCTTTATATATTTATAGTCTTTGCCGCAATAGTAGCAAAAAAACCAATACACAAAGAATTAAGAAAAAACCGCAAATGTCAAATGAATACAAAAAAAACAAACACACATACAAAGTTGTGTACACGTATACATTTTTATACCAGATGAATTAGTCTCATGTGTTCTGCAAAGAACAAAAATTGTGCGGCTTAAAAATTAGTCCCATGTGTGACTACAAAATTACGCCATGCGAAGATTTTACTGTTCGATGACGTCACGGCTCTATCGTAAAGGCTGTCATTAAGACTGAAAAAGCAAATAGAAGACTTAAAAGCATAACCACTTTAAAATAAACATTCGGCAAACATTTGCTCAAATATTACAAACATTTGCTTCCCGCAATGTTTTTTTTTTTTTTTTTTTTTTTTGATACATATTTTTATTTATTATATCTTCAAATATGAACTAACAATAAGTATTCAAATCTTAAATCTAAAATATAATTATTAGGCCCGACCACTGTCGGACATAAATTTAGAGATAGTTATAAATAATACATAAGTAGTGATAATCAAAAGGAAGAAAAAATAAATAAAAAGTATTTTCAAGCAGTCCCATCTGGAGTGTTGAGTATAAGAGCACTTGTATCCCTCTTTTTTAGGCGGACGTGTCCAGTAAAGTTCAAAATATTACGAGCAAGCGGATTAGGATGTGACTCGAGTTTTGTTAAATATTTGCCTGCATATTTTGCAATTTCTTCAACCACTAGTGGCATATTCAAATCACGATGTATATTTGAGTTTTTTATATACCATGGAGCCGATGTTATTAATCGCAAAATTTTATTTTGCCTTCGTTGGATTCTCTCGACATTGGAAGCTGAAGCAGTGCCCCATAGTTGAATTCCGTAGCACCATATGGGTTTCAAAATAGACTTGTATATCAAAAGTTTGCAATCTAGACTGAGGGTTGAATTTCTACCAATCAGCCAATGTACCTGAGTTAATTTTAGTTTCATTTGGGTTAACTTAGAGTCAATATGGTGTTTCCAAGTAAGCCGTCGATCAAGGTGTATACCAAGATATTTCACATGAGTATGTTGAGGGACAACTTGATTGTTAATCCGAATGGGTAAACACGTATCTCTTCGTAATGTATATGTTACTTGAACACACTTTTGTTCGTTTACCTTAATTCTCCATAAGTTTAACCATAGTTCCAGCTGGGTAATGTGTTCTTGAAGATATCGGGATGCCTCGTAAGGATTTTCATGCATACTAAGGCAGGCTGTATCATCAGCAAATGTGGAAGTGTGGATATTGCTGCTCAGAGGCATATCACAAGTATAAATCAAATACAAAACTGGCCCCAGTATACTCCCCTGTGGCACACCGGATGAGGTAGTTTCAGGCATGCTCATAAAGTCTCCTTCCACAACAGTGAACTTCCGGGCAGTAATGTAACTTTTCAAAAGACTTACAACGTTTATTGGCAGGTATGTTTTTAATTTTAAAATTAGGCCTTCATGCCACACTTTATCAAATGCCTGAGAAACGTCGATAAACAGCGCAGAACAATACTTCTTTTCTTCAAATGTTCTTCTTATAAATTGGACCAATCTATGAGTTTGTTCAATGGTGCTATGCTGACTTCTAAAACCAAATTGATGGTCCGGTATGCACCCACTATTAACTAGAATTGGGGACAATTTTGTCATGAGCAGTTTTTCGAAAAGCTTTGACATTGTTGATAGGAGACTTATTGGCCTGTATGACTCAGCCTTGGTAAGGTCTTTGCCCGGCTTTGGAATCATTTTAACTTTGGCAAGCTTCCAGCTATTTGGATAATACTGCAGTCGTAAAATGGCGTTAAAAATAAATAACAGTATTCTAATTGCAATACGAGGCAACTTTATTAGCATCTGGTTACTAATTCCATCAAAACCCGGAGCTTTCTTTGGGTTGAGTTCAGAAATTAGTTTTTGCACATCACGCGTCTTAAACTTTATTTGTTGAGGGGGTAGAGCGACTACATTTGGCAAATCAATTACACCAGTACATGTGTTTGGGGTAAATACGTATTTTAAATGGGCAGCAAATATGTTACCTTTTTCAGTATCGCTTCTTGCCCAACCTCCGGTAGATGTGCGCAGAGGTGGTTTAAACTCAACGGATGTTTTAAGCTTTCTAGCAGCACGCCATAAAGAGTAATCAGATGCTGGTGTGACATCAAGATTTTCCAGATAGTTTTTAAGAGATGCACTTTTTTCATGTGCAAGCAGCTCTTGGAGTCGTTTAGTGCACTCTTTAAATCTAATTTTATTCTGGGGTGATCTGTGCTGTTGCCATTCCCTTCTAGCTCTTCTTTTTTCACATACGAGACGTTCAATATCTGTAGAATATAGTCTATTAAACCCAGTCTGCGCATGGGAGGTAGTGGCATGTTTAGCAGCCTGCTTAATATTTTCGTTAAGATTGGCAATGTTAGATTCAACATCATCAGGTGTTCTTAGTGTAATGTTTTCCGTGCAATGACTACTAAGATATTTTTTGAATCGCAGCCAATTTACACGATTTATCAAATTGGCATATGGGTGAGGTAAATCACTTCTTAATGGGCTACAAATTGTAACGATCGTGGGAGAGTGATCGGACGAGAGATCTAGAGAAGCTTCAATTTGAATTAAATCCCTAGAGATATTTTTCATAACGCCAAAGTCTATTACATCCGGAATTTTATGTATGTCAGTAGGCCAATAAGTGGGCTCCCCACTTGAAATGACATCCAAGCCCATTTTGGAAATTGTATTGAACAACGCTCGACCTCTGGGTGTAATAAGACGCGAACCCCAGAACGTGTGTTTAGCATTATAGTCGCCAGCTGCTACGAAACAAGGACCCAGAGATTTGTAAAAATCCTCGTATTGATGCTCAGTAATTGCGAATCTAGGAGGAGAGTAAATTGATGATATGACAAAATTATTGGAAAAATTTCAATACAAATATTCGTTGCTTGTAAATGTTCTTCACAAATGTTATCAATAATATAATGCTTGAGTCTTGACTTTATTAAAATTGCTGATCCACCGCATGCTCTTCCTCTCGGGTCCTTTGAATCATATAAGGTGTAGCCATAAATTTTAAAAAGGCTTCTCGAAGTCAAATGAGTCTCAGAGACCAACATTATATCAATATTTTTTTTGTCAGTAGGCCAATAAGTGGGCTCCCCACTTGAAATGACATCCAAGCCCATTTTGGAAATTGTATTGAACAACGCTCGACCTCTGGGTGTAATAAGACGCGAACCCCAGAACGTGTGTTTAGCATTATAGTCGCCAGCTGGTACGAAACAAGGACCCAGAGATTTGTAAAAATCCTCGTATTGATGCTCAGTAATTGCGAATCTAGGAGGAGAGTAAATTGATGATATGACAAAATTATTGGAAAAATTTTCAATACAAATATTCGTTGCTTGTAAATGTTCTTCACAAATGTTATCAATAATATAATGCTTGAGTCTTGACTTTATTAAAATTGCTGATCCACCGCATGCTCTTCCTCTCGGGTCCTTTGAATCATATAAGGTGTAGCCATAAATTTTAAAAAGGCTTCTCGAAGTCAAATGAGTCTCAGAGACCAACATTATATCAATATTTTTTTCCGTGAGGAAGTGCTCAAGTTCATTTTTATGTTGGCGAATGCCGTTTGCGTTCCAGAAACATATTTTTAACGTGTTCATGGTTTGTTAACTAAAGCTTGAAGCAGAGTATTCTGCATTCGCAACATTTCTTGCATCATGCTAGTCATATTTGTTGTAAAATTGTTTATAGTTTGCACAAGATTTTCAATAGTGGCTTCAAGGCGATTATAATTAAAGTTTGAGTGTGTATTTGTAGAATTATTTTGCGGTGAAACATTTTGTGTCGGAATAGAACTAGCCTTAGCAGCATCTGCATACGATACACGGGAAGTAACTGGTTGGCTCATTTGCTGAAAAGTGGCAGAGTAAACGTTTGCTGATTGAGCTGGAGCTAATTTAGGTTTTTGCACCATAGTCTTCTTTACCAAAGAGTACACACGACAACCTCTGTAGTTAGCAGTGTGATTTTCTCCACAATTACTGCATTTTTTGTTACTTTGATCTTTCGGTTTATTGCAACTAGCAGTGCCGTGCAACTCGCCGCACACGACACAAACAGTAGGTAATTTGCAGTAAGTTTTAGTATGGCCATATTCTTGACAATTATGGCACTGTACGGGTCCTGAACGCTTGTGTGGTTCTTCAACGGTTATTTTTCGATATAAGAGATATCTTAAATTATATATTGGATAGGTCTCACTCTTTTTCAATTTTATATCATTTGGCTCAAGTTAAACGCGAAATAGAGGTTGAGGGATCTTTTCCCTATTTATTATGTTCGATACATTTTTTACTTTAAAGCCCTGGAGGACGAGAGCATCTTTTACTTCTTCGGGAGCAACATAGGAATCTATGCCCTTCAACACAATCTGCATACCTTTAGCACTCTTGAGCTGATATGTGTAGAAATTTGTTTTACTTTTTTCAAGTTCAGAAACCATTGTGCGAAAATCTTTTTCTTCATAAATTTGAATTTTCGTTTCATCAATATTACCACGTTTTATTGGAACAATGAGAAATTTATTCTCACCAATGACCGAAATTAATTTTTTAATTAGAGCGTTTGAGTTTTTTTCTCTTAAATAGATTGGTGGCGGCTTGGAGGTTTTATTCGCAGATTCAGCGGGTTTTTCATTATCATCTTGCAATATTTTAAAACGGTTTTGCCGATTAGTAGAGGATGCGCTGTTATCCCTGGACATCTTTGGAACAGATGCAATTTTAGTAGAATTTGGGCTGCGCCCGCGCTTTAAAATTGTAATGTATCTGTCCATTCCGACTTGGACCTTGGGCTTTGGGGTGCTCTTATCTTCAGTGACAACTTGTTTAAGTGATGACAACGAGCCCGAAGCGGATGATATCGCTGAGTTAAATTTAGAAGTACTAGGCAATAATGTCAACGATTCACTAGATGGCATTGTACAAAGCGAAGTTGATCGCTGACGAAACTGTGGTTTTGCCGTTAGAGAAAGTCTATTATCAGATTTTTGGTTTTATTAAGAGCTTCAGAACTCACAGCAAGTCTATTATCAGATTTTTTATTTTTATTGTTATCATTATGAGCATCAAAACTCACAGTAAAATAGGCATTTCTGCCGTTACAACTCACTTCACTATTTTTTTCCTTTGGGGTACTCATAAAGAGTATTCCTCAAGGGTACTTTGTATGTTTTTTTGTTTACGGTTCTTTTTTGATTTTGTTATTTCTATATGTAAAAAAATATTAGCAAAGCAAAAAAAAAGCTTATTTATCAAAGTTAATATGTACTACGAATATTTTTTGTATGATTTTTTTTTTGTTTTGTTTGTATGTAAGAAAAATTCCGCTATTACGTCTGTTCACTATGAAGGTACAACGAGAACGGACTCCCGCAATGTAATCACAAAATATTTTTGAATAGCAGACAACAAAACAATTGATTTCGGACAAACAAACTAATTTCCCACCAAATAATAATTTGTCTAATATGAACATAGTATGAACACTCAACGAAAAATATTTTCCGCAAATAAATTGTTATTGTAAGACCAAACAGTAAGACGACTGGGTTCTTAAATAAAATTGGAAGTCATTCCAAAGGAAATACATTTTCATTGCTTCCAAAAAATCAATATTTTTAATTTGCCAGTAGTTAGCAAATAACTAAGTAGAAGTTTATTTTAGTCATACAAAACCTTGTAATTTCTCCATAGCTTTAGAAAATACTCACCAGAATTAAAAAAAAAATCGAATTTTTTAAAGAAATTTATGAACTAATTTTAGTCTAAAATTTAAAAGTCATCATTTAAACAAATTAAATTATATTTGAAATAAAACCACTAAAATAATTCATAGATATGCAAAATTAATTCAAAATTACAATCTGATTGCATCTTTAAGAACTTGAAGAACATTTGAAAGGGATAATTTATAGAAAATGAAGAAATCTGAAATCACATGAATTAAATTATAGCATCCCAAAAAAATAATTGGAAGTCACTCCAAAGGAACTTCATTTTCATTGCTTCCAAAAAATCGATATTATTAATCTGCCAATAGTTAGCAGGAGACCAAGTAGAAGTTTATTTTAGTCATACAAAATCTTGTAATTCCTCCATAGTTTTAGAAAATACTCACCAGAATTAAAAAAAAATCTATTTTTTTAAAGAAATTTATGAACTAATTTTAGTATAAAATTTAAAAGTTATTTGTTTAAATTTAAATGAAAACACAGTTTCGGGCTTAAATTCCTATAAAAAGAAACGAATTGTTAAAATAGGTAACTATTTACCATTTTTCCTAGATGAAAATATTATCATAGTACACAAAAAAGGAAATTTTTCTTAAAATCACTTCCAATTCCATCGAAAAAGAGAACTTCCTGCAATGACAACCCTATGTAAAAATCATTAGAACGGATCGAAATTTGCACTACTTCCAGATCACAAACTCTACATTTTCATGACTTTTTTGGAGGTCCTTTTTTACTGGGATTTAATAACTTTTATTGGATTCCACATTCTTGGAATAGTGTTCTATATTGTAATAGCTAATAGTCTTTTTACACTTTCTCACATTTCAGAGGAATTTTCAAGAGTATGAGCAACTAAAAATTAAATAATAAAATGGTTCTTGTGCAATAACCCGAGTGCCTAGAATGGCAATGCTAATAAATATATTACTTACATTTCCATTCCAAACCGTAGGGACTTGCTAAAGGCCATTATAGAGATCCTAACGGAACAATGCACTAGAGAACTAGTCTGTGCGTCAGCATATTTTGCATTTGACTTAGATATACCACCCATTGGGGTTAAGGAACAAGTAAGTTACTGTCATGAGAATAATTTTTAGTTCATAATTGGTTGGCATGCTAATGCTCATCACACCGTATGGAGTAGTATTGACATTAATGGTAGGGGTAAGGCGCTCTTAGAACTTCTAGGCTGTAAGGGTATAGAGGTTTTGAATAGGGGCTCAGAGCCAACTTTTGTTAATGCCATCAGGGAAGAGGTATTAGACCTCACCTTATCTAGCTCATTCATTTCTAGCTACATATCCAATTGGATGGCCTCTGACGATGCCTCTCTGTCGAATAATCGATACGTAAGGTTTTATTTTCCAAAAGAGAAAAAAATTAAAGAGTCGCAAACATATTAGCTGGGCTGCGTTTAAAGAAATGGCAGACTCCAGAGACAATCTGCTAGCTTCCAATATTTCTTCTGTAGAAGAACTAGAGGTAGCAACAGATTAGCTTAATCAAGTCATTATTTCATCATATCATGTAGTTGTTGTCTGAAAAACCAAAAAATGGTATGAAATGTACCGTGGTGGAGTGACTTTCTTGATGATATGTGCAAAGAAGTTAGAAGACTATTTAATGACGCAAAGCGTTCAGGTAACTGGGAAGTGTAGACAAGATACCTAACCAATTACAATAAAGAAATTAAGAAATCCAAAAGGGAGTCCTGGAGAAAATTCTTCGAGGATAACGAGAATACCCCAATAGCAGCGAGATTGCACAAGGCTCTCTTCCGTTGTAAAGTCAGCCAAATCAGCCTTCTAAGGAAAGCTGATGGTAATTACACCAAGAACCAACGAGAAACACTGGAACATTTACTTAGTTTTGATTTTCCTGATAGATTCTCAAGGTTCAAAGTGGTGGTGACCTGATGATTGGCTCTCCTGTTTCATACGGAACAGCCCTCAAATTGTTTAAGGTCATCTTTAATCAGAATAGGATAAAATGGGCTATTGCCTCTTTTCAGCCTTTTAAGGCTCCTGTCGTGGATGGTATATTTGCAAAGCTTTTGCAAAGGTGCATTGATACACTGCTTTATGCCCTCGCCGCCCTAATTAGACGTACTTTTATTTTCGGACATATTCCCCTGCTGTGGAGGAAGGTTGACGTGCTCATAGGACATAACTGCTTATATGATATGGTTACAATTAAGGTAGTCAAAGGGTGTCTCTTAGGTAGTGTTTTATCACCACTCCTTTGGTCAGTGGTGATTGATGAACTTTTCCTAATTTTTAGTGAACAACGATACGAATTTATAGAATATGCTGATGACCTGGTTGTAATAGAAACTGGAAAATTCGGCAACATTCTGGCATATGTCATAAACAATGCTTTGTGCACTGTAACGACATGGTGTGGGAGCAGCGCTACCATTTGTCAAGTTTTCTCTTTTTTTGGAAGTTTTTTGAGATGCCAAAAAGTTTTTGAAAATATAAAGTTTTTTAAAGTTTTTTTTATAAATGCACACAGTATATTGAATGAAATTATTAAGTGATGTTTGTATGCAAAAAAACGATTTTATATTTCCTCACAACCTTATTACTGCAACAGTGTCTAAAGGCTCAGTTAGCCGACAGTAATGGAATGTAACTGGAACGTAGGAAATAGCTGATCGATATTTTTATGTAAAAAGTGGGTTACGTTACATTACATTTCTGTAACAATTTTCATTACTTTTCACATAACAATATCGATCAGATGTTTCCTATTGCTGCAGTTACATTACATTACAGTCGCCTAACTGAGCCTTAATTGTGTTAACTCTCTCGTATGTACGACTATACCATTTAAATTGCCTTAAGTTTTAATAAAACAATGTACAAATAACAAATATATTTATTAATGTATGTGATATTTTTTTTAAGATCTCCATATCTAAATATGAATTTTATTTTGTTTTTTTATTATATGTTATGTTTTTGATTTTAATCATTCTTATATTTTTAAATAAAATTAATATCAAATACAATTCTATGTTTTCTTTTAAAATTTTGGTGCTTTTCTAAAAAAAAGGTTTTGTATTGGAATAAAAGCTTTTTTTCAGGGGCCCGGGGCCCCAGCTAGGGTGATGTGGCTTTTACGGTTGACGTACTTTTGGTACATTACCCATAGAACTTATGTGTTACTAGACAATCTCTGGCAACAGAGCAAAGGATGTGCACATATTTATAATAAAAGGAAGACAGACAGGTCTGTTTATGTCAACCAGGTGCAGCGTCACCTGGAACTTCCCTGAGTTCAAAAGACGATAGAGGTGAAGCCTTTATGGTGGAACTTCGAGGTCTCACCAGAGGTTAGTTTTGGTTCCACGGGTGCCGGTTGCACGACAGTCGAGCTGCTCTTATGATTAGTTGAGCTGTGCCGGCAAAGATTGAGGAACTCTCTTGGGGACCTCGATGTGGGTGTATTCAGAGCACCTGGTGCGTGAGAAACGGGAGAATAAACGTGGTGGCTGTAGTTGCTATCAAAAACGCTGGGAGAATAGTCTTGGCTTCCCAGTGTTAAATCAATGTTAGTGATTGGCGTGACGGGGTCAGCCAGACACTATTATAGGTGCTGTTGCCATATAACAGATAGTACTTTTTTGACAAAGTCATTACGGCGAGAGTTTAGATAGCTCAAAGTACCTCAGCAAGGTACTTGAACATAGTACAGGGATAACTATGTTCAAAGAGTGCAACCTATGTGCCCTGCTGGGTGGGAACATTTATTCATTCTAAACGGTCCCGATGTGGATTCCAGAAGTTTATGTTGGTATACGGATGGATCCAAAACAGAGGATGGAGTTCGTGCTGGAGTTTTTGGGCCCATGGGCAGTTGGCCTACGGTATTTCAGGCAGAAATACAGGCAAATATGTTGACATTTAATTAATTTAAATAGGGACATTAGAGGTGCGCATGTAGCTATCTTTTTCGATAGTCAGGTAGTCTCTTTTCATGGGAAATCCGTTCGAGTCAAGGTTTAGCGCTTTGACTCATTACAAAAGCTATCCATACGGAACAAGGTTTCCATTTATTGTATACCTGGCCACAGCGGTAATCCAAGGAATTAGGAAGCGGATGACCTTATCAAGAGCGCCTGTGCTGCTCCTTTAATGGGTCCAGAAGCGTTTTCTGGCGTAATCAAAGAAAATGACACTTCGACCGCTAAGGAAATGTGGCTGTCTTCTTCTGGTTTAAGGCAGGCCAAAACTTTGATGCAACCAGTTAAATATAATGGCATTCTGAATTTCAATAGGAATAATTTACGGCTTGTTTTTTCTGGTCATTTTGGACTGAACTATCTTCTGTGGAAAAGGACCCAAGTTCGTTCACCCCTGTGTCGTTTATGCTTGGAAGCTGACAAGACGACGATACAAATTTTTTGTGAGTGCATCGACTTATATGACAGTAGAAGGCATGTGACTTAGATAAGACTTAGATAAGATGCAAATGACTTATATAAGATATAAGGGCGATGGATTGACAAGAAATAATTACTAAAGCCAGAATTGTAAAAGGAAGATTTTGAACGTTCGTAGAAGTGTTTCAATATTGATAGACCAATTGAAAGCGTAACAATTAACCACCATTTTCAGAACATTTTTAAAGATTACAAGAAATAAGAGTTTTATTTTTACAATAGACTTACAGTAGCTCACAAAAGAGCAGCAGAGGCATTTTTCTTGACTTAACAAACAGAATTTCAAAACTAGCCGATAAAAAATCAATACAAATCGAACTACCATATAAAATTTAGTGCCTATAACTGAACCCACAATGACTCAAATAGTAGTAGACTTTTTAAACACAGCATCAAAGCTCATTACAAACTTTGATGGAAAATCTGAAAACTTGCGCTCCTTTATTGACTCATTGTCTCTGGTAGAATCAATAAAAGGCAGCCACGAATCTGTGGCAGTATCTCTAGAAAAACAAAACTAAGAGGAATCGCCAGAAATCTAATCAATAATGAGTCAAATATATAAGAAATAATAAACAAACTAAAAAATAGCGTCAAGGGAGAATCTGTGGAAGTATTAACGGCAAAATCTTTAAATATGAAACAAAACAATAAAACCGCCAACGTTTATTGCAGCGAAATAGAAAATTTTACTAAAGTATTAGAAACCGCATACATTTCAGATGGACTGTCATGCGACTTAGCTACAAAATATTCCACACAAACTGCCGTAAAGGCATTAACTAAAAACTGCACCATTGATAAAGTCAAGGTTATCATGGAGGCAGGTCAATTTAATAGCATGAACGATGCTATCAGTAAATTTTTAAATAGTTGCACCGATGTCACAGGTCAACAAAACGCCATCTTGTACTATGGACAAAAATACAAAGCTGGAAACAGTTACCGTGTTAATAACACACGATCACGTAGAAGAAATAATTACCCAAGAAGAAATAATAACAATTATAATAATAACAAGAATAATAATAATTATTACAGAAACCGGGAGAGATTTAATAATAATAATCGTGGAGATAATAACTACGTAAGAGCAACAGAATCAAATTAAAACAATTCAGAAAATTCCGAGTTTGCCCTAGGATCAAATCAGTAAAAATTTAACATCTACATTTAAACTTGAGCTTCTTTATGGATATTAAATTAGGCAATACTAACACTACACTAACACTCTTAGTAAACATTGGTGCAGATATTTCATCAATAAAATAAAAATTGTTTAAATTAAACCAAATGAACACTAATAAAACAAAAATTTTAAGTGGAATAGGACAAGGTAATATCAAATCAATAGGAGATTCCTTTTTCGATTTAAAATTTAAAAACTTTTTAATACCACATAACTTCCAGCTAGTAAATAATAATTTTCCGATACCATTCGATGGAATCATTGGCATGGATTTTATTGAAAAATACAACTTTATACATATTAGATTTCAACCAAAATAATGATTAGCTTGTATACCACATACAATAGATACACCGATTACGAATAACTGCAATGAAATTAATATACCTCCAAGATGTGAAGTAATACGTCAAGTAAAGTTTACCAATTCAAATAATTAAATATTAATTCCAAATCAAGAAATTAAACCAGGTGTTTTTATACCAAATACATTAGTTAAATCTGTCAAAGCATTTATTCGTATTCTAAGCACTAATAATATCACCATTACTAAAATCAAACAAAGTAACATAAAAATCGGAAACATCTCTGATTATGATATAATCAAAAAAAATTTAGGAAAAAATTCACAAAGAAAATCAGAAATATTAAAAATTTTAAAGAAAAATTTTCCACAACAATTTAAAACTACATTAACGGAACTATGTTCAACATATAGTGATATTTTCGATTAAGAATCAGAAACAGTAACAACTAATTATTTTTATGAACAGATCTTTAAAGTAAAAGGTAAAGAAAAATTTATATTAAAAATTATCGCGTACCACATACACATAAAGAACCCAGCAAAAAATTTCAAAAAAGGTAATCGGGTTTGGAATTAAGCATTTTTGGTGGAAGCTGTTCCTTATTGGATTACCAACTTAATGATTTTAATAAGGCGTGAGACTAAAATAATCGATTCTTGAGAAGTACTTACTTTTTTTATTTGTTAACTTGTTCACGTAATCTATTTAATCTAAAAAAATTATTGTCTTCATTTAGCAACTTGTACATAATTTTTTTTAAACTTTAGTGATGAAATTTGATAATCAGAAAAGTAAGTCATTATATGGCAAGTAGTTCTGATAGTAATGTGCAATTTTTTGGTGGGAAGAAATTGGCAAACAAGTGAAAAAATTGATAGACCATAAAATTATTGATCCTTCCTATTCTGAATACAAAACTCCAGTCTTGTTAGTACCAAAGAAATCAATTCCTAACTCTGACCAGAAAAGATGGAGACTTGTCATAGATTATAGACAACTAAATAAAAAATTAATTGCATATAAATTCCCATTGCCCAGAATTGATGATATCTCAGACCAACTTGGTAGAGCAACATATTTTTCCTGTTTAGACATAATGTCAGGCTTTCACCAGATCAGTTTAGAGAAAAACTCCGGAGACTTAACAGCTTTTTCAACTAATAATTGTGCATACAGATTTACTAGATTATTGTATGGTTTAAAAATAGCACCCAATTCCTTTCAACTTGCTTTAAGTGGTTTAAAACCAGACCAAGCCTTTCTATATATTAGTGTTGTCATTCGAACAATTTTTTATAATTTTTGTTCGAACGAACAAAAATGTTCAATTTAGAACAAAAAAATATTTCGAGTATTCGAACAATTTCTTAACTACCTTGTATGAAAAGTATTTTACATTTCATAACTTTTTAAATTGTTAACAATAGGATGTTAAGTAATCAAATTACTCCAAATTATAAATACTTGTGTAAGCTTGTTTGTATGTTAGAAAAAAACAACTGTTTTTCTCTAATAAAAAGACTTAAGAATCGAATTATTGAACGGCGTAAATAAGCATTAATTAAATGCCGTAATATTATTCCTCAGCTGTCATATCCGGTACTAACTTTTTAAAATACACAAGAAAAAGCGAAAAAAAGTGTACGCAAATACTTTGTTTTCATGATTATTTTGTTATCAACGTATCGCAAATAATCTCAAGTACGATGAAGTATTAGATGCCATTTCTGAAGAGTAGTAGGGAACTGCGGTTCCTGCGCCAATTAAAATTTTGAAATTTTAAAATTTTAATTACCCAAATTTTAAAATTCTTGGAAATTTGTGAAATTTGATACCTTGAGTTTTCGGCGGCACGCTTTGATGTTTTTTTGTTTACATTAGGAATTTTTTGTTTACATTAAGAATTTTTTGTTTACATTAGGAGTTTTTTTGTTTACATTAACTTTGTGGGAACGGGTGATTTTTTTTGAGGTGGCATTAATTGTGTGAACGGGTGATTTTGTTTTTTGTGGGAATACGTTAAGTGGGTTCATAGGTTGGGGGTTTTTCTTTTTGTAATGTATGTATGTATATGCCGACGGGAAAATCATGAAAATGATTTTTCCTAGTACCAACGGGAAAATCATGAATATGATTTTTCCTAATACTAATGGGGGTGAAATAGTGAAAATTATTTTTTTCAAATGCCGACGGCAAAACATAATTATTATTTTTTTCAAATGCCGACGGCAAAACATGAGTATTATTTTTTTCAAATGCCGACGGCAAAACATGAGTATTATTTTTTTCAAATGCCGACGGGAAAATGATTTTTCATAATTCCGACGGGAAAAACATAAAAGTTATTTCTAATGCTAATACAGGAGTTTAAGGCTGGCCGTGATTTGGGTGGGTGGAGCTGTTGTCGTAATACATAACCGAGGGAGTTTATGGATGTGTCTGTCTGTCTGTTGTGCGAGGCTGTGATTGGTCGGGGGAGCGTGGTGTAGTTGAGGTAGATGGATTGAGTGCATGTGCGTATACCTGTCTGTTGGAATTTGTGTGAGGGTGTGATTGACAAAGGGCGGGGTGTAGTTGAGGTAGATCGACTGCGTGTATGCAGGTGTTGCAAGTCTGTAGGAATTTAAGTCTTATAGTGATTTGGGGTATGTGAGGGTGTTGTTGTACGAGTAACAGTATCCATGGGAATTTGTGGATGTGTCTGTCCGGGGGAATTTCAGCGAGGCTGTTATTGGGAGGGGGTGCGGTGTAGTTGAGGTTGATCGACTGCGTGTATGTATGTCTATATGCTTGTAGGTGCTTAAGGCTGATCGTGATTTAAGAGAGGTGAGGATGGATGTTGTTGTAATATGTATACGTTGGAATCTGTATGTATGTATGTCTGTGAAAATTTAAGGCTGATCATGATTTAGGGTAGGTGAGGTGGGTGTAGTAAAATGTCTGTGTGTATGTACATATGTTTGTAGAAGTTTAATACTATTAGTGATTTGAGGATAGGTGAGGGTGTTGTCGTACGAGTGATATGTATGCGTGGGAATCTGTATGCATGTTCGTAGGAGTTTAAGGCTGATCGTGATTTGTGTTGTTGTCAGTGTTGTTTGTAGGAATGACCGTGAGAATTTTTTATGTATATCTATAGGAATTTAAGGTTGGCCGTGTCTTGTGAGGGGTGGTGTGTTGTTGAAATAATTTGAATTTTTCTTAGATGAAATCTGGTATATGTGCGTGTGTGTGCGTATGATTTTCTCACGCTAGTTGTTTTATGTACGTAGAAATAAATTGTATTCAATATAGAGATTTGGTTCTATAAAATATTTTCATATATCTGATACATATACATAAGTATATTTTCATACTCAAGGTTGCTGGGTATTTTGTCATGCTTAAAATTGTCCAGCTTTAAAGTCTGCCTGCGAGAAATTTATTTATATTACAGATTTTGTTTATTTAACTACGTCCGGCTTCTTGCGCTGAACTTCTTTTCATACGATCATGGAAATTTATAGTTTCTCTGTCCATAATAAGGTCGTTTAGCTTGGGCATGTGCTCTGACTGAATGGTTTGCGTTGTTCATATATTTTTATGATGTAGATATGTAAGTGTGATTGTCAAGATCTAATAAATATTTGAGTATTGATAAGAAATTTGATATTATGTGTACATACATATCTACAAATTGATTTTATGTATGTATGTACATATGTATGTACATACAAATAAGTGTTTGCCTCCGTGTTTGAATACATTTTTTTGTTTTTGTTGTTGTTGTAAATATTCGCCTGGTCTTTTATGTATAGATGTCAAATATCTTCATAGTTTTTTTTTTATTTGAAATTAAAAAAACGTTGTTTTAACTTTTATCTGTATTTACTTAATAGTTTGTGAGGATTTGCTGTTTTAAGTAAAACTAAATTCCTTAAGATACATACTTTAGAATAATAGTAACTATAATAGAAATATTTCCTATATTTAATTTACATTTGTTTAAAGTTGATGCAGCTTATCTTCATTCTTAGAAATATTTTGATATAAAATTTTTTCCAGCCGTAGGCTTTTTTCATCACCTTTTACATTTATTTTAGAACATCTTGCATTGCCTTTTATACATTTATAAACATTTTTAAATGAAACTGATCCAGCAGTCCAGCTTATCTAATGATAGTTTTTTGTTAGCCAGCTTGCTTCTTTTTTTTATTTTTTATTGATTATTGAGTTTTATAATGAAATCATTATATTCGTAATTGTTGAAAACAATCGCTACTTCTTTTGCGATGAAATCATTTGAATTACTTTTGAAACATTGTACGTATATAAAAATTATGTTGTTTTCCATATTACTCAATTTATAAGACTTTTCGAACTTGTCCTTTGATGGGTATATACATATGTATTCTATTATACGATCATGAATAAGAATACAGTAAGCTGATTTCTTTGCTTACTATTTCAAATTAAAATTTTATTCAATTGCCCCGCTATTGAATAAAAGGAGCTTTTATCTTAAACTCTGGTACAGGTAGAAACGCATGAGATTCTTTCATATACTACCTTTGCTGGAATCTTAGATACATATAATAACTATATAGAATTGCATTACGTTTATTTTTAAATTTTATGTTAGGATTATCATCATATGGATATGAGACTGAACTTAAATGTACTTTTAAATTAGTTAATTCATAATGAATAATCTTATTTTCTTCTTGAATAGCGAACAACAGAAAACGAAGTCGTTTTCTTACAATTTAGGTCTAACCTCTCAACTGGTCCTCTAGTATTCAATATGACTTTATATGTCAACATTTCTGTCTCCTCTTTGTCAGCGTTAGGGATAATTAAATTTTAAACTTTTTATTCTTCAAATTGTGTTACTTCATACTGATAATATGTTTAAGTACATTAATAATGTACGAGTATATGTTTATTTTATGACGGGTCCCTATGGCTTTTATTTGATGTTCTAGATGAAGTGATTTTTTTTTCTAATTTTATTAAAGTTTAGCGTATTGCGTATATATTTCTAATATATTTAAGTGAGCTTTTTGTACCTGTCAGACAGAGTATACGTATCAGTTGATCAGTCACTCTCTCTTTTTATTTTATTAATTTTTTCTTCTAATGTGTCACTACTATTTTTTCAGATTTTACTACTTGAAATAGAAAATATTTATATAATTTTAAGAGTATTAATATATACATACATATAGGTAAATATATGTATGTACGTAAAAATTAGTTCATATACAAAGAAATACATCTTTAATAATCAACTATTCTAGAAAATCGATCTAAGATAACACATTTACCTCCATCATCATTTCACCGTCAGTGTTTTCATAAAGTGTTAGAAACATTGGAATATCTATGTTTAGGAGAATTTTTACTTCAAGTGTTTCTATATAAGATTTGGTGTTTGACCCCTTGACGTTATTGTGGTTAACGTAGGCTGCGTTGTATCACATTCAGATCTAATAATTTCTCACTTAGAAAAGGTCCTCATTACCATCAATCATACCTGTATATAATACATTCATGAGTTGAGTTGATCTAGATACAATTGCTGTCTACAAATTAATGATTAGAAAAAGCTTTCTCATCACATTCTAACAGGTTTAATATTTTGCTAGCATGCATGCTTTAGCATGCTATTCTATCAATAGTGAGGCGAGAGTCCGACATTTAGTGGTGTTTCAATTAAAAATCTATACAATTAGAATTACGAATTCACTCTTTTGAATTTTTAACAAAGTAGATACATATGTATGTATGTATTTCATTTGCCACAAACTCTTAAAATTTCTGTACTTATAAAAGTATGATGTCAGGAATTTTTTTAAATCATACATGCCTCGGCATGCTTCCAATATTTTTCTCGGTAAATTTATTTCATACTCATACAGATACAGATATAAAGTAAGATCTGTTTACATTCCATTTTACAATTTATGCATCCCTTAGCATGATTCTAGTTGAAGTCTGTATTTATTTAGTAAGTTTGTTTGATACCCATTCATACACATGTACATTGTTAAAGATTGGATATCAAAATCCAATTTTCTTAGTTTATCTAGAAATGAACAAAGTGAATATCTTTTATAATAACCATATTCACACTTTAAAATTTTGTGTGCTAGAGCTTTCGAAATGGAAAATGTACACCTTTTACTACAAAAAGTGATAATATGATGTGTTGCTGAATATTTTGAACTCTTAAGTTTTCACAATATTTCATACAGACCATCAAGTTTAGAGAATTCTAGTATATTAAGCTATTTATCTTCCCTGAGACCTAAAATTCCTAATCAATCCTTCAAAAAACCAATACAAATTAGATTTATCCTTTTTAATTTTATTTATATTTTCATTGAATTTCAACATTTTGTACCTCTTCAAATTACTGTATACTGTATTTTGCACCTTTTTCTCATTCGTTGAGTTAACTTTAATCGCAAATATTTTAATGATGTGGTGAACTTTTCTATTGTAGGCATTAAGTAAATCTTTGTGTATATCAATCCACTTATATGAATCATTAATGCTAAATTCTTAGCACATAATTCCTTTTAATGATCTATTAATTTATTCTACTATTGATGCTTTCATATTATGAAATTTTTAATCCTCTGTTTATACATGAATTTTGCAGTGTTTATTAAAAATTCTTTACCATCATCTATTTGTAAGTTTTTTGGTACTCATACCATTTCAAAAATATTTTCCATTGCCTTGGTTTTTTCGAGTGCAGCTTTTATATTCAACAATACTCACCATATAAACTTTGAGAATGTGTCAGTTACAGTCTACAAAAATTAATAATTTCTATTTACTCTAGAATTGCTATCCACTTCACATAAATCAGCTCCATAAAAGATCATCTACTTATTCCATTCATTACACCACTACAATACACAAACAATTTTCGAAATTTATTATGAAGTTCGTTTACTAAATTTCTTTTTAAAGACATTGAGTTGTTTTACAGTTGTTTGGAGAGTGTTGTGATCTACTTGATACACTTTCAGCTATTTATACTAAAATGTAGTTAATAAATTTTATCGCTCAGCTGTTCAATTTGTTTGTCAAAAGATGATTTAATTTTTAGAATATCTTTTTCAATTTTATACCTATCTTCTATCGTTAATTTTATTTCACACTTCACTTATTAATTCATCCTTTAGTTTCTCGATTTGAGTTTCCAGAAACAATTTACTGATAACATTGTTCACCGTCAGTGAACATTGTATACATTGGTAGAAATTATATATTTTATTTAGTTTTCAAAATCAAATTTGTCATACTATTTTCACGTTTTATCAATCATTAAAGAAAATAAACCCACTTTTAAGCCCCATATTTGATCATCAACTTGTATTTTATCTTTATTCAGTTTTAGATTTCTATCACCAAATTTCCACTCATTATTGAAGTCTTTATGTGAGTCATAGTTTGTATCTAATTCATTTCATCCTTCCCAGACTAATAAGTCAATATAAGCATCTTCGATGTTGGAAGGCCGTGAGTAAAAATCATCTTCTTCTTCTTCATCGTCATAATCATTCTCAGTATTAGCATCATTAAATAAGATGGTGGTATTATCAAATATTGTTCCTTTTGAAAGTTTCTTTAACTTGTCTCTATCTTGAGTGATGGTTTTTCAGACTTTAAACTTGTATTATTTTCAACTTCTGTCTTCATTTTACTTTGTTCTTTCTTGTGTAATCTTTCAATATTTTTAGAACTATTTATGAATTCTTTGAGAGGTTCTGTTATAGGATCAAATATATCTCTTAGTTGTTCACGTGTATCTATTTCACCAGTTTTTTTACTACGAAGCTTTTTCTTCAAGACACTTCTTATCAACACCGTTTTAAAATTTTCTCATCCATGTTTAATAATAGCAAATAAGAGGTATCAGCTATTAGATCAGGTATCACCTATTAGATCAGGTATCAGCTATCAGATCAGCTTATCAGGAGCTGCTCTGGTTTTCAGATCATCTTATTAGGAGCTGGTCTGATTTTTAGATCAGCTTATCAGGACCTGATCTGGTTTTCAGATCAGCTTTTCAGGACCTGGTCTGGTTTTCAGATCAGCTTTTCAGGACCTGATCTGGTTTTCAGATCAGCTTTTCAGGACCTGATCTGGTTTTCAGATCAGCTTATCAGGACCTGATCTGGTTTTCAGATCAGCTTATCAGGAGCTGGTCTGGTTTTCAGATCAGCTTATCAGGAGCTGGTCTGGTTTTCAGATCAGCTTTTCAGGACCTGATCTGGTTTTCAGATCAGCTTTTCAGGACCTGATCTGGTTTTCAGATCAGCTTTTCAGGACCTGATCTGGTTTTCAGATCAGCTTATCAGGACCTGATCTGGTTTTCAGATCAGCTTATCAGGAGCTGGTCTGGTTTTCAGATCAGCTTATCAGGAGCTGGTCTGGTTTTCAGATCAGCTTATCAGGACCTGATCTGGTTTTAAGATCAGGTTATCAGGTATCAGATCAGGTTATCGGACAGCTGATCTGTAAAACAGATCAGGTTATCAGGAGCTGTTAAGATTGTCACATCAGATTATCTGTTTTAAATTGGGTCATCAGATTACAAGTAGCTGGACATTTATAAAATTTAGATGAATGAAGTTTAAGGCCAGATAAAATGCGAAAAACTATACTGTTATGTAGTCAAATTGTTTTCTATGACGATCATCACTTAATTCAGTATCTTTCCTTATAATCAAAATTCCATATTTTTAATTCCAACACGATTTATATTTTTCTCATATTACTTAAACATTCTAACTACATTATGATTATTTCCTATCAAATATTTGGTGATTCTAGTATAAGTTTGACATTAGTAGAATCCATCAACATTCTTATCTTACCCCATACAAAAATATGCTTCTCACACACAACATGGTTAAATATCGTATTGGTATTACTTCAAGATTTCTTAAAAGAAATAACAGATTCATTATCTGTAAATGTGTAATACCCATGACTTTCATTAATGAAATTAATTTCTACAGGTATTTATATTTAGGTTGTTAGAGAGATTTTGAGTTTAAATATGAAGATGTTTTCAAGTTTTAGTCCATTAGAACTGTCTAACCAACCAATCATAATATTATTATTTTTTTATTTATTTTTTATTTATTTTTATTTTCGCAATTTGACAGACCAACTATTCTTGCACGAATAGAAATTGATAGAAGGGAACTATGATTTATTTTTGAGCTAACGTTTGATGACTCATCAAAATTTCGTGCCATCCTATATTTAGGTTGTTTTACTAACCGCTTTTGTGTAACTAAATACATTTTATAAATATTATCTCTTATTATAAAAAACTAAAATAATACAGCTATTCGATTTCAGAAAATATTTTCTAAAATCGTATAGCTGCATTATTTTATTTTTTATAATAACAGATAATGCTCCATACTCACAATCAAAACATCATAAAAATATCATTTGTTTTGAGTATGAGTATGCGTTAATATTTATGAAATGCATTTAGTTACAAAAAATGTGGTTAGTAAAACAAAGTATATTTTAACAGTTTAAAATCAGTATTTTGTATGACAATACTGGTTTTAAGCTCTTAAAATATACTTTGTTTTGACTATGAGTAGGTACCATTATCTCTTATTATAGGAAAAATAAAATAATATAGCTATATGATAACCGAAAATATTTTCTGATATCATATAGCTATATTATTTTATTTTTTCTATAATAAGTGATAATATTTATGAAATACATTTCATAAATATTGGTACATACTTATAGTCAAAACAACCTAAAAATAGGATGGTACGAAATATTGATGAATCATCAAAATTTCATACCAAGGTATATTTATGTTGTTTTACTAACCACATTTTGTAACTAAATACATTTTATAAATATTATCTATTACTATAGAAATAATCATACTATTTTTTTTTTTTTCTATAATAAGAGATAATGAGCCATACTCATACTCAAAACAAAGGATATTTTGACTCTGAGCCATACTCATACTCAAAACAAAGGATATTTTGACTCTGAGTATGCTTCAATATTTATGAAATGCATTTAGTTACAAAATGGGGTTAGTAAAACAAAGTATATTTTAAGAGTTTAAAACCACCATTTTTATGGTAATACTGGTTTTAAACACTTAAAGCATACTTTGTTTTGACTATGTGCCTGCACCAATATTTAAGAAAGGTATTTCATAAATATTGACCCATACTCATAGTCAAAACAACATAAAAATACCTTGGTATGAAATTTTGATGAGTCATCAAACGTTAGCTCAAAAATAAATCATAGTTCCCTTCTATCAATTTCTATTCGTGCAAGAATAGTTGGTCTGTCAAATTGCGAAAATAAAAATAAATAAAAAATAAATAAAAAAATAATAATATTATGATTGGTTGGTTAGACAGTTCTAATGGACTAAAACTTGAAAACATCTTCATATTTAAACTCAAAATCTCTCTAACAACCTAAATATAAATACCTGTAGAAATTAATTTCATTAATGAAAGTCATGGGTATTACACATTTACAGATAATGAATCTGTTATTTCTTTTAAGAAATCTTGAAGTAATACCAATACGATATTTAACCATGTTGTGTGTGAGAAGCATATTTTTGTATGGGGTAAGATAAGAATGTGGATGCATTCTACTAATGTCAAACTTATACTAGAATCACCAAATATTTGATAGGAAATAATCATAATGTAGTTAGAATGTTTAAGTAATATGAGAAAAATATAAATCGTGTTGGAATTAAAAATATGGAATTTTGATTATAAGGAAAGATACTGAATTAAGTGATGATCGTCATAGAAAACAATTTGACTACATAACAGTATAGTTTTTCGCATTTTATCTGGCCTTAAACTTCATTCATCTAAATTTTATAAATGTCCAGCTACTTGTAATCTGATGACCCAATTTAAAACAGATAATCTGATGTGACAATCTTAACAGCTCCTGATAACCTGATCTGTTTTACAGATCAGCTGTCCGATAACCTGATCTGATACCTGATAACCTGATCTTAAAACCAGATCAGGTCCTGATAAGCTGATCTGAAAACCAGACCAGCTCCTGATAAGCTGATCTGAAAACCAGACCAGCTCCTGATAAGCTGATCTGAAAACCAGATCAGGTCCTGATAAGCTGATCTGAAAACCAGATCAGGTCCTGAAAAGCTGATCTGAAAACCAGATCAGGTCCTGAAAAGCTGATCTGAAAACCAGATCAGGTCCTGAAAAGCTGATCTGAAAACCAGACCAGCTCCTGATAAGCTGATCTGAAAACCAGACCAGCTCCTGATAAGCTGATCTGAAAACCAGATCAGGTCCTGATAAGCTGATCTGAAAACCAGATCAGGTCCTGAAAAGCTGATCTGAAAACCAGATCAGGTCCTGAAAAGCTGATCTGAAAACCAGACCAGGTCCTGAAAAGCTGATCTGAAAACCAGATCAGGTCCTGATAAGCTGATCTGAAAACCAGACCAGCTCCTGATAAGCTGATCTAAAAATCAGACCAGCTCCTAATAAGATGATCTGAAAACCAGAGCAGCTCCTGATAAGCTGATCTGATAGCTGATACCTGATCTAATAGGTGATACCTGATCTAATAGCTGATACCTCTTATTTGCTATTATTAAACATGGATGAGAAAATTTTAAAACGGTGTTGATAAGAAGTGTCTTGAAGAAAAAGCTTCGTAGTATAAAAACTGGTGAAATAGATACACGTGAACAACTAAGAGATATATTTGATCCTATAACAGAACCTCTCAAAGAATTCATAAATAGTTCTAAAAATATTGAAAGATTACACAAGAAAGAACAAAGTAAAATGAAGACAGAAGTTGAAAATAATACAAGTTTAAAGTCTGAAAAACCATCACTCAAGATAGAGACAAGTTAAAGAAACTTTCAAAAGGAACAATATTTGATAATACCACCATCTTATTTAATGATGCTAATACTGAGAATGATTATGACGATGAAGAAGAAGAAGATGATTTTTACTCACGGCCTTCCAACATCGAAGATGCTTATATTGACTTATTAGTCTGGGAAGGATGAAATGAATTAGATACAAACTATGACTCACATAAAGACTTCAATAATGAGTGGAAATTTGGTGATAGAAATCTAAAACTGAATAAAGATAAAATACAAGTTGATGATCAAATATGGGGCTTAAAAGTGGGTTTATTTTCTTTAATGATTGATAAAACGTGAAAATAGTATGACAAATTTGATTTTGAAAACTAAATAAAATATATAATTTCTACCAATGTATACAATGTTCACTGACGGTGAACAATGTTATCAGTAAATTGTTTCTGGAAACTCAAATCGAGAAACTAAAGGATGAATTAATAAGTGAAGTGTGAAATAAAATTAACGATAGAAGATAGGTATAAAATTGAAAAAGATATTCTAAAAATTAAATCAACTTTTGACAAACAAATTGAACAGCTGAGCGATAAAATTTATTAACTACATTTTAGTATAAATAGCTGAAAGTGTATCAAGTAGATCACAACACTCTCCAAACAACTGTAAAACAACTCAATGTCTTTAAAAAGAAATTTAGTAAACGAACTTCATAATAAATTTCGAAAATTGTTTGTGTATTGTAGTGGTGTAATGAATGGAATAAGTAGATGATCTTTTATGGAGCTGATTTATGTGAAGTGGATAGCAATTCTAGAGTAAATAGAAATTATTAATTTTTGTAGACTGTAACTGACACATTCTCAAAGTTTATATGGTGAGTATTGTTGAATATAAAAGCTGCACTCGAAAAAACCAAGGCAATGGAAAATATTTTTGAAATGGTATGAGTACCAAAAAACTTACAAATAGATGATGGTAAAGAATTTTTAATAAACACTGCAAAATTCATGTATAAACAGAGGATTAAAAATTTCATAATATGAAAGCATCAATAGTAGAATAAATTAATAGATCATTAAAAGGAATTATGTGCTAAGAATTTAGCATTAATGATTCATATAAGTGGATTGATATACACAAAGATTTACTTAATGCCTACAATAGAAAAGTTCACCACATCATTAAAATATTTGCGATTAAAGTTAACTCAACGAATGAGAAAAAGGTGCAAAATACAGTATACAGTAATTTGAAGAGGTACAAAATGTTGAAATTCAATGAAAATATAAATAAAATTAAAAAGGATAAATCTAATTTGTATTGGTTTTTTGAAGGATTGATTAGGAATTTTAGGTCTCAGGGAAGATAAATAGCTTAATATACTAGAATTCTCTAAACTTGATGGTCTGTATGAAATATTGTGAAAACTTAAGAGTTCAAAATATTCAGCAACACATCATATTATCACTTTTTGTAGTAAAAGGTGTACATTTTCCATTTCGAAAGCTCTAGCACACAAAATTTTAAAGTGTGAATATGGTTATTATAAAAGATATTCACTTTGTTCATTTCTAGATAAACTAAGAAAATTGGATTTTGATATCCAATCTTTAACAATGTACATGTGTATGAATGGGTATCAAACAAACTTACTAAATAAATACAGACTTCAACTAGAATCATGCTAAGGGATGCATAAATTGTAAAATGGAATGTAAACAGATCTTACTTTATATCTGTATCTGTATGAGTATGAAATAAATTTACCGAGAAAAATATTGGAAGCATGCCGAGGCATGTATGATTTAAAAAAATTCCTGACATCATACTTTTATAAGTACAGAAATTTTAAGAGTTTGTGGCAAATGAAATACATACATACATATGTATCTACTTTGTTAAAAATTCAAAAGAGTGAATTCGTAATTCTAATTGTATAGATTTTTAATTGAAACACCACTAAATGTCGGACTCTCGCCTCACTATTGATAGAATAGCATGCTAAAGCATGCATGCTAGCAAAATATTAAACCTGTTAGAATGTGATGAGAAAGCTTTTTCTAATCATTAATTTGTAGACAGCAATTGTATCTAGATCAACTCAACTCATGAATGTATTATATACAGGTATGATTGATGGTAATGAGGACCTTTTCTAAGTGAGAAATTATTAGATCTGAATGTGATACAACGCAGCCTACGTTAACCACAATAACGTCAAGGGGTCAAACACCAAATCTTATATAGAAACACTTGAAGTAAAAATTCTCCTAAACATAGATATTCCAATGTTTCTAACACTTTATGAAAACACTGACGGTGAAATGATGATGGAGGTAAATGTGTTATCTTAGATCGATTTTCTAGAATAGTTGATTATTAAAGATGTATTTCTTTGTATATGAACTAATTTTTACGTACATACATATATTTACCTATATGTATGTATATATTAATACTCTTAAAATTATATAAATATTTTCTATTTCAAGTAGTAAAATCTGAAAAAATAGTAGTGACACATTAGAAGAAAAAATTAATAAAATAAAAAGAGAGAGTGACTGATCAACTGATACGTATACTCTGTCTGACAGGTACAAAAAGCTCACTTAAATATATTAGAAATATATACGCAATACGCTAAACTTTAATAAAATTAGAAAAAAAAATCACTTCATCTAGAACATCAAATAAAAGCCATAGGGACCCGTCATAAAATAAACATATACTCGTACATTATTAATGTACTTAAACATATTATCAGTATGAAGTAACACAATTTGAAGAATAAAAAGTTTAAAATTTAATTATCCCTAACGCTGACAAAGAGGAGACAGAAATGTTGACATATAAAGTCATATTGAATACTAGAGGACCAGTTGAGAGGTTAGACCTAAATTGTAAGAAAACGACTTCGTTTTCTGTTGTTCGCTATTCAAGAAGAAAATAAGATTATTCATTATGAATTAACTAATTTAAAAGTACATTTAAGTTCAGTCTCATATCCATATGATGATAATCCTAACATAAAATTTAAAAATAAACGTAATGCAATTCTATATAGTTATTATATGTATCTAAGATTCCAGCAAAGGTAGTATATGAAAGAATCTCATGCGTTTCTACCTGTACCAGAGTTTAAGATAAAAGCTCCTTTTATTCAATAGCGGGGCAATTGAATAAAATTTTAATTTGAAATAGTAAGCAAAGAAATCAGCTTACTGTATTCTTATTCATGATCGTATAATAGAATACATATGTATATACCCATCAAAGGACAAGTTCGAAAAGTCTTATAAATTGAGTAATATGGAAAACAACATAATTTTTATATACGTACAATGTTTCAAAAGTAATTCAAATGATTTCATCGCAAAAGAAGTAGCGATTGTTTTCAACAATTACGAATATAATGATTTCATTATAAAACTCAATAATCAATAAAAAATAAAAAAAAGAAGCAAGCTGGCTAACAAAAAACTATCATTAGATAAGCTGGACTGCTGGATCAGTTTCATTTAAAAATGTTTATAAATGTATAAAAGGCAATGCAAGATGTTCTAAAATAAATGTAAAAGGTGATGAAAAAAGCCTACGGCTGGAAAAAATTTTATATCAAAATATTTCTAAGAATGAAGATAAGCTGCATCAACTTTAAACAAATGTAAATTAAATATAGGAAATATTTCTATTATAGTTACTATTATTCTAAAGTATGTATCTTAAGGAATTTAGTTTTACTTAAAACAGCAAATCCTCACAAACTATTAAGTAAATACAGATAAAAGTTAAAACAACGTTTTTTTAATTTCAAATAAAAAAAAAACTATGAAGATATTTGACATCTATACATAAAAGACCAGGCGAATATTTACAACAACAACAAAAACAAAAAAATGTATTCAAACACGGAGGCAAACACTTATTTGTATGTACATACATATGTACATACATACATAAAATCAATTTGTAGATATGTATGTACACATAATATCAAATTTCTTATCAATACTCAAATATTTATTAGATCTTGACAATCACACTTACATATCTACATCATAAAAATATATGAACAACGCAAACCATTCAGTCAGAGCACATGCCCAAGCTAAACGACCTTATTATGGACAGAGAAACTATAAATTTCCATGATCGTATGAAAAGAAGTTCAGCGCAAGAAGCCGGACGTAGTTAAATAAACAAAATCTGTAATATAAATAAATTTCTCGCAGGCAGACTTTAAAGCTGGACAATTTTAAGCATGACAAAATACCCAGCAACCTTGAGTATGAAAATATACTTATGTATATGTATCAGATATATGAAAATATTTTATAGAACCAAATCTCTATATTGAATACAATTTATTTCTACGTACATAAAACAACTAGCGTGAGAAAATCATACGCACACACACGCACATATACCAGATTTCATCTAAGAAAAATTCAAATTATTTCAACAACACACCACCCCTCACAAGACACGGCCAACCTTAAATTCCTATAGATATACATAAAAAATTCTCACGGTCATTCCTACAAACAACACTGACAACAACACAAATCACGATCAGCCTTAAACTCCTACGAACATGCATACAGATTCCCACGCATACATATCACTCGTACGACAACACCCTCACCTATCCTCAAATCACTAATAGTATTAAACTTCTACAAACATATGTACATACACACAGACATTTTACTACACCCACCTCACCTACCCTAAATCATGATCAGCCTTAAATTTTCACAGACATACATACATACAGATTCCAACGTATACATATTACAACAACATCCATCCTCACCTCTCTTAAATCACGATCAGCCTTAAGCACCTACAAGCATATAGACATACATACACGCAGTCGATCAACCTCAACTACACCGCACCCCCTCCCAATAACAGCCTCGCTGAAATTCCCCCGGACAGACACATCCACAAATTCCCATGGATACTGTTACTCGTACAACAACACCCTCACATACCCCAAATCACTATAAGACTTAAATTCCTACAGACTTGCAACACCTGCATACACGCAGTCGATCTACCTCAACTACACCCCGCCCTTTGTCAATCACACCCTCACACAAATTCCAACAGACAGGTATACGCACATGCACTCAATCCATCTACCTCAACTACACCACGCTCCCCCGACCAATCACAGCCTCGCACAACAGACAGACAGACACATCCATAAACTCCCTCGGTTATGTATTACGACAACAGCTCCACCCACCCAAATCACGGCCAGCCTTAAACTCCTGTATTAGCATTAGAAATAACTTTTATGTTTTTCCCGTCGGAATTATGAAAAATCATTTTCCCGTCGGCATTTGAAAAAAATAATACTCATGTTTTGCCGTCGGCATTTGAAAAAAATAATACTCATGTTTTGCCGTCGGCATTTGAAAAAAATAATAATTATGTTTTGCCGTCGGCATTTGAAAAAAATAATTTTCACTATTTCACCCCCATTAGTATTAGGAAAAATCATATTCATGATTTTCCCGTTGGTACTAGGAAAAATCATTTTCATGATTTTCCCGTCGGCATATACATACATACATTACAAAAAGAAAAACCCCCAACCTATGAACCCACTTAACGTATTCCCACAAAAAACAAAATCACCCGTTCACACAATTAATGCCACCTCAAAAAAAATCACCCGTTCCCACAAAGTTAATGTAAACAAAAAAACTCCTAATGTAAACAAAAAATTCTTAATGTAAACAAAAAATTCCTAATGTAAACAAAAAAACATCAAAGCGTGCCGCCGAAAACTCAAGGTATCAAATTTCACAAATTTCCAAGAATTTTAAAATTTGGGTAATTAAAATTTTAAAATTTCAAAATTTTAATTGGCGCAGGAACCGCAGTTCCCTACTACTCTGAAGTAATTGATAATGTTTTATTAACTGATATAAAAAATTTTATGAATAAAGTAGGTAATTGATTTAAATTATTTGGAAACATGAAAGAAAGAATTACACAAACTGTATATGCTTTTTAATGCCATTTTAACTATATCGCCAACGTTAACAATTGAAGGTGAGCCGCGAATAACGTTTTAAGTGACAAAATAATGATTTTGCAGGAGAGCCACAAAACGTATTTTAAGGCAAGATTGTTTTTATCGTTTACATTTTCTTAGCGTATCGAAAATAATGATAACTAGCATTATCTTTTCTTTTTGTATCTCTGCTACATTTATCAATTATTTTCGACAATTTTGTTTGCATGATTTATTAGTTACTTACAAAGTTTTCCACTGACTGACTGATTGTAATTGTATTTTGATGGCGATCAGATGCATAATTTTTGATGGTTTGATGTTTGAACAACGCAAGAGAGTTATGTTACTGGTAATCTGTGAAAAAACTGGTTTTTTTAATTGTCATTTACAACGTTATTCGCGGCTGTGCTTCAATTTTCGAAGGAAACTTTTCTACTTGTTCTTTTATTAAAAGTAAAAAAACAATCGCCTGCAACCTACAAGTAAAAAGTGGATAGATCTGGAGTTTTAAAAGAAATCAATGACATATTAAAAAATGTTTGTAAATTTATATAAATACCTATACTTTTTAACTAATTTCGTTTTGGTTTTTAACAGCAGACCAAAAAAGGGGTGTCATAAGTATGTAGTGTGTGTCTGTGCATCTGTTTGTATGTAGGAGTTCACGACCAAACAGCTCGGCCGATTTTAATTTTTTTTTTGAAAAGTGACATGACCGAGAGTGTTCTTACCCAGCAAAAAATTACCCATTACCATCAGAACTACTTGCCATATAATGACTTACTTTTCTGATTACCAAATTTCATTACTCGCTTACAAATCACATTACCTAAAATTTAAACAAATTATGTACAACTTGCTAAATGAGAACATTTTTTTAGATTAAATAGATTACGTGAACAAGTTGCCAAATAAAAAAAGTAAGTACTTCTCTAGAATCGATTATTTTAGTCTCACGCCTTGTTGAAATCATTAAGTTGGTAATCCAGTAAGGATCAGCTTCCACCGAAAATGCTTAATTCCAAACCCGATTACCTTTTTTGAAATTTTTCGCCGGGTAGCTATCTTTGAAGGAATTCGGCGCAGCCGTTTAGAAGATATCACACCTTTTTTAGATATATTCTGTTGAATCTGTGTGTCTTTGACGCCGTAGCTCCCAAACGGCTTAACCGATTTTAATTTGGCTTTTTGCGTTTGAAAGCTGACATGATCGTATATCTTCTGTATAGTCTATACTTGAATAAAATCGGTCAAGTGAATTGGAAGCTATAATTAATTCTCTATATGTGACCCGGTCTATTAAAAGGTGGCTTATGACTGAAAAACAAAATTTCGAGAAATCAGGTGTTAAAGATAAACAATGCATTTCGTCAGTTTCTCGGTAGTTTTTTTCCTTCGTTTTTTTTCTGTTGGTATTTTCCGTTATAAGCTAGTGAAGTTTTGAGGGGAAAAAACTGTGTACGGTGTTGTTGTTAAAATGTCATTTATTTCCAATTTCTCCTTTTCCATTCTAGGAAATTTTGATGTATTTTCTAAGTATTTTCCATGTATTATCTTCATTCTCGATTTTCAATAAAATTCTGTTTTTCTTTCATTTGTGCTCTTCTTTCTCTACATTTTTAGTACACTTCTAAGCTAGTTAGGACTTTCTGCTTTTCACCATGATATAGAGCGTCTCAAAAATTATCCGAACCAAAAAAAAAGTGAAAAATAATTTTTTGAGTCACATATATTAATTTACTCCTTTCTTTTTTTGCTATTCTTTTACTCCAATAACATTAGTGGAACATAGAGTTCTTCACTTATGCTACAGCTTCAACTGCGTGGAAGGTTTATAAAATTTAAAATTTTTGTTATTCATACTTCTATATTTAATATTTCTAGGTTTGTTATGAAATTTAATTGGTTTTCTTGTGTAATGAACTATTTTGCCTCTGTTAATAAGAAAAAATTAAACTAATACACATTTTTAAAATTATTCGAATACATTTTTTATTCTTTGTTCGTTCGAAATTTCGAATAAAATTTCAAAATTATTCGTCTGTTCGAACAAGAAAAAAATCATGAAACTTCATTCGAACAAATGTAAAAGACGAATAATTATGGATGATGTAATCGTATTGGGACGCTCCGAAAAACACATGCTTTCGAATTTAAAAAACGTTTTCAATCTATGTCGAAAGTACAATCTTAAATTACATCCTGAAAAATTTTCATTCTTCATGAGAGAAGTAATATAAATTGGTCACAAAAGTACAGATAAAGGAATATTACCAGACGATAGTAAATATTCAATAAGTAAAAACTGTCCAACACCAACGGACCAGACAGTGCAAAAAGATTCCTAGCTTTTTGTAACTACTATCGAAGATTTATTAAAAAAATTTCTGAGTACTCCAGACACTTAACAAAATTATCCAAGAAAAATACACCCTTTGAATGGACGAAATATTGTGATTTTGCATTTAAATATCTCAAAAAGGCATTAATGAGTCCAAGTTTACTACAGTATTCTGATTTTGCCAAGGAATTTTGTATAACATCAGATGCAAGTAAATATGCCTGTGGTGCTGTTTTAACACAAGAATACGAAGACAAATATTTACCTATTGCTTATGCATCCAAAACATTCATAAAGGGAGAAAGTGACAAATCAACCATTGAGCAAGAATTGACTGCAATTCATTGGGCAATTACCCACTTCAGACCATATATATATATGGAAAACATTTTCTCGTCCGTACTTATCATAGACCACTTTCTTATTTGTTTTCAATGAAAAACCCAGGCTCCAAGTTAATAAGAATTAGACTCAATTTAGAAGAATAAGACTTTACACTGTAAAGTTTACAGTAGAATATCTTAGGGGAAAAGCTAACTGTGTTGCTCACGCTCTATCCCGAATTACAATAAATGACCCAAAAGTCATGAATAATAAAATTTGTTCCATATTAGGAGTCACGACTAGATCGATGACCAATAGAGAAAAAGAAAAGAATAGTAGTACACTAAATAAACAGCATAAATTTGATACAAATAAAAATAATGATAAGCCCAGTATAAATGTACTTTTAACAAACACTGACGTCAGAAAATGCTATAAACTAAAGATTTCCCTCAGAAGATATTATATCAAAAGTGGAAAATCTATAGGAACATACATATATACAAATTAATAATTTGTTTGCTAACGAGAATTTTGACTCCGGACAATTATTCTCTAGGCTCGAAAAAGTGGCCGGTAAACACAATATATATAGGGCCTAATTCATAAAAAATATTTAGATTTTATAAAAGGTTTATTAATCAAATTTCCATAGAAAATTTGTTTCATAAATCTCTTAAACATAAATATTTTTTATGAATAAGGCAGATAATCTACAAGTGACACCTAGTGAGAAAATTTTCGAATTTATCTCTATTAATGAATTTAAGCTTATGGGCAATAATATCTTTATTTATAAAAATGGTGTAAAAAATGTATAGTAATTCATAAAATAAAAACAGCTGGGCCGATTTCTGTAAAACTTTTTGTCAGTCGAAAATCGAGTTTTTGTATGCAATTTTGTGTGAAATTATTCCTTAATGGCTTTCCAAATCAAAAAATAGAAAGTTCTTAGTGTAAATCATGGAAAATTTCGGAAAATGCGGAAAATTGGCAAATCTTTTCGCAAAAGTCGGAAAATTGGAAAAATCGAAAATTGATTTTTTGTATGAAATTTTGTGTGCAAATATTCTTAATGTCTTTCTAAATGAAAAATAGAAAGTTCTCAGCCAAAATCCGATAGATGGCGTTATACGTTGAGTTAGACTTTGCGCAATCTGACAGGTGGCATTTTGGCATTGTAATTTTCTACAGTAAATGTGCTATTTTGCTGCAATTTAAACGAGTTTTGTGTATTGTTAAACTGATTCCGGATAATCGTAAAAAAACGCATTCACGTAAAAGCATTGCAATCAATTGAAATTCAGTGCAATATATATCAAAAAAAGAAAATAGAGTTTTTGTATGGAATTTTGTGTGGAATTATTCCATAATGGCTTTGCAAATAAAAAAATAAAAAATTCTTAGCGTAAAGCACGAAAAATTGCGGAAAAATGTGAAAAAACTTAATTTTTTATTTCCCTAAGTTTTTTTTATTTATCGGGCCTCTTTTTTATCACAATATTTGATGATAATTGTGGAAATCATTGTGATAAAAAACGTTTTCAGCAGGATTATATGCCGAGAAGAAGAACGTGCGGCATTTACTTTCTGGATGCTCCCTGTGGGACAGGGAAGACATTCGTCATTTCGTCGATTCTGGCAACAATTCGGTCAAGATCACAATTTGCGTTGGCTGTTGCATCTTCTGGAGTTGCTGCCGTATTGTTGGAAGGCGGTCGAACTGCACATTCCGCTTTGAAGTTGCCGATGAATCTTCGCACAGTTGACAAGCCAACGTGCCCAACAACCAAGAATTCGGCGACAGGCAAATTGATGCGCGAATCCAAAGTCATCATTTTGGATGAAAGCACGATGGCGCATAAACGAGCTTTGGAGGCAGTTGACCGAACAATGAAGGATTTACGAGATGATTTAAAACGATTTGGTGGGGCTTTGATAGTGCTCTCCGGAGATTTTCGTCAACCAGATCCCGTCATCCCCAAATCTTCTGCTGCGGATGAACTTAACGCGTGCCTGAAATGGTGGTCTTTGTGGCGGCATGTACAGAAGTTGCAATTGACCACAAACGACGCATCGGTTGCTGAATTCTCGAGACAACTGCTGGAGCTTGGCAATGGCCAAATTCCTGTTGATGTTTCGACTGGATTGATATCGTTCCCTGAAAAAGTTTGTGAATTCGCATTGTCCAAGGAGGAACTAATCAGCAAAGTGTTCCACGGCATTGCACAAAATTACAAAAATCTCGATTGGATTGGTGAACGGGCAATACTAGCAGCGAAGAATAAGGACATCGATAGCTTAAACTTAATTATTCAAAGTCAAATCGCAGGACAACTACATACGTACAAATCTGTTGACTGCGTGACCTACGAAAATAAAGCGACCAACTACCCGACGGAATTTTTGAACTCGCTTGATGTACCAGGAACTCCACAGCATAGTTTACAGCTGAAGGTGGGATCGATCATAATCATGTTGCGGAATCTCATACAAAATTGTGCAACGGTACGCGGTTGTCAGTCAAAAAGCTAATGAACAATGTGATTCAGGCGACAATCTTCAAGGGCAAATTCACAGGAGAGGAAGTCCTTATCCCACGAATTCCCATTATTCCAACTGACGAACTGACCTTCTATTCCAATTCAAGCGGACTCAGTTCCCCGTTCGATTGGCATTTGCGATGACAATCAATAGATCGCAAGGCCAATCACTAGAAGTCTGTGGGATTAAAATTGAATTTCCCTGTTTTTCACACTGATTCCATTCAAATAAATCACATTGAAAATTTAAATATTTGTGTTGTATTATTACTCTTAAGTTTGTCTGAAGGCTTCAAATTGGGGCGAGGCGAAGTTCGCCGGGTCCACTAGTATTAAATAAAATTAAAGTAGCGCTACTAAATGAGGTGACCCATATTGATAACAAGAATGCTAAGGTAATTCTTGAAATTATGCTGAAATATGACGATGATCCCATAGAAGGAGGACATTGTGGACTATATAGAACATTAGAAAAAATAAAGAGATAGTAGTATTGGAAAAATATGTCCAAAGACATATCTAGATACGTAAAAGCATGTCATAAATGTCAAACTGCTAAACTTTAAAACATAACAAAAGTCCAATGACTGTGACACCAACGCCAACAAAACCATTTGATACGGTATTGGTAGACACAATAGGACCATTCCCACAATCATTATTTGGAAATGAATACGCAATCACAATAATATGTGATTTAACTAAATATTTAGTTACTTTATCAATAAAAGACAAAAGCGCTAAAACAATCGCTAAGGCGATATTTGAATTTTGTACTTACCAATACGTCTTCTTTTCAGACTTGGAAACAGAATAAATTAACAGAACAATGTAATCTACTAAAAATTTTAAAACTAAGTTCGCCAGCTCATCACCACCAAACAGTAGGCAAAATAGAAAGAAGTCATAGAACTTTCAATGAATATGTACTTTCCTACATATCTATAGACAAATATGATTGGGAGGAATGGCTAAAATATTTTACTTATTGTTTTAATACATCACCTTCAACAATACATAATTATTGTCCTTATGAGTTAGTGTTTGCCAAAAATCCTACTAGAGTTCAGATATTCAATGTAGTTAAAGTAGCACCACTATATAACATAGATGACTATGCCAAGGAATCAAAATTTAGGTTAGAAATAGTATATAAAAGAGCTAGAAAATTATTGGATAAAAATAAGCTCAAGGAAAAATTAAAATATGATAAGGATAGTTTTACTCAAAAATGAAGCAGGTCATAAGCTAGAAACCCAATATAGAGGACCTTACAAAATTAAGAAAATAGATTTAAGAAATAATGTCACCATAGCAGATAAGAAAACAAACAAAGAACAAATAGTTCATAAAAATAGAGTTAAGTTATATACTGTTAAATGAAATATTTACTTATTGAACGAAAACTTGAATTTATTGCTTTTTAATAATTACTTATTTTACCAATTTCTTAATATTTAAACACTACATTTGATTGCAAAGCAAATTACTTGTTGGCCAGTGTAAAATTAATTTCGCGGTTATTTCTGCTGAATCAGCCATCTCTTATTACAGATGTATTAATCATTTTTTTTTTAATTTGACATTTGTCAAAGACTTACGAGCAATAACCAACTTTAGTGAATGTATACCAAAATTTCATATAGTTCTCACGTGGCCATCAGACAGTAAAGTTGTCCAAACTTTTATAAGATTTTTAAATAAATTGGTTTGCAATCAAATATATGCACATAACTTACATTTGAATATCAATTGTTGTACATTAATTTTGAAAATACAAGTCGTGTGGATTTTTAGTTATTGGACAAAAAACTTTGTATATATATATATATACCACTAAATAAAACATAATTGGGGTATTCAGATGGTATTCATAAATTAATACATTTTAAGGTAACAACACGAAAAAATATAATGCTTTGAGCAACCCCTCAAAAATTTACAATTAAAATTTTGTACTTATTTGTATTTTGGTTTTAGCACCTTTGTACATTGCTAACTCTCTCTCTCTCTCTCTCTCAATTCCGAAGGTAAACTCTCAAGCATTTCTACATGTAGTTATGACAAACAATAAACATAGCTGAGAAAGTCTTATTACTTTATGACCTTTTTGTTGAAGCCACAACAATATTTTTTAAACTATGTTAAAATATTAAGATATTATGACACTTAGAACATTTAAGACAATGTTGTGAATACACTCAAAATATTCCATGCTTAAATATACGAAATATTTTTTCGTAATTAAATTTTTGTGCAATAAACGAAAATTTTGTACATTTTATGAAAATATTTGTAGCTTGTGCAGGAAAACAGATTTTGTAATTTTACGAATTTCGTTAAGTTACAAAAATTATTTCGTACAATTATTTTCGTATATAGTACCACATCTTTCGTTTATTTTATTGAATTTAGTATAAAATAAATATTTTTTAAAAGATTGGAAATTTCGTGAAATAAACAAATTTTGTTTTGTTATCATTTTGTTTACAGTACAAAATTATTCTTAAATCTAAACAAGTTTTGTGAATTTTACGAAATAAAAATTTTAAAAACTGTTGTTTTGTATTTCTTTTTAATATTTTCCTCGTTTTTTTCCTGTCATTGTATATGTAATATTGTATAAAAAATTATGAAATAAATTTTAAATAAAATAAAAAATGAATGGTTTATGCTGGGAAGACAACTGGGACGAACGACAAATCTCGTCTACGGCACACCAACGAAAAATACGTAACAGATCTTATAATTAATAATTGGATAATTGGTTATTGTTTGTGCAAAGGGAGAGAAAATTGTTTTTTCGTCGTTCATCGGCGCAAGAAACAGAAATAAATATTTCGCAGAGCTCGTTACGCAAGAGGAATTTCATTCGATGGCGGTGCTACATATGTATTTATGTTCATTTTCATATGGACAAATGTATTTTATTTTCTATGACGAAAGTTCGCAACGAAAAATTCGTTGTTCACCCAGTTTGAATCATGAGTTTCAGTGCGAAATACATGTGTGTGTATGTATATATGCATGTGTGATGTATGTACAGAGCCTGTAACAATTCCCCTAAAATTATCTTTTTCTTTAATAATTGTTCAAAGAATTGCAGATTATTCTACAAAATTATTTTTCAAGTTTTTTTTTGCAGATTTTAATTTTTTACAGGTTTTAATTTTACATAAAATTTTGTATATAACACAAAATTTCTGTTTATGTTTCACGAATTTATTTTGTAACATAATCATGGTTTTTCGTAAATTCAGGAAAAAAATTGTAAAAATACAAAATTTTGTTATTTGCAGACAAAAAGTATTTCGTAAAATAAACAAATATAATTTCTACTATGTACGAAGCATTTCGTACCGTAAAAACAACGAATAGTTTCGTAAAATTAACCACATTTTTCGTTTATTTTACCTATGAAATATTTTGAGTGTACCCAAACAATATATACATTACTTCATAAATAGCAATAAGTTACTCCGGAGTAGTAATAAAATATACATATATTGCACTAATATAAATATTTACAAAAGAATGTCCATAGAACATTATATGAACATGATTGTAAAAGGTGGAGGACCTCCACTGGAGGTGTAGCGTGGTTTGATTATCACTTTAACCAACACTGTGCAGTAAACATGTGAAGCTAACACTCTGTTTTACAAATTACTTATGAGACACATGCCGCACGCCTACCGTGAAAAACTAAAAAGAACATTTTGCCTAGTAAGCATATACCTTTTTTTCCCCCCTCTTATGTTAAGATAGCTTAATCATTATTCTCATAAGTACCCAGTAAAAAAAAAACACTCCAAAAAAGTCATGAAAATGTAGAGTTTGCGATCTGGAAGTAGTGCAAATTTCGATCCGTTCTAATGATTTTTGCATGGGGTCGTCATTGCAAGAAGTTCTCTTTTTCGATGCCTCGTCACCGAATTGGAAGTGATTTTAAGAAAAATTTCCTTTTTTGTTTTCTATGATAATATTTTCATCTAGGAAAAATGGTTAATAATTACCTATAGTAGTAGTGAATTGTATGTCCTGCCCCAATTAAACTTTTGAAATTTTAACATTTTAATTACCCAAATTTTAAAATTCTTGGAAATTTGTGAAATTTGATACCTACGAGGGTGGTTCAAGAAGTCCGTCCAACTTTTTGTTTACATAAGGAATTTTTTGTTTACATAAGGAGTTTTTTGTTTACATTAACTTTGTGTGAACGGGTGACTTTTTTGAGGTTGCATTAGTTGTGTGAATGGGTGATTTTTTTTGTGTGGGGTGGATTAAGGGGTTTCATAAGATTAAGATTTCATAAGTATATATGCCGACGGGAAAATCATGAGATGATTTTTCTTAATACCAATGGGGGTGAAATAGTGAAAATTTATTTTTCTTAATGCCTACGGCAATACATGATTATTTTTCCTAATGCCTACGGCAATGCATGAATATTTTTCCTAATGCCTACGGCAATGCATGAATATTTTTTCAAATGCCGACGGCAAAACATGATTATTATTTTTTCAAATGCCGACGGCAATTCATGATTATAATTTTTTTTTCAAATGCCGACGGCAATTCATGATTATTATTTTTTCCAAATGCCGACGGCAAAACATGATTGTAATTTTTTCCAAATGCCGACGGCAAAACATGATTATTATTTTCTAATACCAAAGGGAAAATTGCCAGTGTTGCCAGACTGTAGAAATTTCTTATCGTAATACTATATCAGTAATATCAGAGAAAATAGATTTGATGACTACTAGGCGATTCTCATATGAATCGTGTGTATGTGTGATTTCCTCACTCTAATAAATTGTTTATAAATAAAATAATTAAATAAATTAAATTAATTTATTTAAATATTTTATTTATGTGTTCACATGTATGTGAACACCCCTAATACTTGTGTGTGGGGGGTCCAGCTATATTGTCGTTGGTAATTTAATATTTTGTGTATTTGTTTAAGAAATATGTATGTATGTATGTATATGTATGTATGTGTATGCATGTGTATGTATGTATGTATGGGTGTATGTATGTGTATGCATGTGTGTATATGTATGTATGTATGTGTATGTATGAATGTGCGATCGTGGGTACTTGTGCGTGGAATATTTTGTAGAATACATATATATTTTGCAACGTAATCATTTTCTTTGTCTACGATTATTTTAAAGCAGCAAACTAAGTACAGTCCGCAGCAGAGAAACAAAAAGTAAAATGTATGAATGCTGCAAGGATACTGCTTCTAATTTTAGTATAAATTCGCCAACTTTTCTAACCAACACATCAGTACTTTATTGTATTTACAAGAAGTGTCATCAGCAATTGTGTTAAAGTGAAATAATAATAAAATAATTAAAAATGAGTTATACAGGTTATGAGTGTAATACATGCAATAAGGTATACAAATACCAAAAGTCTTTTTTGGAGCATGTTAAAACCCATAGTGTGCAGGATCAAGTGGTCGTAAGCCGGGGCATAAATCAAGAGCTACCGTAGACATCTCTTCAAAATCACCAAAGTTCATCATCATCATTCATTCATCAACAATATCCTTCTCTACAGTATCCTCAATATCAGTTACCATTAAATTTTCAACAATACGGTATGCCATGGAATAATCAGTTTTTGGGATACAATTATAATCCCAATTTGATGCAATGGCAACCTCTTAATTATCATCAACAAGAGTACCAGCATCAACAACAAGATCATCAACAACAAGCTCAACAACAACAAGCTCAACAACAAGGTGTGGATATCCTTGGAGGTACTTTATTCGACGATGTATTGAACATAAGCTTACCGGAAAGTGATGGAGAAGTAGGAAGAAGAGAAAAACTCTGCCAACTCCAATGAATACTTCGCATGCTAGAACAGATGAAGTCGAAGCGAATGTGCGATATTATAAAATATCGAAAGCATTCAAAAATCATATTGCCACGTATGCAATTTTAAACAAAAAAGATCAACTTCTGTTGGAAGAATTTGTTGAAGAAAATAAAAATGTTTTTATGGAGAGACTTCAAGTGAATTTAAGTAAGCATTCAATAATTAAATTTCATCTGAGTATTGTGGCGGAGTATATCAAAATTGTTGGAGAAGAATTGAAGTTGTGCATAATATCACATGTAGCCAAAATGAGTTTGCTGACGAAGGCAGATATCATAGAAGAATTATTCCGTAAGCAGGTTGCGGAGATTTCAACCAAAATGTCCGTATTTAAAGAGCGAGATTCTGGTTGGACTTTATCACGCATAGTCCGAGCAGAAATCAACATCAACAAATCTTCGCTCGTCAAAGGATCGAATTGGATATCCACACCTGGAAAATTAGAAAGAAAGAAAGCTTGCATCAACATTGAAAATGATGATGAACGTTGCAGTTCTTATAATATTCAAGACATTGCTGCAGAGACGATTGTTACGCGAAATGGTGTAGCGTTAAATTTCAATAATTTAAACTTCCCATTAGGATTAAACAAAATCAAAGAGTTCGAGGTGAACAATCCAGCAATAAGTGTTAATGTTTTTGGCTATGATGAGGGAGCCAATCAGATTATTGGTCCTTATTATGTCACCAAGAACGAGAAAATTAACCCTATAAACTTGTTGCTTTTGGAAAATGGTGAAGTTCATCACTACATTTTGATAAAGGACATATCAAGGTAAGTTAAAAAATTATATTACACTTTAATTTAATGATACATATACTTGCTTTATATATTTTATAATAGATACATTATACTTATAATCTTTTATTTTATTTTATCATTCACAGACTTTTACGGAATCAGACTACCACACATAATCAAAAACTACACTTCTGCAACAGCTGTCTCCAGTATACTCATACGGATGCTATTCTTAGCTTTAAGGGACACCAAAGAAAAATGGATGTCCCTTTTGTAGTTTACGCGGACTTCGAATGCATCTTAGAAGATATAAGTGATAGTGTAAGTAATAAAATAAATTTAGTAAAAAGGCACACACCTTGTGCCTTTAGTTATTATATTAAGTGTATGCATAGTAATAATTTAGATAAGTTTAGGATATATACGGGGGAAGATGCTTCAAAAAAATTTGTAGCATATTTAATTAAGGATTGTGAAGAAATATATAATAACCACTTAGTTAACAATAGACAAATGGATACTTTATCACCTTCGGATACTTATAATTTTTATAGTGCGGTGAATTGCCATATTTGCCAAAAATTTCTAGGCAAAGATCGTGTTAGAGATCACTGCCACATTAGTGGTAAATTTAGAGGTGCAGCCCACAATAACTGTAATTTAAATTACCAAATTCGTAAATTTATACCAGTTTACTTTCACAATTATTCAAATTATGGCTCACATCTTTTCATTAAAGAATTAGGTGAAATTTCAATGCAACTGAAAGTACTCCCTCTCAATAAGGAACTTTATATATCCCTCTCCCAATTAACAGAAATGAGTGATGGCCATAAGCTTGAAGTAAGATTTCTTGATACTATACGCTTTATGGCTGAGAGTTTGGAATCATTAGCCTGCAATTTGTCGGATAATGATTTCAGCACTATAAGGTCCTTATTTCAGTCAGAAAAAGAATTTCAGCTTATTAAGAAAAAATGTATTTTCCCGTATGAGTACCTAAATTCATTAAAAAAATTAGATGAATGCCAGCTGCCTTCACGCAGTGATTTCTTTAATAAGTTGAATAATAAAGAGTGTTCCTTAGAGGAA